>CM070498.1:33317104-34754604 GCA_036324585.1 Champsocephalus esox | reverse complement strand
TTAACGCATTTAACGCATGTGCAGAATGGCCCGCCCCATACATCCCACCAGTGGCAGCGCCAGGGTATGGCTGGGGTAGGCTACACCCATACCAAGAAATGGCTTAGCCCTAAATAAAGTCCGCCAACTCGCGCCGAGAATTGCACAGACAGCCGTTAGTAAGATTGATTTCAGTAGCCACTTGTCTGGAAGACCAGAAACGGTTTTGAAAACTTTTGTCACGTAGTGATCGTCTTCTCAATAGAACATCTTTGATAATGTCTTCTGGCCAATCAGAATCAAGATAAAGGCATGGTGTTGTTGCAGGAAGTCCTGACGGAGAATACTTTTGCTGTAGTACAGGGGTGCACATAACTGGTACGCAGGTACCGTCACTTGTTTCACAAAGCGCATTTGCGTACCGACGTACTTGTGAAGCTTTTCCAGAAGGCGGTTAGATCACCGGACGACAGAGTCGGTCTCCGTGTGCACAGACAGGGCTGCTGTTAACGTCAGTCTGTACAACGGACTTGTGCCAAAACTACGCCAACCGGCTGCGGAGGGAGACTCCCCTTCACTGGAGAACTGCGCTAAAACAGCTGATCACAACGTTAACACTGTGGTCACGAAGTACTCCACTAGCCCCCCCCCCTCTGTCGACTTTCCTGAAGTACTCCCCCGTTGATAGAAATCAACACGTAATGAATTAAGACCCCGCGGTTTGATGATTTATAGGTGTGTGGGTCGTCTTTCATTTTGACACACAGAATTCTTTTATAATAAACATACATACCAGTGACGTGCGGTGAGGTTCATGGCTGGTGAGTCAGATTTACAAATATTATATTTTGACCTTAATCGAAATATTCGGTTATTTTCAAAAGCTTTTTTAGTCTGATGCTTCGATTAATTTTAAACAGACTGTTCAACAAAAGGATAACCAAAATCTAAATATTGGATTGTTCTTTCTTAGTAAGATCCCATTTTCATTACAATTGTGGTCTTACCTTGACTTGAAGATGAAGTCCATGCTATCCTTCTGGACAACAATCTCTATTACTTTTTTGTGAAAGTCCTCCTTATCTTCCTCTAGTTTCAAAAGTCTAGTTTGTTGTTTGAGACCAGCGAGCCTAAATATCATATATACGTGAAATAAGTTATTTAGAGACTATGGATGGCGAGGATAAATGTAATAAAGGGATCTACAAACATTACATTGGTGACATACAGTGAGATGGTGCAGGCATGCGCTTAGGGCCCGCTTTCCAGCCAGTTTCTGTGGGGTGAGGGTGACCCTGAGGTGAGGCAGAGCTCATCTGTGCCTAACCTCACCACACAGTAACTGGGTTGAGCGCGCTCACAAAATAAGTGCCCGCGTTAAATTAGTCCCCGCGCTCCAGCCAGTTACTGTGGGCTTACGAGAGGCAGAGCTCGTCCCTGCCTCACTTCTCATCGCTACCTGTAGTTGTAGCGGAGCTCGGCAAATTTGCTGATTTTGACTATAAGAAGCGATTGGAATCAAACATAAATCACATTTACAACACAGACATTGTATTATTCTTACTATTTAGTTTTTCTTTAGTTGTTTTTCCATTACATTGGAGTATGGCAGGTGAGGCTCTGCCTCTGACTGCACGTCGCTGATACATACTGTATGTTAAATGGATATATCCGCCTTCTTTCATTTATCTTTCCATTCCCACAACAATATACATAAAGAAATGACATATTTTAGACATAGTGATGGTGATCAATCAATGGTGATTAATCATGATTAATTAATTTTTAAGCTGTGATTAATCTGATTAAAAATTGTAATTGTTTGACAGCCCTAGTAATATTATTACAGCAACACCCAACACTGGTCCCGAAACCCAAAATTAATTTTGAGAAATTAGTCTTGAAGTCAATGTTATTTCAATGTGTTTTTCTTTAGATGCCTTAAATAAGGACTGTTGTTAAAACAAGCGAAAGAGAATTGAAAGTTTTTTCTCCAACATAAAATAGCTGTTATCTATTCATTGTGGTGATTGCGCTTACGCTTGAAAATCACAAATTACTGTTAATATGTGGAGATTATTTTGCTGTACAAAACGTGTGTTTGCCACAGAGATTATTTTCTGCAGTATTCCAAAATCCACTGGAAAAATCCCATTGCTTTTAGTTCAGGGAGCCATTTCGAATTTACGGGTCGGCCTAGCAAAATGTGTCATCACTGCACAACTCTATTGAGTACATTTGTTTGTGTTGTCTTTATTTATGCAGACAGCGGGAGCGCCCCCCGGTGGATGTGTTTGAAATGGCGAGGCTGCGGCTCCAGGCTCCGGTCCGAAGGCCCAACTCCAGAAACCCGGAGCCCAGAAACCTGCAGCGAATCCACGACTCCCTTCTGCTCAAATACACCGGTAACGCACAGGCTAATGCAGCGTCCACACGGCGGCGTGCGTTGAAGCTTGCCGGTGAGTTTGTCTGAAATCTCCCACCCCGGACACACAAGCACGCGGTTTGATTGGCTAGAGCTTGTACTGGCATATGATTTGATTGGCTGACGCTTCCGCCGAAGCTTCAAAAGTTGAACATTGCTCAACTTTTGAAGTGAGCAACGCGAGCAAAGTGAAGCAACGCTCCCACAATGCAGTTCGGCAAAGCGTGACGTCACCCCATTCAAAGTGAATGGGCAGAAGCGTTGAAGCTTCAACGCACGCCGCCGTGTGGACGGGCCGTAACAGGGTTCATTAACTCCACTACAAAACAACAGTGTTATCATTGACCGGTCTCTATGTGTGTGTGATTCAGACGGTGAGTCCAGGCTAGGCTTCAGTGAGGTTCCTAAACTGGAGGAGGTAGGCGTGGCCAGCCGGAGGAGGCGGGGCTACAGGGATCCATATCAGCAGAGCAGCCAGACGTCTACAGCCCAGGACGGTAAGAACTCCCATAGAACTTTGCAGTAGTTTCCATCAGAGATTTATCAGTGAAAACATTTTATTTTCTAGTCTTGAACGCAAGCATCACTGGTGTTTTACATGTTCACACAATTCTGAAGCATCTGTCAAACGCTCTGTACCATCAAAATGTTGCATGCAGTACGATTAGCACTTAAGTCATTATTAATTTGACCAGAGCAGAAAAAAAACCACAACTGCGTCAACAAGCTTTAACACTGAACTTAAGTTGAAAAAACGTAAAACAAAAAAATATTCACACCTGTGACAATATGCTCGTTTCCTTATTCACATGTTAATGCCATTTAACTCGGGTCTATGGCGACTGATATATCTGATTAATATTTACTGTAAGTTTTTGTCGTGTTGCAGATTATTTTGACTTGTCCCCATTACATCAAAATGAATATTTGGTAAGTTATTTGGTTTGAATCTTATGTTATATTAACTGTAATTACTGACTTGTAGCTTTAGAAGTGGATTGGGAACAGAGTTGTGTTTCTGTTACAGAGGAGTGCTATGGGGGGGTCTGCCCAAGGATCACTGCTGGAGTCAGAGAGCGCTTTCATCGGTAAGACCGCCATTCTGCAGAACTACTGATGAAAGGATTTGTACTGCCATTAGAGTAGTTTGAAACTTACAAGACATTTTTCCTCCTGCAACTTGCGGGTACAGACATTTGGACAATAGATTAATCTAAAACTAGTTTGGTGTTTCCAGTACAGCTTACTCTATGAGGGATAACTGATATGTATCTAACTATTCAGTACCAACATGTGAAGATACAATGAGTGGGATCTGTTTTCTGCTTCCTGTAAAAGTCAAAGCCGGCCCTCCTGCATGGCACCACGAGCGTTATGGTGCTCGCCAACCTTGGTGCACACTTTCCGTCCTCTTGTTGTTTTGCCTCGCTGTAGTTCTTGTTTTTTTGGCACCGTCAGCTATTTTCGTATTTTCCTCTCGGACTTATGTTTACAATCTGGCACCTGGTCGCTTCATTTATATAGAGGTTGACGCCAAGAAATATCCCTAACACAGCAAAATAAAAAATCCAACTGGACTAAATTGCCTGGGACTAATTTAGCTCTTATTGTGTGTTCAGACCGCCTAGGTGAAGCCTTCCCAGTCCCACACACCCCCGAGCTGGAAAAAGCCCCCCAGCCCGGCCAGCTGTCGGCCAGGGAGAGGAGGAGGCTGGCCAAACAGGTACTTCACACACACACATTAATGAATTATGGAAGATACAACTTAAGGTTTTCTTTAATCACAGAGTTTTATTCTTGTGTCCTCTGCTTGTTTCAGGATGGAGCTTCCAGCCAACATGAAGCATACTCCGCCCACTCAGGGGGAATACTGCAGCAGGAAGTAGAGCCCCGGGGCGGTGGGAGGAGCTACAGGGCAGTTCAACTCATGGCTCTTAGTCGTCGTGGCAACACAGCAGGTACAACTTGAAAGTCTGGTGTTTTAGGTAAATGCAGAAATACTGATTGCAGTTTTGTTGCAAGAGTACAAAACTCAGCAAAGCAGTTTTCCAGGGCTAAAAAATATTTGACATAGATGTCTGAATAAAAAAGGGCTTTAATGGGTTTCAAAGGCCCAGGGGTCATTAAATACAGCAAACACAAGTTATCCACGAAACTGCTGCTTCTAGTTAGAGGAAAAATAATGTTCACATTTATTTAGATATTAAATACAGTTCAAGGAGTGTGACGAGGTAGGTACCTATTATGCTTTTTGGAGTTTTCTCTTTTCTGAAGTGTGTTTTGTAGGTTTTTGTGCATGTAAATGGTCTGCAAAGTGCAAAGGCTAAAATACCAAAGTTTCCTCCAGAGGGAGTTTCTCTCCCCCCCCTGCCTGAAACGCCTCCATTGGACTCCTTAGTTTACTTCTGTAACATAGTGACATCACTATGTAACACTCACGCTTTTATTGGCTAGCACTATAACATATTGTACGTGAGGGGGCGAAATATCTATAAATAGTTGACCAATCAGAGCTCTGATCAGAGAGGGTGAAAAGAGGTGCTGCAGCACAGGCAGTATGAGAACAATAAAGAGCTTTTTGAACATTACAGCATGGAGACATTTCACAGTAGAGGCAGAAAATGCAAAAATGAACCTGAAAAATGATCATAATAGGGCCATTTAACTTTCAGCACCCCTCTCTGTCTCCCTGCTCCCGTTCTTCAGGTCCAGAGGATTTATCCGACGACGACTGCTCCCCTCCCGGGTTTTCTCTTCACAATGGGAACCGTAGAGGCTCCGTAGACACGGTCTCCATGGATCCCTGGATGCGGCCAGGAACATCGGACACTCTGAACTGTTTGGACCAACCATCCAGGAGGGAGCGCTTGGTGACATAGTGTTTTGTCACCACCAGACGGGAGGTGCCTTATTCTTCTGGCTTCTTATGCCAACACGGCTGTCTTTATATCATGAGATCTGTGTGGTTTTCACTCATTAGTGCTGTGCCCATTCAAGAGATGCCTTAAACAGAACAGGCTTAATGCTGGGCCATCGTTTACCCAGCAGCGACAGTGACCTGCAGGACAACATGCATGACTCTCTCTCTCAGGTCCCCAGCTGTACACACAAGAGTGCAAGGGATCAGATGATTGGTCCTTAAGGTATGCGACGGACAGACAGAAATTCATCATGTCAGATAAGATGGCTTTCTGATGGATGGACATTTGAATATCAATATGAACATCTGAAAAATTAAACCCATGGGTATGTACTGTGTTGAATAATTGTTTACGTCTGAGACATCGGATATCTGATGTCTATTTTATAAATGATTAAATGATGTCTTAAATAAATTATTTTTAAATATATGAACTGTTAGTTTGGGTTATTTGCATCCTTTGGAAATTAAATACATCTATATCTGTCAATAGCCTGCTCTACGGCAAATAATAAATAGCTGTTTAAATCTCAAAATGTGCAAACTTGAATCAGGAATTAGAAACCCTGCGTTCACAAATAGTGTTTCCCCATTCATTAATCTGTGTATCGCAAAGCAATTTTCATTTTATTTTATAATACATAGTTTGATATTTGTATATACACAAGAAAATCAATACCACTGCATTGTCTTTGATATTAAGATATATCTAGCAGTTACGTTTAGCATAAAGCATATTCAAATGTTTACTATCCACAACAGTAGTCGGTTGACGAAAAACTCTCAAATGAAAATTATTCAAATTTTTAAAAAACATGTGAGTGCAATTTTAGTAAACTGGAGCATCAACACTTGCAAATGCACCACTGGGTTTAAATGATATGACAATCATGTTTGAAAAGTAATGACTGCTACAGAGTCATCTGACTTATTGGGCCTTGTTTAAAGGTGACATGTCATGCTTTTCCGGTTATTACCCGTCCCCTTGTGTGTTATGAAGGTTTTTATGCATGTAAAGGGTGTGCAGAGTCAAAACCCTCAAAGTACACCATGTAGCGAGTAAAACTCTAACACAGAAAATACCTCCCCAAAACGCCTCGTTGGAGATACGTCACTGTCCATTAGGGCTGAACGATATACCGTGTCATGGCGATATGCGCATGCGCGATATTCACACCGCAGGGACGTGCGGTTTTATTCATTTTTTTTTAAATGCTAGCGCACTTTAGCACAGAATTCAAAATAAAGATACCCTTATTACTTATCTAAACTATAACAATATATCCGATTTAAAGCTGAGACTCCACAGATTATTTAAGTATAGTATCTAAGCGATCCGATCTCGCAACAGGGGAAGCAAACAGACATCACAACACGTACCTTTTACGGAGCTTTTACGGGAGATCGTCTCACCGTAGCTGTCAATCTGATCAAAAGACGTGTTCAATGGCATTAAAACGAGAAAAAACGCGGCTGAATCGGTTGATCCATAGGTTGATAATGTATCTGTGGCTTTGAAGCAATTGTTTATAATCCATAATTCCATCCATCCATCCATCTTCTCCCGCTTATCCGTGGTCGGGTCGCGGGGGTAGCAGTTCCAGCAGAGAGCCCCAAACTTTCTTTTCCCTGGCGACATCAACCAGCTCTGACTGGGGGATCCCAAGGCGCTCCCAGGCCAGCGAAGAGATATAATCCCTCCACCTGGTCCTAGGTCTAACCCTTGGTCTCTTCCCAGCTGGACGTGCCTGGAACACCTCCCTAGGGAGGCGCCCAGGTGGCATCCTAACTAGGTGCCCGAACCACCTCAACTGGCTTCTTTCGACGCGAAGGAGGAGCGGTTCAACTCCGAGTCCCTCCCTGATGACCGAACTTCTCACCTTGTCTCTAAGGGAGACACCAGCCACCCGGCGGAGGAAACCCATCTCGGCCGCTTGTATCCGCGATCTCGTTCTTTCGGTCATGACCCATCCTTCATGACCATAGGTGAGGGTTGGAACGAAAATGGCCCGGTAGACAGAGAGCTTTGCCTTCCGGCTCAGCTCCCTTTTCGTCACAACGGTGCGGTAAAGCGACTGCAATACCGCTCCCGCTGCTCCGATTCTCCGGCCCATCTCACGCTCCATTGATCCTTCACTCGAGAACAAGACCCCGAGATACTTGAACTCCTTCACTTGGGGTAAGGACTCATTCCCTACTTGGAGTGGACAGTCCATCGGTTTCCTGCTGAGAACCATGGCCTCAGATTTGGAGGTGCTGATCCTCATCCCAGCCGCTTCACACTCGGTTGCGAACCGATCCAGTGAGTGCTGAAGGTCGCAGACCGATGAAGCCATAATTCCATTTTTATGTAAAAATCGGAGCACAACAGTTAGCTGATAATGGTAGCCACCAGAGTGTATACAGCTTCCGGTTTTGGCTATGTGTCACTCTCACTCCTTATTTGGTAATGCGTGTGTGTTAGACTGCGCTGGACTGCCGCATAGCCAAGACCGGAAGCAGCAGCCACTCTGGTGGCTACCATTAGCAGCTAACTTTTGCTCTGCGATTTTTACATAAAAATGGAATTATGGATTATAAATGAAATACTTTTTTTATACAGAGACGTTAAGAACCTATGGATTAACCGATTCAGCCGTGTTTTTTCTCGTTTTAATGCCATTTTAATCATGTCTTTTGATCAGATTGACAGCTACGGTGATACATCTCAACTAGAAGCTACGTAAAGGTACGTGTTGTGATGTCTGTGTTTGCTTCCACTGTCCGAGTTCGGATCACTGTGATGATACTATATACCTAAATAATCTGTGGAACCTCAGCTTTAATCGGATATCTTGTATGTGCAGCTACAATAAGTAATAAGGGTACTTTTATCTTGAGTTCTGTGCCAAAGTGCGTTAGCATTTTTCGCTCGGGGGTCATTTAGATGCTTCTTATGAGACTTGTGTTTTGGTAAAAATGGTTTGTATCGTCAATTAGCTGAGATTATTTCCGTTAATCTGGTAAAACACATTAATAGGTAATTAAATATTAAGATCCCCTGAGACACAGTGTCGTGAAAAAAAAAGTAAAGTACCCGCCGGGACTTTGGGGCTTAACAGGTTAAAAAACCCGCAATATATACCGCGGGGGGGGGGAAATCGCAATGTCAGTTTTTTTCAATATCGTGCAGCCCTACTGTCCATTTCATTCTTCCGGGTACATCATGATGTCATGTCGTCCCTGGAACGAAATGGACCAATCCGTGGAGCCGTTACGTTAAGCCTCCGCTGATTGGTCCAAATTGACCAATCCACGGACTTCCTCACACACTCAGTGCTGCAGGCAGCTCTGCTAATTTCTCCTCCCTGGCTGAAGGCTGATAACAGACAGTTGGGATCGTGGCGAAATTCTCTCTGCAGACCCATTCTCACAGCGTTTATCAAACTTTTTCTTACTCAATATCAAGCCACACTTATTGTTTTTACTTCGGCTGTGACTTTGTGTGTGCTCAGGGTGAGTTTGGCTGTGTATCGCTAAACAAGGAAATCACACCTCCACGGAGCTCAGCGCAATTCACAACGTCCCGACGGGTCCCGACCAATCGGAGCACACTGGACTCACAGGGAGGGGGGGGCAAGAGCTGCAACGAGCCGTTTAGTAGAGAGAGTGAATACTGCTGAATACTGAATACACAAATACTTTACAGAAATGCTGTATGCGAAACCAATGTGACCAAAAAGAGAAAAACTGATGAACTACACCAAATCCAATCTCTGTTTAGACTGTAAGCAGGTGTGACCACCCTTTCATCAGGTGACATAATCTGTATGGCACTAGTGGTTTTCATAGTGCATGTTAAAATAAATGAATGACAGGATATTGGAGGACATTGTTGCGTCATAAAGACGAGAATACACATCTTTTCCGCCATTGTGTCCACCAATAATTTCTCATTTTCCCTCCATCTTCCTTTGTCCCTCTCAGTACCCTCCCTCTATTCTCTGTTTCTCTCACACACACACACACACACACACACACACACACACTGTCTTTCCTGCCTGAATGAGTACCGTTCCTCTCTCGTTCCGTCTGTCTGTATGAGTGATGACCTTCTCAAGCACTGGATAGGAAGGAGGATAGAAGCCATCTAAACTCTGCTACGCCCCCATTACTCAACCAGACACCCCATTGTCAATATATATATACACACACACACACACACACACACACACACACACACTACATCCCACTCAGCATTACAGTGACACAGTAAGGCCACAGCAGCATAGCATGTATAGTAACTTTATCCAAAACATGTATTGTCCAGGGAAAAACCTCCCCACCTGGTTGAAACTATGTATTGCTTTAGACTCATTAAAGCAATACATAGTATTTCCCCTAGGCTATCCCAAAACCCAAGTGGACACCAAGAAAGAACTGTTAACTAGGTATCTGCAAGCTTTAAAAAAAAACAGCTGCTTGCATGACACAACTTTGGCGAGGGAGTGAACTGATGTATTAGGTTGCAGGGAGTTAAACCAAAAAACTGAAAGGTGCTAAAATGGTCCGTAGAGCTATAGGGAAACTGCAGAGATGATAGTTTGTTGTGCTCTCGGTGCATCGTTCACATTAAACCATAAACTAAAAGTGTAGATCTGTTAAGGCCTCGCCCTTTCTCACAATGTTAATGAAAAGGGAAAATATGTGAATACAGCCCCTTCTGAAAATAGGGCTAGTATTTTTTTTCCGTAATCCCACTGTCAAGGAAACCCAACTGAAAACAAAGCACCCTTGGGGGAGGTACTTGGTGCAGCTTTAACATACTGATGACATTAGATTTGATTTCCACAAGACTAACATTTTAAATAAACAAAAATATCTATATAACACCAAGAGCATTTTACTGACTCAAAGCCCTACAGTACACTTAGCTGCTCGTGTACATCTCTTTCATTTCCCAGTAATGTATGCAGACACATTTTGATCAAAGCCTGTAATGCCTTTCTTTTTATTTCACTTCCTAATAAAGAACCATGCTAACAGAAACAGACAGACCCCCCACCATGCTGGCTCTATTTTACACTTCATAGAGGAGTATTTGATTAAGAATATATGCTTTGTGTACACACTTCCCCTTAATTGACCTAGTGATGGCCTCATTGCCACTGTACTGAATCAGAGTGTTTACATGTATGTCATTGCACAGAGAACACAGCGTATGTAAATGACTTCAGTGCTCGCGGTGGACAGCATGTGGAGGATCCCATTCATTCTGGTCAGCTTTATGAATCCTTGATAAGGCTAATGAACGCCATAGCTCACTTATGCTAATCAGTCCCTTGAATTAGCCTGCCAGTGGAGTGGCCTATTAGTGGAGATCACAGCGTAATGGATGATAATACGGCTGCACGGCCCACAGCCGTCTGTGGGAGTGTTTGTACAGCTCTTTGTTTGTTTTTAAAGGAATGGCCGTGCTAAGAAGCATAACAACACATACAAAGTATTATTGTTTTAATTATGTTCACTCATTAAATGTTTTTTTTTACAAGAGAGGTTCATCATTAGTTGGAATACCTTTTTAAAGAATGATCCATCTGTTTGGTTATTTAATGACATTGTAAAAATCTAGAGTTCCAATTGGCTAGAAGACTCGAGGCTTATTTTAATGCTACTCAAAATGACGTTTATGACCATTTTCCCCGCAATTCTTCATGTTATCCGCATCTGCTGAACATTAATGAGATAGAAATTCGGTTAATAATTGTTATAAAGACCAGATGTCACTAGTTATTTTGAGATTTAACAAAGCAATGTCAAAAAATTATTTCCATTTCCTATTTCTTAGCATATTTAAGCCCTTCATTTTCTTATAAAAAAACATGTATAAAAAATAAGAATATAATCTTTTCTTTCACAAATGGAGGAAAAAAACCACATTTTAAATAAATACTAATATCATAGTCCTCTTTAGAGTGGGTCGCTGGATAAAGCCATTTCTTTGTAATTGCCTTTCTGGTAGCTACACTCCAAATATGTATATTGTTTTAATACTTTTGGATGTTGAATGTAAAAGCCCAAAGAATGGTTTTCCCAATTTATAGAAGTTGTTTGCATGTAGTCAAACTTTCCAAAATGTCCAGTTGCTTCCTTACATACATTGTTAGAATAAGTGGTTTTACTATGCCGCCACTGGATGGCAGTATTGTATTACACAGGACTAACTGAGACACCCAAAGTGTCTTTCCAAACAGTAAACTGTGTGATAACATATTCACTCACATGAGCCGACGGAATCCTTTCAGTAGTACGATTGCACATAAGAAGATGTATTTATTTATTTTTGCACGTTTTGAGAGCAGCCAGGCTGTGGAGGCACAGAAGGATCAGGAGCCCTGCCCTTTTGTTTTAAACCGGGCAGATGTGTGTAAATCATTTAAAAAGGTTAACCCACACAAGGCTCCTGGCCCTGATGGCATCCCTGGCCGTGTTCTCAGGGTGTTTGCAGTTCAGCTGGCAGAGGTGTTCACAGACATCTTCAACAGGTCCCTGCTGCAGTCTGTAGCCCCCACATGCTTCAAACACTCCACCATCGTTCCTGTCCCCAAAAAAACAAAAATCACCAGCCTCAATGACTACCGCCCAGTAGCACTCACCTCCATCATAATGAAGTGCTTTGAGCGGTTAGTCAAAACCTTCATCACCTCCTCCCTCCCTGACTCTCTGGACCCCCTGCAGTTTGCCTACAGAGCAAACAGGTCCACAGACGACGCCATAGCCCTCACCATCGACACCGCCCTCTCACACCTGGACCAGAGGAACACATATGTGAGAATGCTGTTCATTGATTACAGTTCAGCATTGAACACCATTGTGCCCTCCAAGCTGGTCATCAAGCTCAGAGACCTCGGGCTCAACAGCACCCTCTGTGACTGGAACCTGAACTTCCTGACGGGCAGACCCCAGGCAGTGCGGGTGGGAAACATCACATCCTCCACCCTGCTCCTCAACACCGGTGCCCCTCAAGGCTGGGGGAGAGACACGGGGGGAGAGACGCGCTACCATGGAAACCAAACAATGGTGTAGTTGTAATAAAGTCCGAGTGGAAACAGTCGTATGTAAATCTGATTTTGTCAGAAATCAGGAGAATGCGGGAGAAATATGACTCCGGGAGGAAACCGGGAGAGGGCTATGAAATCGGGAGTCTCCTGCGAAAATCGGGAGGGTTGGCAAGTATGGGGTCCACATCACTGAGGACCTGACATGGACTCTTCACACCACCACCATTACCAAGAAAGCTCGACAGCGGCTCTTCTTCCTCCGCAGGCTGAGGAGGTTCAAAATGGATTCCAGGATACTCTGTAACTTCTACAGATACTTCTACAGGTACATAGAGAGTATCCTGACTGGCTGCATCACGGCCTGGTACGGCAGCTGCACCGCCCTTAATTGTAACGGCCCGTCCACACAGCGGCGTGCGCTGATGCTTGCCGGCGGGCGTGTCTGAAACTCGACCAACAACCAATCACATGAATCTCCCGCCCCTGACACACAAGCAGCGGTTTGATTGGCTAGAGCTTGTACTGGCATATGATTCGATTGGCTGACGCCTCGCCGAGGCGTCAAAAGTTGAACATTGCTCAACTTTTGCAGCGAGCCACGCCAGCTACGCTCCACGTCGCTTCCCACGATGCATTTCGGCTAAAAGTGACGTCACCCCATTCAAAGTGAATGGGGAAGCGTCAACGCACGCCGCTGTGTGGACGGGCCGTAAGGCTTTACAAAGGGTAGTGAAAACTGCAGAGAACATGTGATGCCCCTGTGGGTTCATCAGTGGAGAGGGTGTGGCTGTCCTGTCTTGGCTGCATTGATCGCACTGATTGCAGTAACTCAGGGCACCTGGGTCTGGTGTCCTGCAGCTATTTAGAGCCTCTCTGCTCCTCTCTGTGCTCTCTCTGCTTTTCCCTAGAGGCCCCCGGTTTTGTTGAGTATATGTTGTTGTTACTTTAGTTATTTTACTTTGTGCACCTCAACACTCTCACACATTTCATGCAACCCTCACCCTGCATTTACACTACTGATACTACTGACGTCCACACCTCATGCCTTACTTATTGTTGCACTTCATTTAATTTGGATTGTTTCCTTTAAATAAACATATTTTGAAAACCGTTGACATGGTGTCTCCTTTTTGTTTTGGCCTTTTGAGCCGGGTCATAACAAATGGGGGCTCGTCCTACGGGTTTTTTGGTTAAAAGTTTGTGTCGTGCTCAGAGCACATGGCGTCATTTGAGCAGCTAATTAGTTGATGTGGTCCAGCTGTGTGCTGGCTCGGCGCTGCTATTTGGGGGACACATCATGTTTTTGGGTTTCAGAAAGCTTTAGTGTTTGACATGGCGTCAGGTTTTGTGTGCCAATCAGAAGGTAAGATGTTGCTGTTTGTTACGCTTTTGTAAAGAGTTTTCCCCACTAGGCTTAAGTGGCGTTTCCCCTTGGGTTGCGTCCGTTTGTTGTTTTCATAGTGTTGTGGTTAGTGTCAGCTGTTTTCGGACAGCTGTCTCGGGGGGAAATCCGCGTGATTTCTTGGTGTTACCTGCGTGCAGGTCGCTCCAGAAATCCGCCGGGTTCCAGTGCGTAATTACCCGCCGCAAGCCACATGAAGACTAGGTGAGATTAGTAAGATTTTGGTAAGGCAGTTAGGGGGGGAAATTCTCTGTTGGGTTTTTTCTTTGCCCAGGCGTGTTGACAGTTTAATACTTTGCTTTCTGATTGGGTATAGGCAATATATTATGGCTTCTTTGTCGGCGTTTGTGGATGCGCCCTCAGTATCTTTCTTGGATGATTGCCAGAAGGCGCAGTTGGTCGAAATAGCAGAGCATTATGAAATTGCTGTTGTAGGGAGCAAGCGGAAACATGAGATTAAAGCTGTCATCTTTGTTTGAGCAGGGGGTGTTGCAGAAGAGTGAGTCTGGTGCGGCAGGGTTCGTGCCGGTAGTGGTTCAGTTGGTTTGACGTTCGAGCAGCAAAAGGAGCTTTTGGCCATGCAGTTTGATCAGGAGAGGTTGAGGTTTGATCAGGAGAGATTGCAGTTGATGTTGAGGTTGGAGCAGGAGAAGTTGAAGTTGGAGCAGGAAAAGTTACAGTTGGAGATGAGGGGTCAGCAGCAGGAGGTAGAGAAGTGTTTAGAGGTGGAAAAGACGCTGGATGTGGAAAGGATGAAATGTGAGGTGGAACATGCTAGATTACGGCTGATGGGAGAGGGCAAGTTTTCTCCAGGGGAGGATGGTGGTGATAGGTCGGCATCAGGCAGTGGCGATATCATTTCTTACTTTTAGTGCCAAAGTTCAATGAGCGTGACCCGGAACATTTTTTCACTCTATTTGAACGCATAGCAGAGGCGAGAAACTGGTCAGATTCGGACAGAGTGCTGTTACTTCAGTGTGTACTCACTGGGCGAGCACAGGAAGCCTATTCAGCTGTTTGTAGCGAAAAGGCTTTGTACTATGATAGAGTAAAATCAGCGGTGTTGAAGTCTTACGAACTGGTTCCTGAAGCGTATCGTCAAAGGTTCAGAAGTTGGGTCAAGGGAGATAAGCAGAGACATGTGGAGTTTATCCGTGACTTCTCATTTTCAGCGGTGGTGCGCGGCAGCAAAGGTTGCAAGTTTTGACGGTCTTTGTGAGCTCATTGTCTTGGAAAAATGTAAAGACATTCTCCCTCAGCGTGTGGTCACTTATGTGAATGAACAGAAACCTTCCACCACGTTTAGAGCTGCTGAATTAGCGGACGATTTTGTGTTGACACAGTGTTGTGCTAGTTACTGAAAACCAGTAACTAGTTACCATTACTGGTTACTTCATTTCAAAAGTAACTCAGTTACTTTACTGATTACTTACACCAAAAATTAATGCGTTACTGTGAAAAGTAACGTTTTAGTTACTTAAAAAAGGGCTCCCATTATATTAATGCCCTTATAGCCTTCATTTCAGTACTGTTATTGCATTGGAGAATAATACAATCTATTGATCAACTTGACATGCATTATATGCAACCTGTCCTCCTACAAAAAACGACCATATAGGTCGATTGTTCAGCAGCTAAATACGACCCAGAGTCACGTTTTAAAGTGTAGCCCCTCTAGTGGTCGTGTAAGAAACAACATGCTCCTGTCGATTGCAAACGCTCCGGAGGGTCGTTTATTCACAAATAACCCTCTCTGGAAAATCCTAAATTGTGGAATAGTTTGGCCATTAAAATGCTTTTTTATTAGATTTCTAGCGAGAAGTGTATATTGTACTTTTATAATCTACGTCCAGTGGATGTGTAGGATCTACAGTTTGATAGATATACGAAGATGATTTGAGGTCTCGCCAAGAGAACGTGTACTGTATATGGGGCAACTTCCATGTAAAGTTAGCGTGGGTGAAAACAGTATTTCCGGTCTCGAAGTTTTCATAATAAAACCGGAAGTATTCCCCACACTGTCAAATGATTACACAGTGATATCTCCATTACTCATCCACTAAAAAACATCAGTTTATCCGTGTTAATTACACAATATTGATTGGTTTAAATTGTGTACAATGCTTTTGTGTTTTTAACCTTCGATTCGGAGAAACAAATAGTTTTTTCCGGAGTTTAGACACTACAGAGTTTCCGAAGACACTACACTATCCAGAATCCCCAGCTATTGTTTGGGACTACAACATCCGCCTTGCTTTACAAACCCCGTGATTAGCCCTCAAGCTCTGTGATTGGATATTGGAGTGGCAGTGCGACAAGGTTACGCTGTCAAACAGCTCTTTGAAATGGAATGGAACCACGCCAGACTATCCAAAACTGGTCTTGGACGAGTCCAGCCCGGCCCTCCCCCCCCAGAATTACACTTGCTGGCTATTGTGTGTTTCGCAACATGTTCTATGGCACGTCTCTACTGGGAAATGTAGTTTTAAAAGACGTTTTCGTATTTCCCACAATTAGAAGTTGCCAGTATTAAACTGTATACATCCCTGAAGGTTTAGGGGATACGAAACACATTGGTGTTATCAAATTTAAAACATATAATTAATACATGGGTGAAAATTGCTTGTGTCCATAATGGGCAGCATTAATACCACATGACAGCTAAGGTCAGAAGAGCTTTATTTAACAGCTGGTCTTATGTCTGTGACCCCTCCTGTTGTTAATTGATAAGCCTGAAATATGCACTTGTCAAGGTTCAGATGCATATTTAGCAAATATGGCAGTAGCTATCGATCATCTTAAGTTAAGATACTTTATTGATCCCAAGTTGGGAAATGTTTTTGTTACAGCAGCATGTACTACTTTGTTCTACTGCACTACAATTCAGAGGTTAACCTGGTATTTTTACTCTACTACATTTATTTTTGTTACTTTTCAGATTCTGATTAATGATGTGAAATATAAACAACCCTTAAATCAGACTTTAGTTACACCTGAGTAAAATTCAGCCTTATCAGTTTGTCTGTTTTCACTAAACTGTTTTATTGTGGAGATCACTACAGTATCTTCTTGATATTTTCCATTCTATATTTCTATCATTGACCCCTATTTTGTATGTAGGCTACTCTTAATATTTAAATGTTTTTTATCAAATATAACTTATTCTACAACTAAATTCAATAACGTGCTTTAACCACTAGGAGGTGCGGTTTAGACCAGTGGTCTAGTTAATACAACATAATAATATCGTACATAATATGACTATAAACTTTATTGTGAAATTAAAACAGAACGTTAAAGGAAAATACAGTTTCAGTCTCTCGATGTGAAGCGTATGCATTGTACCATGAACCTGTATAGACCTGTAACAGTCAACTGCATGAGGAGTTGGAAAGGTAGTTCAGAAAATCAGTAATATCTTTAAAAACTACAAAAAAGTCCCTTTCTATCAGCTGTGCACCGTTATGGTGTAAACACAGCCTATCTACTAATTGGATCAAATATAAAAGTCAGCCGAATTAGTGTTGATACTGCAAGGAGACGTATTGTGTGAAAAGAAATGGAAGATGTTGTTTAATTGTTGATATATTTATGGTCCACGTCACGTATTCAGTTTTGGCGGCATCTCTTCCAGTTTGTCAAAAGGTCTTCTGATCAGGGCTCTATAAATACATATCTAGGGCAGATATGTAATATTTAATGCAGCCGAACCGTGTATTGCAATGCCGTTATGTGATGACTTTCAAAGAGAAAAGCAAGAACACTCGGAATAAAGTATTATTATTATTTCTTTAATGTTTTCCGATTTCATATCACATAAACACCATATCCCGACGTGCATTGCGGCGTGATTTTAGCCTATCAAAACCTCTGAAAACAGAAATGTGTCTCTCAGAATCGAAAGATAAAAACCTATGGGAAAAACACAAAAGCATTGTACAGAATTTAAACCAATTAATGTCGTATAATTAACTAGGATAAACTGATGTTTTTTAGTGGATGAGTAGTGCAGATATCACTGTTAAATAATTTGATCATTGGTTGTATTATGAAAACGGCGAGACCGTAACTTTACATGGAAGCTTGCCGCATATACACGTTGTCCTGGCGAAACCTCAAATCATCTTCGTAATATCTATCAAACTATAGATCCTACATATCGACTGGACGTGGATTCTAAAAGTACAATATATACTTCTCGCTAGAAATCTAATCATAAAGCGTTTTAATGGCCAAACTATCCTACAATTTAGGATTTTACAGAGAGGGTGGACGAGAGGGTCGCCTCCCTACGCCTGCGGGTTATGGGGGGGGAAAACTCTGACTGTTGTGTGTGCTTATGCACCCAACAGCAGTTTCAGGGTATTCGGCCTTCTTGGAGACCCTGGAAAGAGTCCTGTATGGGGCTCCTGAAGGGGACTCCTTAGTCTTGCTGGGAGACTTCAACGCACATGTGGGCAATGATGGAGACACTTGGAGGGGCGTGATTGGGAGGAACGGCCCCCCTGATCTGAACCGGAGTGGTGGTTTGTTACTGGACTTCTGTGCTAGTCATGGATTGGCCATAACAAACACCATGTTCGAACATAAGGATGCTCATAAGTGTACGTGGTACCAGAGCACCCTAGGCAGAAGGTCCATGATCGATTTCGTTATCGTATCATCGGACCTGAGGCCGTATGTTTTGGACACTCGGGTAAAGAGAGGGGCGGAGTTGTCAACTGATCACCATCTGGTGGTGAGTTGGGTCGAGTGGCGGGGGAAGCCTCCGGATAGACCTGGTAAGCCCAAACGTGTAGTTCGGGTGAACTGGGAACGTCTGGAGGAGGCCCAAGTTCAGGAGGCCTTCAACTCACACCTCCGGCGGAGCTTTTCGGGCATTCCTGTGGAGGTTGGGGACATTGAACCAGAGTGGTCGGTGTTCAAAGCCTCTATTGCCGAAGCCGCGGCGGGGAGCTGTGGTCTCAAGGTCCTAGGTGCCTCAAGGGGCGGTAACCCTCGAACCTCCTGGTGGACACCGGTGGTCAGGGAAGCCGTCCGACTGAAGAAGGAGGCCTTCAGGGATTTGTTATCCCGGGGGACTCCCGAGGCAGTTGCAAGGTACCGACAGGCCCGAAGGGCAGCAGCCTCATCCGTGGCCGAGGCAAAGCAGCGGGTGTGGGAGAAGTTCGGAGAAGACATGGAGAAGGACTTTCGGGCGGCACCAAAGTTGTTCTGGAAAACTGTCCGACACCTCAGGAGGGGGAAGCAGGGAACCATCCAAGCTGTGTACAGTAAGGATGGGACGTTGTTGACCTCAACTGATGGAGTGTTGGGGCGTTGGAAGGAACACTTTGAGGAACTCCTGAACCCGACAACTCCGCCCTCTATGTTAGAGGCAGAGCTGGAGTATGACGGGGGATCAACGCCAATCTCCCGGGGGGAGGTCACTGGGGTCGTCAAACAACTCCACAGTGGCAAAGCCCCGGGGGTGGATGAGATCCGCCCGGAAATGCTGAAGGCTCTGGGTGTTGAGGGACTGTCATGGTTGACACGTCTCATCAACGTTGCGTGGAAGTCGGAAACAGTACCGAAGGAGTGGCAGACCGGGGTGGTGGTCCCCCTTTTCAAAAAGGGGGATCAGAGGGTGTGTGCCAATTACAGAGGCATCACACTACTCAGCCTCCCCGGGAAAGTTTACTCCAAGGTACTCGAAAGGAGGGTCAGGCCGATTGTCGAACCTCAGATTGAGGAGGAACAATGCGGATTCCGTCCTGGTCGTGGAACGACGGATCAGCTTTTTACTCTCGCAAGGATCCTGGAGGGGGCCTGGGAGTACGCTTATCCGGTCTACATGTGTTTTGTTGACTTGGAGAAGGCGTATGACCGGGTTCCCCGGGAGGTACTGTGGGAGGTGCTGCGGGAGTATGGGGTGAGGGGGTCTCTACTCAGGGCCATCCAATCTCTGTACTCCCAAAGCGAGAGCTGTGTCCGGGTCCTCGGCAGTAAGTCGGACCCATTTCCGGTGAGGGTTGGCCTCCGCCAGGGCTGCGCTTTGTCACCAATCCTGTTTGTAATATACATGGATCGGATTTCGAGGCGTAGTCGTGGGGGGGGGGTCTGCAGTTCGGTGGACTAATGATTGCACCACTGCTTTTTGCAGATGATGTGGTTCTGATGGCTTCATCGGTCTGCGACCTTCAGCACTCACTGGATCGGTTCGCAACCGAGTGTGAAGCGGCTGGGATGAGGATCAGCACCTCCAAATCTGAGGCCATGGTTCTCAGCAGGAAACCGATGGATTGTCTACTCCAAGTAGGGAATGAGTCCTTACCCCAAGTGAAGGAGTTCAAGTATCTCGGGGTCTTGTTCTCGAGTGAGGGATCAATGGAGCGTGAGATGGGCCGGAGAATCGGAGCAGCGGGAGCGGTATTGCAGTCGCTTTACCGCACCGTTGTGACGAAAAGGGAGCTGAGCCGGAAGGCAAAGCTCTCTGTCTACCGGGCCATTTTCGTTCCTACCCTCACCTATGGTCATGAAGGATGGGTCATGACCGAAAGAACGAGATCGCGGATACAAGCGGCCGAGATGGGTTTCCTCCGCCGGGTGGCTGGTGTCTCCCTTAGAGATAAGGTGAGAAGTTCGGTCATCAGGGAGGGACTCGGAGTTGAGCCGCTCCTCCTTCGCGTCGAAAGAAGCCAGTTGAGGTGGTTCGGGCACCTAGTTAGGATGCCACCTGGGCGCCTCCCTAGGGAGGTGTTCCAGGCACGTCCAGCTGGGAAGAGACCAAGGGGTAGACCTAGGACCAGGTGGAGGGATTATATCTCTTTGCTGGCCTGGGAGCGCCTTGGGATCCCCCAGTCAGAGCTGGTTGATGTCGCCAGGGAAAAGAAAGTTTGGGGCTCTCTGCTGGAACTGCTACCCCCGCGACCCGACCACGGATAAGCGGGAGAAGATGGATGGATGGACAGAGAGGGTTATTTGTGAATAAACAACCCTCTGTAACGTTTGCACTGAACGGGAGCACTAGAGGCCGACAATTTTAAAACGTAATTATAGGTCGTATTAAGCGCTTGAACAAACGACATATTTGGTCGTAATAAGCGCTTAAACAATCGACCCATTTGGTCGTATGAGTTGAAGGACTTGTTGATTATATGCAATCTGGATAGCATCGATATTAGCTGGCTTTACATTTTTGTATATTCTTTCTCCAGGTAGTTGGAAAAAGTTTTCCGTTTCATATGCCGTGTGCCGCCCGGACATGCTATCATGCTAACTAGCTCCCTGAAAGCGGGTGACTCCACTGTAGCAATAGCCTGCATGTGTTCTATAACATACCGTGCAATGGCTTTATCGACTTTTCCCTGGCCCTGGTCGGCTGAGTCTCTGTGGTCTTAGCTACTAGCTTCGTCCCAGCATGTTGTTTTTGCAGATGTTTTAAGAGATTTGAATGACTGGTTTGGGCAGTAGATAGGCTCTCTCCCGCCAGGACACAACTTACATTTAACTAAAACATTCTTTTCTTTATGCTCGACAAAAGTGAAATAGTGAGAATATCTCCAGGTGGAGAAACTAGACTTTAGCTCCGCTGCCGCCATGATAGTCTTGTTAGTAAACAACACAAACACGCCCACAGCCCGTCTCCGCATGTGACACAGGAAGTATTTAAGTACATTTACTCAAGTACTGTACTTAAGTACAGTTCTCTTCTCTGTTCACCTGGCTGTTGACTATATAAAAAAAACTAACGGAGTAACGCACCTTGTAGTAACGGTAACTGAGTTACTGAATTTAAAAAGTAATGCGTTGATCTGGACTTCCGGTGAGCAAGGCGAGGAGACATGAAATCTGAACTCGAAGATATGAAGCAGGAAATGTACCAAAAACGTTCTGCTAACTCCGCACTAACACAGGCCCACGAAACTAGGCTGAAAGAAGCGGAGGAACGAATCGAGGAGGCGGAGACAGCAAACATGGCTATGTCAGATGCGTTGATTAAATCAATAAAAGAACAGAGAGCCAAGCAGGGGAAACTGGTGGATTTGGAAGGCCGATCCAGGAGAAATAATATGCGCATTTATGGGTTACCCGAAGAGAAGGAAGGTAACTCCATGTCTGACTTTGTGGATCAACTTTTGAAAACTGAACTAGCTTTACCGGACACCAACCTACAGATACAACGCGCTCACCGAGCTGTGGCTCGCAAACCGGAAAGGAATGCACCGCCAAGGTCCATAGTGGTGAACTTTCTGGAGTTTACCACCAAAGAAAAGGTTCTGAAAAAGGCCTGGGAAAAGAAGATACTGATGGAAGGGAGACGTCTATCGTTCGATCACGACTATGCAACGGAGGTCGTCCTGAAACGCAAGCAGTACATGGGAATAAAGAGGGTCCTTAAAGAGAAGAATATACGTTTCCAGACTCCTCAACAGGATGCGCATTCCCTGGGACTCGAGAACACGCACATACAACAGTGCACAAGATGCAGCGCAGGAGCTGAGGAGGAGAGGTTTCTCCGTGGAGATACCAGACCGCAACGCTTCGGAGCTGTACCCGGAGATGGAGCGTCTCCACCAGACCAAGACATGGCAGCGCGTCGGAGAGCGTAGTGCAGGTGGGGCCGAGACCACGAGCACAGTAAGGAAGAGGCTACAAGAGTTTGAGCGGACCCCTCCCGGGACTAACTGATTCATATTATATATCCACTGCATATATTTGTCACGACTTCATTTGGATTATATAAATGCTATCGGGTGCCGTTGGACTACTAGGATGCGTGAGATTGCGTGTTTCACCTCTAGTGAGGGGCCCTCCAAGAGGAGGCTCTCCCCTCTTCCTGCCAACGGGGACTTAGGGTGGCGAGGAATCACCCTACCTTGGAAGTCTACGTTTTTCTTTTTACGTTATACGTTCACTACATGTGGGCCAGATGTTCAGGTCTGTGTTTTCAGTTGTCTGGAGTTTTGTGGATGCAAAGGATTGGGTAATTTAAATGCCGTACAATAATATAAAAGTGGTGTCACTTAATGTAAATGGGATGAATAATCCAGTTAAAAGGAGCAAGGTCCTGGCTAAATTGAAAAAAGAAAAGGCCCAAGTCCTATTTTTACAAGAAACTCATCTGCCTCAACAGGAGCATGAAAAATTAAAACGCTTTGGTTATAAAAATACATTCTATAGTTCGTACAAACCTAGCCAGAAGAGGGGAGTGGCTATCCTTATTTCAAATGCAGTTCAATTTGAACTCCATAAAGAAGTTAGGGACAAAGAGGGACGATATGTATTAGTGAAAGGAAAGCTTGAAAATGCAGTGGTGACATTGGTAAATGTATATGCCCCCCCAGAGAGCAACAAATCTATTTTTAAAAATCTGTTTGATGTCATTGCATTAGAGACTGAGGGTATTTTGATATGTGGAGGGGATTTTAATGTGGTCCTGAACCATAACATAGACACTACAAGCCACAAAAATAGCAAGAAACACCTGACCAAGTTTGTTAATGCGTCAGTGCAGGAAATGGGACTAATTGATATTTGGAGGGAACTTCACCCCCTAGAACGGGATTACACACACTATTCGGTACCCCATTCTGTGTACTCCAGAATTGACTACTTTTTAATAAATACGGTTGAAAGTCACAGGATCACAGAGAGTAAAATCGGCGTGGCAGATGATTCGGATCATAATATGATTAGCTTGTCAATAAATCTGAATAGTAGACAAAAGAATACAGTGTGGAGGCTCAATGTGGGTGTTTTGAATAATAAGGCGACCGTGGAACAGTTAAGGGAAGAGATACAAACATATATAGAGGTGAATGATAATGGGGAGGTGGATCCTGGGATACTGTTCTCCGTGGAAAGCTGATCGCCCAACCCAGTCTCACGGCATTTCGTGTTCACCAACACGATTTTTAATCTATTGATTCGTGTTCACCATCACGATTTGCCCCTTTTTTTCGTGTTGCACAGCACGATTTTAAAAGCAATGTATTTCTACTGGTAACGTGTAGGCCTGCAGGCTGCAGCACGTCTTTTTCTCCGGTCGGGTCGTGGAAGACCGGAAGCTGTGTGGTTCATAAAAACATGTTCTTACTCAATATCAAGCCACAGTTATTGCTTTTATTTTAAATTGTATAATTTCGGACTTTTGTTGCCGTCTGTGAGGACAATAAATGGGGCTCAGAGCCTCAGGATACTGAAATCTGTATTTTTAAATATTTCTTTCCTTCTAATTTGTTATTCTTTTCAAAATAACACACTGTTATTTACTCACCAATAACACACAATTATCCTTGCTTTTATTTATTGGTTTAATTCCATAATCTCGGGCTTTTTTGGTGTCCGTCAGGAACTGAATTTCAAAATAAAAATAACCGGAAACAGACGTAGGCCTATAAGGGACATTTCGAACATCATTGCGATTGTCAACATTTCTGAGTTTAGAATGGCCGAAGACACTACACTACCCATAATCCCCAGCTATCGTTTAGGACTACAGTTCCCGTAAAGTTACGCAGAGCGTCAAACAGCTGTGTGAAATGGAACGAAACCACGCCAGATTATCCAAAACTAGAATCGAACTCCCCCCCAGAACTACACATGCTGGCTATTGTGTTTCGCAAAATGTTCTATGGGACGTCTCTACTGAACTTTTTCGTTTTTCCCACAATTAGAAGTTGCCATTATTAAACACATTGGTGTTATCAAATGTAAAACATATAATTAATAAATGGGTGAAAATCACTTGTGTCCATAATGCGCAGCATTAATATATAGCATTAATATATACCCACATGACAGCTCATTGCTACTTTGTAATTCTACTCCACTATAATTCAGAGGTTAACCTGGTATTTTTACTCCACTGCATTTATTTGAGTTAGTTTGCAGATTCTGATTAATTATGTGAAATATATAAACAACCCTTAAATCAGACTTTAGTTACACCTGAGTAAAATTCAGGTAAGGTGATTGTCAAGTGCCAACAATCAGGAGAGATATTTGATAGTTGGTGCTTGAGAAGACTAAACATGTATCTGCAATTGACATGAATGGAAACAAGTAATAAAGTATATTCATTACTCGTTATTCTCTACTAATAGTTAATTAAAGACTGTATATTATGGCTATTTTGCACATCCCTTTCAATATTTTAAAAGGTTTATTGACATATCATACACAACTATGGTGTAGTTATGCAATGAATGAAAAACTTGGGTCACAGGTTCCTCAACAGTGCATTACAAGACATCTATCAATATGTGTGTACCTCCACCATTAAACTGTCATATTCTGCACATTTCTTATTCTATCTACATGCATAAGAGTATAATTAATGTGTATAATATCAGTTAAAATAAGTGCTTCAACATAGTTCGACGTTAATTACTTTGTCAGGCTTAATATTTAATATGTAATCTTTAAATAAAGGTTAATCCGTTTTTCTGTTTTGCACCTCCTCCTGTTAATATCTTTGTACATCCTGCACTAAACTGTTTTATTTTAGAGATCATTTATAGTATCTTCTTGATTTTTTATATTCTATATTTCTATATTTATACTTTCCCCCTATGAAAGTATGTACTCTTAATATTTTATTAATAAATATAAATTATAAAAAACACATAAAAACAATAATTCAATAACGTGCTTTAACCACTAGGAGGTGCACACAAGGTGCACACAGCCATAACAACTTTGTATTATTAGTGTGTATGTACAACATCTGCAGATGTATAGTTTTATGCATGCTTTCACATCATTTTACAGCATATTGCTATACTATTTCAGACTCAGTATTTACATTCAAAGAAAATCAGTAATATATTTAAAAACTACAGTCCTTTTCTATCAGCTGTGCACCGTTATGGTGTAAATATAACCTATCTATGAATTAGATCAAATGTAAAAGTCAGCCGAATTAGTGTTGATACTGCAAGGAGACGTATTGTGTGAAGAGAAATTGAAGATGTTTAATTGTTGATATATTTATGATCCACGTCAAGTATTCAGTTTCGGCGCCATTTCTTCCAGTTTTTCCAAAGGTCTTCTCATCAGGGCTCTCTAAATAAAGAACTACGGCAGATCTGTAATATGTAATGCAGCCGAACCGTGTATTACAATGCCGTTATGTGATGACTTTCAAAGAGAAAAGCAAGAGCACTCGGAATTAACTATTATTTTATACTTTTAAAATGTTTTCCGGATGTTTTCCGGATTTCATATAATATAAACACCAACTCCCATTGCGGCTAACACATCCAATCAGAGAGCTTAAAACCATAGCTGAGGATCTTGGGTAATCGCTCGAAATGCCTACGTCTGTTTCCGGTTATATTTATTTTGAAATTCAGTTCCTGACGGACGCCAAAAAAGCCCGAGATTATGGAATCAAACCAATAAATAAAAGCAAGGATAATTGTGTGTTATTGGTGAGTAAATAACAGTGTGTTATTTTAAAAAGAATAACAAATTAGAAGGAAAAAAAGATTTAAAAAATACAGATTTCAGTATCCTGAGGCTCTGAGCCCCGTTTATTTTCCTCACAGACGGCAACAAAAGTCCGAAATTATACGATTTAAAATAAAAGCAATAACTGTGGCTTGATATTGAGTAAGAACATGTTTTTATGAACCACACAGCTTCCGGTCTTCCACGACCCGACCGGAGACAAAGACGTGCTGCAGCCTGCAGGCACGAAACACGTTACCAGTAGAAATACATTGCTTTTAAAATCGTGCTGTGCAACACGAAAAAAAGGGGCAAATCGTGATGGTGAACACGAATCAATAGATTAAAAATCGTGTTGGTGAACACGATATGCCGTGAGACTGGGTTGGATCGCCCTAACAGCATCACAAAAAAAGGCCCGGCTAGCCACATACAAAATAGAAAAATTGAGACAAATGGAGACAAAGCATAAGAGTACAGGGGAGCAATCGGCATTACAACAAATTAAGGAAACAAGGGGGGAGATAAATGAGATCCTCAGAGGAGAAATTGAAAAAAAGGCAAGGTTTTTAAAGCAGTCTTATTACGAATCAGGCCCAAAAGCAGCTAGACTCCTGGCCAGACGCCTGCGCAAACAGCAAGCCTCTAATACAATTCATAGAACAAGGGACCCCCAAACTAATCAACTACTGTATGAGCCAGATGAGATGGAAAGAATATTTGAAGAGTACTATAAGACACTCTACTCTAATCCACCATTAGCTGATGAAAGCACAATAAGAAACTTCCTTAACTCGCTTGATCTGCCATCTATAGGTGAGATACAGAATGACACCATTACGTCGCAATTTACAGTTGTTGAGCTGGAAGCTGCAATCAGTAGGCTAAAGACCAGTAAATCACCGGGCAGCGATGGGTTCCCAGCGGAGTTCTATAAAACGTTCACGAAGGAGCTAACACCTCTGCTTCTGTCTTGTTTTAATTGGACTCTTAAAGAAGGCAGGGCTCCCCCCATCTTGGAGGGAAGCAATTATTTCCATTTTGACTAAGGAAGGCAAAGACAAAGACCACTGTAAAAATTATAGGCCAATTTCTCTTTTAAATGTGGACTACAAGCTGTTTACCTCAATCATCTGTAAAAGATTTGAGACTTTTCATGCCAGATCTTATTCATGAAGATCAAACTGGATTCATTAGAGGGCGTCAAACACAAGACAATATCAGAAGGACTCTCCATATTGTAGACAATGCGCATAAAAAGGGCACAAGTATGGTTCTGGTTAGTCTGGATGCAGAAAAAGCGTTTGACAGTGTCAGTTGGTCTTTTTTATATGAAGTACTAAGGAGGTTTGGTTTGAATGAAAATGCAATTCGGTGTATTAAGACTATTTATCATGAACCTACGGCTAGAATCAAAGTAAATGGGAGTTTTTCCAATAGGATTCAGCTGGAGAGAGGCTCTAGACAGGGCTGCTGTCTCTCTCCTACTCTCTTTGCTTTATTTGTTGAACCATTGGCGCAAGCAATAAGGCAGTGAAGATCTGCAGGGTGTCAATATAGGGGGGGAAGACCATATCATTGGGCTTTTTGCAGATGATGTTATAGTTTTTCTTGAGCAACCAGATGTATGTTTCCCAAACCTGATGAACCTACTCCACACATATGGTTACTATTCAGGGTATAAAGTGAACGTAACAAAAACTCAAATTCTCTCATTCAATTACTCACCATCCCAACAAATTAGACATGCATATAACCTAAAATGGAATTCCAAAACAATGACTTATCTTGGTGTAACTATAACAAAAACACTTTCTAACCTGTTTGAAGCCAATTATAACAAAATTGATGACAATATCCGAAAGGATGTAGAAAGGTGGTCCACCCTCCCTTTAGACTTCAGTGCCAGAATACAAACGGTTAAAATGAATATCCTACCTAGGCTGCTGTATTTTTTTCAGTCTCTTCCAATCGATGTTCCACAAAAAAATATTCATAACCTGGGAAAGGATGATTTCTAGATTTGTTTGGAATAGTAAAAAACCAAGAATACGATTTACGACACTTCAGTTGCCTAAAAGTAAGGGGGGAATGGCTTTACCAAATCTTAGGGAATACTTCTATGCAGCCCAACTCAGACCTTTGGCCTACTGGTGTAGACCAGATTATGAGTCTGGATGGAAAGCCATGGAAAGGGAGGTACAGGGTCACCACATTCAGGCCTTGGTAGGAGATAGGAATTTGGTGAGGGCTCTGAGAGGTGAAATGGATCCGATAGTTGCGTTTACACTAGAGGTCTGGAATGCTGTAGTAGCAAAATACAAATTAAAGAGAGGGATACACACGCTGAGGTGGTTTGCATACGATTCCAATTTTAAACCAGGGGTGTACGACCCAACATTCAAAGAATGGATGCAAAAGGGCATAACAGCAATGTGTACAGTTACAGAAAAGGGTGAATTGATGGGTTTTCAGGAATTACAGGCAAAATATGGTATTACAGACAGGGATTATTTTAGATACATGCAGTTAAGACACTATTTTGTAAAAGAGATAAGGCTAAATGCAGATGAATCTTTAGATACTGTAACTGGGGTGATTGTGGATGCGTATCAGCAGAAGGGCTCTCGGATCATCTCTGCTTTCTACCAGGCTTTGGGGGGAAACAGGCGGGAATCGACTATCTACATAAAAGCAAAATGGGAAGCGGAGTTACAAATACAAATTTCAGAGGAAGAATGGTTTCAAATGTTCGAGACGCAATTTACATCCACAAACTCATTAGTATGGAGGGAATTCTGCTGGAAGAACCTGACTCGCTTTTTCATAACACCCAAAATAAAGAGCAGGCAACTTGGTGTACAGCACAGTGTGGGTTGGAGGTTGTGTGGGAACATGGAGGCTGACCACTCGCACATTTTCTGGAACTGTACAAAGATAAGGTCATATTGGGAGAAGGTTAATGCAGTTGTCAAAATTATTTTGGGTTATGGAATCCCAAATACCTGCCCGGTGATGTATCTTGGGAACATTAAGGATGTTGTGATGGGAGGCGATCTATATTTGATTAAGGTTTTACTTGCAGCGAGTAAGAAAGCTATAACCAGAAATTGGCTTAATGTGAACGCTCCAACTCAGGAGCAGTGGCTGGAAATTGTTGAAGATATTTCTGTCATGGAAAAGTTGACATATGTTTTGAGAATCCAAGAGAACGCATTCAATAGGAAATGGGAAAAGTGGAATATTTACATGGTTGACACCAATGAGTAAGTGAATGACTAATTCAATCTTGTACGGTATGTGTGAATATTGAAGTTCTTCAGACAACTAGTATGTATTGTGTTTTATTTTACAACTGATTTGTGTGTATTATGTTTTGTTGTTCTGTTATTATTGTTGTGAAAACTCAATAAAAACATAAGTATATAAAAAAAAAGTAATGCGTTAGAGTACTAGTTACTGCCAAAAATAACGGCGTTACAGTAACGCGTTAGTCCCAACACTGTTGACAAATAAGGGCAGTTTTACTGAGAAGTATTCTAGGGGTGATTGGAAATGTGGAGAAGACGATGGCTATGTCCGCGGTGGTGCAGAGTTTTCACCAGGCTCCTCCTGTAGATTTGTAGGTACAGGGCGACCCGAGGGGGCCAAAGTGGACCTATGTCATTATTGCAGAGGAGAGGGTCATTGGAAGGAGCAGTGTCCATTGCTGGAAACTAAGGGGAAGCCTTGTTTGTCACCACATGCTCCAGCCATGTGTTGTTCTGCTGTGTTGGATAAAAAACCGTTGGGTGTAGGCTCGGGCATGGTGCCTGATAAGAAGCCGGTTTGTGCCGATGCGGGTTCTGGTTTTGAGCCGTTCATCACTAAAGCGGTTGTATCAGTAGTCGGTAGTGACAAATATGTGCCGATTAAGGTGTTGTGTGATACAGCGGCTAGATACTCATTTATTGTTGTGTCAGTGTTGCCTTTTTCATCAGAGACAGAAGCGGGGGATTTTGTGCTGATGAGGGGCATGGAGATGGGCTTGATCCCTGTGCCACGGCATACAATAGTGCTGGATTGCGAGCCGGTGCGGGGAGTTGTGTCTATCGGCGTGCGTCCCCCCATTTTGTTATGACCTGGCTCAAAAGGCCAAAACAAAAAGGAGACACCATGTCAACAGTTATCAAAATATGTTTATTTAAAGGAAACAATCCAAATTAAATGAAGTGCAACAATAAGTAAGGCATGAGGTGTGGACGTCAGTGGTATCAGTAGTGTAAATGCAGGGTGAGGGTTGCATGAATGTGTATGTGTGAGAGTGTTGAGGTGCACAAAGTAAAGCAACTAAAGTAACAACAACATATACTCAACAAAACCGGGGGCCTGTAGGGAAAAGCAAAGCGAGCACAGAGAGGAGCAGAGAGTCTCTAAATAGCTGCAGGACACCAGACCCAGGTGCCCTGAGTTACTGCAATCAATGCAGCCACACCCTCTCCACTGATGAACCCACAGGGGCATCACAGAACATCACCAGGACAGAGCTGCCATCCATTACTCCCAGCGGCTCAGGAAGAAATCCCTTCGGATTATAAAAGACCCCCATCATCCCAGCCACAAACTGTTCAGTCTGCTGCCGTCTGGCAGGCGTTACCGCAGCATCCGGACTAAAACAACCAGATTCAGAGACAACTTCATCCCACATTAAAAATAATAAACATTAATGACCTAGAAAAGCATGAGCAAAATGTAAACCTAGTTTGTATTACAGTGTATTGCTTTTTTAACATAAATTACATTTTTATCACAAAAAACGATGGACACTTCCATTGTTAAATTTCATCTAGCAAAGAGTATTTTCAAAAACTAGTCATATATTTCATTTATATTGTTGGGGGATGAGTTAAAGACAATATATATAAGGAATTGTGCATGTTGAATTTAGTTCTGTATTTTTTTTAAACCCTGAAATATGTCCTGGGTCAATTTGACCCGAACATTACCAAAGGGTGCGAAATGTGAACATAACACAAGGGTTAAAAAGGCGGAGAATGCTTCATAAGGAATATCACACTTGTTTTCTCCATGCGGTACCCAAAAGAAGAGTGTTTTTATGTCTGGATAAAAATCTGACAACCTCTTTTATCATATTGCTTCTTTGATTAGCCACGACAAAAATATACTAAACCCAGGTGGATGCTTCAGAGCAGCTGGAAAGTCACAAGGGCACACTAACTAATGTTAGGAAACAACTTATTTTATAATTGATAAGATAACAAGAATTAACCTCCCCCTAAGAACTCCCCCTGGCATGCCTGCCGCTTACCATCTCATTAAAAAAATTGTTTAAAGAAAGGCTTTTATCATAAGATATGTTTATTTTCTGCTGAACTGAGTTTAACTCACTCGCAAAACAACAAGAATAAGTTCTAATCTCTAGAAGTGAGTCCAAACTCCCAAAAGTGTCTTAACTGTGGCAAGGTAGGTCACGAATGATGGCTGAGCCTCTTATACAAGGGGGGAAAGAGGTGGGGTAAAGTGACTGTCAGGAAACAAGATGAGTAAGGTAGACAAATTGAGCAGGAGAAGAAGTGAATACCTTTGCATTTGAAAACCTGAATCAATCTACATCCTCATATCAAAACTTGTAAATGTAGATATGATATGATGTACCGACTCCCGTCCAAAATGAAGGCTGTGGCGATGGAGTGAAAGAGCAGCCGAGGCCACCAGAGATCAGGTAGAAGCAGATGTTTTAATTAGCAGACTGAGAATGCCTGTAGCTCTGTGCACGTGCATGTGTGTGTGTGTGTGTTTGATGGCTTTAATTAGTTGAAGTGTAAGATGAAACAGAGGAAAATCAACAAAGTGGCATCTGCAAAGGTTAACAACCATCCACCTCCTCCTCTCCTCCCTCCTCTCTGATCCCTTCTTCCCGAGCATTCGTAACGGAGAGAAAGAGGAAATGAGAAAGAGGGACTCAAAGAAGACAGAGTAACTCTCTTTAATCAAACCAGTAGCTCAAAGTGCCTTCAGCTTTATTAGCTCTAAACACACACACACACACACACACACACACACACACACACACACACACACACACACACACACACACACACACCACACACACACACACACACACACACACACACACACACACACAACATGCTTGTCCAAAGGCATACAAATTAATTTCTGCCCTCCAGAAACAAGGGAGAGATTTAGTTTGGAGCCTGTGTCTCACTGTCTCACAGAACTAAAATTGAGTGTCTAGTTTCTGATGTCTTGCCGTCGGCTTGAATCACCAAAGAGATGTTCTTCCCCCCCTCTCTTTCTGCTTCTCTGTGAGGGTTGCTTTAAGATTATTTAGGTGGTAGGGGAAAAGTGATTGATGGGACATTTATGAGATGGGATGATATCCGGTTTCAGTCTCCGGAGACTTTAGCCCAGAGAACGGGAAGACGAGGTGACAGGAATTCAGAGTTGTTCATGCTTTTGTGGTTCCTGAGGCTGAGAGTCAGTACACTGTTTGTTACACATCGTCCTATCATCTCCCTGATTGGCCGTTGCATGGTCCCTTATATTCAACTTTCGGCATGAAGTGGTTATTTTTCCTGTTGGTAAGGAGAAAACCAACCTATGTCTCAAAATGTTATACCATTAAAGTGTAGAGTTTCTAACGAGGATTCATTTAGACATTATAGATGGTTTAGTTTACTCTTGGATAATCCCTTTAAACAGATTGTGCAGATCTGTTATGTTGGACTACGTTCAGCAGTGAATTCAAATGTCCCGGCCTCACCCCCTAGAGGCCATCTTCTCACTTGAGGGCCCAGATGGAATCACTCTTCCTCCAGAGCCAGCGACTGCCCTTTTCAGCTATACTGGAGAGGTCTTTGACGTCTTGCCTTTGGGATGTCCCTCCTAATCCTAGCTCATGGAGTAGTCTTGTCATTTTTGTTTCTACAAACCTTCTGCAGCCTACCTCCACTAGCTGGACCTTGCGAGTTTTCTCTATGAGGAATCTAAAGAGGATTCATTTCGACATTATAGATGGGGAGAATTAGTTTGGAAATTGTGCATGTAAATATAGACGATTTTGGTAATGGAAGGTATCTGGTTTCCATTTGTAGTCCGAGTAGTATTGACGTTAAATACGTTTGATACAGCTAGACAGTATGTGTAAAGAGGAAAAAATGTGAAAAGCAATACGTGAAATGCAATCTTTGAATCCATTGTTTGTCAGACTACATTTACCTTTTTAATATATTAAAACGAGTAAGACTACTTCAGGTCATAGAAATTGTTTCTCAATTCTTATGTCTGAAGTTGCTTGAGGACCGAGATGAAGTGTTGGATAGGATTGGGTATGGAGAACTGATACCGAAGTTCAGTAACACAATACCGCTTTTGGACAAACTGTAATGTTATTGGTATTTGTCTTATGTTATGTTGGGTAAGGAGCCCGCAATTTGTGTGATGAAGGCGCTCAAACCATTTTAATACTGAGCCTCATCTCCCAATGCTCTGATTCATTCTTTGAACCCCACTGTCATAGCTGACAGGCCAGCAAATGCACGTAAAGGTCCACAACCTAATGAAATAATTGCACATACAACATCCTAACGATAACCATCCTTAGTTAGATAATTCAAGTTTAATAATAAATCCGTCATAATAGAAGCTGAGTTTCGTGTTTGGGTTGGTAGTAAAACTATTGAAGGGAATGAAATCTATGGCTTAGTGCGTCCCGAGTTTTCCAACGACACAAGCCGGTCATTGGTTGCCTTTTTTTAACAGTAAAAACTCTCACTCAGTGGTCACCATGAATTCTTAAATGGAAAAAGTTTGGAACATCCAAGACTCCTAAAGTTAGCTGCCAGGCCAACCTTTGTTATCAGGGGAGATAACCCTTAGAAAGAGAACCCTATGGTCCCGCCATGCTCCAAATGTCCTTTGTGGAGAAGAGAGAAACGATAGGTTACGTATTGTAACCCTAGTCCTATAAACACAGGCGGAACCCTATACTGGACTCATCATCAATGATACGCAAGAGTTCACACACTGAATTTGTATAAACGTAGCCGGCCAATCAGGGCGAGCCTGCCTGAATGCATGTGCAGGCTCACAGTATATAAGGCAGCTATACCTCCTGACTGTCATCCTACACCCTCTTCAGCGAGCAGCATAGGAAAGACAGGGCTCCTAGGTAGAGGGCTCCGCCTGTGTTTATAGGACTAGGTTTCCAATATGTAACCTATCGTTCTATCTCACACAGGCTCCGCCCTCTACTGGACTCTATGGGTACAGTCGGTGGAGCCCCGATGAATAAATGCCCTGTCGCCCCACAACATCGACCCACCACACTGCCCCTGACCGGCCTTTGGTTGATCGCACCCCAACTTCCCATCACCCGGTTGTGACCGTGGAGAAGTCGGGTCCGCAGCTTACCTGGCTGGGTAGAGCTTAGTCGGTCTGAATAGGCCCATAGCTCCGCCCTGCAGGTGCCAGCGCAAGTGTCTACATACTGCGCACCCCGTTTCCGAGGTCCCTAAGGAGCATGGGAAAACTATTTATTCCACACTCACGCCGTCGAACAAGGCTGCCTACACAGCCATACCTCGTGTAGAGTGTGCATGGACCTCAGTGGGGAAGGCTTCAAGTCTTCCAGCCCTGTGTGGGGTTTACTGCACACAACGTTTTCCAGGTCCCTAAGGAGCATGGGAAAACACAAGTGTATTATGTCCAAGGGGGTCAGATACAGCTTACTGACCCACAGCCCTCCTCCCCTCACCAGTCCTGTGTTTCCCCAGTTGTCTAAGAGATACTTACCTTATGGGCCTGGCGTAGACCAAGACGCCGCCGTGCATATGTCTACACTCACGCCGTCGAACAAGGCTGTCGACACAGCCGTACCCCGTGTTGAGTGTGCACGGACCCCAGTGGGGAAGGCTCTCCCCTGTATGGGGTGGACGACTAAAGTCGTCTAGCTGTATAACCCTCGACCTGGAAGAACTCCTTAGGTTCTTGGGAACAGAGGAGGGGTTCGGTCTGAGTGTGGCATGAGCAAGCTCCTTGTCCACCAGTAGCTATAGTTAGGATAGAATAGAGCCCAATGTACCAGACAGAGGCTCTAGATTTCTTTCCTCGCACCAACGTTCAGTCCGCAAACTGCCTGAAACAGGGACGTCTGTCCATTCTCTGACAGAGTGGCACGTAGCCTGCCCTCCTTCTCGATGGGGCGTACACCTCTCTCTCGATGGGGGCTGCATTGAGCAAAATCCCCAGTATGGTGACCGCAAACCCCCAACTTGATGAATAGTGAAACTAGGTGAAAGATCAATTGGGCTGTATGGAACATCTGCCCATTCCCTGGACCTGGCCATGACTATGAGGTCGTTGAGATAAAATAAAACCCTCATGCCATGGCCGCGAAGCGGCTGAAGCGTTGTGGCCACACATTTGCTGAACGTGCGTGGGGACAGGGAGTAGCCGAACGGTAGTCTGTTGTACACGTAGGCTATCCCCTGGAAGGCAAAACGCAAATACTTCCTGTGTTTTGGTTTCTAGCAATTTCGACATGAAAGTATGCGTCTTTCAGGTTGATGGTTTGTGAACCAATCGCCCGGCTGCACCAGTTCCAGTAACTGTAGGAATCCCAGTCACTTCGTCCCTGTAACAGGTTGTGGTGGATCCCGCTCTTGCTGCCTGGATAGTCTGTATAACCCAGTTAACATCGCGTGAAACGGCCTTGCCGAATTCAACGAGACATTATGGGGAAATGTGGGATTGTGGAGATAAATGAATCCTGCTCACTTTCTTTCTTACACCCCTGAATGGAGGAGGGACACTGCAGAACTGGAGTGAGCGTGGCATGATCCCACTGTGGCCAGGGACATCACCCGGCCAGCAGCGGCTGCCACACCATGGATCAGGTTATTAATTTGGCTGATGCTGCGGTCCAAATAATCGCTCTGATCTGGTGAGGTGGGGCCATCTTGCGGAGGAGTAATCAGCGAGACGCCCAACACACCCGTGTCATTTGCGGCCGCGGCCCTCCGCTCCAAGACAGAATATTCTATAGAAAATATTCCAGCGTTTTCCCTGTCATGCGGCAGTGGGGGCAGAGGTTCTCCGCCCAGCCTGCTGCCTGTGCCAGAATCTCATCAAGAGGGGTCACGCCGGGATATGAGGTCTCCGTGTGGCCCCACACCCTCAGAATACCTACCATTCCTGCCACCGGAGCTCTCGTTTTCAGTGGCTGTTGCCACGACGCCTCCACACACTGCCGATATCTGGCGACGGGGGCGAGACGAAAGCCGGTTGTGCCGGGCGGGCCGGACCGGACCGTAAAACCCCTGGCGGAGGTGGCCGGCTGTGGCCGCAGTAGTGGGGGGACAAAGTCATCAACTTCCTCCTCAGCAAGCAGAGCCATAACCCGCACAGCTGGGATGGCGAACGTTGGTGGTGTCGCCTCAGCCATATCCTGGTCTCCCACCACCTCAAGCTCGTCTTCGGCGTGGTCTGGTCCCAGGCACTCGAAACTGAGCTGGTGGGGATCGGCACCCGCTATTAAGCTGGGCATGAGGAACCGGCACGGGTTTCCTGCAGTTGCGACTCCATTTCCTTGCCTGGAGGTAAGATACTTTTTTTTCTTTTTCGAATGCTTTTCTGGTCTGGTGTTGTCTCACTCGCTGAAGAGAAAAGGATGACAGTCAGGAGGTGTAGCTGCCTTATATACTGTGAGCCTGCGCGCGCATTCAGGTAGGCTCGCCCTGATTGGCCGGCTACGCTTATACAAATTCAGTGCGTGAACGCTCGCGTATCATTGATGAGAGTAGTACTCATAGAGTCCAGTAGAGGGCGGAGCCTGTGTGAGATAGAACTTCCAGAAGGACAACCTTGACTACGACACTCTTCATCACGGTTGGCATGTGAGAACAGATTTAGTTTTGACATATATTTAAACCTATCACGTCTTGGTGTACTGACTTTCTTAAAATATAGAATCAAACTCATCGCAGTATACTAGGGATGTGCATCTCCATCACTGAGGCTGATGCACATCTCTATACGTTGCCAACGATACGATACATTAACGATACATTTGAAACACCAGGCGATGCGAAACGATACAAATCACCCCTGTTGTGATCAGTGTTGGGCAAGTTACTTCCAAAATGTAATATATTACATATTACTTATTACTGACTTTTGAAAGTAATAAGTTACATTATAATATTACTGTCTCTGAAATGTAATGAGTTACACTACTTTAGTTACTTTTGAGTTACTTTCACCAAAATAACCGCAAAAGAATGGCTAGGTATTTTAAATGCTAAAATGTAGTTTAGTGCAGCTCATTATACATCCAGTTAACAGGTGACACGTTGTAAATACAGTACAGACCACAGTCAAGGACTATAATGAAGGTTGCTAAGGAGGATCAATGAAGAGACAGGAAAAGAGGTTAAAAGATGGAGCGCTGGACGTCAGATAAATCACCAGAAGAAGGCAGACAGGAAGTGAATAATAACAGGACACGGAATGGGCTCTGTAGTTTGTTTAGTATATGGCCGTGTACAGGCCCGGTTCCAGAACAAAATGACTTGGGGTGCATCTGAGATTACAGGGGTAATAGTGGCCGGCAACAGCAATGACAAATACCATTGATGTGATGGTCCCCAATGAACAGATTAGCCACTTAGTCTACAAATGACTTATGACAGCAACTACAGTGAACTACTACAAAGTTCAAACGTTTATTTCATTTACCAAACTAAAGTAACCAAACAGTCCCTGAGCTGACTGAGCCTAAATCCCTAAAACGTTGCTGAAAGGTAGAGTGTAGAGAGTAGACTATACACTGTTACACACCTACTATACAGTATAGGCTACACTGTTGTGACTGTACAGTCAGAGTGTACTGTACTGTCTGTGCACCATGTATTTTCTACAACTCTACATGTGTACATTATACAGTACATACATAGTGATGTACATACATACTGTTAGAAATTCAAATCAATGTTGATATGGCGTAATTTTGAATTAAATACACTAATTTAAATCAGTTTTATTCTGAAAAAACCGGAAGTTCACACTATTAATTTATTACTTTTATTCTGAAAATGCTTCACTTCCGGTTAGCATTAGCATGTGGCAAAATTCTACGTTTTCAAACCGTGAATCGAAGGTGAAATGACATGTGATGTTGCACACTGAGCACACTGGGATTAGCACTCATTTATTGACGCTGAATAACGTTTATCAGGGAATGTTTAAATAACCACAAGACACCAGAATATACGTAAGTGCTAGTTTTTTTGCGAGTCCAAGTACCGGTTCCCGACGTTCCGGTTTTAACCGGACTTGAACCGAAACTTTTTACAAGTCCAGTACCAGTTCGGCGTACCGGTACGGAGCACTAGTAGAGTAATGTTGCCTCCACAACTCCGCTACGTTATCGGCTCCAGATACTCCCTCTATGGTACATGGTAACGATGTACTGGCCCTGTTCAGAGCTCTCACCTCCTTCCAGAAGCCAGTCACATCATTATGAAGGAGCTTTTCAGCCATAGAATCCGCATTTTTAACCTCCTGAGACATCTCAGGGAGACTATCATAATCTAGTGACATTACAAAAGGAATGTGATCTGACATTGATGCCTCATACACAATCTCAATTGATCTTACAATGTCATGGGCATTAGCAGTGCTTATGCAATGGTCAAGCCATGAAGTTGTATGCGAGGCCTCGCTTATATATGAATAGCTATCTGTAGACAGAAGTATTTGGCTTGATAATATAAGATTGTTATCATCACAAAACTGTAGCATATGCTTAGCAAACAAGGACCTTTTGTCTGATATGTCAGCATTCATATCACCCACTACATAAACACTGGTGGAATGATTATCAACAATAAAAGAATGTATAAAAGCAAGTCTGTTCAGGTATTCATCTTCATTATGCTGTGACTCATATGGTGCATACATTGAGAATGCTAAACTCCTTGTTATTCATTTTGATCTGTACAGCAATACACCAGTCAACTTCAAGCCTGATGACATTAATGACATCGTCCAGCTTTTTGTGCCACAGGATAGCCACGCCCCCTGCTATTCTTTCTCTCACTATTCCCAGAGATAGGTCCGTAGTGGACTCACCAGCCCCGTGAAAATTGTCATTAAGAAAGTTCAACTTTCCCAAGTCCTGCTTTGGTAAAAAAGTTTCAGCATAAAATGTCACATTTTTGTAGCAAGTTGTCCACCACTACACGTCGGATCCTATCGGCAGCGCTGTTGCCCAGGCGCAGCCCGTGACAGTTAAATGATCCAACCAGCATAACGTTTAGCTAAGCAGCTCAGCCGTAGCCCCATTCAGTACCCTCGCACCAGCAAAAGGTCTAGCTCTGCTAGCCCCTATCACCTCCGCTTTACGTGGTTCATAGTATCGCCTCACAACTGAGCCTTCAGGCCAGAGTTCTGGGTTAAACATCTCCGCAACTTCATTGCACTCAGCACACACTTTAAACGAGCTATATATGTTGCTCGTAGTGTCAATACGGTGACAGTTAACATCACGGCCGAGCTGTTCAGTTACATGTAGATATTCGGACAGTGTCTCAGCATCAAGGTCTGGCGAGAATTTGGAAGCAAAAACACTTCGTACGGACCACTTTTATATTCCCTTGTGTAGCAGTGCCAACAATAGAATAGGCATCCTCCGTTCAGGTTTCCCAACAAGCTGTTTAGATAAGGCAGACTGGCCCTCGGCCCTATTCCTCCGACCTCGGCCCTGTTTCACAACTTGACTCCATACCTGCGAATTTACCGCAGTTCCTCCAGGGCTAACACAGGCACTCACGGTCCCTGACGCAGTAACCTGGTCAACACAGTTGGGATGTACATCAGTAGAAGAGCCGGGGGGGCTCGCATCCTTCACCGACACCGCACCATCCTGGCCATCACCCTGAGCGCTCCCACAGGCAGTTTCAGTCACTTGGTACAGCCAGTCTTCCACCATGACTCGGCTCCAACTGGCATTCTACGGCAGCAACTCTGCTGTCCATGGTCGCAGCCACAGCACGCAGGTCCTCACCGATATCTGCCTGAACTTCCACTACGTGTCTTAATACGCAAACCTCGCTGTGCAGACGCTCTATCTTGCTCAGCAGGTTGGACACATCCAGGTTGTTAAATGTAACAGGCGGCAGCTCATCCAGGTAGTGGGAGACAAAACGGGGGATGTTTTCACCGCACTCATTTAGCACTTTTAGGCAGCTTTTGATATTGTTTGCATCCTTCTGGTTGCCTTTAAAGGCCACACACCGCTGCTTGGTTTCAGGACAGAGTTTAAACAACGTCTTTTTAGAAGTCTCGATCCATTCGAAATCGAAGGTGTTAGAGGTTACAAGGACTAGCTCGTCCTGGGTCATAGTTTTAATTTTAACCGCCAGGAAGTTGAGTAACTCATCCTCTACAATAACTAGGCCGTCAACAGTCTTGTATATTGTAGGTTTTAATCGAGGCCGGTGGTTTGAATCGGGAGCTACCGAGCCACGACACACACCATCAGCCATCTTGGATATACACAACCAAAATATCAAACAGTCTGCATTCTTCAGGATAGAATATATAATATTATATTATTGATCTATTTTTTACCGAAGCAAAGACGCTACAATCGATGAATCGCAAGTTCAACCCAAACTGTAGCCGATGTGCACTCTTTCAACCGGTGCACTCGCATCTTGAATGTTTATGCCGGTGCACCGGATCTTAACATCCCTACAGTATACTGAAGAGGATCATTACCAGCTTGAATTACATCTAATACATCCAGCTTGAATTACATCTAATGTGAGAAGTGGGAAATCTTGAATAAATGAACAGCGTCTTGGTCCCACTGCTCTCTAGTCTCTTCTCTCCTAATGTAAATGTTAATGTGGGCACTTACATTTAATTTAAAAGATTAGAATAATGCGGTGAACAGATTTTTACACAAGGACATATGCATTCAAGTTATACATCAATTTCTTCTTTCAGTATGGTAAAACTTTAAAACTTTTTGAAATGTCTCTCTTATTGATTGCAAGATTTTGGCCTTGTTTTCAGCTTGATTTGGAAAAAGTAATACACATCAAAAGAACCAGGTAAATGCACATCCTTACATTATTACAGGTGTTACACATTCTACCCTGGCTACTGCCTATAATGCTCTATTACTGTGTGTGTGTGTGTGTGTGTGTGTGTGTGTGTGTGTGTGTGTGTGTGTGTGTGTGTGTGTGTGTGTGTGTGTGTGTGTGTGTGTGTGTGTGTGTGTGTGTGTGTGTGTGTGTGTGTGTGTGTGTGTGTGTGTGTGTGTGTGTGTGTGTGTGTGTGTGTGTGTGTGTGTGTGTGGTCAGCTTAAGTATCTGTTCCTGGTTTTATTCTTCCATTATATTTTTCTCTATTATGGTTATTGACATTTTCCCGCTGACTGAAATTCTCATTGAAAACACTTTTACACACATAGATGTGAGAGAAAAACAAACATGAATGGTTCTCTTAATATTATCCAAGTTCAATTGTCAGGTTGCACATTTGTAACAATGTATTCATCATTATCACTTGATCTATGCCAAGTCTGAGGAGGTTGCAGATAGAGAGATGGCTTGTGTCTGTTATTTGGCCTGTGAGGGTAAGTCTGTGGATTTTACTGCTGTTTTATAGTCCATTACAAGCCCATTACTGCAGCTTCATGGCCCCATTCTCTTCTTTTATTCTATATCTCTTTATGGCGTTAAGTAGCTAAATAATGATAGCAGAAGGGACGTCAGTACTAGCAGGGCGGCTGCATACTAAGACGAGCAGTTCTTGGCAGGAAAGACGGCAGGAGAGACAGCCAACACCACTTGAGCTGCGTTTCCACCTCACTGTCAAGCTGTCCACCCTCAAACTTTGGAAATGTCTGAATTAAGTTTGTTTTTCCACCAGATCAGATTGATGCAGTAAGTCTGACAGAAAATTGAGAAGTCTTCGAGAATTGATTGAAGTATTGGTCAAGTTATCTTTTTTATCTTAAGTGACAGATAGTGTTGCTCATATTTCATGCTGTCAAAAAATTGGGGTAAAAATAGCAGAGTGGAAAGATAATGGTGATTCACGGAGGAGGCATCAGAGGTTCCCCAGAGTTCCAGACCCTGCGATCTATGTAATGAGGAGGATGCCCGGAGGAAACACAAGGTGGAAGACTTGGTCACCCTCTGGGGCGGGAGCTGCCCATGCACCATTAGCCTCTCAGCGACCTGGCTGACCTCTTCGCCTTGGCCACAGAGCGAATGGAAGCTCATCGTTAAGCCTCAGAGGGCTGCAACCATGGCTTCCTCGACTGTGTCAAGCAAACACCATGTGTCAGCTGCCCAATCAACTTCCAATACGGCATATGTGCGTGGGACATCCTGCTGGCAGCCATGTTTTGAATGTTGGCTCAATGCAATGGCTGACACACACATCGGCAGACAAAGCTAAGGGGATTGTGAAAGGCTAGACAACGACTCATTCCCTACTCCCAATGACCCATGAATTTGCCATTAACAGTGTTCCATGTACCGCTCAGATGGGACCATAGACTGAATACAAAAGTGGAAGTACTCACACTGATGTCATCAGGGTTGGGAGGGTTACTTTGTAAATGTAATCAGTTACTGATTACTGAATACATGGCCCTGAAAGTAATCCGAATACAAGGAAGCTGCATTGTCCATGGTCCTGAACTACAAATGATAAATGTAACATTTCAGCAATCGGCATTGAAACATGTGCTATTGTAAATATTTTTGCCGACTTACAAATTAGTGAGATACATGTGTCTGTCGGGGCGTGCAGAATTTTTTAATCCTTGGTGGCACTGAGGAGAGGGCCACTCGCAAGTACTGTTCAACAGAGAGCCGTGATCTCCTGTTGTTCTTCATGTAAATCAGTTACTTACTCGCCGAGCATATACGAACTGCGCATGCGTGAGTGGCAATAACTCCTTACCAGCAGGCGGCGGTAGTGTGTATTTGTCATTCAAAACAGGCAACAACCGGAAGACAGAGAAGAAGAACAGACTACGTGATATAAACAAACAACAAATAGCGTGTGCGGTAGCTTCACCTTAGCATGTGTTCTTTGCAGGTGTTTGTTGAGGTTTGACGTGGTGTTTCCAGCAGTGGATAACAGCTTCTGGCCTAGACACCGTCACATTCTTGTCTATTCTTCGGACGAACTCAAAGTAATGGGCATACCTCCACCCCTCGAAAGTTATCGCTGACTCAGCCATGTTTATGCAGGACTGCACGTGGAGATGTGGACGCGCAAGTCGCGCAGATTACGTACATATAAACCTACAAAGTATAGTAAATTATAGTATAGTAAATTAAACAATTATTTTTGTGTAATTGTATATTGCAATAATAACGTATGGTTGTCACAACATCCCACGGCACACCCGGACTTGCCTCACGGCACACCAGTGTGCACCCAATGTGCACCCAACTTCTTGTTTGTGCCCTCCAGATATCTTTTGACCTCTTCAGGTGGGCCAGTGCTGGTTTCTCTGTTGGCTCCAGTACCGTAGCTGAAGAAATCCTCCTCTCCAGAGTCACTGGAGGCAGGAGCAGCAGCTGATGTGTTCACGGCTGGTTCCACACCTCAGCCACCAGCATTCTGCAGACATCTTCCTTTTCCTCTTCAGGCAGCCACCACAAACGAAACTGAGGGCTTGATGCTGTCGCCAATTTAGCCTCGCGACTTGAAAACCACTTCTGGAAGCGGGAATGGATTGCATTGATAACAGTTTCAATGACTTCTGAGAAGAAGCGCACATGAGGTTTCTTGTCGGACAGCTTCTTCCTCAAGGTCTGCAATGCTGGAATTACAAGTCCAAGAAAGCACTTTGTTTCCCCTTGAAGAAGATGAAGGGCACACACAAGTGACTCTCGACTATCGAGAAGGTTAAATAGGGAAAGTGCATTGTGTGTAAATATGGACACAATAGGGATATGTGCAATTTGACGGACACTATGCATAGGTGAAATAGGGAAAGTGCAATATTGATGTGTGTATGAATACAATAGGGGAAAGTGCAATATTTTGATAAATACATGGGAAAAGTGCATATTTGTACAGTATGAATGCAATAGGGAAAGTGCAATTTGATTACGTATGTGCAATAGGGAAAGTTCGGTACCTGTATGTTTCTTGTTGTTTCTTTGCCATGTGATATATGTGATCTCTGTTCTGTATCTATGACTGATTGACCTGAATGTTTTTTATGTGTATTATCTCGATGCCCAAGACAAATTTCTCCTAAGGGAGACAATAAAACTCTATCTAATCTAAGTGGCTTGAGTACTTCTGTATTCATTCAGGAATGCCAACTCATTTGCTAGCAGCTTTGGAACTGCAAGGCGCTCACAAACCTCTGCCAGTTGTGCATCTGTAAGTGACACAATCTTCTGAACTGCATTGTACTTCGAATTCCACCGTGTCACACAGAGAATGATCAATTTCATTTTCCCAATCTCCTCCACTGCCTCTGCCGCCAAAGGTGATCTGTGAGCCTTATTCCAGATTGCAAAACACTTAGCCATGGCACTGTAGAAGAGTTTGCGTGTTTCCCCCTGTGACACAACCCGCTCCAGATCTTTAGAGGCAATGAGGTTTAAAGTGTGTGATGCACAGCGCTGGTATGGAGGCAGACAAAACTGGAGTCCTTCATCCTCACCTTCCCCATCAAGAATGGCACCGACATCCTCAAACCCAGCATCTTCATTGTCATCTTGACAGCCTTCTTCAACCTCCTCCCTCGGTCCGAATTCTCTGAAGGCCTTCACAAAGTTACTGCCATTGTCAGTGACTGTCACCTGCACATTTCTTTCAATGTTAAACATCTCATGAATTTGTTGGATTTTTTCTGCAATGACGTTATAATTTTAATAAATAAATAAAAACAATTTGTTTAGTTTCGGAAATTCTTTGTTGTGTGTTGCTGCCGGTCCATCTCTCCCCCATTCTCATTGAGTATTTTACAAAGAGTGAAACAGCGCCCCTGTAGATGTTATGGTGAAACAGTAGATTGCACCCTCTGTTGCGAGAGGAGGCCAGCCGAAATTGGCTTCCCTTGGTGAAAAAAAATTGAGGGACTGACCAATCAGACAAGGCTCACGTCATGCCCCTGCCAACCTGTGATTAGTCAAGGCCATGCCAAGAGAAGCCAGAGGCGGCTGGCTTCCCTTGCCTCACAATCCAATCAAATTGCATCAATTTAGTGGTGCAGTGTCGCGTCCTAAAACCCGGAAGTAAGCTGCGCTCGGTTTCCCTCATGTTTCCCTCAACAAAAAAGCAATGGGGTTTCTCCATAGGATTTTGGAAAATAGCTCGAAATAAGGTCAGTGGAAAACCAACCTGTCAGATAAATTCACATTTTGTTCAGACGGATAATATCCATATGTCTACCCTACTTTTATCATTTTCGAATCATAAATCTAATCGATAAAAGATAGATAGCGTCACTGCACCACTCTCACCGCCGTTAGAAAGTAGCAAGCAACTGAAGCAAGTGCAATTATGGAGGGTGGAGATTTGGAGTATGTAATCAAAAATAATTGTACTAAACTTCCGCTACAGCAGCAACAACAACAAATGAAATCTGATGACAGGCCGATGCCCAAACTGGAGCTGTGTACAGCGAGGAAAAAAGGAACAAATCGGACGTAAAACGTTAAAGGTCTCCTGATTTAGTTTGTGAATGAATGCTTATTAGAGTTTCGGGTGGAGAGTGCGTGCGGACCTGTCGGTTAGATAACAGCCATGTGTAAGTCCTGCATCTGTATGATACAAATGTGTGTAAAATGATACCGGGTGCTGTAATCACTCATCTGGTTACGTTATTACATTGACCACCACACCTCGACCCAAAAGAAAGGACGTATTATTGGCTTCCCCTAATTTTTTTCCCATGCCATGCTACTGGTCATATGTGTGACAGCCCTTTATTCTGGCACATACAAGTGCTACTAACTTTCTCTCCAGATCTTGCTCCTCTATCCAATGACATGTCATGCCAAAAAAGCTCAGATTGTGTGCTGTCCAGATGTCAGCAGTTGTGCACACATATGATACCGTCTGGAGCTTTTCTGTCAGCTTTTCCTTCATGGCAAGGAATCCATCTTCAATTCTTCTCATCAGGCTTTTTCGGCACGTGACCATTTTCCCTCCACTTATACCCTCAATCAGGTTCCGAAAGGCAGGTTGTTCCAAGAGGGAAAAGGACTGCACATCTTGGATGATGAAATTGAAGATGAGAGCACTCACTTTGCTCTGTGTGGTTTGATTCATGAATGTGTCCAGTCTTGGTTGTTTAGGTTGTGGTCTCTGTTCTTGATCGTCTGAGGTCCTTTTGGGTGGAATCTTCTCATACACACCAGCATGTTTTCTCTGTAACAAACAAAACATTTAAACATATTACATACTAGATTGCCTATCCAGCCAAATACCACTATATACACTTCTGATTTTCTTTCTATGCCAATTCAATTGAAATGTTTTCCCATTTATCTTAGATTATTTGTACATTCAACACTTAAAAACAAAGATTACATAGACTGGAAACCAGACAAATGTGAGAGCATTTCATTTGCTCTTCCACATTAGTCTGGCCCCACTCCATATGAATGATATGAAGTCTGTTATCCCGACTCGAGATAGTTACCGTTGAGCCAAGGAGGAAGTGAAGTGGAGCACACAGGAGACAACCATTTCATTGCAGACTGTTATGTTTGTGGGGAAATTACAGTGCATTTGAGATATATTTCAAACTCTGACATCATTTTAAGGACATTTTGGCCAGGGGTGTAGAGCTCACACACACACACACACACACACACACACACACACACACACACACACACACACACACCGATTATTCCCCCTTTTATTAGTTTTATAAAGGAGATCTCCGGTCACCAAGGCGCATGATGTGTGTGTGTTGGTTGTGTTTATTTCCCTTTTATAAAACAGTAAGGTAACTTTGTCGAAGTCGGGATAACGGACTTCATATAATTTCAACAATAAACAGAGCAAAAAAAAGCAACCGTTGACTTACTTCCAAGTGCTTTTTAAGATTAGACGTGGAGTCCTTTGATGCAGACAGTGTATTGATGGTTGGAAGACACAAGGTACCGTGATATTCTTCCCATGGTCTTGTTTAAATTCGAAGTGGTGTCGATATCGCCACAATTTAAACGTTCCTCCATGTTTCGTTGTTATTTTTTCACTGAGCAGACCCGCACATTTTTTTCAAACGCTCACTTTTTTGGTCCATCTGCGGCGGTAATAGGTTTTGTGCGCTGTGATGATTCGGCTGTACCTTTACTGTATGCTCCGTCCACACTCACAACAATGGCTTCCAGACATAACTAAACCAGTGACTGTATTCGCCATGACACTGTGGTTTGTACTTGTTTAACTTCTGTATAGTTTCTGAACAGAGATGAGGAGCTGTGAGCTCTGTGTGCTGACTGCTAACAGCTAACGGCTGATGTCTTCACCGCTGATTGTCTACCGCGAGATCGCGTCACGCAAATATGACGCTCGACTTGAAAAAATTGAACTTGAGCGTTTGTCGCGGCCCCCTTCAATCGCGCCGCGGAATTCGCGTCCTCCGCTTCATGCTCGGCGTCGGAGCGAATTCGCGTCTGTCCGCGTCTCTGGATTAGGCGCTTTCACACCAAGCACTTTGCCGTACTTACACTGAACAAAAATATAAACGCAACACTTTTGTTTTTGCTCCCATTTTTCATGAGATAAACTCCAAGATCTAAAACATTTTCTACATACACAAAATAACCATTTATCTCAAATATTGTTCACAAATCTGGACAAATCTGTGATAGTGAGCACTTCTCCTTTGCCGAGATAATCCATCTCACATCACAGGTGTGGCATATCAAGATGCTGATTAGACAGCATGATTATTGCACAGGTGTGCCTTAGGCTGGCCACAATAAAAGGCCACTCTGAAATGTGCATTTTTGCTTTATTGGGGGGGTCTGGGGGGGTCCGAAAACCAGTCAGTATCTGGTGTGAGGGGTAGGGTTAGGGAATGCTCCGGCATTGGGACAAAATTAACATGGGATCACTCCGGTCATTGTACGTACTTTGTCTCACTGGAATATTAACGGTCAGATTGAATACAACACCGACCCAATTTATCCAGTCAATAACGTGGAGAGTTTTGAAAGTGACAAAACACTGTTTTCACACATTTAAAAACACTTATACAATTGAACAATGTTTACCCAGGATTCAGGCACCTTCCCTGGCTTGTAAAATGTGGTGATGCGCCCTGGAGGTACCATACTATTTAAAACATATATACCCAGGATTCAATCACTTTTCCTGGCTTGCAAAGTGCTGTGAAGCAGCCTGTTCTCTGGGTGCAGTCTGGGTGTGCATGGAGGGGTTTAGTCCGAGTGAGGAGTGCTCAAGTATGGGAGGATGTGTAAGGCAGAGGAGGGTAAACAATAAAGTTAAAGTGTGAACCTCCAGCAGGGCAGGTGGTGCTGTGAATAAGGCTGCATATTGATGCTGGTGTGCATAAAGTAAAGCACCACAAAAGCCATTACCTTTAAGTGTTACCAGGGCCATGAGAACATCCTCCACAGGAGGGTGGGTGGTGCTGTGAATAAGGCCGAATATTGATGCTGGTGTGCGGACAGTAAAGCACCACAAAAGCCATTACCTTTAAGTGTTACCAGGGCCATGAGAACATCCTCCACAGGAGGGTGGGTAGTGCTGTGAATAAGGCCGAATATGGATGCCGATGGGCGGACTATAAAGCACCACAAAAGCCATTACCTTTAAGTGTTACCAGGGCCATGAGAACATCCTCCACAGGAGGGTGGGTGGTGCTGTGAATAAGGCCGAATATGGATGCCGATGAGCGGACGGTAAAGCACCGCAAAATCCACCCCCCTTTAAGATTACCAGGGGCATGAGGTTCTGGAGGGTGTGAACATCTGGGTTTAGTCCGTGGAGGAGTGCTTAAGTCCGGGGGCCCGGGGTCTCATGGTGTGCGAGGTTATGGAAGTATGCATGATTTTCGAAATTCTCGAAAAAATGGCTAAGTGCCAACGGAGGAGGGGCTACAAAAAGCTCAAGTCTTCTGCGCTTCCAGCGGAAGCCCCGGAGACATTTGCACTCCCCCGTTGCATTTCACAACGGAGAGGGGAATCGAGACCTCCCTTCCTCCGTCCAAAAAATTCATTAATCTTTTCCAAGCTACCATCTGCACGAAATCGGAAACCCGGTTTTTGAGAGCACTTAGAAAAAAATGGGCTATTTCACATTATGGAGAAATCATGGAGGAATGCATCCGCTACATGAGCACTTTGGATCGGATACAATTGTTGCCTGGAGGACCCCCAATCATGGTTCTTACCAAACTTTAAGTTTTTGAACTGGTCTCTGGATGAATTCAAGGGGAGTTGTCACGAAATAATATATAGACAATATAGACGATATAGACACTATTTTCGGGTACATTTTATCCATTTTCACCCCTTCCTCTGGTTCTTCCAAAAGTTAACTTGAACTTTTTCTGCCTCTGAAGGAATGTAAGGGGAGTTGTCAGGGGACTCTATCCGCCTTAAGAGACACTATTTTGGGATATCATTTCTCCATTTTCACCCTTTTCTCTGGTTCTCCCAAAATATAACAGAGTACTTCCTGACTCTGGAGGAATGTAAGGAGAGTTGTCAGGGGACTCTATCCGCCTTAGAGACACTATTTTGGGATACAATTTCTCCATTTTCACCCCTTTCCTCTGGTTCTCCCAAAATATAACAGAGTATTTTCCTGATTTCTCACTGATCGAATGAAAAACGCGACCCGCCATCGGAGGGCCTCTGCCGGCCCGGCCTCGTGCCGGTGCTCTGGCGGTCGGTTCCTCCAAACTGCGGGTTCGACTCTGATGGCCGGGAGGGTGTGCTGCATGGGGGAATTGACAGAAGCGCACCACCAGGAGTGGAGCCTGCGGCTTAATTTGACTCAATATGGGCAACCTCACCCAGCCCGGACACGGAAAGGATTGACAGACCATTTTCTAGCTGACACTGCTTCTAATAATACTTTATGATGTGCTGACAGCCAGTCCACCACACAATAAACAAAAACGGCTATCTGATACCCTGGATGAAAGTACCCTCTCTAAGTGCACTATGTCTCGGATATATCTGATGCCTGGAGACCCCCCCAGCCTGGTTCTTAACTTTAAGTCCAAACTGGTCTCTGGAGGAATGCAAGGGGAGTCGAAAGGGGACTCTTCTTGATGTTTGTCTTGTCAAAATTGAGGGGTGTGTTTGAGGGGAGGGCCCTTGCTGTTTCGGCAGCCTCCGCTCCTCTCTTCTCTCCCTCCCCGAGACCAGCTCGTGCTCCCACTGTAAAAGGCAGGTGCGCGGGCACCCACTGCCACTCACTCTGAGCCTGGCTCCCGAGCAGCGCGTTCTCCCCGGCAGTCCGCCAGCAGATGAAAAAACACCCACCTCTCCGCCTCTTCCGAGGGACGAGGGAACCGCGCGGGGGGGTCTGCTGGAGGCTCCTGCCGGGTGCTCCGTCCTGCGTTTCACCGGGACCCGGCTCCAACACTCGGAACTCTGACTCCAGCACGGTGTGGCGGCCTCGTCCTGGCCGTTCACCGTGCGCCCTCCGGGTACCTGACTCCCCTGCCTCCTCCGGGGGCAGGTGTGAGGGGTTCAATGCCTCCTCCCCCCGCTGCGGCGAATGCCGGAGTGGGATGGAGCGCCCGGAGGTACTGTTGTTCCCACGTTACCATGTTGTCTGGATGATAGGACCGAGAGATGACATACTCTCTACCCGGGTTACAAGTCACTATTTTCGGACCTTTTCTTTGCTTTACCCCCGGTATGGATCAACTCTCCTCAACTCAATCTTCTTTCCCAGCCCCCCGGTTCTCCCTACTGACGCCCGGTTACGGGTCAGTTTGTGACTCATTTGCTGGGTGAGAAACATTAATTCAAGCCTCGGATATGAGTGTCGGCCTGGTACTTCGGGGCACTCTGACTCCAGCACGTGTGGCGGCCTCGCCCTGGCCGTCCACCGTGCGCCCTCCGGGTACTTGACTCCCCTGCCTCCACCGGGGGCAGGTGTGAGGGGTTCAATGCCTCCTCCCCTCGCTGCGGCGAATGCCGGAGCAGGATGGAGCGCCCGTAGGTACTGTTGTCCCCATTTGACCCTTTCTTTGCTTTACCCCTGTTCTATCACTCTTTCCTCCTTTGATCATAAAACGTGTTTCCTGCTGGAGTACTGCCTGGTTCCGGGGCAGTACTCATGGTCGGGGCACCATGAATTGATGCATCGGACCCAATGTTGCCATCACCAGCCCCGCGTTGGTGCGGAGGTGGGACCATTTAGCCAAGTGGTAACCCAAGTCCTCCCTTGGTCCGTGTACCAGGCATTGAAGCATTGAACCCATTGTTGCAATCACTGGTAACGCTAACGCATATAAACGGAGAAACACAAAATACTTTGAAATAATTGAAATACAATTCTCTGTTTCAGTAAGGATGTCGTCCGATTGCCCGGTGTGCAGACTCTTCTATCTGGCATTGAACAAGCACCTTAAGCACAAACATGCAGTGCGTAACTTGGAGGAAAGAGGCTTCATTTTTAAAATGGCTAGTGGCAGAATAAATGTTCGGACCAAACCCTGTCCCATCACAGGGTGTTCATATGCTGGGAATAAACTGGACCGTCATGTGACTCATGGCCACCCTGAGTTATGCCGAGATGAAGCACATCAGGTCTTGGCAAGGCTGAAGCATAGTGTGGCCCTGCAATTGCTCCATCACCTCAGACAGACAGACTAATCCCATCATTGGAATGGCTACATCATTGGATATAGACAATGAGGAGGAATACCCGGTGCACCCTCCACCCTTCTCCCCACATACTGAGTGTGACGAAGAGGACTGCAGGCAGGTGATGCTGGAAAATGTGGCATTGAAGGCTCAGAAGGATGCCCTCATTGATGAGGTGAAGACCCTGCGCTCCAGGCTGAAAAAGGGGCTAAAACCCAGGCAGCAGTGTGCCACTGCTGCTGTGCTTCAGGAAGAGGAAGAATGTATACGATTTAAGGGCCTGGCAATCTCAAGTAGTTCCGGCATTAACACAGCAGCCTCCGGTAGTCAGACCCCTCTCAAGACCCCGGTCAAGACTGTCATGCGGTCCCCAGCAGCCTCCGGTAGTCAGACCCCTCTCACGACCCCAGGCAAGACTGTCATGCGGTCCCCAGCAGCCTCCGGTAGTCAGACCACTCTCAAGACCCCGGTCAAGACTGTCATGAATATCATGGTCCGTGGCTGGAGCGAGTATATTGTAAAGTCGGGCCGGGCAGTCACAACATCACTGTTGTTCCTGAAGAATGTGAACCATTTCCTGAGGTACTTGTCTGAGTCACAGCTCCGGGGGTGCAGGCTCACCCAGTCTGATATGACCCACATCATCAGAGAGGTGAAAGCCAACATGAAAGACTTGAAAAAGTCTGTCACTGTCCACCAGTTCAAGATGAAGAGGAACAAGCTGGATCGTCTGCCGAGCCAGGCGGAGCTTCTCGTCGCCATGGCGGCCGCTGAGAAGCGCATCCCTGATTTACTTGACCTGATTGCTTGCAACCCGACCTCAATCACCCAGTACCTGCTATATGGCTATATAACCCTCCATTGGAGCCTTCTGTATGGCCACCGTCCGGGTGTGTACGCAAACATGACCAACACTGAGGTGTTAGAGGCGGACTTAAGGGGCACTGCTGAGGGCTACATCATCCATGTGCAGGATTACAAGACTGCCAAGACATTTGGCGAAGCACAGCTGGTGCTTACAGTAAAGGAGTTTAGCTGGGTCATGCAGTGGATGGGGATAAAAGAAGGCTTGTCGGGTCCTCAGAATAAATTCTTCCTTTTCACAACGAGGAAGCATGCCTCCAGGAACCTGAACGCTCACTTGAAGAGGGCTTGGGCTGATGCTGGGCTAGAAACAGCCGCCACCTTCAAAATCCTGCGCACTGCCCTGGTAGACAATATCAAGCATCACCAAGATCCAGAAAGCAGGTCGATTCTCGCCAGGTTTATGTGTCACGACGTAAGCACTGTAGACCGGTTCTACGCGAATACGCCTGGAATAAAGGAGGGATTGAAGATCCGCTCCATGTTCAGGGCGGCAGCAGCAGCATCACCGGAAGGAGTTCTACCGCCGTCAGATACCTCCGAAGAAGACTCAGGGGTGGATAGCAGCGCTACCTCTTCTTCAGGGCCGGTTGATACTCCTGATGTGGGGGTAGAGGCCGTGGACTCAGCCTTTTTCCCTCGGTGCACCGTACAAGTTAGATGGCTAATATGGCCCCCGGGCCCCCGCTAATCATGTTTTTATCATGTTATTATTATATTTATTATGCATATTGTATATACTGTTTTTGTGAAAATAATGTGATAATTAAATAAATAAAAAAACATTTTAATAACGTTTAAGGTTCCCAGGGGTTGATACGGTGGCAGGTATCAGACTATTTACACAACGTTTACCCAGGATTCAGACACCTTCCCAGGCTTGTAAAATGTGGTGATGCACCCTGGAGGTATCAGACTATTTTCTCCGCCTTTGAAACACTTATTTCCTGGGTTTTAGCCTGTCATTTTGCAAGATATGATTTAACATTGAAGCTCTCCTGGACATTGACATATTCTGTCCATCTCCAGGAGAGCTTCAATGTTAAATGATATCTTGAAAAATGACAGGCTAAAAATCTCTTCCAAACGTTTAAAAACACTTCCCCCGACAATTTAAACATTATTTCTGGCTTGTAAAGTGCAGTGATGAGCCCTGGTAGTATCAGACTATTTACACAAACTTTACCCAGGATTCAGACACCTTCCCTGGCTTGTAAAATGCGGTGATGCGCCCTGGAGGTATCATACTATTTAAACATAGTTTACCCAGGATTCAGACACCTTCCCTGGCTTGTAAAATGTGGTGATGCGTCCTGGAGGTATCAGACTATTTCAAGCAACTTTTCCCCGCCTTTGAAACACTTATTTCCTGGGTTTTAGCCTGTCATTTTGCAAGATATGATTTAACATTGAAGCTCTCCTGGAAATTGACATATTCTGTCCATCTCCAGGAGAGCTTCAATGTTAAATGATATCTTGCAAAATGACAGGCTAAAAATCTCTTCCAAACGTTTAAAAACACTTCCCCCGACAATTTAAACATTATATCTGGCTTGTAAAGTGCAGTGGTAGTATCAGACTATTTAAAGGGTTACCAGGGCGATGAGAACATCCTCCACAGGAGGGTGGGTGGTGATGTGAATAAGGACGAATATGAATGCCTAGGGGTTGACGATAAAGGACCACAAAATTCACCACATTTAAGTGTTACCAGGGCCATGAGAACATCCTCCACAGGAGGGTGGGTGGTGCTGTGAATAAGGACGAATATGAATACCGATGGGTGGACGATAAAGCACCGCAAAATCCACCACCTTTAAGTGTTACCAGAGCCATGAGAACATCCTCCACAGGAGGGTGGGTGGTGCTGTGAATAAGGCAGAATATGGATGCTGGTGGGCGGACGATAAAGCACCGCAAACTCCACCCCCCCTTTAAGGTTCCCAGGGCACAAGGTTCTTGAGGGTGTGATCATCTGGGTTTAGTCCGTGGGGGAGTGCTTAAGTTCAGGGGCCCGGGGACCGAAGGTGCGTGAGGTTATGGAAATCCGCATGTCAGGGAGAGATGCTGGAGCTGCTCAGTCCGTGATTTGGGGGTCTTGGAGCAGCCACAGAGAGGTGGTTTTCGCGCTCTGTCTCCTGGTAGTGTGAAATAGCCTGTTTGCTCATGTCAGGGAGCGATGCTGGAGCTGCTCAGTCCGTGATTTGGGGGTCTTGGAGCAGCCACAGAGAGGTGGTTTTCACGCTCTGTCTCCTGGTAGTGTGAAATAGCCTGTTTGCTCATGTGAGGGAGCGATGCTGGAGCTGCTTAGTCCGTCATTTGGGGCTCTGTGAGCAGCTACAGAGAGGTGCTTTTCCCGGTGTATTTCATGGAAGTCTGACATAGCCTGTGTCCTGTGAAATAGCCTGTTTGCCCATGTCAAATATTGCTATTAATTGATAACTTTTAATAGGAATATCTGTTTGACATATGTTCAGAATGTTCTATTTATTCAGAAATAGCACATTCTGAATGTATCCTGGAGGAGTGAAATAATCAGAGGGCCATGTCAGGGAGCGATGCTGGAGCTGCATAGTCCGTCATTTGGGGGTCTTGGAGCAGCCACAGAGAGGGGCTTTTCCCGGTGTATTTCATGGAAGTCTGACATAGCCTGTTTGCTATGGTCTGCCTTATGGACAGAGTTAACATGGGACTTGTCCTTCAAATGTACACATGTCCGCACAATGGAAATGTGATCAACTTCCATCAAAGTCCCTGCCGGTCAACTTTTACCAACTGTAAACCAATACTTGGGGGTGCTCTATGCATATGTCTGAGGGTAAAATAATCATCATTCTGTATATAAATATGTTTGGCAATATCATGGACATTTCCTTTTAAATTGGGGTCCACGAAGCTGACACAAGATACCTCCAGATAAGCACTCATCTCGGACTAAAATCCTCAATGCATAGCAGTTTTAATGGCATTTTTCTTATTCAGTGTTATTCGGTGTTCCCTCTTGGTTTAGTCCGTGGGGGAGTGCTTAAGTGTGGATACACAGGTTCACCTGGTGCACAAGGTTATGGAGGTGGGGGTCTTGCTGGTGCTCAAGTGTCCATATACGTCACCCCATATTCACATAACTTTTACCCGCCTTAAGAGACACTATTTTGGGATACAATTTATCCATTTTCACCCCTTTTTTATGGTTCTTCCAAAAGTTAACTTAGACTTTTTCTGACTCTGGAGGAATGTAACGGGAGTTGTCAGGGGACTAAATCCGCCTTAAGAGACACTATTTTGGGATACAATTTATCCATTTTCACCCCTTTTCTCTGGTTCTTCCAAAAGTTAACTTAGACTTTTTCTGACTCTGGAGCAGTGTTTCTCAAACTTTTTCATACCAAGGACCACTTAACCAATAAAAAAACACTCGCAGACCACCTAACTCCACAAATATAAAAAAACACATCGTTTTTCAAGAACAGATTACAAATCGCCTGCAAATGGTACAAACAAGTGGCAACATGTGTGATGAAGGTGTTGCGCTGGGCTATTTCATGCAATCGAAAGTGAAACTTAAGCTCGCTCCATTGCGGAGATATTCCCGCGAGGGTGCGGAAAACTTAAATATATTTATTTATTTCAATTATGAAATGTTACCAATATACTCACGGACCACCAGTGGTCCGCGGACCACACTTTGAGAAGCACTGCTCTGGAGTAACGGGAGTTGTCAGGGGACTATATCCGCCTTAAGAGACACTATTTTGGGATACATTTTATCCATTTTCACCCTTTTCTCTGGTTCTTCCAAAAGTTAACTTAGACTTTTTCTGACTCTGGAGGAATGTAACGGGAGTTGTCAGGGGACTATATCCGCCTTAAGAGACACTATTTTGGGATACATTTTATCCATTTTCACCCTTTTCTCTGGTTCTTCCAAAAGTTAACTTAGACTTTTTCTGACCCATGTGCATCACCCTGGATCTCTGCCTGTGAGTGTGGGACCCTGCTTACAGCAGTGACTCTGCTGTGAAGCAGCAGCCTGTCCTCTGGGTGGGAGAGAAAGGTGCTGGAAGGAGCTGCTCTCTGGGTCACAGCCTGCTGCTGCTCCCCCCCCCTGTATTCACATCACTTTTACCCAGCTTTCACACACTTATTGCTGGCTAAGAAAGCCATGTGCATGACCCTGGATCTCTGCCTGTGTGAGTGTGGGACCCTGCTTACAGTCCGTCGTTTGGGGCTCCGTCACTTTGGATAACCGCACCACTGTCAGACGTCTCCTGAGAATGGACGTCCATTCTCTCTAAATAGGGTTAGGGTTAGGGTAATGTTGTGAATCGAGTGGACCATGGTGGTGGTGGGGTTATGGTATGGGCAGGCGTATGTTATAGACGACGAACACAGGCCACTCGATTCACAACATTACCCTAACCCAGGGGTCGGCAACTCGCGGCCCACGGGCCGCATGCGGCCCTTTAAGCCCTCTGCTCTGGCTCCCTTGAGCTTAGACAAAAATAAGAAGGAAATAAAATAAAAGTATTTGTAGGACTATTTATATTTTGTTGCATGGTTGAAAATGTTTCGTATGTTGTATTTTGAGGTGATACTGTGACACATAAATAAAAAACAAAACGGTTTTAATTAGGTCAACTAAAATATGCGTCACATCCTGCTCCGGTCCCGCGCGAGCGCCTTTTCTTGGAGGCGAATAACCTGACCCCCGGCTCGATGAGCGAACTATGGATAAATCAAAGAAAAGTACCCTTAACAAAAAAATCTATAACATCCTATAGAATCCTATAGAATCTTGTAGAAATCTATAGCATGTTATAGAACATAGTCGTATTTGTAAGCCATGCTAAAGAATTCTATAGAATACTATAGAAATCTCTAGATCATTCTGTAGAATACTATAAATGTGTACTTTTCTATAAACTTCTATAATTAAAACTATAACAATCTAAATAATTCTATAGGACAGAACCGACTCATGACATATCTGTAGAAATCTATAGAAATCTATAGACATTTCTAGAAATCTATAGCATTCAAAGAAAACATGCATGACATTTTCTCTCTGATGCAACCTATACTAAATTCTATAGAATTCTATAGAATTCTATAAAACTCGTCTTTAAATTGGAAGAGAGAAAATCATAGTAATCTACATCATTTTGTGGAACTGAGCTGCTTTGCAAAAGCTGTATGGGTCCCTTTGAAATCTTTACAACTGTATACTGGATGATGTGCCCAATTGAATTATGTAACCTATACATAACCATATACAACCATACAACATATTGGAATGGAACTCTAAACTGAATGAATGTCACTGTCCTTGTAATCTGATGTAAATGCTCCAGGATTTCTGTGACTGCATCTGTATGTATACATTGATCACTTTTGTTATGTAACTAATTATCTGTTACAACTGGAGATTAAAGCTAAGTGACATATAACAATATCTATTGTTAGTGTGAGTCTGTTATAAACACCTCATTGGAGTCTGCAGTACTCTACTCTGTTTTGCAGTCTATTATACACTGTAAAAAAATATCGTAATTTTACAGGAAATAACTGTAAATGTTTATAGTAATTATCATGTTTTTTTAAATAACTTGCAAAATCCTGTAAAATGGCAGATATTAACTATAAATTAACAACCCAAAACATTATTTTCAGTATTTTGACAATAACCACAAATAACGTTTATTTCCTTTTTTTTACAGTAAATTTACTATATAATATTTACAGTATTTTTGCACTTTCAGAAAATAAATGCAGATGTACGTCAAATACAAAGTATTATCTGTAATTAAATATGTAACTCGTAATATAAAAGTGTATTACTATTATAAGACTTTAAGATTTTCTTTGTAATTTTAAGGTAATCATAAAACTGTAAAAAAAGCGTCAAATAAAAAAAACGTAAAATGTAATTAAAACCTTTTTACATACATAATTTTCTCAATATTCGATTGAATCCACCACAAACACAAAATATCCAATGATGAAACAAAAGTAAATAAATATGTTCTCATTAAATTCCTAACTTACTATATTGTAAACATCTACAGTTGACAATATCATTAAAACAATTTTAAATGATAGAAAGTGGAGACATTTCTGCAGGGAGGATCAAGGTTTAAAACACACACTGTTTACTCAACAAGTCACAGTTATCCTTGTTTTATTTATGTTGCTGTTTTTTTCTCTCCCATTGGTCAATATACAGTAATAAGCCTTAGTTTTACAGTATAATGTATGGTTTTCGGATTCTGGCCGACAGCCAGAGCTACGGCAATTGAAATAGAATTCAGCAAAAACACGGAAGACAAGTCAGGCATGTTTGGAATGAGTCCACAACACTCCTGATTGGTTAATATAAATGTAATCGAAGAAACCTGCCAATGAGAACTGTCCGCGCCTGTCATTCACATTTGAAACATCCACGTCAGTTTGAGTGGGTCTCCTCCTGCGAGCTACAGCTGTCTGTATGATCTGCTGCAGGATTTTATGGATTAATATCGGGATCGTTTTACACTTTAAATATGAGCATCGGGACGTCAACAAAGAACAGAAGACTTGAGATCTGGTGAGTCCTGCAACTGTAATGGAGTTAAATATGTATTTAGATAATCCTTAGTTTGTGAATGTTTTATTTTTTATTTAAGGTTACGTTTCTTCTTTCAGGTTTGTGAATGTTTTATTTTTTATTTAAGGTTACGTTTCTTCTTCTAGTTAGCTGAGTTTCTTCCCGTTAAGTTGGTATTCATCATTAATAGGTTGTTAAATGTTAAGAAGCCCTGACATGCTGTTTCTTGCAAGATGTTGCGCCCGGGAACCTGGATTAACAGGTGGCTGCTAACGTTAGCTTACAGTTTATTGCAGTGCTGCCCCCCCACCCTCTCGTCTCCAACACGGGAGAATTACACATAAACATGCAGCGGGGTGTCACAATGTTGTCGACAAGTTTAATGTAAAGTTTCACAGCTTTCTTATAGCGGAATCTAGTTTGTTAATGTTCAGTAACAGCTAGCATAGCATAAACAGCTAACCGCTAACGTTCGGCTAACTTGCTAGTTAGCTCTGCTCTATATATTACAAGCTAACATGACTAGCTAATGTCACACTGTGTGAACTAAAATACTTGTTGTATTACTACATCATACATGCTTGGTCCAAATCACTGCTAAAATTAATTATCTTTGAAAATGTATAGTAAAGAAACACTCAGCCATGCATGAAATAACATAGCAAAAATAATACGGGTAATGTTTGAGCCATGTTGTGCCTTAGAAGTGTAGTGATACAAACATGATTTTTATTCAAAAAGTAAGAAAGGGAAAAATACAAATTTGGTGTTGATCCAAAACAGGTTAATTGAGGAATACCTGGAATCCTGAATGGTTAAAATAATTTATTGCAAAGATATTTACAATTAAAACTAATTCGGGTCACTTTTGACACATGTTGGTTGTATGTTGTGTAACAAAGGGTTAACATGACGGCTGTGATGTTCACTCTTTTGACAGAGCACCAGTGGACAGTGAGGACTATGGAAGAGAAGATGTGATGGCTTTGTGTGGAAAGCTGCTGAAGCCAGCCTGTGTCCCTCATCAGTTTCTCCAGGCAGCACCCAGCTATTCTTCCATCTTGCAGATGAAAAGACTTTGATATGTGAGTAATAACTAACTTGTGTCTAAAATAGTATTGAATGTGGTTTAGTAAAGTATTTAAAAAATACCCCACATTGTACATGTACAGGACAATCAGACCTTGTTCAACAAAGATCATAAGACAATTGTTTTGTCTTTGAGGTACAGCCACAGCAGAGAGTCTGAGTTTGAAGAAAGCATAACATTTGATTTAGTGTTGTTTAATCAATCAATATTTACTGGTCTTGAATTTCCTCACTGGATTACAAAATGCTCGAATCTTATAGTACAGGGACATTATGCAGATGTAATCACCTGAAGATGAAAATATAGATTCATCGATATGTACCATTTTAAGGAAATAGACTGTTAGTGGTATTGACCGAAGCTCCGCAGCTGTAGCTAGGCGCTGCTAATGAAAACTCAAGTGCTCAATTTGTTGGTTTTTCTTTATTATTAAGAATTGAGCAAGCATATCTTCCTCTTCGAAATCCCAGTTGTACTTCGCTAACACGTAGTGCCTGGGAGGGTGTGTTTGATTGTTCCCACCCTTACCTCACTTATAGACTAGGTCATGTTAGACAAGCAATCCAGTGGTTAGTTTTAGAGTCACTTCCATTGTTTTATTTTTTATTTATTCACTTTAAGAGAAAGGGATTTCAGAAACAAGTCTCCCAAGTTTGTCTCGAGGTCAAATTAACAAAAGCTAACTGTTGTAGACTATGTTCCCCCCTTCTAAACTTATGAAATAATCAATGCCCTGATAATAACATCCATCATTATGGTTTACTAATAGTTATCACTTCACTTCCTCCTCCAGCACCTGGACACAGCAGGAACCTACGCCAGGATCCTGTTTGTGGACTTCAGCTCTGCCTTCAACACAACCCTCTGGCTGGAGGCTGCGCTCCATCAGGACCAGAACCTCTCTGCATCAGGACCAGAACCTCTCTCCATCAGGACCAATACCTCTCTCCATCAGGACCAGATCCTCTCTCCATCAGGACCAGAACCTCTCTCCATCAGGACCAATACCTCTCTCCATCAGGACCAGAACCTCTCGGCACCTCAACAAGGCCTGCCCTCCCCACTGACACTTTACCTCAGCCACAACGCAGACTCTGCATGGAGATCACAGGATGGTAAATAATGCAATGTTTAAATATTGCTTACTGCCCATATTTTATATTCTATAATTTATTGCATTCTATTTCTTAATATAGTTCGCTATCTGTGTCGTTTTTACATTTTTTTATTTGTATGTACCTCCTCATACGTGTGAACATACCTGGCAAAAAACCCGTTTCTAATTCTGATCTTTTTGTCCTCTAGAGCCGCGTTCACACTGCGGTACTTTTCCCACAAAGGTTCATGCGAATTTAGTTAATGCGAACTTAGTTCATGCAAACTCTTTAGTTCGCATGAACTAAGTACAGATCGCGTTCACACCAGAAAAAGTCCCTGGGGGTGGATTAGGCAAATGAAGCCGCTGACGTCACTTCTTCCTCTTCTGCTTTGGGTTTACTGGCAGGCCGCAACCCACTTCACGGCTTATACTGAGCCCAAAGTCCCCGGCCGGAAGTCCCCGGAGTTGGGGACTGACTTCAGTAGAAGCTGCTGGGAGTCCCAGCAGCTTCTACTGAAGCCTTCCGAGTAAATCGCCAGAACGCCGACACCTCCTCATCTCCACCGCTCCCATGTTTTATTTTGTGTTGCCATAAGTTAGTCTCTCTGCGTTTCTGCGCTGGGCTAATGCTAATGCTAATAATGCTAATGCAAGGATAATAAAATGGCGGCTTCACAAAACCTTTTGGGAGTTTTACGGGGCGTGGTTTGCAATTCGCCCAGCCAATCAGGAATATAGCTCTTTTCTCAAAAAAGAGCCGCTCGAAAGTCCCTGCTTTCTAGCAGGGACTTTCGAGGGGGTAAAAAGGTTCGCATGAACTACTTTTAGTACCGGCTCTTTTTGGTGTGAACGCGATCATGAACTAAGTTCGCATGAACCTTTGTGGGAAAAGTACCGCAGTGTGAACGCGGCTTAGGTTGCACTGCCACGTCTACAGCAGCGCAGAATGGACAGAGGAAACATGATTGGGCCTCAAGTTTTTTGCAGCCAATATACATTATCCTACAAACTTGGGATAGGAGGGTGAGTGAACAAGTTATCCATTGGTTGGAACCTACATCCCCATTGTTAGACGTACTAAATCCTGCACACTGCTCCTTCAAATTGACAATGTGAACATATGTCGCCATTTTGCCATTTCTGTTATTTTCAGTTGAGAATGTTTCAAAGTAATCTTAAAAAATTCAACTTACTTTTTGTTTCTACTGTTTATAAGTATGATGTTTAAATATGAAATGCTGTATTCATTAGTTGTACTATAATTCTACAAATATTTTTAGATTTTAAGTTTTCAGAGTAATTGTTTCCTACAGAACATTTTGTGATGTCATTTTGTTGAACCTGTTTGATTGGAAAATGTTAGAAAAAAGCTGTAAAATAACAGTATTCTAGCTCTTTAGGTTCTGTATTTATTTTAGTGTTTGATCATACAAATCTAATAAAATAAAATGTAAAAAACTGTTTTTCTCATCAGAACTGCACGCCTTCCTGCTGCCTTGCTTGGGCCGACACTCGAAGTGTGGACGTCACTGAACTCTGGGGCTAACTCCCTCTATAACTTGTCCTTACTTTGGCCAACTTGATTTCAATTAGTTTGTTTATTTTATTCTAGTTAATTGTTTATTTTGTTTAACTGAACCTTTTCTCTTTTGATTTGTTTTATTCTTAAATGTTTATCTGCTTATGAGAACATATTTGATATTGTGTTTGTTTATTACTTTGATTTACTTATTCAGCCCCCATTAACTGTGTTCCCCTCTTGTTTCCCTACTTAGTTACTGAGAGCTGAAGGTGGTGGTGCTGGTGTCCAAGGTGGTGGTCTTCCTCTCTTCTTTCGTGTGTGATGTGCTCCCCCGGGATTTGATTTCCTGCACGTATGACTGGGGTGATTTAAGTTTGGTTTGTTTGGGGATCCTTCCACTCATTCATCGACCCTATCCCCCCACTGGTAAGCCTCAGCCCCTAATTCATGTTCCCCTGTGCTACAGTCCGGTGTGACTGTATTTAACTGCATTTTAACTAGTGACTTGTGCCAAATAAAATTATATATTTTTGATAACTTGAAATCGCGTCTCCTGCTCCATTAGTATTCAAACCTATGTGTCCTCTCTATAACTGAAAGAAGTGTTAATATTTCCTTGGGTGAAACTCCCAAGGTGGCGTTGTCGAAATTGTGAATGGTGTAATCAAACCAACTTTAACAAATACAATCACCAATCGTCCCCTCTGCGGCTACTGCCACATTCAGTAGCACGTAGATACACCAAACCTTCCAGTTATATTCCTATCAATATTATGAAGACTTTTACAGAAGGGTTTGTTCATATGTCATTCATAGCCTGAATTATATAAGATTTTATACCTAGAAATATGGCGAAAATTTATATTTTAGGGCTGTTGACAGTATTTTCTGATGTATGGAGTGATAAAGAGAGATATCCAAAATCCCTTCTGTAAAGCCTTAGATGCTAATATGACTACAAAATGAAACGAGAATTTTGAACCTGGCTTTATCCAAAGTTCAGATTTCAGTTCCTGAAATGTATTAAAATATGCGCATATTTAATGAGATAATGGTTAATTTGCATATTCAGAAAACTTGTTATACAAGAAACCATTGCCTTATTGTAGGTAATTAACTGGAGAAATTTCTAGCTGATATCTTGAAGTTAAAAACAATTACCCTATTCACCTGGTGCCTTAACTGTTAGGCTTTATAGACCTAGATCACTTAGCTGCACATGCCCACATGCTAACTATGGCTCTTACAAACCTACATAACATTACAAATAGTCAGAACATATTATTTACAATCTTAATAAAACTATGAATTCAATTTTAACTGATTGACAAGGCAAAACATTGCACAGCGGCAGCAGCATTAAAGGAGAAATAACGTTTTACCTTGTGTTGGGGGCTTCACAAAACTCTAAATGTAGCCTGGGGTGGCACTAATGAAGACCCTCATTAGAGCAGATACATCCACATTGTCCAACATGTTACTGTGGACATGCATCAAAGTCAGATGTGTTAGTCTCTTCTGTGTCATATGTCATGACATGGTAAAATCATAACTATTTTATGTAGTTTAATAATTTGTATTTAGGTGGTCACTCAGTTTTTCAAATGTACACCACTCGCCAACAGGGGGTGCTGCAGCACCCCCAGTACCCCTACTTCCCGCGGCTATGTAAATACCTCAGCCCAGAAACATGGAATCAAAATGAATCCAAGAAGAAACATCTCAAAGTAATGGAATACGAGGCCAAAGGTGGCAAATAAATAGCTGCAAAGGCTATGGGTCTTCCCTGCAATTCGAAGTTCTGTCAACGAGTCACGACTCGAGACTGTCAATCCATTACAGAGCAGAGGCAGTGGATATTTCAGAAAGTTTGGTCAATGGACAACTGGGAAGAACATAGGTAATACGTCACCACTTTGGTCACAAAGATTGCCATGAAGCAAAAGAAAGAAAGTTGGTGAGGGATCCAGTTCATAATTTTCCTACCAACTGAAACTTCAGGATGGAACGGATCTTAAAGGGGACCTATCGTGCAAAATGCACTTTTGTACGTCTTTTATACATGAATATGTGTCCCCGGTGTGTCAGGGAACTCACCAAGTGACATAAAACACGACCCTCTCTCTTTTCCTCCATACCCAAATCTCTGAAAGCGGGGCTGCAAAGGAGCTGATACAGATTTAAATTGTTCTGACGTCAGAAAAGGGGTGCTCCGCCTATATGGGCAAATGTTCAGAGGTTGTGTTTAATAGTCATGAGAATATTTGTCATTGTTCAAATGATAATAAACATTAGCATAAAGCATATTTGTCCACTCATATGTTGATAAAAGTATTACAAACCTGAAAAATATTCCTCTAAGGTACAACAGATCAAAAATGTGCGATTAATTTGCGATTAATCGCGATTAACTATGGACAATCATGTGATTAATCGAGATTAAATATTTTAATCGACTGACGGCCCTAATTTTTACCCATGCAAGCAATTCACTGAGGTGTATTGGTGCATAACGTAGTTGAATCTGAGTGGACGTTTATATGAAATTTGAAAATGTACCCTTAAGGCATGCTAAAATAATAACAATTACCTTATTGGGCTGTCCCTGAGTGCTTGGTCCTGGTGTTGGCTCTTCCGAGTCATCATCGGAGCTATCAGCCTTGATCTGATGAGTTTGACGGCGCCGTCTGGGAGTGCGGGATGAACCTGTATCTGTCCCTGTCACTGAACCTGTCAACAGATGTTGTAAATAAGCATTTTGTTTCCTATCCTTCACCTAGCATTTCAAGTGCTACTCAACTGGCTATAGATAAGCCAGTCCTTTATTAGTATATAAGTGCTCTGTTAGCAGTTCTTTGTTAGTAATTCTATCGCTCGAGGTGGAGTCGAAAGAGATGAGGTTTCAGTCTGCGCCGGAAGGTGTGTAAGCTTTCTGCTGTCCTGATGTCAATGGGGAGCTCATTCCACCATTTTGGAGCCATGATAGCAAACCCACGTGTTTTTGCTGATGGGAACTTGGGTCCCCCTCGCAGCGAGGGTGCAGCGAGTCGTTTGGCTGATTCAGAGCGTAGAGCACGCGCTGGGGTGTACAGATTAACCATGTCCTGGATGTAGGAAGGGCCAGATCCATTTGCAGCATGGTACGCAAGTACCAGTGTCTTGAAGTGAATTCTAGCAGTTACCGGAAGCCAATGAAGGGAGCGGAGGAGCGGAGTGGTGTGGGAAAATGTAGGAAGGTTGAAGACCAGACGAGCCGCTGCATTCTGGATGAGCTGCAGAGGTCGGATGGCACATGCAGGTAGACCAGCCAGGAGGGAGTTGCAGTAGTCTGCTGTGCTGAGTGGGCTGAGGAATGGGGTCCTCATCATCACTACCGTCATCCTCATCTGCTGCTTTGCTCCTGTGGTGGGGGTTGATAATTGGCATCCAGGATGGGATCATCGTTGTCAGACAAGTCTTCCAAATCTGAGTTGTCTCCATCAATTAACCCAAGTAGCTCCAATGCTCTTTGCATAGAAAAACGCTCTGGAAATAAAAACATGAAAAAATCAAATACAAACCAATGTCATTTATATATGTATGTATGTATTTAGTTATTTAATTGTTATTTATTTAATCGGGAAAATGTACAGCTTTTTAGCTGCACCAGAGTTAGCTATAAGCTGTTTTACTTGTGCACATTTTTACTAACATATTAGCATTTTCGACCAACCTATGTGCACATACGTGTACATCATGTTTAGCAGCATACCAAATTGTTATTTTTACACATTTGTTGTCAAATTTGCATGTAATGACAAACGTACAATGCTTTGATAAATATCTAAATCAGAAAAAGCCTTGAAATATGATAGGACTTCTTACCTTGTCGAGGTTTGTATTTGGAGCTGCCACTTGAATTATCCCTCGTGTTTGCCGCCTTTTTTAATTGTTACCATAGTGTGCTGTACCCTTCTGACACCACCAGATGGCAGTGTAAGTGCCCACATACGTGGCCATGAGGCCCCAGTTCAGCAGAATTAACGACTGTGGTCATATGACCAAAAATGTGATGTCCACGCATGTGTACGCCAGGCCCTAAATATGTCTTCATCTGATGCGGCTTTTACTGTCAAAGGTTTTTGTGACTGGAAACACGCATTACAGACTGATAAAGGACTGCTAAGGCATGCCGCATCAAAAGAACACATTTCATGTGAGACTTTGTGGAGAGAGAGAGACGGATACGCGAGGAAACAAATAAGGAAATTAGTACTTTGGTGCAGATCAGCTGGCACGGAACCGTTATTACGTGTCAGCTCAGCTGTCATTGATATTATAGCTTTCTTAGCTGTCAACCAACTCCCTCTAAGAGGTGACCACGATTCACTCCACAGCATGTCCGAGTCAGACAGTGACAGACAGCTTTCGCTGTTTGAGTATACGCTGCACAAAGATGCAGAGTTGGCCAAAATAATGTTCTAAGTTAGCTCGGCTGAGCGAAAGGATGCACCTGCATAGGAAAATAAACCATGCCCAAGGCGTGCTAAACTGTTCATCGTCTCTGTCACTATTTATCTCCGAGTGCAACGATGAGGAAGCTGCCATCCGTAACCAGTGTGCCTTGCTCCTGATTTACAGTGTTTGTGCTGCCACGCACACAATGTTTCAAAATTGGTTTCTATGTTGCCCTTTATTTGTGTATGTAATTGCGATAAGTGTGCATCTTTACGCAATGCTGTTGACCTTGCTGTTTGATATATATTGTGCACATGACGGTTTTGTGTGCCCTCCCTTGAAAATCATATGCCCTCCCTTTAGATTCGTTCTGGCGCCGGGTCTGCCATGACGAACAAGTGCCAGACCCGCCAACTAGATTTTGACCTAAGAGTGGCAAAAAGAGTTACAGATTTCCTTAAGGACTGGTTATAGGATCTGCTCACTGTTGATTCACACTACTGCAGAAGCACAGCGACCTACAAAGACAAGAAGTTCCTTCACCCAGGCACAACCATCTCCCAACTACATCGGGAATATCAACAGGCAGCTGCAACTGCTGAAGTTGACGCTCTGCCAATCAAGGAGAGGAGGTTTAAGGACCTTCCGTCCATGAAATATGTCATGCCCGTCGAGTGTCATCAGTTTTTTGACAATTTGCCACATAATTACACGCACGCACTCACACACACACACACACACACACACACACACACACACACACACACACACACACACACACACACACACACACACACACACACACACACACACACACCAAGATGATTGAGAAAGAACATGCAGTTTGACCGAGAGGCATTTCATTGCAGAATACATTTTTATTTATTGGGCACAATTTCCACACTGAGGGTTCTTCACTGGTGTAAGGCGGGGTCTGTTGTTCCCTCAGCCACCAGAAAACAGCTCCAGCTGCAGTACCCTGGGAAGCCCTCTTCGGAGTAAAAACCCTGCAACATTCCTCGCCGTCCACTTCCCCGGTAGCCTGTGACAACGTCCTTATAAAGGTGGTCGCATTGACAGACAGGGCAACAAGGAGATAAGATTATGTACAATGAATTCAAATAGTAATACAATGGCTATTAAAGAAGCATTTACACTGAAGACAGAACTTCAGGCTACTGTTGATTTAATGTGGCGGACAGACAGATCATATTGACATGCTTTTGACATCCTTTGAAGTTTAATTAATTAGCTGACTATAATTAATGATCAGGGTTGAGAAATTTACTTTTTTTAAATGTAGTAGGTTACAGATGACTAATTACACTGTAAAAATGTAATAAGTAATGTAACTGACTATGTAACTATTTGTATTGATATTCTAATGTGAAAGGTGGGGTATGTAATTGATTTCAGAAACACTTTTTGTTATATTCCTTGGAATGCTCTTAACATCCCGATAGCAATGAATATATTAAATGCTTTGACAATAAATACATAAAAAAATGTCATCTGTGGAAGCCGTAGCACTGTAAAAAGCACAACCAATCATTTTGGCCGGCCCGGCTAAAATAACTGGATGGCCTACCTGCCTGTCAGCCTTCCATCTGTTCACAAACTTATTGTGTGCCCTCATTGGTCATGTGCGCGTTTGTGTGTGTTGGAGGAGGGGCTCTGTAAGGAAGTGGCAGATTTTTTCCGGTTGTGTATTTTTAAATTCTAGCGCACTCAAGCTGGTTTCTCCAAAATGACCTACCCCACCTTTAATTATGGTTATTCTATGTTTTTTGTGAGTCACTTTGAATAAAAGCCTCTGCTAAATAACATAACCATAACATACGGTTTCATTAAACAAATTAACAAACAGGCTAACAGTTGGTTTTGCAGCGAGTCATCATAGGCTAACAGATGACTGTTTCCTGTAGACATTTAGCACGTGTTGCTTGTATGGCTTTCCAATTCAATACACCAGAATAGTTGCTAACTTTAACCAAACGACACGATACACATTACTCACACTCTTACTGTAATTAGTGATTAAATCAACAATTAAAGGTGGGGTAGGTAATTTTGGAGAAACCAGTTCAAGTGCGCTAGAATTTGAAAATACACAACTGGAAAAAATCTGCCACTTCATTTGAATTTGAAAATACACAACCGGAAAAAATCTGCCACTTCCCTCCTCCAACACACACGAACGCGCACATGACCAATGAGGGCACGAGATAAGTTTGTGCACAGATGGAAGGCTGACAGGCAGGTAGGCCATCCAGTTATTATAGCCGGCTGGCTAAAATGATTGGTCGTGCTTTTTACAGTACTACGGCTTCCACAGATGATGTTTTTTTATGGATTTTTTGTCAAAGCCCTTAAGATATTCATTGCTCTTGGGATGTTAAGAGCATTCCATGAAATATAACAAAAAGTGCATCTCGAGCCGGTTTCTCAAACTTACCTACCCCACCTTTAATGTAGTAACCTAGTAGAGCTTGCCAAAATCACGCTACAGTTTAATTAAACAAATAATCAAATAAACTAACAGTTTATTTTGCCGAAAGCTATAGCTAACGAATAATTGTTTTTAGTGCCTTTAATACGGTTAGAAGCTATCAGAAGCTAACAGATGTTTGTTTGTATTGCCTTAAGACTATCATAGTTAACGTTAGCTAATCACACTTCATTTTAAGACACCGAAATTGTTATTAATGTTAAACAAATACAACTTTAAAAGCACATTACTCACACTCTTTGTGTTGTCGTTCATATTCATGTCTCCTGCTCGCTAGGTGGCAGTGTCACAAAAAAACTAGGGTCCTGGGAGTGCGGTGCCAGGAGTGTGGTCCTGAGACTAGTCTCCGACGCTGCAGCTTCATGCTACTCATTTTTACCAGTGATTTAAACAAACATTGAATGAACTGTAAGTAAGCCTGGAAATTAAGAATGTAAAAAAAAACAGAACATTAAATCCAATTGAAATATTTAGCTTGCAAATCTTGAGGGATTGAACTTCTAATTTTTCACCCATGGTGTACACTGAAAAAAATGAAACTTTTGTTAAATGCATTATGTCAACAGATTTCACATAACTGTATAAGGTTAGTTGATAGCAATAATATTAGGTTTAAATAAAAAATATAAGTAATTACAACTCAACTCAACTACAATAATAATTATGTGAACATTGAAATGCTACTTTTAAGCCCGGTGTTTTCTATGCTTCAATGAAAGGTTATCAAAATGAGTAGTATTGCAACAAGCATAGAACATTTGCTATTCCAGTATGACTCAAAGCCTCGTTAATGATCCTTATCAAGATGATCCACTCACTGAAGTGACCTCTTCTTCATTGGCCACATCTGAAGGCACCAAACTATATCATTAAATCACGTGCACTTAAACATGAAACACAGCTCAAAATGACCCCCACTACCTTAGGTTATTAATTAAAATACACCTCAGGGCTAATATGCATGGGATGGAAATAGAGACAACATTGTCATTGAAGAAGGTTTTTTCAGTTTGAAACCATTCATTCGATTGGTTCAGGAAACTCTTATCTCTTCAATTACAAGTTAAAAAAGGTAATCATTTAAGGGAACATGCAATGAATCCACAAAGCAGTTTCCTGTTGATTTTAAATGGAGTAGCTCCAGGTTTTGTCTTTGTGTCATTACGAAGCATATGTTCAACAAACAAGAAACAAAGCGAAGAGCAGCAATACTCTGTCTGGCCTGGGTGCAATCCATCAACATGCTTCATGAACTGCGTGTGCATGTGCATGTATTTCCTGGCCATGGTGGCGGTTGCGTGTGTCTCAGAAGTGATTAGGGAGTGCTTTCAGCTCTCATACATGTCACAAAGGAGGGAAGTCAAACGACGCTCCATAACACCCACACTTATTCAGCGCAGCCCAGCACAGTTTGACCCTATTGTGTTGTCATCAGGATAGCTTTCTAATTAAGAAGAGCTTCTCTAACACCGGCACAGACACACACACTGACAGCTTGTCGATTGTCTCCCTACACGTGAGTCTCACAAGGGGCCTGTGGATGTATACTGTTGTGTGTGTGTGTGTGTATGTGTGTGTGCGTGTGTGTGTGCGTGCGTGTGTGCGTGTGTGTGTGTGTGCGTGTGTCAAAGCACTGTTGGATGACAATTTCTGTTCCTTTGTCAGAGAGCTGTCTCTTGCTGTGAAGGGCCAGAGAGGTGATTTGTCTCTGTGTGTGAGCGACTGTGTTTTTGTGCGCATCCATGTAGTGTATGGCTAAATCACTTTAACGATTACAAATAGTTTATTATTAACCATAGTACAAAGTAACGCTGTGCACATGTACGGTATATACTCGTGTTTTACACTGAATATTAGACCAAAACTAATCAGAGGGAAAAATTACCCTTCTTTTCATATGATTTATTACCTCAGTAAACATAAGTTTGATCCTCACTACGTGAGCGTTTTCATTTTTGTTCTCCATTTTGTAGAGACAATTTTTTGTTGATAATTTTTTGCTGTTCATGAAAAAAGAAAGTATCTTACAAATACTTTACCTCTGTCTCCCGGGTCGTGCAATTGGTTCCTACCTCCTAAGTGTCTGAGTTTGTAACAGAACGAACTGACCATTATGGACCCAGCCGACCCAAGAACGCTTCAAGCCGCCCTGTCAGCACAAGGCGTGAGGATTTATCACCATGAGGAACAGCTGGGCATAGCTGCCCAGGAAAGGAAAGAGCTGGAAGGACGCCAGTCAGATTATCAAAAAGACATCTCTACACAGATGCAACAACTGATTGCCCAAATGAATCATTTTTTCACTCATAAACAGACTGTTCTTCCGGTGACGTCAACCACAGCTGAGAGGTTGCCTGTCAATACTCCAGCTGACACAGTTTACCCAAATCAGGCTGTTTCCTCCCCTTTACGGCTGGCTCTTCCGGAGAGATTTTCCAGAGACTCCTCGAATTGCAGAGCCTTTCTGGTACAGTGTGATCTGCATTTTCAAGTCAACCCAGTGGCGTTTATCATGTCTCACTTAACGGGAAGAGCTGCAGCCTGGGCTACTGCAGAATGGTCTCGAGACACCGAACTACTCATTGGCCGATTTCATAGAGACCATGAGTCGCATTTTTGACCACTCATCGCTACAGAGGCCAGCAGAAGACTGTTTCAAATACGTCAGCTCAACCGTCAGGTGGTTCATTATGCCATCGAGTTTCGTACAGCAGCAGCGGATGGAATGTTCCGGCTCTTCGTGACGTCTTCATGACGAGACTTTCGGAACCGATAAAGGACCAGCTGGCTCCACTGGAGACACCACGGGATCTGGAATCCCTCATCGCTGTATCCATCCGGATCGACAACCGACTTCGGGAGAGGGAGAGAGAACACCGACGCACCAGTGACGGACATCCCAGTTTCCAGGGCTTTCCTCGGAGAGCCGCTCCGCCGGGGGAAGTTTTCCTGCCCGCGGCTTCGGACCGTCAGAGGACAGCGCCTCCGCCTGATTCAGACGAACCCATGCAGTTGGGTAGGACCAGGCTTTCATTGGAGGAGAGACAGCGCCGCCTTCGGGATGGTTGCAGTTTCTATTGTGGCCAGTCGGATCACCAACTATCCTCATGTCCGGGAAAAGACCGAGCTCACCAGCCAAGAGGAGGGCGCTGGTGAGGAAGCTTCCCACAGACTTCCCTCCTCGGCCTGTCACTCAGGTAAACATTTTTATTAACAATCAGGCCATTGACCAGGGTGTGTTAATAGACTCAGGGGCTGACGAAAGCCTTATGGACTGGGGCATAGTCAATCAGCTAGAAATAAAGACTGTTCTGCTATCTCAGCCTGTTAATGCCAGTGCCTTCGACGGCCGTTTGTTGTTCACAGTTACCCATTGCACTGATTCCATTCAGATTCCATTCAGTGAATAAGGACCATACAGAGAGCATGCAATTTCATATTTTTGAGTCGGCTCAGCACCCGATTATCTTGGAGTTTCCATGGCTGAAGACCCACAATTCTCACATTGATTGGCGTTCAGGGAAAATTAAGGAATGGGAAGAGGATTGTATTGGCAGGTGTAAACTTTCATAATTTGTTAATGCACCAACAGACTCTAGTAGAATCATTATTGATTATCATGATCTACAGAAGGTACCTCCCCGTTACCATGATTTAAAGGAAGCGTTTAAAAAATCCAAAGCTTCGCTACCTCCTCACCGAGATTTTGACTGTCCCATTGATCTCTTACCGGGAGCCCCCATTCCCAAGGTGAGACTTTACTCGATTTCGAGACCTGAGAAAGCAGCAATGGACAAATACATATTCTCTTCACTCAAATCAGGGCTTATTCATCCTTCATCTTCTCCATCCGGAGCGGGATTTTTCTTTGTGGGAAAGAAAGACGGGTCTCTGAGACCTTGCATAGACTACAGTCCACTACATGACATTACGGTGAAGAACCGCTATCCTCTGCCACTCATATCTTCTGCTTTTGAACTGCTTCAAACTGCCAAGATATTCACCAAGCTAGATTTAAGAAATGCATATCACTTGGTTAGAATAAGAAAAGGGGATGAGTGGAAGACAGGATTCAACACTCAGAGTTGTCCCTATGAGTACCTAGTAATGCCTTTTGGACTATGCAATGCACCAGCTGTGTTTCAAGCTTTTGTGAATGAGGTGTTGAGAATCAGCTATATGTCAAGGCAGAGAAATGTGAGTTCCACACAGAAGAGGTGTCTTTCTTGGGATACATAATCTCACCTAATCATCATGCAAATGGATTCTGCTAAATCAGTGCAGTATCCCAGTGGCCCACACCAGACTCCAGGAAGAAGGTTCAGCAGTTTCTAGGATTTGCTAACTTCTATAGGAAGTTTATTAGGAATTTCAGTTCTGTTGCTGCCCCTCTGCATGTTCTGACTTCTACTAAGGTTCCTTTCAAGTTGACTCCTCAGGCGGACATCGCTTTCCAACGCCTCAGAGAGAGATTCACATCAGCTCCCATACTCACCATTCCAGATCCCCAGCGCCAGTTTATGGTCGAGGTTGATGCTTCCAATGAGGGAATTGGAAGAGTACTGTCTCAACGATCTGGAGAAGACAACAAGATGCATCCATGTGCTTAACTGTCGCGGAAGTTGACAACAGCAGAGCGGAATTATGACGTGGGAAACGAGGAACTGTTAGCTGTAAAAGCTGCCCTCGAGGGGAGACACTGGCTAGAGGGGGCAGAGCAGCCGTTTTTAGTCTGGACAAATCACAAAAATCTGGAATATATATAAGAAAGGCTAAGCGTCTCAATTCCCGTCAGGCCAGGTGGACACTATTCTTTAGTAGGTTCAACTTCACACTCTCTTTTCGTCCCGTGTCTCAGAATCAAAAACCTGATGCTTTGTCTCGTTTTTACGATCCAGAACCACTTGCTGTCGAGCCCAAGACCATCCTTCCACTTAACCGTGTGATCGGAGCCTTTTCCTGGCAAGTGGAGTCGGACGAAAAGGCGAATGTCATGAATCCAGCACCTAGCGAGTGTCCCAACAATCTTCTGTTTGTTCCTGAGGCTCTTAACTCCAAGGTCATCCACTGTGCTCACTCATCTGTGCTTTCGTGCGATCCGGGAGTAACAAGGACAATGTTCAGGATTCAACAACGTTTCTGGTGGCCAGCCATGAGGAAGGATGTGGCGGAGTATGTTGCGGCTTGTCCGGTGTGTGCGTGTAATAAGACCTCGTCTCAAGTCAAGATGGGCTTGCTCCAGCCTCTGCCGATTCCCCAACGTCCTTGGTCACACATTTCAATGGATTTTGTGACAAGATTTCCTTCATCCAGAGGCAAGACTACGGTTCTAACAGTGGTGGATCGATTTTCAAGGATGGCTCACTTCATCCCATTGACCAAGCTTCCCTCTGCCAAAGTCAACGCAGAGGTCATGATGAATCATGTATTCAGGATCCATGGATTCCCTGATGACATTGTTCCACAATTCATTTCAATTCATTTCCGGTTTCTGGAAGGAGTTTTGTCGACTCATAGGTGCCACCGTCAGCTTGTCATCAGGATATCACCCTCAGTCAAATGGCCAGTCGGAGCGTCTGAACGAAGAACTAGGGACTACGCTACGTTGTCTCGTCTCCCGGAACCAGAGCACCTGGAGTGACCACCTCACATGGGTCGAGTTTGCCCACAATACTGTTCCTACGGCAGCCACAGGTCTCTCTCCATTCCATTGTGTCAATGGTTTCCAGCCTCCGCTTTTCCCTAACAACGAGGAAGAGGTGATGATTCCTTCGGCTCATGCCATGATCAGACGTTGTCCCCGAGTTTGGGCTGGTGCTCGCCAGTCTCTTCTCCGAAGTTCAGCTCGGATGAAGGCTGTTGCAGACGTCCTTTGCAGGGTCGCTCCCTCCTACAGACCAGGCCAAAAGGTTTGGCTTTCCACTAAGGACTTACCACTCCATGTCGCCTCAAAGAAACTGGCTCCGAGATTTGTGGGTCCTTTTCCGGTGTCCAGAGTCATCAACCCGGTGTCTGTACGCTTGCAACTCCCCAGGAATATGAGAGTGCATCCAACGTTTCACGTCAGTAAAATCAATCCAGTGTGTGAGAGCACACTTGTTCCCGCCTCCAAGCCCCCTCCACCGCCCCAGTTCTTTGAAGGGGGTGAGGTTTACAAGGTCTGTAAGCTACTGAAGGTCCGTAATAGTGGGAGGTGGAAGCAATTCCTGGTAGACTGGAGTGGTTACGGTCCATGAGGCTAGGAGCTGGGTAGCCGCTTCATTTATCGTAGACAAGTCTCTTATCCACGACTTTTACAATCAGCCTGGGCCATCAGGAGTCGGCCCTAGAGGGGGGGGGTACTGTTGTGCACCGACAGAAATGGTAGAGAGGTTCAGGTTCATGTTGTTTTATGTTTGTTTTCTCACTCACCTTTTATCTGTCATTCCAGGCTTCCTGATTGTTTTCACCCTGTGCTCAGCGGCAGTCCCGCCCCTGATTGGTCTCACCTGTTTCTCATTATCATGTGTTTAAATTCCCCATGTCTCCCTGTGTTCCTCGTTCGTTTTTGTCGATTGCCAAGGTCAGTGCTTTACTCTTGTCTCTTGCCACATTCAGGTCTATGCTCTTTTGAGGTTTTGATAAGTTTGATCCTCACTACGTGAGCGTTTTCATTTTTGTTCTCCATTTTGTAGACAATTTTTTGTTGATCATTTTTTGCTGTTCATTAAAAAATAAAGTATCTTACAAATACTTTACCTCTGTCTCCCGGGTCGTGCAATTGGGTCCTACCTCCTAAGTGTCTGAGTTTGTAACACTTACTCAATACCAAGCCACGATTATTGTTTTTATTTTAAATCGTATAATGTCAGACTTTTTTTGCCGTCCGTCAGAAATGGGGCTCCGAGCCTCAGAATACTGAAATCTATATATTTTTTAAATCTTTCCTTCTAATTTGTTATTCTTTTCTAAATAACACACTATTATATATTCAACAATAACACTTATCAACAATTATCCTTGTTTTTATTTATTAGTTTAATTCTATAATCTCTGTCTTTTTAGCCGTTCCTCAGGAACTACATTTCAAAATATAGTCACCGGAAACAGACGTAGGCCTATAAGGGACATTTCGAGCATCATTGCGATACACACCACACACCCACTGCACCGATTACCCAAGATCCTCTGCTAAAAACTCGGTGACTGGATTGTTTAGCCGCAATGCACGTTGGGATATGGTGTTAATGCAATATGAAATCGGAAAAAACATTTAAAGAAAAGAAAATAATACTTTATTCCAAGTGTGCTTGCTTTTCTCTTTGACAGTCATCACATAACGGCATTGTAATACGTAGTTCGGCTGCATTAAATATTACATATCTGCCGTAGTTATATATAGAGCCCTGATTGGAAGACTTCTGGACAAACTGGAAGAACTGCCACCGAAACTGAATACGTGATGTGGATCATAAATATATCAGTAATTAAACAACATTTTCAATTTCTCTTCACACAATACGTCTCCTTGCAGTATCAACATTAATTGGGCTGACTTTTAGATTTGATCCAATTGGTAGATAGGTTATATTTACTAAAATGAGTTGTAGTTTTTAAAGATATTACTGATTGTCTTTGAATATAATAATGTAAATACTGAGTTGAAAGAATAGTCAGGGGTTTTGGGAGACACATCTATGGATTCAGAATTTCAATAGCTTACCATTAAATGACGGATATACATTTCTGTCTGTAATTTTTTACAAATCAGATATTAATGTGTAGAAGTAAAACATGTGACATCGTATAGCGACATCATGTAAAATTATGTGAAAGCTGAATAAAACTACAGATGTTATACATACATAAGTGCCCTACACTAATAATACAAAGTTATTTTTAGTATGCTGTGTACCTTATGTGCACCGCCTAGTGGTTAAAGCACGTTATTGAATCATTTTTGAATAATGTTATATTTGATGAAACAAATATTAAGATAAGACATAAGACATCATTTTTTAATAATGTTATATTTGATGAAACAAATATTAAGAGTATGCTACATACGGGGCCCGTTCGAGTCCAGTTTAGTATAGTCTGCCGTGGTTTTGTTCAATTTCAAAGAGCTGTTTGACGCTCGGCGTAACCTTGGCGCACTGCCACTCCAACATCCAATCCCAGAGCTTGAAGATTAATCACAGGGTTTTTCAAGCAACGGGACTGTAGTTCCAAACGATAGCTGAGGATTATAGGTAGTGTCGTGTCTTCGGCCATCCTAAACTCTAAAATGTCATATCGCATTAACACCATATAATGCACGTGCATTGCGGCTAAAACATCCAATTATCGAGCTTCAAGCTGAGGATCTTGGGTAATCAGCAGAGTTGGGTGTAACGCGTTACTTTGTGAGCACATACGTCAGCAGCTTGCTCTGCAGCCGATTACTCAGCTTCTAATTATTATTTACAAATATCTTATCCACACATTAATGGGGTGAAGCTAGTTCAGGCAGTCAACTCGAGCACTTATGCTGCATTCATACATAACGCCCCCGTGCCACTCTACAACAAACCAAACAGAGTCTCCTTAATATGCCGCTCTATTTAACCTGCCAGATCTCTCTCCATGCATTGCTTGCTGCTGCTATTGCTGCAGCTACCTCTACGTCGCTGCTGCTTGCCTGCTGCGTTCATTTGCTATTGCTGCATTCCTGTTCCTGCTGTTGTGTTTCATGTTGCTGCTGCTTGCCTGCCGGTGCTGTCCTTGCAAATGTCTATTGCAATCTCCGACTCTGGAACCGAATCATCATACGCAAGAAGCCGTAAGAAATGCCTCATTCCCGAAACACAGGCTAGCTCAGCGCATGGTTCAGATGCCGCTGGAACGAGCCACAGGTCCCGCACGACACACATTCAGGTGTCCATTCTGTTCTCATCTGGAGTAACTTTTAATATCCTTTGGGCCAGAGGAAGTCCCGAGTTCTACGCCAGCTCCGGTAACAACCCCTCTCTTGTGTGTCAGCTAAGAGTCGCCCTGTTTCTCGGTCGGTGGGTATTTAAACACCAAAAAAGGCAGGAGCAAACTGACTCCGGCATTCCCAAAGTACCTGCCATACTGTCCAACCTTCTCGAAGTAAAATCAGCGCTTGAAGCTTTAATTGCACGATATGTTCCCGTGAACAAACTCGATTTCCTCTACCTGCAATGTAAACAAATGTTTCTACTTCCGCGTTCAACCACGTTGTGTCGCTGACGTCACACTCCCGAGGATTCTGGGAATTGGAGTCCCAGATCCAGCCACGAGTTCTAGCTTCCTGCCCCCTGCTTGCAGCAGCTACTCCTTAGGAATCGCATCTTGGCAGCAGGGTTTCCGTTTGCCGGTAATTACCGGTTTTTAGCTGGTAAAATTTATAAAAAACCGGTAAATTAAAAACCTGACGGTCAAAATGTCTGGTGATAATTAGGGAGGCTCCGATCGATCGGCCGCCGGTCATTATCGGTCGATATTCACTCTTAATAGTTTGATCGGTGCTCTCTATAAAGGCCGATCAGGAGAGCTGGATCTGATCGATATGGACATAAACGCGAGTGAAGTATAACCGGACGCGAGAGAGATCAGATCAGCTGCTGAGTCTGACCGAGACACGCAGCTCTGTATAATCACCTGAAGCCCCGCCCTCTGTTTAGCGCGCTGCAGGAGCTGCTTGAGAAACTGATGTGCTGTCAGGAGAGAGAGAGAGAGAGGCTCCGTTTCTCACGTGTTATTATTCAAAGTTGATGTAAACTTCTGAATAATGTACGTTATCTACTACAAGTAGTTTGTTTGAATGTAATAATTATGTTGTTTGTTGTTTGTGGAATCATTTATTGAAAAATGAATCTGAATTTTTTTTTCGATCTGTTACGATTATAAACTGAAGCAATATAAAAATGAGCCCGTGAACTGAGTTTTAAACATCAGCATATCTGCTCATAGTCCGGTAATTACCTGCTAACGGAAACTCTGCTACACAACTGTTATTATTATTATTGAAATATGACCGGTAAGTTTCAAATTTGTCCGGTAAAATAAATTCTGCCCGGACATTTGACCGTTGAGAAAAAATCCTAGCGGAAACCCTGCTTGGCAGGTATATAATACTATTCTGCATAAGCAATGTTTTATTATGGAAATATTTGGCCTGCAGTAAGTCATATTTGAGGCAATTATACAGAAGTTGTATGTGTATAAGTATTTATAATAGGCCTACTATAAATTAAAAACGAATAATTTCCATCACGTGAATATGAAGGGAAGCTCGATACATTTTTGACCATCATTTTAGACTTCAATCTCCTACAGTGTCTTTTCTATGAATACCATGAATCATTCTCTGCCAAGCGGCCATGTACATTTAATCACCTACCAAAGAAGAGTTTTTCCTCACAGGAATTAAGCTCTACCTGCAATATCTGCCCCTCGCTGGGAGTGCCTCAGGAGGCTTCATGCTGCAAATCGTTCCCAAGCTCTTCCTAATCACAGATGTTCGTCAAATTACCTTATCACAGGCTTAAATCAAGGTTTCTTAGCAGGTTATGCTGGCTCCCAGGGTGGGAGCAGGCCTCCGTAGATCGCAGATCGCAGGCAGCAACAGGTGGAGCCGTTCCGTCTCTTCGCGACGAGCAGGCCTCCGTAAATCGCAGATCGCATGCAGCAACAGGTGGAGCCGCTCCGTCTCTTCGCGACGTCTCCGGAGGTAAAACACCTCAGTACAGCCGTACTCAACAGGTGGGAGTAGGCCTCGGCAGATCGCAGACAACTAAAACTACTACTTGTATAAGCAGGGATGGCTAAAAGTTTGTAAGCAGGAGAGCTAGATGCAAACAGATGCCAGATGCCAGATGCTAACAGGTAGTGCGAGCCTGTAGAAATTGTGACTGCCTCCAATGACGTGATGACCTTAAGGCACCACAGTCTTAGGTCACATTCACACCTGCTTGGTTAGTACTATTGAATCGGTCCCTGTAGCGCTAACCCCTTGATGCGGTACGTTGGATTGGTGTGGAAGCAGTCCGATACCTCTGCTCCGCCTAAAAGAGGCGGTTTCGGGTCGCTCGCTAGTAAACTCTGGAGAGGTTCATTGCTGGTGTGACGTAGTCCGCATCAAAACATGGGAAACAACTATTTGCGCGTCATCGCTTGTTTTGCTATCTATGCTGTGTGCAACATCCAGTAACCTATAGGGTCATGCATTCATTATGGTGACTGCTTACCTCACTGGTCCCCTGTGTACAGAGAAAAGGCAGTGGTACAATTTTATCAGAGCCACCAGTCATCGGTGAAACCTCCTCACTGCATAACATCTCATTATGTGTTATAATGTTTTTAATGCACGTTGTCTGATTTATAATCCTATGCGCCGGCCGCAGAGTCTGTTGATGTACTCTCCAGATTAACAGCAGTATGAACATAACCTGCCAATGCTCCATGATGCAGGCTACTGTAGAAATTGCTGGGATCTGCATTTTATCTGCTTAATGTCCCGCCAATTGTTGAAAAAGCATCTCCGTACAATGACTTTAGTTTACAGTTCATAGTCTGTTTAAGGTTGCCTGGGTGAATGCAAACCCAACCTTCTGCAAATGAAACGATGCAATACACTTGCGTCTGGTGTAAAGACGCGGACTATTCAGCATGAATGCAATCTTAGAGATGGCTATTGCTCAGATCTTTGGTCCTTAGCCCCTCTGCGACGAGTAGAAGGTTATGTTCATTCTTTTATAATGACCTTGCAGTGTCCTAAATCCTCTCTAGTTACTTACAGATGCTGCGCCTTCTGCTGGTTCGGGGGATTTCACAATGAGTGGTTTGCCCCACCAGCTTGCCATGCCCTCGTTCAACCAAATCACTCTGGATCTACACGTCAAGCCGTCAAGGATTTCCCATATTCTGCCTCCAACCAAGAGCATGATTCAAAGCATACAATTCAGCTTGGTACTTTATCTTCTTCTGTCCCAACCTCCTCTGTGTACTTATGCAATATATATAATAGTTGTTCATGCATTAATTGTATTTTCATTCAAATCCTGCAATCTTCAAGTGCTAAGTATTAAGCCACGCTAGAGTTCATTAATTTGCTCCTCAAGGGCCTTTAGAAGCCCACGCAATAATAAAGACTGCCTCTTAACTTTGCACCCGTGCAAAGTTTAATGTATAAATTCAGGCAAAGGGGTTTCACTATATATTGATAAACGTCAGATGAAGTTGTTACAGCTTTCTATTGGTTTCTCAGGTGGCGAATATACACAGACCTCTCACCTTTTAATCCTCAGCATAATCTCTCCCATACTGAATTAACTTTGGAGATCAAATATACACACTTTTTTGAAACATTCAATGTCTGACATTTCTGTTTGGGGAGTCAAGGAACCCTGAATAATCATTGCTAAAACTAACACTGTTTTCTTTGTCCTTTATCTTCCATGCTGAACTTCTCGCATCATTGCCCTCTGACACATGCGTCGGGACCCATGTTTATTCGATGGCTGCAAACCCAACGACGAGGGTTCTTCTCCAAGCTGCGTGATCTCTGCCTAAGCTGCGACCTGCCCCCGGATCGCTATTCCCACTGTTTAAGAATCTGCACAGCCACAACAGCAGCTCTATATCCGCCTACCTCAACCCTGAGTATCCTGGGCCATCGGTCATCTTCTGCCCACGAGCGCAATATCATGCCTCACATGAATGAGATCCTTGCAGCACAAACAACTATGAGCTCTTGCACTACTCGATGATGAGTAACGTTCAAAGATGTAGAATCCTGTTATTGCATACCAGGTGGTTGCTGGGTTAGATTATATTTATTTCATTATAGTATATTCCCCTCATAGCTGCATGCTTGGGGGGTGAAAGCTCATTGTCGCTGCCTCAAAGACCTAGACACAGCAGTCTTGATAGGTAGTATATTCCCCTCAAAGCCGCGGTGCTGGGGGGGGGGTCGGCACTGGTCACTACCAGGCCTACACATAGCAGTCTCGCTAGGTAGTATATTCCCCTCAAAGCCGCGGTGCTTAAGGGGGATGGCTTTTCGGGCTGTTCCCGGGCCTTCACATAGCAGTCACTAGGTAGTATATTCCCCTCAAAGCCGCGGTGCTTAAGGGGGATGGCTTTTCGGGCTGTTCCCGGGCCTTCACATAGCAGTTTCATTAGGTAGTATATTCCCCTTAAAGCTGCGGTGCTTAAGGGGGATGGCTTTTCGGGCTGTTCCCGGGCCTTCACATAGCAGTTTCATTAGGTAGTATATTCCCCTTAAAGCTGCGGTGCTTAAGGGGGATGGCTTTTCGGGCTGTTCCCGGGCCTTCACATAGCAGTCACTAGTATATTCCCCTTAAAGCCACGGTGCTTAGGGGGAATGGCCACATGGCAGCTCGCCAGGCCCTCTACTTATCAGTCTCACATCACCAGCGTCAGGCTCGGGCTACGCAGTTTTGGGGGATAGTATCTAATCTCCACGCAGTTTTGGGGGTTAGTTATTTAATCATCACTCATCGTGCTATGTATATCTATGGAGTGATGATGCCCGAGCCTAGTCGCCAAATTCAACTATATGCTGCTTCTAATAAACATGTTAAAGGAACACGTGAGTTGTCTGACTGAAATATGGTTGCACTCAAACCCATACTTAAATAGTTTCGTAATTGAACCTGAACAATATGGCACTTTAATGGACAAGATGTAAAGCAGAAAACAATTGCAAAATATATTTATTTTTAAAAATGTGAGGCTTTAATACGGCCGGAGGATTAACAAAGCAACTCGCACTGTCAATGCAGGCTGCCAAATTAATTCTGCCCACACAAAGAAAGAACCGCTCGGACCTGGTTTCTGAGAAGGGGCGGAGCTTAGAAGCGCGGGGCTTTTACTCTAAATCGATAACAGATGGACAAACAAAGATTGTTTGTCTCGTAACTGCATCGGGCAGTTAACCCTTCCTCCCACAGGAAAGGCAGAAGACCCTTTGACCTGTGTCTTCCTGAGAAATTACTTGCAGGAGAAATGTTGAGAAAGACTAAGAATCTTAAAACACAAAGAGATGTCATTAAAATATTCTCTGACAGTTCCTTCCTTTTTATCAATTTATGATAACCAATTAACATTAGTCTTAGAATATTTCAGTCCCTTAATCAATAAGTGTCTTCAGAGTTGTGTGGGCTCACATACATCAATTACATCAACAAGTAAAACAAGATTGAAAACATTTCAATCACCATGAATGAACACAGTCAATCATAATAGAAAAATCATCTTTCTTCAGTGTTTGACTTCTTTTGTCAAAAGCACAATAATAAACACACATGAAATAAAAAAGTATAATAGTAAAATATATGTTTCAAAATAAGATCTTTTATCATTTATCACTCAGTTAATCTCATTCATCAAACACAAATTCAAAATCAGTTTACATCTCAAAGATTCACTAAAACACAATTAGAATTTAGGATTATAAGAAATCCAATTGAGGTATGAAATCAGAATTATGAGAGATCCAGCTACAATTCCCAGTTAAGGTATAGATTCACAGTGATTCATTGATCAATCTGTAATCTGTAAAGTTACAGTGTCCTCAATCTTTAACATTACTTTACGGTTACTTCAGTACGCTTATTCAAGAGTAAGGCACTTAGTAGTAGTACATACATTTTATTCAAATACATTTGTTCAAAATCTGAAAAGGAAAAATCAGACATTTTATTGTATAAACCTGAGGAAGGAAAAATCAAAACATCTGTTCTTTATTCAAGGAAAAATCAAAACATCTATTCATTTGAAACCGTCAGGCCGCTACTTTTTATTTACTGTATCAACAATGAGAGAGACTAAGCCCTCGTACTGTAAAGGTTTCTCGTTTAAAAGGAGTGATTAAGGCCTTTTTTGAAAAATCGACATCACCTTCTGATTGTTTAAGTGGGAGTGGATAGAACATTTGTTTTTTCTATCTGGTCCAGAAAATGTGCATGCAGTAACACCTGGATTGGGAACCTGGTAATCTGGTTTCTTCGTTGTACATTTTACCTGGTAATGATTAAGGATAGTAACATTGTCTGTTATAATATTAGAAATATCTTATTGTTCAATACCTTTATACATCTGAAAATATCAATTAATTTATTTTGTTTAGTGTGAAAGTGTAATCTGATCTGACAAAATATATTTGTTCATCGGAAATATAAAAACAATCATTAATTGTACATCTGTAATCATCTGGTCATTCAATTCAAATGTTATCTTTGTACGAGAGCTAGAATAACGTGTCCTCCTGACTCGTTCTCCTCCTTTCTTTATGACACATAATGTCTGGTGTGTGAAGGCATCCTGATACTGTAGATTAGCACTGAGGTGCTGAAACTCTTCTCATCAGAGCACCATATTCCAACCCCCCCCCCAATTGCTCTGCTTTGTGTGGCTCATTCAGTGAGCACTTTATGATTTCCCATCTGCATGCATTCCTTCTGCTATCTGCTTGAGAGCAGAGCCTATTCCAAGTGGCACATCCAGATGCCCGACCCGTGATGGAAGATGTTTAGGAAGAAATCTGCCCCTCCAAGAAACATGGAGCATCTGAAGCCATCGCTCGTCCTGCAGAGTTGTCTGAGCAGAAAGATGAAGAAGCATCCCATCCCATCAGAAAGTTGAAGATTAGAATCCTCTCATCTCGAAAGACCTCGTGCCTCCTTGCCCGTGGTTGGGGGTGCCCTCTGCAGCCGGAGAGTGTGATCCTCTCTCTCTGACCCTTGGCCTTCAGAGCTGTCCTAGTTATTGGGTTAACACTTGATAGAGATGTTTTCCTGAGTGCAGACAACTCAAGGTAATGGATTAGCACATTATCATTCAATTACAAAAATAGGATAGGCCCCTCAGAATTATTTGGGAGCCTTCCTGACACATGCACATGCATAAATGTAAGGTTTGTGTTAGCCATTTAACATGCAAGAATCATATACTCATCAGTCCAAAGCAAAGAAATGTTATTTTAAGTTAAATGTGAGCTAGTCCCTGTGGATATAACCCTTTCTCAATGATTCTAAATGTTATTTTAATTCACCATTTACCATTTGATAAAATATTAGTTTATCAGGCGTACATTTCCTCTTCCATAAAACATAGGTTTGAGAAATGAATGTTTCAATATGAGATCAATTACTCAAATATAATTGACTCTCCCCTCCCTTTTCTTACATATGTCACATAATGTAATAACAACGTAGGAGTCTATGTAAACATGGTATTGTCTATAAGCTATTAATCGAGAAAACTCAGTATCAGCATGCAACTTGCAAACAACTCTTCTCTCTTTCCTATCCCTCTCTTATCCTCATCTCTCTATTCTCTCTTCCACATCCCTCTCTCACCAATCAATCAATCAATCAATCAATCAATCAATCAATCAATCAATCAATCAATGTTTATTTATATAGCCCAATATCACAAATGTGACATTTGTCTCAGTGGTCTTCACAGTGTGTACAGAATATCAGTATGACAATACGACACCCTCTGTCCTTAGACCCTCACATCGTACAAGGAAAAACTTCCGAAGAAAACCCAGTTTAAAGGGGAAAATGGGAGAAACCTCAGGGAGAGCAACAGAGGAGGGATCCCTCTCCCAGGACGGACAGACGTGCAATAGATGCCGTGTGTAAATTGAAAAGATAATACATTTGCAACATAGGTAGTCCAGATGTTTGGAAATGCATGTGTGTATAATAGGAAGATGAATCCACAAGGATATCCATCCAGGACCGATGATCCAGGACCACAGCCATGACTCAAGATCCAGCGCTCGCGATCCAGGACACAGGACCGCAGGATCATCCATGACTCCGGATCCCGGCGTATATATACACCAAAAAGAAAGAAATGTGGGGAAGCTGGGTTAATCGGAACATGAGAGTACACAGGTACAGACAGAGAGAATGAAGAAGTAAGATGTCCACCGACAAACTAAGCCTATATCAGCAAAACTAGGGGCTGAATCTAATCAGCCCTAACTATAAGCTTTATCAAAAAGGAAGGTCTTAAGCGCACTCTTAAAAACGGATAGGGTGTCTGCCGCCCGAACACAAACTGGAAGCTGATTCCACTAATGTGGAGCTTGATAAGAAAAGGCATCCTCATCTCCCATCTCTTTCACATCTCTCTCTATTCTCTCTTACTTCAGTTAGATATGAAATAAAACATACGAGTCCATGTAAGCATGGTAGAGGTCATAATCCATCACTTGAGAAAACTCAGTATCAGCTGTGCGCAACTAACAAAAACAATTGTGAGAAACATATATTATGCAGGAAATGCATACCTTTGTTGTAAAAACAAAGCATAGCCGATTTGGGAGGAAAAGCTTCAACCCCCTTAACATCTGAGTTACCACTGAAGGCATAGCATGAATGAATAGTGGGCGTCTGAGGGTGTCATTACTGAGATGTTTTAATGCAAATTAAAAACCTTACATTTGAAAACAGGTTTGCATTCCTCCACTTAAGATGACATTATCATTGGAAACAATAAAAACAAACTATTTTGATATAGAATCTATACATTGAATCGTTAGAGCAGAACAGAATGGTTGTACATTTTGTTTTAGCTTAAGTTCTATGCAGCCTCTAGTATCACCAGGTGGAAACATGGTCTATATAATGTAAATACATGTAGAAGTAGACAGTAAGAGGCCCCTGACATCAGGCCTATACTAAAAATAGTAGGGGCTTTTCACAGCTTGCCAACTTACAGGCATCCTCTGCATAGCAGTATGGATAGCCTTAAAAAACAAACAAACCACTCTGTGGTAACGAGAGTCATATTTCTGACCCTTATGCCCTAAGTGAAGCCGTTAGTCTCATCTGACTGACCCAAGGGTTTGGTGCTGGTGTGACAGTTCCAAGTGTTCAGAGCAGACGTCAAGCTTTCAGTTCATGGCTCGGTGGGGGGGAAGCAGACCCATGTGAGACAGTATCAACGGCTTGTAAAGTTCAGTTTGAGGAATGTCATTCTCTCTGGGAGCAGGAAATGGTGTCCATTCTCGGTCCAGACCATTAATGTCATGTAGCGCAGGCATAGCATCTCTGTGACTGCACTCAGCCGGACTGTACGCCACGCGTGCTGAGTGACTTTTTAGTGAAGCCGTCCGAGGCCAGAGACAACAAAAGGAACACAGGGTCATCAATGTCTCTCTTTACCATTGGCTCAATCATAAAACAAATTAGTGGTAAAAATGTGGAACACTAATCCATCATGTGAAATGTTGAGTTCATTTAAATAATTACTTATGGGTTGAAATCAAATTATCATTAATATTAGAACTAAAGTCAGTTAAAATAGAACTTGCACGGATCAGAATCTAATCAATACATAATTTTCCCAGCTCTGTAATGAAAGGATAACAAGCAGGGATGCAAACTTGTCACCTTTTGAATCCAAAATAGGTCGTTTGTGTGAATCATGTAGATCTACAATACAAATATTATTGGGGTATGGGCAGGGTTGCCAACTTTGGGTACCTGGCTGGAGTGAGATTTCGATATCATGGGTTTAATTACACACATGCGCACGAAATGACTGCTATCGTGTCAGTAGCGGGACCTTAGCATATATTTAGGATATATATATAATATATATACAAATACACAATATTGGACACAGACTATAAAAGGGCACACAGTTTCATTCACTAATGAAAGTCAAACACATGTTTGTTTCCACTGTTTTATTGTGTGCCTGTCACGATAAGCAATTCATTGACTTATCGGCTCCCGAGTATTTGTGTTGGGTAATCTATGGTAGGGCTAACCCATACAGTGGTGGGGCTCAAGTCAGTATTTGAAACGTAATTACATACATGCTATATCGCCCCATTGACGGTGAAACGCCACGCGTGCGGTTTGGATTATTTCCCTGTCTCAATCCAAATTGAACTGTATGAAATAAAAACGCACATTTGTGTTGTAGTAAACAAAAAGGCGACCTGGAGCCAATCCTGCAATTTTCCCACAGGTAAAAAAGTTGACATGCTAAAAACCCAACCCCCGCAGCGGGTCTGGGGGGATTTTTTGAAATACTAACATAAAATACACATTCTCTCTTAAGATGAAAAAAATAAATCCATCTATTTATTACACGACATATTTAAATGAAGCTGAACTTGCTGCTCCTCACAGAGGGAAAAGGCTGTGTGAATTACTTTACATTGTGGATAAGGGTGGATATCCCCCATTGTTCTGTGTGTGAAAATGGAAGACAGCCCACACACCTATCAATCATGAAACCGTGGGGTCTTATTTCATTATGTGATGATTTCTATCAACACGTAATGTTGTATCGATGTATATAGAGATGTGTTACCGCAAAATTATTCTCCGTTGGGATTTCCTGCAACAACACCACGTCGTTATCTTGATTCTGATCAAGATGTCCTATTTGAGAAGACGATCACTACGTGACAATCTGCAGCCGCGAGCTGTTATGTGCCAACATTGCCGCATGGTGTTCTTCCTTTCATATTATGTGGTCCGGAGTGACTCTTCCAGACTGGACCGCTGGTGAACAGCTGTTAGAACGGGCCGTTCAGGTGTTCAGAGCAGAGCTCCCTGTCGGAGCGGCAGAGCGTGAAGTGAATTGAAAAATGTTCTGGCTAACGTTAGCTTTAGTACTCAGATTTAACACTTGATTATATTTCACATAATTCATCCAGATCCGTAAAGTAACTAAAAGGTATTAAATACATCTAGTGGAGTAGAAATACACCATGTACCTCTGAACTGTAGAAGTAGAAGTAGAAGAATAAAGTAGCAAAACATTTAAATAAATTTAAAATCTCAAAATAGTGCCCAAGTATAGTACGTGTTGAGTTTATGAACAGTGGCTATACAGATATTCATGCCTAGGCTATTTGTGAAACACTTCGCTATTCTGAATATATACATGAAATATTATTTAGACTTTTTTTATGCCTCTGTGCCATCCTCTATTTCATGCCTTGCACAGAGGCATGAAAATACATTTATGAAAATGCTCAACAGTGCTGGCAAAATTATAAACTGACTGCTACACAATTAAAATAAATGCTTTTATATATATATTTCTATTAGCGTGACTCTGTAGCGTTTCTGTTATTATTATTACCTGCTGCTCTCGTTGTTCTGCCTGCTAAAATCATCTGTTGCTCTTCACACAAAGTGGATAGGCAAATACACATCCAAAGTGTGTGTTTGTGTGTGTGTGTGTTTGGTGTGTGCGTGTGTGTGTGGTTGGTTGGGGGTAGCCTGCTTCCTTACAATCTCCAGATGTTGCTCTTTGTGCCTTTAGGCCATAAAACCCCCCAATGGCCGCCCTGTGGTCTGCTCAGATTCTCTTCCCCTCCAGAGGTCACATCTGTCTCTGACCTCGGGTGCTGCGATCTCTATGCAACTCTGCAGCAACTTCGGAGCAGAGAAAGGGGGAGATTCCATTCAAAAATGCAAACCTCTCCATGGGCAAAACAGCACCTTATCTAACTGTCCCTGACCTGTCCCCAAAACGTCCCCCAAGGCCAGAATTGAGTCTTCTGTTATGTAGCGGAAAATCCTATTTCAAAAAAATCTAGAGCAAAATAGTTTAGTTGAAAAAAAACAAAAAAAAACTTCTCTGTCTCTTCGGATTTGGAAATCTCATGATTTATTGTGTGGGCTCGTGAACGAGAGAAGGAGAAAACAACATCTATCTTTGAACTGCAATTACTTATCTTAAAAAGATTGCAACATTATACTCCTTTAAAAATTGCTCAATTCATTTAAACACATATATTATGTACACAATAAAACCTCAACAAGTATATTGATCCTGGCTTAACCAACCACTATTGTTCATAAACTCAGTATTTGACAACTATTAGGATTGTAGTAATAGACCAATTGTATAGACCAATTGTACTCGAAATAATTTGAAACAATTTAATAAAGAATGTTAAACTATATTTAAACTGTAATTGAACTTCAACGTATATCAATTATCTGATTCCAGTGGCCAGTTGGAACAGACAATCAACAAGGTTTTCATTTTGCAGCAACAGCGCAAAAGGTTTCAATCACTATGAGTATCATGTCTGAGTCTGGTTCTGTCTTATCTGCTTTGTTTCGGAATGTGTTCAATACATTACGTTTTTTTTTATTATTCATTATTACCATACAATACATAGATTTAAGAATAAATGAAACAAATAATACAACATTGAGCTGTTTGAGCTTTACATCTTTACATTATTTTATTTTTTTCAAGTCATTTACTTTTGGTGAGATAACTAAAGTTTAGTTCATTTTACCCTGGCTGTGGACTGATTCATTATTAGTTACAAAGCATGCACAAGATAGCGGGTAGACAAACAAACACGAAACAATTATACAAACAGACATGAACTCTCAACAATCGCCAGCGTGACAGAAAACTCTTCCAGCTTAGTTTAATCTGAATTAGGGAGACTTTCAGAGGGGGTAGAGAAATATCTGTTTAATTATGAGTGCCTTCTTACTCATACTCCTTGTATTCAGCAATTCATATATGACATTCTCACACCACGTTTAACCACTTTCTTTAGTTCAAAAATGGCAATATTGTGGAAATAATGACTATGTGCTGTTCCAATCTGTTGAAGAGCAATAACTAATTTATTCTCAAATCAACAACCACTATGCTTATTTTAGTGGTGCTTTGCTTTTTTTCATGTCCAAAAGCATAGACTTTAATTTTTTCTCACCCTTTCTTCCAAAAAAAAACAAAACAGCTACATTCAGCAATTCATATATTACATTCTCACAACACGTTTAACCACTTTCTTTAGTTCAACAATGGCAATATCGCGGAAATAATGACTATGTGTTGTTCCTGTCTCTTTGTCTGCATGCGGCTCTCCACAGGGGGGAGAGAATCGGCAGCACAGCAGGAATGCTGTTGATGTAAGCAGTTTAACCTCTGAAATCTCCTGAATTCGGCGATTTGTTTCAATACAAATCTATCACATTGCTTCTAATGCAGAAGCTCCACTTTACTGATGCTCTCTTTCAAGGTCTCTCCGAATATTTGCTGTGTGTAATTGTCTGGTAATTTAATTCCGAGAATCACACACAGAGGAAATCGATGAAAGTCGATATTCCCAGGTTATTTATTAGCCCCAAATGTAAACGAGTAGAGAAATCAAAAAAAATTGCAGCAGCTCAGTTTTTACAGTTAATGTATGATACCGTCAACCACAGATACTGGCAAGCCAATCTCAAAATAGAAATGTACTTACCAGCCTCTGAAGAACTTTTGGTATCTTGTTCGTGACGCCAATTTGTAAGGGAAACTTCTGTTGCAATGGAAGTCAGGACTCAGAGAGACACGGGAGGAGCAGGAGTTCTGAATGTCAAACACTGGGATGTATTGAGAGTTTAATACGGCCGGAGGATTAACAAAGCAACTCGCACTGTCAATGCAGGCTGCCAAATCAATTCTGCTCACACAAAGAAAGAACCGCTCGCACCTGGTCTCTGAGAAGGGGCGGAGCTTAGAAGTGCGGGGCTTTTACTCTAAATCGATAACAGATGGACAAACAAAGATTGTTTGTCTCGTAACTGCATCGGGCAGTTAACCCTTCCTCCCACAGGAAAGGCAGAAGACCTTTTGACCTGTGTCTTCCAGAGAAATTACTTGCAGGAGAAATGTTGAGAAAGACTGAGAATCTTAAAACACAAAGAGATGTCATTAAAATATTCTCTGACATTCGTCATAGTTACAGGTTATGATGCATTGTTTGCAAAAAGCTGAGTTCACATTTGCCGTTACAACGAGCAACGTAAATACAGCTGTCAATTTGTAAACATTGTCATTCACTGGTGTTAGCTAGGATAAAGCCATGAACATCATAAGGTGAGTTTATATTGATTGACAGCGTGTTTTTAGTGTGAGTATTTGTAGAGCGTAAGTCCGGCAGTTGCTTGAACCTTGTCCAAAGTTATGCACATTAAACCAAGCTCAGGCTCTGCATGTCTAGGCTACTCTTGTGCCGACTTTTTAGGGCGCTGAGGCAGGTTGTAGGCCTACCTTACGTTAAGCAACCATCTTTACCCATTTAAGGTGTTGATTGTTAAAGATATATTACAATATTGTCTGTGGGACCGCAGTGTTTTCCCAAAAAGATTGTGTATAAAAATGTTTTGGTGTAAAAAAAAATTATGTAAACCATTTTTTTTGTAAAAGGACTCTGCTTTGATCCGCTCTGTGTTCATGTAAATACTGTAAATACAGTGGATCAAAACTGAGACACAATGTTGTGTGTGGGGGTGTGTCCCGGAAAGCGACACTTGTTCCTCGTCATGCACGAGCCGTGCGCGTTGCTGCGGTCCCAGAGTTGAAGGCCGTGGCCTGAAAAAAAGACATTGGAAGCCAGTGCACGTCTCCATTGATGAAACCAATGGAAATTATCTCGCAACGCTGATGTGTATGGCTCCGTACAAAGTTGTACTTATTTGTGTGTGAATAATGAAATAATTGCAAATATGTTTTTCTGTGATAGGTCATTAGGTGTGTGGAGAAGATCGACCTCAGCCTTTCTTTGAACATTGTTCAAAAGGCTCTGTAGTAAATGGTGAGTATTCAAATGTTTTGTGTGATTTACTTGACTAATTGAAAACTGGTATTAGTCTGACAATTTCTGAATATTTATTCATAACATTTACATACTGCAAACATTGCAGGGATATACACATGTTCTGATTTATTAGGCAACAGTTATTCAGAAAGTGAGAGGCAAAAGCCAAACATTCTGCGATAAAGCCTCCTTCACAAAAGTGATCATGTTTTGAAAAAACCTCTCACAGAGTTTTAACAAAAAGTAAGATCACCTCCATGAAGGAAGGATTTATTGCAGGACTTGTGTATTCGACTGCATTTGATTTTGCTACTGTAGATTAACCTAATAAACTGACAGATGAGTTTGCATATTTAAATATAATATATAGTAACTTGCCTTGCCTTATCTTTCTCTCTACAGTGTATGTGGAAGTGTAAGGGGTGTCCAGTTGCTGTAGCAAGTAGGTCTGCACTACTTACACATTATAAACTTGAGCATCCACATTTTGGACACACCATTCGCTATCCATGTACATATTTGAAATGCCCATGCACATTTAAGACATGGAATGCTTTAATTGTACACCAGAGTAAAGTGCATTCCACACAAGTTAGTCAGATCCAAAAAGAGTTATCTACTTTCAGTTGTCACATATGTAAGTGCAATAATGTATCTAATGAAAGGGAGTACTTTGTTCTTATCAACACATATCTGAGAAAAAGTGAAAATGTCCCTTGCATGTTTGTTGGCTGTAGTTTTCAAACTAGTATTTATGGAACATTTAAGTCCCATAAGAGTCGTCGACACACACCTCACACCTTAACTGATTTTGCACCTGGTATTGTGAAAACAACTACATCATCATCATCATCATCATCATCATCATCATCATCATCATCATCATCATCATCATCATCATCATCATCATCATCATCATCATCATCATCATCATCATCATCATCATCATCATCATCATCATCATCATCATCATCATCACATGATTCTTTTGATCATTGTCAGGACGAGGAAGAGGACATTTCTGTGACATCCTTAGATCATAAAAGCCAGGACAACGCACTCCCAATAATTGTTGAGCAGCAGCTTGCAGCAGCGTTGTTGAAGTTGGAGTATTTACTGCATGTGCAAGGTACAGCAATTGATGAATTTCTGCAAGAACTCTACTACTTACTAAGCTCAGCCTCAGTCCCACTTTCCAGAGGTTTAGTAAGTGAGATCCTTGAGCATCATAATGTCCAAGTGGATGACTCTGTAGTGACTGAAATCACCACAGCAGTGTGTTCATCTAACCCAGTTCATAAAGCGAATGAAAAAGGTGGCCCACTTAGCACTTCGTATCAACGTAAACAATTTTACAAAAATAAATTCAATGTTGTGGAACCAATCACATACATACTTGATCATAAAAACAAACACACTTTTCAGTATGTCCCATTGTTAAAATCCTTGCAGCAAATATTGAATTGCAAAGTCATTCTTGAAAAGATTATTGAAAGTCATTGTGGACAGCAGGACATAGACATTGACCCATCGTTTGAATTCAGGTCCCCCGAAAATGGTTTGCATTTTAAAGAGAACAGCTTTTTGAATGCTGAGGAATTACGTATATCACTGCGTCTGTATGTGGATGATTTTGAAACTTGCAATCCCTTAGGCACCTCTCGAAAGAAACATAAGCTTTTTGGTGTTTACTGGGTATTAGGTAACCTTCCACCTGGCTCTCACTCATCTTTATCATCAATTTTTCTTGCATTACTTTGCAAAAGTGTTGATGTAAAAACATATGGTTTTCACAAAGTATTAGAACCTTTTCTGCAAGATCTTAAAACTCTGGAGGACCATGGTGTGTATGTCCCTTTGTTAGGCAAGTCTCTTAGAGGTACAGTGCAGAGTGTTATTGCAGATAACTTAGGGGCGCACAGTATTGCAGGCTTCACTGAAAGTTTTCCAGGTGACTTCTTCTGTCGGTTTTGCACTGCAAAAAGTTGTGATACTAGATCTGACTGTGTTGCATCTGGTGCTTTTAGCTTGAGAACTAAAGAGGTGTATGCAGCTAATTTAAAAACTGCTCTTGAGAATGAAGATTATTATCATCTGATATTTAAGAAGTGTGTTACATTTGAAATGGCAGAAAGTCTTGTTGCAATTTCCAGATATTAAAAGAGGTCCCTTGAGTTTCTCTGGTAATTATCAATAGTAGCAGTTAAGTGAATACTGTTCAAACAATACCTGTTTGTGTTTTATATTGATTCCTCTGTTTTATCCTTCCATAAATGTGAGGACTAAAATGACTATAAACATTCTGGGTTGGTTGGAGTAAACAGGGTTTTATTGCTCTGTGGGGGAGGTGTAGGTATGCAGGACAGGGGGCTAGGTGGATGAGAGTATATTCTGCTTAAGATCTCTAGCATGTCATGTTTCAGGGAAGTCTACATATCTTGAATAGTATATGTGTTGGTGTAATTACTTTGTATTAATAATAAGCAGTCTGTGTAACCAGAAGTTGGAGATATGAGAGATGAAATCTTTGTGTTATCTTTGTGAGCAAGGGAATATCCTTTAAGATACAACTGAGGTCTCTGGAATGTGGGGGGATGTGTGTGTGGAGGCTGCAGAAATATGAGACAGTGAATGCCAGAGGTGTTTGTTTTGCTTCAAACTGAAACTGTTTGGTTCTCTGCTGGCACGCGCGGATTCACGTTTGCATCTCCCAATGAGATGACCGGAAAAGAGGACCAGTTAACTCCACCCCTTCCTGTTTGTGTTGGTATGAAAGCCTATTCAGCCTTTTGTTCGCTCTCTCTTCTCGCGCTGCCCAGGCCGGAGGGTCTTGCAGCACGTGAACCAGGGCAGGAGTAGGCATACTCCTTACATTAAGGATATGATTTTATATGGTATCGTGTCAACGATGAATCGATGAATCTTCCACGCAAACCAAAGTTAGCCATGGAGTGCCACAGGGCTCAGTGCTCGGACCTATTTTGTTCACATTATACATGCTTCCGTTAGGCAATATTATAAGGAATCATTCTGTAAACTTTCATTGTTATGCGGATGATACTCAACTATATTTATCAATTAAGCCTGATGAAATTAATCATCTAAATAAAATTCAAGACTGCCTTAAGGACTTAAAAACGTGGATGACCTTAAACTTTTTGATGTTAAACACGACCAAAACTGAAGTTATTGTACTTGGCCCGAAGAATCTACGAAACAAATTATCTAAAGATATACTAACTATGGATGGCATTAATTTGGCCTCCAGTGAGACTGTAAGGAATCTTGGTGTTATATTTGATCAGGATTTATCCTTTAACGCCCACATAAAATCAATTTCAAGGACCGCCTACTTCCATCTACGTAACATTGCAAAAATCAGGCATGTCTTGCCTCCAAACGATGCAGAGAAACTAGTCCATGCATTTGTTACTTCGAGGCTGGATTATTGTAACTCTTTACTATCAGGGAGTACCAAGAAGTCAATCAAGTCGCTTCAGCTGATTCAAAATGCTGCGGCTCGTGTACTAACCAGAGTTAGGAAAAGGGACCACATTACTCCTGTTCTGGCTGCCTTACACTGGCTCCCTATAGAACACAGGATAGAATTTAAAATTCTTCTTCTCGCCTACAAAGCCCTTAATGGGCAGGCGCCATCTTACCTTAAAGAACTCATTATACCCTACTGTCCTACTAGGGCATTGCGTTCAGGGTGATGCAGGGTTGTTGGTTGTTCCTAGAGTCTCTAAAAGTACAATGGGAGCCAGAGCCTTTTCTTATCAAGCTCCACATTTGTGGAATCAGCTTCCAGTTTGTGTTCGGGCGGCAGACACCCTATCCGTTTTTAAGAGTGCGCTTAAGACCTTCCTTTTTGATAAAGCTTATAGTTAGGGCTGATTAGATTCAGCCCCTAGTTTTGCTGATATAGGCTTAGTTTGTCGGGGGACATCTTACTTCTTCCTTCTCTCTGTCTATACCCGTGTACTCTCATGTTCCGATTAACCCAGCTTCCCCAAATGTCTTTCTTTTTGGGGTCTATATATGCTGGGATCCGGAGTCATGGATGATCCTGCGGTCTTGTGTCCTGGATCGCGAGCGCTGGATCTTGAGTCGTGGCTGTGGTCCTGGATCATCGGTCCTGGATGGATATCCTCGTGGATTCATCTTCCTATTATACACACATGCATTTCCAAACATTTGGACTACCTATGTTGCAAATGTATTATCTTTTCAATTTACACACGACATCTATTGCACGTCTGTCCGTCCTGGGAGAGGGATCCCTCCTCTGTTGCTCTCCCTGAGGTTTCTCCCATTTTTCCCTTTAAACTGGGTTTTTTTGGAAGTTTTTCCTTGTACAATGTGAGGGTCTAAGGACAGAGGGTGTCGTATTGTCATACTGATATTCTGTACACACTGTGAAGACCACTGAGACAAATGTAACATTTGTGATATTGGGCTATATAAATAAACATTGATTGATTGATATGGTAATGTATTATATTGTATTGCATTATTACCTTTTATAATTGAAACAGATTATTGTTTAACCCTCGTCCTGGTTGTTTTGAGTGTTCCTTCTTTTAAAGCAAACTCATAGGATCGGCGCGGAGAAGTGAAACCTTACTCCTTCAAGAATAATGCGCATTGCTTTGGAGTTAAAAGAGAGTGTGTTCTAACCAAAAATCTGTCTCATTTTCATGTTGTCACTGGTTTCCCCCCGGACATTGCTCATGATTTATTTGAGGGTATTGTCCCGGTCGAGCTGGTCTACTGCTTGTCATTGATGACATCAAATAAGTTATTTACACTAGAGGGCCTGAATAAAGCTATATTGGCTTTTCCCTATAAATGGTCAGACAAAAGAAATAAACCACATGTTGTACCACAGAGTCTTTCGGGTCGTAAAACTATTGGAGAAAATTGGAGTCTACTGACGTTTCTGCCATTTTTAATTGGACACCTAGTGCCAGAAAATGAGCCAGCATGGCACATATTTATGGAATTAAAAGATATTGTTGAGCTAGTTGTTGCTCCCGTGCATACAGATGAATCAATATCGTACCTCGAAAGCAAAATAGTTGAGCATAGACAGAGGTACGAAGAGCTATTTCCCGGTGTCAGACTTCTACCCAAGCACCACTATCTCCAGCACTACCCTCAGGTATAAGGTATTTTGGCCCTCTAGTCACACTCTGGACAATAAGATTTGAAGCCAAACATAGTTTCTTCAAGACGATTGTAAAGCATACAAGTTGCTTTAACCCTCTGGAGTCTAAGGGTATTTTCTCGAATTTGTGATGTTTTCTTAAATCCCCTTTTAAATGTATTTCTTCTAACATGGCACCCCATGTGTTAAATATCAAAATGTTCAGGACAATCTCTGGTATTGCTATATATGCAAATTACTCACCTTAGAGCACTGTTTGATGAGATAAGTAGCTCAAAAGCTTAAAATGTTACATCCGATTTTCGGAAAATCTTCAAAACTCTTGTGAAAACACAAATTTACTCATGTGATCGAAATGTTTTGGTGTTTTAGATTTGGTTACCAAAGTCTTAGGATCACAAAAGCAGTGACATATTTGAATTACACTGTATATAAATGTGTAATTCATGTCTAAAATGAAAAAAATGTAATTCGAATTTTGAGTAAAACAAGTGTTTATCACTCTACTTTCACCACAGCAGGGACTGAGATACATCAGGACTGAATAATGACTTCATATTACATACCAAGGTTCATGTGATGTGTACAAATACAAATTGAGCATTCAACCTTTTTTTTTCAACCAACAATTTATTATAAATGTGTTTTTTTCAACCAACTATTGATATAAATATAAGAAACTGGAAAATCTAACTATTTACAATATTGAACATCAGACATTTCAACCAACTATTCATTATAAATGTCAAGACAGTCTTTGTCTGTCTTCCAAGACAGTGGGTCTGGCTGCTGTGTAGGTGGGGGATGATGGTGCATGGGCTGCTGTGGAGGTGGGGTGTACAAGTGCTATACGAGACCTCCACGAGACCTCCTTGCTGGCTGGGTTGAAGGTGATGGCTGTGGTGGAGCCTTTGTGCTGAGGTGTATCTTGACCTGGTGGCAGCCGCAGATGGAGGTGGAGGCAGCTGTAGTGATGCTGGTCTGCTGGTCCTTGGTGGTGATGGCTCTAGTGAAGGCCCTTGAGCCACAGTAGATCTTGACCTGGGGGCCGGCACAGATGGATGTTGTGGCTGCTGGATAAACGCCGCCTGTGGGCCACTAGGCCCAGACAGCTGTGAAACATCTCTGTAAAACAAATACAAATGTAGGACAATAATTACAACTAATTTCAATGAAATAAAGTTCAAGTAAAATGTTGCTCAAGCACAAATAACAATGCACACATAAAAAGAAAGTTTGGGAGGTTGGAAAAGGAGTCTCTCTCGATCTCTCACACACACACACACACACACACACACACACACACACACACACACACACACACACACATTTCCAGTTACTTTACATTCAGCATAAAATCACAGACACACATATACATAAATAAATCTATTACAAAGTCTCATCTGTACAGGATGGTAAAATAATAACAGGCACACAAATAAATAAATCTATGACAAAGTCTCATCTGTACAGAACAGTATGATAAAATAATCGATGGCAAAAACATGTCACTGTAAATGTCTCCGTTGTGATACATGATTAATTTAATCATCTACACATGTAATCTCACTTTTACACACCAAAATAACGTTAACACAGAGTAAACGTTTGCTAATGGAGTCTATTTTGTCCCATTTTCGCGGTATTCCCCACACATTGCCAGTACCCTATTACTGTAATATTTACACTTACCCATGTCTAAATGGATCCTTGTTGTTGTCTTTGTGTTCTTCTTCTTCAGAAGAGTCGAAGACTTCAGGTTCTAAACATCTGAGGCTCTATCTTCAGTGCTGCTAGCGAAAAAAATCTTGAGTGAAGTCGGCAACTTTTTTTAGCCATTTTCTCTGTCTCTCTCTCTCTCTCCACACTAACTGATGGGAGAAACGTGGTTTATGTTTTTTTTACTTGGTGGGTAGGTCCTTAGTGATTTCTCGATGTCCATTGGTCATTTCAGACCATGATGTCTGCCGGCTGAGATTTCCTTGACGGACACACGAATCCACCAATCCCACACAGTGTAAAGTCAAGCTGCTTGGAGCGGCCATATTGGCTGCTGTGCCCTGGTTACAGTCTCACAGGAGATACCACTGGAAAGCTACCCTTCCAGCGATTCCGCGGATATCTGAATCATGTTTCTACTCCTTATAATCGAAAATATATGATTAATTACGTAAAATTATGAGCACCTGGACGCGCCGGCGCGTCCACCGACTCCAGAGGGTTAAGAATATACCTCTCACTTTGGCTTCAAAACATCAATTTATGATTGCTTTCCAACTAAACTCACCATCCTATGGTCAATTTAGCCTTGATGTATCAAGTGTATCCACAGTAGCAGTTGATGTACTTAAAGAGGAAGTGGTTCAAGCTGTTAGGTCAAAACACCCCAACACGTCTGAAGTGCATCTTGCCAATAATGCATCAAGTGGTGGCATAGCCTACAGCAAAGGTATGATAGTGGCACATGGATCAGTTAGTGGAACCAGAGTTTGCTGAAATCATTCATATGTTTGTTATACATGAGGAGTTGTCCCTCATTGTGAAAGTGCTGTGTGGGTGGTACAGTGCACACTACAGAACCTTTGAACTAAGTTTGTCACCGTCAAGAGAGATCAAAGTTGTGGCACTCAGTGAACTCACTGACCCCTATCCTCTAGCTGATTATATGGTTGGATCAAGTCGCATGGTGACTTTAAAAAGGCATATCCTCATAAAAGGTTAGTAGATCTCGACACTGTGCATGCTGAATTCCATTTGTGTTGGCCTCCGCTGCTTTCCATGCCTCTTTTCTCTTCACTCTATGGTTGTTTTGGTTGTGCCATATTGAGTGTGGGATTCTTTTTAGCACATTGTCCGTAGCATAATATGTTCCACTTTACTGTACTGCATATCACACAAATGTTGGTTACATTTTCCCTCCTAATGTTAAGACACAACCCAAGTTTGCTTGCTGAACTTAAACGTTTTAGTGGAGGAGTTAATCGGAGAATTGAATAAAGTATTCAAGTTTAAAGTAAAACGTGGAAGGATGAATTCCCTGGCCATTCTTAAAGTAATCCTGGGTGACAACAGCAGCCAAAGAGTGACTTTTCCAAATGGACTTCCTGGATCTGTAACTGAACTTGTGCGCGAAGTACAAAGAAAATGTGGTCTCGAATCAAACTTCAAACTTCAATTTATGGATCCACTCTTTGGAAATGACTTTATGAATCGCTGTGCCGCGATGAAGTACAGGACAGAGGGACCATCAGAATCCTCTTCATGGCAGAGCACTTAACTACCGAGTGTTCAAGTAGCCTTTCCACTTCAGCTACTGCTTATGATGCTGGAAAATCCTCATCCTTGACTAGTGAGTGTGTTGACACTGAAGTACTCTCCTCAACAGAATCCCCTGGATCAAGGTCAGTTTGGCCCAGCATCTTCCCTGTTCCTCACTTTTGCTATGATGCAGAGTTGAAACTTGAGCAGGGGTAATGCAACCTATATCGAAAATGGTACCTCACTTCTTCCAGATTTTAAACTGAGGTCGAACATTCTTCAAGGACTGGTGCAAGAAATAGTCCGGTACAAAGTTTATGTCAGTGATGGGCAGTTTAACATGGTTGGAAAGGCCCTCATCTCAAAACATCCCTGCCTGACTGAGAAAGGCTCCCTTACTGGATATGCTGGTTGGAAAGCTAGCTTAAAGGGGACCTATCATGCAAAATGCACCTTTGTACGTCTTTTATACATGAATATGTGTCCCTGGTGTTCCAGGGAACTCACCAAGTGTCAGAAAACACAACCCTCTCTATTTTCCTCCTTCGCCAAATCTCTAAAAAAGGGGCTGCAACGGATCTGAAAAAAACGGATTCACATTCCAATACTTTTCTACGTCACAAAGAAGTGCTCCGCTTATTGGTCAACTCTCCACCTATCAGGGGAATGAGCCACGGCCACGTGCATTGCCAAACCTCTCATTCGCATATAGGCTATCGGCAGGCTAAATAATCAACACCCCAGTCACATCTGTGTTTTTGCCTGCTCTTGCCAGGATGTTTAAGATAGTTAAACGTTGTGCTGTTGTTGGCTGCAAGACTCGGGACAGGGAACTGCATGCAATGCCATCAGTGGAAAAAGAAATGAATCTGTGGCTAGACTTCATTTACAAGGGACATGTGCCAGAAGACCACGGAAGATTTCTGTTTGTGTGTTCCAAACATTTTACCACGGACATGTTTATGAACTTGTCTTAAGTCCAACACGGATATGCCTTCAAACTAATGCTAAACCCGGGATAAATACCAACCATCCGGGACCAGGCCAGTGAGGACACATCCAATTTTGAAGCTGTAAGTTTTTATTTAGCGGTGTTTTTCCTGATAAAGCTATCTCTAGCTTGTAGCATGAAGCATGTAGCTTCGCCGCATCAATGTCGCCTCAAACCCAAATAGTAATCGGTTAGGTGTTTATATATTTTTGTAGCATTTTATGTTGTACGCTCCGCAGTCTTTGCTTTGTCATTTGAATTATCAGACATTTGCTAACATGTTCAGACATACTGCCGTAATGGCGATCTGTGTGAAGGCTGTAAAGCCACGCCCTAGGCGATAACACAAGTATTTATTCTCCTATTTATTAGTATTTTGTATCCTCTACAATCATATTGAGTAAGTTATAATAACAAACGTAATCTTCTGTAGGCAAGTGCCATTTTTTCCAGCGTTATATGTAAACGCTTTTGTGATTGTAGTCTGTAAGAACGATCAGATATCATCGATCTGTAAGCTAAGCTACGCTACGCTAATGAGACATGCCGTGTTTTGCAGCGTTATATGTAAAAGCTTTTGTGTGTTTACTTGTTTGCGCACATGAATATAAATGGGGGTGTGTTAGGATACAACACTGTGTATGTATGCGAGGGGGACACACACACCACGAGTAAAACTGAGCTAAAGCCCCGTCGGTATGTTGTTGTTGACAAGGCCTTACCTCTAGCAACAGGCTAATTAGTGGCTAGCACTCATTACAGTCAGTCTACTGAGCTCAGCCCCTCCAACACATCACCTTCATTGAGTCAGAAACACAGCATGCACGTTACGGTTCAAAACTAACTCAGATTGGAAAAGGCTAAGCAAAGAGCTTTGCTAAATAGAGAGCTTTGCTAAGAAGTTTCAGTTTTTTACATGCATATACTAATCAGACGTTTTTTGTTGTGCTTTTTTTACCATTGCACAGCCCTACGTGGCCAACTTGATGGACCTCATCTTCGACCAAGTCTTTGTGGACCCTGCACCATTATGAGCGACCTGACAGGGAGGAGGTCATCGCCGGGTATGCTACACGGTTCAATTTGGCTGCTGTCTGAACCCAACATCGACATTTCACGGATCAGGAAACTCCCTGCGTATCCTGAGGACAACGCAGGCCGGAATCACCACTCTGATCCTGCGTCCAAGGAAGCCCCAGCACCAGCTCACAAAGCTTCTGTAAAAACATTTAGTGTCATTTATACAAAATACAAGTAGGCTACATTTAGTTTTTTTGTATGGGTTTTTTTAACCGTTGATTTTGACAATAAGGTTCTAAGTTGATATCAAAATGTGTCGTGATTATTCATGTTTGGATGGGTAAAGAATATTCTGATTTCAAAAGCATAAGGTTGTGTGTGTGCACCTTTTTGTCGTACACATGGGTGTGTTATGCCATTGCTGTGTAGTATATAATGGTACAATGACAGAATGAAAGATTGCATAAAGCCATATACACCAGTATTTATTTCCATGAACAATATTAGCATTCGTTTTACAATTTCAGTCAAAACAAACAAACCACTCACTGCTCTATTTGTCTCAACTGTAGTCCACCATGTTCAGCTCTGTAAATATTCAACGCATTCTGCAGGGAGAACACATTTAGGCACACAGGCTCCGATCCAGGATGGTCCACCATACAGGTTACTGCATCCGTCTTGACACATTGTGATAAACATATATTGAATGACATGTGAAAAATTTATTTAAACAGACAACTTATGAAAGCTATCAAAAATGTTACCTGTGGTATCTCCATGCAGCACACATTCTCCGTTCAGAAGGCATCGTGGCGCAATTTGCACAAAGAAGTCAATAACTGAGCTTTTAAAAACACATGAAACTACACACATTGCTGACAACTGAGGTGTTGTTGGAGTTATACTTTTTATCATCCTAAGTTATTCAACTTTCCAACGGTTGTTGCAGGATGTTGGAAGAAAAGGACTGTAAACTATTAAACGCAATGAGGCCATTGTATATATGCTGAAAATATGAATGTCTCCCTTTATAAATATATATATATCGCTGTTTTTGCGTTACAAACTGTACACATTGCATTCTTGCTAATTAGCCAAAATATGAACGGAATAAGGAGCAAGCATCGTAACAGAGTAAAATAAATAGGGACAACAGCTTGTCAGCTAACCATTCAGAAACGTCCTGCTGCAACCGAGATTTTTGCACCTCCACCAAAACCTCCGCTGCTTCAGGGTCAGTTTCTGGATCAAATTGATAGTATGCTTGAACACATGCATTGCTCTGAGATTACATTTTTATTCGACACTAGTAATCACAGCAAGCATGGTAACGTGACTCTCGCCGCCTCATGCCTGCTCTTCTGCAGGGGGGCGTGGTCAGCTGCTGCTCAGAATTTTCAAAGACGGGCTTGGAATAGAGCGAAAATGAGCGAAACGAGGCATGTCTAAAAAAAGATCTGTTTGGTATTTTGAAAAATAAAATTTATAAATATACCTTATATAGTTATGGTCATACACTATATCATTTAAATATAGCATGATAGGTCTCCTTTAAAGAATAAACTGGTCATCTACCGCACTCAGTTGAAAAAGCTTGAGTGTCCTGAGGTGATGGTTAATTCTGTTAAGCAAAGACCAGAGGGCAAATCAAGTCCTGCTTTTGGAATAGAAAGAACAAAGCGTTCAGAATTAAACTACTGCCCCCTTTATCCTATTGGAGAATCTGACGTGAGCCTTGAGAGTCTGATAGTAGAGCTTCTATCAGATGTTAAGAAGAGGAACAACAGGGAGGTGGTTAAGAGGAAAATGGAAAAGACGTTTGCATACAGGAGATATGAAGTGGTACGTGATGCACCCAAGGTACAAGACTTTCATGCAAGATGGCCAGCTCTCTTTGATATAAATGAGGTATGTCAATCAATCAAAGTTTATTTATAAAGCCCCCAATATCACAAGTTCAACCTATGTCTCAGGGGATTTTTAAGTTTGTACAGTATATGAATACCTAACAACCTGATACCATGATAACCTGCCAGGTGACAGACACAAACATCTCCAGGGAAGCTAGATTAGTACAGTACATAATTTTGGGACGCGAGTATACAGGTACAGAGAAAGAAAAGAAAGATATAAGGTGTCCACAGACAGTTTGAGCCTATAGCAGCAAGACTAGGGTAGAAATCAAATGATTTTTATGACGGTGACATTTTGTTTTCTTAGATAAATGCGGAGTTTAAGCGCATAACAACCCTGCCCCTCCAATCGAGATTTGTCTCTCAGCTGGATGTGTTTTCTGACAAACTTCAGAAGATCTTTGAGAAGAGAGGAGGACCGATGGGCCAGCGTCTGAACTGTATCATGTCAAACACAGTGGCGAGCCGTCAGGGCCCTCTAGGCCCTCTGTGAGGGCCTAAGATATTCTAAGAAATAATATTTGAAAACATTAAAAAAAAACATTCTTTTTTAAATATTTTTTTTTATATGTTTTTGTAGTTATATTTTTCATTAGATTTACCAAAATAACTTGATTTAATTGTATGTAAAATAATATTTCCAAAGAAATAAATCCTTCGAATCTGCCTGTTCAGTTTCTGTTGGAATGTGAAGGGTTAAATGCCATCTCTGCGAGTTATGTGAAGACGGGAGAGGTTGTTGGTCCCTCTCTACATTCACAGAGGGCCCACGATAGCAACTCAACGAGAGAGTAATGTCAAATGACAGTACAATTGACCAATCATATCTTCCCTCTAAATGGGCGGGCTTTCTTTTCGCGGACTTTATGACAAGTTCCGCCCGCTGTGAGGTCTATGCAAGTGATGCAGTGAGGCGTCCTAAAACCCGGAAGTAAGCCACGCTCGGATTCCCTTGACAGAAAGCAGTGGGATTTCTCCATAGGATTTTGGAAAATAGCTGGAAATAAGTTCTGTGGAAACGAACCTGGTAGATAAATGCACGTTTTGTTCAGACGGATAATATCCACATGTCTACTCTACTTTTATTATTTTTGAATCATAAATCTAAACGATAGATTTATGATCGATAGATTTATGATCGATAGATTTATAATTAGCATAAATTCGTTCATGATGGCTCACTTTAGTGATAGTGATGACATCGTTGCGAAATTATTAATCGAGTCATTTTCAAGATTGAGTTACAATGATAAACTGGAGTGGCAAAGGATCAGCTGAATGACCCGCAAGTGCTTCATCCAAAAGGACAGGAGGATGGACTTCGTGTTTCAGTGATTTATCATCAAAGGTAGGCCAAGTCATTTTCAATGCGGGCCGCCGTGCCGACTTAATTCATTTGTAATTGTTACTTGGCTGTGGGTGCCCTGTCATGATAGGTATTTATATACATGGTGTTGTTCTGTGTGGTAGAGGGTCGTTGTCATTGATGCGTTTTGCACCCCGGGCCTCTGTTTTGATATTCCGCTGTGACGTAATATCTCTTCTTTTTTTTCGAGGGCCTAGGTATAACAGTCACCAACACACTCTCACTCCCTAAGCGTCCAATAGCGACGTTTGGTCAGTGTCCATGGCGTCCAATTGTGATGCTCCTAGGCTCCTTCAGCGTCATAAAGGGACGCAAATAGCTTTCAACTGATTGCAATGTATTCCCATCTGCGTCGGGATTTGACGCTCATGGAAGCACGGCATTCGTTTATGTCGGCTGCCCTTAAAGGTAATGTGAGCGTTCATTCCCATTGGATAACGGAGAATTGTACACCCGGAAGTAAGTATTCCTCTTACTGTCGATTGATTGTACAGTGATATCTGCACTACTCATCGACTAAAAAACACCAGATTATCCTATTGGTTAATTACACAACATTGATTGGTTTAAATTGTGTGCAATGCTTTTGTATTTTTCCCCTTCGATTCGGAGAAACAAATATTTTTTCTGAGTAAAGGATGGCAGAAGACACTACACTACCCAGAATCCCCAGCTATCGTTTGGACTACACCATGTGCTCTGTTTGACAAACCCCGTTTTGTTCACCATTCATTCCGATGGCTGCCGTCTATGTCACATGAACTTCAAATTTCTCCCTGCAGAAAAAGAAAACATGGCCGAAATTCGTTTTATTCTTGGTAGAAAATGCCTATTTTACAGTTAGTTTGGCCATTAAAATTAGTTTTGATGTCATTTGATGCGAGAAATATGAGTTGTTATTTCAGATTATGTGTGCAGTGGATGTACATGATCTTTAGTTTGCTAGTTATTACGAAGATTACTTCATGAAATCGCGACGTTTTCATTGTTACCAAGGTGGTTGCTAGGGACGCTGCTATTGATATTATTTCTGATATGTTGTGTAACTATTTAATGGTGTTATCTTTATTGCTACTCCCTTCCCCATCAATGTATAGTGTTGGTCCACAGCCTAAACATATTAGTTTAACAAAATCCTCATCTAAAGATAGCCTACGTTATTTCCCCCCTGTGCAATTCCAGTCTCACATCTCACAGCACATCGTCATTAACAAATACCGGAAACAGACCAAAATAATAATAATACCTTATTCCGAGTGTGCTTGCTTTTCTCTTTGAAAGTCATCACATAACGGCATTGTAATACACGGTTCGGCTGCATTACATATTACATATCTGCCGTAGTTCTGTACTTATAGAGCCCTGATGAGAAGACAAACATGAGGAACTGAAAACGTGACGTGGATCATAAATATATCAGCCATTAAACAACATCTTACATTTCTTTTCACACAATACGTCTCCTTGCAGTATCAACACTAATTCGGCTCACTTTTATATTTGATCCAATTGGTAGATAGGCTGTATTTACACCATAAAGGTGCACAGCTGATATAAAGTGACACCTGGTGGTTAAAGCATGTTATTGAATTTCAATATTTTTATATTAGATATTAATACGATCCCTATAAAGTATATTCATTACTCGTTATTCTCTACTAATAGTTAATTAAAGACTGTATGGAATGACTATTTTGCACATCCCTTTCAAGATTTCAAGATTTTCTAAGGTTTATTGACATATCATATAGGCCTACACAACTGTGGTGTAGTTCTGCACTGAATGAAAAAGTTGGGTTGCAGGTTCCTCAATAGTGCATTACAAGACATCTATCAATATTTGTGCATACCTCCAGCAATGTTAACTATGTTGAAGCACTTATTTTAACTGATATTATACATAATGTATTATACTCTTATAAGATGTATGTAGATATTTCATCTCCGGCCTTGTCAGGTATTGAACAATCAATAAATAAAGAACACAGAAATGTTGAATATAAAACACAGAATTTGTGTGATTATACTAAATGATTTTCAAATAAACACAACTGCACACATGCTGATGTAACGCAAATGTTCCAACTTGGGATCAATAAAGTATATCTTATACTGATAGCTGATCGATGGCTACTGCCATATTTTCAAAATGTGCCTCTGAACCTTGACAAGTGCATGTTTCAGGCTTATCAATTAATGTAATGTAATGTTATCACAGGGGTCACACACATAAGACCAGCTGTTAAATAAAGCTCTTCTGACCTTAGCTGGCATGTGGGTATATATATATATTAATACTGCCCATAATGGGCACAAGCAATTTTCACCCATTTATTAATTATATGTTTTAAATGTGAGTGTTTCCTGTCCCCTAAACCTCCAGGGATGTACACAGTTTAATACTGGCAACTTCTTATTATGGGAAATACGAAAACGTCTTTTAAAACTACAACTCCCAGTAGAGACGTGCCATAGAGAAAATGTTGCGAAACAGAATAGCCAGCATGTGTAGTTCTGGGGACGGCGTGGGGGAGGGGGGACGCGGTGGACCCGTTCAAATCCAGTTTTGGACAGTCTGCCGTGGTTCCATCCCATTTCAAGTGCTGTTCGAGAATCGGCTTAACCCTCGGAGCACACTCTCCAATCACAGAGCTTGAGGGCTATCACGGCGTTTGTCAAACAGAGCACATGGTGTAGTCCAAACGATAGCTGGGGATTCTGGGTAGTGTAGTGTCTTCTGCCATCCTTTACTCCTGGGAATGGACGCTCACATTACCTTTAAGGGCAGCCGACATAAACGAATGCCGTGCTTCCATGAGCGTCAAATCCCGACGCAGATGGGAATACATTGCAATCAGTTGAAAGCTATTTGCGTCCCTTTATGACGCTGAAGGAGCCTAGGAGCGTCACAATTGGACGCCATGGACACTGACCAAACGTCGCTATTGGACGCTTAGGGCAAACCAGCCACTGGTCATACATGACTCAAGTAAGAATGCATTTTATTTTAAATGTTATACATCGAGTCAATAGTGTACACATTTCATTGAGCAAAACAGTTTCTTTATTTTGTTATTCCCCTTCACTTAGGTTGATGATGTCGATTTAGGGCGGGAATGTCTTCTGAAGGGGCTGTGTGTGCACCTCAATGAGGACCCAGAAGATCTGCTGAGAGAGTTTGTGGTCAGTAGAAGTAAGATCTGACCTTTTGATGTTTTTGTTGGGCTTTAAAAGTATGTGAACATCCCTGTTTTTTTTAATAGCCAGAATACACTGAAAAGCTAGAGGGCTTTTAATTTTAAACGGATACAGGAAGTGAACATTGTTGTATCAGGTCAGACAGGAGTATATCAGATAATAAGGAGGCTTAAAAGTACTGAAATCTGACCAAATGTACTTATTAAACACAGGGATTTAGTAATGGATATATATATTTATTGAAATGTTAGATCTCACTCTGCAGTAGGGCTGTGCATCTTCACTGGTCTCACGATTCGATTTGATTACGATTATCCTGTCAACGATTCGATTCAATTCGATATCCCGATGCATCACGATGCATCACGATGCATCACGATGCATCACGACGCATCACGATTCATACCAATGCGTTGCATCCTCAAATTTCTATATTACTGCACATGGCTTATTTTTCATCAATGCATACATGCAGTAAATACATATGAACTCTCTTTTTATTATTTAGAAAGTGCTTCAGAAATCAAAACATAAATGTCTTGATATTAATGTATAAACCAAAATAAATTAATTGTATAGGTCTAGCCTCCGTGTGTGAAGTTGTTCCATCCTCAAAAACAAATAAAGAATGCTTCTGCAGTCTAGCTGCAGCTTCTAGCAACGGTCTTCTGTTAAAAAAGGACACTGAATATCCTGAATGTGGCATCACACACAGGACTTGAGTCTGAACACAGCAGACAACAGGAGTATTTACAATAGCATATACAAACAAAAATACTGCATGTGGGTGCACACTTACATTCTCTGTCTTACTGTTGCATAAATCCCATGAATGTATGAGATTAAGTTAGCTTCATTATATCTCAGTGATTAATTGAATAATAAAGTTTCCATCGGGTCACTATCAGCCTGTCACTCATTATTTTCAGGGAGGGGGCGGGGTTTGGAGGAACGGAGAGGAGACGGTGATCGCGCAAGCTTTTTTCCTCCTGCCTTCACAAACTTTACACACGTATCGTCTGGAAATTCCTAGAGGACATTCATACTTTGCAATCTAAGACTTAATGAAATCCACCAAAAACCTGACATGATTGTAACGCGATTATTTCTGAAAAACATAAATCTCTGTGTCTCTGACGGAGTGATTCAGAGCGAGTCCTTCTGCTGTTGGTTCTGGACTGGTGTTCTTGTGTTGGTGGATAAAGCAGACTGCTCTGTGTTTGGTGCCGCTGTGCCACTGTCACGTCTGTTCCCTGATCTCTGCGTCACCGACCGATTTGATATTAAAGTGACAGAAAAAAAAACGTTATTGTAAAGCCGCGGCTGGAAAATCAGGAAGCAACGTTACTACGCTATAATCGATTATCTTCCGTCACTGCATCGAATAAGTCCTTCTGTGGTCCATTGAGGGGATTACAGTGGAACTTTATGTTGTCAAACCCAATTCCATCATGAGAGCAGAGGATATTGGGATTGTCCTGGAAGGCCAACAGGTACTAACCGATGTGGACAACATTCCATTAGCTGCTACCATGCTGTTCGGACTCATGTATGTGATGAACCTGAACTACCCCCCTAAACTGAAGTACACGTTCGAAGTGCTCCAGAAAAATTGTATGGAGCTAGAAGGCAACATGCTCTCCAAGAAAGCACAATTGTTAAAAAAAATATATATTTTAGTGAGCTGTTGCCATGGACCATTGCTGATTGGTCCACCTGAAGATACAGCAGTATTTCAGCTGCAGGCATGCAGTCCATCTGCCTGCATCAACCTGCATCAACCTCTCCTACTCCAAACTCTGTGTCTGTGGTAGAAGATCTGATCTGTTATTCTGTGTTGTACATTTTTTTTCATTAATGTAAAGCTAAGTTAATGTAACCTGTCTTGAGAACACGTTTTGTTTTGTTGGAGTGAGAAACCCTTTTAGTTTGAACCCCTTTTCCTCCTGTTTTTCTGGTAGGAGTTAGGTAAGAAGCCTGACATTTTTCTTTTCTTTTTCGACTAGGCTTTGGCATTTTTTATTAATGAGTTACACAAATAAGCTTTTTTTTGCCATTTGGCACAATAAACCTTTATTTTAGTCGGGAGAATTGTTTCCTTTAAAGGGGACCTATAATGCAAAAAATATTTGAGCGAAATGAGGAATGGCTAAAATGCATGATCTGTTTGGTATTTTGAAGGAAACAAGTATAAATATGCCTTAGGTATGGTCCTGCACTATATTATTCAAATATAGCATGATAGGTCCACTTTAAGCTTCCTTGCTGTGTTCTAACACAATAATGTATATATACATGCAACACAAACATCTTTTATTTATTTTATTTATTTATTTTCAATGTATTTGTTAATTCTCCTGGCATAGTTTAGGCTGCATTACAGGCCAATTTCAAACCTGCCATTTCTAGGTAAAATCATTGAAAAAGTAATTTTTCAACAGTTGAGTAATTTCTTGCATTTAAATAACTGCTTGGATGTGTTCTAGTCAGGATTTCGTTGTCTGAATGTCTTTCATTTTTGTAAAGCACCTTGAATTGCCTTGTGTTGAAAGGTGCTATATAAATGTGTCGTTGGATGTTGATATTGTTTTATTTTTTGAGAAACATACATGAATGTTGTTCAAAGAAATGTGTTTGTCTTTATTGACTATTTGTTTTAAAATGTTATGATAAATGCTGTAGATAAGAGATTAGGATGGATCCTGTAGAAGAATGTACGAAATGCCTCTATTCACATGAAATAAATAATCTTATGTACCCCTTGAGCAGGCTCGATAGATTAAACAGAAAACTATAGCATGTAGTTTCAACAAAACATTAATGTGGCTTTAACAGGTACACATTCAATATACTGAGTATATTAAAAGCCTACAATTAACATTAAAAAGTCATGTTGGTTAAACATAGGGTAAATGAATATACCTAATAATAAAGGAACTATTCAAATGAACATAACAATTGAATGTTTCTTTGACATAACATAGTTGTGTGTCTTTAACATAATGGAATAGTTTTGGGTACACATGATTTAATATGTGCAACTGATGTCCATGTTTTTTATAATGTAAGTCCAACAGACTTTTTACAGTGAAGCTTACATAAAGAAATCATGTTGCTTTAACAGGTACAAGTTAAATATACTGAGCATATTAAAAGCCTAAAATGAACATAAAAAAGTCATGTTGGTTAAACATAGGGTAAATGAATATACCTAATATTAAAGGAGCTATTCAAATCAACATAACAATTTCATGTTTCTTTGACATAACATAGTTGTGTGTCTTTAACATAATGGAATAGTTGTAAGTACACATATTTGAATATATGCAACCGATGTGAATCCAACAGCCTTTTTTTTTCAGTGCATGATGGAGAAACCAAAAGCTCATCTGGATGTGTGGTGGTTGTTAATATTGTTTTATTTTTTAAGAATAATACATGAATGTTGTTCAAAGAAATGTGTGTCTTTGTTTTAAAATGTGATGATACATGCTGTAGATATAAGAGATTAGGATGCATCCTGTTGAAGAATGTACAAAATGCCTCTATTCACATGAACTAAATAATTTGATGTACCCCTTGAGCACTAGGTAGATTAAACAGAAAACTATAGCATGTAGTTTAAACAAAACATTCATGTGGCTCTGTACAGAAATATACTGAGTAAATTAAAAGCCTAAAATGAACATAAAAAAAGTCATGTTGGTTTAGGGTGACCATATTTTGATTTCCAAAAAAGAGGACATGCTGCTCCCAGCCTCGAGATACTTAATGATACTCAACGTTTACTCAAAGATGCCTTATTGTTTTAAAGTATGCCTCCTCTGTATGGATATCAAATTATTATTTATATTATTTAACTGTATATAACACTATAATATCTCTCTATAACCAAAGACACACCAAACCAAGGTTACTCAACAATAAACATGCTTTATTATGCCTAGAATTATCTCTGACAAATCTCAAATGCACAAGAATAACTTAAACATCAACCTGTAACAAAATAATAGCAAGTTTCAAGTCTTACTGGACAAAAATAAATAACAAAATATATGAAATAGTAGAAAATAGAAAATCCAGCTTTAACAAATAATCTCTTTGTATCTCGTCAATGTAAACAATAAAACTTTTAAAAGTGCACTATGCAGTTTTGGATTTCACATTTGCATAATTGCCATTAGTGAACATAACATTTGATTACCTAAATCAAACCAAACATATTTTGAGGCACCATGAACCAAATAGAAGCCCACTTTAAATGTTTGTAAACACAATTCCAGGCCCTGTCATTGTAAACAACCACAGTGAAACGACAACTTTTCACATATTTCTAGCTTCAAACAGTTTTCTAGGGTCCCAATTTAAAATTAAAAGTTTAAAGTTTCTCTCCCACAGCTACATAGCTTTCTCTCTCTGCATAGCTGCATACTTCAATCTTCTTCATCCTGCTTTTCTTCTTCATCCTCTTTGTCTGCCCATCGACATTTAGCTGTGGAGCTGATCTTTCCCAGCAGTATTCGGTTGCTCAACAAATAAGCATGAAAGTCTTTGCAAGACATGTTTTTCAAATTGTATTGCACAAATAGAATCCCCTTCAGTGACTCAACAGACAGCTGGTTCCTCTCCTTGGTCCACTGGCTCTGTATCAGTGAGAAAACCCTCTCAACATTTGCATTGTGAGAGGAAAGTGCAAAGACAAACTGTGCAGTCTTCAGTAGTTCTGAGTAACATGCAATGCTTTTGGTCCACTTCTGGTGCACTGCAGGCCACTGAGCTCCTCATCATGGTTGCACCTTTCTGTGAATCTCTTCAAATTGGTGACCTGGTCAAAACACTTGACATCATCAATTACCACCCCCTTCTCTCCTAGGAACTTGATGCAGGCCTTCACACCATTCCACTCTGGTGGCTCACTCAGATCCATCCACGTGAATGTGGAGAACTCTTCCATGGGAGTCATCCACTTCTCCAGATACTCCAGACATGTACTGTACAGGCCATGCACACCAGCACAGCACTGGTCATATTCCTTACCAAGTCCATCACTACGCTTTTGTGCCAGTAGTCCCTTAACTTTAAGGGACATTAAGTTGTTGCTCTTGCGTTCAAGAAGAATGGTGTGGATGCTGTTCATTATTTTCTTTACCTCCATAATGGAGTTCTTCTCCTTTTCCATGTCTTGAATGTGGGTGTGGAACGCAGACATGAGTGAGTGCATGTGCCAGAGGTAGATCTCACTGAATTCGTTTTCAAAAAACTTCGTGATCACTATGGGTGGTTTTTGCTGAGACAGAAATAATGCCTTTAAGGCTGGAAACATCTGTATCATCCTCTCAATGCCTGACAATGACAGCCACCTTGTCTTGCTGTGAGAAAGCATCCTTCTGTATTCAATGTCAACAACATCACATACTCCTTCAGGCTCTCAGTGCGCACAGTGTAAATGTGGAAGTACTGGTAGATTTTGAACATGATATTCTCAAGGTCAATATCTATTGTGTCTGCCCCATGATGAACACAATTATTCAATATGTGTGCTGGGCAACCCACACCGATCAGAGTGTTCTTCTGCAGCAACCTCTTCAAATTTGCAAACACATTATTTCCCCCTTCATCACGTCGGATTCCTCCAAAGTTTGTGTTGCAATTGTCGCCAGTAAATGCAATGCATTTTTCAGAGAAATTGTTTTTTGCCAATGTTTCAATGAGATATTGTGCAATGGTTTCTGCTGTCTCATTTGGTGTGTCTTTAACCTCGATTAATTTTGTTTGCATGCCACCCCTCTTCCAGTCAAAGTACTGGATTATGATTGGGAATATTTTCACTGCTCCGTGGTTACTCCCGTCTGTAGAAACACCACAGTACTGGATTTATTTGAGTGCTTAATGTGCGACATCGATCGAGTGGGGCGCTATAACACCATTGACAATGGCTTCGGTTTTAGTGCGCGCACTACTGCATTTTTTGGCAGTGTCAGAGTCTGGAAATGCTTTTTTTAGCAAGGCACTTGTGCAATCCATAGATCTGTAGCTGTTATGATGTTTCACAGTGTGAAATGCAAGTTACGCACCCTCCGCTGCATTTACAGCATCATAACATAGTTGTGTGTCTTTAACATAATGGAATAGTTTTGAGAACACATGATTTTAATATGTGGAACTAGTGCTGCATACCGGTACGCCGAACCGGTACTGGACTTGTAAAAAGTTTCGGTTCAAGTCCGGTTAAAACCGGAACGTCTGGAACTGGTAATTGGACTCGCAAAAAAACTAGCACTTACGTATATTCTGGTGTCTGTGGTTATTTAAACATTCCCTGATAAACGTCATTCAGCGTCAATAAATGAGTGCTAATCACAGTGTGCTCAGTGTACAACATCACATGTCATTTCACCTTCGATTCACGGTTTGAAAACGTAGCATATCGCCACATGCTAATGCTAACCGGAAGTGAAGAATTATCAGGATAAAAGTATTTTTTCAGAATAAAACTGATTTAAATTAAATAGTGTATTTAATTCAAAATTATGCCATATCAACATTGATTTTTATTTCTGTATGTACATCACTATGTATGTAGTATGTACTGTATAATGTACACATGTAGAGTTGTAGAAAAGACATGGTGTACAGAAAGTACAGTATACTGACTGTACAGTCAGTCACTACAGTGTAGCCTATACTGTATAGTAGGTGTGTCACGGTGTAATGCGTATAGTCTACTCTACACTCTACCTTTCAGCAACGTTTTAGGGATTTAGGCTCAGTCAGCTCAGGAACTGTTTGGTTACTTTAGTTTGGTAAATGAAATAAATGTTTTAACTTTGTAGTAGTTCACTGTAGTTGCTGTCATAAGTCATTTGTAGACACAGTGGCAACAAGTGTTTTTTTTACATGTGTACTTTGTAGAGAAATGTAGACACAAGTTGGAAGGGAGCACAATAAACCTGATGAGTTTGAATTTGAGTTAATTTTCAATTGATAATTAGCTCACAATAAGTTCACTTTAGTTACTCACACAACTTGACAAAAGCCATGGGTTCACGTCCGGACTTATAAGTCCGGACCTGAACCCATGGCTTCTGAATGGCTTCTGAATGGCTTCTGGCTTCTGAACCTGAACCTCTGGACTTGAGTCCGGACCTGAACCTGAATGTGAGTCCAGGTACGCAGCACTATGTGCAACCGATGTCCATATTAAAATCATGTGAATCCAACAGCCTTTTTTTTCAGTGCAGCGGCTGGGAATGTTAAGCCCTCCCACTATTTTCTAAGAGGGCATTGCCAGATTTTCAATTTCAGGATTTAACATTGAGATGGCGCTTCATTCACAAATACAGAAAGACACGTTTCATGGACTTTCAGTACTTCAGTTGTGTTTTGAAGAGCATTTGAACACATATTTGTTATGGTTTTCACAGGCTACTACAGTATAACGAAAAATGTCAATATTTTAGATCAAATAATCTTGTAATTCAATAATATATAGTCTTTATATATTAAATAATGATAATAATAATGTAAATGTTTACACTTCTTTATTTGTTATGCTCATACTTTTACCTTTACAATCGTTTGCATTAATATGCAGTATATCTTTTGTAATATTTGTTTTGGTGTTTGCTTCCTCCCGCTCCCTTTCGGACACATACTGTATGATTTATTATTATTATTAATATGAAGATATTATTAAGATAATATAAGATGTTACTTTATTGATTGAACATTTTCGTTTCTAGAGTTCTCTAGAGTTCTCTAGAGTTCTCTGCTGTCCCACGGTAATTGAGAAGGCTCACATTCCGACAATTATTTAAAACAATAGGCGCTTTCACACCGGCTGTGTGGCTGAATGGCTGGCGATTTAGGTGTGGCGCATTTATCATTATGTGATCAGAGCTGCCTGCCTGCCGTCAGATTTCATTTAAAAAACAGGTCTGATTTTAAGATCCTAAAATAAATACAAATATTTTTTTTTCTAATAATGTTGTAGTCATGTGACTTTGTTTAAAATCCAAGGGTGTAACTTTGGTTTGAGAAGTCGGGGGGGGACACACACACACACGAAACAGGGGGTCCTCCACAATTAACATTTTTTCCGATTTAATTCAATGTCCTGCCTTTCTACAAATATATGGTGTTGAAAGAATCCAAGAAAAATGTGTGTTATTTAAGGTAATTAGGTAGAGGCCCTTTTTTATCAGTAACAAATTTAGCAGTTGAACATACAGTAAAAGTCAACTGAGTGTCAATTGCAATGACAGTGTTAAAAGTCCGACATTATACGATATAAAATAAAAACGATAATCATGGCTTGGCATTGAGTAAGAAATGTTTTTATGACCCACACAGCTTCCGGTCTACCAAGACCCGACCGGAGAAAAATAAGTGGTGCAGGCACGAAACGTGGCGTATCATATTCACGCAAAACTCTGCCTCAGAACTCAATGGGAATAGTTAGCGTATCATATGCACGCAAAATCGGACTTCTGCGTACCTATTGCACGTATTTCCAATGTGTAAAATCGTGTCATTTGTACGCAGACTGAAGATAGTGGGTTGGATTGACAAGTCTCTACCACAATATTGTACGTGTTTTCGTCTTATGACTTTAACCCTCTCACAATGTATTTTCAGTTCATAAAAGTTAATTGTAACAATTTTTCTAAATAAGCTCCACTTTTGTGTCACTTCTTGTTCCACAATCCAAGATGGCGACAGCAATAAATTCCAAACTCAGGGCTTCAAGCGGAAGTCCAAATGGGACACATCATGGTGGTTATAAATGCTACTTTTTATAAATATTTATTTACCTATTTTTCCTGGAAAAGTACTGTTGAGACTACCAGAAAGACACTATCAATCCCAACCTTTATGATCAAAGTAAAACTACACAGAGATATCAGCTGCCAGGAGAACAGGAGCCACCACAGCCGGCACCAGAACATGGCCTCAGGCACAGCAGGTACAAAAGGCTTCATGATTGAGTACGAAAGTGGAAGTGAGGGATCTACGTGAAAATGTTCCCAAAAATAGAAACTGGGCACAGAGGATGAAATCAGAGGCCCCCAACACACCATCCAACAAGTGAGGCTCAAAGGCATCAGCAAGAAACGAACGTTGTGGGAAACAACAATCAAAGAAAAAGCAACTATATGAAAGATGGTACAGGGAAGAGGATCAAGACTTATGCAGACTCACTGGCAAAGAAGATCACCCCAAAATGACCGGGATCATTGCTGATTGTATATGAAAACAAAATTCAAAAAGATACAAAGGAAAGAACAGAAGCAGACGGGATAAAGAATGGTGTGATGAAGAGATGATGGATGCGATAATCATTCACAAAATCCCGTTCTCTATCGCCCCCTCCTCCTCTCCTATAGTCTGTCTCTTTGAGAAAATTAATGTCTTCATCGTTGATATAATAAACTGTTGTACAGATGTTCTGTGGCTCCTCGTGGGAAAACATAGAGAGAAAAGTAATCTTTGAGAGGAACTGAACTGACAATGAGATGAGAGATTGTGTGTGTTTGTGTATTTGTGTTTAATCGTGTAAATGAGCCTGAATTTCAGAGTAAGTGAGTCATCCATATTAATAAACTGCAGGTCTCTCACCCAAATCCTGGGACAAATACCTCTCCTCACTCTAATAGATCTTACTCCATCTTTAATCAGATGGCTGTTTGTTTCTTTAATAACAATATTTGACTGTCTGTAATATATTCTAGCTTTGTGACATTTGCTTGGCATTTCACTTCATTATGGCACTGCCTGTTACTTCTGCGTTTGCACAGAAGATAATGGGCCAGCCTGTATGTCCCTTAATATTTGATTTTAGTTTATACTTATTATTTGAATTCAGGGGTTCCAATTTAGTTATATAACTCAAGTGAATGTGTCTATATGGCCCCTTATCACACAATAACTTGGGGGCTTTATAACTACCATTACACTGATATACTGTATATCTGTGTAATGTTAAAGAGGACATATTATGGCTTATCAGGTTGATATTTGTATTTTGTGTTTCTTCTGTGAACTGTCTCCATGCTTTAATGTTCAGAAAGGTATTTTTTTCTGATACTGCCTGTGCTGCAGCACTCTTTTCACCCTCTGTCTGAAACCAGAGCCCAGTCTGTTCTGATTGGTCACCCGCCTCGAGATGTGTTGGAAAAGCCCCACCTCTCTCACATCACGTACAATGTGTTGGGTTTGCAAACATAGGCCCTTTCTAATTTCTCTAATTCCCCTCCTCGACTCCCCTCTTCGACTCCTATCCTTGTGTCTTAGTCCCGCCCACAGGAGATGAGAGCAGAGGAGTCGAGGAGGGGAACCGAGGGGAGAGGAGGGGAAGCAGCAGGCGGTTAGATAAATGAGAAATCCTCTCCTCTGAGCAGTCATTTTAAAGAGACGTCTGTTAATGATGACAGGAGGCACAGCCCTCTGTCTGATGGTCAGAACTGTGTTCATGATGACTTATATATTTACTTTTAATTCATTCACAGTGCGGTATAATAGATAAAGATACGGACATATATACACACACACATATATATTTATATAAATGCAATTTCAGATTCAAACAAGTATCCCCCCCTCTCTGGTCGCTACAATGGGGAAATGAAATGATGGGCCAAAAGTTTTATTTACAAGTATTAAAAGTAAGCATAGGACACCAAAGCAACTGAGACTTGTCTGTCCGTCGCATCCACACACACCCACACACACACACACACACACACACACACACACACACACACACACACACACACACACACACACACACACACACACACACACACACACACACACACACACACACACACACACACACACACACACACACACAGCTCCTAAAGCATATAATATATATCAGGATACAGCCGTTGTGTATTTTATTATGTGAAGCACTAAATGGTTTTAGACAAATATCAACTCTTTGTTTATAGATATCTACTAAACTAAAGCATACAAATAAAGAGAGTAATAGGCCTGTTATACTGAGTGATATATATTATACACACTGCTTTGCTTTCTGCACGGACCTCACAGCTGTTCTCACTGTAAACATCGTGTCGCGATGAAAGCAGTTAATAAAATAATATCCAGGGGATGCATGCAGAGTTGTCATTGGCTGAGATAAATCCGGCCGTGTGTCACGACTCTTTTAAACATCATAGAAATCCTTCGTGCTTGCCTTTCCGATTACCGGCAGTCAAAGCAGCCAAAACAGAGCACATTTCTCTGTTAATCTCCAAAAAAAGCCATAAACCTCAGGTTCTTTTTAATGTCCTCAACTCTATCATTAATCCCTGTGATGTTTCTTCAATTGTGCCATCGACTACTCTCAGTAAGTTTCTTACATTTTTTATCGAAAAAGTATCTGCTCTTAGGCTAGCTCACACTAATGCTACCCCAGATCCTGCTCCTTTTCTGTGCCCTGCTGTCCTCGACCACTTTGAGCCTGTATCCCTCTTCTCTCTCGGATGTAGTCAAGCACCTGCGGCCGACAAACTGCACCTTAGACAGCATTCCCTCTCGCCTTCTCAGAGATGTTTTCGATTCCGTTGGAGCAAGTATTTTATTACTAATAAACACCTCTTTTAGCTCAGGATGTGTCCCAGCTGCCTTCAAACATGCCGTGGTGCAGCCACTACTTAAAAAGAAAAATCTCGACCCCTCCATTCTCGCAAATTTTAGGCCCATCTCCCAGCTACCATTTTTATCTAAAGCCCTGGAGCGAGTAGTCTATGCCCAGCTGCAGTCTTTTTTAACCATGCATGGCATTCATGAAAAGTTTCAGTCTGGCTTCAAACCTATGCATAGTACTGAAACAGCCCTTTTAAGAGTTTTCAATGATCTGCTCCTAGCTGCCGACTCAGGTAGCCCAGCTGTCCTGGTGCTGTTAGACCTGACAGTTGCCTTCGACACTGTGTACCATAGCATCCTGTTGTCACGGCTTGAACAGTCCGCAGGCATCACAGGCTCTGCCCTTGCATGGTTCAGGTACAACCTGACAGACCGTAGCTTCTCAGTGCAGCTAGGTGCCTTCTCCTCTGATAAAGCCCCTCTTACCTGTGGGGTTTCCCAAGGCTCTATTCTGGGCCCCATCCTCTTTTTACTGTACATACCCTTAGGTTCAATTCTCACTAAACACAATATTCCCTTCCACTGCTATGCCGACGATGTACAGATATGTCTGCCTCTCAAAGCAAATGTCAAACACTCACTACAGCAGTTGATGGACTGCTTGATAGAGATAAAATCCTGGCTGAGCAAAAACGTCCTTAACCTCAACGAGAGCAAGACCAAGGTCATCTTTTTTGGACACCAACCTCCAGCCTCTCCAGTTGATATTCTGGGCTCTCTCTTTTTTTAAATAAGACTATTTTTAAAGCCCTAAATGGGCTGGCTCCGGCATATATATATAGCAGAACTCCTCCATCGCTACACCCCAGCCAGAGCTTTAAGGTCTGCTGACCAGGTGTTGCTGATAGTGCCCAAGACCAGGTTCAAAACCCGAGGTCACCGAGCCTTCGCTGGCCCCAGGCTTTGGAACACTCTGCCGCTCCATGTGAGGTCGGCCCAGACACTAGGAGGTTTACTAGGGGTAACACACACTTCTTCTCCCGGGCCTTCTAGTCAGCACGACTCCTGACATTCCCTGTGTTTTTTTATATTTCTACTGTAAATGAATGTATTTTATTGTGAATGTAGTAATGTGTTTTTATTACATGTACAGCACTTTGGCTCGACCAAAAATCACTTTTAAATGGGCTATAATGTGCTATTTATTATTTATAAATAAAACTTGATTTGATTTGATCACTGTTGCCGGAAATACATACGCTGAGGATCCTCAAGAGAGCCTCCTCGATGCTCGATCCTCGAAGTGCATTTAGAGAAATGAGATGTCCTTCAACATGGCGCACTGAAATCCATTTCCGGGTCACTACCGGAGGACCGAGGAGTCGAGGAGGGGAAATTAGTGAGATGAGAAAGGCCCATAGAAGCGGGAGTGTTACAAAGTGATGTCACCATAAACCTGTTAAGCCCCAAGCCTGTTTTTCAGGTCTCAGGCTCGAAAATGATGATTGACATCTCGTTTTAACCGCTAGAGCCAATGGAATCGAGGGAAACTTCCACATACACACACAGGTTACCAAATAAGGAGTGAGAGTGACATGTAGCCAAAACCGCAGCTGCGACACACTCTGGTGGCTACCATTAGCAGCTAATTTGTATTCTCCGATTTTTGCATACAAATTGAATTATGGATTATCAATACTTTTTTCAAAGTGACAGACACATTGGATTAACCTTCAGCCACGTTTTTTCTCGTTGTAATGACTTTTGATCAGAATAACAGCTAAGTTGAGCATATCTCCGTGTTTTGCTACCTAAAGCTACGTTGTGTGTTGTCTGTATTTGCTTCCTCTGTCACAAGTTCGGATCGCTCAGTGATGATCCTTATATTTTTATAATCTGTGGAATCTCAATATATATCAATCGGTATAGCTAGAGTTCTGTGCTAACGGCGTTAAGATTTTTACGCTCAATGCTAATTCAGAGGCTCAGCGTTAGCCTTCTGTTTTTTTTTGCTAAACAAATACAAAATCATCAGTTAGCTGAGTTTCTTCCCGTTACATGAATATGAAACATTCATAGTTTATTAAATCTTAAGAAGCCCTCAGACACTGTTGCTTGCAGATGTTGTGGTTTCGGACCCGCCAAATGGTCCGTGGGGCTTAAGAGGGGAAGTATACAAAGGAATCCAATAGCAGTTTGGGGAGTGTGTTGGAGAAACATAGGTGAGTAGTAAGTGTGTCATGTTGCTTGGGTTGTCTGTGGTTAGTTTCTTGTTTTATTGGAATTATATATTTTTTCCGCATTTTGTCATAGTCTTCGACTTCCTAATTGGAGCCACCTGTGTCTAATCACCCTACTCTCCGTGTGTAAACTTTGCGTTCCCCTTTTTTTCCAGGTGGTACATCCCAAGTCTTCTAAATTGCATACACGTTTCACTCATGTACGCACCTTAAACGTTGGTTTGTAGTCTGCCATAAAACTAAAAGAGGAAGAAGAAGAAGACTAAACCTTTACAAATACAAGATGTCTGATGATGCAGTACTTTGTGCCACGACAATATACTCCTGCACTTAAGGCCATGTCAAGCAGAACTGTAGCATCAGTGGTGGAGCTGGGGGGTGGCTGGGAGTGGCCACGGCCACCCCCAGCTGAATCCTTGCCACCCTATTGGGCACCCCAAACACTCTTACCACGGGGGCCCAAACCATTTTAGAACATTAAGAAAAAAATGTTTAAGTAACCTTTCATCATTCGTCAAGAATTAACATTAATAGGACATTATATTGATAATGTACTCACTAAACTTACAATTAATTTTACTTATTTTCTTCCAAAAGTTAATTATCCAAAGCCTCTGAACACCCCCCTCTATTTACATGTTATGGTTTGGTCCTGCATCCAAACGCGGTGCAGCACCGCCAGCACTTTCTAGCAGAGAGTGAGAGCATGTTAGGAGCAGGGATGCTAGTACTTACGTGTGAACAGTGGCGGCGCCAACATTAAGGGTTTCCCATTAATGTACCAGCGCTACAGTTGAATTTTCTACTGCAACACTCCCCACACGCACACAGTGTACCCGTGACTGTTACAATGAAGGCTAGATAATCAGCTCACGGCATATAGGTGTAAGTAGGGGTAAAGTGCTATTTTTACAAGTGGGGAGTGGACCTCACGTCCTCTAGGAGGGTCCTAACCTCCTCCAGGGGGGTCCGGGGGCATGCTCCCCTGGGAAGATTTGTTTTAAATATTGAAGTTAAAAGCATCAATCTGGTACACTTTGAGAGCAACATTAAGAGATCTATGGATACATCTCTCGTCACCCATATGAAACAGAACTGTTAACAGATTTTCTATTTCTTCATAGACATTTTACAAATCACTCCCCTTTTAAAACAAACCGTTTGAGACCCACTGAGATAACTAGACTAAAGTTAACTATCAAAACACTGAGAGTCCTTTACTTCACCTGAGCTGAGGTTACCTGAGACTCTCCATCTCACAGGACAGAGTTCTACCTCCACCTTGTTGTTCAAAAAGCTCCGTATACCCGTTAGCTTGGCTAGCTAGCACCAGATGCTAACCACAACAATCTCCGGTAGATACCCACTGGTGCACAAGCTCTCTCTCTCGCTCGTGCACGCACACAACATGGCTCGGGCCACACACACCCAGAGCAGAGCTTGAATGAAACACAGAGACACAGAAGTAAGCTACTTGCACTCACGAGGCCTATTATGTGCAGAATCCCACTCGCTTTCAGTTGGTTTTGATTGAGTGTCCACAGGTGGACGTTTAAGGACTACAAAAACGATACATTTTTCACTTTGCTGTTAGCAAATCATTTGACGCTCTAGCTAACAGGAAGTCACTCAAGTGTCACAAAGTACTTTAGCCTATGGGTAGGTCAAAAATCTAATGGGTGCTGGCCATTGGCCTAATCATAACACCTGTGTTGGCTTTATGTTTTTGGTCAAACATTCGTTTGTATCACATTTGCATTGATGTAATCAATATTTTTTCTAATTTAATATTTTTTTTAAAAATAATTTTCGAAAAAAAATAAAAAAAACACATATTTCTTGGGGGTGCTTAGGGGGTGCTTTGGTAAAGGGTACCACTCCAGGTTAGACCACTCCAGGTTAGACTTGCTCCAACTCTGCTTGTTTTTAAATCTCGTTTAAAAACCCACTTATTTCCCCCGGCTTTTACTGTACAGACCAGATGACACTTGTGCTGTTAAATGTGTTTTTTATTTATTTTTTACCTTACTAGTATTTTGTATTGTTTTTACGTCATATAGGAGAGTTTTTCAGTCGGTGGCTTCTGATCTGGTTTCCTTGTCTCGTGTATTACATTTGTTTCATGTTTCATGTCTGTTTTTATGTATTTATGCTATGTTTTTATACAGTTGTTGATGTACAGCACTTTGTTCAACTCTGTTGTTTTTAAATGTGCAATATAAATAAAATGGATTGGATTGGGTAGTCCATTGTAAATAATAATTTGTATGTTTTTTTTTACTTAGCTGACATTTAGTAAATGCAAGTACATTTTTAGCAGCTATTCATACTAAATCAGTTGTCCCTCCCCCTGGTGCCAGGACCAACAGATCCATCTCTAGACTTAGCAGCCCTGTGACCCTGTCCCCCCATAAGTGTTATATTTTCACAGCTCAGTATCAGTTAGTGCGGTTAGTATTGGACTACAAGATAGATGCAAGCCTGTACAGGTAGAGTTATGTAAAGCATAAATTAGTGGGTTGGGTTCTGGAGGTGTGGTTAAAGCATTGTGCTTGGTTGGTGTAGTGGCCAAAATCCCGAAAGGTTTTTCTTGTAACCTTCACCTCAACAGTTAATGTTCATGGCCACATGTAGAGCTTGGGGCCTCGGAAGCAGTGTCAGACTCGCAGTACAAACCCCACTGGACGTTTTTGTTGCCTTCTATTCCCATAGCACTCAGTAGTAATGATTTTATGTGCTTTTTTAACGATAAAATTGTTACTCTTAGAAACAAAATTAATGACCTCTTGCCTTCGACCAGTATAGTGTTATCAACAGCTCCCGGAATCGTAAGTTCTAATATTACACTAGATAGTAAACTAGAATGCTTTTCAGCCATTAACCTTGAACAATTACATTCAATGATTTTCTCTTCTAAACCATCAACGTGCATGTTAGACCCAATTCCAACTAAGCTGTTGAAGGAAGTTTTTCCATTAATTAGCACTTCTTTATTAAATATTATGAATATGTCTTTATTATCAGGCTATGTTCCACAATCATTCAAAGTAGCAGTGATAAAACCGCTTCTTAAAAAGCACAACCTCGATCCAGAGGTTTTAGCCAACTATAGACCTATTTCTAATCTTCCGTTCCTCTCAAAAATTCTTGAGAAAGCGGTCGCAAAACAGTTGTGTGATTACTTAAAAAACAATGATTTATTTGAAGATTTTCAGTCTGGTTTTAGAACACATCATAGCACAGAGACAGCTCTGGTTAAAGTCACAAATGATATTCTAATAGCCTCAGACAAGGGACTTGTCTCTATTCTTGTTTTGCTCGATCTCAGTGCTGCATTTGATACTATCGACCATGATATCCTATTGCAAAGACTAGAGCACTTGGTTGGCATACAGGGAACTGCTTTAGGCTGGTTTAGGTCCTATCTATCTGAACGCTCTCAGTTTGTACGTGTCAACGATGAATCTTCCACGCAAACCAAAGTTAGCCATGGAGTGCCACAGGGCTCAGTGCTCGGACCTATTTTGTTCACATTATATATGCTTCCGTTAGGCAATATTATAAGGAATCATTCTGTAAACTTTCCTTGTTATGCGGATGATACTCAACTATATTTATCAATAAAGCCTGATGAAATTAATCATCTAAATAAAATTCAAGACTGCCTTAAGGACTTAAAAACGTGGATGACCTTAAACTTTTTGATGTTAAACACGACCAAAACTGAAGTTATTGTACTTGGCCCGAAGAATCTACGAAACAAATTATCTAAAGATATACTAACTATGGATGGCATTAATTTGGCCTCCAGTGAGACTGTAAGGAATCTTGGTGTTATATTTGATCAGGATTTATCCTTTAACGCCCACATAAAATCAATTTCAAGGACCGCCTACTTCCATCTACGTAACATTGCAAAAATCAGGCATATCTTGCCTCAAAACGATGCAGAGAAACTAGTCCATGCATTTGTTACTTCGAGGCTGGATTATTGTAACTCTTTACTATCAGGGAGTACCAAGAAGTCAATCAAGTCGCTTCAGCTGATTCAAAATGCTGCGGCTCGTGTACTAACCAGAGTTAGGAAAAGGGACCACATTACTCCTGTTCTGGCTGCCTTACACTGGCTCCCTATAGAACACAGGATAGAATTTAAAATTCTTCTTCTCGCCTACAAAGCCCTTAATGGGCAGGCGCCATCTTACCTTAAAGAACTCATTATACCCTACTGTCCTACTAGGGCATTGCGTTCCAAGAATGCAGGGTTGTTGGTTGTTCCTAGAGTCTCTAAAAGTACAATGGGAGCCAGAGCCTTTTCTTATCAAGCTCCACATTTGTGGAATCAGCTTCCAGTTTGTGTTCGGGCGGCAGACACCCTATCCGTTTTTAAGAGTGCGCTTAAGACCTTCCTTTTTGATAAAGCTTATAGTTAGGGCTGATTAGATTCAGCCCCTAGTTTTGCTGATATAGGCTTAGTTTGTCGGGGGACATCTTACTTCTTCCTTCTCTCTGTCTATACCCGTGTACTCTCATGTTCCGATTAACCCAGCTTCCCCAAATGTCTTTCTTTTTGGGGTCTATATATGCTGGGATCCGGAGTCATGGATGATCCTGCGGTCTTGTGTCCTGGATCGCGAGCCCTGGATCTTGAGTCGTGGCTGTGGTCCTGGATCATAGGTCCTGGATGGATATCCTCGTGGATTCATCTTCCTATTATACACACATGCATTTCCAAACATTTGGACTACCTATGTTGCAAATGTATTATCTTTTCAATTTACACACGGCATCTATTGCACGTCTGTCCGTCCTGGGAGAGGGATCCCTCCTCTGTTGCTCTCCCTGAGGTTTCTCCCATTTTTCCCTTTAAACTGGGTTTTCTTTGGAAGTTTTTCCTTGTACGATGTGAGGGTCTAAGGACAGAGGGTGTCGTATTGTCATACTGATATTCTGTACACACTGTGAAGACCACTGAGACAAATGTAACATTTGTGATATTGGGCTATATAAATAAACATTGATTGATTGATTGATTGATTTTCAAGGTTTATTTCCAGCAAAACATAAAACAAAATACGAAAACAATATTTGACATAAACTTAAACATCAGATCCTAATAATCTGTCTTCTACTAAGCATAAGGTTGCATCTGCGTGTCAATGACGGTATTGCTGCTGCCTGCTGCCCTCCCGTCACACACCGCACCTCCAACTTAAAGCCTTAGCCCCGCCCCCTTCACCTGAGCCCTGCTGCCCTCTCACTGAAACAGAAAAATGCATTAATCAAGGTTCCAAATAAATCAAAACAAAATAAACTTAAATGCGGCTCCTACACACCGGCCCCTAATTGTTCTCTCAGAATCAATTACTCAAATTAGCCAAAAGGGAGCCGTAAAACGACCAACAAATAATGACTTTAGAAAAATAAAGTATATACATTACATCCCTTATTGATGTTTAAGGAAGACCTATTGTTCTTCCGTCTCCAGGAGGCGGCACAGCTTAGCTATGGGCCTATCGATATAGGTTTTCGTCTGCAGCTTCACTGTACGGGTCAGACCTCTTGCATCAGGCTTGGTCTCCAGTACTCTGCCTAATGACCACGACCCCCCGTGGAGCAGTTGGGTCAACTACCAGGTCAGATCTCTGAAACGTTCCCGGAGGTAGGATAGGTTGCATTTTTATCAGGAGGATGTGATTGGGAGTCAGTGGTTCCAGGTCGTGTGGATCGGAGGACACGGTGGAGAGAGGATGGTTATTGAGGATGGACTCTACCTCGCAGAAGATGGTTTGTAGGCCTTCATCGTCAAGGGTTTGCTGATGGAGAGTGGAGGTCAGCACCTGACGGACAGATCTTATGAGTCTTTCCCAGACTCTACCATAATGTGAGGCCGCCGGTGGATTGAAACTCCACTGGATTCCTTCAGGGTGCAAAGCGCCTTGGATTTTCCCTTCGTTTAGTGAACTCATGGCCTTTTTGAGCTCAGTGTGGGCACCCACCAGGTTTGTACCGTTGTCCGATCTGATATGCTTAACCTGACCTCTCCTGCAAACAAATCTTCTCAGAGCATGAATACATGAGTCTGTGTCTAACGAGTAAGCCACCTCCAGATGTACAGCTCTGCTACTCATGCAGATAAACAGGGCTCCATACCGTTTAACCATACTCCTTCCTCGCTTCACTTTAAGCGGTCCAATATAGTCCAATCCGACGTTGGTGAAAGGAGGGAGGTCAGGTAGGATTCTTTCTTGTGGCAAATCGGCCATTTTCTGCTCACCTGTCTTGCCTCTCACACGCCTACAAACAACACACGTTGAGACTATTTTCCTTGCTGCTGAGTTTCCCTTTAAAACCCAGTACTTTTTACGGAACTCTGAAAGCATGTAGTTTCTCCCGCTGTGTCCAGAGCGTTCATGGATGTGTCGTAGTAGGAGATCTGAAGTGTGACCATCTTTGGGAAGAATATAAGGGTGCTTGGTCTCATCAGGTATTGCAGATCTGTGTAGGCGGCCGCCTACTCTCATGATGCCTTCATCCAGTATATGGTCGAGCCTACAGATCTCACTGCTCTTTTGCCCTCTAAATGGAGCGGTTTCCAGCGCTGCCATTTCCACTGGGAAGGATTGCTTTTGAACATAGGTGATGACTGACCTCTCTGCCTGTGAGAGGTCTTCCACTGTGAGGAGCTGTCCACCAAGTGTGGACCTGAAAGCGCTTAGGTCAGTGCTCACCTTTTGGCTGCTCGAGCGGGTGGTGATGGGACCTGAGGAAAGCTCTTTACGCTTTTTGGCAATCAACATCAGAGCATTCTTCACCTTGAGATACCATGCCACTGCTTTAAGTAGCCTCTTCCAGTCAGAGAAGTATGAAATAAGACGGTCTGTGGGAGTTTCAATGATTGCCACTGTTGTGAATACAGCAGCGTTTTTCCTGACCTCTGGGTCATTTTGCAACAATGGCTCGGAGGTCAATGATTTCTCCACAGGCCAACTTTCCTCCGGCTTCCATAGGAACTCTGGGGCATGTATCCATCTTTTTTGCTGCATGAATTTGACTGCACTCAATCCTCTCGAGGCGTCATCAGCAGGATTTTCCTTGCTGCTTACATATCTCCATTGAGACCGTTCACTATTGTCACGAATCAGTGACACTCTCTTGGCAACATAGGTGTTAAACCTAGTGTAGTCATTACCAATGTACTTGAGTACTGTTTGGCTATCCGTCCAGAAGACTGAGGGGTTTAAGTCCATGTGTAGTTCTTTCCTCAGCATTTTGTCCACCTTCACCAACAGTGTTGCAGCTGCCAACTCCAGCCGTGGTACTGTGATGTGCTTTAAAGGAAGGACTCTGGATTTTCCTAGGACAAAGGCAACATGAACAACATCCTGAATGTTAACCTGCCTGATGTAGCTTACTGAGCCATAGCCATTCTCACTGGCATCTGAGAAGTGATGCAGCTGTGCAAACTTTTGTGTTCCATAGCTCTTTGGCGAGGCACTTGGAAGTGTTTTATCCTCTCCATACTTGCTATCCATTCGATCCATTTATCTGATGTAGTCTGGGGCAAAGGTTCGTCCCACCCAAAACCTCTCTGGCAGAGCTCTTGTAGCAACTGCTTGGCTGGGAGAATCAGAGGAGCCAGAAAGCCGAGTGGATCAAAGATTGAAATTACAACTGAAAGTATTCCTCTTCGTGTATGTGGCTTCTGGTTGAGATGGATGTTAAACTGGAAATTGTCAGAGTCCACACCCCACTGCAAACCCAATGTTATTTCAATGGAGAGACTGTCTTTGTCGAGATCCAAAGTCCTAACATCCTTTTCCCTTTGCTCTGTGGGGATGGAGGCCAGAACTGCTCTGCTGTTGCTCACCCACTGGGTCAGCTGAAACCCGCCTCTTCTGCATAATGCAGTGAGGTCCTTTACTAGCTGGATGGCTTCAGATTCTTTTGCGACAGACTTTACACAGTCGTCAACATAAAAGTTGCTTCGGACAGTTTCAGCTACTTGAGGTGGGAACCCATGTTCATTGTCTTCAGCCGTTTTTTGTAGCGCAAAAATTGCACAGCTTGGGGAGGACACAGCACCAAACATGTGCACCAGCATGCAATATTCTTTTGGGGGCTTACTGGTATCACCTTGTGGCCACCACAGAAACCGCAAGTAGTCCACATGAGATTTATCCATTCTGACCTGATGGAAAATTGATTTTATGTCAAGGCAGGTCTCCCTTGAAAAAGAGATCTATGATCTCAATGGGACCAATCTGGTTAAATAAAGGTTTGAAATGAAATGAAATGTCGACCATAAATCGAATTGGCTCTTTGCGAAATCTCACAATGATGCCCACAAGAGAATTATTCAGATCAGGTCCCTGCAGTAGCTCTGTGTTCAGGGGCATGCCTTGGTAAGAGGCTGCACAGTCAAAAACACTCTAAGCTTTTTCTTTTTAGGGTGGTACACCCCATGGTGTGGTATGTACCATTTGTGTCCGGGTGACTGTGTCAGATCTTCCTGTGGGACCTCCTCTGCATAGTTGTTCTCCAAGATGTCGTTGTTCTCCAAGCAACATATTCGTGCTTGTAGTGCTGGTCCCTCTTCATCTTCCTTTTTAAGCCCTGCAGGCGCTGTTCTGCAATTTGGCGGTTGTTAGGCATGCTGACATTGGCTTTCCTGAAATGCAACTTTAGACTGTAGTGTCCGTTTTGCAGGGTAGGCTCACTGGCTACTATCAAAAACATGTTGTCCTCAACTGACATCTCTGGCTTTTCCTCAGATGACACTTTGTTGAAGTCCTGGTTGTACTGTGACATTAGAAGCTCTTCCAAATTTGTGGCAGATATATATTCACAGTCACTCTCGCCGTATTGCCCTCACCGCCATTTCTGAGTGGCCCATTTACAACCCACCCCAATAGAGTTTTTACTGCGTAGGGGCCCTCACCTTGGCTATTAATAACCTCCCATGGCTCTAACAGCTTTGGAGCATTCGTGCCAACTAATAATTCCACTTTAGCACTGATACTGGGAAGTTTGACTTTATTCAGGTACGCCCACTGCGTTAAGTCATTCGGTACAAAAGCCTGCGCTATTTAATCTATCGATTAATAAGCTGCGGAGCACAATAATTACATGTTGTGTCTCGTCAGATCTGTTAGTATTATTTCTCTGTGAGTCTATATTGTCAAGTCCGTGTCTGCCATTTCTTGTTTTACTTTGTCATTTCTCATTTCAGGTAGTTCGATTCCTACCTTGCCTGTTTGTCCACGGACCTGATTACCTGCCCCGCCCTTATTGTTTGCACCTGTGGAGTCCCTTGCTTCTGTATATATTCTGTGTGTTCCCTGTGCCAAGTGCCAGATCGTTTTGAACCTTGTGAATGGATTACCTTGTTTTATTATCACAGTAAAACCTTTTTTTGAATCATCTTTTGTCTAGAGTCGTGCATTTGGGTCCTATCAGTTTTTGTGTGCTCCAGTCGTAACATTACGATCTGGCCAACAAATGGACTCAGCCGACTCTCAAACCCTGAGGGCAGCGCTCTGCTCTCAGGCTCAACGTCTGTGGCAGCAGGAGGAAGAAATGAAGGACATAAACCAGGGAGTAATGACCCTGACTAGCAGCCAGAGTGAGTTTCGTGGCATAGTTACAACACAAATTAATCACCTGGCTGAACAGCTCCATAATGTACTCACACGGTTGGATAGTGTGCCTGCCGCTCCTTCCAACGTGGCTGCCCCAGCCCCAGAGCCTACAGCTGTTTTTTCCATGCCAGCTTCCATGATTCGTCTTGCTCCTCCAGCGAAGTTTTCGGGCGAGTCCGGTAACTGCAGTCCATTCCTAACGCAGTGTGACCTACATTTTACCTGCCAGCCTGCTGCTTTCCCCAGTGATCTAGCCAAGGTGGCGTTTGTTGTGTCCCACCTCACGGGAAGAGCGGAAGCCTGGGCTACGGCGGAGTGGGCACGGGAGTCTCCGGTGTGTAAATCTCTCCAACTATTCACTGAGACTATAAAAAAGATCTTTGACCGAACCACACCGGGGAGAGAAACTGCCAGAGCCCTGACGCAGATCTCCCAGCAGAATCAGAGTGTGTCTGACTACGCCATTGATTTTCGTACTTTGGCCACGGACAGTGGTTGGAATGAAGACGCACTATACGATATGTTTTTGAGCGGACTCAGTGACTCTGTGCGGGATCTTCTTGTTCCTCTTGATCTGCCGCCGGATTTGGACAGTATGATCGCCTTGGCTATACGCACAGACACTCGGCTGCAAGAGCGACGGAGGGAGAAAGCCAGGAAAGCGCCACCTCCTGCACGATCTCCACTACGACCCGGATTTCGGACCCACAATTCCTCTACTACCGTGAAACCTGCTTCGGGGAACACAGAAGAGGAACCCATGCAGCTCGGAAGGGCCAGGCTGTCTCCAGAGGAAAAGCAGCGGGCCTCCGGGAGCGTTTATGTTTCTACTGTGGGAAGCATGGACATTTCCTGGGAGCCTGCCCGTTAAAAGACGGGGCTTACCAGTAAGACGGAGGGTGCTGGTGAGCCGATTGACAACCGCAGATTTCCCTTCACGATCCATGACCCAGGTTGAGGTTAGTAATAATGAGCACAGCATAGCTTTGAAAGTACTTGTAGATTCAGGGGCTGACGCTAATCTTATGGACTGGGGGTTAGCTAAACGTTTGAAAATTGCCTCCGTGCCATTGACTCAGACACTTGAAGCTAGCGCTCTGGACGGTACTCTCATGTGCAAAGTGACTCATAGAACCATGCCTCTTAAAATAACCATTGATCATGAACACTCAGAGTATATGACTTTTCATCTGTTTAATTCTGCACAGCATGCAGTAATTCTGGGCTATCCCTGGTTGTGCAAACATAACCCTCACATTGATTGGCGGACTGGTAAGGTTTTGGGGTGGGGAAGCGAATGCTCTCATTCGTGTTTCAGGGGCAAGACTGCTGAAATTGTCAGAGAGCCCATTATAGACAATGATAGGGAACATGAAGATAATCAAGACTCAGACTTCCCTGACCTTTCGAACGTACCCAGCTGCTACCGAGATCTCAAGGAGGTGTTCAATAAAACTAAAGCGACATCCCTTCCTCCTCATCGCACCTATGACTGCGCCATCGATATCCTGCCTGGGTCCCCCTTGCCCAAGGGAAGACTGTACTCTCTCTCAGCTCCAGAGAGAGAGTCTATGAGAGAGTACATAGACGGCTCTCTCAAAACGGGTCTTATCCGTCCCTCGTCATCTCCCGCCGGAGCTGGTTTTTTCTTCGTTGAGAAGAAAGATGGATCCCTAAGACCTTGCATCGACTACAGCCCCCTAAACGACATAACCATCAAGAACAGGTACCCCCTCCCGCTTATGACCTCAGCGTTTGAACTGTTGAAAGGAGCTAGAGTTTTTTCAAAACTTGACCTGCGTAACGCTTACCACTTGGTGAGGATACGGGAGGGGGACGAGTGGAAGACTGGTTTCAACACTCCAAGCGGACATTATGAGTATCTGGTAATGCCTTTTGGTCTAACAAATGCACCTGCCGTTTTTCAGGCTCTCATAAATGATGTGTTGAGGGAATTTTTGAATCATTTTGTTTTTGTCTATCTTGATGATATCCTGATTTTTTCCCGTGATGAAGGTTCACACGTTTCGCATGTTCGTAAGGTATTAAGAAAGTTGTTGGACAATCAACTTTATGTTAAGGCTGAAAAATGTGAGTTCCACGTCAGTTCCACTTCATTTCTGGGTTTCATCCTGGGTCCTGACCAGATAATGATGGATCCTGCTAAAGTGAGCGCTGTGGCTGAATGGCCCACACCCTCTTCCAGGAAAAAAGTCCAACAATTCCTTGGATTTGCTAACTTCTACAGAAAGTTTGTTAGGAATTTTAGTTCTATTGCCGCTCCTATGCATGTACTCACCTCTCCTTCTGTTCAGTTTGTGTGGACCCCACAGGCAGACCAGGCCTTCCAGAAGTTGAAAAAAGTTTTCACTACAGCTCCAATACTTACCATCCCGGATTCCCAACGGCAGTTCACGGTGGAGGTGGATGCCTCCAACGAGGGCATCGGGGCGGTCCTCTCACAGAGGGCAGAGAAAGACAGTAAGCTCCATCCATGTGCCTACCTTTCCCGTAAGTTGACTGCGGCTGAACGGAACTATGATGTAGGCAATAGAGAGTTATTAGCCGTGAAGGTAGCACTGGATGAGTGGAGGCACTGGCTAGAAGGGGCAAAACAGCCATTTATTGTGTGGACAGACCACAAAAATTTGGAGTACATACGCAAGGCTAAGAGGTTAAACTCCAGACAGGCACGATGGACCTTATTTTTCAATAGGTTTAACTTCACTCTCTCCTACCGTCCTGGCTCACAGAACGCCAAACCAGACGCATTATCCAGGCTTTTTGACCCAGAGGCTCTTTCCAAGGAGACAGAGTCCATTTTACCGCCCACTCAGGTGATAGGAGGGGTGACATGGCCAATTGAGGCTAAGGTAAATCAAGCTTTAGAGGGAAAAACCGTACCCAGTGGTGGCCCCCCTAACCGTCTCTTTGTTCCCCCATCTGTCCACTCTGATGTGATTCACTGGGCTCACACATCTGTGTTAACATGTCATCCAGGTATCAGACGAACTATGTACATGATAAAGCAAAGGTTTTGGTGGCCTAAAATGGAGAAGGAGGTTACTGAGTATGTGGCAGCCTGCACTACCTGTGCTCGGAATAAGACCTCTACCCAGTCTCCTATGGGTCTACTGCAACCGTTGTCCATTCCAAGCCGCCCATGGTCTGACATCTCGCTGGATTTTGTCACTGGACTGCCGCCCTCTGCAGGTAACACCACCATTTGCACTGTTGTTGACAGATTCACCAAAATGACTCACTTTATCCCCATGCCCAAATCTCCCTCTGCTAAAGAGACAGCAGAAGCGCTCTTATCTCATGTTTTCAGGCTGCATGGATTTCCTCGAGATGTGGTGTCAGACCGTGGGCCGCAGTTCGTTTCCCAGTTTTGGAAGGAGTTCTGCAGCCTGATAGGAGCCACTCCCAGCCTCACATCTGGTTACCACCCACAGGCTAATGGTCAATCAGAGAGGATCAACCAGGAACTGGAGACGTGTTTACGGTGTCTGGTGTCCCAGAATCCCACAACTTGGAGCAAGCAGCTGATATGGGTGGAGTATGCCCACAACACCCAACCTACATCTGCCACGGGTCTCTCCCCTTTTCACTGCGCCTATGGTTACCAACCTCCTCTGTTTCCAGAAGTAGAGAAGGAAGTGACTGTACCGTCAGCACATGCCCTGGTGAGGCGGTGTCACAGAGTCTGGGCAGGAGCTCGCCAGGTTCTCCTGAAGAGTGCTGCTCGCATGAAAAAGACAGCAGATCGACATCGTCGTCCGGCACCTGCCTACAAACCCGGGCAGAAGGTTTGGCTATCTACAAGAGATCTGCCCCTGTGTGTGGCCTCCAGGAAGCTGGCTCCGAGGTTTGTGGGTCCGTTTCCCATAACGAAAGTTGTTAACCCGGTGGCTGTTCGCCTGCGCCTGCCCAGGTCCTTGAGAGTCCATCCGACCTTTCATGTTGCCAAAGTCAAACCGGTTCGGGAGAGTCGTTTGGTTCCTCCATCCAAGCCTCCTCCTCCCCCCCGGATGTTAGACGGCGGTCTGATATATGATGTCAAGAAACTGCTAGCAGTCAGGAAGAGAGGACGCGGCCGACAGTTCCTTGTAGACTGGAAAGGATACGGTCCAGAACATCGGTCGTGGGTACCAGCAAGTTTTGTTGTGGATCAGAAACTGATAAAGGACTTTTTCAGACTTAATCCACAGGACTCTGGGCCGCCCGGAGTCGGCCGTAGAGGAGGGGGTACTGTTGTGTCTCGTCAGATCTGTTAGTATTATTTCTCTGAGTCTATATTGTCAAGTCCGTGTCTGCCATTTCTTGTTTTACTTTGTCATTTCTCATTTCAGGTAGTTCGATTCCTACCTTGCCTGTTTGTCCACGGACCTGATTACCTGCCCCGCCCTTATTGTTTGCACCTGTGGAGTCCCTTGCTTCTGTATATATTCTGTGTGTTCCCTGTGCCAAGTGCCAGATCGTTTTGAACCTTGTGAATGGATTACCTTGTTTTATTATCACAGTAAAACCTTTTTTTGAATCATCTTTTGTCTAGAGTCGTGCATTTGGGTCCTATCAGTTTTTGTGTGCTCCAGTCGTAACATTACACCAACTGCCTCCAATCTGATGATTAGTAGGTGGCATGGTTCGCGACAGATTTCTGATGGTTATGACTCTTCGGTTATGAAACCACAGACCTCGCGGCATTCTTCTGTCCGAGATACGCCACCTATACATGGTCATAATAAGCCCATGAGAGCAGTGGTAACGCCTCATGTGGATATTACTGCACACACCTCCATCCATCCTCTGAGCGTGTACACGTCTCATGATTCGAAGCGGAGTAATATGCAGCGTGTGGAGGCCTCCACACAGCCCTTGGGTTATCTCGAGGGCTTTGGAGTGGCTCGTCGTCATGACAACCACAACACATCTCGAACAGGCGCGCCCGCTGTCAGAGTGTTTCTCGGCGTGGCAGCGCCTGTGTTTGATGGACGTGTTTAATAACCTACAGAGCTCGCAGCATTCCTCTGTCCGAGATACGCCTCGTACACACGGCCTTAATAAACACATGAACGCCGTTATAACGCTTCATGTGGGCAGCACTGCACACACCTCCATCCATCCCCTGAGCGTGTACGTGCCTCATGATGAGAGTCGGAGTGAGACGCAGCGTGTGGAGGCCCCCACCTTGGGTTGCCTCATGGGCAGCAGCGGAAGGGGCTCTGGCGTGGCTCGTCACCATGACGACCAAAAACACATCTCGAGCACGTGCGCCCACTCTCAGAGTGGCAGCGCGCGGGTCTGATGGACAGATGGATGAGCAGGCTGATCAGCAGAGGATACGTCCTGCAGTTCGCCGCTCCCCCCCCACAGTTCAATGGGATACAGGAAACACTCCTGTCCTCCCAGAAGCTATGTCTTGCGCTCCAATACAAGCCGCTGGAACACCTGTTGAAACAGGATATCTCTAGGGTTCCTCAAAGGGAGGAAAATCAGGGGTTTTCACTCCCGTTATTTTTCTAATCCTGAAAAAGACTGGGGAAATGAGACATCCTCGATCTGTCAGTATTCCACATGCTGACGATCGAACAGGTGCTGGAATGTGTTCACCAGGACGACTGGTTACATGTCACAACACACAGCCCTCTCCGTGACGCAGCTGCTCGGCGTTGGCGTCAGCTGGTCACGTGATGATCCCCCGGGGTCTCTTCCAACAGGAGGACACACCAGAGGTGGTTCATTTGCTGCAGAAGCCTTCTGTTTTAAACCTATTGGTTTATAAACTGCAGAGCTCGCGGAATTCCTCTGTCCCAGATATGCCTCCTACACACGGTCACAATAAATCCACGAGCACCGTTATAACTTCTCGTGTGGACAGCATACACATACCTCTCATCCTCTGGGCGTGTACGCGCCGCATGATGAGAGACGGAGTGAAATGCAGCGTGTTGAAACTCCCTCGCAGCCCTTTGCCTAAAAGTGTGAGGCGGTGTCGCAGGCGTATGTCTCGGTAGAGCCCCGGAGAACATGCGCACTCCACCAGAGGAATTCCTCCTCCACGGCTTTGCACGGAGGAATGCCAGTGGAAGATATTTGCACGGCTGCATCTTGGTCTTCCCCCTGTTCATTTATTCAATTGTATTTGAGGGATGTTTTACTTTCCTCTGACGCACCCTGTACTGGGTGTCCTGTCAGAGTGAGTGACGTCAGGGAGCCAGCTGAGCGCCTCTCTCCTGCCTCTCGGCACACAGAGAGCCTTTTCCCCTCGTAGGAGAGGGATGTTCCCCTTCCTCTAATACACTTCGTACGAAGTGTCTGATTAGAGTGAGTAACGTCAGGTATCCAGATGAGCGCTCTCCTACCTGGCTGGCGCAGAGAGAGCGGCTGTTCCCCCTCTATGATCGCAGGATAAGGTGGGACCTTCGTCTCTACTTCTCACAGCGGTCGGTATGTATTATCCCAGCCTTCACCCCGTCAGGAAAACAGGTATGTTTGCTATGTTCCAGGGACGCATGGCACAACAGGCAGGGATGTGTTATTGAGCAGGTGTGTCTGTGCTTCTAGTGCTGGACGGACCCAGTGGGGCGCAGACTACATCATGCTTCGCCCTTAACCCAATAGCGATAGCCTTAGAGGGCGAAGCCATATACAAAATGCAACTGGGGTTACCTGCTGTAACCCAGCTTCTATGAGTAATGGCGCAGCCCTCTAAGCGCTGGGCCCCTACATCAATATGTTTTAAAAAATAAAATCGAATTTGCTAATATTAAGTGATAATATAAGGATTAGTGTGAACAACTAGTTTACATGTTACTAACAGTGCCTTGTTAAAGAGCCTGTTGCTGTACATTTATAGCTTTGAATTCTTTCAAACCAATATTATCTTCTTAAACTTGTATGGTAGTCAGGAGCATCACTTTCTAATGTTTATTGATACATTTAGAGGGAGGGGATCTAAAGTAATGCTTTAACATTCAGATTGGATTCATTTCTACCATTTTCTTAAATTCATGGTAGTTTCAGTAATCCCCTGGTAACTGAGGACACAAGTTATCTAAATGACTAATGTCATCTTTATGGCTTTCAGAAAGGACAGGAGACCGACAGGTGACTATCAAAGGACTAGCAACAGCAGCAGCATGATGATGATGATGATGATGATGATGATGATGATGATGATGATGATGATGATGATGATGATGATGATGATGATGATGATGTTAAATGTGTTGCTTTAGGAACATCCATTGCAAATACATGGAATTCAATAAACGTTGAATAGCATATCATGCAGTTTGTCGGTGCCTTTTCCTCCGTGTTGTCCTGGTTTGCTGTGCTGCCTCCTAGTAGCCACCATGGTTTGCTGTGCTGCCTGGGGATGCTCAAATCGCTCAGAGAAAGGAGTACGAATGTACGGCTTCCCCACTGACACAGAGCGGAGGAAAACATGGCTGGCTCAAGTCAGCAGGAGCAATTTCACGACCAACAGCAACACAATATGTGATGTAATTATATACAAACACTGCATTTGCACTTTTTCATAAAACGAAAACCACACCATTGGGAAAGCTTAATGTTTTGTTTAATACAAAAAAACAGGGAAAGGCTTGAAAAACAGAGTTGAGACTCAGGGTGAGGGTGAGGGTCTCAGTGCAGGTATTCAGGCTCCATTGAATCCCCCTCTGGTTCTTGTGCTGAAAGAGGGATACACAGACAGGAGAAAGGGTTATACACACAGCACACCTATTGGATGGGAAATGCCTTGGGGAGATAAGGTGTTTACTTATATAAAACAGTAGTATTAAACGTAACTTGTGTTTTCACTCTCACTTAAGTCCCTCTCCCTTTGCCATCAATCCAGAATCAGCTGAGCTGCAACATTATACAGACAGGTAATAATCAACAGAATCACAAGGACACAATATGGCTCTGCTAAAAACACTCACTCTTACACGCACCAAAGTTATATTTATCTAATATTTAACTCCCTCCACCCCCGCATGCAATCCCGTTTAGAAGCCCCTCTTCTCTAATTCAACATGTTGGACGAAATGACATTAAGAGAACGGAATTTACAATTAAAAGGCTGTTCAACGTGTGTTGCTAACTTGCTTCGGTATGCTAGCTTAATCTGTTATCTGTAAACGTTCCCTAAATCTACTAATTTAGGGATAATCTACTGACATCCTTTAATACACATGTTCATTAGAATCAGATGTACTGATAATATCCGCAATATACATCTTTAAACTTCTTCTTACCTTTAAAAGTCCGTCACGAACTGTGTATTATGCTGCAACTCCACAGCTCTGCCAGCCTTGGCGCTAACTTCCGGGGAACGATTGAGAGGCTCCACGATCCGCCATTGCTGTAAAAAAGTGGTCCATTGGAGTGAACGGAGATGTCGTAACTCTTCTATTAAATAGCTCTGCATTACGGTAGAGGTCTGTAAAAACTGCCTTCAAAATAAAAGCGTTTACTCGGCACACCAAACATATTCATATATAGGCTACTGGATCTTAAATTAAGAAATATGTTCTATATAATGTGATCAATAATAATGTAAAACAAACTACGTATAACTACCACATTATAACTGAGTGAATGTAAAATGTAAGTACTGTATACAGTTATGAAGACATATCTGACATTTCCACTGGGTGACTAATTTCAATTGATGTTGACACCATCTCACAACACTCCTAAAATAACATTACTTTCTGAAGCACAATTTAAAATGTATGCTGTTTAAAATCTCAAATTAGATATATTGTCCATCTATATTTTGATTATTATTTAATGGAAACCGTCCATAATCAAAGAGTCACTCGAAGTCAATCAAATACTTATTTCACTTCAGGGTGATAGCAGGAGACCCCATCTAGTCAATCAGAGAAAATCAGGACAATCTGATGTAGAATTTCAAAATAAAATACTTTTGAAATCTCATATGGGCTATCGTCCTTCTGTTTTTAAACAAGAATAAATAAAAAAGTCAAATTATCAAAGACTTATTTCACTCCAGGGTGAAAGTCTCATATATGAGCTATCATCCCTCTGTTTTTAGATAAGAATAAAACAAAAACGATCCCAGCCTCACATCTGGTTACCACCCACAGGCTAATGGTCAATCAGAGAGGATCAACCAGGAACTGGAGACGTGTTTACGGTGTCTGGTGTCCCAGAATCCCACAACTTGGAGCAAGCAGCTGATATGGGTGGAGTATGCCCACAACACCCAACCTACATCTGCCACGGGTCTCTCCCCTTTTCACTGCGCCTATGGTTACCAACCTCCTCTGTTTCCAGAAGTAGAGAAGGAAGTGACTGTACCGTCAGCACATGCCCTGGTGAGGCGGTGTCACAGAGTCTGGGCAGGAGCTCGCCAGGTTCTCCTGAAGAGTGCTGCTCGCATGAAAAAGACAGCAGATCGACATCGTCGTCCGGCACCTGCCTACAAACCCGGGCAGAAGGTTTGGCTATCTACAAGAGATCTGCCCCTGTGTGTGGCCTCCAGGAAGCTGGCTCCGAGGTTTGTGGGTCCGTTTCCCATAACGAAAGTTGTTAACCCGGTGGCTGTTCGCCTGCGCCTGCCCAGGTCCTTGAGAGTCCATCCGACCTTTCATGTTGCCAAAGTCAAACCGGTTCGGGAGAGTCGTTTGGTTCCTCCATCCAAGCCTCCTCCTCCCCCCCGGATGTTAGACGGCGGTCTGATATATGATGTCAAGAAACTGCTAGCAGTCAGGAAGAGAGGACGCGGCCGACAGTTCCTTGTAGACTGGAAAGGATACGGTCCAGAACATCGGTCGTGGGTACCAGCAAGTTTTGTTGTGGATCAGAAACTGATAAAGGACTTTTTCAGACTTAATCCACAGGACTCTGGGCCGCCCGGAGTCGGCCGTAGAGGAGGGGGTACTGTTGTGTCTCGTCAGATCTGTTAGTATTATTTCTCTGAGTCTATATTGTCAAGTCCGTGTCTGCCATTTCTTGTTTTACTTTGTCATTTCTCATTTCAGGTAGTTCGATTCCTACCTTGCCTGTTTGTCCACGGACCTGATTACCTGCCCCGCCCTTATTGTTTGCACCTGTGGAGTCCCTTGCTTCTGTATATATTCTGTGTGTTCCCTGTGCCAAGTGCCAGATCGTTTTGAACCTTGTGAATGGATTACCTTGTTTTATTATCACAGTAAAACCTTTTTTTGAATCATCTTTTGTCTAGAGTCGTGCATTTGGGTCCTATCAGTTTTTGTGTGCTCCAGTCGTAACATTACACCAACTGCCTCCAATCTGATGATTAGTAGGTGGCATGGTTCGCGACAGATTTCTGATGGTTATGACTCTTCGGTTATGAAACCACAGACCTCGCGGCATTCTTCTGTCCGAGATACGCCACCTATACATGGTCATAATAAGCCCATGAGAGCAGTGGTAACGCCTCATGTGGATATTACTGCACACACCTCCATCCATCCTCTGAGCGTGTACACGTCTCATGATTCGAAGCGGAGTAATATGCAGCGTGTGGAGGCCTCCACACAGCCCTTGGGTTATCTCGAGGGCTTTGGAGTGGCTCGTCGTCATGACAACCACAACACATCTCGAACAGGCGCGCCCGCTGTCAGAGTGTTTCTCGGCGTGGCAGCGCCTGTGTTTGATGGACGTGTTTAATAACCTACAGAGCTCGCAGCATTCCTCTGTCCGAGATACGCCTCGTACACACGGCCTTAATAAACACATGAACGCCGTTATAACGCTTCATGTGGGCAGCACTGCACACACCTCCATCCATCCCCTGAGCGTGTACGTGCCTCATGATGAGAGTCGGAGTGAGACGCAGCGTGTGGAGGCCCCCACCTTGGGTTGCCTCATGGGCAGCAGCGGAAGGGGCTCTGGCGTGGCTCGTCACCATGACGACCAAAAACACATCTCGAGCACGTGCGCCCACTCTCAGAGTGGCAGCGCGCGGGTCTGATGGACAGATGGATGAGCAGGCTGATCAGCAGAGGATACGTCCTGCAGTTCGCCGCTCCCCCCCCACAGTTCAATGGGATACAGGAAACACTCCTGTCCTCCCAGAAGCTATGTCTTGCGCTCCAATACAAGCCGCTGGAACACCTGTTGAAACAGGATATCTCTAGGGTTCCTCAAAGGGAGGAAAATCAGGGGTTTTCACTCCCGTTATTTTTCTAATCCCGAAAAAGACTGGGGAAATGAGACATCCTCGATCTGTCAGTATTCCACATGCTGACGATCGAACAGGTGCTGGAATGTGTTCACCAGGACGACTGGTTACATGTCACAACACACAGCCCTCTCCGTGACGCAGCTGCTCGGCGTTGGCGTCAGCTGGTCACGTGATGATCCCCCGGGGTCTCTTCCAACAGGAGGACACACCAGAGGTGGTTCATTTGCTGCAGAAGCCTTCTGTTTTAAACCTATTGGTTTATAAACTGCAGAGCTCGCGGAATTCCTCTGTCCCAGATATGCCTCCTACACACGGTCACAATAAATCCACGAGCACCGTTATAACTTCTCGTGTGGACAGCATACACATACCTCTCATCCTCTGGGCGTGTACGCGCCGCATGATGAGAGACGGAGTGAAATGCAGCGTGTTGAAACTCCCTCGCAGCCCTTTGCCTAAAAGTGTGAGGCGGTGTCGCAGGCGTATGTCTCGGTAGAGCCCCGGAGAACATGCGCACTCCACCAGAGGAATTCCTCCTCCACGGCTTTGCACGGAGGAATGCCAGTGGAAGATATTTGCACGGCTGCATCTTGGTCTTCCCCCTGTTCATTTATTCAATTGTATTTGAGGGATGTTTTACTTTCCTCTGACGCACCCTGTACTGGGTGTCCTGTCAGAGTGAGTGACGTCAGGGAGCCAGCTGAGCGCCTCTCTCCTGCCTCTCGGCACACAGAGAGCCTTTTCCCCTCGTAGGAGAGGGATGTTCCCCTTCCTCTAATACACTTCGTACGAAGTGTCTGATTAGAGTGAGTAACGTCAGGTATCCAGCTGAGCGCTCTCCTACCTGGCTGGCGCAGAGAGAGCGGCTGTTCCCCCTCTATGATCGCAGGATAAGGTGGGACCTTCGTCTCTACTTCTCACAGCGGTCGGTATGTATTATCCCAGCCTTCACCCCGTCAGGAAAACAGGTATGTTTGCTATGTTCCAGGGACGCATGGCACAACAGGCAGGGATGTGTTATTGAGCAGGTGTGTCTGTGCTTCTAGTGCTGGACGGACCCAGTGGGGCGCAGACTACATCATGCTTCGCCCTTAACCCAATAGCGATAGCCTTAGAGGGCGAAGCCATATACAAAATGCAACTGGGGTTACCTGCTGTAACCCAGCTTCTATGAGTAATGGCGCAGCCCTCTAAGCGCTGGGCCCCTACATCAATATGTTTTAAAAAATAAAATCGAATTTGCTAATATTAAGTGATAATATAAGGATTAGTGTGAACAACTAGTTTACATGTTACTAACAGTGCCTTGTTAAAGAGCCTGTTGCTGTACATTTATAGCTTTGAATTCTTTCAAACCAATATTATCTTCTTAAACTTGTATGGTAGTCAGGAGCATCACTTTCTAATGTTTATTGATACATTTAGAGGGAGGGGATCTAAAGTAATGCTTTAACATTCAGATTGGATTCATTTCTACCATTTTCTTAAATTCATGGTAGTTTCAGTAATCCCCTGGTAACTGAGGACACAAGTTATCTAAATGACTAATGTCATCTTTATGGCTTTCAGAAAGGACAGGAGACCGACAGGTGACTATCAAAGGACTAGCAACAGCAGCAGCATGATGATGATGATGATGATGATGATGATGATGATGATGATGATGATGATGATGATGATGATGTTAAATGTGTTGCTTTAGGAACATCCATTGCAAATACATGGAATTCAATAAACGTTGAATAGCATATCATGCAGTTTGTCGGTGCCTTTTCCTCCGTGTTGTCCTGGTTTGCTGTGCTGCCTCCTAGTAGCCACCATGGTTTGCTGTGCTGCCTGGGGATGCTCAAATCGCTCAGAGAAAGGAGTACGAATGTACGGCTTCCCCACTGACACAGAGCGGAGGAAAACATGGCTGGCTCAAGTCAGCAGGAGCAATTTCACGACCAACAGCAACACAATATGTGATGTAATTATATACAAACACTGCATTTGCACTTTTTCATAAAACGAAAACCACACCATTGGGAAAGCTTAATGTTTTGTTTAATACAAAAAAACAGGGAAAGGCTTGAAAAACAGAGTTGAGACTCAGGGTGAGGGTGAGGGTCTCAGTGCAGGTATTCAGGCTCCATTGAATCCCCCTCTGGTTCTTGTGCTGAAAGAGGGATACACAGACAGGAGAAAGGGTTATACACACAGCACACCTATTGGATGGGAAATGCCTTGGGGAGATAAGGTGTTTACTTATATAAAACAGTAGTATTAAACGTAACTTGTGTTTTCACTCTCACTTAAGTCCCTCTCCCTTTGCCATCAATCCAGAATCAGCTGAGCTGCAACATTATACAGACAGGTAATAATCAACAGAATCACAAGGACACAATATGGCTCTGCTAAAAACACTCACTCTTACACGCACCAAAGTTATATTTATCTAATATTTAACTCCCTCCACCCCCGCATGCAATCCCGTTTAGAAGCCCCTCTTCTCTAATTCAACATGTTGGACGAAATGACATTAAGAGAACGGAATTTACAATTAAAAGGCTGTTCAACGTGTGTTGCTAACTTGCTTCGGTATGCTAGCTTAATCTGTTATCTGTAAACGTTCCCTAAATCTACTAATTTAGGGATAATCTACTGACATCCTTTAATACACATGTTCATTAGAATCAGATGTACTGATAATATCCGCAATATACATCTTTAAACTTCTTCTTACCTTTAAAAGTCCGTCACGAACTGTGTATTATGCTGCAACTCCACAGCTCTGCCAGCCTTGGCGCTAACTTCCGGGGAACGATTGAGAGGCTCCACGATCCGCCATTGCTGTAAAAAAGTGGTCCATTGGAGTGAACGGAGATGTCGTAACTCTTCTATTAAATAGCTCTGCATTACGGTAGAGGTCTGTAAAAACTGCCTTCAAAATAAAAGCGTTTACTCGGCACACCAAACATATTCATATATAGGCTACTGGATCTTAAATTAAGAAATATGTTCTATATAATGTGATCAATAATAATGTAAAACAAACTACGTATAACTACCACATTATAACTGAGTGAATGTAAAATGTAAGTACTGTATACAGTTATGAAGACATATCTGACATTTCCACTGGGTGACTAATTTCAATTGATGTTGACACCATCTCACAACACTCCTAAAATAACATTACTTTCTGAAGCACAATTTAAAATGTATGCTGTTTAAAATCTCAAATTAGATATATTGTCCATCTATATTTTGATTATTATTTAATGGAAACCGTCCATAATCAAAGAGTCACTCGAAGTCAATCAAATACTTATTTCACTTCAGGGTGATAGCAGGAGACCCCATCTAGTCAATCAGAGAAAATCAGGACAATCTGATGTAGAATTTCAAAATAAAATACTTTTGAAATCTCATATGGGCTATCGTCCTTCTGTTTTTAAACAAGAATAAATAAAAAAGTCAAATTATCAAAGACTTATTTCACTCCAGGGTGAAAGTCTCATATATGAGCTATCATCCCTCTGTTTTTAGATAAGAATAAAACAAAAACGATCCAGTATCAAATACTTATTTCCCTTCAGGGTGATAGCAGGACACCCCATCTAATCACTCAGAGAGAATCTGGACAATCTGATGTACAGTCTCAAAATAAAAGACCTGAAGTCTCATATATGAGCTATCGTCCTTCTGTTTGTATCCAATGTAATGTTTGAATTACATTGAACCAGAATTGTCCCCCTTTTTTCTTTAACAGTGAAGAAAATTCACTGAAAAAAAAACATTTTTTTTTAATTTCGGCAGTGATTTAAAAAAACAAAACAGTTTCAACGAAATGTTCTTGGTACACATTTAAATATATTGATTGTATATTTTTGCACATAAGCTGGCAAATTAATCCGTGTGCGTGTTCAGTACCCTTCCCCCAACCAAAACCATACTGTTGAATTCTAACAGGGAAAACCTTCATTTTTTTGTACATTACGAAATAAATCAGTGTATGATGTGTTGAGTTTCACAACATCTTGGCTGTTTATTTAGTTTTACATATGACATTTTCTGTCATTTCCAGTTCTGCCTTCCTCCCGGCCCTTGCAATCAGCTCATTCTCCTCACCGGGTTCCTCCAGCCCAGCCCAGCCCATCACCTCACCTGCAACTCATTCCCTCATTAGTCCCACAGCATATACTGCTCCACTCTGAGTTGCTTCCTGCTCTCTTTTCTTGTGTGTCCTGCCATGCCTCAGTGTTCAGTTAAGTAAGGGATAATGTGCAGCATGCAGTTTGCTTTTCGGCCAAACTGTACACAGTTAAATCGAACGGACTTCTTTGTGCAGATGTGAGCGTCCTCCTTAACAACGGTCAATAAGTCCTTGACAGCGGTTTGTACTACTGGATTAACAACGTGTCACGTGTTCTGAATTGAATCAGAATCGAGTATTCAACTAAACCATGTAATACTAGTCTGTTTATCTGCCCGATTTTGACCCTGCCTGCCTGCCTGGTTTTGAACCACAAGTATTCTGCCTACCTTTTTTATTATAAATGTGCAGTTGTTTAGGAATCTCCTGGTTTTGACCCTGCCTGTACCTAACATGAACTGAGCTTCCTGAACATTTTGAATCTGTGTCTTGCTTTCGGATTGAAGTTTGCCTGTCCTAGTGAGTCCTCAGAAATTATGTTTACGGTGTTTTTGTTTATGCAATAATCACCAATATTTAGACTCCATGAAATAGCCATTCAGGAATCTGAATTCATAATACCTAAGAAAATAGAATGTGGGTAGTGATTCAGAATTCTGTGGACATAAAGCACACATGCAATACACCCACACACACAAACTCACAACAGCTACATAGGCAAAGCTGTTATTCTATTGCCTCAAACTGACATCAACCTGAATCATCGGCGCCCCGGGTGCATTTCATTCGCGACTGCATGCAGGGCATACAAGAGGGAGAACGGGGGTAGCAATCATCCCGATTAGTAGAATAGTGGATTATCAAAGTGCTTGACACCTGCATGAGGAGCAGGGAGTTAGACTTGTCTTGACTTTCCCCGAGGTCTAACATATTCTCAGTCAAGTGTGAAGGCAAGAAGAAGGAGCATGTGTGTGGCAGTGGGGTGCTTGTTTACAGCGATGCCATGGTGTTCGACCACCTGTGTCTTGAGAAAGCGAGATGAGTGAAATTGGTAATTGTAGAGGCAGAAAGGGGAGAATGCAGAGGAAAAGGTTGAGGCGGTGCTTATGAAAATCAGATGATTTTCCATCTCCCGAGCCCGCCACAACACTCTCACACTGAGATCTATAGTTGTCATCTTGCTGGTCATCACAGACTTAATTCAGAGGAACAAAACAGGTCAGGACACAGGCTTGAACGCTGGCCCACAGATGCAGCGGGACTTGTCATGCTGTGACGTAACTCTGCTTATCATAATACAACAAATCCTGAGGAACAAAGCAGGTCAGGATACAAATAGACGCACACACACATTTACAGAGAGTGAGAAGGAACATTGGATGATGAGGGGATGCTTTTCAACCACGTCTCATACAATATCACATTCGGATACAACTCAACTGCATTTCAATTTCATTTCAAGGGTTCGAGGGTCCATTATTTTCGGAAATCCCAGTAGTCGAATAAATCTCCCGATGGCTCAGTAGCACATTTGTCCTGTTATTCAGAAGGCAAATACCCATTCCCAAATAGACTCTCCATGCAAAACAAAGAGAAGCAAATGGCGGATATCGCAGAATGACAGCGAAGGCATGGCAAAACATAACCAACTAAACAAAACTACCATAGTATGACAAACATAACTCTTTTCATGCTGCGTAATAACAAGTGTGTTTCTGTATATTGCAGGGAGGGTGTATTTTTTTGCTGAGAGAAAGGTGCCTTATGAAAAAAGGGTATTTGTTTTCAGGATCACAGTCTTTCCAAAAATTCCGTCCAATGTAACTTTTTCAATTTTCTGGAAAATTACATGGGAAATATCAAATATTTCCCATGTAAATGACTTTATCATGCAGTTTCGTTGTATGGGATTGTCATTTATCTTCGATATGGTGCTTTTTCACACACCATCTGTGTTATTTAGAAAAAAACACTACTGGGTTATAATTCTGAGCCCTGTACCTAACAGTACAAATTGCTATTGATAAATGATAATGGTTTATTTGTTTCAATTCCTTAATTCAGCCTTTGTACTTCTTAGATGTATATGCAGTGTCTAATTTAAAATTTGTCTCCACAATTTCAGTCAAATTATGTGATTGTAATTGAAAAAGGCTGCACAGCGTAAGACATCTCACAAGGTCATGTCTAGTTGCTCGGCCTCGGGAACTTTTAAGGAGATTATGGCTGTTGTTTTCTACTGTACAGTATATGCCACAGTAACACATTCTCACTCCCAACTCGGCCTATGTTGATGTTTTGTCAGTGTCCCTGTCGTCACTTTCCAACATTCCCTTTAGCGTCGAGTTTCAATTATCAGGGAGTCCCATTGACTTGCATAGAGCTCCCTGAACGTTGGTAATAGACGAGTTGGGATCGCGGCAGATCCATTCTCACAGCTTTTATCATTATTTTAATTGAATAATGTCGGACTTTTGTTGCCGTCAGTTAGGGGGAGAGTAGGGGCTCAGAAAACTGAAATCTGTATTGTTTAATCGTTTTTTCCTTCTAATTTTGTATTATTTTCTAAACCACACACTGTTATTTGCTCAACAATAAGACACAATTATCCTTGTGTTTATTCATTTGTTTGATTGTATAATGTCGGACTTTTGGAGTCCGTCAGGACCGAGGGTTGGAGCAGCTCATTCGAACACAGGAAGCTGTATTTTCAAAATAAGAGTTCATTTTAATATTATGTTTGATAATATTATTTGTATTAACTAGACCACTGGGTCTATGTATGTGTGGATAACAAAATACATCCATCATAAACTAAACTGGAAACAGCAGTATATTTGATTGTGTTAACTGTAGTTAAGTGTGCTTTAACCGCCTAGAGGTTAAAGCACGTTATTGAATTGTTTTGTTAATGTTATATTTGATGAAAACATACAAATATTAAGAGTACATACTTTCGTAGGGGGAAAGTAGAAGGTCAATGATAGAAATATAGAATAGAAAATATTAATAAGATACTGTAGAGATCTCTACAATAAAACAGTTTAGTGCAGGATGCACAAATATATGAACCTGTTAAACCCGAAGGTCCCCGCCGGCGGGTACTTTAGTTTTTTTGTTCACGACACTGTGTCTCAAGGGATCTTAATATTTAAGAACCTATTAATGTGTTATACCAGATTAACGGGAATAATGTCAGCTAACTGACGATACAAACCATTTTTACCAAAACAAAACACAAGTCTCATAAGAAGCATCTAAATGACCTGAGCGAAAAATGCTAACCTATTACTGCACCGATAATCACTCCAAGCTCCCTTATTACTTATCCTAGGTGCACATCCAACACATCGTTTATGATCGCAAGGAGACACAGAATCTAACGGTGCCCACCTCAACACCTCAACAAGTGGCGCTAGGTAGCCCACAACATAACCTTCGTCTTTGTCTGGTCTAAACTGGTCTTCAATGGCATTAAAACGATAAAAACTATGGTGTAGTTAATCCATAGGTTAATCCAATGTGACTGCGTCCCCTTTGAAATGTTCTGATAATCCATAAGCAATAAAACAGCTTTTCCATTGCTTGATATCAGAGCAGCGATATTTCTCCCCTCTAAGGCAAGCTAGCATGCGCAGAGAGGCTACTTTTTTTTTAAACATGAGTGTTTGCGGGACGATTTCTCTTGGATTATATTGGCTCTAACGGTCAGAAAGAGATGTCACATGTCAAAATCGAACAAGGGGGCCCAGAAATATAGAAAATCCACCCAAATGGCCCGAGAAGAGGTTTTTTTTTGCTAAATCTGTCTAAAAAGATCAAATATCACTTGTTTTGCATCAATCTTGATACAGGGCACTTATTATATGTTGTACTTTGGATTCCTAAATCTTTTAGTCTACTAACCCATCATCCAAGGTTAGTTTTCACCAGTGGCGAGCCGTGACTTGTATACCTAGGCCCTCTGACCTCCCTTCCCTCAAAAAAAAGAAGATATATTACGTCACAGCGGAATATCAAAACAGAGGCCCGGGGTGCAAAACGCATCAATGACACACAGAACAACACCATTTATATACATACCTATCATCAGGCCCGCCTTAACCTGCCATCAGGCCCTGGGGCTTATAGGTTTTGTAGGCCCCCTATTTAAACAACAAATGAAAGTCATTTATAGCCTCGGCAGGCTGTGATCGCACTTCTCCACTCTGCTCTGCGTGCGCCTGGTCCTCTCCTCCAGATGTGTGACGTATCGGGCCTCCCTCATGTATTTGTCCGGTTGCCGTTGGCTCCCCTCCACGTAGCAAGTCCTCGTCTTCCTCTCGATCTCCTCTCCTCCCTCCCTCCTGTCTGTTTTTCCTCTGCCTCTGGCTCCGAGGCCCCGCCGCCGGCACCGCTGCTGCTCGGTACAGAACTCACCTGTCCTTCCTCCTCATCCTGGCCTACAGGTTTAAAATAACCTGTAAGCTTTGGCATTTTTTGTAATAGCTGATTGTCTCGAAACTCCTTTTCCCTCAACAATTTCCTTTGCACCACTCTCAAACTTTTTCTTCTCAAACTTTTTCTCCTAAACAACCTTCATCTGTCACTCAATCACTTGCAATTTGAATACGTCACATGTGAAACATATTCTCATTCTGATTGGCTGTTAAGTGGTGCCCACTGACTGTTACGGAGTCATCTCTGGAATCCATCGATCTGATTGATTAGCGGAGCAAATGATCAAAATACTACGGAGGGAAGATATTTTCGTTTGGATTACTGGTCTGGGGGAAGCTCGCGAGTGTGTGTGTGTGTTCGTGTATTTTTGCGTTTGTGTGTTTCTGTAATGTTTCCCGGGGAAAACCCTCACGAGAAATACCGGCTGTTGTTATGCCTGCTGTGACGTCAAGTTACTCCGTTCACCGCTTGTAATTATGCCGAAGCTTCAAAGCATGTATTTATCATCTGAATTTGCCGAAACAATTTTAATATTCTGAAAGCCAAGACTTTGTTTATTTGAAACCAGATGAAGACAAACTGTAACGGACCCTGCCATGTTATCTATGATTACTATACGCCTTACATTCATAATGTCAGCCGGAGGGAGGGGGAGTGAGAGCTGTCGTCTTCCCTTTACAAGCTTCAAAAATGTATTTATTGTGTGATTTTGGAAATAAAAGCTTCATATTCTGAAAGCCAAGACTTTGTTTATTTAAATGTTTTTTAAAAACATCAGAAATAAAAAACTTTTTTTTTAATTACATTTTTTTTAAAAACGTTTGTATTGGCTCATGATAGGCCCCTGATCTCCGTAGGCCCCTGGGCTTCAGCCCAGGTCAGCCCGTGCATTAAGGCGGCCCTGCCTATCATGACAGGGCACCCACAGCCAAGTAACAATTACAAATGAATGAAGTCGGCATGGCGGCCCACATTGAAAATGACTTAGGCCTACCTTTGATGATAAATCACTGAAACACAAAGTCCATCCTCCTGTCCTTTTGGATGAAGCACTTGCGGGTCATTCAGCTGATCCTTTGCCATTCCAGTTTATCATTGTAACTCAATCTTGAAAATGACTCGATTAATAATTTCGCAACGATGTCATCACTATCACTGCACGAACCATCATGAACGGACTTATGCTAATTATAAATATATCGATCATAAATCTATCGTTTAGATTTATGATTCGAAAATAATAATAATAATAAAAGTAGGGTAGACATGTGGATATTATCCATCTGAACAAAACGTGCATTTATCTAACTGGTTCGTTTTCCACAGACCTTATTTCCAGCTATTTTCCAAAATCCTATAGAGAAATTCCAATGCTTTCTGTCGAGGGAATCCGAGCGAAGCTTACTTCCGGGTTTTAGGACGCGTCACTGCACCACTTGCATAGACCTCACAGCGGGCGCAACTTGTCATAAAGTCCGCGAAAAGAAAGCCCGCCCATTTAGAGGGAATATATGATTGGTCAATTGTACTGTCATTTGACATTACTCTCTCGTTGAGTTACTATAGAGAGGCGAAGTCACGCCCATCTACTTCCGGCCCATGGGACCCCGAAGCGAAACATTTACATTGAATTCAATGGAGAGAGAAAACGTATCTTTTGATCCCGTTTGAATTGTGCCACGAACTACACATATGATGTTTGTCAATCTTTAACAATAGGTTCCATGTCAATAAAGTCACATTTTGTCGTAAAACTGTTGAAATATAAGACTATGAAAAATACGCGACTACAAAGACTACAAATCCCAAATCCCATTCTGGCTCGCGTAAGTGATGTCACAGGCGATAATGCTCCAAGTGGTTACGACTCGTAATTAAAGCAAAGAAGAAGAAGAAGAAGAAGAAGAAGAAGAAGAAGAAGAAGAAGAAGAAGAAGATCTCATAACTGATGTATTCCCTCCAATAAATAAGAGATTTCTAAAAATAAGTTCACTTTTACAAGATGCCTGTGTGCTTTGTACCAGGTTGTAATCACATAAGTGATCATACCACTTGCTCGTTCTATCGATTCCCGTCTGATGAAAGGACCAGGAGTCGCTGGATCAGACATATCAGGTAATATCATAGGTAATATACATGTGCATGGAACATATATAGTCAAGTTAGCTATCTAGCTAGTAGCGACGAGTAGCGAGCACATTAGTTAGCATTACATTACTTAGCCTTGTCACTTTTTGTAGCCTTACCATTAAGTTATTATTTTATTACATGAAGTAAACCAACATTTTAAACAGTCATGATGCTAAGTATTTCGTGAAACATTTGAAGAGTAGCCTACTGCACCATCCACCGGGTGCTAAGGAAGCAGTCAGGGAGAGTCGAAGGCAGGCAGGGAGCTTTGCATGACATTCTTCTGGACGTGTTTCATTGTGATGACAGTAAGGGTGAGTCAATCTGTTTGTTGGAAAGACAGTAGTTGAGTGATTACTGAGAGAAAATTATTAGAAGAGATAATTATTCAAAGTGTTGTTACTCACCTTTTTCTCTTTTATTTCCTTTTCCTCACCTGTAACTGCTGAGACCCTGAGGAACATGCACACTGACCTGCCCTGGCAACCTGATTTCCACTGTACGTAATAGTATTTGGTTATGGTATATTAGTTATATACATCAAAGGCACAATGCACCCCCCAGAGACACACATGTATTGAGTGTGATATTTTGCATAGGTCAAGTGAAATCATCTCACACTAGAAAACTGTAGGAGCAGCAACTTGTTTTGAAATTGAATTTTTAATATCCGATAATAAAGTTGATCTGTTTTCTTTATTCTTCTCTCTTCCCAGCTCCATCCATCACCATTCTCTGTTCCTGCAGGTCCTGCTTGCTAATCAATGCTTTATTTTTTTACACAATTACAAATAAAGTCAATGTATTGTATGACATGAAGTTGTGCTTCATTCTGAGTCAATAATAAATTCATTCTGCCTTCAACTGCACAATGACTGTGGACTGCACCGACATCCATGTAGCTGCCCCCCAGTAAGATGAACCAAGAAAAGAGGGTCACCATCAAGCCCAAGGACATCCAGCTGGCGCGCCGCATCCGCGGAGAGAGGGCTTAGACTGACCCGAGACCAGCACACCCAAACACAACGGCTCTTTTAAGAGCCACCTACAGTTTCAAAGAGTTGCAATCCTACGTTATTATAATGATTAAACCGGTTCATGTATCACTTAGTTTACTGAACCGTGATGAATGAAATAAATTAGTGAGGTAGTGGTTTACTGAAGTTACAAAGACATTAATATATGAGCTTCTGTCAATTATGGATCATTCAAACTATATCCAAATAATATGTAATAAAGTTCTAAAATAAGTATTCGGTATATTCCTTGATAGCTTTTGGAGAAGGTTGTTTTTAAGTTTACTAAAATCTATCGTTTCACTTTATAAAAAGGAACAGGTGAGTAGAGCATTATTGAGTTTCTTATTCTGTCAGTAAATTATCCAAATGAAATGTTTATCATTATTTTAGTCAACCCTAAACAAATTGATTGTACCTTTTTAATAATGACCTTACATGGTTATGTTAAATTAACTTCAGAAAATCAAATCTGTTCTGAGAAAAAACTAATAAATGTTTAAAGATAGGCACTTGACATCCCACTGAAAAACAGTCCGTAGAGATTTAAAGGCGTAGTTGTAGTTCAGTCCAACGTTTAATTTGCATCGCGCCATCGTCTCCCATGCAGATCTGTACAAATAAAGTAAGTGTCGCGAGTGAGCCCTCTATGTAATGGCCCACTTGCTGGCACCCAGTTCTTTTAATCCCCCAATTGACCCATACACACGAGGAGCAGGCAGATATCGGGTAACACAATAATCTTTATTGGCAATTAAATAAATAGTAAGGGACCATATCAGCCAAGCTTCTCACATGGAAATGTATCACAAGGCCAAGTGATGCAGTGCCTATATACCACCCCGTCAATTCAGGCTGCTACTGCTCTACCCACCCCCTGCTGGCCGGAGGGACCATGAATGGTACAACTAAAAGTAAAATGTCACAAAGCATGCAAATAACGCAAACACATGGCATGGCATGGCATGTGTGTAGAGAATCACTACACACATGACACTTCTATTAGGGAATCACTATACACATGACACGTCTATTTAAAGAAAGCACTACACACATCACACAATGAACATGCTCTCCCACTCACTGGCTGCTAAGGAATAAAATGGAACAGTCACTGGCACTGGTGGGCAAATGACTGCAAGTGGCACTATTTGCACCCCATACTCTCCTTGTTCATTTAACCATGCAGTGACAGCCTAGCAAGACATGGCCCGAATTAAAATAGTTATGGGTCCGCTCTCGGTCAAGAACACCTCAGACCGAGAGGAGTTAAAAGTTATCTCTTCTCACCCTTCCTTAAAGAGCCTGTGACACCATCCCAACAACTGTTGTGCAATGAAATATTGGTCTACTAGTAATCTCGAACAGTCAGTTTAAAAAAGAAAAAGCGATACCGTTCCGTTAAATATCAATAATTTCGAACATCGCGGGGAAATTCCTTCGACTCATTTTGAAGTTTTGGGGGAAGCCGGAAGTGACGTCAATGCGGGAACGCTTCGAGAGCCAAACACGGACAAAGTGTGTTGTGTCATGCGTAGAAATGGTGAATTATTGAGTTTAGGCACGTTAATATCGTTTTAATGAAGTTGACTACAGTATATTCATATTTGTCAGTGCTTTCATGTCAATTCAGTGACATAAACATAAATGATCGTGGTGAAGATGATGATTACATTAGGATTAAAAATCGGGAGTGAGAGCTGCTGAATTTCCTCCCGTCGGATGTGATATAAAAACAAATCGATTATTTTTGTGGTTGTAAACTCAAGTGGATGAAACTACATTTATTAGTGCTTTCATGTCAATTCGGCGAACATATGATACATTAAATGATCGTTTGTTTGAGCCGGTCTGCATTTCCTGATGAGAAAACAAACCGATGCTTTTTGTAGTTGTAATACACCAACAACATGGATTAAAAAATGTTTTTTTTACCACAATGTTGGGGAAATTAATGGATAAAATGCACGGATTATTATTATTATTCCCACTCCGATCGGGACACTAGGTCCACCGTTTCCCCGCAGCGAGGCTCCCCCCGTTGACAGTTTACGTGGGCTGTGTGCGGTGGCGGACTGGCCATCGGGATTCGTCCCGAAGTGGGCCGGTCGGATAAGTCACCAGCACATCCCCCATAGGCGGCGCGTGAGGCTCAGGTTTGAGAAGGCTAAATAACTTATTTTACCTGACGCTGCCCGCCTCCGGCGTCTATAGAAAAGAGATCAACTCAGTGTGCGGAGTTTAAATCTCTCAAGTCATATTACAGGACAAAGGAAATACAGTTTAAACTGCCGTATGCAGAGAAGACGCCGACGTGTCGCACTTATCATTCATATTACATCATCAATCAGTCGATCATCGATCATATATTTCCTTATCTGAGTCAGCTTCTCCAGCCTCATCTGGCCGTGCAACACTCACAGTGTCACAGACTGGATGCAGAAGTATTATTTAACACATTATGTTGACGAAACACTCGAGACAAATGTAATTAAAGTCAGATCCACGCGTGTTTTAGACGTGAACGCGCTCTCAGCTGGAGAGAGAAACCCTGGCTTGATTTACCGAGTTGATAACCAGCGTCGTCGGACCGCTCAGCGAGATCTCGTTTGTTAGTTTGTTGTTGTTCGTTTGTTTGTTTCTCAAACATATCCAGGGTCTGTTGAACTGGCTTCGTAGTACAGGGCACAGGTGGCTAGCAGCGCTAATGTCAAAAACACAGACATTATATTTGTATTTTACCAGGATGCAGTGACACACATATTTACATTTACTATATACAGCACCTGCCGCCCCTGACATCCCCACTCCCCCCGTTGACAATTTACTAGCGGTACCGAAGTGGGCCGGTCGAGAGTCCCGGGATGATTTGTAGTCCCATTCCACCACTGGCTCCATGACCACCTCATTCCTAAACTTCTAACAACAGATACAACATAAACCGATCCTTCAGCCTCATATGAGCTCTCAGACACGTTCAACATTAACCTGTCATCGTTGTCTGAGCTTGCTGCTGTGTGCACCATCGTGCGTTTACATCTGACTGTATATATATATAAAGGTTTACATGCAGATGCTGGGATCCTGGATGGTGCAGCAGGAGCGCTGTGCCCGCAATGACGTCACCTATCATTTGGCGGGACTTGAAGAATCCCCGAGAAGATCCAGAAAATTGTCAACATTGAAGGCAGATTAATGGTTATCAAAGTACAAATATCCAAAATCAGTTCAGTAACGGTTTTCAAGGGGACAATATGTACTCAAATGTATGGGTTTGGATGATGGGGGAAAACCGTGTCACAGGCTCTTTAAGCGCAGCGTGTTTCTGGTCGGAAGAAAGCAGTTGGAGACTTGGCGTGCGTCTCCCAATAGTTCGGAGCGCGTCTGACTCAGATGCGCTCTGGCCCTGATAGGAGCAGCGCGCGGTGCGAAAGACAGGAACTTGAGGGCGTTGCAATGATCAGGAACTTGAGAGCGTTGCAATACACAGGAACTTGAGTGCGTGGCAATAGACAGGAACTTGAGTGCGTGGCAATAGACAGGAACTTGGGAGCGTCGCCATTCTGCCTTCAACCGACCCGTCGATCAGCGGCTGGCAGCCGTACAGTAAATCGCAGTGCAGCAGTACTTCCACAGTGGACCTTCGCTTCACGGTCACTTCCTCGTCGATCCGTCCAGAGCCTTGCTTCCCGTTCCCTCTTCACCTCGTAGCTTCACCTTTTCCGTTCTCCCGGCTCTCTCGGTAAATGTCCCGGCTCCTCGCTTTAACCACCCACCGGCCAATCCACGTAGCTCCCTGGAAGGCTGGGCAGGCAGCAGCCAATCACGCTGCCCTCATCCAGCTGATTCACACCAGCTGCGAAAACACACAAACTCCGCCCACCTGACAGGATAATCCTTTTATGAATGGAAACACACATTTGTCCCCACTTCTGCTTAAAATACATATACACACAGTAAATATAATGCATCATCATATGACATACACAATCCCATCCCCACTGGCGACATAAGTACCATGTTTGTTAGCATGCTATAATAGATTGAATGAGCAATAATACAAGGATGGTCCGGATCTGGGGGTGGGAGGGGTTATTTTTCCATAGTTTTGTCCTCTTGTCTGATTGTTGTTATTGTTTGTTTTTTCTGTATTTTTTGTAATTTGTGTTGTACTGGTTGTGATTGTACATTGTATTTTTCTAAATGTGTATGAATACATTTTTGAAAAACATTTGATCAACAATAAAAAAGGATTTGGTCAGGATCTAGATTCAGTGTGTAGTTTATTAATTAATCAATGCTCTCTACATTAGGAAAACACATACCAGTGTACCCGAGGGAGTCACACACAGCTGTGCCTGGATAACCAAACAAATTGACAAGATAAGCAAAACCCTTGAATCTATACACAGCAAATAAACTCAAATGACACAACGAGATGTCAAAGGAGATCACACATACAGTATAGTCGATATAAAACTGGCCGCTTCAATCTGAAGAGCAACTAAAACAAAACACGAGAGTTTACCTTGTTCTTGTGAACACTAATGTTATCCACAGCATACACAGAGACCACGAAGTTCTTAAGGAGAAAACTAGTTCCTGAAACAAAACACGTTAGTGTACCTTGTTAGGTAATGTTAGCTAGCTGACATTAACGTTACACACTGCACTCATATTACTCACCGACATCTTGTAAAGCCGGTCCCGCTGCTCTTACAGAACCGACTAACTCCCCTTTCGTGTATGTACAGCTCTCAACATGTCCAGACTTGTAGTGATGTTCACCTCGTTTTATACTTTTATTCTCATTCTGAAAGAAACAGGTGCAATTTGCTAACGTGACGGCCGTCTTTGTGATGGTGACGCGTATTATGCGAGACCAGAGACCTGTAGTTCACTCAGCGGTTTCACACAAAAAAATGTGTAACTTCACAGTTTTACGACACATTTACATTTTTTTGACTTGCAAAATATTCTTTTAAATTGACAAACATCATATGTGTCATTCGTGGCACATTTCAAACGGGATCAAAAGATAACCTTTCTCTCTCCATTGACTTCAATGTATAATTGTACGCTTCCGGGGTCCCATGGAGGCTCCCGGAAAGGGAGGGACTTCTCCTCTCTATAGCTGTAGAGAGGGACCAACAAGCTCTCCCGTCTTCACAGAACTCGCAGAGACGGCATTTAACCCTTCACATTCCAACAGAAACTGAACAGGCAGATTCGAAGGATTTATTTATTTGGAAATATTATTTTACACACAATTAAATGAAGTTATTTTGGTAAAACTAATGAAAAATATAACTACAAAAACATAAAAAAAAATATTTGACTTTCTTTTTTTTTATGTTTTCAAATATTATTTCTTAGAATATCTTAGGCCCTCACAGAGGGCCTAGAGGGCCCTGACGGCTCGCCACTGGTTTTCACTATAAGTACAACTTATTAATTTAACCCTTTTAGAAGGGAAGATATGGTCAAATGTTCTGGGAATGTCATTTTCGAGCCTGAGACCTGAAAAACAGGCTCGGGGCCTCACAGGTAGGAGGATGCGCAAAACAGACAAACTAATTAGGCTTTATTTAAAAATTAAAGAATACTTTAGGTTAAGGTCTTCTTTTGAATAAGAAAAAAGCTTTGGGGGTATCTACAGATTAATATTAAGCCTGACAAAGTACTTAACGTCTAATATATTGCATAATTTGTTTTGGGACTTGACAATCAACTTCCCTGCAATGTTAACTATGTTGAAGCACTTATTTTAACTGATATTATACATATTAATTATACTCTTATTGATGTATGTAGATATAAAACGAAATGTGCAGAATATGACCGTTTAATGGTGGAGGTACACACATATCGATAGATGTCTTGTAATGCACTGTTGAGGAACCTGCGACCCAAGTATTTAATCTCCGACCTTGTCAGGTATTGAACATTCAATAAATAAAGAACACATAATTATTAAATATAAAACACAGAATTTGTGTGATTATACTAAATGATTTACAAATAAACACCAATAAACATATTTACAACTCTTACACATGCTGCTGTAACGAAAACATTTTCAACTTGGGATCAATAAAGTATATCTTATCTTAAGATGATCGATGGCTACTGCCATATTTGCAAAATGTGCCTCCGTACCTTGACAAGTGCATGTTTCAGGCTTATCAATTAACAACAGGAGGGGTCACATACATAAAACCAGCTGTTAAATAAAGCTCTTCTGACCTTAGCTATCATGTGGGTATATATTAATGCTGCCCATTATGGACACAAGCAATTTTCACCCATTTATTAATTATATGTTTTAAATTTGACTCTTCAAAGTCAGAATCAATATAGATGTTTTTTATTTTAAAGAAAATTCAGATTGAACATAGTAAAAAACTATAGGTTACTTACTTAACCCCAGTCCTCAGAGTAACATGAAGTGAGATGTCTCACTATGGGATGCGCCTCATAGCGGAGCAAACAGAAGCATCAATCTCATTAAGCCAATCCTGATTGGCTGGTGATCTTGACGTCAGCGTCAGGGAATTCACCCCCTATAAGTAGCTTGCGCCACGACGCATGCGTCATTCAAAATAAGCACCTCTTCTCGCTTCACCATAGCAAGGAGGGCCGTCTGGTGAGACGTCTCACTTCATGTTACTCGTAGGCCTGGGGTTACGTAAGTAACCTATAATTCTCATTCATAACACTCTGTTCGATGTCTCACTATGGGAAATTGTAGCTCCCGTATTGCCAGACGAGCTTATCTCGAAAATCACCAAACCGACCCGATTATGGTACCACTCACGGGCCAGGCCCATAGAGCCAATCACTCTGGGTGTGGGTGAAAGATCGCCGGCTTCCGTACACCGTACAAACACCCTTGGACTGAGAGACAGAGCAAAGGGGAGTACTCTGTATTCATAACAGATCCCCATGAAATGAGAATCTCAGATATTTCCTGTGTGGGTAATATACTGGGATGTGAAAATACCCATCGTTCAGGTCAACTGATGTAAACCAGTCATTGTGTCACACGAGCCGCAGCAGAGATGTGTGAGTGAGCATTCTGAACTTATATCTTTTTAGATATTTGTTCAGAGCCCTTAAATCAAGTATTGGCTGAATTCCGTTCCCTCCCCGTTTGGGAACGAGGAAGTACTTGGAATAGAAGCCGCCCTGACTCTGCTCGGCGGGTACAATAGATATAGTCTCTTTCTCCAGAATGAGGGCTCTCCTCGGGCCTGCGAGTGCAGAATGCCTGAGAAGCGAGGAGGGGTGACAGCGAACTGGAGTCTGTAGCCCCGTGTTACTGTCTTGAAAACCCAAGCAGATGATGTAAGCATCTTCCATTGCATGCTCCTTAGAGCCAGTGAAGATGTCACATCTCCTCCTCTCCTCCTCTCTATTTGTTGTGTTATGGGGCCCTCTAGTGTCTGAACACAGTGGTGCCCCTTATCGACAGTACCCACCGACACTGCGCATGCACGTGACAGTGGTGCCTTCACAGCCCCAGCCGGCACTGCACATGCGCGTGGCGGTGGTGCCTTTACAGACCCGTCAGAAATCCGCGATTTGAGAGATGCCGTAGCTGCTCTCAGAAGGGGAACAATTGAAGGGCTGTTTATTGGCTTCATTGATTTTCTTTTAATTTTTTTGAGCTGCGCCCTCGGCCTGAAGCCTGGATGAGTCAGCGGCAAATATCTTATGACAGAAGAATCAACCAATGTGTGACATGTGTTTGTGCGGACTTGAGGATGGTGTTTAGGCATCTCTCGAGGCGGCGGGAACACATTCAGAGCTGGGGAATGAACTTCCAGCTCTGTCACGGAGGGGAGAAGGAGGGGCTGTCACGCCGCTCGCTTCTTCTTCCTCGACTGCTGGCCGAAATTCTGGGTTGGTTGAGCCTGAGCTGCAGCCGGAACCGGAGAATTTCTAGGCCAGCTTGCCCTTGTCTCCAGCCTGGGCTGGGGACTCGGGGCGGGCTGCGACCTCTGCGTCTTCGGTGCTTTAAACCAAGCAGAGTTTGAGGCAGCTTGGGTAAAGGACTGCTGCTGTGAAAGCAGTGGCTGGACCCTTCGAGGGAGGCAGAGGTGGAGTGCCTCGTCCTCCCTCTTCTTCGTCTCACACCTCCTTTGCATGGAGGCGAGAGCGGAGCCGAAAATTCCCTCGGGAACGATGGGCATATCCAGCACATCCTCCTTTTCCCGGTCTGGGAGGGTGGTGAGGTTGAGCCATCTCGCTTTTCCCTGCACCACCATGATCCCCATTACCTTGAGACAAATGTCCGTGACCGCAGCCATCTCGTCCAGAGTGGCTGCCCCCGGGTTACCCGACAGGTCCTCGCAGAGCTCCGCTTGGTAGGCAGTTAGCAGCGAGGACACATTCAGGGCCCTGGCGGACATCGCTGCAGCTTTATAGTACTTTTCAGTCATTGCTGACTGAAAACGGTCCGACTTTGTTGGCAGCGTGGGGTTCCTGCTTGGTGACGGGCCCACCCGTGGTAGAAGGTGGGCCGCTACCAGCGGTTCCATGGGCGGCATGCGGAGCAGGCCGAGCTTCTCCATTCCGTCGCAGTCTAGGGAGGAGGCACCCTGGATTGGGACCTTGTTGCTGAAGGGCCGGTCTCTTCACGAGACCGACACTTTATCCAACATCTCCGGGAAGACTGGAAGGAGTTGCCTCCTTTTCCCACGCTGCTTGGGGAAGATGTTTTCCCTCATAGCGGGACCCGGGGGTCTCCTTGGCCATTTCGGGCCACGGGACGTTGAGTCTGGCCGCAGCGCGTTTACACACGGCCTGCAGGTCCATGCTCAGACCGGGCGAAGCTGGTGTGCTATCGCCCGGGAGAGCCGCTCTCGCCTCAGGCTTTGCAGCCTGAGCCGGTGACATGAAGATGTCTTCTTCCTGTTCATCTGACTCGGACAAGGCGTCCTCCTCTTCGTCCTCCTCTTCGTCCAGCTCGAGGGCATCCTCCGCGGGTGAGACCATGGTGAGGTCTAACCGGGAGCCCCAGCTTGTCGCCACTGGGTCCCGGCCTGCCAGGACGCGGGATTCCGGTTCTATAGCCATCGCAGATAATGAGCCCCAGACCGACACGGAGAGGGGTTCACTCTCTGTGGCGGACGCCCCTGTGTCTTGACTGCCGGCCGGCGGGTCCGTGGACATGGGGGGGTCCTGTTCCGACACGCTAGCTTGTTGTGCTAACCGTCGGCGGAGTCTCTTGACGGTGAAGCGGACACAATGTCTGCATGAGCCGGGGTTGTCGATAGCGCCTCGGGCGTGTTCCAGCCCGAGGCAGGACGAACAGACCTGGTGTGTGTCTGTGCCCGAGATCTTCAACCCGCAGCCGCAGAGTCAAGCCACCGAGTCGAGCCACCGAGTCCCTGACTCCTCTGGTGTGAGGGAGAGGGGCGTCCATCTTGTTCGCCTCGTGGCGTGGAGAGGGCCCGCTCTCGACAGGTGGGATGGGAGAAAAAGGTGTTACCACCTTGTCCTTAATCCGGAGAAAAGGACGGTGTGGGTCTTTTATTACCGGAGAATACTGACTGGTGTGGCAGTATTCTCCTCTAATCCTTTCTTCCTCCGTGGAGAAGAGAAAAGAAAAAACGTCCTCGCTACCATGGTGTCGGTAGAGAGGGAGTGAGCTAGCAACAGGTGTGATGCTAGCTTGAAAAATCGGACCTACCTTACTTTCTCGGGTAAGAGAAGGGTGATGTCGATTTTAAATACTAACAGCGTTAGTACTACCATCTTCCTGCAAAGCAGAAGGAGTAGCCGGCGAGCGCCCGTCGACCGAAATGGGTATTTGGGATCAGTCTGTGGACAGTGAAGCTTGCCCGGCTACTGAAGAGATGTGCTCTGAAGCGAGAAGAGGTGTTTGAATGATGCATGCGTCGTGTCGCAAGCTACTTATATGGGGTGAATTCCCTGACACTGACGTCAAGATCACCAGCCAATCAGGATTGGCGTAATGAGATTGATGCTTCTGTTTGCTCCGCGATGAGGTGCATCCCATAGTGAGACATCGAACGGAGTGTTAGCATGCCTCAGCATGGACCTTGCTTATCTCCTGGACCTTGCTTATCTTTCTTACAGTGCAGACGCTTTTCTGTTTGCTCCTGCCTCTGCTTACTTTTTATGTTGATTTTCCTATTCTTATTCTTCGAGCAGCGGCTCCTGGACATTAACCTATCACTGGGACAGTTCATCTTCGTAAATAGACGGAGGTTTTCAGCCATATTTCAAAATGTTTACGGCGACCCCAGTCTTACAGTAGTGTGGCCTAGCAACAGCTAAAGCCTGGTAGGCTACTGCATGCTATTTAGCTTAAGCTACTTGGTAGAAAAATGCCTCCGTTCTCTACAGATGACTTCCACAAACTTCTACAGAAGATGGCCGTGCTGGAAATGAAAATGCAACGGCTGGAAGTTAACGTGGAAGTGAATGGACTATGTTGTGGGACACCACTTTACCAGTGTTGCAAAATAATGGAAAAGGGTATACTAACTCACAGCTAGTTAGCAGCTACAAGGATTCCAAGGAACAGGAGGGCTGTGTACCGGGTCATAAATCTACAAGTGGTGGTCCTCCCTGGAACTCTCTGGTTGCAAAGCCTAAGAGTAAATCATTTTCATGGGATTTGGGAGGAAGGATAACGGGCAGAGCCCAACACTCTGAAATATGTGATGCGACCGGCTGGCCTGCATTGTTATCACCCAAGAGGAGCGCCTCTTCAACCCCTAAACAGCAGTGGACAGCTGCTAAAGGGAGAATTACAAAAAATCCTCCTAAACCACCAAGTGTGCCAATCCAGAACAGATACGCTCCGCTGACCGAGAGCCGGAGATCTCTTTCTGATGACCTGGATAACCCGTCCTCTTCACACAGCAGGGTAAGGACCAATAGCTACTCCAAAAGTAAAAGGCTAGAGGGAAAGCTAACGACTGGGCCTGAAACTCTGATTGTGGGTGACTCTGCTGTAAGAGATGTAAAAGGTCTGTGTAGTAAGAACAACACCAAAGTACTCTGTTTTCCCAAGGATGTGGTCTCTGACTTGGCTGAGAAGATCCTGCATATTGGGGCTGAACATCCGACTGTGAAGAATGTGGTACTACATATTGGAACAAATGATGTTGTGAAACAACAGTCAGAAGTGCTGAAAGAAGAATGTCTGTTGGAAACTGCCAGCTCTCTAAATGCAGAGGTGTTCATCAGTGGCCCTCTACCGCCAGTCAGAAGAGGAGTGGAGAGATTCAGCAGATTGTTTGCACTGAACACCTGGCTTTCAACTGTCTGTACTGACCATTCTGTGCATTTTATTGACAATTTTAACTTTTTCTGTGACCGCAGACATCTTTTCAAAGCAAATGGAGTTTGCCTGAACAAGTTAGGAGTGAAATTGTTTACATATTCAACTGCCTGCGTCATCAATCTGTTCCCTCTGCCAAGGACAAGCGGCCATAGGAATCAAAACAGGAGATAGACACAACACATCGCGCAGAAAACCCTGAAGAAGTATCACTGCACCCGCCTGAGGAATGTTCTGATTATGGGAGACCTAAGAAACACACGGAGGAGTCCCCACCGCCCGTCACCCCCCCCCCTGTCAACGCCTTTGAGGATACTCCGTTCACCCTTTCGCCCTCGCCCACCCTCCTGGAGATCGTGGAACACAAGAAGGAGATACAGAGGGCTGGCACCGATTCCTTCCTGGATTTCAAAGACCAGACTAAGGCGATACGCAGGGCTGGCAGCATGTCCTTTACCCCCGCTCCTCAACGACGCCCACCAAAATCACCAAAGTAGAGACGCGCACCATCTCCCCCGGCTTCATCACCATGCCTACCACAATCATCCAAACCAACACAATCTGCAAACTGATATCTGCTGGGTCCAGGCTCAAGGGCGTATGGCACTCTCAACTCTTTCCAGGACATGCCCGGGCCCTGCCTGCCAGTAGCTTTGCCGATATCTGTGTTGATAGGTAATAGATTAAGAGCGGTGAATGATCTTAGATACAGGAAGCACTCAAACGTTTGTGTGAGTTTATCTAATTTAGCAGTGATTCCATGTCAGCCACAGCTTGTTACAAAAAACATGACTGATAGTGTGTTTAACGAACTTAAACTAGCTTTATTAAATGTCAGGTCTTTGGCAGGAAAAACATTTTTAATCAATGATTTTATCACTGAGCACAATCTTGATTTTATGTTTTTAACAGAAACTTGGATTGAACAAAATAACAGTGCAGCTGTTCTTATCGAATCAACCCCTCCCAACTTTAGTTTTATGAGTCAGGAAATAATGCATAAGAAAGGGGGTGGAGTTGCTATTCTGTTCAATGATTCCATTCAATGCAGGAAGACATTGTATGGAAACTTTGATTCTTTTGAATATGTGGCCCTTCAGCTGAAATGCTCCTCTCGAGCTCTGTTCCTAAATATCTATAGGCCACCCAAATACTGTGCAAGCTTTTTTGATGACCTTACTGAACTGCTGTCTATAGTGTGTATTGACTTTGACCGTCTAGTCATTATTGGTGATTTTAACATCCATGTTGACAACCCCCAGGACAGAGGGGCTAAATAACTGTTTTGTGTTCTTGATAGCTATGGACTGACTCAGCATGTGACGGAGCCCACCCACAATAAGGGGCACACTCTGGACTTAATTATCTCAAAAGGTCTGAATATCTCTAAGGTTGTGGTGACTGATGTTGCACTCTCTGACCATTCCTGTGTTTTCTTTGAGAGCTCTATTTCTGTTCAGACAAGTGTTCAAAAAGAGGTAACCACAAAGCGATGTTTAACTGAAAATACTAGGGAAATGTTTACTCAGAATTTTTCTTCCACACTTGCCCCTGCTAACACCTCAGTAAATGAGCTAGTAGATCATTTTAATTCAAAAATGTTATAGATGCCATTGCTCCAATTAAGGTAAAGGAAGTGACTGGGAAGAAAATATCTCCATGGAGAAAGGCCATGACCGTTAAAACAGAAAAAAGAGAATGTCGAAAAGCTGAACGCAGGTGGCGAAAAACAAATCTCCAGGTTCACTTTGAAATTTCTAAAGAGAGACTTGGCCTTTATAATTTGGAATTGAAAAACGCACGACAATCATTCTTCTCTGACATCATTACCAAAAACAAAAACAACGCACGTGCCTTGTTTGCTACCGTCGACAGACTAACTAACCCCCCAGTGTCAGTAGCCTCTGCATTTCTATCCACCAGGGCGTGCAATGATTTTGCCTCCTTTTTCACTGACAAAATTCAGAAAATCAGACAAGCAGTCAGTGCCTCTGCATCAGGAACAGCAAATGTGTTGTCTCTGTGTCCACTTAACATCAATTCAGACATCATGACACAATTCCATCAGATTAATGATCAAAACCTGGAGGACATTATACAACTTCTGAAATCCTCCTCCTGCTGCCTTGATATTATTCCAACAGGATTTTTCAAAGATGTTTTGCCTTGCATGGCCTCAGAACTACTTCATATAGTAAACAAATCTCTTCACTCAGGTATTTTTCCACAGGCCCTGAAAACTGCAGTCATTAAACCGCTCTTAAAAAAGAATAATCTAGAAGCTTCAGTAATGAACAATTACAGGCCCATATCAAACCTGCCATTTCTAGGTAAGATCATTGAAAAAGTTGTTTTTCAACAGTTGAGTAATTTCTTGCATTTAAATGGTTGTTTCGATGTGTTCCAGTCAGGCTTTCGTCCAAACCACAGCACTGAGACTGCTCTTGTAAAGGTCTTTAACGACATCCACTAAAACACAGACAGTGGCAGAACTTCAGTGTTAGTATTATTAGATCTCAGTGCTGCGTTTGACACTGTTGACCACAGCATATTACTGGACCGACTGGAAAACTGGGTGGGACTTTCGGAAACAGTTCTAAATTGGTTTAAATCCTACTTAAAGGACAGAAACAACTTTGTTTCTATCGGTAAATACACATCTGAGTTGACAAATATGACATGTGGGGTTCCTCAAGGCTCCATCTTGGGGCCTCTTCTCTTTAACATCTACATGCTACCACTGGCTCAGATAATGACAAACAACAAAATAAGTTACCATAGCTATGCAGATGACACACACATTTACGTAACAATTTCCCCAGGAGACTATGCTCCAATTCAAACACTGAGTAAGTGCATTGAACAAATCAATGACTGGATGTGTCAGAACTTTCTCCAATTAAACAAAGATAAAACTGAGGTTTTTGGAGCCAAGGCAGAACGTTTAAAAGTTAGCGCTGAGCTTCAGTCTGCAATGTTCAAACCAACAGATAAAGCCAGAAATCTAGGTGTAGTCATGGACTCTGACCTGAGTTTCAACAGTCACATTAAAACAGTTACTAAATCAGCCTACTATCACCTAAAGAACATATCTAGGATTAAAAGACTAATGTCACAGCAGGATTTGGAAAAACTTGTCCATGCTTTTATCTTCAGTAGACTCGACTACTGCAATGGTGTCTTCACAGGTCTCACTAACAAATCTATTAGAAAGCTGCAGCTGATTCAGAACGCCGCTGCTCGAGTCCTCACTAACACTAAGAAAGTGGATCACATCACTCCTGTTCTGAAGTCTTTACACTGGCTTCCTGTGTGTCAAAGAATAGATTTCAAAATACTGCTGCTGGTTTATAAAGCACTGAATGGTTTAGGCCCAAAATACATTACTGACCTCCTGCTAAACTATGAACCATCCAGATCTCTCAGGTCGTCAGGGACTGGTCAGCTTTCTGTCCCCAGAGTCAGAACTAAACATGGTAAAGCAGCGTTCAGTTATTATGCTCCAAACATCTGGAACAAACTCCCAGAAACCTGCACGTCCGCTGCAACTCTGACTACTTTTAAATCCAGGCTGAAGACTTTTCTTTTTGTCGCTGCTTTTATTTGAACTATTCATATCTTAAAACTGCACTGTAACTTTTATCCATGTACTTTTTCTTGTAATGTTTAATTGAACTATTTATATTTTAGACTGCACTGTAACTTTTTTTCTTAATGTTTATTTGCTTTTCTTTTTTAATGCTTAATGTCTTTCATTTTTTTTTGTAAAGCACTTTGAATTACCTTGCCTTGCCTTGCCTTGCCTTGCCTTGCCTTGCCTTGCCTTGCCTTATGAATGAGAACTGTAAATGATAGTCCGTCCAAAAATTCTTTTTTACTTAGAGTGAAAACTACCCTTGGTGGTGGACCCATTCAAATCCAGTTTTGGATAGTCTGCCGTGGTTCCATCCCATTTCAAAGTGCTGTTTGACGCTCGGCGTAACCCTCACCGCACTGCCACTCAAACATCCAATCACAGAGCTTGAGGACTAATTACGGGGTTTGTCAAGCAAAGCGGAGAGAATGATTACTTCCGGGTGTACAATTCTCTAAACCCTCGGTCCTGACGGACTCCAAAAGTATACAATCAAACAAATGAATAAACACAAGGATAATTGTGTCTTATTGTTGAACAAATAACAGTGTGTGGTTTAGAAAATAATACAAAATTAGAAGGAAACAATTATGAAACAATACAGATTTCTGAGTCCCTACTTTCCAAATAACTGACGGCAACAAAAGTCTGACATTATTCAATTAAAATAAAGAAGTAAAAACAATAAGTGTGGCTTGATATTGAGTTAGAAAAATGCTGTGAGAAGGGATCTGCGAAGAGCATTTTGCCGAGATCTCAACTCGTCTATTACCAACGTTCAGGGCAAGTCAATGGGACTCTCTAATAGTGACAACAGGGACACTGACATAACGTCAACATAGGCAGAGTTGGGAGTGAGAATGTGTTGGCCACAGCCTGAACAGGAGAACATGTTAAGCTTTTCGAATTTCGGAAAACAACATTTTCCATTATCCTAATTGTCCCTTATGTATGGGTTGACTTGGATATATGGCGGTCAGCTCTGATTTTGCTTGTTCAGCCATAAAAAGGCCATTATTGTAATGTTTCCAAGGGAAGTGATTTAATTTCCGTTGTGTTAAACCAACATTGCTAGAGATCTCTTCAATGCTTTCCTCATTTTGTGATGGTTTAGTAGATCCAGCTGCATCATCTTCAGTGAGGTTCTGGCTGCTAAATGCCTTCCTCCTGTCACCAAACTGTCTCTCCATTCCATTGCCAGCTTATATTTGGCTCTGTTTCTGATATCATTAAATCTCCCTTTGCATTGGGAAATATTTATCTAGAGGCCAAAGCAAATAATGGTTTGCAGTGCCATATATATGGTCTTGGGATTTTGCACTTCCTACACAACGACATTACTTTATTTCCGTGACAAAAAATACTTCGAACAAGATCTTTTCACAGTCAAAATAACTGATTTCAAGTTATAAATACATATTTTGTGTGAGGGTTCAGCTGTTATGAAGTCTGACATGCAATTATTTGCTGTTGAGCTAGAGAGCTCTTTTGTGACTGACTATTGCTGGCATGTTTCTGGCCGTATAGCATGGTAACAGTTCTCCTCATAGCTTCTTTACTGCTAAACGACCGCGGAAGTCGTCACTAATGCCTTTGACACATGCCAGGTAACTTGCCTACCAGGTGAATAGCGTGGTGCGTTGGTCGTGGTCTGTGTGCCTACTCTTTTCCAAACATTCAAGTGAATGCGGGGAAAGTGTGCCTGATGTTAGTGAGCTACCATAACCAGCTAACGGTATCGAGTCCATAGCCTACTGTATGTACTAGAAATCCTGTTTCCTTTATTCTACTGTGTGGTGTTTTTTTTAAATGTGCTAAAATATTGTCTGTTGGGTAGAGTAAAGGAATTAGTTGGCCTGAACTACATTTTCTTTTTTTCCATATCTACTCAATACGGTTGTTTTCGAACCGTCTGCCGCCTGTGATTATTTGTTTCTGGTCACATGGCATGCAGAGGATGTTACAGAAGGTCAGTGATAAATGTGATACCCATCACTTTGTCTCCTCTTCCGCTCTCATTTTCACACCAACTTTAAATCTCCTGCCTCCTTCACTTTCTTTTTTTCAAACTAATTATCTCTGTCTGTCAGACACTAACATATTGCTGCTCAACATGCTGAGAGAAAAGGATAGGAAGGAAAATATGGGAAAAAGTGAGGAGAAACACGGGATGGCTCCAAAGAAAAATAGAGAAGGAAGGGTTCATGCATCTCATCTCGCCCTCTTTGTCCCCAATGTAATAATTACGACTTGCGACCTCCCTTATTTTGTCCCTCAGCCATGCTTTTTCACCAATCCTCTTAACAATGATGTCTATTGCTTTCCCAGTCTTTCACGTTTTGTCTCATATTTTTTTTTACGTTTTCCTCTTTTTCATTCAATTTTTATAACTTTTTCCATGCTCCTCTGAGTGTGCCAGACGGAACACATTGTACTCTTTGTCCTGCCCTGAAAGCCCTAATGACATGGCATTCCTGGTGAAGGAGGTGAACTTTGAGGAGGTCGTGAATGGGTTGGATACCCTAAATGTGGCTGCCGTTCCTGTTTTGACGCATCTTGCACCTTAGCAAGCTGCACGGAACCTCCAGATTTTCAAGGAGGCTCCTTCACTCTTGGCTGCCAGCCCGGGAAAACAACCCTTGTTGAGCATGTCATCTGACTAAAAGATGGACAACCAATCCGCCAACGTCCCTACTGTGTCCCACAACAACTGGTAGAATAACTGCAGAAAGAGGTAGAAGAGCAACCCAGTCTCACGGCATTTCGTGTTCACCATCACGATTTTTAATCTATTGATTCGTGTTCACCATCACGATTTGCCCCTTTTTTCGTGTTGCACCGCACGATTTTAAAAGCAATGTATTTCTACTAGTAATGTGTTTCGTGCCTGCAGGCTGCAGCACGTCTTTTTCTCCGGTCGGGTCGTGGAAGACCGGAAGCTGTGTGGTTCATAAAAACATGTTCTTACTCAATATCAAGCCACAGTTATTGCTTTTATTTTAAATCGTATAATTTCGGACTTTTGTTGTCGTCTGTGAGGAAAATAAATGGGGCTCAGAGCCTCAGGATACTGAAATCTGTATTTTTTTAAATCTTTTTTTCCTTCTAATTTGTTATTCTTTTCAGAATAACACACTGTTATTTACTCACCAATAACACACAATTATCCTTGCTTTTATTTATTGGTTTAATTCCATAATCTCGGGCTTTTTTGGCGTCCGTCAGGAACTGAATTTCAAAATAAATATAACAGGAAACAGACGTAGGCATTTCGAGCGATTACCCAAGATCCGCAGCTATGGTTTTAAGCTCACTGATTGGATGTGTTGGGATTTGGTGTTTATATTATATGAAATCCGGAAAACATTTTAAAAGTATAAAATAATACTTAATTCCGAGTGCTCTTGCTTTTCTCTTTGAAAGTCATCACATAACGGCATTGTAATACACGGTTCGGCTGCATTACATACTACAGATGTGCCGTAGTTATTTATTTAGAGAGCCCTGATGAGAAGACCTTTGGAAAAACTGGAAGAAATGGCGCCGAAACTGAATACTTGATGTGGATCATAAATATATCAACAATTAAACAACATCTTCAATTTCTCTTCACACAATACGTCTCCTTGCAGTATCAACACTAATTCGGCTGACTTTTACATTTGATCTAATTCATAGATAGGATATATTTACACCATAACGGTGCACAGCTGATAAAAAAGGACTGTAGTTTTCAAAGATATTACTGATTTTCTTTGAATGTAAGAATGTAAATACTGAGTCTGAAATAGTATAGCAATATGCTGTAAAATGATGTGAAAGCATGCATAAAACTATACATCTTCAGATGTTGTACAATGTACATACACACTAATAATACAAAGTTATTATGGCTGTGTGCACCTTGTGTGCACCTCCTAGTGGTTAAAGCACGTTATTGAATTATTGTTTGTATGTGTTATATTTGATTAAATAAATATTAAGAGTACATACTTTCATAGGGGGAAAGTATAAATATATAAATATAGAATATACAAAATCAAGAAGATACTATAAGTGATCTCTACAATAAAACAGTTTAGTGCAGGATGTACACAGATATTAATAGGAGGAGGTGCAAAACAGAAAAACGGATTAACCTTTATTTAAACATTACATATTAAATATTAAGCCTGACAAAGTAATTAACGTCTAATATATTGCTTTCCTGCAATGTTAACTATGTTGAAGCACTTATTTTAACTGATATTATACACATTAATTATACTCTTATGTATGTAGATAGAATAAGAAATGTGCAGAATATGACAGTTTAATGCTGGAGGTACACACATATTGATAGATGTCTTGTAATGCACTGTTGAGGAACCTGTGACCCAAGTTTTTCATTCATTGCATAACTACACCGTAGTTGTGTATGATATGTCAATAAACCTTTGAAAATCTTGAAAGGGATGTGCAAAATAGCCATAATATACAGTCTTTAATTAACTATTAGTAGAGAATAACGAGTAATGAATATACTTTATTACTTGTTTCCATTCATGTCAATTGCAGATACATGTTTAGTCTTCTCAAGCACCAACTATCAAATATCTCTCCTGATTGTTGGCACTTGACAATCAGCTTACCTGAATTTTACTCAGGTGTAACTAAAGTCTGATTTAAGGGTTGTTTATATTTCACATAATTAATCAGAATCTGCAAAGTAACTCAAATAAATGCAGTGGAGTAAAAATACCAGGTTAACCTCAGAATTGTAGTGGAGTAGAATTACAAAGTAGCAATGAGCTGTCATGTGGGTAGCCTATATATTAATGCTGCGCATTATGGACACAAGCGATTTTCACCCATTTATTAATTATATGTTTTACATTTGATAACACCAATGTGTTTAATAATGGCAACTTCTAATTGTGGGAAAAACGAAAACGTTCAGTAGAGACGTCCCATAGAACATTTTGCGAAACACAATAGCCAGCATGTGTAGTTCTGGGGGCGTGTTCGATTCTAGTTTTGGATAATCTGGCGTGGTTTTGTTCCATTTCACACAGCTGTTTGACGCTCTGCGTAACCTTACGGGAACTGTAGTCCTAAACGATAGCTGGGGATTATGGGTAGTGTAGTGTTTTCGGCCATCCTAAACTCAGAAATGTTGACAATCGCAATGATGCTCGAAATGTCCCTTATAGGCCTACGTCTGTTTCCGGTTATTTTTATTTTGAAATTCAGTTCAGAGAAAAAGACGTGCTGCAGCCTGCAGGCACGAAACACGTTACCAGTAGAAATACATTGCTTTTAAAATCGTGCTGTGCAACACGAAAAAAAGGGGCAAATCGTGATGGTGAACACGAATCAATAGATTAAAAATCGTGTTGGTGAACACGAAGTGCCGTGAGACTGGGTTGAGAAGAAATGATACAACTTGGAGTGATTGAGCTGCTGTGAGACGTGAGAAGGATTTCAAGATGGCGCCTGTGTCGGCATGCCGCTCCCTCAGCTCTCTGCCTTTAGCTATCCTGTTTTTGTTTTATGTTTGTCAGAATGTCCTTGCTCTCCTTGTCTATGATCGCCAAGCTCTCCTCCACCTAAGAGCCTCACTGGAGTTTATACTGCTGCCCAAACCTATATCTGGCAACCGTAAATCGACTCCCCCCCCTCTACTGTCAGATATTCCCACCTACCTGCGCCGGTTGCCCTGTATCCTGCCTCACCGAAAGCGATTTAGGCGACGGGGAAAGCGTGGTGGCACGCTCGTCCATCAAAAAGCACACTTGACGGCTTCTTCTGTGACTTATCCACGCATCAGATGTCATGGCCCTCTCGCTGCAACCATCCGAGGGTTCTGTGGATTCACCCTGTTTTTCCGGAGCTGCGGCCTCTGCTGGGCCCGCTGGCAGCTCCTCCTGCCCGACTGACTGCTCCCGGTCCGCGCGGCGTTCAACAGGCACATCTTCGTCAGCTGAGACGCACTACACCTTCGGCCAGCCCGGAGAGAACATTCTGCATGGCTTTGCTAAATGCTAGGTCAATAGCAAACAAGACGTTGCTGTTAAACAACTTCTTCACCTCTCATGATCTGGATTTAATGTTCCTGACGGAGACCTGGGTCCACACCGGCGAGTATGTACTGTTTTCTGAACTTCTTCAGCTCCCCCCGTACCACCGGCCGTGGTGGGGGTATAGCTTCAGTGTTTAGAGCTAATCTCCAATGCCGTTTGCTTCACCCAGTAACTAGCTATGCTAGCTCCGAGTTGCAGCTTTTTGAGCTGAACCCGGCCTCGCCTATACTCTGCACAGTCGTGTATCGTCCGCCAAAGTACAATAATGATTTTATAACTGACTTGTCTGACTTTCTGTCCGGGATCATGGTGAAATATGATCGTGTTTTGATCTGCGGAGACTTTAATGTCCATGTGTGCTGTGAGTCTAAACCTCTGGTTAGGGATTTTTTAAACCTCCTCGACTCTTTCGGTCTCATTCAGTCTGTGGCTGGCCCAACACATGATAAAGGACACACCTTAGACTTAGTATTATCGTTTGGATTGTCTATCTCTGTGGATGAAATCTGTGCAGGAACGCGTATCTCACACCATTTACCGCTTCTGTTTACAACCTCGATCCCTTCTGTAGGAGTCGAATCACATGCTCCTGCGAGTTGTCTGCGTTCAATTAACCCCTTGACTGCCTCACAGTTTTCAGATGCTTTTAATACTTATCCGATTTGTAAATTAGAGGTGAACTGTGCTTTTAGTGCGGATGAGCTTATCTCTTTGTTTGATTCGACATGCACACTAATACTGGATTCCGTTGCTCCTTTTACGCTTAGACGCAACAAAGTTCTCTCAGAGCCGTGGCTCAATGATTGTACTCACACTTTTAGACGCGCTTGTAGGCGTGCAGAGAGAAAATGGAAATGTCTCCTTAGAAATTCTTCGTGCTTGCCTTTCCGATTATCAGACGGCAGTTAAAGCAGCCAAAACAGAGTATATTTCTCTGTTAATCTCCAAAAACAGCCATACACCTCAAGTTATTTTTAATGTCCTCAATTCGATCATTAATCCTTGTGATGCTTCTCCAATTGTGCCATCAACTACTCTCTGCGATACATTTCTTAGATCTGCTCTAAGGCTAGCCTATACTAGTGCTACCCCAGATCCTGCTCCCTTTCTGTGCCCTGCTGTCCTCAACCATTTTGAGCCTGTATCCCTCTCTTCTCTCTCGGAAGTAGTCAAGCACCTGCGGCCGACAAACTGTATCTTAGACAGTATTCCCTCTCGCTTCCTTAGAGATGTTTTTGAATCAGTTGGAGCAAGTGTTTTATTGCTTGTAAACACCTCTCTTAGCTCAGGATGTGTCCCAAATTTCAGGCCCATCTCCCAGCTACCCTTTTTATCTAAAGCCTTGGAGTGAGTAGTCTACGCCCAGCTGCAGTCGTTTTTAACCACGCATGGCATCCACGAAAAATGTCAGTCTGGCTTTAAACCTATGCATAGCACTGAAACAGCCCTTTTAAGAGTTTTTAATGATCTGCTCTTAGCCGCCGATTCAGGCAGCCCAGCTATCTTGGTGCTGTTAGACTTAACTGCTGCCTTTGACACTGTGGATCATAGTATCCTGTTATCACGGCTTGAACAGTCCGCAGGTATTACAGGCTCTGCTCTTGCATGGTTTAGGTCTTACCTGATGGACTGTAGCTTCTCAGTGCAGCTAGGTGCTTTCTCCTCTGCCAAAGCCCCTCTTACCTGTGGGGTTCCCCAACGCTCGATTCTCGGCCCCATCTTTTTCCTATTGTATATACTGCCCCGAGGTTCAATTCTCACAAAACATATCCACATCCATTGTTACGCTGATGATGTACAGATGTATCTGCCTCTCAATCAAAATGCCAACTCACTACAGCAGTTGAAGGACTGCTTAATAGAGATTAATTCCTGGCTGAGCCAAAACTTCCTCACCCTCAATGAGAGCAAGACCGAGGTCATCTTTTTTGGACCCCAACCAACAGTCTCCCCGGTTGATATTCTGGGCTCCCTCAATAAAAATATCCTCCCCTCTATCATGAACCTTGGAGTGACCTTCAACAGCGCCTTTAAATGTGATAAGCAGGTTAGCACTGTAGTCAAGACCTGCTTTTTCAAAATACGACTATTGGCTAAGACCAAGTCGTTTTTATCTTTTAAAGACCTAGAAAGGGTTATTAACGCCTTTGTTACCTCAAGACTGGATTACTGCAATGCTCTGTATGTGGGTATGGACCAGGCCTCAATTAGACTGCAGCTAGTTCAGAATGCAGCTGCACGTCTTCTTACTGGCCATAAAAAGCATGACCATATCACCTCAAATTCTGGCTTTATTGCACTGGCTTCCAGTTCGGTTCAGAATAGATTTTAAACTCCTTTTATTTGTTTGCAAAGCCCTAAATGGGCTGGCTCCTGCCTATATAGCCGAACTCCTCCATCACTACACCCCAGGCAGAGCCTTAACGTCGACTACAGCTGCTGTTGATAGTGCCTAAGACCAGGCTTAAAAACGGGCATCGAGCTTTCGCAGCGGCTGGCCCTAGTCTCTGGAATACTTTGCCCCTCCATGTGAGGTCGGCCCAGACCCTGGGGGTTTTTAAATCAATACTTAAAACTCGCTTTTTCTCTCTGGCTTTTGTTTAATTATTTATATATTTAGTTATCCACAGAATTGATACTATTTTTAATATTATTAAATGTTATTAATATTATTGGGGTTTTATGGGGTTTCAGTTTTTTTATGATTGGTAGGTTGGGGGGGAGACCTTTGAGAAGGTTCTGACTGGACTGACTGGTAGCTACGTCTGGTTGCTTGGAGCTGAGTTGGTATAGCCTAACCCTGAATTAGATTAGAACATTTTACAAACATGAGGAATAACCTCTTGGTTTTATAAACCTTTTTGGATCTCTGCTGGGTTTTCTTTTAAAACCCAAAACCCCCCTTGGGGTTGGTCCGTCCCCTCTCCCTCTGCGGATCTAAGGTCCGGTAGAGGGGGATGGGGCACAGAGTCGCTTATCCAGGCGGGGGAGTGCATCTGACGAAGAGATAGGTTGTTGTGCTCTCTATCTCTGTTTCTGATCCTACATTTTCACCCTGGACTAGAGGGAAAGCGTTCTTGGACGCCTTTTCAGCTCTGTTTCTTACTATATTCTTCCTACCCCGTTTACCTTGAACTATTCTAGGAGAGTGTGTTGACGTTGACTCGTTGGGCCTTTCCTCCTGTACTTGTTTGTTCCCCAGTTATTTCCTTTAACTGAATCTAGGAGAGGGCATTTAGGCCTCTCTACTTCCTTCTTTTGATTAGTTTAGTTTTGCACCCCCTTTCCTTTGAACTAATTTATACAGGAGAGTGCATTTACGTAGTCACGTTGTGCCTCTCGGTGTATACTTTATATACATTGTCTCTTTGGAGAGTGCTAGTACGTTGGATACGTTGGGCCTTTTTACTGTTGTCCCTCTTCACTAGTATCCCATGTCCCCTCTTCATAATTTGGGTCTTCATAGTTTCCACCCTATTCTAAGGGGAAGTGCTTTTTCCTTTCAATTTCTGGCTTTGTGTTTCTTCACCTCTTACTCGTTTAATATTTAGGAGAGTGCATTTACGTAGTCACGTTGTGCCTCTCTTCCTCTGTTTCTGGCTGTTCTTTTCATACCCTTGTTTCTCTGAAAAGAGAATAAATACTATTCTAAAAAGGAGCTGACACATGGTGTCTCTTCACTTGTACACTTGAGGGGTCAGAGTTAATATGGTGAGGGATTCCATGAGCGGTATGCGCCGGCCTGTGCCTTTACCTTGGACTTCTAATAGAACTGCTCAGATCTTGATAGATTGAGTGGGGAAGTTCATGAGATCTTTCTAGAGGGTTATCACGAATAACTTTTATCCAATTACCTTTTCCCTCTCTGTCTGTGTCTGTGTCTGTGTATTCTCTTGTTCCGATTAACCCAGCCAAATATTTTTTTTCTTCTTGTTTTGTATCTATATCTACACCGGGATCCGGAGTCGAGGCTGATCCTCTTGCTGTAGTCCTGTGTCTTGGATCCTCTATCCAGAGTTCAGGATTAAGTCGTGGACGTTCGGGTCGTGGCTGAACCTGTCTCTGCGGTCCTGCCTTGGGACTCGCCATGCTGCTTCCCTGATGGCTTCCTCGTGGATTCATCTTCTTATTACAGACACATGGATTTTCTAACATTCGGTCTATATGCTGTACATTGTATTATCTCTTCGATTTACACAAGGCATCTATTGCACGTCTGTCCGTCCTGGGAGAGGGATCCCTCCTCTGTTGCTCTCCCTGAGGTTTCTCCCATTTTTTCCCTTTAAACTGTGGCTTTTTTTCTGGAAGTTTTTCCTTGTCCGATGTGAGGGTCTAGGGATAGAGGGTGTCGTTTTTTCTCATACTGATATTCTGAACAATCTGTGCTGTTGTATTTACTGTAAAGTGTCTCTACTGTAGGCTATATTTATTATATGTACAGCACTTTGGCTCGACCAAAAATAGTTTATAAATGTGCTATATAAATAAAACTTGATTTGATTTGATTTGAGCCATCCAACTTAGAGTGGTGCAGCCCGTCTTCAAAAATGATGGGTCTCTAGTAGAGACCCATCCTTTTTCAGTAGAGACTCTCTACTGATATGCATGGATTTCCAGAAGCTCAACTCCATCTTAGAGTTTGACGCCTATCCCATGCCAAGAATTGATGTCTTGCTGAAGCGGGTTGGAGCTGCCAGGTACATCACCACCCTGGAGCTGTGTAAAGGGTACTGGCAAGTGCCGCTGGAGAAGTCAAGCAGACCACACAGCCTTCAGAACACTAACAGGGCTGTTCCAGTTTCCTGTGATGCCCTTTGGACTTCATGGAGCACCAGCTACTTTCCAGAGGCTGATGGACAGAGTCCTCCAGGGTTGTGAGAACTGCGGCTCTGTTTACCTCGATGATGTGGTGATTTTCAGCAACTTGTGGGAGGAGCATGTCCAACACCAACACACAGTGAAATGTGTTTTCAGCTTTTAACCCATCCTAGTACCAGGAGTCTCGTACTAGGAGCAGTGGGCAGCTATTGCACAGCGCCCGGGGAGCAATGGGAGTGAGGGGGGAAGGGGGTTGTCCGCTGCCTTGCTCAAGGGGCAGGAGGTGAACTGGGACCTCTCCAAGTAACCTCACCTTGAAAGACTACCTGTGTTCTTCCCCTGTCCTTATAAGTCCAGACTTCACCAAAAGGTTTCTGGTACAGGTGGACGCCTCTGCAGTAGGCCTTGGAGCAGTCCTGGTCCAAGGGGACCTTGGAGAAGAACGACCAATCCTGTACCTGAGTCGTAAGATGCTGCCCCATGAGACCAAATATTCCACTGTAGAGAAGGAGGGCCTAGCCATTAAGTGGGCCCGAGAGAGTCTGCAGTACTATCTGCTTGGGCGTGAGTTTGACCTGGAAACCGACCACCGTGCTCTCATCTGGATCAACTCCATGAACGATCACAACAGCCATCTTACCCGTTGGTACCTCTCACTCCAACCGTTCAAATTCATAATCCATCACTGATGTGGCAAATCGAATGTAGTGGCGGATTACCTTTCCAGGTTGCCGCACATCGCCAACCTCGGGGAGGGGGAGGATAATGTGACGGAGCGTATCACAGAGTGACTGACTCCGCCACTGACAGCGGCGACACACACACATACACAGACACCAAACATTTCCTGCTCTCTTCCGTTCGTCAATAAATAAGGTCAAATCATCACTAAAACGTCCCTTTTCCCCCTCCCTTTCAGTAGAGCGACCATGAGTGCACACTAGTGAGTCTGCAATTATTTAAACATACATTTAACTAAATTACACGATACTTACGTGACGGACAGCCAACAGAGTTTTGCCGCCGTCTCCCCAGCAAAGGGAATGTGGAAAAGACGGAGGCGCATTCAGTCACTCTCTGATCCGCTCCGTCACAGAAACTTTAATCTGCTGTGTTAGTTTAAACTCGGATTCAGGTGTAAGAAGGATGTCTTCAAAATGTATACTCCGCACCAGGGGACAGTGTACGACACAAGCAAGGATGTAGCTATCCCACACAGCTTGGTGAAATCAGGGACAACAACCTCTTGGACTCACAAACAATACATTGTAAAGTTGTTCTGGGAGGTAATGTGTGTACCCAAGAAACTACATTTGTTTTGTGGCATGAAGAGAATGAGTTCTTAAAGCTGTGATGTGCTGTACTGTAGACAATGACACCAGGCAGAAGTAGTGAGAACTCTACACAATGACAGTTTAGTTATTTATAAAGAAGTAGATTTACAGTTTTAAGTAAATAGGACATACAACTAACAGGCCAATATATAATCTGTTATTATGAAGTAGCATAAGAAGAGTTGTGAAGAGTTTAACAGCCAACAGTCTCCTTAAAATGATCGTACCATACAATGACACAGCATTGTCAATTGTGTTTGAAGAGAAATTTATTAAAATGACAAATGACTTAGACTTTTCTATAAAAAATTCAAACAAACACGACATTGGCAAGCTGTTTTTGTCATGCGTGTAACCAAAAGTCAACGATGAACTACTTAATTTATGTATGTAATTACATAATGTAACAAACTTAATTGTTTAACTAAACTATTATCTTTGACTTTAATTCAACACTGTAACCGTAATCTCAGAGGAAATATGTTGCCCACAAAACGTAATTCGATCATGGCAACACTGCTTTTTTAATTAAAATCAAAAATAGATAATGCCAAATCTTTTTTATATTAATTGACACACTTGGTTCGACTATTCAACAGGAAGATATTCTCAAAAGTACTGGAATTTACAAAAGTGACATTCTGTGTACCACCTCTTGTATGTTTTCCTTTTTTTCCTGGTCTGTGGCTTAAAGCAGGGGTTCCCAAACTTTGCCATGCCAAGGACCCCCATATAGCATTATCCTCTGGCGGGGACCCCCCTGTTGCACATTTTTTTTTAAATGATGTGTACAAGTGCCTCGCAATGGAGCATGCAGTGTGTTGCCACTACATTTGGTGCCTTCTGCCTGATCAAAGCTGTCACTCTGCTTGTTTTGCCTGTCATAGCCCCACTGTCCCATCTGAACGCACACCCACACAACGAAACCAGTCAAGTCCATTTGAGATTATGTACTCATCTAAAACTTGAAAATGTCTCTTCCCGTGTTCCTACCTTCCAGTGCTTTGCAAAATAATATTTCCTCAACAAAGTTGTCTTCTGAAATAAATCTAATGCTGTATGCAAGCAATTCTGCGACATTTGCTACATCCGTGCTCTCATCCAGCTGCAGAGCGAAATATTCACTAGCTCTCACTTGCTCCAAAAACTGAGCAGATACTCAGTTTCACTATCAGTAGCAGCAGCTTGATTCTGATTGGCTTGAAGGGCAGTCGTGTGATTACAAAAAAATAATAATTAAAAGATTGGCATCAAAGGACACATAGATTGATAGATATACACTTATTAATAACATCAACAACAAAAAAATCCCTTTTCCCTCAAACTTTGCGTGACCCCCCTGGTGCCCCCTGGCGGCCCCCCGGGGGGTCGGAGCCCCCACTTTGAAAAACACTGGCTTAAAGGACTGACATGGTTATTTTTGGTAAGATATTTAAAATGTGCTCTGAAACTGTTGTTATGACCATTTTTCTACTTTCACCTCCTAGCCATACTTTGCTACAATTCTAATGCTCTCATCACGACACACAACAACAGTAACTTGGCCATTAGCAGGACTGTCAGCTGTCCTTGACGTTTGCATTGTGTACCAATAATTTGGATTGTATGTGTGAAAATAATTAGGATTAATTGTACGTTTGTAATTTATTTCCTGTAAGCAAACCATGGTAAAGCTTAGATTTTCCAGCGAGTAAAACAGAAAACAATGCTAAAACTCAGAAAAACAAGATTGAACACACTCAGAAGTAATTATCTTCATAGTTTTACACATTATGAATATCACTGTTGTAAGAAGAACTTCTTGATATTGAGCAACTTTAAAATATAGCGATAAACCCATGAGGGATTAGTTTATTTTAGCCTAGCATAAAGCATCACAGAACAGCTAGCTTTGCTCCCCTTAAAATGAGAATATCTGTAACTAACACATTTAAACCTGAATGTGTGGTTTGACTTGAGTTACAGCACATACAAAGATACATCATGTTCACTTAAGGGCAGGGATGCCAACTTTAGGTACCTGGCTGGAGTGAGATTTTGATATCATGGGTTTAATTACACATGCGCACTAAATGACTGCTATCGTGTCAGCAGAGGAACCTTGGCATATATATAGGATATATATATATACAATATATACAAATACACAATATTGGACACAGACTATAAAGGGCACAACGTTTCATTCACTAATGAAAGTCAAACAGTTGTTGTTCTATTTATGTTTTTTTGTTTCATGTGGAACTACTTGAGCGGGGGGGTATACTACGAAGCAGGATTTTCGCTTAGCCGGCTAAATTCAGGGGAAACTCTACTTGAGGAAACTCTTTCCGGTCCTACGAAAGCTGGTTCTCTTTTTAGCAGGCTATCTCCATGGTAACTTGTGCTTAGCGGCTAACCTGGTCGGGACCAGGTTAGGTTGCAGGCTAAGAGCTCAACTCAGTGAAAGCACTGCCTACTGACCAATCAGAGCTCAGTGTGCGGAGTTTAAAGCGATCAAGTCATATTACAGGAGAAACGAAATACAGAAAAGCTGCCGTTGCAGGAAAGACGGCCGGCAAAAATCACCGACTGTGTGAACGTGAACATTAATAGAATATCACCTCCCATCTTCAGAGCAATCTGACTATTATAACATTAGCGTAAGAAAGCTTACTTAAATATCGGCCACAACATAAGTAACTGGATCAGAGTACATTAAGTACAGTCCGCGGCATATCACTTCATAATGTATCATATATTTCCTTATCTGAGTCAACTGAGCCGTATCTGGCCGTGCAACACTCACAGTGTCACATACTGTATGCAGAAGTATTATTTTAAGCAACACATTAAGTTGACGAAACACTCGAGACAAATGTTATTAAAGTCAGATCGTGTTTTAGCAGTGATATCATAAACATGTTAATGTATGCATTCAAACACTTTTTCTTTTGCCAGCTGTATGCACCTTGCAAGTTCAGCTATGTGGCTTTTATCCTGGATAAAGTGTTTAAGTCATGGATGTTTAAAGTTTAACTTTTTCATTTTTGACTAGTATTAAAGTTCACTTTTCATTCAGGAAGTATGACGCTGCGCTGTCAGTGCGCTTCTCCATGTTTGTGATTGGTCGAATGCTCCAAATACCACCCCTTTCATGTGAACGCGCACCTAACTAGATAGGAAACGGCTGGCTTGAGCGATCCACTTGATAACCAGCGTCGTAGTACAGTTTAGCGAGAGCGCGTATGTTTTGGATTAGGCCAACCGGCTAACTCAAACATATCCAGGTTAGGTTGAACCAGCTTCGTAGTATAGGCCCCAGGTCTCCCTTGAAAAAGAGATCAATGATCTCAATGGGATTTATCTGTATAAATAAAGGTTTGAAATGAAATGAAATGAAACACATGTTTTTCGGGATAACCAATTAATTGACTTATCGTACGATAAATAAAAATGAACTCGATAAATTACCATTTACATGAGGATGTGACTAGCAGTTTGAAAGGATGTACTTGAATTATTATTATTTATTATCATTATGTCAGTAGTCTAAAATGGTCACACAACGGTGCCGACAATATTATCGTTTATCGCAATCATTTCCGGGAAAATGTATCCAACAAAATTAATTATCGTGAGAGGCCTATACATGAATCACACACACAAACAAATCTACAGATTTACTCCAAACTGCCAAATATATTAATTAACACACTCTCACTCTCATACTCTTTGACTCTATGTTGGCCTAGTAGAACAATAAGCAGCAGACTTTTACTTTGTTATCATTTCTACTGGATCTTAGATCTGCGCATGCGCAATACGGGTCGGGGATTGACCAACCGGCTCCCACTGCTCTGCTGTCTGTTAACGTTGTTAAGAGTGGTGGGGGCGGATCGACAGCTTGAGCAGCTGTCAACTCAACATTGTAAATAAACAACCAAAGACGATCGCCGGTTCATCTTGTTTTTGGTGTGAGAATAGTTTGGGCAGCGTGAGAGCGTGAGATTGAGAGTGAAAGCGTGTGTCACACGCCAGAAGCGTGAGAGTTGGCAACCCTGCTTAAGGGCTTAAAAGGAGGGTATTTATGAACTTTTAAATCAGGCTTGCTATTTCCCAATGCTTCAAGTCAGGGCCGGTCCTAGACATGTTGGTGCCCTAGGCGAGATTATGATTTGGCGCCCCCCCCCCTCCAAACAATACACAATAGAATATATAAAGAATAAATGAAAAATCTCTACAAAAGACCAATACACTTCAAAAACTGAAACGTATTGACAATTTGGTTATAGACATAAAGAAGGTTTCAAATGTATTCATTATTGAATGAACATGTTTTAATTGGGGGGTGGACGTCACATCCTCTAGGGGGGTCCGGGGGTATGCCCACCCGAAAAGATTTGTTTTAACATTTTAAAGTAAAATGCTTCAATCTGGTGCACTTTGAGCACACAATTACTCAGAGACTAGATCTAGGGGGTACAACTCTAAACACCCATATGAAAAAGATTGGTTTACATTTTAATAACCAAATAATATGTGCCATAGCCAATAACAAATAAATGTAACGTATTTTATTTTTGTTGTTCATTTATATCTTATTTTAACTAGTTAACATTTATTTATTCATGCCTTTTTTTTTATATCTCCAGTTTTAAACGATATTTTTGGTTTACTGTCCTATAGTATACATTGTAATGATTTCAAACCTGTTTTTATTTATCCTAATAATTCTAAAGGTGTGCCTTGGATTTCTTTACATAAATTGTGACCAAACCGTTTGAGACCCACTGAGCAACCTGGTCTCACCAGAATACGTGACTCCACCACAACACCTTAACACCGCAGTAGGTGGTGGAGTCACGGACTCTGCTACATTTACGTGTCTGCACCACGGAAACAACGCCAATGTAAAGTGAATGAGGCTTCTTTGTTGTGGTGCACACACACATTTCTACAACGTCCCGCAGTGAGATTTTATTCTATAAAACGTTTTTAAAATCTACTTTATAGCTTGTAGTAACTCATGGGAGGCTTCTTTAATTTTTCGTCAGAATGTATTATAGTGCATTTGTTACGAATTGTTGTCAATGAATTAAAGGCATATTAAAGGCAATGTGAGCGTCCATTCCCATTGGATAACGGAGGATTTTACACCCAGAAGTAAGTATTCTCCTTACTGTCGATTGATTTTACAGTGATATCTGCTCTACTCATCAACTCAAAAACACCAGATTATCCTTGTTAATTACACAACGTTGATTGGTTTAAATTGTGTAGAATGCTTTTATATTTTTCCCCTTCGATTCGGAAAACAAGTATTTTTTCGGAGTTTAGGATGGCAGCAGACACTACACTACCCAGAATCCTCAGCTATCGTTCCGCTTTGCTTGACAAACCCCGTGATTAGTCCTCAAGCTCTGTGATTGGTTGACCTCCATATTAAAAAAAAACGTTTCGTAAAAGATAAAATCATACTTTATTCAGCAGTGCTTGCTTTACTCTTTGAAAGTCATCACATGAATGCATTGTAATAAATGGTTCGGCTGTATTAAATAGTACACATCTGTCGTAGTTCTTTATTTATCTACAGAGATCGGGCCTCAGAATAGACCGGAAACTATTCTTTTACCGTTCTGTTTTAATGTAATTGTTTTTATTAACAACTAGACCGCAGGGTCATGTTAAGACCATCTTTTCTGTGTTGCTGTGGGTTTTTTCCATCGCTTTTGTGTTACAAATATCAAAACAATAACAAAATATATCCATCGTAAACTAAAACAGAAACAGCAGTATATTTGATTTTGTTAAGACTGTAAACTTGACTGCTTTTTAACCCAAACCACCTACTGGTTAAAGCACGTTATTACACGTTTAGAATCATTGCAATGCAGGTAGATTGTGTTGCTTTTTAATGACTGTTTTAAAATGCCTTTTTCTTAATGTCTTTCATTTTTGTAAAGCACTTTTGAATGTGTTATATTTGATGAAAACATTTAAATATTAAGAGTACATGCAAAATAGTGGGAAAGTAGAAGGTCAATGATATACATTTATAATATAAAATATCAAGAAGATACTGTAAATTATATAATAAAACAGTTTAGTGCCTGATGTTCAAAGATATTAATAGGAGGATGTGCAAAACAGACAAACTAATAAGGCTTTATTGAAACATTAAATAATACTTTAGGTTAAGGTCTTCTTTTAAATAATAAAAAAGCTTTGGGTGTAACTACAGATAAATATGAAGTCTGACAAAGTACTTAAAGTCTAATATATTGCATGGTTTGTTTTGGGACTTGACAATCAACTTTCCTGCAATGTTAACTATGTTGAAGCACTTATTTTAACCGATATTATATATATTTATTATACTCTTATAAGATGTATGTAGATAGAATAAGAAATGTGCAGAATACAACAGTTTAATGGTGGAAGTATACATACATATTGACAGATGTCTTGTAATGCACTGTTGAGGAACCTGTGACCCAAGTTTTTAATTCATTGCATAACTACACCGTAGTTGTGTATGATATTTGAATAAACCTTTGAAAATCTTGAAATCTTGAAAGGGATGTGTAAAATAGCAATTATATACGGTTTTTAATGAACGATTAGAGAATAACGAGTAATGAATATACTTTATAGAGATCTGCAGATAAATGTGTTGTCTTCTCAAGCACCCACTATCAAATATCTCGCCTGATTGTTGGCACTTGCCAATCACCTTCACTGAATTTTACTCAGGTGTAACTAAAGTCTGATTTAAGGGTTGTTTATATTTCACATCATTAATCCAAATCTGTAAAGTAACTAAAATAAATGTAGTGGAATAAAAATACCAGACTAACCTTAAAGAAAGCCCTCAGGATTATATAAGACCTCCATCTCTGCTGCCATCTGGCAGGCGGTACCGCAGCATCCGGACTAAAACCACCAGACTCAGGGACAGTTTCATCCCACAGGCCATAAGACTATAACACCTGCACTTTGAAACAACATCCATAACATTCATCTGGCTGCTACTTAGAAATGATTTATCTAATATATCAGATTCCAATCACTTGTAGACTCTTATTGCACTATTTCACTTTTTAGTATTTTTGTTTTTGTATTTACTGGAGGAGCCTGTGACCTAAGGGGGGGGGGTAGGACACGTTCGATTCCTGTTTTGAATAGTGTCCCGTCGATGGGTTTCATTCCATTTCAAAGTGCTGTTTGGCGCTCGGTGTAAACTTCGCGCACTGCCACTCCAACATCCAATCACAGAGCTTGAGGACTAATCACCGGGTTTGTCAAGCAAAGCACATGGTGTAGTCCCAAACGATAGCTGAGGATGCTGGGTAGTGTAGTGTCTGCTGCCATCCTAAACTCCGAAAAAATATTTGTTTCTCCGAATCAAAGGGGGAAAATACAAAAGCATTGTACACAATTTAAACCAATCAATGTTGTGTAATTAACAAGGATAATCTGGTGTTTTTGAGTTGATGAGTAGTGCAGATATCACTGTAAAATCAATCGACAGTAAGGAGAATACTTACTTCCGGGTGTAAAATCCTCCATTATCCAATGGGAATGGACGCTCACATTGCCTTTTAATGTGAGCGTCCTCATTCAATGACAACAAGTCGTAACAAATGCACTATAATACATTCTGACGAAAAATAAAATTATTATGACTACAAATAAAATAAAATAAACTTCCCATGAGTTACTACAAGCTATAAAATAGATTTTAAAAACGTTTTATAGAATAAATGCTGACTGCGGGACGTTGTAGAAATGCGTGTGTGCACCACAACAAAGGAGCCTCATTCACTTTACATTGGGTTTGTTTCTGTGATGCAGACATGTAAATGTAGCAGAATCCGTGACTCCACCACGTACTGCGGTGTTAAGGTGTCGTGGTGGAGTCACGTATCTGGTGAGACCAGGTTGCACCGAGATAACTTAGACTATCTTATCTTAACTTAGACTAGATCTAAACACTCAGAGTCCTTTACCTCAATGAGCTTTAGTTATCAGCCTCAATCCAACAACAATCCGTGGTACCGATGTGCGCCCTCTCTCTCTCTCTCTCTCTCTCTCTCTCTCTCTCTTGCTCGCTCGGAGACACGCTCGTACTTTGGCTGTGAGCTGCGGGCGCCTGATAACTCAATATCCCCTACTTTCATCACTTACAGCGCCCATCGTACAGGGCAAAAAAGTGTAACCGGGGGGAGAAGGGTGTTACCTTGACTTAATTATGAATGTTGTTACATCTAGGATGAACCAAACAGTCAAATATGTTTTTTTCCCTCCCAGAACTACCAGTGCATCGCCCCCCCCAGATCTGGCGCGCCTATGCCAAAGACCGGCCCTGCTTCCACTCTTTTTGGTAAGCAACTCCCAAGATTGGATTAGCATATTTCTCAAAATGTCAAGTTACAACTTGAAACTATATCCCATTATCAACCAAATTGACTTTTTGCTGCACCATGTAATTCCTTATATTCACTGCTAACCGTGTAGCATGTGGTATGGTTACAATATATGTTATGATATCTGATAAACACCTTTACACCTTTAAGTGTCTGAATTACAATCTTGTATTTTTGATAACAGCAGGGTTTTAATTTTCTAAATGCACTTATATACTGATGGTTATGTGATTGTAAAGCTGCTTAAGGGCCAGCAGCAGCAGACTATGACCACAGCGGGCAGCTCCAGCTGGGAGTGAGTGTAATCATGCGAGTGCAAAGCAAGACTTGGTGAACAGGAAGAGCTGTGTGCCCAGCAAGCCTTCTCCGGAGGAGTCAAAATCTCAACCCTGTTTTCTTTGAAACATTTCCCCCGTAGGCTGCTGGGTGTGTAAATGATACTCTTACCTCCAATTGTATTTTTAGTAGTAATCTCCTGTCTGTACTTCTTGCATTTTATTTCTGATTTGTGAAGATTTATATCAATATTCCATTATTTATCTGAGCATAATAATACTGGAGCTAGGAAATTAGTTGTCATGGCAGCAGAGATAAAAATGCATTTTCGTTTGAATTGATTTCAGATGTCGTGATGTTATTTTAGACATTTGCTTTATTTTACTATTTGTATTGTATTCTACAGTACCATACTGAAATGTTGATTTAATTTATATCTTTAGTGAAGTGCAAAGTTGGGTCTTAAAAAGTATTACAAGTTGATAAATCAATTTAGCGAAAATGAAGGCTATTAAAAACTATTAACAAGTATTAAAAGGCATTTTCCAAGGTATTAAATGTTGTAGCTTGTTTTCAATAAGTATAACACTTGTCTAAAAAGGTTGTATTCTACAGTTTGCCTGAATGTAATCATTGCGTAGGTGTGTAGTGTGATTCTGTGTAGTTTATTTACAGTACGGCATCCCGTTGGATTTGACGTAATCTGAACAGGACATTGCACGCTCACTTTATGGGCGACTGTGGCTGCGAGGGAGTGCGGTTGTCTTTCAACCAGAAGGTTGTGGGTTCGATCCCAGCCCATGCAGTAAACATGTCGATGTATCCTTGGGCAAGATACTTAACCCTGAGTTGCTCCCGATGGCATGGCCAACGGTGTGTGAATGTGTATGAATGTTAGTTCCTAGAGTTAGGTACACTGCTCTGTGTGAATGGGTGAATGACATGTAGTATGTAAAGCGCTTTGAGGGGTCTTAAAGACTGGATAAAGCTATATAAGTACAGTCCATTTACCATTTACTTGATAGCGTGCGAAGGTCCGTTTACCCCGGTTGTTAAACAACATCGTTATGGGGAAATGCAAGTTTGCGTCCACATGGTTGGAAGATAAGGAGGGAGGACAATCAATACTGTATATAGTAAATGTGAGGTAAAGTGTGTCGCCAATGTAACCGGTTAAAATTCGAAATAGCGATGAGGTCTTAAAATGTATGGAAAGGGTCTTAACCTGTTTAGCCCTGACCCTGTTTTTCAGGTCTCAGGCTCGAAAATGACATTCCCAGAACAAATGACCATATCTTCCCTTCTAAAAGGGTTAAATTAATAATCGTTTTTCTCAAAGTAATGATACACCTGTGAGTAGGATGTAGAAAGTCAGAATCAATATAGATGTTTTCTATTTTAAAGAAATTTCAGATTGAACATAGTAAAAAACTGTAAATTATAGTGTCCGTCCAAAACTTATTTTTTACTTATAGTGAAAACTACCCTTGGATGATGGTAAGGTAGACTAAACGCTTTAGGAATCCACAGTACAACATATAATAAGTACCCTGTATCAAGATTGATGCAAAACAAGTGACATTTGACCTTTTCAGAGAGGTTTAGCAAAAAAACTCCACCTCTGAGGTGATTTGGGTGGAAATGGGGGTTTTACCGTTTCTCTGGAACCCATTGGTTTTGGTGATTAACATATCTTTCTGACCATTAGAGCCAATAGAATCGAAGGGGAATCTCCCCACTCACACACATACTAAAACAAAAAGGTGTGGGCTTTGTGCGCACAGTTTTGCACCAGAGTGAAACTGTCTCTAGCTCTGACTTCTAGAAACGGAAACGCAGGTTTATTGCTTATGGATTATCAGAAATCATTTCAAAGGGACACAGACACATTGGATTAACCTATGGATTAACTTCAGCAGCGTTTTTATCGTTTTAATGCGATTGAAGACCACTTTTGACCAGACTACGACACAGGTGAGCACTGAGCATACTTGCCAACCCTCCCGATTTTTGCGGGAGACTCCCGATTTCATAGCCCTCTCCCGGTTTCCTCCCGGGGTCATATTTCTCCCGCATTTCTCCCGATTTCTGACAAAATCAGATTTACTCACGACTGTTTCCACTCGGACTTTAATACAGCTACACTATTGTTTGGTTTCCATGGTAGCGCGTCTCTTTAGCAGCGTGTGCAACTGAAAGTCAAAAGAGGGTGAGGCAGATAGTCACTCCTTTCCTGTAAAATACAGGTCCGTCCAGCCCACACATATGCTCCATCAAGGATGGACAGGCCGCAAGACAGTGCACTTACAACTACAATAAGCATGTTAATGTTAATCTAACAGCTCCGGTGATCCACTAACACCTCCCCGGCGGTGGTTTTGAAATGCTCCCGATTTCTGTAGTCTCAAGGTTGGCAAGTATCCAGGTGAGCCATGTTAGCGTTTTTAGCTAACTAGCGCCACATGTTTTGATGTCTGTTCTTGTTATTATCACCGCGAGTTCGTGTTCGAGTGATAATGAGGGTAGGCCTACCCTTCAATTCTGTGTCACCTCACGATGTGAAACAATGTCATGGATGTGCAGACAAAGATAAAAAATAAGGTTTTGTGAGTGCATTTTGGTGCAGTAATCTGTTAGCATTTTTTGCTTGTTGCTAATTCAGAGGCTCAGCGTTAGCATTGTGGGTTTTATTTTGAATTTTTTTTAATAATGATCAGTTAGATGCAGGGCCGATTCTAGGATCTGTGGGGGCCCTAGGCAAAATGTCACTGGGGGCCCCTCGTACCAGCTTTCATCACCATTATGATATAAATAATCTGACACCAACAAAAACATTGCTAAATGTAAACAGTTTTTTATTTAACAACTTCGCATTTTTGTTATTTTCAAAGTTAGTTATTAGTTAGTAATATGAATATAAAAGACATACAAAAATGAATAAATCACGCATATAAATATAAAGAACAATTAAAACCAGAATAGTTTTCCTTTGTAAATCTACGTGAAGTTTTTTCAGTATTCTGCGGAAAGACTATATCTGTTTCTTGTTTTGCTCCTCTTGTTGCTAGTGCACACTTTTCACTATCATTTAGGACATTTGGCCATTGTGCAGGATTGTATGATGTGATCAAACTTTTGTAGTCGTGGTAGTGCTGCTGGAGGTAGGGGTTGACGTGTCATCTTCATGATGAGAAGATGTTGCTGTCCCACTGGAGGCAGATTTTGATGCCCCACTGGAGGCAGATGTTGACTGAACTGCTATGACCAAAAAAGAAACAGGGAATATCATGTTACAAGGAATCTTTGGAGTGCAATGCACAGTATGTGCATTGCATTGTGGGACGGGTAGCGCAGTGGTCTGTGCATCCGATCATCAGATCAAGGGGGAGTGCTGGGAACTCCAGTTCGAAACCTGCTCCCGCCGCCACTGCGTCAAGCCGTTGTGTCCTTGGGACACTTCACCCGGATTTGCTCCTGTGGGTATTGTCCACAGTACATGTATGATACCAATGTATACTTGTAAAAGTGCCTCGATGACCTCGAGGCGTGAAGATGGACGGAGTGGCGCAGTGGGCTGTGCAATGATCATCAGATCAAGGAGTGAAACCCGCTGCTGCTGTGTCTGTAAAGCCGGTGTGTCCTTGGGCAAGACACTTCACCTGAACTTGCTCCTATGGGTATTGTCCACAGTTTCTGACCATTGCATGTATGATATATGTGTAATGTGTGTATATGTAAAGCGCTTTGAGTCATTGAAAAAGCGCTATAATAAATGTAAGGAATTATTTATTATTATTATTATAATCAATTAAAAGTGGAATACTTAACTTACCGTCATCAGTATTTGGAGGGGGCACCTTATCCTTTTCCGTTGCTGCTGCTGGTGCCAGAAACGTAAGAAAGGATCATGAGGACAGATAATAAAGTGAAACTTATAACAGTAACATGTTAACAATTCAAAATGCTTTATCTAATTCAAATTCCTCATATTCAGCTTTAGAATGTTGGGGGGCCCCCAGTGAAATAGTCTTCATTGTTTACACTTTCCATTTCATTTGAAAGGGACAATGTAAGTGAACATGGTTCCAATTCAGAGGATTGTGCTGGAGGCTGTGGCTACTAAGGTTGAAATATACAGTTTTCAGTATCATCATATAACCACTAGGAGTACACTACAGAGAAGCAAAATACAATAAAATACACTCAACACATAGCACACTAACTTAACAATACGTTATTTAGAGTACACTTGTCCAAATGTCTTGCATCTACATTTCCTAATTTAATATTCATAGCTTGACAGTTAGCTCAGTCGGGCACAGCTTCATCATTTAACTAGCCTACATAAAAAGTTAGCTGATTTCCCCCTCCATATTACTCCATTACTGGTGTCCCATTAAACAACGGGTAAAACGTTAATGTAGAAATGGCATGTTTATTTCAGTAACAATGCCAAAAAGATTAATGAAGACGTGTTAATACTGTAATTACTAGCTTTTACGTTCTTTCAGCCGGCTAGCTAAGCTAAGCTAACACGTCAACGGCAACTATAATTTCTCAAACCAGTCTCATGGCATTTCGTGTTCACCAACACGATTTTTAATCTATTGATTCGTGTTCACCAACACGATTTTCCCCTTTATTGTGTTGCACAACACGATTTTAAAAGCAATGTATTTCTACTGGTAATGTGTTTCGTGCCTGCAGCACGTCTTTTTCTCTGGTCGGGTCGTGGAAGACCGGAAGCTGTGTGGTTCATAAAAACATGTTCTTACTCAATATCAAGCCACAATTATTGCTTTTATTTTAAATTGTATAATTTCTGACTTTTGTTGCCGTCTGTGAGGAAAATAAATGGGGCTCAGAGCCTCAGGATACTGAAATCTGTATTTTTTAAATCTTTTTTTCCTTCTAATTTGTTATTCTTTTCAAAATAACACACTGTTATTTACTCACCAATAACACACAATTATCCTTGCTTTTATTTATTGGTTTAATTCCATAATCTCAGGTTTTTTTTGGCGTCCGTCAGGAACTGAATTTCAAAATAAAAAAAACGGAAACAGACGTAGGCATTTCGAGCGATTACCCAAGATCCTCAGCTATGGTTTAAGCTCTCTGATTGGATGTTTTACCCGCAATGCATGCTGGGATTTGATGTTTATATTATATGAAATCCGGAAAACATTTTAAAAGAATAAAATAATACTTAATTCCGAGTGTTCTTGCTTTTCTCTTTGAAAGTTATCACATAACGGCATTGTGATACACGGTTCGGCTGCATTACATATTACAGATCTGCCGTAGTTCTTTATTTATAGAGCCCTGATGAGAAGACCTTTGGAAAAACTGAAGAAAAGCTGCCGAAACTGAATACTTGACGTGGATCATAAATATATCAGCAATTAAACAACATCTTCAATTTCTCTTCACACAATACGTCTCCTTGCAGTATCAACACTAATTCGGCTGACTTTTACATTTGATCTAATTCATAGATAGGTTATATTTACACCATAAGCTGATATAAAAGGACTTGTAGTTTTTAAAGATATTACTGATTTTCTTCGAATGTAAGAATGTAAATACTGAGTCTGAAATAGTATAGCAATATGCTGTACAATTATGTGAAAGCATGAATAACACTACACATCTACAGATGTTGTACATACATAAGTGTCCTACACTAATAATATAATAAAAAAGTTATTATGGCTGTGTGTACCTTGTGTGCACCTGCTAGTGGTTAAAGCACGTTATTGAATTATTGAAATAAAAAAATATTAAGAGTACATACTTTCATTGGGGGAAAGTAGAAGGTCTGTGATAGAAATATAGAATATACAAAATCAAGAAGATATTATAAGTGATCTCTACAACAAAACTGTTTAGTGCAGGATGTACAAAGATATTAACCTTTATTTAAACATTAAATAATACTTTAGATTAAGGTCTTCTTTTACATAAGAAAAAAACTTTGGGGTTATCTATCTACAGATAAATATTAAGCCTGACAAAGTACTTAACGTCTAATATATTGCTTTCCTGCAATGTTAACTATGTTGAAGCACTTATTTTAACTCATATTATACATATGAATTATACTCTTATGTATGTAGATAGTGTAAGAAATGTGCAGAATATGACAGTTTAATGGTGGAGGTACACACATATTGATAGATGTCTTGTAATGCACTGTTGAGGAACCTGTGACCCAAGTGTTGTATTCATTGCATAACTACACCGTAGTTGTGTACATGATATGTCAATAAACCTTTGAAAATCTTGAAATCTTGAAAGGGATGTGCAAAATAGTTATTATACAGTCTTTAATTAGAATAACGAGTAATGAATATACTTTATTACTCGTTTCCATTCATGTTAATTGCAGATACATGTTTAGTCTTCTCAAGCACCAACTATCAAATATCTCTCCTGATTGTTGGCACTTGACAATCACCTGAATTGTACTCAGGTGTAACTAAAGTCTGATTTAAGGGTTGTTTATATTTCACATAATTAATCAGAATCTGAAAAGTAACTCAAATAAGTGTAGTGGAGTAAAAATACCAGGTTAACCTCAGAATTGTAGTGGAGTAGAATTACAAAGTAACAATGAGCTGTCATGTGGGTATATATTAATGCTGCGCATTATGGACACAAGCGATTTTCACCCATTTATTAATTATATGTTTTACATTTGATAACACCAATGTGTTTAATACTGGCAACTTCTAATTGTGGGGAAAATGAAAACGTTCAGTAGAGACGTCCCATAGAACATTTTGCGAAACACAATAGCCAGCATGTGTAGTTCTGGGGGGGGCGTTCGATTCCAGTTTTGGATAGTCTGGCGTGGTTTCGTTCCATTTCAAACAGCTGTTTGACGCTCGGCGTAACCTTGGCGCACTGCCACTCCAACATCCAATCCTAGAGTTTGAAGATTAATCACGGGGACTGTAGTCCTAAACGATAGATGAGGATTATGGGTAGTGTAGTGTCTTCGGCCATCCTAAACTCAGAAATGTTGACAATCGCAATGATGCTCGAAATGTCCCTTATAGGCCTACATCTGTTTCTGGTTATTTTATTTTGGAATTCAGTTCCTAACGGACGCCAAAAAAGCCCGAGATTATGGAATTAAACCAATAAATAAAAGCATGGATAATTGTGTGTTATTGGTGAGTAAATAACAGTGTGTTATTTTGAAAACAACAGCAAATTAGAAGGAAAAAAATATTTTAAAATGTCAGTATTCTGAGGCTCTGAGCCCCATTTATTTTCCTCACAGACGGCAACAAAAGTCAGAAATTATATGATTTAAAATAAAAGCAATAATTGTGGCTTGATATTGTGTAAGAACATGTTTTTATGAACCCCACAGCTTCCGGTCTTCCACGACCCGACCGGAGAAAAAGACGTGCTGCAGGCACGAAATACATTACCAGTAGAAATACATTGCTTTTAAAATCGTGCTGTGCAACACGAAAAAAAAAGGGGGAAATCGTGTTGGTGAACACGAATCAATAGATTAAAAATCGTGTTCGTGAACACGAAATGCCATGAGACTGGGTTGAATTTCTAGCTTCTACGTTCTTTCAGCCAGCTAGCTAAGTTAAGCTAATAGGTCAACGGCGTTGTACCGACCCGGCTGTGCACACTTGACTCGGTAATGTCACGGCCAGCAGAGCAGATACTGTTCTGCTAGGTTAAATCAGGCCGGGGGCATAACACAAGAGGACATTAACCCCTTTACTTACTACACCTTTTCTCAGACCATGCCTCAGACAGATCTTAGAACTATACCTTAATTTTGATCACTACTACTCACAGCCTGGTGCAAACTTCCTGACCTTACATATCTGGCACCCTGGCTTGGATCAGGCCCATTTTTGAGATGCAATTGCAGTCACAAAATCTATAAACAATGTGACATTTCTTTGGCCAGTTGAGGCCAGTAGAACAACCTGTGAGCACAGAATATACATCAACCTATTTATGATGTAAAGATTAGCAAATAGTTGTTTAGGAACATCATCAGTTTTTTGTGTGTGTCTGCCTGACTTGTGAAAGTTTAATAAAAACTGCTTTTATCAGTTTTTGGTGTCTGCTGAAAATAAATAAAATGTCATAAGTATATTACATATTATAAATATATTTGTCATAATATAAATCAGTGCGGCTGGAAATCCCACTGCTGTGACAATATCTACAAATGTACTTTTTGGCGTAATATTCATATTTTATGAATAACAAATCTGTAATCCATGTGGAACTGTGTCACTGACTTCTTTCATTCAAAACAAACTTTGTTCTATTGAGCTGATAAAGACTAAACATGCTCGTATTGCTCTAAAATCACTCTGGGAACGGCCACTTTGTCTAATTATCCCATCTCATTTTAATATTAATGAGCCAGCGTTTTTGCGGACTTAAAATGTTCTGACCAACTGTTCACAGGCCTGCCATTACTAAACACTTTAGAACAAATAAAAACATGAAATCATTGCATGCTGCAGAGTGTTCATTTGTTCAGCTGTAGGTAGTACTACTACTAAAAAAACTGGATGTCTGTTCCAGGAAATCTAATTTGCAACATTTGCAAGTCACTTCTGAATGATCCACTATGTATCTTGTAATCAAAATCTAAAATCTTGCCTAGAGCAGCATAAGGGCTGGCCCTGCTCAAGCACATTGAAAGCAACATTCTAAGGTGTTCTCTTTGAGGAGATTGAAATGGAAATATGACAAAGTATTATGAATGCTTAGGGTAACTGTCTGTCTACGTTTGGCCTGGAAAGTAAACGCCTACCCTTACAGCTGTAAAGTATTTGATGAAGTGTCAATGTGTTTGTATATTTGCATGTATGCATATGGCGCCAATGTGTGAACCCACTGAATTTCCCCCTAGGGGGATAAATGAAGGTTCATCTTCTTCCTCATGTTTATCCATCCTGTAGGTTTTTTTTTGTGTCAAAATGTATGCATCAACTTGTAAGTGCTAGGGTTTGGCTCATGTGGCCTTTTTATATGTGCATTTGTCTGCGGGCGAGGTGATGGAAGAGAGAAAAGACAGGCAACGTTGTGAATAAGCCCTCTGTGTCACTTCAACTAAACTTTAAAAAAACTCAACAGAGACTTACAAAGTTAAGTTGGACAGCAGCGGAGAAGAGGGGGAGAGGATGGGGTAAGGGGACTGGACAGTGGGGAGGACAGAGAAGAATAACACCATCCTTAAAGAGTGAAAATAAAGGAGAATTCAAAGGGGGATTTTAAATGAAGGGGGTAACCAAAAGGGGGAGTGAGGAAGACGGAGAACAGAAGAGAAATTTGGGACAAGACAGGGAAGGAAAGATGAATTGAAGACAAACATAAAAAGGCAGGAGGTGTCACATGCAGCGCTTTGCTTGTGTCAAGCTGAGTATAAACAGTGTGTGTGTGTGTGTGTGTGTGTGTGTGTGTGTGTGTGTGTTTATGTGATGAGGGGAAAGGTTGACGTGCTTATGATGTCACCAGGTGACATTTAGTTGACAGGGGCCAAGCAACAGATGGGGCCTGGGATTGGGAACCAAAGTGTGTTTAAGTGTCCGTATCTTCTACTTAGCGTGTGTGATGCTCTATCGCAGGGACACCTTTGGTTTCAAAAGTGATGTGACTAATTGGTCCAAAGGGTCCCAAGGTTCAAGTTAGCCGTTCATCATGCAGACATCACGTCTGCTCGCGATCTTGGTCAAAGTTTTCAGGCAAACTGACACTGTGAGGAATCAACCCTTCTTCAGATATATACAGAACAAATGGAGAAGACCAGCACAATACGTAAACCCTTGTTTCACTTCTTTCTTTTTTTAGGGCTAATAGACAGAACTTCCAAAATAAACAGGAAAGGTCCAAAGAGACAGGACTGGGAAAAAAGGTTTCATTGTTTGTTTGTTTGAATTAGAATACCACATCCTCATTATAGCCTCCATATTTTGTATTACCCTTCCCTAAGGTGAAATACAAACTTCAATATCGTTTGTTTGTTTGTTTGTTGAACAATCTTTTTAATTGTGTTTATATTAAGTAATATTAATACATGGAACTACAGGGAAAGAAACATAAAGCCTGGAAAAAAATACTAGAAGAGAGGTTAAAACTGAATAAATCTCTTTAAACTTTGCAGTTACTATACAGCAGCACACAGGGCAAAAACAATTAAGTGCACCTTAAGTCATTAGCGACATCATTATACTTTTAATTAATGTCAGTTCACAGAACCTTAAATGCATCCTACAGTGTTTGAGCAGCACAGATGGGGTTTGTGTTCAGGAATTAGTATGTTAGTAATGTCTGCTACCTAAGGTAATATAGGCGTAATCTCCAGGATAGATGTTTCTATCTCAAATAAACAATAATTGTTCAAGAATGTCTTTAGAGGATTGAGCAAAGGCCAAAGGTTCAGCATTATTCTTTGGCATAGAGAGCATGATCTCATGGGAAAGCATACACTTTAAATAGCTCTCCACTCCACGTCTCATCAACGTTGGGTGGAAGTCGTAAACAGTACCGAAGGAGTGGCAGACCGGGGTGGTGGTTCCCCTTTTCAAAAAGGAGGATCAGAGGATGTGTGCCAATTACAGAGGCATCACACTACTCAGCCTCCCAGGGAAAGTTTACTCTAAGGTACTCGAAAGGAGGGTCAGGCCGATTGTTGAAACTCAGATTGAGGAGGAACAATGCGGATTCTGTCCTGGTCGTGGAACGACGGATCAGCTTTTTACTCTCGCAAGGATCCTGGAAGAGGCCTGGGAGTACGCCAGTGGCGAGCCGTGACTTTTATACCTAGGCCCTCTGACTCCCCCCAAGAAGAGATATTACGGCACAGCGTATACTTCAGCGGAATATCAAAACAGTGGCCCGGGGTGCAAAACGCATCAATGACAGCGACCCTCTACCACACAAAACAACACCATTTATATAAACACCTCTCATGAACCAGGTGATTTGCTGCCGTAATTTCTCGTTTGGAATATGAGGAAATGAACTGCGGTCTGGCTCTCCCAGCTTGCACGCAGTTTGATTGGCTAGCGCTTGTACTGGCGGGATTTGCATAAACGAAAGCATCGGGAGCATCAAAAGTTGAACATTGCTCAACTTTTGATGCTCACGATGCTTCCAAAGCCATGCACCGCTCCCCACAATGAAGTTCGGCGAAGATTCAAAATATTCTACGTCACCCCATTCAAATGAATGGGCGAAGCGTTGAAAGCATTTTTCGATGCCTGGAGTGTAGACGGGGCGTTAGGCCTACCTTTGATGATCAAATCACTTAAACACAAAGTCCATCCTCCTGTCCTTTTGGATGAAGCACTTCATGGCGGGTCATGCAGCTGATCCTTTGCCACTCAGTTTATCATTGGAACTCAATCTTAAAAATGACTCGGTTAATAATTTTGCAAACGATGTCATCACTATCACTGAAGTGAGCCATCATGAACGAACTTATGCTAATCATAAATCTATCGATCATAAATCTATCGATTAGATTTATGATTCGAAAATAATAAAAGTAGGGTAGACATGTGGATATTATCCGGCTGAACAAAACGTGCATTTATCTAACAGGTTTGTTTTCCACAGACCTTATTTCAAGCTATTTTCCAAAATCCTATGGAGAAATCCTATTGCTTTTGTGTCGAGGGAATCCGAGCGCAGCTTACTTCCGGGTTTTAGGACGCGTCACTGAACCACTTGCATAGACTTCACAGCGGGTGGATCTTGTCATAAAGTCCGCGAAAATAAAGCCCGCCCATTTAGAGGGAAGATATGATTGGTCAATTGTACTGTCATTTGACATTACTCTCTCATTGAGTTACTATAGCTGGCCCTCTTGTGAATGTACAGAGGGACCAACAAGTCTTCACATAACTCGCAGAGACGGCATTTAACCCTTCACATTCCAACAGAAACTGAACAGGCAGATTCGAAGGATTTATTTATTTGTAAATGTTATATTAAATCAAGTTATTTTGGTAAAACGAATGCAAAATGTAACAACAACAAAATATTAAAAAAAATATTGAAAACATATGTTTTCAAATATTATTTTTTTGAATATCTTAGGCCCTCACAGAGGGCCTAAAGGGCCCTGACGGCTCGCCACTGGAGTACGCTTATCCGGTCTACATGTGTTTTGTAGACTTGGAGAAGGCATGTGACTGAGTTCCCAGGGAGTTACGGTGGGAGGTGCTACGGGAGCATGGGGTGAGGGGGTCTCTACTCAGGGCCATCCAATCGCTGTACTCACAAAGCGAGAGCTGTGTCCGTGTCCTCGGCAGTAAGTCGGACCCATTTCCAGTGAGGGTTGGCCTCCCCCAGGGCTGCACTTTGTCACCAATCCTGTTTGTAATATACATGGATCAGATTTCGAGGCGTAGTCGTGGGGGAGGGGTCTGCAGTTCGGTGGACTAAGGATTGCACCACTGCTTTTTGCAGATGATGTGGTTCTGATGGCTTCATCGGTCTGCGACCTTCAGCACTCACTGAATCGGTTCGCAACCGAGTGTGAAGCGGCTGGGATGAGTTCAAGTATCTCGGGGTCTTGTTCTTGAGTGAGGGAACAATGGAGCGTGAGATGGGCCGGAGAATCGGAGCAGCGGGAGCGGTACTGCAGTCGCTTTACCGCACCGTTGTGACGAAAAGGGAGCTGAGCCAGAAGGCAAAGCTCTCTGTCTACCGGGCCATTTTCATTCCTACCCGCACCTATGGTCATGAAGGATGGGTCATGACCGAAAGAATGAGATTGCGGATACAATAGGCCGAGATGGGTTTTCTCCGCAGGGTGGCTGGTGTGTCCCTTAGGGATAAGGTGAGAAGTTCAGTCATCCGGGAGGGACTCGGAGTTGAACCGCTCCTCCTTCACGTCGAAAGGAGCCAGTTGAGGTGGTTCGGGCACCTAGTTAGGATGCCACCTGGGCGCCTCCCTAGGGAGGTGTTCCAGGCACGTCCAGCTGGGAAGAGACCAAAGGGTAGACCTAGGACCAGGTGGAGGGATTATATCTCTTCGCTGGCCTGGGAGCGCCTTGGGATCCCCCAGTCAGAGCTGGTTGATTTGGCAGGGAAAAGAAAGTTGGGGGCTCTTTGCTGGAAATGCTACCCCCGTGACCCGACCACGGATAAGCGGGAGAAGATGGATGGATGGATGGATCCACTCCACTTCACTTGACGTTCAATGGTTAGTTATTCCCAACCCTTACATGCACTAAACATGTGAGATTATCTTCTGCCAGGGATGTGGAGGCAGGAAACAACCGGTAGTAGCCAATAGATGTTTGAGTTATCTTTCTTACAGTGCAGACTCTTTTCTGCTTTGATCCTGTCTCTGCTTACTTTTTATGCTGATTTTCCTATTCTTATTCTCTGAAAATGTCGAGCAAATGAAAATGCAACGGTTGGAAGTTAACGTGGAAGTGAATGGACTATGTCGTGGGAATGACACCACTTTACCAGTGTTGCAAAATAATGGAGAAGGGTATGCTAACGCACAGCTAGTTAGCAGCTACAATGATTCCAAGGAACAGGAGGGCTGTGTACTGGGTAATACATCTAAAAGTGGTAGTCCTCCCTGGAACTCTCTGGGTGCAAAGCCTAAGAGTAAATCATTTCCATGGGATTTGGGAAGACAGATAACAGGCAGAGCCCAGCGCTCTGAAATCTGTGATGAAATCGGCTGGCCTGCATTGTTATCACCCAGGAAGAGCGCCTCTTCAACCCCTATTCATACTAGGAAACAGCAGTAGACAGCTGCTAAAGGGAGAATTACAAACAATCCTCCTAAACCACCAAGTGTGCCAATCCAGAACAGATACGCTCCGCTGACCGAGAACCGGAGATCTCTTTCTGATGACCCGGATAACCCGTCCTCTTCACACAGCAGGGTAAGGACTAATAGCTACTCTAAAAGTAAAAGGCTAGAGGGAAAGCTAACGACTGGGCCTGAAACTCTGATTGTGGGTGACTCTGCTGTAAGAGATGTAAAAGGTCTTTGTAATAAGAACAACACCAAAGTACTCTGTTTTCTCAAGAATGTGGTCTCTGACTTGGCTGAGAAGATCCTACATGTTGGGGCTGAACATCCGACTGTGAAGAACTCATTATACCCTAATGTCCTACTAGGGCATTGCGTTCCAAGAATGCAGGGCTGTTGGTTGTTCCTAGAATCTCTAAAAGTACAATGGGAGCCAGAGCCTTTTCTTATTAAGCTCCACATTTGTGGAATCAGCTTCCAGTTTGTGTTCGGGTGGCAGACACCCTATCCGTTTTTAAGAGTGCGCTTAAGACCTTCCTTTTTGATAAAGCTTATAGTTAGGGCTGATTAGATTCAGCCCCTAGTTTTGCTGATATAGGCTTAGTTCGTCAGGGGACATCTTACTTCTTCATTCTCTATGTCTATACCTGTGTACTCTCATGTTCCGTTTAACCCAGCTTCCCCACATTTCTTTCTTTTTGGTGTCTATATACATTGGGATCCGGAGTCATGGATGATCCTGCGGTCCTGTGTCCTGGATCGCGAGCGCTGGATCTTGAGTCGTGGATGTGGTCCTGGATCATCGGTTCTGGATGGATATCCTTGTGGATCAACACACTCTCACTCCCTAAGCGTCCAATAGCGACGTTTGGTTAGTGTCCGTGGCGTCCAATTGTGACGCTCCTAGGCTCCTTCAGCGTCATAAAGGGACGCAAATAGCTTTCAACTGATTGCAATGTTTTCCCATCTGCGTCGGGATTTGATGCTCATGGAAGCACGGCATTCGTTTATGCCGCTGTATGGAAGCAAACAAGAGACAGAAGTATTTGAATTGTATTAGACACTGAATTTATAGCATTGAAAATAATTACTTTGAAAATCATGTATCTGAATGTTTTTGCTCCGAATTTACCTATGTGAAATAAAAATGTAAAAATTCAAGTGAAAACAATTAGAATGTTCAAATTCAGATCCCAAAAATTCAAGTGAAAAAAATTCGACGTCAAAAAATTCGGTGTATAAAATTCGATGTCCAAAATTGCGATGCAGCATCATCCGGGCTCCTCAGACAGGAAAACCAATCGAGCCCTAATGCAATCAAACCGACTTCTGGCCTATCAGAGCACGGCTTTGTCAGTCATGTGATCACAACAACCCGGGAGAAAAATGACGGAGAACAGCAGGGCTCGCCGCTCGGGTAAGTAGTCAGTTTGTGCTCTTTATTTTACAAGCAGTGAGGGCTCGACAACATTTGTATCTTACATTAGCTAGCTAAATGAGTGAAGTAGCCTTGTGCCTTGCTGTTAGCAAGCTCCGTAGTTATCATTAATTGAAGTGAATCACAACGTTACTGTGTCCTTTTGTGTGTGTGTGTGTGTGACGGTTTGCAAAGTAACGTAACGATCACTTCGGTTAGATAAGTCAAGTAGACACTACACTATACAAAATACTCTCTTGCAAAAGCCCTGCATTTAAACATGTTAATGTTACTTTAGTAAAAGTATGCTAGTATAATTAGGAAAGTGTTGTTAAAGTCGACACAAGTTATACTATTATATAATTTGTTTTATTGTTATTACTGATGCACGAGTTGACTTAACTGTTGTAGTTGGAGCTCATTTTGAACAATGAGCTAACTAATGATTACTTTCATAATGGTTTAATGTGCTGACTATGTTCTACATTAATAGATCAAGGTCTGGTTTGTTCAAACTCTCAAAATAGTAGGACATGCTTGCCATGTCATAATTACCCAGAGTCCGAAGTGACACCTTTACAATGTTAAAGCTGTTAGATAAATGTAGTGATGTAAAAACTAAAATATTCAAGATAGTGTAGTGGAAAAGAGAATGTTTTAAAAAAAATGTTACTAAAACAAAATCTCTTGTTTTGGACTGACAGTAATGATTCAAGAAATAGTAGATAAACAAATACACACACATCTGATTTGTTGTGGATGCAACACAACAAATGGTGCTCTTACCTGTGATGCCTCCTCCAAACATTATAACCAGACTATCATTCAAACTATAAGTAACAGTTCTGTACTTGACTTTAGACAAACAATTCAAAAGACAAAATCAACACAATTTATTGAAAGACCAATCTTTATTTTACGGTGCCTCTCCTTTTGTTTGTATTATTAAACCCTGTCAATCTAAAAAACTGAGCAACTCAACAGTTAACTTTACACTATTTGTTCCCCTCTCATATTCACAGGATGGATGATTAGAGACCTTGGGGGAGACCTCAGCGTTATGAACGTCCTGTCTGTTGGTTTGGCCAGAGAGGGCTGAGGGTCTTTCCCTGCGAGGAGGACCTGGGGCCTGTACTACGAAGCAGGTTTTTCGCTTAGCGGCTAAATTCAGGGAAAACTCTGGGTTTCCGGTACTACGAAGCTGGTTCTCTTTTTAGCAGGCTAAATCTCCATGGTAACTTATGCTGAGCTGCTAACCTGCTCTGGAGCAGGCTAAGAGATCAACTCAGTGAAAGCACCGCCTGCTGACCAATCAGAGCTCAGTGTGCGGAGTTCAAAGCGATCAAGTCATATTACAGGAGAAAGGAAATACAGAAAAACTGCCGTTGCCGACGGCCGGCAAAAATCACCGACTGTGTGAAAATGAATAGAATATCACCTCCCATCTTCAGAGCAATCTGACTATTAGAACATTAGCGTTAACAAAGCACTTAAATATCTGCCACAACATCAGTAACCGGATCAGAGTAACATTAAGTACAGTCCGCGGCATATCACTTCATAATGTATCATATATTTCCTGATCTGAGTCCGCTGAGCCGTATCTGGCCGTGCAACACACTGTCACAGACTGTATGCAGAAGTATTATTTTAAGCAACACATTAAGTTGAGGAAACACTCGAGACAAATGTTATTAAAGTCAGATCGTGCTTTAGACGGGGCAGTAATATCATAAACCTGTTAATGTACGCATTCAAACACTTGTTCTTTTACCAGCTATATTCATCTTGCAGGTGCAGCTCTGTGGCTTTGATCCTGATCAAGTGTTTAAGGATGTTTAAAGTTTAACTTCTTCATATGTCTAATATTATAGTTGACTTTTCATTCAGGAAGTATGACGCTGCGCTGTCAGTACGCTTCTCCATGTTTGTGATTGGTCGAATGCTCCAAATACCACCCCTTTCATGTGAACGCGCACCTAACTAGATAGGACACGGCTGGCTTGAGCGATCCACTTGATAACCAGCGTCGTAGTACAGTTTAGCGAGAGCGCGTATGTTTTGGATTAGGCCAACCGGCTAACTCAAACATATCAGGTTAGGTTGAACCAGCTTCGTAGTACAGGCCCCCGGCGGGAGGACCTGCACCTACAGAACTTAGCCCATGCTGGGCATAGCTGTTACTTTATTTTACAAAATGTGTTTACTTAATCAATTAACAGATTAACATTTAGTGTAACTTATGTATATTATTTCATTTTATTTAAAAAAAAATTGTGATGGTTCATGCTTGATAACTTTTAGTTCACATTTCAATAAATTGTATTTGCACTCCTTTTGTCCGTTATTCTTACTGAAAATGTTAAGTTACACATTCACATCTGACTGAAGATTGGCACCATTTATTTGGGTATATCCAGTCTCTGATAGTGTTACGTTATTATGAGAGTGCTCCGTTTGATTCTGAAATTGTATATATTTATATAAATATATACATAGGCTATGTGTGTGTGTGTGTCCGCATCTGTAGCCTGTTATTGTCTCATTATACCGCACTGTGAATGAATCAAAGTAAATATACAAGTGGTCATGAACACATCTGTCCATCAGACAGAGGCTGCTGTGCCTCCTGTCATCATTAATGGACGTCTCTTTAAAATGACCGCTCAGAGGAGAGGAGTTCTCATTTCTCTAACCGCCTGCTGCTTCCCCTCCTCTCTCCTCGGTTCCCCTCCTTGGCTCATCCGCTCGCATCTCCTGTGGGCTGGACTAAGTCTCAAGGAGGGCAATTAGTGAAATGAGAAATGGCCTAAGTGTCTCTTAGTGAATGTCCTGTACTGCTCTTAAATCTCATAACATCAGCTTTTCCTTTCCCTCTTGGATGTTCTTCTGGACCCTCGGAGAAAGAGAACATGGTGAAGCAGTCCTGTCTCTCAGGCCTGTCCTTTCCTAACTGAAATATCAAAAAACATATTATTGCAGAGCAAGTGTGTTATTTAAGAAAGAGGTGTGTTTGTTTGTTCAGGGACTATAAATATAATGATTTTTTTATTTGAATGTGTTTTTTAAATCCAACAGTGTACTACAAAAATAATCAGATTATGAATAAACCGTTCTAAATTCATCAACATTGAAATAAATGTATTATTAAAATAATATTTAACTGTTATCAAAACTTAGTGCAACTGTAGAAGCTTGCTCTGTCCGGTTGTCTCACTGAAAGACAAAGGGTCGCAGCTCTCACTATGTTCAATCATTTTGCCTTAAATACATTGAAATGTGAAAGTTGAACAAAAAAGTGATGTTGCTTGGTAAAATGTAAATGTAACCTTTAGCTAAGAAAGTGCACTCAACATCACTGATGTGCAGGTGATCTAGTATTCAGTCATGTTTAATGGCATGTGTATCAGTGTATTAGAGTCATTACTTTATGCATTCTTTGTAAAGTATGAAAAAGGTATACCTTGGAATCCGTGCTGAAGTTCTCTGCTGCTAGGAGTCCAGATCTGTCTCTCCTCCGCTGGTCCAGCCTGTCTGGATCACCTTAAGGACACTTTGAACAAACAGATGTAAAGTTACATGCGTGGGTTACAGACTTCTTTACATGCAAACTACTTTTTATCTTCTTTTAAAAACAGGTCATAATCTTATTGTTATACTTAAGAAATTGCTGGATATCACAGTCCTCATACTGTATCAGTTTGATTGAGTATTATTGTGTAGGTCCTTTTTATTTTACTGTTACTTTGGATGAGTCAGTCAAATTAATGTGTTTCCATATGCCATATTCATATGCATCACACACGTAAGGGTAAGACACACACCTATTTAACAAATACAATGCAATGGATAAGCTTAATTTTCACTGAAGTCACACATAACGTCATATCTAATATTTAAACAAATAATTTCCTTGTCACTAAAGCATTGACTACGCTATTCATCATCCTTAAATGCAGGCATTAAGTTACATGTTCTGTTCTACAGCCACAATAAGGCTGTTTCTCAAGTGTGAGGATAATACAATTAAAAGAGGCATTGGTAATAATAATATTAAAAACAACAATGTTTGTGTCGTTCGTCGGATAGACGGTTAGCTGCAATAAATAACTCGAGTTCAACAAACCATATTACAATATCTAAGGGAGCGTTATTTCTGGACCATCTTGAAATGTGACGCTCATACTTTAAAGATACACACATTTCATTGTGAAGTTGATTTAATATACACTAAGCCTCTCTTCAACAATACGTTGACGTTATCTAGTCTATTGTATGCTATAGTAGAGCACAGAGCCCTTATATCTCTATGGTTCTGGTAGAGCATAGCGAATTTAAACGAACCTTAACAATGCATACAGTAACCTAACTATCTAACGTACAAGGATTACCTTATTTTAGCAACCTCGCACAGAAGCCTTTTGGTATATGGTAGCATCCCACTTAATGTTATACACTCTTGGATGCTACGCATAGCATCATTAGCACAGATGGAGCTACGATTGCTCAAATGCTAACCCAACTCTAAACATTCATTAACGTTAGCTTAATAAAAACACCAGTAACATAACATAAGTACTTTATGTACTTTATGCAGGGTTGACTTACCGAAGAAACTGCATTCACGGTCGGTCTATTTTAACCACAGATACATCCTATATTTGCATGACGAATAGTCCACCAGGAACCAACATAACAAACACGGCCGAGTTCAAGTAGTGTTCTCCTCTTGAGCTGAGCCGCTGTAGCATCACGAAGCCAATGGAGCTAACGGAGCTAGCCGTGAGACAGAGGAGCCAGGAGAAGCAGCCCTGTTGTCATGAAGGGGGAATCTAACTATATACAGAATATGTTTTTGTGGATCCAGGCTAGAAACATGTTCATTTTCTGATGTTAAGTTGGACATTTTAACATAGGGTCTACGAGAATTGCTCCCATATGCATCCATCGCCTACAGTTTGCAGCATTGATCTTCACAGCACTGTCCCCCAGAAGTCGGGTTGATTGCATTCGGGCTCGATTGCTTATCCTGTCTGAGTAGCCCGGATGATGCTGCATCGCAATTTTTGACGTCGAATTCTATACACCGAATTTTTTTACATCGAATTTTAAACACCGAAATATTTGACGTCGAATTTCTTTCACTTGAATTTTTGGGATCTGAATTTCAACATTTGTATTTCACATAGGTAAATTCGGAGCAAAAAACATTCAGATACATGATTTTCAAAGTAATTATTTTCAATGCTATAAATTCGGTGTCTGATCAAATTCAAATACTTCTGTCTCTTGTTTGCTTCCATACCGCTGCCCTTAAAGGCAATGTGAGCGTCCATTCCCATTGGATAACGGAGAATTGTACACCCGGAAGTAAGTATTCCTCTTACTGTCGATTTATTTTACGGTGATATCTGCAGTACTTATCGACTAAAAAACACCAGATTATCCTTGTTAATTACACAACTTTGATTGGTTTAAATTGTGTGCAATGCTTTTGTATTTTTCCCCTTTGATTCGGAGAAACACATATTTTTTCTGAGTAAAAGATGGCAGAAGACACTACACTACCCAGAATCCCCAGCTATCGTTTGGACTACACCATGTGCTCTGTTTGACAAACCCCGTTTGACAAACCCCGTCTATGTCACATGATCTTCAAATTTCTCCCTGCAGAAAAAGAAAACATGGCCGAAATTCGTTTTATTCTCGTGGAAAATGCCTATTTTAAAGTTAGTTTGGCCATTCAAATGCGTTTTGATGTAATTTGATGCGAGAAATATGAGTTGTTATTTCAGATTATGTGTGCAGTGGATGTACATGATCTTTAGTTTTGCTAGTTATTACGAAGATTACTTCAGGAAATCGCGATGTTTTCATTGTTACCAAGGTGGTTGCTAGGGACGCTGCTATCGATATTATTTCTGTTATGTTGTGTAACTGTTTAATGGTGTTATCTTTATTGCTACCCCCTTCCCCGTTAATGTATAGTGTTGGTCCACAGCCTAAACATATTAGTTTAACAAAATCCGCATCTAAAGATAGCCTACGTTATTTTCCCCCTGTGCAATTCCAGTCTCACAGCACATCGTCATTAACAAATACTGGAAACAGACCGAAAACATTTAACAAAAATAATAATAATACTTTATTCCGAGTGTGCTTGCTTTTCACTAAGCCACCAGGGTGGGAGGAGGGGGTCAGGAGGACGGGACTGAACTGACCGCCCAGGGGCACGGCAGAGGACCAGGAAGGGGTCTCGGGCGGACGGCCCGGGGGCAAGGCAGAGGACCAGGAAGGGGTCTCGGGCGGACGGCCCGGGGGTAAGGCAGAGTCGAAAAAGGGGGATTCGGGCGGACGGCCCGGGGGCAAGGCAGAGGACCAGGAAGGGGTCTCGGGCGGACGGCCCGGGGGTAAGGCAGAGTCCAAAAAGGGGGATTCGGGCGGACGGCCCGGGGGCAAGGCAGAGGGCCAGGAAGGGGTCTCGGGCGGACGGCCCGGGGGTAAGGCGGAGTCCCAAAAGGGGGACTCGGGCGGACGGCCCGGGGGCAAGACAGAGTCCAAGGTAGGGACCATGGAGGGGCGAAGGCAGCGGCAGGAAGAGTCAGGGGGCCGGGCCCGAGGGCGAGGCCCGCTGCACTCAGGGGGCCGGGCTCGAGGGCGAAGACCAGACAGCTCCGCAGGCCGGGCAGGAAGGCGCTGACGGGACAGCGCCGGAGGCCGGGCATGACCCGGTGTCGGAGCAGGTGGGACAGGCCTCGGCAGGATCCCCCACGGAAGAGGACCAGGACACGGGATTGGCAGGACCCCCGGCAGGAGAGCAGTCGGCGGGACCTCCAACAGCACAGGACAAAGGGTTGGCAGGACCCCCGGCAGGAGAGTAGTCGGCGGGACCTCCAATGAGACAGGACAAGGAGCTGGCAGGACCCCCGGCAGGAGAGTAGACGGCGGGACCCCCAACGGGACAGGACAAAGGGTTGGCAGGACCCCCGGCAGGAGAGTAGTTGGCGGGGCCTCCAACGGGACAGGACAAGGAGCTGGCAGGACCCCCGGCAGGAGAGTAGGCGGCGGGACCTCCAACGGGACAGGACACAGGGTTGGCAGGACCCCCGGCAGGAGAGCAGTCGGCGGGACCCCCAACGGGACAGGACATGGAGTAGGCAGGACCCCCGGCAGAAGAGTAGTCTGCGGGACCTCCAACGGCATAGGACATGGGGTTGGCAGGACCCCCGGCAGAAGAGTAGTCTGCGGGACCTCCAACGGCACAGGACCTGGGGTTGGCAGGAACCCCGGCAGAAGAGTAGTCTGCGGGACCTCCAACAGCACTTCAGTAGGGACTTTAGATGGGACTAGAGAAGGGACTAGGAAAGTGACCTGAGGAGGGACTAGGGAAAGGACTAGAGAAGGGACTACAGAGGGGACTAGAGAAGGGACCATAGGAGGAACTAGAGAACGAAACTCGAGAGGAGACTCGAGAGGGGAACTAGAGAGGGGACCTAAGGAGGGACCAGAGGAGGGACTAAAGGAGGGAACTCGAGGGGGAACTGGAGATGGGACTGTGGCAGCTGGGGCCACATCTGGGTCTGGCAGCAAGACTGCTGGGACCGGGACTGGGGCCGGAATTGAATCCAGAATCCTGGCTGAAAGGTCCGGTTCTGGAGCCCTGGCTCTTTGGCCTCGTGCTGCCAACCTGGCCTTGCGACCCCTTCCTTTAGGAGCCGTTTGGAGGCTCCGTGGACCTCCAAAGGCCAGACGAGTACCAGCGAACGGCTCCTGGACAGTAGCAAACACTGGGTGAGAAGCAGGGGCTGACGCCAGACGGACCACACCAACGCGTGTGGTGTCAAAACAGGAGTTGGGAGACCTGGGTCTGTCAGGATCGGGAAAACAAATTGTGAGGTAATCCAAAAGCCTGGCAGGTAAGAATTTCACCAAACTTTGATTCCTCAGTGTAAGGTAGACTGCATCTGCCAGAGCAGCATCTCGCTGCTGAACCCTGACCGCTCCTATCCATTGATCAGAGCAGGTAGCCAAAGAAAACGTAAAATCCAATAATTCCTGCTCAAAAGGATCTGCTGGGCCTATATTTAAGGTCGGGTTGTAATGTTACGGTGTGTGTAGGAAGCAGGACCCAAATGCAGATTTAAAGTGTCAAAAATATCTCCTTTATTTCAAGGCTAAACTCTTCACAAAGACAGAACAGCACACTCACCGAAGACCACGTCAAAACACAAGACAACCCGACAAAGAGAGACAGAAAACCCAGAACTTAAATACACCCAGGACTAATCACATAAACACGAGACAGGTGAGGAGGGAGGAGAAAACACATAGGTACCAGGTGAACACAATTGGGTAATCAGAGAGGGAAACAGACAGAAAGCAAACAGGCAGGAAACGGGGGTGAACACTTTACAAAATAAAATAGGAAACCCAAAGATAGAAAAGGACACGAAAAATACAAACACAGACAAATCCTAACAAATACGTCTCCTTGCAGTATCAACACTAATTCGGCTCACTTTTATATTTGATCCAATTGGTAGATAGGCTGTATTTACACCATAAAGGTGCACAGCTGATATAAATGGACACCTGGTGGTTAAAGCATGTTATTGAATTTAATTATTTTTATTATTAGATATGAATACGATCCCTATAAAGTATATTCATTACTCGTTATTCTCTACTAATAGTTAATTAAAGACTGTATGTAATGACTATTTTGCACATCCCTTTCAAGATTTCAAGATTTTCTAAGGTTAATTGACATATCATATAGGCCTACACAACTGTGGTGTAGTTCTGCACTGAATGAAAAACTTGGGTTGCAGGTTCCTCAATAGTGCATTACAAGACATCTATCAATATTTGTGCATACCTCCAGCAATGTTAACTATGTTGAAGCACTTATTTTAACTGATATTATACATAATGTATTATACTCTTACAAGATGTATGTAGATATTTCATCTCCGGCCTTGTCAGGTATTGAACAATCAATAAATAAAGAACACAAAATGTGTGTGACTATACTAAATGATTTTCAAATAAACACAACTGCATATTTAACTGTTACACATGCTGATGTAACGCAAATGTTCCAACTTGGGATCAATAAAGTATATCTTATCTTAAGCTGATCGATGGCTACTGCCATATTTTCAAAATGTGCCTCTGAACCTTGACAAGTGCATGTTTCAGGCTTATCAATTAATGTAATGTAATGTTATCACAGGGGTCACACACATAAGACCAGCTATTAAATAAAGCTCTTCTGACCTTAGCTGGTATGTGGGTATATATATTAATACTGCCCATAATGGGCACAAGCAATTTTCACCCATTTATTAATTATATGTTTTAAATGTGAGTGTTTCCTGTCCCCTAAACCTCCAGGGATGTACACAGTTTAATACTGGCAACTTCATATTATGGGAAATACGAAAATGTCTTTTAAAACTACAACTCCCAGTAGAGACGTGCCATAGAGAACATGTTGCGAAACAGAATAGCCAGCATGTGTAGTTCTGGGGACGGGGTGGGGGAGGGGAGGGATGCGGTGGACCCGTTCAAATCCAGTTTAGGACAGTCGGCTTAACCCTCGGAGCACACCCTCCAATCACAGAGCTTGAGGACTATCACGGGGTTTGTCAAGAGCACATGGTGTAGTCCAAACGATAGCTGGGGATTCTGGGTAGTGTAGTGTCTTCTGCCATCCTTTACTCCTGGGAATGGACGCTCACATTACCTTTAAGGGCAGCCGACATAAACGAATGCCGTGCTTCCATGAGCGTCAAATCCCGACGCAGATGGGAATACATTGCAATCAGTTGAAAGCTATTTGCGTCCCTTTATGACGCTGAAGGAGCCTAGGAGCGTCACAATTGGACGCCACGGACACTGACCAAACGTCGCTATTGGACGCTTAGGGAGTGAGAGTGTGTTGGGCTTTGTATATAAAAATGTACCAGTGACTGAGCCTCCGTACAGTTAGTGAAAGCAAACCAGCCCTTGCATACAGGGTACAGTGTTGGGTTAATGGTTTACAGTTTGTCACAAATCTCAGTGCACTGTGATACGCAGCATCTAACTTGACCAGGCAATTGGCAGGTGCATTCATATAGACCAGATCCCCATAGTCCAGCACAGGTAAAAAGGTCACAGTGACTAGCCTTTTCCTGGCCTCAAGCGAGAAACAGGACTTGTTTCTGAAAAAGAACCCTAGCCTAACCCTCAGTTTTTTTAGCAGGTTATTGACATGAAGTTTAAAAGAGAGACAATCATCAAGCCAGATACCAAGGTATTTGTAACAGGCAACAACTTCAAGTTGTGTTCGTTGCGTAGTTACAATATCTAAAACAGGCTCTGGTGTCTTTTTTGCTTTTGAAAAGAGCATTACCTCGGTACATTTAAAAGAAGCTTTAATTCAGAGAACTGAGTCTGAATAGTGTTAAAAACAGCCTGTAATTTAACAACAGCCTCTTTAAAGGTAAAGTCGTAATTGTTGGTGCAGATGAAAAGTAGTTAGAGGATGTATTGAGGTGGTCCGGGTATTGGGTGAGGGCTGAAGAAACAGCCTTCAGCCTATTGTATTGTCCATGTTAGTGTATAAGCTGTCTGTCAATGGTGAAAAGGTAAGATTGGCTTGTGACAACAACAGGCCTGATGAGGTCCAGAAAGTGGTAGGTGTCTCTGATATAACTGTGGTGTTTGGTGGAGAGGGGGCCTAAATGGTGTTCTATGTATTAGGAGATGTGGTATGGTGTGCTGTTGCAGTCTGAAACAATGAGTCTGCGGGGATCAACCTCATAGGGATTATTTCAGGTTGAGGCGTCTTTATGGATTTTGGGTAAAAGGTAGAACAGTGTGTGGATGGTCCAGATCGAAAAGTAAGTATTTTTGTTTTGAGGTGATTAATTTCTTGATATAGAGGGAAGTGATGATTGTTAAGAGTTATAGTTGTGTCTGTGGTTGTGGTTGTATGGTTGCTGGTATGTGCTTGTAATGTGTAGTGTTGTTTAGCTGTCTGGTAGCTTTAATAATGTCTGAGTGTCGGTCCATGATTATTATTTTGGAACCTTTGTCGGCCGGTTTGATGATGATGTTGTTTAGGATAAGAAGGAGGGTTGTGTGTGGGATACAGACCTTGTTTAGCGTAGGGGGGAAGGTTAGGTAAGGGTTGGGGCCTGTGAATACTGAAAGTCTGTGTGGGGCCTCAGCCTGTGATACATGTGGGAAATCCTCTTCATTCAGTGTTTCCGTGATGTGAAGAAGTATGCTGTGTGTGTCCACTTTGAAAAAAAGGTTGATGATATTCACTCTTCTTTTTCTGACTCACCTTTACTCACCGAAAGACCGAAAGAACGAGATCGCGGATACAAGCGGCCGAGATGGGTTTCCTCGGCCGGGTGGCTGGTGTCTCCCTTAGGGATAAGGTGAGAAGTTCAGTCATCAGGGAGGGACTCGGAGTTGAGCCGCTCCTCCTTCGCGTCGAAAGAAGCCAGTTGAGGTGGTTCGGGCACCTAGTTAGGATGCCACCTGGGCGCCTCCCTAGGGAGGTGTTCCAGGCACCTCCAGCTGGGAAGAGACCAAGGGGTAGACCTAGGACCAGGTGGAGGGATTATATCTCTTCGCTGGCCTGGGAGCGCCTTGGGATCCCCCAGTCAGGGGTGTATCTGCTGCTGCAGATACACGCTTTACAACATCAGGAGGATACGTCCCCACCTGACCCAGAAAGCAACGTAGGTTCTGGCCCAGGCTCTCGTCATCTCACGCCTAGACTACTGCAACTCCCTCCTGGCTGGTCTACCTGCATGTGCCATCCGACCTCTGCAGCTCATCCAGAATGCAGCGGCTTGTCTGGTCTTCAACCTTCCTACATTTTCCCACAACACGCCGCTCCCTTCACTGGCTTCCGGTAACTGCTAGATTCCACTTCAAGACAATAGTAACGTACATGCTGCGAATGGATCTGGCCCTTCCTACATCCAGGACATGGTTAAACTGTACACCCCAGCACGTGGACTCCGCTCTGCATCAGCCAAACAGCTCGCTGCACCCACAATGCGAAGGGGACCCAAGTTCCCATCAGCAAAAACACGTCGGTTTGCTATCCTGGCTCCAAAATGGTGGAATGAGCTCCACATTGAAATCAGGACAGCAGATAGCTTGCACATCTTCCGGCGTAGACTGAAAACTCATCTCTTTCGACTCCACTTTGAGCGATATAATTACTAACAAAGCACTTATATACTAATAAAGGACTGGCTTATCTAAAGCCAGTTGAGTAGCACTTGAAATGTTCTAGCTCTATGAAACCTGATGTACTTATATGATTCTATTTTCTTCAAGTTTGTATCTTGTTGGTCGCTTTGAATAAAAGCGTCAGCTAAATGCAATGTAATGTGTATTATGTTGGATTGTGTACGTAAATGGAATGTAAGAAGGGGTTGTGTGAAGTGTAGTCGGGTTCAATGTATGTTGGACTGTATGTATGGTGTCAGTGGTAAGCCTGGGGCGTTTTTTAGCCCTACCTGTGGCTACTTGGAGTGCTAATGGGTTGTAGGATGCCTGATGTACCCCTCCACTCAATTGCAAATTCTGGTTCTTGGCAAAATACATTATTTATGTTGGGAGGGCTCTTGACCTGTTCTACACTGCCCCCCCGAAAACGCGTCATCTGCAAGAAACAGCGTCTGAGGGCATCTTAATATTCAATAAACTATGAATGTTTTATATCCATGTAACGGGAAGAAACTCAGCTAACTGATCATTTTTTATAACTTTTCCAAAAAAAAACACAAAGGTAACACTCTGCCTCTGAATTAGCCACGAGCGAAAAAATGCTAACGCATTACTGCACAGAGACTCACTCATAACACCCTTATTACTTATCGTAGCTGCACGTCCAACCCATCGATTCGCATCGTGAGAAGACACAGAATCGAAGAATTCGCGAAGACAATAACAAGAACAGACATCAAAACATGTGGCGCTAGGTTGCTCAAAATGATCGTGAGCACTTCTCCTAATCCATCCCACCTCACAGGTGTGGCATATCAAGATGCTGATTAGACAGCATGATTATTGCAAAGGTGTGCCTTAGGCTGGCCACAATAAAAGGCCATTCTAAAATGTTCAGTTTTATCACACAGCATGTTCACCTCCAAGATCGTCTGAGACCAGCCACTCGGACAGCTGCTGCAACAATCGGTTTGTATAACCAAATAATTTCTGCACAAACTGTCAGAAACCGTCTCAGGGAAGCTCATCTACATGCTCGTCGTCCTCATCGGGGTCTCGACCTGACTCCGGTTCGTCGTCGTAACCGACTTGAGTGGGCAAATGCTCACATTCAATGGCGTCTGGCACGTTGGAGAGGTGTTCTCTTCACGGATGAATCCCAGTTTTCACTGTTGAGGGCAGATGGCAGACAGCGTGTGTGGCGTCGTGTGGGTGAGCGGTTTTCCTATGTCAATGTTGTGAATCGAGTGGCCCATGGTGATGGTGGGGTTATGGTATGGGCAGGCGTATGTTATGGACGACAAACACAGGTGCATTTTATTGATGGCATTGTGAATGCACAGAGATACCGTGACGAGATCCTGAGGCCCATTGTTGTGCCATTCATCCACGACCATCACCTCATGTTGCAGCATGATAATGCACGGCCCCATGTTGCAAGGATCTGTACAAAATTCCTGGAGACTGAAAACATCCCAGTTCTTGCATGGCCAGCATACTCACCGGACATGTCACCCATTGATCATGTTTGGGATGCTCTGGAACATTCCACAGGCCAAAATCAACAACCTGATCAACTCTATGCGAAGGAGATGTGTTGCACTGCGTGAGGCAAATGGTGGTCACACCAGATACTGACTGCTTTTCGGACCCCCCCCAGACCCCCCCAATAAAACAAAAATGCACGTTTCACAGAGTGGCCTTTTATTGTGGCCAGACTAAGGCACACCTGTGCAATAATCATGCTGTCTAATCAGCATCTTGATATGCCACATCTGTGAGGTGAGATGGATTATTTCGGCAAAGGAATGTGCTCACTATCACGGACTTTTTCAGATTTGTGAACAATATTTGAGATAAATGGTTATTTTGTGTATATAGAAAATGTTTTAGATCTTTGAGTTCATCTCATGAAAAATGGGAGCAAAAACGAAAGTGTTGCATTTATATTTTTGGTCATTGTATGTGACTGAAGAGTGACTGGCCATGTTTTATCCCTGCTAATGTTCTTGAATATCCAAGGTAAAGACACTTAAACCAAACGTCTGGCTTAAAGGGGACCTATCATGCAAAATGCACTTTGGTATGTCTTTTACACATACATATATGTCCCCGGTGTGTCAGGGAACTCACGCAGCATCAGAAAATAAAACCCTCTCTCTTTTCCTCCGTAGGCTACCCACATCTCTAAAAACGGGGGTACAACAGAGCTGATCCAGATTTGCGTCCAATATGAAATAATATCATTACGGACCCAGGGCACTATCAGAAACGTTGCTATCAGAAATAATGTCAGACTGTTTTGGACGTAATATGGTCTCTGTTTACATTAGCAAGCATTGCTAACACTCAGAGCTCACCTGTACTGGAGAGAGCACATGTGTGAAGAAGCAGGATATAAAAAGGAACTCGAGAGAAAGCATTTGAGCTCCATACTGTTTCAGAAATAATCCTTGATGTGGTTTTCAACATGTTTAATCACGGCAGTATCGACTGGTTGAATTCTCCCACATGAACAGGCATAAGCTCCGCCCCCTCTTTTTTTCAGCACTTTTGTAACAGGAAGTGAAATAGAGGGATATGAGGCATGGCTAGAATGGGTGATCTGTTTGGTATTTTGAGCAAAACACTTCATAGACATGTTTTTTATATATTTTTGTTCTAGCTGACATTAGCTAAATTAGCCACTGTGTTTATTGTTAACTTCCATTTACACACCAACGTCATGGTTTAACTTTGCATTGAGGAGTTATTATTGACACTGGTGTGATCACTTTTCATGTTACATTCATATAAAGTAGTTTGGACAATGTGGTTAAACGGTAGCCTTGTTTAAAACGTATATGAATTGTCATGCCGTTTTCCAAGGTCTTAATAATTTGGGTGAATTCAATATCGTTATATATAGAAATTACAGATCAAAAATAAATTGCAATAACCTGGAATTACCCTACAAGGCACAATACAGTGCATCTCCACAATTTCACATATCTTGGATAAACAAGCCAAAGAAGATTCACTTTATCAAACACTTAATAGCAATACATCTGGAAGACAATGACACAGCGCAGACACATTCTCTCGTTTACAGGAAAGAACTACTGGAGAGTGAAATATTTATCACATTTAGGTGATGTAAGGCAAGGATTCCATGAGCTATTTTCAGATTTCATGCTGTGTTTTAGTTTCAGTTTACACCCGAGGCCCAGATTTATAAATACATACAGCAGAACTGTATTCTACAACTGGGAGGACTTTAGAGTATGTCTCTAAAAGTGAGTCTTATTTTACTCACTGGGATGTAATTTATTCATCAGTTACTTTCTTAAAATAAATGATTGTCTAATGTTTTCACAGCTGATGGGCACAGTTTTAAATATGCCAACACGTACTGCACGGAAGAATGTGTGACAATGCATACTCTGCCTCTCTTCCAGATGCTACCTATATATTGAAGTCTTTGGGGAATTTAGAAGTCCTTTTTTCTTTCCTCTGTCCAAGTGCTTCTGCTGGCAGTGAGGAAGACACAGCTCAATGGTTTGGAAACGGGATAAAAGGATCCCCAAGGGTGATTGGAGAATAAAATACTGGAAAATAATGTAATGTAGCCCACTCTCACAATTTTAAATTCACAGAGCTGCAGTTTAAAAAAAAATCATTATAATAAAATCTGAAAGGCAATGTCTTTCACAGTGGAATACATTATTCGGAAGCTGTACAGTTTCTGTTTTGCCTGGAAAAAACAACCAAGTTTTTCTGAATAACATCCATCTGATTGACATTTCCATTCAGTATCAAAAAGTTAAAGAATATGATTTGTTAAGGTTTTGCACAAGGTGGTTTGTTGTCAGAAGAGAACAAGGCAATTACACCAGCATACATATACAGAGGAAATGTCATCAACCTGACCTCATGGTTATATATTGAACCCTATGGCTATATATACCGTTTATACCAAATGGCTTTATATGTTTATGTTGCAAGTTATTCATTTTTAGAAACCTGCATTAAAGCTACAGTAGAACACTTATTTAAGAAGCAGCTTTTGAGATGTTTGCTGACATTTCCTCACAGTAAACTTCCTGACAGCAATTATTAACTCAAATGCTCTAAAATAGACAAGAAAAACAAACAGCTATGTGGTGTTGCAGGGCTGTCCATGCCTTACATTCAACTCACATGCAATTACTGGATTATCTATCTTGTCTGTATAAATGTGCACTGCAAACTGCCAGGGCATTAATTTAGGAAAGATTTTAAAGCAGTAACAATGCACTTCTGTCCCCAGTGCTCTCTCGTTGACTCACGTTCCAACAGAAGTCACCCAGATCAGATCTGTGTGTTTTAAAGGACTGTCTCTTGAGGCATGCCTGAAGAAGGGGCTTGGTTTTTCTTTCATCCATTGGGCACTTTCTGATTCTAACTCACTCTCGAGGTACATGTCTTAGCTTGATGATAAAGTAGCCACTAACCACTGGTGCTTCGTCCTATCGTGGGATGGACCTGATTGGTACCCGGTCCTCTTATCGTGTCTTCAAAAAGAAATCCAACATAAACGTTCTGTTTTTCATCAAAACAATCCACCAAAATCAGTGTATATTAATATTCAAATCAAGTGAAGGGCTATACCACTGCTGAATCTATTTTTAATTAAGAACTACATCTTCGAGTTTGACAGCTTGGTTGAGGTTGTTACCGATAAGGCTAATTTCCATACATTGAGATTGTTAAACATTATGCAAATGCATACTGGAAAATACAGTGTTAACCTCCTTTAATCCTGCCACAAAACCCACAGCATGTAATGCTTGGCTGCCTTACCTGCTTCCATTAAGCAAACTCAGAGCGACGTTAGCGTTGATTTGTGTGATTGTATCCAACTATCTCTGAAGAACCAGCACCTTACCGTGGTAGAGAGGTTTGTGTGCCCTGATGAACCTGGGGGGCTGTGTTGTCTGAAACCTTGTGTTCCTGGTAGGGTCTCCCATGGCAAATTGGTCTCAGGCAAGGGGCCAGACTAAGATTGGTTCAAAAGACCTCATGAAAGAAACAAGAACAAGAAGTGAGGATACCCGGCCCGGAGGAAGCCCGGGGTCCCCTTCTGGAGCCAGGCCCAGAAGGAGGACTCGTCGGCGAGCGTCTGGTGGCCGGGCTTGCCACGGAGCCCGGCCGGGCCCAGCCCGAAAAGGCAACGTGGGCAACACCTCCGCTTCTCCGTCCCGCGGGCCCACCACCTACGGGAAACATCGATGGGGTCGGGTGCGCTGCCAGAAGGGTGGCAGTGAAAGCGGAGGGTCTCGACGGACCAGACCCGGGCGGCAGAAGCTGGCTTTTGGGACGTGGAACGTCACCTCTCTGGGGGGGAAGGAGCCGGAGCTTGTGCGGGAGGTGGAGCGGTACCAGTTGGATCTGGTTGGGCTCACCTCTACGCACAGCGTCGGCTCTGGAACCTTACTTCTGGATAGGGGTTGGACTCTATTCTTCTCCGGAGTTGCTCACGGTGTGAGGCGCCGGGCGGGTGTGGGGATACTCACAAGTCCCCGGTTAGGTGCTTCGTTGTTGGAGTTTACCCCAGTGGACGAGAGGGTCGCCTCCCTACGCCTGCGGGTTATGGGGGGGAAAACTCTGACTGTTGTGTGTGCTTATGCACCCAACAGCAGTTCAGAGTATTCGGCCTTCTTGGAGACCCTGGAAAGAGTCCTGTATGGGGCTCCTGAAGGGGACTCCTTAGTCTTGCTGGGAGACTTCAACGCACATGTGGGCAATGATGGAGACACTTGGAGAGGCGTGATTGGGAGGAACGGCCCCCCTGATCTGAACCGGAGTGGTGGTTTGTTACTGGACTTCTGTGCTAGTCATGGATTGGCCATAACAAACACCATGTTCGAACATAAGGATGCTCATAAGTGTACGTGGTACCAGAGCACCCTAGGCAGAAGGTCCATGATCGATTTCGTTATCGTATCATCGGACCTGAGGCCGTATGTTTTGGATACTCGGGTAAAGAGAGGGGCGGAGTTGTCAACTGATCACCATCTGGTGGTGAGTTGGGTCGAGTGGCGGGGGAAGCCTCTGGATAGACCTGGTAAGCCCAAACGTGTAGTTCGGGTGAACTGGGAACGTCTGGAGGAGGCCCAAGTTCAGGAGGCCTTCAACTCACACCTCCGGCGGAGCTTTTCGGGCATTCCTGTGGAGGTTGGGGACATTGAACCAGAGTGGTCGGTGTTCAAAGCCTCTATTGCCGAAGCCGCGGCGGGGAGCTGTGGTCTCAAGGTCCTAGGTGCCTCAAGGGGCGGTAACCCTCGAACCTCCTGGTGGACACCGGTGGTCAGGGAAGCCGTCCGACTGAAGAAGGAGGCCTTCAGGGATTTGTTATCCCGGAGGACTCCCGAGGCAGTTGCAAGGTACCGACAGGCCCGAAGGGCAGCAGCCTCATCCGTGGCCGAGGCAAAGCAGCGGGTGTGGGAGAAGTTCGGAGAAGACATGGAGAAGGACTTTCGGGCGGCACCAAAGTTGTTCTGGAAAACTGTCCGACACCTCAGGAGGGGGAAGCAGGGAACCATCCAAGCTGTGTACAGTAAGGATGGGACGTTGTTGACCTCAACTGATGGAGTGTTAGGGCATTGGAAGGAACACTTTGAGGAACTCCTGAACCCGACAACTCCGCCCTCTATGTTAGAGGCAGAGCTGGAGTATGACGGGGGATCAACGCCAATCTCCCGGGGGGAGGTCACTGGGGTCGTCAAACAACTCCACAGTGGCAAAGCCCCGGGGGTGGATGAGATCCGCCCGGAAATGCTGAAGGCTCTGGGTGTTGAGGGACTGTCATGGTTGACACGTCTCATCAACGTTGCGTGGAAGTCGGAAACGGTACCGAAGGAGTGGCAGACCGGGGTGGTGGTCCCCCTTTTCAAAAAGGGGGATCAGAGGGTGTGTGCCAATTACAGAGGCATCACACTACTCAGCCTCCCCGGGAAAGTTTACTCCAAGGTACTCGAAAGGAGGGTCAGGCCGATTGTCGAACCTCAGATTGAGGAGGAACAATGCGGATTCCGTCCTGGTCGTGGAACGACGGATCAGCTTTTTACTCTCGCAAGGATCCTGGAGGGGGCCTGGGAGTACGCTTATCCGGTCTACATGTGTTTTGTAGACTTGGAGAAGGCGTATGACCGGGTTCCCCGGGAGGTACTGTGGGAGGTGCTGCGGGAGTATGGGGTGAGGGGGTCTCTACTCAGGGCCATCCAATCTCTGTACTCCCAAAGCGAGAGCTGTGTCCGGGTCCTCGGCAGTAAGTCGGACCCATTTCCGGTGAGGATTGGCCTCCGCCAGGGCTGCGCTTTGTCACCAATCCTGTTTGTAATATACATGGATCGGATTTCGAGGCGTAGTCGTGGGGGGGGGTCTGCAGTTCGGTGGACTAAGGATTGCACCACTGCTTTTTGCAGATGATGTGGTTCTGATGGCTTCATCGGTATGCGACCTTCAGCACTCACTGGATCGGTTCGCAACCGAGTGTGAAGCGGCTGGGATGAGGATCAGCACCTCCAAATCTGAGGCCATGGTTCTCAGCAGGAAACCGATGGATTGTCCACTCCAAGTAGGGAATGAGTCCTTACCCCAAGTGAAGGAGTTCAAGTATCTCGGGGTCTTGTTCTCGAGTGAGGGATCAATGGAGCGTGAGATGGGCCGGAGAATCGGAGCAGCGGGAGCGGTATTGCAGTCGCTTTACCGCACCGTTGTGACGAAAAGGGAGCTGAGCCGGAAGGCAAAGCTCTCTGTCTACCGGGCCATTTTCGTTCCTACCCTCACCTATGGTCATGAAGGATGGGTCATGACCGAAAGAACGAGATCGCGGATACAAGCGGCCGAGATGGGTTTCCTCCGCCGGGTGGCTGGTGTCTCCCTTAGAGATAAGGTGAGAAGTTCGGTCATCAGGGAGGGACTCGGAGTTGAGCCGCTCCTCCTTCGCGTCGAAAGAAGCCAGTTGAGGTGGTTCGGGCACCTAGCTAGGATGCCACCTGGGCGCCTCCCTAGGGAGGTGTTCCAGGCACGTCCAGCTGGGAAGAGACCAAGGGGTAGACCTAGGACCAGGTGGAGGGATTATATCTCTTCGCTGGCCTGGGAGCGCCTTGGGATCCCCCAGTCAGAGCTGGTTGATGTTGCCAGGGAAAAGAAAGTTTGGGGCTCTCTGCTGGAACTGCTACCCCCGCGACCCGACCACGGATAAGCGGGAGAAGATGGATGGATGGATGGATGTATCCAACTAAAGAATGCAAATGAATAATGTCTCCCTCTTCTTGCTCTCTAAGAACTTCCACCATATATCTGGCACTTTACCCTTAGCAAACAAATCTATAAAATCCTATAGAATCCTATAGAATCTTGTATAGATCTATAGCATGTTATAGAACATAGTCGTATTTGTAAGCCATGCTAAATAATTCTATAGAATACTATAGAAATCTCTAGATCATTCTGTAGAATACTATAAATGTGTACTTTTCTATAAACTTCTATACTTAAAACTATAACAATCTAAAGAATTCTATAGGACAGAACCGACTCATGACATATCTGTAGAAATGTATAGAGATGTATAGAAATCTGTAGAAATCTATAGCATTCAAAGAAAACATGCATGACATTTTCTCTCTGATGCAACCTATACTAAATTCTATAGAATTCTCTAGAATGATATAAAACTCATCTTTAAATTGGAATAGAGAAAATCATAGTAATCTACATCATTTTGTGGAACTGAGCTGCTTTGCAAAAGCTGTACGGGTAGATCCCTTTGAAATCTTTACAACTGTATACTGGATTATGTGCCCAATTAAATTATGTAACCTATACATAACCATATACAACCATACAACATATTGGAATGGAACTCTAAACTGAATGAATGTCCTTGTATTCTGATGTAAATGCTCCAGCATTTCTGTGACTGCATCTGTATGTATACGTTGATCACTTTTGTTATGTAACTAATTATCTGTTACAACTGGAGATTAAAGCTAAGTGACATATACAAATATATATTGTTAATGTGAGTCTGTTACAAACAACTCATTGGAGTCTGCAGTACTCTACTCTGTTTTGCAGTCTATTACATTGTAACAAAAAAGATCGTAATTTTACAGGAAATAACTGTAAATGTTTATAGTAATTATCATGTTTTTTTAAATAACTTGCAAAATCCTGTAAAATGACAGATATTAACTATACATTAACAACCCAAAACATTATTTTAAGTATTTTGGGGGGGGCTGGGGGGGGGGTTATCTGCTGGTGGACTACCTGAGAGATATACAGCAAGAGAACACGTCGTCCACCGCGGAGAATAAACAGAAGGGCAACCATGCTCCGGGGTCTTCTTCGCTGCTTTTGGTGTATTTTGTGGCGGCAGCAGCGCCACTTACAGGCCTGGCATATGTACTACAGCGTTTCCAGCATTTCCAGCGGTCTAGTGTGAACGGACATGTTAATGAATCAAATGCGTGTGAACGGAAGACTTTTTTGCGTATGCGTTTTACTGTATGCGTCCTCGTGGGGCCGGGGTCTAAGCCCAGGGCACAATGTTACATGCACAATGGCAACGGCACAATGTTACAAGCGACATTGTCAGATGAGCCCCCCCCCCAACCGACAGGAGTGAAAAAAAATGTGCAAATATAATTCCTGTTTATTATTATTATTATTATTATTATTATTATTATTATTATTATTATTATTATTATTATTATTATTATTATCAACAGTTACTTTTTTATACAGTGAGGTAAATGGTAAATGTGCATGTATGTCGTTCAGTGTGTGTTTACAGGTGAATACGTCTGCATTTCCTGCCAAATACTAGCCTCATTAAGATTAAAATATAATTAATGCAATTAAACTTCTACTAATAATAATAATCATAATCAATTCAATAATATAAATACTATATTGTTTTATTATAATATAGTCAAGACAAAACATGCTTATGACATGCTCAAAAACTGATATTTCTTAAATCTGTATTAAAATGTAGTTCCCTCTGTCAGCAATGTATCAACAACTAGACACACATTTCTATCAATATTTCTCTGTGTTGTGGTTGACATGATGATGACTGTTAGGAGTTAAGGGGAGAGGCTGAGCATCACCATGAAATGTGCAAATTGACATAAAAATGAATAAAAGGGGAAAAAATGCTCCATGTTTTTTAGGCTGCAAACTGTAACTGTTATGTAAGCCAACTAGACAGACAGTTTATCTCTCTTCCTCCTGTACATTAGCAGATAAAAGGCATCACATACTTGAATGAATGTTAAATAAAGAATGCTGGAAATAACTGCATCTCCATTAGCATATATGCTATGCAGAGACTGCCTTCTTCATGTCCTGAATTGCAGCTGATGTTTTAATATGGCAATTGGCAATTTGACTTATACAACATTCGCAAGTTGTACATTTGACTCATACAATAACCCACCTTCGGATGATGCTCTAGTTTCTTCATGTTTTGTTTTTTGCGCCGGACTGAAACTGTCTTTTCACCGACATCTCTTTACCTGCACTAGTGGCCGTATCAAAGCCGTGATTGGTCAGATGTCGATACATTACAACGGTGTCGGGTTACAGACATGCTCCCCTTGTCATCTCTCACTCTCGCGGGGGGTGCGCGGGGAACTGAGCGGAGAACTGAGCGGAGAACTGAGCGGAGAACTGCGCACAGCAGCTGAGGCCCTCTGGGCGGGGCCCCCTGCGCAAGGCGGGGCCCCATGCAGCCTGCGTGATTGGCCTGTAGGGAGGGGCGGCCCTGTCTACGCCAAACTATATCCGGTCACAGAGATCTGCTATTTTAAAGTAAGGTCAACACATATATATATATATATACAGTCAACACATATCGACCCTAAATATAGTCTATATTAAGAACGAGAAAAGTCTTAACATATATATCGTTTTTTGTAAACATATGACAAATGTGTGAGGGTGATGACGTCAGAGCATCGTCCTATGTGTCGGGCTTAGCCCCGACAGCCCCAGCCCAATTTAACCCCTGGGTATTTGTGAGGGAGCTCCTATATGGAATTACCCCGATGAAGCTCACCAAAGTTTAATATATTTCATAGTTCAAAGTTTTGTCAATTGTTTTGTTTATTGGTCAAATACTGGTTTCTGAGGAGTTTTACTGGAATGAAAGAGCACAGAGTACAGAAGCAACAAAGCAGCATACTGCATTAAACCTGACCTTCACAGAGAGGTTGAAGTCCATGTGGAGAGGGGGCTTCAATAGTCTGTCTGCACTCTGTTTAGTTGTGCTATCTTACAATCAATATAGTAAATGTGAGGTAAAGTGTGTCGCCAATGTAACCGGTTAGAACTCGAAGTTGCGATGAGGTCTTAAAATGTATGGAAAGGGTCTTAAAAAAGGTCTTAAAAGGTATTAAATGTGACTTCAGGATTCCTGCATATACCCTGTCAAGGTAAAATTAACAAAAGCTAACTGTTGTTAGACTATGTTCCCCCCTTCTAAACTTATGAAATAATCAATGCCCTTGGGATGCTCTCAATAACGTGTGTGTGCTTCAAAGGTCATACAAGATTTAGGGGATCTATTGGCAGCTGCTGATAATAACATCCATTATTATGGTTTACTAATAGTTATCACTTCACTTCCTCCGCCAGCACCTGGACACCGCAGGAACCTACGCCAGGATCCTGCTTGTGGACTTCAGCTCTGCCTTCAACACTGGCTGGAGCCTGCGCTCCACCAGGATCCTGTTTGTGGACTTCAGCTCTGCCTTCAACACTGGCTGGAGCCTGAACCTCTCTGCATCAGGACCAGAACCTCTCTCCATCAGGACCAGAACCTCTCGCCACCTCAACAAGGCCCGCCCTCCCCCACTGACACTTTACCTCACCCACAACGCAGACTCTATGCATTATGGAGATCACAGGATGGTAAATAATGCAATGTTTAAATATTGCTTACTGCACATATTTTATATTCTATAATTTATTGAATTATATTTCTTAATATAGTTCGCTATCTGTGTACTTTTTAAAACAAATTATTTGTATGTACGACACCTCCTCATACGTGTGAACCTACCTGGCAATAAACCTGTTTCTGATTCTGATTTTTTTGTCCTCTAGGTTGCACTGCCACGTCTACAGTAGCGCAGAATGGACAGAGGAAACAGGATTGGGCCTCACGTTTTTTGCAGCCAATATACATTCTCCTACAACTTGGGATAGGAGGGTGAGTGAACAAGTTATCCATTGGTTGGAACCTACATTCTTAGACATACTAAATCCTGCACACTGCTCCTTCACATTGACAATGTGAACATCTGTCGCCATTTTGTAATTCCTGTTATTTTCAGTTGAGAATGTTTCAAAGTACTCTTAAACAATTGAACTTACTTTTTGTTTCTACTGTTTATAAGTATGATGTATTCATTAGTTGTACTATAATTCTACAAATATTTTTATATTTTAAGTTTTCAGAGTAATTGTTTCCTACAGAACATTTTGTGATGTCATTTTGTTGAACCTCTTTGATTGGAAAATGTTAGAACAAAGCTGCAAAATAACAGTATTCTCCCGTTAGAACTTTAGGTTCTGTATTTATTTTAGTGTTTGATCATACAAATCTAATAAAACAAATGTCTGTATACTAATTGCGTTTGCACTTTATTTCAGTTAAAGTATTTTTACTTTAATTGTATGGTTTTTGTTTGGCAGCCGTTGCCAGTCATTTGACCATTTTTTTACGGATTGTTTGCCCGTAGAAGTTTTAGTGCTGTACTTTTATTGTTATAAGTTCTGCATAACAATTTTATAGAAAACAATAGCAATTTTCTATAGGATTCTATAAATTATTTGGTGGAATCTATAGTAAAATCCATAGGTAAATTCTATAGAATATAGGTCACAAATTCTATAGTATTCTACAGAATGGTATTCTCCTGAACAGTTCTATAGAAAGCATCCATTGGGTTTTCTATAGGATTCTATAGATTCTTTCCTACAAAAAAAACATCTACACGGTATATATTTCTATAGTACTATAGTATTCTATAGATTATTTCCCAGAATCTATAGTAAAACACGCAAAAATCCTGTACATTTCTATAGAATTCGTACATACATTTTTCTATAGTATTCTATAGATTTTTTTGCTAAGGGTAGCTAATGAATGCTCCACTATGTTTAACAGTTATGTTCTGGACATGTAGAGTCAATGTATCTGTCAACTGAAGTAAACATATGTAGACTTGTCATTTATAGAAAACAACCATTTATTTTATTGACAAAAATGATAACTGCTTCAAGCTTTATCTACATGTAGCTAGCGCAAGCTAACAAGAAACCTGTTACAGAATCTTCAAAGAATGCTTAATTTTACCAAAAGAAAAATATGTCAAGATAAGAACTAACCAGAGAGTTTGGTAAAGTCTTAAATACTTTTGTCTTGATGGAGTATGGACTTCCCCTAACAAAACTAAATGAAGAACAAGACATTTATCATAAATACAATGTACTCTTATATACATTTCCTGTCTTCAAATTGGGTTGTGCCATGGGAATAGTTCATATAAACGTCCATTTCCTCCATATTCACTACCATGGTGAACATTAACTTAAGGAACATTAACTTAAGGCACTTTTAAGGCCATTTTCTAAACACGTCACAACTTGTAAGCATAGATATTTTTTGGTAGAAGATTAATCAATATTTAGTAACATAAGTTGCAGATATCAATATGTTTATCTTATTCTTGCATTACCTGCATTATGTTACCTGCTCACTAGCTTTCCATATTGTTAAACTTGGTGGCTTTTTTTAACACAAGCTGTACGGCTTCAACATATTGTAGCTAGCTTATATCCCTTGCTTTAGTAAAGTAATATAAAACTGTAGATAGCAAACTATTTTGTGCTAACGTAATTTAAAAAAAGGTAAATACACACAGATTTTGGCATCTCTATTTCTGCAGCATTATCAGCCATAGGCCTATTTGATTTTCAAAAATAACTGTCAAATAACTTTGAAGACCTCTTTAAATATGTTGACAGCTGACATAATTTCCTCTATAAGAAATGTTATACAAATGTTTATCTCTCAAGTGCACAGTCCACGCAGGAATATCTACCGCCGGTTTTGTTTCCTGGAAAGTCTACTGGGAGGTTCAGTTTCAGCATAGCTCTTTCTCTCCAGGAAATAAAAACTGTCTTCTTTGTGTTGTCAGTCATTCACAGGGATAGAGATGCGAGGTGACTAACACACACTAAACGTAGAGATGTTTGGATAGAAATGTGTCGTGGCATGAAGATCAGCTGTGATGGACCGGACTGCTTTGGCACCTGTCAACTTCTTTCTTTTTTCTTTCTTTCATTCACTCTCTCCTTCTTGCCATACATGTCTTGTTCTCTCCACCTTTATTTACAGTCCTCCTTCCTCTCGTTTATGCTCTGCTCTTTCTTTAGACACCTGTCACTATCCTGTCCTTAACAGTCTATTCGGCCTACAAACGTGTCCGCTTGTCTTACTGTCATGAGCTCTGTGTGCATGCGTGTGTCCAACTGCACTGGAGCGTGTGTATCCAACTCTGTCAGCCGTCCTGTCAGTTGAAAATCATGTGAAAGCCATTGAAGGCTGCAAAGCAACTTCCTAACACAGGATCTGCGGTTTAGTCACTTCAGCAGCTTCTCTCCCTGCCGTGCTTTGTAGACACGTCCATCTCACATGGTTAAATATGTCCCTGGCTTATAGTATTTCTCCTGCTCTAATATCTTTTAATGACCTTTATCCTTGATCTGCTTCATAGCTGAATATTTTCAACTGTAAAGTGGTTTACTCAAGGGAGCCTCTAATACATTGGAAAAGGTTTATTGTGTGCATTGCCACATGACTGTTGACCAAACATTCCTGCTCTGTTATAAAGCAAAGGACCCTTAGTATTTCTGCAATATTGTCCCTGTAGCAACATGATGGCCCTTAATGCTAAAAATGTTAATATACATTTAAAATATAAATCATAATAAACCAATATCTTGGTCAGTGACATTGACTCAAATGAATACAACAGGTTTAAGACTGTTTAAGCTAATTATTAGGGATAAAAGCTCTGAAAGCTATAATAGTTAGCAAGTTAGTGTAAGAAATTAAAATCAATGTTTATATGTCGTAATTTAAATTAAATACACTGTTTTAATTAAAGATCTTTTATTCTAACAACAGGAAGTTTACATTGTTTTAATTTAAAACTATATTCTGAAAACCGAATGTTCAGAACATGACTTCCGGTTTCCGGCAGTAAAAAACGTAATTTCCGGTTAGCATTAGCATGTGGCTAAATATTCATTTTTTAAGAAAAAGTGAATTTAAGATTAAAAGACACGTGTTGCACACTAAACACACTGACTTTGACGCTGAGATGTTATTATTGCTGAATATCAAATTATTATTTTAAAAAGCTTTATTTAAAAGGAAAACCCTGTTTACATGACGTCACGTTATCTTTGTTTTAGGCCGTTAAAATGTATTAAATAAAAAGTAATGAATGAGAATATGAGGAAAAGGCCGTGAGGAGTTATACAACAAACACTCAACGGTTGCAGTCGCATAGTCCATTTAGCTTAGGAATCTTCTTAACGGAGTGAAATGACCCGGAAGTACCTCAGTTGCAGCAATGATAAGGGCCGTTCGAATTCTCTAGATCAGGGGTGTCAAACTCAATTAAATTAGCATTATGGTTGCAATCCAAGGGCCGGTTGTAATTTTTAAGACTATATAAATATATTATATAAAATAATGTTTTATATTACATTATTGCCTCTCAATTGGATTAGTATTGGATAGGGTAATAAGTAACTTCATAATTAACTACGTCTGAAAGCAGAAGTCCAGGGCAAATAATTGAAAGTCTCTTCAGTGCGCATGTCACAAAAGGAGATGCATTGTGGGACATGTAGTTCATGGACAACGTGCTTCTGTAAATCAGCATGTAACCGTATCATAAACGTAATATATTCTTTGCAAGCTCTTGCGGCCCACATAAAATGAAGTCGTGGGCCGGATTTGGCCCCCGGGCCTTGAGTTTGACACCCCTGCTCTACATGATAGGAAAGGAGGTTTCAAACTTCCTTTATAACTTCCTTTATTGTAGGAACCACTGAACCTCCCTTTACGAAAGGAGAGGAGAAAATGCTGCCCCACAATGCCTTGCAGCCGCAGCATTTACCATCACACAGCATGCAGTCGGCCGTTCACGGAAACAACCGATTATGACTGAGAAATTATATCATGACAGTTACGGTGCTTATTAAGCATTTTAAAACGTATGCGGTAACTTGCCAAAGTGCTTTTTTTTAACGTTCATCAGTATTATAATCAAAAAGAGAAATATGAAAGTTAGTTTTTACTGAAATGATCAAATAAAGTCAAAATGTCACAGTCTTTACTGAGCTGTGTGGAGTTCGTTCAAATTTTAAAAGATGTTTGAATGGTGATACACACAGTGATATGTTAAGGACTAATGTTTATAATAAATACATTTGTATTGATTTTAAGATATTTTCATAGTTTATACAATCATACGTATTGGGATCATTTGTATTAATGTGGACCGGAGGGAGAGGGTGACAAGCATAAGTTTCACTTTCCTTTTTTATTTCAATTCCAACTTTGGTCATGAAGAATATGTTTCTCTGTTGTCCACGTTCATAAAGCAAAGCAACCCCATCAGAGCACGGTGCAGAGTCTCTAGATGAGTTTACAGTAGTCCGTCGCTCTACATCCATGTTGTAGTCCGCTGTATAGAAAACTGTAGTTTCCATAGTTTCCCCACAGCAGCAGACGCACATTTATGACGTCCGCTGGCGCATCATAAACACGTCGGATTGAAAAACAATCACACCAACCTCACTCTTCATCACTTGTTTAAAATCTCCTGTCCGTCTTGATCTCTGTAGGTTGGGTGTAGCTTAGTAGCCAGTCAATCATGTCACATACCATCCAGCTCTGTCATAAGTCTATGTCATACGGTACGTATTTTTTTCAACATGTCCATACTCACATGTATGTGTGTCTACCTTTGTTTAGTCTTGCTGTCCTGTCCTACTACTTGTTTGTGGTTGCAATTATAAGCTTTAATTCCCTATTTTTGATTTCAATGCCTAAAATGTTCTGCAGATGTTTTACTTTCATTCATTTCTGTCTTACTTTTTTTCTCTAAGTTTCATCTTTTCTTTCCTTGTTCTGTGTCTTGTATTGAAATTCCAAACTTTCTAATGTGCCGTCAAAAAACAGTGTAACAAGTGTTGCAATTCTAAATGGTGCGAAGGTAGGTACCAAGACTAAAAAGAATACACAAGGGACTCAGCCCACATTTCCAGCAAACATCCAGACTCTAAATATAATGTTTTGGTATATTATGCAGATAATGAAGAGGCCAGACCTTAATTCGGTTTATCCTGTTTACTGTGGTTGGCAAGGCTTTGTTGGTCTGTGCTGCTCTTCAGATACACCTCATGGATCCTCAGTCTTGTTTATGGCAGCTGATAAATATTCTCTAAAAGTATCTGGACACTGCACCAGGTACAGCAATGAATGGACATTGCCCAGGCTAGTGGTAGACAATTTCCTTACAGGTTACGTTTATAAAACGTGTTTAGTTTGCTATTCAGCGAGCATTTGCCATTTAATGGGAATGTACCTTCCAGTACAGTGACTACATTAATTTTCAGTACAGAAGGCCCCTGAGGGATATGAAGCCCTGAACCTTTTTTCCTGCCTGATTCACTGAACTTTGAAAAACCATATCCCTTTATGCAATGTATTTTGTTAAAGATTGATTGTCTTGGCATTTGGGTAAATTGTCCAGGAATGCCAGTATAGGTGAGAGCTGCTGAGTTTGAATCTATGAAAGCTTTATACAGCACATATTCATTTCCTTTAACCTGGATATGTCTGAGATAACTTGTTTAGAGGTGGACTATGGCCTCTCTCTCACTCTGTCTTCATTGCAAGTGCAGAGGTGTGTGTGTGTGTGTGTGTGTGTGTGTGTGTGTGTGTGTGTGTGTGTGTGTGTGTGTGTGTGTGTGTGTGTGTCAGTGATGGATGTATTGCAGATGGTCCCAGCTCCATCTGATTATGCTGTGGACACTGGAGGAAGTCCCGCACAGAGGTCACTTAGGACAGACGCACGCATAGAAAGAGAGAATCAGAGAGTGGAGGTGCTTGAGGTGCTTCTGTTAAATTTCCTTTTTCTAAATAAGACTGCAGTAGTTGAGAATGCCAGGGCAATGAACAAACACGAACTGTATCAAGGTTACTGCAAACACGCCAATGTCCTTTTATACTTATTGACTCATCGTTTTCCCTTTTTGTTGAAAATATAAATGTTTCCACATTAAAGCATGATCAATAGCTGTTCTGTCCCACAGTTGCAAATGCAGTTAATGCAGGGTGATAACATACCCCTTAACTGCCGAACAAAAGCATAAAGCTGTTTTTACGTTAAGCACTGCGGCGTAAATGTCTCGGCTTTACATCTAAGTTAAGTAGACTTCATCATAAAATCATCAGCCATCTTTGCAGTCCAAGTGTTGTGAGATTACTTTTTATGTGAATACTCTTGTTTGGCTACTGTGAGCCATCTGTTCAACAGCCTCCAGCTCTACAAAATGAAATGAAGCTTAGCGCAAGTTCAATAAGGAAGACCTGACACGAGTCACTTACACGTCACTCTATAGGCGCATTCACACTGCGGTACTTTTCCCACAAAGGTTCATGTGAACTTAGTTCATGATCGCGTTCACACCAAAAAGAGCCGGTAGTTCATGCAAACCTTTTTACCCCCTCGAAAGTCCCTGCTAGAGAGCAGGGACTTTCGAGCGGCTCTTTTGTGAGAAAAGAGCTATATTTCTGATTGGCTGGGCGGATTGCAAACTACGCCCTGTAAAACTCCCAAAAAGTTTTGTGAAGCCGCCATTTTATTAGCCCAGCGCAGAAACGCAGAGAGACTAACTTATGGCAACACAAAATAAAACATGGGAGCGGTGGAGATGAGGAGGTGTCGGCGTTCTGGCGATCTACTCGGAAGGCTTCAGTAGAAGCTGCTGGGACTCCCATCAGCTTCTACTGAAGCCAGTCCCCAACTCCGGGGACTTCCGGCCGGGGACTTTGGGCTCAGTATACGCCGTGAAGTGGTTTGCGGCCTGCCAGTAAACCTAAAGCAGAAGAAGAAGAAGGGACTTTTTCCGGTGTGAACGCGATCTGTACTTAGTTCATGCGAACTAAAGAGTTTGTATGAACTAAGTTCACATGAACCTTTGTGGGAAAAGTACCGCCGTGTGAATCCGCCTTATGGCTCCCTTCCCCCCTCATTACATATGAGGGAGTCACCCCTCAGCAGCCAATAGCTGCACAGGCTAAATTCCTTAAATGCCTGCTCTTCCTCCCTGTCAGTTGTCATTTGCAGATGACCGCAACCCGCCTCCACCCCTCTCGCCTCCAGTCTCCTCCAGGACAAAGCTAAACCTTCCTTCTTCAGACCGGTCTCACCTACTCAGCACCACCACCAGTGTCTAGACCCCGGGGATTTCATCGGAGCGGTGCTTTCCCTCCTGAATGATTATCCTGCAAACCGGGGCCTAATCGCCAAACACCATTACATTCTCCTGTTGTATTATCATGGCAATCATTTCATTCATATGACGCGTAAACAATAAATATGTAATTCTTACTTCATGTCTCTCCGGTTTGAACTAAATGTTGTTCTACAGTGAAGATTTCCTGCAAGTCATGATTCTAAAGTATAACAGGAAAGTAATGAGTCTGTATCTACAGTATACCGCCTTTAGAGCCATTCATTTATTGCACATGTTTTTGCCCTGCAGGTTAAAATCACCATGCCATTGAACTGAGATTGATTTTCTCAGCATAAAATAGGACACGTGATGTAACTCAATTTCCACAATTAATAAAAAATGAAATACAGGTTGATAAACAAATCCATTTTGACCTTATGAATCATTGTGATATAACAGTCACCGGCTGTAAAACAAAAATAAACAACAGATCCAATATGAGTTTATGTGGGATACAATCCATCTTAATAACTAATTTAATTTGGCTTCAAGTACATAGCAATGACAGATGCAAATGAAAAACCTCCAGTGCTCTAGAAACAAACTAAATAACCTCAGGAGGGGACATTTTTATGGAAATCACCTTTATTTGTCTAGTCATGACGTTACTTTGCCGGACAGTCGAAGTTTCCTGTTACGCTAGTAGCTCTGTGAGGCTTTGAACATTTAAATTAAATTAATGGCATATGCAAACAATCAAACATGCTTATTAGCAGGAGGCCACTGTCTCAATGTAATGGCATGCTAGCATTTGCTAATTAGCAATAAACCATAGAGTGTATCAAATAAGTTGACGTAGCCTATGAATCTGAAAAGTAAAGCCAATGTGGAAGTGCCTTGAGCCTTTATTATTTAATGACCGAAAGGGGACAACTCGGCAAATTGTAAAAATTAAAAAAGTCTTTAGGAAATTACCTGATTTCTTAATTGATTTATTACCTATGTCAAAATAATGTTGATTAGAATATGGTCTCAATCACTAGCTTCAAATATTTTCAAATACAAATACAACATGATTTTCATTTTGGAAATTACTGTCATAATCCTGGTTTTACTTCCTGTCTTTGTGTGTTTTTACAGTGGTGTTTCTGAGCTGCTTGTGCACATCTACACACCTGTTCTGAGTCTGCCTTGTATGTCTTCCTAGCCAATCAAGATCTTTCTTGTTACCAGTCTTGATTTGATTGTCTCTCCTGGCCTATTTAGTATCAGCTGTACCCCATTAGGCCTGCATCCATCTGACATCCTGTCCACCTGCACTTCGTTCCCTCTCCAAACCAGTTTGTATTTAAATATCTCCTATCATGCTCTTTTTAGGCCTATATTATGGGTCTCAGATATCCCTATCGATGTTTCTTATCCTATATCTAATAGAACTGCTCGGGTCTTGATAGATTGAGTGGGGAAGTTCATGAGATCTTTCTAGAGGGTTATCAAGAATAATTTGTATCCAATGACCTTTTCCCTCTCTGTCTGTGTCTGTGTATTCTCTTGTTCCGATTAAACCATCCAAATCTTTTTTCTTGTTTTGTATCTATATCTACGCCGGGATCCGGAGTCGAGGCTGATCCTCTTGCTGTAGTCCTGTGTCTTGGATCCTCTATCCTGAGTTCTGGATTAAGTCGTGGACTTTGGGTCGTGGCTGAACCCGTCTCTGCGGTCCTGCCTTGGGTCTCGTCATGCTGCTTCCCTGATGTGTTTTGTTCAAAATACCAAACAGATCATGCATTTTAGACGTCCCTCATATCTCTCTACTTCAGCCCTGTTAGAGAAGGGCTGATTCTGGGTCCTTAGCTTGAAAGAAAAAGCCTGCTCAGAATTCTACCGAGATACAGCTAAACTCTGCCATGATAAAATGCCATATCATGTTCCAAACCACTTTAAGGATTATGAAAACAGTATGGAGGTCAAATGCTTTTTCTCTTGCTGGTTTACTACAAGGGGAGTTCATTTTTTATCTCCTGCTTTTTTACACATGTTAGCTCTGAGTGTTTGCGATGCTTGCTAATGTAAACAAAGACCATATTACGTCCAACACACATTATGCATTGTTTCTGATAGCAACGTTTCTGATACTGCTGTGGGTCCACATTTCCGATATTACGGACGCAAATCTGGATCAGCTCGGTTGTACCCCCGTTTTTAGAGATTTGGGTGCGGAGAAAAAGAGAGAGGGTCTTCTTTTCTGACACTTTGTGAGTTGTACCGGGGACACATATTTATGTATAAATGACACTCAAAAGTGCATTTTTCATGATCGGAGTCCTTGTGTGATGAGATGTCCTGCTTCAAATCAAATCAAGTTTTATTTATTGAGCACATTTAAAAGCGATTTTTGGTCGAGCCAAAGTGCTGTACATGTAATAAAAACACAGTACTACAATCACAATAAAAGACAATAATTTACAACATAAATATAAAATACAAAAACACAGGGAATAGTCAGGTGTTGGTGCTTTGCCCAAATTGAACCTGAATCAAGAATATTTTGTGTTCTATACCTGTTGCTTGTAACCTCCTGCATGTGGGTCCACCAGTGCTACTTTTGACGCACATTATGGTTCCATTTAGAGATAGAGATAGATGATAAAGCACGGTATACTTAAGAGAGTGGCCAACTTAATTGGCAGGTCACTATCATGGTGTTGTAATGCATATCCCTCCCCAGCTCCACTCCTCATCCCACTATGCTTACTTTTGGCCAAAAAACAAGATGGCGACTGCTAAAATGCCAAACATGGGGGACGGGGTTCAAAACAGTGGACACAAACAAAGCATTATGCACCTAACACAATGTATACTTGAGGCTGATGGGAACATTTCAAGGATGTATTTTAGCAAGTACTTGAATAGTATATTAAAGAAAAAGGTCAGGTGATCACCAACGTGGTTAAGGTTTTTCTACATGGGACCATGAATATTCAGAATTTGCATGAAACAGTCTATCACACAAGACTTTTACCAAATACGTTTTTGTGTTGCTAGATAAAGTCAGGCCGTTTGGTGTCATCCATCCTGTGGGGACCATAGATATATTTGTAAAAAAATGTATATAAATAAAGTGTCAATCTCTTTAAATCTCCCAGAGAAATGTGAGGGGACCATGAAAGTCAGTAACGTTCATCCTCTGGGTACTATGAATGCATTCAAGTTTTACGATAGTTAGTTACCATTTCCAACTAGTTGAATAGAGCAGCTAGGTCGATGGCCCTGCTGTTCCAGTTATGATTCTCTACAAACTTCTTACATTTGCAAGTGTTAGTTTCCACTTAAATGCATGCTAACAGGAAACAACTTTGATAGTCTTGATAGTTTGTACTCAACAAACCTGCATTATAGATTTTGAAAAAGGTTATGTTTTTTGTTCAAATTAGTACATGTGTTATGTAATCAACAACTAAGTGTATGTAACATACATATATCATTATTTCATATTCACTACTATCTGGCATGGTTGGTTTGCATTAGTCCATATTGTTGTGTAACACGACCATCCAACTTGAGGTTAGTGTTTTACTTAAAATGTGGAGAATGAGCAGGATGAGTTTTTAGACATATAGGAACACTTTGCAGAAAGATTTTCCCTTAACATTTCTAAATAAAGAAGAACATGGCGTTTGCTAAAGTTTTCTTCAGGGTCACCCACATGGCACCTTGTCAATTTTATGGGAGTGTCATTCAGTTTAACAGTAAACATATCCTATAGGAATGCTTCATTTCTCGTCTGCTTCATTTATCCTTAATAAGTAAGGTATTGCCCTTGTGGCTTGGCACCTACTGTCATTTCTCAGAGTAAAAGTACAGTATAGCTTAAACTCTCCAGGAACATTTGGTATTAAAGGGTCATAAAAAACATAAATTAAACGCGGCCAACTTTTTAAATTCAAGTTAAGTGATTCTCAAGCACAGTCTAGAGAGCAATTGCCCTATTTTTTCAGCAAGGAAAAAGCCAAGCTATTAATGGCTTAGCACAGATAAGCCCACACAGTGTTAATAAAAGATTGGATAATGATTTTTAAAGAAAGGAGAGTGGACAGCACATAGGGCAGAAATAATTAATCACCGTGAATGGAGGAAGAGAAAAAAGAAATGCACAGCTGAGAAGGGGGGGATATACAGGAAAATGACATGAGAGGAGGAAAGGGAAGGAAGGGCAAGAGGTTAGGAGAAGAGAGCGATGGGAGGGGAAATGATAATGCTAATATTATAAAAAGACAGACAGCGAGCGGCAATGATTAATCACAAAGAGCTGATAGAAGGACCAGGGCAAAGGAGGTGGGGGAAAAGATGGGGAGAACCACATAATAAGTAAAGTTGGAGAGTAGAGAAATACAAAAAGTGCATATTCTGTCAAGAGTAATTCACTGTATAAGCATAAAGTTCAACATCACCAAAATAACAAGTCACCAGAAATAAAGGCTGTGATATTCTGGACCTTAGTGCCCAGACAGTACTCCTCCTCCGACTGAATGACCATGGTAATTAGTCTGAGAGCGTCACAGGGAGTGTGATTCAGAGAGGAAAAGGTGATGAAGGCACACCACTTCTTCTTCGAAGTACATACAAAGAAATTGCATGGATTCTGCTGTTCTGGCTCAAGTGCAAATGTCATTTTACCAGAGAAGTCCGGAGTCTGATTTCACTCGCTGAACTCACCTCTGCTTTATGTATCCAGGGTTGGGAGGGTCACTCTTTATGTATTCATGTTGTCCAAAATATGTCCCTATCAGACTCTTCAGACTGGGCAGCATTTTTCAATCTTGTGTGCTATGTCAAGTGTAGCTTCAGTTTCCTGTTATTAGCTGACAGGAGTGCATTGTTCATTTGGTTCAACAGAACTTTGACAGAATATGTATCGCCAATTACGTTTTTTCTTATGACTAAGACCAAATAATATAATATTGGGAGGGGTGAAACCCTCTTTAATGGTCACACATGCAGAGCACACAGCACACACAGTGAAATGTGTTCTCTGCGTTTAACCCATCCTAGTACCAGGAGTCTAGTACTAGGAGCAGTGGGCAGCTATTGTACAGCGCCCGGGGAGCAATGGCACCTACATCATCAAACATTGACTGATTCGATGTCTAAAAGCTATAAATATAGTTTCTGTGAATAAAGAAATCGCAAACGAAAACATTTTGACTTATTAAAAAAACTGGACTTAAATGTTTTGAGGTATGTAAAACTAGATAAAATCTAATACAAATTACTAAAATGTGACTAACACAAATAACCATTTGTCCATTTTCTGCTCCAAGGTTCAACGAGTTGTGCACTCAGATTTTTCTCTTCTGTAGTTACTGGCTGTAACTAGTGCTCATTTGAGTTATTGTATCCTTTCTTTTAGCTTGGGCCAGTCTAGCCATTCTCCTTTTTTTTGCCTGGAGAACAACTCCTCACTGGATATTTTCTCTGATGCTGTAAGGCCAATTAATGTACCACCATAAAGTTGGGGTTGTGAACAAAATAGACTTTCAGTTTACAGCACTGATTTACACATCAATCATAATGTTATTTCACAAATGGAATAAAAGCATAAAGTATTTGTTTGTTCCTAGCATGGGGCTTGATGCAATCTTCTTGATTTGTAAGCGTAAGCATGTTGTTTTCTATTCAGAGCCCCACTGTGGCACAAACAAACAAGTTATAACTCCTGCTGCTTTCATTCTCTGTCCCACATTTTTAAAACAGGTACCTGCCGTGCGGACTGAGGCTGGAAAAAGGAGTCTTTTTTTATTATGGTCCTTGGTCTTGGAATGACCTTCAATCAAGCCGCAAACTGATGGCACTTGTACCAATAGCCTCTTTTTAAATTGAAGTTGTCTGAGGTCCATACCACCAGCTGCTCTTTCAGTAATAAGTAATGCTGTCAAAATTATCGCGTAACGGCGGTAATTACTTTTTTTAATTAATTGCGTTCAAATATTTAACGCATTTAACACATGTGCAGAATGGCCCGCCAGTGGCAGCGCCAGGGTATGGGTTGGGGTAGGCTACACCCATACCAAGAAATGGCTTAGCCCCACCATGAAAAATTATGTTAAAGTAAGCAAAATAAAGTCTGCCAACTCGCACGGAGTAAATTGCACAGACAGCAGTTAGTAAGATTGATTTCAGTAGCCACTTGTCTGGAAATACCGAAGACCAGAAACGGTTTTGAAAACGTTTGTCACGTAGTGATCGTCTTCTGAGTAGAACATCTTTGATAATGTCTTCTGGCCAATCAGAATCAAGATAACGGCGTGGTGTTGTTGCAGGACGGAGAATACTTTTGCTGTAGTACAGGGGTGCACATAACTGATACACAGGTGATGTGCGTAATCTGAAATGCGTACTGTCACTTGTGTCACAAAGTGCATTTGCATACCGACGTACTTGTGAATCTTTTCCAGAAGGCGGTTAGATCACCGGACGACAGAGTCGGTCTCCGTGTGCACAGACAGGGCTGCTGTTAACGTTGGTCTGTACAACGGAATTGTGCCAAAACTACGCCGGAGGGAGACTCCCCCCTTCACTGGAGAACTGCGCTAAAACAGCTGATCACAACGTTCACACTCTGTGGTCACGAAGTACTCCACTAGCCCCCCTCTGTCGACTTTCCTGAAATACTCTCCCGTTGATAGAAATCAACACGTAATGAATTAAGACACCACGGTTTGATGATTGATAGGTGTGTGGGCTGTCTTTCATTTTGACACGCAGAAAATGTTTATAATAAACATAGATACTGTATGTATATCCGCCTTCTTTCATTTATCTTTCCATTCCCACAATGTTTTCTTAGTTGTGTTCTCTGTATTTTACATTTTTGTGTTATGTGTTATGTGTAACGTTGCTGCTTTCTTGGCCAGATCAGCATTGCAAATGAGATTTTATCTCAATGCTTTTTATCTGGTTAAATAAAAGTTAAATTAAAAATTAAAATAAATAGCAGATGGAAAATTTGGTTTTTATGTAGCAATCTTTTATTTACACAAATGCAAACACACATACAGTCGGGAACATGTAAGATGTTGCCATGGACTCTGACTTCTCAAGTTGTGGTGGATGGCCTTGGTGCCTTAGCACAGAGGCAGCACGGTGGCCTGTAGTGATTAGAGTGTCAGCCCTGCAACTGGGAGGTCAAAGGTACATCCCTCCATGGCACCACAGTCTGCAGAAATATCTTTGGCCATCTAACATACAGTTGCAGTGGCAGTTTCTTAATGGCCAGAGGAGCAAGCTTTTTCCTGACTCAGAAAATCTTTGCAATAGAACTGGACGCTGATTTGTGGCCAACATGGTTAACCTATAAATACAAATGACTATAACTTCACTTCTAAAAGGTTTATATGAATAATTGTTGTTGTAAAATCAAGGTTACATCTGTGAGTTGGATGTAGAAGTGTCAGAATCAATATAGATGTTTCTGTGTCAGAGTAAATTTAGATGGAACATAGCAAAGAAATGTAAATTCCTGTCTCCGCCTAAAGAAAACCCATTACTTATAGTGAAGACCAACCTTGAATGATCGGTTAGTAGCCTAAAAGCTTTAGGAATCCAAAGTACAACATATAATAAGTACCCTGTATCAAGATTGAGGCAAAACAAGTGACATTTGACCTTTTTAGATTTAGGTTTATGTAAATAAAGTCCAGGAGGAATAAGCTTTGGGCACATTTGGTTCCATCAGTGCCATTTGACCTTTTTCAGGTACCAGACTATAACAATGATTGTATTATATTGAATCATCACTATAGGTATTCATTCCACCCAAAAACATTTCTTACAAAAATAAAAATATGTTACAAATATTTGTGTGAGTGTGTGTAGGTGTGTGTCTGTTTGTAGGTGTGTATGTGTAAGTGTAGCTGTGTGGGTACATGTAGCTGTGTGGGTATGTAAGTGTGTGTGTGTGTGTGTGTGTGTGTGTGTGTGTGTGTGTGTGTGTGTGTGTGTGTGTGTGTGTGTGTGTGTGTGTAGGTGTGTGTAGGTGTGTGTAGGTGTGTAGGTGTGTAGGTGTGTGGGTATGTAAGTGTAGCTGTGTGGGTACGTGTAGGTGTGTATGTGTAAGTGTAGCTGTGTGTGTATGTAACTGTACCAACGCACTATACAATAAGACTACACTGTAGGTCATTGTGTGTAAGTGTACTTGCACAATAAAAAAAAACGGAAACATAGGTAACATTTGACTCCAACTGGGGCAGATTTATTTCAAACATTTTAGCACACTATAGGCATGTAAAAACAAACATTTTACCAACGTACTATACAATAAAACCACACTGTACGTTTGTAAAAACAACAAATATTTTACCAACACACTATACAATAAAATCACACTAGGTATATAAAAACAAGTATTTTTTTTTAAATAAACACTCGCAAAATGTTATACCTACCTGCACTTTATACCTACCTGAATGGTCCAGTATTTAGGTCTTGCCACTCCCTGAAACAGTTCCTTTTGACAGTGAAGCAAAGAGGGACCTGGCACTTCCTGCAGTACACAGGTGTCTTCACCCTTTTGAGTCCAGCATCTAGGCACCTCCCGCAGTTCTTCCTGACCTTGGTAGCATCTTCCCCATAATACTCGGGCATGCATGTGGGTGGTGGAGGAGGGGGTGGTGGAGGTGCAGGGCCTTCAGCAGGGCCTTCAGCAAACTCCAACAATTCTGCAGCAAGCTGCTCCCTGAAAGTCTTCTGGGTTTGTGGCTTTGTCCTGCTGGGGTCACACCTCATCTAACAAATGTGGAAAAACAAAGAGATTAGATTAATTCACTGGCTTATATTTATAGGATAATATTGGAATATAAATGAATAATATTACACCAAATAAATAAGTAAACACATGTATAATATATAAAAACAGAGAGATTACATACCTTTCCCGTGGTGGAAGTTCAACATCCGAGTCACTACTGTCCGGATCCATGTCTGGCTGGAGGAGATCTTCATCATCAATTCACTGGCCATTAATTTAGAAAATGTAACTCCAAAAAGACAAGTAACACTATTTAGCATTTTGGCTAATCATTCCTGTTGGCTAAGCTAACACTGTGATGCAGTTCCACCAAACACAAAAGTAATATATAAAAAGGATAATATTGCTTAGTTTATACTACGCAGGATCATATCTTTGGAACCCATTGGTCGAGTTGGGTGATTGACACCTTTTCTGAACCGTTAGAGCCAATAGAATCGAGTGACAGTTAGTAAGTCCCGCTAAACACTTACGTCAAGTAGAGAGAGGTTTGCGCAAACAGCACGTGAGACAGCGTTATCTCGGGACTGCACAACTTTAAACCTACTCTGCTGCCATGAATGTAATGATAGATTATCAGGAACAATTCTAAAGTGACTAAGAGACATTGGATTAACCTTAAACATCGTTTGTATCCCCTCGAACACGAGCTTTGATCACAAAACAGCAACGGTAAGACATTATTATTGTTATGGTTTTGAAAACTGCTGTTTTTTCTTCTTCTCTGTTCTGGCTGCTAGCTCAGTAAGTTTGTGTCCTACAGTGATGATACTTATAACCAAATAATCTGTGGAGTATCAGATTTCAGATGATATGTAGTTTGTGCAGAAAATATTAAGTTTTAAAGATCGTTTTTGTTAGTTAGCACCGGAAGTAGCATCTGCCCATTTTAGCTAAGGGCTAATGCTAATGCTTCTTGTGAGACTTGTGTTTTGTTTCTGTAAAAATGGTTCGTATTGGCAGTTAGCTGAGATTCTTCTCGTTAATCTGGTATAACACATTAATAGGTTTTTAAATATTAAGATGCCCTGAGACACAGTGTCGTGAAAAAAAAACAGGGTCCCCGCCAGCGGGGACCTTCGGGCTTAACAGGTTAAGATAGTGGCTGTACAAGGCCGATTCCAAATGTTAAATTCTGTACCGCACACATTATTTTGGAAGTTATTACTGATTAAGTTTAGTTAGTTAGGGCTGATTAGATTCAGCCCCTAGTTTTGCTGCTCTAGGCTTTGACTATCGGGGGACACCTTACTTCTTCCTTCTCTCTCTTTGTACCTGTGTACTCTCATGTTCCGAATAACCAATGCTTCCCCGAAATGTATTTTTGGTGTCTGTCTACGCCGGGGTCCTGAGTCGTGGCTGAACCTGTCACTGTGGTCTTGCCTAACTCTCATCATACTACTTCCCTGATGGCTCCCACAGGATTGTTGACATCCTCCTGGATTCATCTTCTTATTATGATGTTATGCCCAGGTCTGGGGGAACCTAGGCACAGCATAAAGTTGCACTCTCCCCACTTTTCCCACTCCCAAGAACACGGACGCCGAGACAAGAGAATGTCGTTTGGTAAATATAATTACCATAATTATACACACACAGGAGTAACAAAACCTCAAAACAAATAAACCTTTTAACACAAAAATCTTACCTAACGAATGAGACAAAAATAAACGTACAGGCTTCTTAACTACTCTCGCATAAAAACAGGAAAAAACGAATTAACCAAAAGAAAAGGGTTTTGCACTCCTGAGAACAAAATAAAGTGTGTCTGCAAAGACAGGTAAAGTTGCTTTTTTCCTCAAGTCTCACCACAAGAAGGCAAGGACAGGTATATGGTAAACAATGCGTACACAGCACAACAGGACAGATATCTTTAGCGCAATTGTTTGGGAGTAGGAGAAGTCGAGTCAGAGAGAGCGGCCGAGGAACTGCACGGCTGCAGCTTAATATGCTCCCGTCTCCTCAGGTGGACCAATCAGCCTATCGAGGGCAGCCAATCTGCTACCGGGCAGCACCTGTTTAATCACACACAGTCATACAGACACAGGAGGAGGAAGAAATATCTGCACACAATATACATAACGACCCAGGGTCGTAACATAGTCACATGCATTTCCAAACATTTGGACTACCTATGTGGCAATTTACACGTCTGTCCGTCCTGGAAGAGGGATCCCTCCTCTGTTGCTCTCCCTGAGGTTTCTTCCATTTCCCCCCGTTAATTGTGGGGTTTCTTTGGAAGTGTTTCCTTGTCTGATGTGAGGGTCAAAGGACAGAGGGTGTCATATTCATATTCTGTACAAACTGTAAAGTCCACTGAGACGAATGTAAAATACGTGGTATTGGTCTACATAAATAAACTTTGATTGATGGAAGTTTAAAAAATCCTGAGTATTCACTGAGGAATGAGTAAGTAACACATCTGAACCGATGGTTAACGAGTTATTGACAGGCAATAGTTCCTGAGTAACTCTGATTCAAGAACTACAAATAAGGTAACAAACCAGCTTGTGATAACTTCTAAAATAATGCTGAATCAGAAGCTGACTATTAAGTTCAATGTGATCTGACTTATAATATTTTGGAAACTTATTTTGTCTCCAATTGGTGAATTTTGATTAGATCTCATTACAACTGGTCTAATAGTTTTCTATGATTCTCAACTTGGGGGGACAAGTCCCACACAAATGGTGATACAATACGATGGTAACCAGGATACCAAAACCAGACAATCTGTCAAAGCCAATGACATATTGTTATCTGACCACTGTTAACAGGGCAACAAGGAACTCTGCACACTGTCAAGGTTTTTTTCTTTATGGCATGGCAACGTTACGATCAGTAAGATCTGTTGGCCTTTTTTGGCCTGCACCTGACTATTTTTGATTGTTTTGCTCACACTTGTTCTTAAGTCTGCCACACATATTATTCTTAACTACATGTGAAATTAAAAATGTTCATGAATCAGAGATTTAACTGCTGTGCCACCAAAAAGACAGACGCAGGGCTATGAATATATTTTTCAAATAAATTATAAATACAGTTAGTTGTTCTGCATTATCAGTACATCAGTTATTGATGTGTGTGTCAGACATTTGAATTTCCTCAATAAGAAGTAAAATATGAATGTGGAAGTCTGGTTTGATATATAAAAATATATATTTCAACTAAATGTACTAAATTTTCCTTTTTTTTTAAATACAATAAAAAAAGATAGCAAACTATTTTTGAATCACTATTCTCCTCATGTTTCTACAAAACAGAAAGGAAGTTCGACTGTGGTTGAAAGGTCTCAGGTTGAGCAGGGGTATTGACATGTCTTTATAAATTCTTTATAGGTGTTTTGGTTACGGTCTAGAGAGAAATACTAGCTGTGTTTGTGAGGCCTCTTGTAGTTCTTTATAGAACCTGACAGCTTTGCACTCTGTGTTGTTGTTTTATTGAAAAGCTCTTTAAGTATCAATACTTGACAAATGCTTGACTCCCCCCTGAGTCCTTACATTTGCAGTTCAGCAGTGCCACATTTCAGTTCAGTTTTCACTGAACAGGAATAACTAAATCTAGATAATGTAACATACAGTAGCTATTCCCAAATCTTGTCAAATGTGTTTAGGACAAAATTATGTTCCAAATACACAAAGAAATGTTGAAAATGCTGGGTGTCCACACTGAATGCCCTCATACTGTAGATCATTATCAAAAATAATGATATGTTATTGTTTATGTCTGGATAGATTAACACCACACATTTGCTTTAAATGGTAAACTCTTTATTTGATTGTAATCTGACATTATTTCAAACATTTTAGCACAGCTAACACAAGTATTTGTTTGTATTAATTACTTTCTTTGTTTCTTGAGTTGGACAAACCACCTGCTTCCATGTCAAAGTGGGGATTTGGGTTTTGTCAGTGTCCTTTTTATATTCTGTTACTATTAATTATCCATTGGTTTCAACTTGGTTTGGCCAAGCCACTATATATGTTCCTTGGTTTTTCATTGTAGCAGGTCAGTTTGTTGACCTATTGTATAGGCCTAGTTATTAGAAATTATTGATTGATGATGTTTTCTTTGGACTTTTGGGTAAATTAAAAACCCAGTTTATGTAAACCACTCCTAAGTCATGTTGCCTTACTGATTGGTCCCTGACAATTGGTGGCAGTGGAGGACACAGGTTTTTTCTTTTTTTTAAATGATGCAGAGTGGAGGGAAAATTGGAAGGAAACCCCTTTCAAATGTCCAGGGGAAGCAAGCCAATGGGGCCTCTGGAGTGGTAGAAAGCTCTGAAGGTGAAGGTAAGGAGCCATCCATGTTAGACTTGGTGGCCCTGCTTCAGGCTCATATGGGGCAGACGGAGGCTCAAGCGGCAAAGCAGAGCGAGATAACTACAAGACAGGAACAGCGTTTTAAAACAATGCAACAGCAGTTTTTGCATTTCGAAGTTCAGGCCGGAACATCTCCAGTACCAGATTCTCTGTCCGCAGACCCTGATCCATCAGATGTGGAAGTCTTACCATCCACCAAGGTGGTGGCGAAGTCGGACTTGGCTTGGCAACTGGAAGGTCACCAGTTCAAGTCCTGGCAAGATCAAGTGCTACCGAGGTGTCTCTGAGCAAGGCACCGTTCCCCACACTGCTCCCCGGGCGCCGTTCAAAATGGCTGCACACTGCTCCTAACACTAGGATGGGTCAAATGCAGAGAAACAATTTCCCCACGAGGGATTAATAAAAGTCCATCTTATCTTATCACCACCATCCTTAGGCGCAAGCTGAGCCTTTTACCATGGCTACCCATCCAAACCTTGCAGGTCAGTCTCGCATGAGCCCAGAATGGAAAAATTAACGGACAATGATGACATTGAACGGATTTCTATAGCATGCCGGTGGCTCTCTCCATTTCCCGCCGTCTCTCTTCGTCTCTCTTCGTCTCTCTTCGTCTCCCGCCGCCTGTCTTCGTATATCTTCGTCTCTCTCCATTTCCCGCCGTCTCTCTTCGGTTCCCGCCGTCCCTCTTCGTCTCTTTTCGTCTCGTTTCGTATCGTATCACTCCGTTTAACTGATTACCTCACCCCCTCCCTGGTAAATACATCCTGTTGAGCAGAATCTACAGTTTCCAGTATTTTCTGTTTCGTAAAATGATAAAAATACGGCGAAGATAGTAAAATATGTGCTTCCATTATTCATACTTCTGAAATATATCTGTATTAACTTTATATCATCGTATGTCCGTGTTTATTGGGTATTTTTGCATGAAACAAAGACTGGCATATAGTTTCAAGCCAGTACTTTCGACAGAAATACACATATACATCCTGTTGAGCAGGATCTACAGTTTCCAGTATTTTCCGTTTCGTAAAATGATAAAATACGGCAAAGATATTAAAACATGTGCTTCCATTATTCATACTTCTGAAATATATCTGTATTAACTTTATATCATCGTATGTCAGTGTTTATTGGGTATTTTTGCATGAAACAAAGACTGGCATATAGTTGTTTCAAGCCAGTACTTTCGACAGAAATACACATATACATCCTGTTGAGCAGGATCTACAGTTTCCAGTATTTTCCGTTTCGTAAAATGATCAAATACGGCGAAGATATTCAAATATGTGCTTCCATATTTCATACTTTTGAAATGTATTAACTTTATATCATCGTATCTCCGTGTTTACTGGGTCTTTTTGCATGAAACAAAGACTGGTATATAGTCTCAAGCCAGTACTTTCGACAGAAACACACGGCAATGTTGTCCGGACTGTTGTTTTTATGCGGCACCGGCTTGAACAGGTCATGTGATCTGATCACGCCGGCGTGACGGTCGACTCCAAAGGGTTAATATTAAATACATATAAGTATTTTTACAACTTGTATTTAGAAATACTCTGTTGTAATTATTGATGCATACATGTGTTCATCCATTTAATGTGGCATCTGCTATAATGGGGTTAATGTATGATATTACTTAATAATACAATACATTATAATATATGATATGATAATTACATTTTAGTTTTATTCATTTCTTATTTCATAGTTTCTCATTATTATTATTTTTATCGCTCATTTTATTTTTGATTTTATTAATCTGTGCTGTCCTGTTTTTCACTCTCACCCTGTTGCTGTTTGAACTACTGAATTTCCCCACGGGATTAATAAAGGTCCATCTTATCTTATCTTAATGTATAAGTTGATTTACTTCAATCTACTGTACAATATTACAAGAAATATACTGCATAAAGCAAACTATATACTTTATTTGATCTAAAATATTGATGTTTCTACAACGCCAATTGTGTATTTTGTGAATGAACCGCCATCTCATGGTTAAATCCTGTAATTGAACAAATGGGGAAATTGGGCAACGCCCTCTAGCAATAATTTGGCAACACCCCCAGCCACTGGCATCCGCTGGGTTTTTGACTGGGACACACCCATTTGAGTCTGATCTGGAGTGCTACATCTGTAGGTTATATTTACACCATAACGGTGCACAGCTGATAAAAAAGGACTGTAGTTTTCAAAGATATTACTGATTTTCTTTGAATGTAAGAATGTAAATACTGAGTCTGAAATAGTATAGCAATATGCTGTAAAATGATGTGAAACATGCATACAACTATACATCTTCAGATGTTGTACATACTGTGTGTACCTTGTGTGCCTAGTGGTTAAAGCACGTTATTGAATTATTGTTTGTATGTGTTATATTTGATTAAAAAAATATTAAGAGTACATACTTTCATAGGGGGAAAGTATAAATATGGAAATATAGAATATACAAAATTAAGAAGATACTATAAGTGATCTCTACAATAAAACAGTTTAGTGCAGGATGTACACAGATATTAATAGGAGGAGGTGCAAAACAGAAAAACGGATTAACCTTCATTTAAACATTAAATATTAAATATTAAGCCTGACAAAGTAATTAACGTCTAATATATTTATTTCCTGCAATGTTAACTATGTTGAAGCACTTATTTTAACTGATATTATACACATTAATTATACTCTTATGTATGTAGATAGAATAAGAAATGTGCAGAATATGACAGTTTAATGGTGGAGGTACACACATGTTGATAGATGTCTTGTAATGCACTGTTGAGGAACCTGTGATCCAAGTTTTTCATTCATTGCATAACTACACCGTAGTTGTATATGATATGTCAAGAAACCTTTGAAAATCTTGAAAGGGATGTGCAAAATAGCCATAATATACAGTAGTAATGAATATACTTTATTACTTGTTTCCATTCATGTCAATTGCAGATACATGTTTAGTCTTCTCAAGCACCAACTATCAAATATCTCTCCTGATTGTTGGCACTTGACAATCACCGTTATTTTGAAAAGAATAACAAATTAGAAGGAAAAAGATATCTAAAAATACAGATTTCAGTATCCTGAGGCTCTGAGCCCCGTTTATTTTCCTCACAGACGGCAACAAAAGTCCGAAATTATACGATTTAAAATAAAAGCAATAATTGTGACTTGATATTGAGTAAGAACATGTTTTTATGAACCACACAGCTTCCGGTCTTCCACGACCCGACCGGAGAAAAAGACGTGCTGCAGCCTGCAGGCACGAAACACGTTACCAGTAGAAATACATTGCTTTTAAAATCGTCCTGTGCAACATGAAAAAAAGGGGCAAATCGTGATGGTGAACACGAATCAATAGATTAAAAATCGTGTTGGTGAACACGAAATGCCGTGAGACTGGGTTGGCTAATGGTAGCCACCACAGCTAGAACTGCTTGTTGCTGTTGGTGACCCACGTGTGTGTAGCGACGCGTCGACGCGGAAATATGTCGTCGACGATATTTTGAAGTCGATGCGTCGACATTGTCGACGCGTCGCTATGTCGCTACAGCACTATGTAACATCCTGTCAACTTTTACGGCAAGTGTAGCAGCTGTGAGCTCCAGTCTGGGAATGGTGATTTGCTTCAGAGGATTAACTCTGGATTTCCTGAGAATGAATGACACATGAGTATCTCCTTTTTGGTTCGTGAATCTAATGTAGCTTGCAGTGCCATGCCCTGTTTCACTTGCGTCACAGAAGTGATGCAGCTCAGCCGTCCTTATGAGTCCAAAAGGTTCAGGCTTCATGCACCTGTCCACTTCAAATCTACTCAGCTGATCTAGTTCTGTCACCATCTTTACCATGACTTTGAAAGGTGTTCTGGGATAACTTTATTCCATCCACACTTATCAATGCAGAGTCCTCTAAGGATTTGCTTGGCCTTGAGGATGAATGGCGAAAGGAAACCGAGGGGGTTGTAAATAGAACTGGAAAGAACTGTTCTTCTTGTAGGAACTCTGTGTTTGATGGCAACAGTGAAGGTAAAGGTATCTCTCACGATATTTCACTGGATGACAAGAACTCTTTCTAGAGGTGTTTTTTCTTTGTCCAGATCTAGTTGCCCAACTGGTTTAGCTCTGTGCAATTCAGGGTTCGTTCTAAGCACGTATTGGCTGTTACTCACCCATTTGGTAAGAGTAAATCCTCCCTCGGCACATGCCTTAATTAGATCCTTGGTAAAATGGATAGCTTGAGTTGTAGAAGCCACAGATTTGAAACAATTATCCACATAAAAGCCGCGCTGAATGGTTTCCAGTACTTCCATGCTGTATTTACTGGTATTGTCTCTTGACACTTGTTGCAAGGCAAAGCTGGCTATGCTTGGGGATGATACTGCACCAAAGAGATGCACATTCATCCGATAGACTTCCAGTGGTTTGCTGATGTCACCTTGAGGTCACCACAAAAACCTGAGATAGTCACAGTGGTCTTCCTGCACTTGTACTTGGTAGTACATTGCTTCAATGTCAGCCATTATTGCAATTTGTTCCTGACGGAAACGAAGCAAGACGCCTAGAAGAGGATTAGTCAAGTCTGGACCTTCGAGGAGTTCAGCATTAAGGGACTTTCCTTTAAATGAAGATGAACAGTCAAATACAACCCTGAGTTTCTTCTTTCTTTTCTTTTCTTCAGCGTAAACTACATCCCTCTTGAATTTTCCGGCAAGGTTGGTTGAGCGATGTAGTGCCATGTTGTAATTGTTAGGCAGGGCCAAGTCCTAATCACGGAAGAGTAGAGGTAAGTTGTAATGTCCGTTTTTGATGATTATTGAACTTTCAGCCAGGTCCATGAATTTCCTGTCCTCACATGACATCCTCTTTTTTCCTCATATTCCTTTTCAGGGAAATCCTGGTTGTACTGTGAGACTAGCTGGTCCCTCAGATTATCCAGTGAAATTCTATTGACGGTTGCTGACATTGTTTCAGAAGTATTCATAGCAGTGTGATATTTGATGGGCCCATTGACCACCCATCCAAACATTGTCTTCACTGCATATGTTCCATTACCCTGACTGTGGATTATATCCCAGGGTTCCAAGCAGTGGCGTTTTCTCCCGGAGGCCAAGGGAAGCCAGGCTTCCCCTGTTTTTTCGGATTGTAGTTATAATTTAAATAAATAAATAAAAACACTTTGTTTTGTTTCAATAATTCTCCTTTGCTGTGTGTTGCTGCCGGCAACACTCTCCCCCATTCTCATTGAGTATTTTACAAAGAATGAAACAGCGCCCCTCTAGATGTTATGGTGAAATAGTGGATTGCATTCACTGTTGCGAGAGGAGGCCAGCCGAATCTGGCTTCCCTTGGTGAAAAGAATGGATTGACCAATCAGATTAGGCCCACGTGATGCCCCTGCCAACCTGTGATTGGTCAAGGCCATGCCAAGGGAAGCCATCCGCCTCTTGCTTCCCTTCAGAGGCGGCTGGCGATTTGATTGGACACTGCCATCCAATCAAATCACATCAACATCAGTTTTAATACTGTCACTGTCATCACCGCTGTTAGAAATTATCAAGCAAATGAAGCATTATGGAGGGTGGAGATTTGGCGTACTTAAGGTGTAGGTTACTAAACTTCCGCTACAGCAGCAACTAAAAATTAAATCAGATGACAGGCCAATGCCCCCACTCGAGCTGTGTGTACACAGAGGAAAAAGGGAGCGAATCGGACGTTCAATGACGACAAATATGTCCGCACGGAGTGGCTAACTGGAAGCGCTAAACTTCAGCGTGTTGTGTTTTGCATGGGGCTTTTGTTGTTTTTGTGTTTAACTTGTTGTGTGCTCCGTTTACCCCTCACTACTCTGTCTTTCTGTCTCTGCAGGGCTGGTGTGTGACAGGGGGGCGTGGCTGGTTACTCCTGGCTGCAGATGAGGCACACCTGTCCCCACTCACTTGATTACCTGCTCTTTAAGAGCCTGGCCCTCACCTCACTTCTCTGCCAGAGTATTGGTCATGCTGTCCCGCGGTCCGGAGTGCCTTTCTGCAGCCTGGAGTCTGTTGTAGTTGGTTAAGGAGTTCTTTTTGAGTTTTGGTCGGAAACGTTTTCCCGCAGCTTTGTTTTTGGTTTACTACGGCCAGCAAAGCTCCCTGTCGTCAGTACCTGCCTTGGATTACCTTGTTTATTAAACTTTTTTGAAACTTTATTTTTTGTCAGTCTCTGCTTTGGGGTCCCAGTAGTATCTAAACGTCACAGAATACTCTGGCCAATATGGACCCCGCAGAGAATGAAAGACTCGCTTGCTGCTCAAGGGGTAATGATAGGGCAACATGACAGAGCTCTGCAGAGAGTTATGGAAGCGATTCGGGATTTAACCGCCGGTGTGACCAACATCGGAGGCCGTATGGAACAGGTCGCAGCACATCTCTCCACACTCCCGCCGACTGCCGATGCTCAAGCTACATACCCTGCTCCTCCACCTCAAGCTGAGCCAGAACGACAGCCCTGCAATCCTCGTGAGCCCTTTATTTCCACACCCATCAGGTATTCAGGAGATTTAGGGTCATGTAGTCAGTTCTTACACCAGTGTAGTCTTGTGTTTGAGCAACAGCCTTTCACTTATTCCACTGATAGAACTAGGGTTGCTTTCACCATGAGCCTACTGAGTGATAAAGCAGCAGCATGGGCCCTTGCCATATCTAACAGCAACTCGCCTATTAGTCAGTCTCTGTCGTCTTTTACTGCAGAGATGCGTAGAGTGTTTGATCATCCAGTGAGGGGGAAGGAGGCTGGTAAAAGAGTCCTTTCACTCCACCAGGGTTCAGGCTCTGTTGCTGATTTTGCTATTGATTTCCGCATTCTTGCAGCTGAGAGCGGTTGGGGAGACATGGCTTTGCTGGGAATTTTTTATAAGGGGCTTAATGATGAGTTAAAGGATGAACTAGCTGTTAGGGATGAAACCTCCTCCTTAGAGGAGTTGATTTCTCTAGCGATACGACTAGATAACCACCTCCGCGAGAGGCATAGGGAGAGATCAGGAAAACATAGCTCCACCTCCTTTCCCCCTCCGTCCAAGATTCCTAGTCGGCCGGCATTCTCTGGACCTTCTCGCCATCCTCCTGACTCCGGGCCTCCCAGACCTTCTCCAGATACCCAGGTCTCTCCCTTCTTTATGGAGGAGCCCATGCAGCTGGGAAGGATGACGCTTACTCCATCAGAACGTCAACGCCGTCTTCGTCACAGACTCTGCTTCTACTGTGGCCAGGCTGGTCACGTCAGCGCCGGTTGTCCCTCTCTGCCAACAGACATGGCTCGTCAGCGACAGGGGGAGCACTGATGAGCCACACTTCTATCAACTCAGCCTCCTCCAACCGCATCCCAGTCAAAGGTACTATTTCCTGGTCTCAGAACTCTGTTCCGCTGCAGGTCTTGATTGATTCTGGTGCGGATGACAATTTCATTGACTCTGACTTTGTGATGCAGTCTAAACTTCCTTTTGAGCCTCTTCCAGAACCTAAGGATGTGTTTGCCTTAGATGGGAGACTCCTAGCCCAAGTTACTCACCATACTGCTCCAGTTTCCCCTCAAACCCACTGATCTCACCTCTGTACCCCCTGAATATCAGTGTCAATGAGGTTTTTAGCAAGGACCACGCCCTATCCTTGCCGCCTCACCGGCCCCACGATTGTGCCATAGATTTGCTCCCTGGCACCCCCTTTCCGTCTAGTAAACTGTACAATATCTCTAGGCCGGAGAAGGAGGCCATGGAGAGTTACATCTCTGACTCACTCGCTGCTGGACTTATTCACCCCTCTTCATCGCCTATGGGCGCAGGTTTCTTTTTTGTGGACAAGAAAGATAAGACCCTACGCCCTTGCATAGACTACAGAGGGCTTAATGAGATCACAGTCAAGAACAAGTACCCCCTTCCACTCATAGACTCAGCCTTTGTTCCCCTTCATGAAGCCACCATCTTCACTAAGTTGGATCTTCGCAATGCGTACCACTTGGTGAGAATAAGGGAGGGGGATGAGTGGAAGACTGCATTCAATACTCCCAGGGGACATTTTGAGTATTTAGTAATGCCTTTTGGGTTAACGAACGCACCTGGGGTTTTTTCAAGCTATGCTTAATGATGTATTGCATGACATGTTAAACGGGTTTGTTTTTGTGTACCTTGATGACATCCTTATCTTCTCTCGCACTCTTCAGGAGCATGTCCAGCATGTTAGGCTGGTACTGCAGAGACTTCTTGAGAACAGACTGTACGTTAAGGCTGAGAAGTGCGAGTTTCATGCCTCTTCTGTGAGTTTCCTGGGTTTTATCGTCGACAAGGGACAATTAAGGACTTACCCCGCCAAGGTCCAAGCAGTGACCGAGTGGCCCACTCCCTCTAACAGGAAGCAGTTGCAAAGGTTTCTGGGCTTTGCCAACTTTTATAGAAGATTTATTCGGGACTATAGTAGGGTAGCAGTGCCTCTGACTAAACTCACCTCTGTCAAGTTGCCTTTTGAGTGGTCTCCTGCAGCTGAGGCAGCTTTTGTAAAACTGAAATGTCTGTTTGCCACTGCTCCTGAGCTCTCTCATTCTGATCCAGGGGTCCAGTTTGTGGTGGAGGTGGATGCCTGATTCTGGAGTGGGGGCAGTTTTATCCCAGCGTTCCCCTGCAGACAAGAAGCTCCACCCTTGTGCGTTCTTCTCTCGTCGGCTGACCCCTGCTGAGAGGAATTACGACGTTGGTAATCGGGAGTTGCTGGCAGTGGTTCTGGCCCTTCAAGAATGGAGGCACTGGCTGGATGGAGCCAACCATCCTTTTATAGTATGGACGGACCATAAGAATTTGTCTTACCTTCGCTCTGCACGCAGGCTCAACTCACGCCAGGCTCGGTGGGCTCTCTTCCTGGGACGGTTCAACTTCACCTTGACCTACCAGCCTGGCTCCAGGAATGTGAAGGCCGACGCCTTGTCCCGGCAGTTTGCTTCCCCAGTGGAGGACTCAAGGGATGCAACCATTCTGCCATCTTCCTGTGTCGTGGGAGCAGCTAGATGGGAGATTGAAAGGGTGGTCCAGGGGGCCCAGGAGGACCATGCAGCGGCTCAGGATTGTCCACCAGACCGGCTGTTCGTTTCCCCCGATGTTAGATCTCCAGTGCTCCAGTGGGGACACACGTCCAAAGTTGCCTGCCATGCAGGTTTTCATCGGACCCTGGCTCTAATTCGACAACGCTTCTGGTGGCCCACTATGTCCGCAGACACGAAGGAGTATGTCTCAGCTTGTTCCGTCTGTGCCCGCAGCAAGGCCTCACATCAGGCCCCCGCTGGCCTTCTTTGCCCACTTCCCATTCCCCACCGGCCCTGGTCCCACATTGCAGTGGATTTTGTGACTGGTCTCCCACCATCAGACGGGAACGACACTATTCTGACCATCGTTGACCGTTTCTCTAAGGCTGTGCACTTTGTCCCCCTGCCTAAACTACCTTCTGCCCTCGAGACTGCCACTCTTCTCACCCAGCATGTTTTTAGGCTGCATGGTATCCCTCAGGATATTGTTTCAGACAGGGGTCCGCAGTTTTCCTCCCAAGTTTGGAAGGCCTTTTGTCGGGCATTGGGGGCGTCGGACAGTTTGTCCTCTGGGTACCATCCCCAAACCAATGGCCAGACGGAGCGGGCAAATCAGGACCTGAGAACGGCTCTTCGTTGTGTTGCCTCTCGAAACCCAGCCTCATGGTCTCTTCATCTGCCATGGGTTGAGTACGCCCAGAACTCCCTGGTGTGCTCTGCCACAGGTATGTCATCCTTTATGGCTTCCAACAGCTTCCAACCTCCCCTTTTCCCGGTTCAAGAGAGAGAGGTGGCAGTTCCCTCTGTACAGGGGCATCTTCGGCGAGCCCGCAGAGTCTGGCGTGAAGCCCGGGCAGCTCTTACCCGCACCTCCGCCCGGAACCAGAGGATGGCGGATCGTCATCGACGACCAGCTCCGGATTACCAACCGGGCCAGAAGGTTTGGCTTTCCTCCCGTGACATCCCTCTTCAAAACTCACTCGGAAACTCACTCCCAGGTACATTGGACCTTATGAGATAGAACGGGTCATCAATCCTAGTGTGATTAGGCTTAAGTTGCATCTTGCCTTGAAGGTGCACCCCACTTTTCATGTGTCACTCCTTAAGAGAGTTTCCTGCAGCCCTCTTTGCCCTCCAACCAAACCCCCTCCCCGGCTCATCGACAACCACCCAGCCTTCACTGTACGGAGGTTGCTGAAGATTCGAAGGTGGGGCCGTGGATACCAGTATTTAGTGGATTGGGTGGGGTATGGGCCAGAGGAGCGACAATGGGTTTCTAGCACGCTGATTTTGGACCCAAAACTCTTGAGAGACTTTTATGTCCGTTTCCCGGATAGTCCTGCTAGGCCGCCAGGAGGCGTCCTTTGAGGGGGAGGTACTGTTATGTTTTGAATGGGGCTTTTGTTGTTTTTGTGTTTAACTTGTTGTGTGCTCCTTTTACCCCTCACTACTCTGTCTTTCTGTCTCTGCAGGGCTGGTGTGTGACAGGGGGGCGTGGCTGGTTACTCCTGGCTGCAGATGAGGCACACCTGTCCCCACTCACTTGATTACCTGCTCTTTAAGAGCCTGGCCCTCACCACACTTCTCTGCCAGAGTATTTTTCATGCTGTCCCGCGGTCCGGAGTGCCTTTCTGCAGCCTGGAGTCTGTTGTAGTTGGTTAAGGAGTTCTTTTTGAGTTTTGGTTGGAAATGTTTTCCCGCAGCTTTGTTTTTGGTTTACTACGGCCAGCCAAGCTCCCTGTCGTCAGTACCTGCCTTGGATTACCTTGTTTATTAAACTTTTTTGAAACTTTATTTTTTGTCAGTCTCTGCTTTGGGGTCCCAGTAGTATCTAAACGTCACACAGCGTCTATTTTGTTGGCCACGTCTTCTTTTTGACAAGGATAATAATAATAATAATAATAATACATTTATTTTGGGGGGCGCCTTTCAAAACACCCAAGGACACCTTACAGGGTTACAGATTTACAATTTACATTTACAATTATACCTTACAAATTAAAACAGTCAATTTAGTGAAGTATCAGCCGGGGTAAGACAAGACAAATTCGTGCTCCCTGAACAATCCTTGGGCAACTTCACGATTCATCGACCTTGCCAACCTGTCATGGGTAATTGAGAGGTACGGTAAATCCAATAATCACATAGCTGTGAACATTTAAAATGTAAATGATGTGAAATTGAAGCTTTTTGGACGGACAAAGAAGCACAATGCACAAGTTGTCTGCATACATTAATAAGTAAAATGCTTAAATTAATAAGACGAGAGAGTTTCAGCTGGAGAGTGCGTGGGGACCTGTTGGTTAGATAACAGGTGTGTGCAAGTCCTGCATCTGTGTGATACAAATGTGTGTAAAATTATACCGGACGCTGTAATCACTCATCTGGTTACGTTATTGACCACCATTGACTTTGGTTCTGTTCTACTGTTTTGCAGGGTGACTTGTTTTTAGATAATTAACCTTTTGGTCGTGAGGCTCTGATATTAGTTTTAAGCAGTCCACTACTACATGCCTGCCTTGACAGAAATTATATATGGTTGCAGGGGCAGCTTTGATGTAGGTGGGTTGCTGCACCTTAAATGCCTGTAGCTTGGTGTCATAATGTTCAGTTGCAGCGACAGCTATGGCAAAGCTACTGCTCCTTTTAGGTGTTCTGAGGTCATTTGTCCTATTGTTGGTGATTATCCTTTTAGTGGGATTTGAGTCTTTAATTTCTCCAAACACTGGGTGTAAAACTGGCTTGCACAGACGTCCTTATTTCTTTGATGAAGCGTTTAATCCATAACATTTGACACGTTTGGCTCATATGTTCATTTGCGTATGCATCCATTAATAAAATCACAACAAGCATGACTCATTCATTTGTTCCTCTTGTTTACTCACGAGTCCCTCGCGTACAAACATTTCCAAAATGAGGCCGGCGTCTGTCCTCCTCTATTTGTCTTTCCAAGCGACTCACAGAAGTTGCAATAAGGAAATCCTTTTATCCCTCTTTGCAACGGGCCATCCACAGAAAAAGGGTTTCCCAAAAAATAGTATCCATTCATGAGGCTGTTGTTTTACTATAAAGCGGCCAAAATCATAAAAATATAAGAAAGAAATATAACTCAAAGCAAAGTGCCGCTGAGGCACCCGTCAGCGAATCTTACGCATGGGTACAATCAAGGTCCGAGCAAAAGTCGTTTTAGTGCAACTTATTATACACATATACAAGCATTTTTCTTCGTTCTTACCCGATGGTAAAAAAACATAAGCCTACCGGGTGCGCTGCGCACTACCACCTGTTTCCCAGATTTATAATGAGCAGGTCTCCCCTCCCCCGGTGCCCAAAGGCTGCCTTTACAAAACAGAGGCATAGTACGACTTATTTGATAAGCTTAAGTAAGAATTAAAAGGAAGATTTACTATAAACAAAAAAGAACAATACAATAAATGGATAACTATTAAATAATATAAGCTCCTAGATATGGCATCATCAAGTTCAATACGCATTATTCTTATCATTCTTTGTGAGCGCAGTAACGGTAAGGTATCGGTAAGGTAAGGTATTACTTATTAATTTAGAATCCCATAACTTAGTAACAGAGATGGTCAAACTAAAGTGGAGACATGGCAGAAATCCTACAATGAAGCGGGACAGTGAACTGTTCACCCGTTGAGGGAGTTCACAGATGAGAAGACACAGAAAGAGTGAAGCACAATAACAAGTAGGCTATATTTAGGTGTTTTTTTGTCAATAACCGACGGTATCAAGAGGAAGTAAAGTCCCCTTGTTTGTCCCTTATACCCTAACTGCCATGAGACAACTCAAAATTAAGTTTCCAAAATCCGACACTGAGGTGGTCTTAACACGCCGGCAGATGACAGCGCTGACAAAGTGTGTTTCCCGCAGCGAGACGCTATAATACTAATTGTGGGCTTATCATGTTGATTCTGCCACAACAGAAAAAAGAAAAACAAACTCTCGCTCTCTCCAGAGGGGCATGTCAGCCAAAAAGGCCAAACGGGCCGTTGCCCGGGCAACATTAGCCCTTACCTGTGCACGTCCCTGGGTTTCCGCGTGGTTTGGCTTTATGAAGCAGGCACGCAAACGGTTACGTCATGACGCAAACGATGAAGCACCAGTTGGGCTCTGAGCGGTGTGAACAGAGTGGGAGCAGAACCGAAGAACCGGTTCTGAACCAGAAAATCTCTAGCACGGGGCTAGAACGGATAAAGCCTTGGTGTGAATGGGGTATAATGCGGCTTTCACACCAGCGCTTTTCCCTTTCTAGCTCAGAGCGGGAGCTTTTCTGGTTCAGCTCCGGTTTCCCTTTTCTGCTCCCGCTCTGTTCACACAGCCCAGAGCTGCCGCTGCTGTGTCATGACATCACCGTTTATGTGCCTGCTTCATAAAATCCAAACTGCGCGGAAATCCCTCACATCGACAACAACAACAATGGCCGATTGTATTGAAGCGCTGTTCGCTTTGGTTATCCTCTTACGAAACTAAATGGAAGGCATCGGACGACTTTACAAAGGACGACTTTGCTTGGAACTTTACAAACATCACATGCGAAATGCAAGACTTCTTTGTGGTCTTCAGCATCTACTTCAACCCGCCTCGACGTAAGAGAGACATAAGCGACGCCAGCCTCTTAGCTCCGAAGCTCTTGCCTCTAGACCAACAATGTTTTGGAGCTGGAAGTGAACCGGATTCCGGAGCTAAGAGGCTAAAAACTGTACTTTTCAGGCTCCAGCTCCGAGCCAGAGCTGGTGTGAAAGGGGCATAAGAGGAGAAGGGAGTACATTTTACTTTAAAAATCTTAGAAAACGTATCAAATATAGATGTCCAATAATTCTGAAGATTTGGACATGTCCAGAAAGTATGAATGAGGGACCCTGGTACTGACTTACATCTGTTGCATAAGGGATCTACCCCTGGATACATCTTTGCTAGCTTTTCCTTTGATAAATGTAGGCGGTGTAATACCTTGAATTTGAGAAGGCCATCCCAGCTAGAAATCTTTGGTTCTAAAAACATTCTGAGAATGTTACCATTCACTGTTCTAGGAATGTTTTCAGCGGGAAGTTTTCTATTGGTTGCCAGAATGTTCTTCTGAAAGGTAGGATAACATTCTCTAAAAACATTCTTAAATTGCTTGGTAATAACCTTTTTTATATGATTTTTATAACATTGTTAGAACATTATGCCCTACTATTCTTAAAAAGCTTTCAGCTGCAAGTTAGATTTTGTTATGTGGCCAAAATGTTATTATTTTAGAGTAGGGTAACATGCTTTATCATTCAGATTTATCAGAAGTATTTATTTATTTATTTTAAATGCGACCAGCAGCTATTACAAGTCACTGTCGGTGTCACATGTACTGGAGGGGACCCAGAATCAGACTCGGAATCAGCTGGTGAAAGTAACATTTGTTTATTAGAAAAGGGGAGCTGGGAGTGGAGGTTGGTTATATTTCACACAGGCTCCGCCCTCTATGGGTACTACTCTCTAGAGGTTTCTCAATACTCAAATTTCCCCTCCTCGACTCCTATCCTCGAGACTTGGTGCCGCCCACAGGAGATGCGAGCGGAGGACTGAGGAGGGGAACCGAGGAGAGAGGAGGGGAAGCAGCAGGCGGTTAGAGAAATGAGAACTCTTCTCCTCTGAGCGGTCATTTTAAAGCGACGTCCGTTAATTATGACGTGGCAACAGCTGCATCAGCTGTCGAGTGTTTTGTCATAGCGCTGTATTTTGTAATCTCTGTTAGATCAGCTGAAAATTGTTCCCCCACATATGTACATGTAATTCAATTTGCAACAAGGCATAGTATGACAAGAATATAGGAATATTTTCAACACATAGGCCTAGCATCTCTTCTGTATTGTGCTGCACTAAAACATTAGTATGACAAGTATACAAATAAAGGGAGACATATACATTAGGCCTTATGGCAGTGGAACCAGCTGCAGAAAACCAAATCCCGTGAGGAAAGACGTCGTTCCCAACGCTGGAAAGCGAGAATGCGCAATGCCATCCTGCTTCATCTTGAGGTATTTATGAGTGTTTGTTTAAAACAAATTTAAATGGTTGAAATATAGCTGGCTTGTTTGATTTGAATACAACAATGACCAACTACTAGCAAGAAAATCATGACACATAGGCCTTGGAGTTAGAGAAAAAGCATGTTTGTCAGGGAGAAAGTTCTGTTTTTTATTATGTAGTTGTATTTATTCAAGAAGGGACCATGCACATTAGTTAACACAAGCACTTGAGACCATCAAATGTAGCCTACCAGATTTAGCCATGGCTTAATTTCTGATGAGAGAATATTTATGTGCAGTTTAAATTGCGGGATAAAGGACTTTAGTTTGCTGGACACCGGTATGACCTCTGTACATTTTATTCTTCCTGTAGGTTCAGCACCCACACTCTCCCATCTACAGACATTTGAACAGCAGTGTCCCCCTGCTGAAGCTATACTTCAAGGGTGATGGGTGCCTGCTCAAGGATTACAGGATCAGCTGTAACTCCTTGGAGGCCTTGATGTGGTGTCTGGGGCCTGAGAGGAGACAGGCCTGGAGACACCACATGACTATCTTGACGACCTTGTACTGGCTGGCACACGGTTTTCCCTACAGTGTGGTGGGCCTTTCAGGTACCCCTCTCCACGGTCCACAGACTGGTCCACCAGGGAGTGGATGACATCGCTGCTCTCCGGCATTCCCTCATCAAGCTGCCTGCTGGTCCAGAGCTGGAGGAGGTCGGGAAGGGCTTCCAGCAGTTGGCCAACAGTCCGGCATTCCGTACATGTGTGGGTGCAATAGACGGGTGCCACATACGAATCAGGGCCCCATCCGGACCCTGTGGCCAGGATTATGGAAATTCCTCCAAACATTCGTTGGATTTCCGGGCTCAGTCCACGACACCCATGTCCTAAAACACAGTGACCTGAATAGAGAGGCTCTTTACCCTCCTCCAGGGTACTTCATTGCAGAGGTGTGGACTCGAGTCACCAATTGACTTGAGACTCGACTTGACAAAATCACAAAACACTTGCGACTCGACTTGGACTTGAACACCAATGACTCGGGACTTGACTTGGACTTGAGCCTTCTGACTTGAGGTGACTTGATACTTTAATTCAGGGGTCTCCAACAGGCCGATCGTGAGATGCCGCTAGAAGAGCAGACCCCCGTTGGGGAGAGCAGAATCTCCAGCCGCTTCTACTCTTGCTGAGAATCCTTGCAGGCAGGGGCGGGACTCTATTTAGCTGGGCCACCATGCGGCCAATCATATGCGAGGACACACTAGGATCAAACCATTATGTGAAAGAAGGGTGGGGGGCACAGCAGGTGTAGTGGTACAGGACAGCTGCACAGAGCGACGGGGAGACGGATTTAAATGCAAGCGTCGGAAAAAGTCAAGAAATTATCGAAAACCGAAAACAGAAGCAGCATCTGGCTGCTTTTCAATGATATTGGAGAAAGCTGAGTGCAGGATTTGTACAATTAAAATAACCTTCAGAGCAGGGTTTTTTATGTTGGTAACCACTCAAGATTTATTGTCAGCGGAGAGAACATGGATTATTAAATTATTAATGTGACTAATAAAGAGCGGTTTGATTATTACGTTTTATTCTGTTGATCGATGTCATTACATTTGGTGAAAAGCACATAATGACTTGTTTATAACTCGTTTTGTCAAAGTTTAGGACTTGGACTTGACTTGAACTTGCCCATCCTGACTTGAGACTTGACTTGGACTTGAGCGCAAAGACTTGAGACTTGACTCGGACTTGCAAAACAATGACTTGGTCCCACCTCTGCTTCATTGTGAGGGATGGTGGCTACCCCTGCATTGTACACCCTACAGTGATCTTAACCCCGTATCGGGAGCCACTACAGGGGAGAGTACAGAGCCGATTCAACGGCTGCCATGCCAAAGCGCGCAGCATAATCGAGCGCACTTTCTGGAAACTGAAGGTGCGATGGAGGTGCCTCCTGATGAAGGCCCTGGAGGTGAACCATAACTTTGTCCCTGCTGTGGTCACTGCCTGCTGTGTCCTACACAACATCGGCCTTCCTGCAGGAGACATTCTTGAAGTGTTGGAGGAGGAGGAGGAGGAGGAGGAGGAGGAGGAGGAGGAGGAGGAGGAGGAGGAGGAGGAGGAGGTATACAGACCTCGTTCTGTGAGGGGGGTGCAAGGTGGACAGGGCCGGAGAGACAGACTGACAGACCAAATATCGGCTCCTGACCACAACCCGCTGCACGATCACGATTACTGCTAAGAGGATGTTTTGTTATGGCCAGTTTTTTTGTTACCCATTAGTTTTGTTGTCAGGTTAAAAATGCATTTACTGGCCAGATGCATTACTCTGTTCTTTTGTGTGTGCCATTTATAAGCCTTATTTCCAATTTCACCATGCTCATGTTTATTTAGAGCAAAGGACTTTACAGACACATGTCTTTATTACAAATTGTATGTGATGTGAAATAGGCCATCACAGAATGTTGTCTGAAAGTGTTACGTTTAGTGTTGAAATGGAGTCATGTTCAGTGATAAAATATTGGTATGCTTTGACTGAGCTTAAAAACAAAGAAGGTACATGTGTTAGTAATTGTACTTATTGGGCTTGAGCTGCAGTAACTTCACTCAATTTCTATTGATGTATTTTATCAATATAACATCCCTGATATTGCATTTGGATAATTTACACACAGTTGGTTTAGGCACAGAATTATTTGAGGTGGAGATTTAAAATTCTGAAATTAAAGTGGTCATTATGAGTTTTAGTATGACTAGACAGTTATACCTTGGGTTGCACAATGACTTTCAAAACGTTGGCTTTTTAGTCACGTCACAATCATAACATGTATATTCAGCTTTGTATAAGATAAAGATAGTTCGAGGAACCTTTTAGAGGTTTCCTTGCTGGCTGCCTGCTGGCGGTTGAAGCGGTCCTCCTCCTTGGCCACCTCCGCCTCCAGGAACTGCAACAGCTGTGGTTTGCATTTTTTTTCCGGGGAGGGGGAGCGGCAGAGGTGGATGGCTCAACATCCTCCTGCTTGTCCGAGCCAGACTTGGCGGCCTCCTCATCCTCCACTGTGGCCTGGCTCTGGGCAGCCTCACGCCTCACGCCTCTACACTACAGGGATAAAAAAATGCTTTCAATGCTTCGCCCATTCATTTGAATGGGGTGACGTAGAAGATTTTTAAATGTTGCCGAACTGCATTGTGGGGAGCATGGCATGGCTTTGCAAGCATTGCGAGCATCTATCGGCAGGCTCGATGCTTGGCATCAGCCAATCAAATCCCGTTTATGCAATTCCCGCCAGTACAAGCGTGAGCCAATCAAACCGCGTGTATGCTGATACGGCAAGTCTTGACTATTTTCCATATGTCATAAAATGGAGGATAAATTAATCATTGCCGTGGCAAATGTCCCAGTCCTGTATGACTGTACTCTGTTCACCTACCGGGACCTAAACCGGAGGAACCAGGCATGGCGGGAGGTGGCAGAGACAGTTGGTGAAACTGGTAGGATTTCAACTGTTTGGGGAGTTTATATCCAGTTTACTTCATTTTAACATTAAATGGACAGTTAGCAATGTAGCATAACATATAATAATACAATTATAATATGAGTATATAAGCATAATATATAGTCTTATATCTTAATATATTAATATAATAATGTATTAATATACCAATAATATATAATGTATATATATATATATATATGTATAATATACCAATAGTACCCTTAATATATAACATACCATATAATACATGCACAGCTATCAAGCATAGACAGTATATTTAGCCAGCATGGAATGTAGCATAACAATAGCATTCATAAATGGAGGAATAATTTAGTAAATTCAAGAAATTAACTTTATTATTTATTAACTTTATTATTTCATTTCATTTTATTAGAGGATGTGTGCAAAAAGAGATGGAAGACACTGAGGGACAGGTTCCGCAAGGAGAAGAATATGGAGAAGGAGGCAAAAAGACCCTGCCACCATCCACCCTGGTGGCAGAGGAAGAGAGCCAGGTAGAGAGTGAGCCAGCCAGCCAGTCCACCAGTCAGCCCGCCAGTCAGCCAGCAGCAGCCATCCAGGTGGAGAATGCTGAGGTCCGGGGCAAAACACGGGGGAGGGAAAGGGAGATGTCCCCGTTGGAAAGAAGTCTGCTGTCTGCTGTCAGCAATTGCCCGGCCAACCCCACCAGTGGTGGAGGAGGACGAGGACTTGCCGTTTATTAAGAGCCTCTTGCCCACCATGAGGCTGATGACAAGGGTCAGAGGGCAAGAGTCTGCCTCGGGATACACAAGCTAATTTTTGACGTGGACCAGGAAACATTTCTAATTTAATAAATTTTTCACACATACTGATCCACATAACATTTTTTTTACACTCATCACTCATCACACACACTTCACTCACAACATTACCAAATAAAACATTATTTAAAGTATGTTATTATGGCTATACTGTGTCTTCACTTGTTCATGTGGTTTGTCAGTTGCAACATACAGTACCAGATGCTTCATGTATGTCACTATATATAATGTGCTTTCTTCTGTAATTGTTCAGTGAAAACCTATTGAAATGGTGGTTTATCAGTAAAAACAGGGCTGAAAGAAAAAGGTTGTTAGTCATATCATAATATAATAATATCAATTCAAGAAACATGTTTATTAGGAATGTTTGATTTTAAAATGGCTCATTTGGAATATTTGCTCTTTAAAGAAAATGGGTAGCTCTTAAAAGAGCTTTTGGTTTGGAGGAGCCATGGTGACCCTACACCACTTTATGCTGCCATGACACTCATTCAAATAGGAGCAGAAGGTTGGATCGGCGTGTGGCGTTGTTTGAGCCCATCCTAGGTGCATCGCGCAGGGTTGGAGCTTCATCACTCGACTCTGCAACGACAGGGATGACAAGTGTGCGTGATGGCCTTCCTATTGTCTTCCTGCGGAGGAAGTTGTGCAACACACAGGTGGCCTTCACACACAACTCTGTTACCTCCGGGCTGGTGATGATGACACGCCGGAACATTCTCCACTGAGATGAGAGGATGCCAAACGCACATTCAACCACCAACCTGGCTGAGGCGGTAATTGAACAGCCTCCTTTCACGGGTGAGGTGACGTCCAGGGAACAGACGCAGCAGGTTGTCCAGCAGCGGAAAAGCCTCATCTCCAACCAACACATGGGGAAGAAGGCCCAGCCGCTCTGCTCCTGGGATGACGGTGTCAGGTGGTAGCTGCAGACTGCCATCTCGGAGGCCCTCTCCAAAAGCGGAATTCCGCAGGCTCCCACCGTCGCTGCTCCTTCCAAAACCTCCGACATCCACTACCCTGAAGAGGTACTGGGCATCCACAACAGCCGGTAGTACCAAGGAGTAGGTGGACTTGTAGTTGACGTAGAGGGTCCCAGAATTTGCTGGAGCCTGGATCACCACGTGCTTCCCATCAATGGCACCAACGCAATTCGGAAAGTTCCAGCGCTCCTGGAACCCAGCAGCGATGGCTCTCCAGTCCTCCGTCTGTGGTACCGGTATGGTCTCCTCGACCAGTGCGGTCCAGATGGCACCCGCAACCTCCTTCACAATGACAGCCACTGTTGCATGCCCGACAGCTGAATGCTATGGTCCTGTATGAGTCCCCGGTTTCCAGGTACCTGAGAAAAAAGTAATATACATGATTTTAAAAAATGTCATACGCCACGCAGACACAGATCCACCCCACACACACACCAAAGACACACACAGACCACAAACACACACATACAAACACACACAGACCACAGACCCACACACACACACAGACAGACCACAGACACACAGACCCACACACTCATTTTGGTCCGTGTGAACGCAGTCCGAGACCTCTGAAGTGAACTAAACAACCGGACTCTGGTCCGCTAAAATAGGTGGTCTCGGAACGCTTTAGCGAAAGCGTCTTTCAAGACATCCGCGGTTGTTAATTTAAAGAAAATAGGTGGTCTCGGAGCGCTTGCTTGCGAACTGATAAGCGTAGTATTTACGTGTCACAAGAATGCGGATATCTTCACAATCTTTAGCGAAAGAGTCTTTCAAGACATCCACGGTTGTTTAGTTAAAGAGTGAAGCAGAATGAAGTGTTGAACAGTGTCATGTAAATTCAATTTACAATTCAATTTAAAAACAAGTTGCCGCTCCTACAGTTTTCTAGTATGTAAATATCACACTCAATACATGTGTGTCTCTGGGGGGTGCATTGTGCCTTTGATGTATATAAATAATATACCATAACCAAATACTATTACGTACAGTCGAAATCAGGTTGCCAGAGCAGGTCAGTCCAGTGTGCATGTTCCTCAGGGTCTCAGCAGTTACAGGTGAGGCAAAGAAAATAAAAGAGAAAAAGGTCAGTAACAACACTTTAAAGTAACAACACTTTGAATAAGTATCTCTTTTAATAATGTTCTCTCAGTAATCACTCAACTACTGTCTTTCCAACAAACAGATTGACTCACCCTCACTATCATCACAATGAAACACGTCCAGAAGAATGTCATGCAAAGCTGCCTGCCTGCCTTCCTTCAACTCTCCCTGAACTGCCTGATCTTTTAATGTTCAATGTTAACCATTTGTGCAGATAGCATTAAGTAGAAAAGATCGCCGATGCTAATGTGCCATTAGCCTAGCTCCTGCCCCCTTAGCACCTGGTGGAGGGGGCAATAGGCTACTCTTCAAATGTTTCACAAAATACTTACCATCATGACTACTCTTACTGTTTAACATTTGGGTTTACTTCATGTTAAGGCTAATACAAATGACAAGGCTAAGTAATGCTAACGTGCTCGCTACTAACTAGGTAGCTAACTTGACGATGTTCCATGCAAAACATGTCTATTACCTGATGTTTGGTCCAACGACTCCTGGTCCTTTCATCAGACGGGAAGCGATAGAACGAGCAAGTGGTATGATCACTTTTGTGATTCCAACCTGGTACAAAGCACACAGGCTTCTTATAAAAGTGAATTTATTGGAGCAATCTCTTATATTTATTGGAGGGAATAAATCAATTATGAGATCTTCTTCTTTGCTTTAATTGCGAGTCGCAACCAGTCTTGGAGCATTATCGCCTATGACATCACTTACGCGACCAGAATGGGATTTGGGATTTGTAGTCTTTCTAGTTGCGTATTTTTCATAGTCTTATATTGCAACGGTTTTACGACAAACTGTGACTTTGGTTTTCATGGAAATGATTGTTTAAGATTGACAAACATCATATGTGTCATTCGTGGCACAATTCAAACAGGATCAAAAGATAACTTTTCTCTCTCCATTGACTTCAATGTATAATTTTCCGCTTCCGGGGTCCCATAGACCGGAAGTAAATGGGCGTGACTTCGCCACTCTATAGGGACTGGGACAGATGAGCCTATGGCTGACGTGGCCCCCAGTGGAATTGGCTCTTCATCCAGTGTAGCTGGAGCCGCTCCTTGTGGCCAGGCAATTGAGGAAGAGGAGGATCCTGGGATGAAGAGCCATCCACCTTTCTCAGTCCCCGCCTGCCAAGGAGAACAGGGCAAGGAGGGGGGCCCTCCTAGATTTTCTGAAAGAGGAGGCCCAAAGAGAGCAGAACAGTTGTTAGATTTATTTGAACAATTTATAAATAAATGATTTTCTTTTGAAGTGTTTGCAACGTTTTTATTGTACCATTTGCATACACAGTTTTCATTTATTTTTTACATTAAATACATGTGGTCACAACATAATAAACCGAATGAAGGCATCAACACCCTTCTGCAAAATAAAGATACCTGTTACCTTCAGCACCTAGCTTTTACTAAACTCCAGAGGTGGGACCAAGTCATTGTTTTGCAAGTCCGAGTCAAGTCTCAAGTCTTTGTGCTCAAGTCCGAGTCAAGTCTCAAGTCTTCGTGCTCAAGTCCGAGTCAAGTCTCAAGTCAGGATGGGCAAGTTCAAGTCAAGTCCAAGTCCTAAACTTTGACAAACGAGTCTTAAAGTCATTATGTGCTTTTCACCAAATGTAATGACATTGATCAACAGAATAATACTTAATAATCAAACTGCTCTTTATTAGTCACATTAATAATTGAATAATCAATTTTCTCTCTGCTGGTAAAGTAACATGTTTTATTCTAATTTAAGAGGGATCAGTAAGGTAAGGCTACCGTGACGGTTTGATTCAGAAGGAGTTTAATGTATAAGATCCCTGATGTTGAGGTAACCAGAATGTTTATTTCCACTGTGTACAACAGGGATGGGCAAATGGCTTGTAGTACTGATACCATCCACTAGACTCCTAGTTACGTCGTGAGCTGCGTAGATGATTTCACATACCGCAAAATAATCTGTGACGTATTTGTGTGTATTATTTGTTTCCCGGGGAAACCCTCACAAGAAACACCGGCTGTTGTTATACCTGCTGTGACGTTAAGTTGCCTCGTATAATTAAGCCTTTACAAGTTTAAAAGTTGTTTTTATCATCTGAATTTGGCGAAACAAGTTTAATATTCTTAAAACCAAGACTTTGTTTATTTGAAATCAGATGAAAACAAACTGTCACGGACCCTGCCGTGTTATCTGCTCATGACACCGAGTCATCAACAATCTGCTCGTTCATTTCACAAATGAGTCTAGCTGGAAGCTTTATAGGTCTACCTGCCCTAGTGCAAAGTGGAAGAGGCTGTTCACTAACTACATGGCCCAGTGCACCTAGTTGTGTATCTGTTGCCATGTCAGGGGAGGGCACACAATGAGCTCTTTCTGCTGAGGGCTGTAAAGATGCATCTTGGGACACCTCACATTCAACAGTGGAAGGCAACTGTGCAACACGTACGGAAGAGTCTGACGGCCCGTACACACTACAGGCGTCAGAAAAGCTTGAAGCTGGGCGTGTCTGAGGCTTGGCGCTTTCTCGCGCCCAAGGCGACCAATAACCAATCAGGAATCTCCCACCCGCCCCTGGCATACAAAGCAAAAAAAAGCCCGGCTCTTCTTTACTATTGACAAAATGGATGCCAGTTTTGTAGCAACGGTAGCGTTGGTTTATTCAATGTCTCGCAAGAGGCCACGTATAGTGCGTCGCTGTTGGGTACATCCGATACTCAGAAAACGTCTGCAACAGGGGGAATACCACGTTCTTGTCCAAGAGATCTGCCTGGATGGTGTACTGTTTCGGCAGGATGAGCAAAGACGCGTTCGACGAGTTGCTCGGAAAAGTCGGTCCACTGATTGCAAAGGCAAACACCCGTATGCATTTGTCAAAAGAACCCGCCGAGCGACTCGCCATCTGCCTACGGTACGTTTTGTTTATTTCTACTTCTTTAATATGACTCTGTATATAAAGAGAGAGAATGCATGCAATGGATGAATGAAGTCTGTGATTTAGTTCAGATGAATGATATTAATTAAGATAGCTAGGTAAACGCAGTATTGCTCGTGTGTGTGTGTGTGTGTGTGGGTGTGATATGTTGATGTGTGTGTGTCTGTCTGTGGTGTAATTGTGTGTGTCTGTGGTGTGTGTCTGTCTGTGATGTGTGTGTGACTGTGGTGTGTGTCTGTCTGTGATGTGTGTGTGTCTGTCTGTGGTGTAATTGTGTGTGTCTGTGGTGTGTGTCTGTCTGTGATGTGTGTGTCTGTGGTGTGTGTCTGTCTGTGATGTGTGTGTGTGTCTGTGGTGTGTGTCTGTCTGTGATGTGTGTGTGTCTGCCTGTGGTGTAATTGTATGTCTGTGATGTGTCTGCCTGTGGTGTAATTGTGTGTCTGTGGTATGTTGGTGTGTGTGTGTCTGCGGTGTGTGTGTCTGTCTGTGATGTGTGTGTGTCTGCCTGTGGTGTAATTGTGTGTCTGTGATGTGTGTCTGTGGTATGTTGGTGTGTGTGTGTCTGCGTGGCATATCACTTTTTAAAAAAAATGTAAATCATGTATATTACTTTTTTCTCAGGTACCTGGCAACCGGTGACTCGTACAGGACCATAGCATTCAGCTATCGGGTCGGGCATACAACAGTGGCTGTCATCGTGAAGGAGGTTGCGGGTGCCATCTGGACCACGCTGGTCGAGGAGACCATGCTGGTACCACAGACGGAGGACTGGAGAGCCATCGCTGCTGGGTTCCAGGAGCGCTGGAACTTTCCAAATTGCGTTGGTGCCATTGATGGGAAGCACGTGGTGATCCAGGCTCCGGCACATTCTGGGTCCCTCTACTTCAACTACAAGTGCACCCACTCCTTGGTACTGGTGGCTGTAGTGGATGCCCAGTACCTCTTCAGGGTAGTGGATGTCGGAGGTTTTGGAAGGAGCAGCGACGGTGGAAGCCTGCGGAATTCCGCTTTTGGAGAGAGCCTCCGAGGTGGCAGTATGCAGCTACCACCTGACACCGTCATCCCAGGAGCAGAGCGGCTGGGCCTTCTTCCCCATGTGTTGGTTGGGGATGAGGCTTGTCCGCTGCTGGACAACCTGCTGCGTCCGTTCCCTGGACGTCACTTCACAGGAGGCTGTTCAACTACCGCCTCGGCCAGGTTGGTGGTTGAATGTGCGTTTGGCATCCTCTCATCTCAGTGGAGAATGTTCCGGCGTGTCATCACCACCAGCCCGGAGGTAGCAAGAGTTGTGTGTGAAGGCCACCTGTGTGTTGCACAACTTCCTCCGCAGGAAGACAATAGGAAGGTCATCATGCACACCTGTCGTCGCAAAGTCGAGTGATGAAGCTCCAACCCTGCGCGATGCACCTATGATGGGCTCAAACAACGCCACACGCCGATCCATCAACCTGCGGGAGACCTTCAGCTCCTATTTCAATGAGGAGGGTGCAGTGCCATGGCAGCAGAACGTGGTGTATGGTCACCATGGCTCCTCCAAACCAAAAGCTCTTTTAAGAGCTACCCATTTTCTTTAAAGAGCAAATGTTCCAAATGAGCCATTTTAAAATCAAACATTGATAATAAACATGTTTCTTGAATTGATATTATTATATTATGATATGACTAATAACCTTTTTCTTTCAGCCCTGTTTTTACTGATAAACCACTCATAATTTCAATATGTTTTCACATGACCAATTACAGAAGAAAGCACATTATATATACCGACACACATGAAGCTTCTGGTATGTTGCAACTGACAAACCACATGAACAAGTGAAGACACAGTATAGCCATAACATACTTGAAATAATGTTTTATTTGAGTGAAGTGTGTGTGAAAACATTATAAAATTATACATTGTTCTCCTGGTCCACCTAAAAAATGAGCTGGTGTACCCCGAGGCGGACTCTTGCCCTCTGTGCCTTTGTCATCTGCCTCATGGTGGGCAAGAGGCTCTTGAATAATTGAAAGTCCTCGTCCTCCTCCTCCACCACTGGTGGGGTTGGCTGGGCCATTGGTCACAGCAGACAGCAGACTTCTTTCATCTTTTCTTGCAGACGTTCTCTAATGAAATGAAATAATAAAGTGAATTTCTTTAATTTACTAAATTATTCCTCCATTAATGAATGCTATTGTTATGCTACATTCCATGCTGGCTAAATATACTGTCTATGCTTGATAGCTGTGAATCAAATCAAGTTTTATTTATAGAGCAGATTTATAAATTATTTTTGGTCGAGCCAAAGTGCTGTACATATAATAAAATTAGCCTACAGTAGAGACACTTTACAGCAAATACAACAGCACAGATTGTTCAGAATATCAGTATGAGAAAAACGACACCCTCTGCATGTATTATATTATATATTATGCTTATACTTATATTATATATAATATTTTTTTATTAATATATATTATATGTTATGCTACATTACTAGCTGGCTAAATATACTGCCTATGCTTGATAGCTGTGCATGTATTATATGTTATGTTATATATTATGCTTATACTTATTATAATATTTTTTTATTATTATATTAATATATATGATGTTGTAGTGCCGAGAGATATGGGAGTCGGAGGCGATCGAAGGTGGTCACCACAATATGTTATTATGCTACATTACTAGCTGTCTGTTCAATGCTAAAACGAAGTAAACTGGATATAAACTCTCCAAACAGTTGAAAACCTACCAGTTTCACCAACTGTCTCTGCCACCTCCCGCCAACCGGTTCCTCCGGTTTAGGTCCCGGTAGGTGAACACAGAGCCATTTAATAGAGGTGAGGTGGACAAAAAATAGCTCTGGGTGAACAGAGTACAGTCATACAAGACTGGGACATTTGCCACGGAAATGATTAATTTGTCCTCCATTTTCTGACATAAGGAAAATAGTCGAGACCTGCATACACGCGGTTTGATTGGCTAGTGCTTGTAATGACGGGAATTCAAAAACGGGATTTGATTGGCTGACGCCAGCTTCGAGCAAGCCTCGAGCCTCAAAAGTTGAACATTGTTGAACTTTTGACGCCAATAGACGCTCGCGAGGCTTGCAACGCCATGCCATGCCATGCTACCCACAATGCAGTTCGGCAAATTTTGAAAATATCCTACGTCACCCCATTCAAATGAATGGGCAAAGCGTTGGAAGCCTTTTTTGACGCCTGTAGTGTGTACGGGCCATGAGGGATTCAAAACCTCACACACAACATGTGAGATCAAAGACTCTTCTGCTTCTGAAGGTGCTGTGCTCACAGCCACAACTGAAGAACAATCAGGCTGGCTGGCTATCTCATCCCCATCATTTGCATCATCCATCTGCAGGAGCCAGTTAACTGTCTTCGTCTCACTGTTCTGTACAGCAAGAGAAACCACTGGGTCACTTTGTCCACTTCCAGTGACAAAAGAGCAGCTTGACTCAAGATCTGCATCGCATCCCACGGGGAGAAAACTCACAGGAAGCAGGAGATTCCTGTGAACAACTTTCTCCTTTGACGTCACAGGGTCTCTAATGCAGTACACATTGATTCCTGGCTTCACAGATATCACTTCATAAACTGTGGAAACCCATCTGTCTGCAATCTTTCTTTTCTCTTTCTCACCACGATTTGCAAGCAAGACTCTGTCACCAATAGTGAGAGGTGACCCTTTTGCTTTGCGGTTGTAGTTCTTTGCCTGACGCTCCTGTTCAGTCCGACTGTTCTGCCGGGCAATGTGAGCAGTTTCAGCCAGGTCACGTTTCAAGCGGGAAACAAACTCACAATGGCCAACAACAGCACTGCTAGAGAGGGCATGCTGGAACACAACATCAACTGGCAGACGTGGGATCCTCCCAAACATGAGAAAGAAAGGTGCAAAGCCTGTTGTTTCATGCTCAGTGCAATTGTAACAGAATGTCAGCATTTGGAGCATTTGTGGCCACCTGGCCTTGGAATGTGGAGGCAGGGCCCTTATCATGCTCCCAAGTGTTCTGTTGTAACGCTCAACAACTCCATTCCCCATAGGATGGTAAGGGGTGGTGTGTGACTTCTGGATGCCAGTCACCTCCATGAGCTCGTTAATGAGTTGACTCTCAAAATTGGCTCCTTGATCTGAATGGATGCATTTGGGGAAACCATATATGCAGAAAAAGTCAATCCAAAGTCGACGAGCGACCTGCTTAGCTGACTTATTTTTACACGGGAATGCATGGGACATTTTAGTAAAATTATCTGTGACTACCAAAACATCCACATACTTTTTGTCAGTCTGTTCAGCAGTACATACATCAATACAGACTAGTTCCATCGGTTCAGAGGTGCAAATGCTTTCAAGAGGAGCACGGTCGTTAGGCTCAGGTGTTTTTCCAACCACACATCGGAAGCAATTTCTCACATGATTGATGATGTCACGTTCCATCCCTGTCCAAAAGAATCTGCCTGGCAAGAGAAAGCGTGCGGGCCTGTCCCTGAGGACCAGCTGAGTCATGTATGCCATTGAGGACTTGGGCCTTAGGAGTCTGGAACCACAATTTGATGGATCGTCGTGTTCATTTGTCTGTCTTTCTTTACCTTGCACAAAATGCCATCCTTGACGGAGAGTTTGGGCAAGTGTCTTAGCAGTTTTGTCACTCCGCGAGACTCAGCAGCACGCTCACGTCTTGTGGGTCTCCTGCGGCGGTGGATTTAATAGAGAGCCCTGCCTATGACATCATCCTGCTCTTGGAGATTAACAAGTTCACTCTTCGGTAGAGAGGAAGTCTGGTCGACACCAGCGACCTGAAAAACAGCTGGTCCTGTTCCTCTCACTTGGCCGACACCTCCAGTGTCGTATGCATCCAACACTGCTGAGACGTCATGTGATGACAGGGACCCCTGAGAAGGAGGCTGGGTGATGACGGCGACTTCCTCGGACTGATCAACAACCACCTGGCAGTTATTAGTACACCTAAATGCATCTTGCACTGTTCTATCCACCATCCCAGACATGTGGTTCAGTAAAAACGCATAAGGTTCAGTCACAGGACGGTGGCTCATGCACGACTGGACAAATGGCTCTCTACTTCATGCATCAGCGACCACATTCTTTGGACCAGGGATATAGTTCAGGTCAAAACTGTATGCTGCGAGCTTTGAAACCCACCTCTGCTCACAAGCATCCAAGATAGTCAAGATGTATGTCAATGGATTATTATCTGTCCAGACTGTAAAGCATCGCCCTTTTAGACAATGGCTAAATTTGTCACAAAATGCCCATTTAAGAGCGAGAAACTCAAGTCGATGTGCTGGATAGTTCAGCTGAGAGTGGGAAAGTGTCTTGCTAGCAAATGCTACAGGTCTGGCCATCTTTCCATCAGGAGGCAACTGTGAAAGGACGGCCCCTATGCCATCAAAGGAGGCATCAACTGCAAGAATTAATGGAGTGCTAAAATCTGGATGTGCTAAAGTGACACTGTGCACCAGCTCATACTTCAATGTTCCAAATGCTTCTTTGCACTCATCATTCCAGTCTGTTGGAGAGAGTCTGACATAGCCTTTTTTAAATTTGGTTTGTGGCCTCTCCCTCTTTTGTGTGGTGTGGCAGGCTTAGCCACAAGGTTGAACAGCAGCTTAGCTTTGGCAGAACATCCCTCAATGAAATGGTGGTAATAGAGAACCATCCCTAAGAAAGACCGGATCTTCTTAGCACACGGTGTTTGCCCATCTTGCTCCATCAAGTCAGCTTCCTGCATATCATTTATAGCCTCCACTTTACTCGGGTTGGTCTTAACACCATCCTCACAAATAATGTGTCCCAGAAACTTGACTGACCTGCATAGAAAGTAGCACTTCTTTGGGGAGAGCTTTAAGTTGTTGGCTGCAAGACGTGAGAAAACCATCTGTAGATGCTCAAGTGCAACCTGTCAGATGGAGCATAAACCATGAGGTCATCCATGTAGCATAGCAGACTTGTGAAGTTCTCATCCCCAAAGATGGACATCATCATTCACATGAAAGTGGCAGGGCTGTTCGTCAAGCCCTGGGGCATCCTGTTGTATTCATGAACACCGAATGGGGAGGAGAACACTGTATATTTTCTGTCATCTTCATGCAGTCCGACATTGTAGAACCCTGACGTGAGGTCCATTGTGGAAAAGAACACATTTCCACCAAGCGCAAGGGCATCTGTCTGATGGGGCAATGGATGTGCATCTTTTACTGTTCTTGCGTTCAACCACCTGAAGTCATTGCAGAGGCGAAGGTCACCATTTAGTTTGTGGACAAGGGGTGATGAGTATTCACTCTGAGATTTGCGAATGATCCCTAATTCCTCCATGTCATTCAGAGCAGTCCGTAGCTTGTCATAGTGGCATGGCGCCTGTATGGAAGTCTGAAGGGCTTGTCATCAACCAGGTGTATTCTGTGCACAAAATCCACTGCCTCGCCACAGTCCATTTTGTGCTTCGAAAATGTTGATTCATACTGCTCAATGATTTTCATCAGCTTGTCTTTCCACTCGAGAGAGACTTCACAAGATGAGAGGTCCAAATCCTGCAAACCCATGTCACTCGAGACGCGGGACATCTCCTCCTCTGACCTTGGCTCAGGTGACGGGCTCTGTGTGTACTGTCACTGGATCTGGTAAATCCTGCACTGAAAGACAGGGGGACACATCAGCAACCTTTGCATTTTTTTTAAGGGTGAGTGGCTTTCCAGTGGGGTTTACAATTTTGACAGGAACCCAGCCATTTCCCCATAAGGACGTGACAACTCTCCCCACCAGAATGTGTGCAGGTCTGGCTTTTGACTGGGTGGGCTCAATGATGACTGTACTCCCTACTGCAGAGACATCAGACACAGGTAATTTCACCCACACCAAACTTTCAGACATTGGCTGCAGAGTTACACATCTTTTCAGTTTTGCCGTGCCAATTTTGTTAGTTACTGCTCCACCTTTGCATTCATCTGAGGAGGACAGCAGAGACATCAACTTGGGCAAACTATCACTCTGAAAACTTGTCACAGGAGATGTGATATTTTGGCAACTTACAGTTTTTTTCATCTGCAAAATGAGCCACTTGATGGCATTGCTGCAGAGAATCATTTCATCAGTCTGGCCTGGCACAACAAGAACAGGAATTATTACCTTATAGCCATAAACCGATGCAGTAATATCATACATGGCAGATGGAGTAACGAGATGACCACCACAACCAACTATGACAAAGTCTTCAGCTGATTTCCTTTCCATGTTAGGGACAGATTGTAAAAGTATTATGTCAGCTGCCTCACTAATTGTGCATGCCATAGATCCACTGTCCACTAATACTTTGAGAGCATGTCCATTATTGGTGGTCACAGCTGTGTGGAATAGACTATCAGTCTCTGGCAGTCTGTGCAGCCTTTGTACAATCATTGTCTTATTTGATGGCACCATGCTGCTGTAGGTATCATACAATGTTTCACAATCATCAATGTCTTTCATATCCAAGGTGGGAGGCTCACTCACATAATCTGCACTATCCTCCCTCTTGCGCAGATCATTCAGTTTCCCTGCTGGTTGTAGTGAGGAGGACGTCTCCCCTCTGGGCACTCACGTCTTGGGTGGTGTAAGGAAATATTTGTATGTATTCATGCAAATATTGAATAAGCTTAAAAGGGAAAATGATTTGTGTAGCAAACTGTGAGCTGGGTTTTTGGGCCTGCTAACATGTGCTTTTTTGAGGACAAAGGAAGACGGGGGGAAGGTGATGAGTTTACATACAGTTAACTCAGATCCCTGAGAATGTTTTTCTGGGTTAAACCATCGGTAGGGTTAAAGGGGGAGGGATATTTTAATGAGGTGCATCCTGTAGCCTTCCCAACACCTGTGGCTTTCAAAGCTGCCCGCGCTAATTCCCTGTGAGACAGCGTGTTAGTATCTCCCAAATGAAACTCCACCCCTGTTGGTACTAAAGGCTATCCAGCCTTTTGCTCTCTCTCTCTCTCTCTTCTCGCATCGCTCGGACTGGAAGGTTCTGGCGGCCTGTGGGCAGGAGCCAGGAGTGGGCCTACTCCTGACATTATGCATATGATATAATATGGTTTTGTATGGTAATGTATTGATTGTATTGCATTGTATATTACCATTACAGTAGATTATTGTTAAACGGTTACTTGTATGCTCTGGACTCCTTCCTGTAATATAACCAGCTTGTTTTAGGGACGCGCGGAGATTTGAAATGCGGACAAGTTCTCCACTAAAATCTCTAACAGTGGCCAGGTAAGTGACACAGGAAGCAAAGTCTGTTCTCTCGACAGTGTATGAAAGCAGAGTGAGAGCTGTCATTACATATAGAACAAGGCATGTCCATAAAGCCCTCAATCTTTGGTGGCTTGTTGCTAGTATGTTGCCTCCTATTAGCTTGAGCATACCCAGGGGCCTGAAGCAACACCTTCTCCAGCATGCCAATCAACCTCTCGAAAGCGGGGGTGTCCTGGCTCACAGCTTGTGCCTGCTTGGGAATGTCTGACACTAAAGCAGCATTAGTGTTCACCTCAGCTACATTCATGTTTATCCTGCCTCTCTCTGTGGAAGACCTCAGTCCCTTCTCTAAATGGTATTCATCTAACACTTCCTGAACTTCTCGTGCTGACCATTTATCAATTGTCTTGGACCTAAATGTAAGAGCTAAATCTCTGCTGGGGCAGTGTCTGATGAACCTACGTGTGACTTCAATACTGGGATTATCAAACACCTTACCCTGTTCCCTAAGACAACTGTCAGCCACATCGACAGCTCTGTTTAGTCTGAGCCAGTACTCATATGGGTCCTCTTGTTCTTTTGGTAGGGTGGAATAAAAGTCAGCTCGGGGCACAGAAGAGCAATGGCTGGAGCTGAAATGTTTGTGGAGGAGTCCATAGATGGCCTGTGGGTTCTCTTGGACATCAATTCCACTATTTCTTATCCCAAACTTCACAACATCCTTTGCTCTGCCCCTCAGGTGAATCAGAATTTCTTCAGCTTGATGCTCTGGCTGGATACTGCTTTTCCTGATGTAATTTCTCATCAAATCCTCCCATTCATCAACAGGCAGTGTGTCTGAACTCTCTCCTCTGAACACAGGTGGGTCTTTAACTCCTCTCTGAGTGACTAGCTGGACTTGGGAGAGATCCAGTGTTTGGCTGGGGAGTGTGTCTTTTTTAATGCATGTTTCTTCATGACTCGTGTGCGCAGCAGCTGGAGTGTTAATGCGTGACATAATGCTATCAGCTAGCTGCTGCCCTATCTGCTGCACAATAGTGCTCATTTGGTGGGTTGGGGACTGATGAGCTAAAGCACTGTGGTGTAGATAACTCTACTGTAGGCTGGATGGAAGGTGTCATCACATCTCCACTTCTGATAGGACTGTGCACTGAATCCCCATCAAAAGTGTTCCTATCCCCCACCTGAAAGTCACCTAGTGAAAATGGAACAGGTGTCTACCACTACCAACATTGAAAGGAGTCATTTCAAAGGTATTAAATCTACTGGAACTCATGTTTTATCGATAGTAAACCAAAATAAAATGACAAGTTCAAAAGAATAAGGCTTATATCAATAAAATACACCTGAGAGTCCACCACGCTGAAGGAATTGAAGCTCCAAAACGTTGCAGCGGCGAGAAGACATCCACCCTGGTCCGGCGTAGTCAAGAACGGGTCACGGCACCAATGTAACCCCGGTGTAATGTCCCCTCAGCAATAGACCACTCAGCTGGTGATTACTTCAGTTTATTTCCATACCTGCATTGCAATGGACAACACACAATGGACACGTGAGCTGCGTTTCTCAACAGATCCTCGCGGTATCTCAATCTCCTTTACAAAATAAGTGTCCAATAATCAACAACACAACAATGATCGTATAGTGGTAGTATATACAATGTGAAACATGAAACATAAACAAACTGGTGTACAAAACTCACATACCTGCATTGCAATGGACAACACACAATGGACATGTGAGCTGTGTTCTGTTGGAGAGATAGCACCACGCTCACGTTAGCCTATCAGCTCAAATTAGCTATTGACGATCACATTAATAAATCATATAACACAAATAGCGAATCACACAACAAACATGTTGCTGTGAGCATTACACGACTAACATTAAACTAAACAAACACAACAGAACGTTATTGTCCTAATAAAATAATAACATACATTTTGTCCACAGACATAATACAATAGCACCTTACTCTCAACAGATCCTCACGCGGTATGAGAACCTCCCACAATCCATTGCGGTAACAAAGCTACAGCAATGCAGGCACACGTTTGTAACACCAGATGGCGTAATTCTCCAATTTAACCCGGATTTTACACCAACCTTTATAACTCTGTTACACATATCCACACAAACAAAGTGTGCAATCCAATGAATGTTAATCTAACTATCTCTTTTTCTTCTCTCAATTATTTTATTTCTATTGTGCACTCTAATCAATATTAATCAAACTATTGTTCGTTTATACATTTTAATGAATGGCGTTTATCTTTTTAGAGAATGAGTTCTTATATGATTTATTTGGGTCTACAACAGATGATACAAATGTTTGTGTCAGTAAATGTGTACTAACAGAAGTGACAGTAACAGTTTGTGAAAATAACGGGGACAGAGCTGCTGTCAGACGATATTGAGATTGATATTGAAAGTGGATGAGATTGTTGATGATGTTGGAAATTGTTGATGATATTGGTGATGTTGTTAATGATGTCAGGAATTATGTCTTGAATGTTGTTGTATTATTGTAAGTGTCGGACCCCAGGAAGAGCATCTTTTGTCAAGAGAAAAAGCTAATGGGGATCCTTAATAAACATAAACATCACAAACGGATGTCGCTTCACGTGACACTCCGGAGGAAAGGACGTCCCATTGCCCTTAAAACTAATTTCCCTGCTTCTCGTGGGAGGGACTAGTCGCAGGGAAACAACGCAATTGAGGGACGCAAGGAATCAATTTAACCGAAGTGAGATGCACCCTTTACATTAGCAAGCATTGCTAACACTCAGAGCAAACCTGTACTAGAGATAATATGTGCAAAGAAACCGGATGGAAAAAGGTACTCACCTTGTAGTAAACCCGCAAGAGAGAAATGTTTGAGCTGCATACCGTTTCAGAAATAATGCTTGATGTAGTTTGGAACATAATATGGCGTTTAATCACGGCTGCGATAAGCTGTGTTTCTGCCTCTTCACAGAGTTCACTGCTCCAAAGGGGCGTGGCCAGCAGTAGCTTGGTTACATTTAAAGCTACGGACCTAGAACTTTTGTGACAGTGGCTGAAATAGAGGGTTATGAGGCAGGGATACAATAGCCGCGTTCAGACTGCGGTACTTTCCCACAAAGGTTCATGCGAACTTAGTTCATGATCGCGTTCACACCAAAAAGAGCCGGTACTAAAAGTAGTTCATGCGAACCTTTTTACCCCCTCGAAAGTCCCTGCTAGAGAGCAGGGACTTTCGAGCAGCTCTTTTTTGAGAAAAGAGCTATATTTCTGATTGGCTGGGCGGATTGCAAACCACGCCCCGTAAAACACCCAAAAAGTTTTGTGAAGCCGGCATTTTATTATCCTCGCATTAGCATTATTAGCATTAGCCCAGCGCAGAAACGCAGAGAGACTAACTTATGGCAACACAAAATAAAACATGGGAGCGGTGGAGATGAGGAGGTGTCGGCGTTCTGGCGATTTACTCGGAAGGCTTCAGTAGAAGCTGCTGGGACTCCCAGCAGCTTCGACTGAAGCCAGTCCCCAACTCCGGGGACTTCCTGCCGGGGACTTTGGGCGGCAGTATACGCCGTGAAGTGGTTTGCGGCCTGCCAGTAAACCCAAAGCAGAAGAAGAAGAAGACTTTTTTTTTACTTTTGCAAAAACACTTTATTTACATATGATCAGTTATACATTCGATCAATAAAGTGCTTAATTGAGCAAAAAAAATAAAATAAAAACTTGTGCAAAGTGCAAATCCTCATTCACCACAGAACACACAATATCATTATAACACCAATGTTGTTTAAAAGCATCCAAGTCTCCAATATGTTTATAAAAACGATGCTCCAGCCAGAATCTGGCTCTGATGTTGCACAGCCAGATCACTTTTGCCTCTTCCCCTTTCTTATTTTCAACCCTGTTTTTTCTACTTAAATAAATGGCCATTTTTGCTTCGCCAGAGAGGTAATTCAGGAGCTGCCACTTTTCCTTGTTCGTCTTTTTATATGGAGCCCCCATGATAAAAACACTCTCGGTAAAAGCTATACTAAAAAGACTAAAAACCAATGTTAAAAGAGAGAAGAAACCCGTGCGTCTCTTGCACTCTGTAAAAACATGGAAAACAGTCTCTCTAAAACCACAAAATGGACACTTGTTAAAAACAGCAGGATTAATAATGGAGATAAAAGAATTACAGGCGATGGCACCGTGTAAAATTCTCCACTGGAGGTCGGCAGTACGTTTTTTTATGGGAGGTTTGTATAAAATCCTCCACTGTGGGCCTGGTCCGCTTCCTGCACCCAGTCTGGTGCTCCACACAGTGGAGGCCCTGTCCTTCAGTGCATTTTTGTTGGTCGTCTTTACAATGTTCATGTATATTGTTTTTTTGTCAGCTTTGTGGATGGTCATTGTCCTTGGTTTGCGACCTTGAGCAGGGGGCCGGTCAGTTCTCCGAGCCCTGGGCTCAAGTAGATCTCCGGGAAAGGGTCTGCTGGGTCCGGCTTGGCTCTTCCCTGTCCATAGCTCCTTAAAAGTCTTTTGTCATCAGGGGAGAGGATCTGGCTCCATAGTTGCAGGATCCTCTCGGCTACCCGGACAGAGTGCAGACCCAGCAGAGAGCCCAAGGCCCGGGCATCACTCAGCTCCGGCCCCACTGCATCCACCAGCTGCTGAAGGCACAGGGTCTTGGATCGGCACAGCGCCACCGTCAGGCCGGGTGTTTCGCTGCTGCTGACGTTCAACCTGGCTCTGTGAATGAGAGGCTCCCTCAACAGCCAGTACAGAGAGTCAGTCTTTGGACACCTTTTATGGTTAAAAAGGGCCCAAGATTTAAAAACACCCTGATAAAAAGGAGGTAGCCCACTTAACTTTAAAATGTTTAAATCAGTTAAAAATAGAGCAGCATCCAGCCCCAGGTTACTCACGCGTCGGAGAATGCAGCTGCTCACATCTCTCCACACCAAATCAGCCGGGCCAGTCAGATACCTCTGTAAAAACTGTATCCTAAAAGTGGCTGTTCGGCTGGCCAGGTGGATAAGGCCCTGTCCCCCCTGCTCTCTAGATAAAAACAGCACCCCCTGTGGCACCCAGTGTAGACCCTCCCAAAAGAAATCCACCAACTTCTTTTGTATTTGGGCTAGTAAGCCCGAGGGAGGGTCCACACAGGTAAGACGGTGCCACAGTTGGGATGCCACAAGGTTGTTTAAAACCAACACTCTACCTTTAAAAGACATCTGAGGGAGCAGCCACCTCCACTTGGACAGCTTTCCCTCTATCTTTCCTATGACGTCCTCCCAGTTCTTCAGGACTATGCTGTTATCACCCAGGAACACACCCAGGTACTTTAGCCCATCTTTCTTCCATAGCATGTTCTGGGGAAGAACTGGGAGACCGCCACTCCACTCACCGACAGCGAGGGCCTCACTTTTCTTCCAATTCACCCTCGCTGCCGATGCTGAACTAAAATCCCTCACGATGTTAACTAAAATGTCTGTCTCTTTTTGGTCTCTAATAAAAACAATGATGTCATCCGCATATGCTGATAAAACCATGCCTCCACTAAAACCAGGTAAAAACAGCCCTTGCAGTTTGGAGCGTATTTTGTTGAGAAGGGGTTCTAGGGAGAGTGCATAGAGCATGCCAGACAGAGCACAGCCCTGTCGGACCCCTCTACACACTCTAAACGGAGCATACAGCCCACCGTTGAACTTCAGCACACTCTCAATCTTATTGTACAACACCTTGATCTTGGCTATGAAACCAGCGCTGAACCCAAACTTCTCCATTACTTTCCAGAGGAAGCTGTGCTCAACGCGGTCGAAAGCCTTTTCCTGATCTAGAAAAATCAGACCAGTATCAATGCCCAATGAGCTGGAGACCTCCAAAACATCTCGAATTAGGTGGACATTGTCCACCATGGACCTGCCGGGCACACAGTAGGTCTGGTCCCGGTGGATGACCTGCTCCACAGCCCTCGCCAGCCTGGTGGCCAAAGCCTTGGACAGAAGTTTGTAATCCACACACAGCAGAGACACAGGGCGCCAGTTTTTGATGTCCTGCAGGTTTCCTTTTTTTGGTAGCAGCGTGATCACCGCTCTCCTGCAGGACATCGGCATCGAGCCAGAGGCCAGACTTTCATTAAAAACGTCTAAAATGTCATGTGACAAGACGTCCCAGTAGGCTTTATAAAACTCTACGGAGAGGCCATCGATACCAGGAGCCCGCCGCCCCTGCATGCCTTGCAGGGCGGTCTGCAGCTCCTGGATCGTTAACGGCCCTTCGAGCTGTGAGTTGGTCTCCTCGGAGACCTGAGGTAGTTCTTTGCAGAACCCCTCGGACAGAGTTTCCCCCTCCTCATACTCGCTTGTGTAGAGAGTGGAATAAAAGCTCACAGCTCGCCTCCTGATCTGGCTTGGCTCTGTTATTTCCTGCCCTGTGTCTGACAGCAGTGAGTGGATCACTCGCCTCTGCCCATTCTTCTTCTCCAGGCCGAAGAAGAAGCTAGTGGGAGCATCCATCTCGTTGGTGTTGAGGAACCGGCACCTGACTAGTGCACCCTGAACGTTAACGTCCAGCAGGTTGGCTAAAGTCATTTTTTTCTCTTTGAGGATTTCAATATATCCTCGATCTCCTGTGGTTTCACCTATTGTTTCTAGTTCCACGATATCACTCTCCAGGTCTTTCATAGATCTAATGATGTCTTGTGTGACATTGAGGGTGTGCTGTTGGCAGAGCAATCTTATCTCAGTCTTACCATGGTCCCACCACTGCCTAAGACTGCTAAAATCTCCCTTTCTCTGCCTAAAAACACTCCAGAAATAAATAAGGGCCTCTTTAAAATGTTTATCAAATGTTAAAACCGAGTTAAAATGCCAATATGCACTTCTGGGTAAAACATTTCTAATAAAAACATTACATAAAAGCAAAGAGTGATCCGTAAAACCAGCAGGTGATATGCTGCACATTTTAAAAATATTAAAATGATGCTTAAAACAATAAAAACGATCTAGTCTAGCTGATGAGATTATATTATTCTCTCTGATGTGGGACCAGGTGTACTGCCTGGTGTCTGCGTGCATCCTTCTCCATACATCCACCAGGCCGTGGGAGTGGACCAGCTGCCTCAGAGCATGCTGAGAAGCTGGATGCGGCTCTGCATGGTTGCGATCCAAAGATGCATTTTCTGTACAATTAAAATCCCCACCCAAGAATAAAAAATCCTCCGTGGCACAACCGTTTAAAACATCGTTAACTTTGAGTAAAAACAGCTTCCTCTCTGTACCGTTTGTTGGAGCATACACATTTACAAAAACAGCTGTAAAAAGGTCAAACCGGGCTTTTATTAAAAGCAACCTCCCATTGATAAAATGCTCGACCTCCAGAGAGACAGGACTAAAAGACTTGGAGAGGAGGAAGCCCACCCCCCCACTAAGAGAGGTGTTGTGGCTTAAAATGACTTCCCCCTCCCACTCCTTTCTCCAGTCCGTCTCATTAAAAACGTCGCTGTGCGTCTCTTGTAAAAAGAGGACATCGATATGTTTTATTTTTGCAGTCTGAAATATTAAAGCCCTCTTTCTTTCCTCTCTGGCTCCATTTACATTTAAACTTCCCACTCTAAAAGTATCCATTTCGAGCGAGATGTTAAAAGCAAAAATAAAAACAAATAAATTAAACACAGACATCGAGGTTTTTAAAATCAACGCTGCCCATTTGCTTCCTCACTTTTGTAACCATTCTTTTTAGTCTGTATATTTCCTGCTCATCCAGGACAGACTGCTCTTTCCGGCTTATGTGGAGTCTTGCTGAGGCACAGAAAACGGACAAATCTGGGAAATATTCTTCTATGATTACATTATGTTGGTTTTTTGTCTGCACCAGGTAATTTTTTATCATTTCGGCCGAGTACATTTTTTTTTGTTGGCTACTGCTCATAAAACCTGGCACATCACTGCTGTCAGACACACAATCATCCCAACTCTCATCCGCCTGTTCTTGCTCTCTTTCTTCCTTTCCCTCACTCACTACTTTACTGCTTTTTGCAACGGTTGGTACATCCTTTTTACTTCTCCTGCGTTTAGTAGCAGTCTTTTTCTTATTTATCATTTCTGTTGCAACCTCCTCTTCCTCCATTTCAGCAACCTCCACCTGCTCACCCCATGCTTTCTTCTCCTCTCTTGTTTTGTCCAAATGTGTTTCCCCTATCTATATCTTCCTCCTGTGTTTTACTGACTTCACCTGTGCCTACATTTTCTTTTGCCAAATCACCTTGTGGTTCATTGATTATTCCAGGTTTTTTTTCACCAGTTGTATTTGTTTTTTTTATCTTTTTTTCTCCCATCGCCCTTTTCTTCTGCATCACACAAAACCACCACCTCATTTTTCTGGACATAATCACCCACACTCTGTGCAACACCACCGCACCGCAAGCCGGGCACAGCAGCAGAACCGCGCTGTACAGCGCGCCCCCGCCCGCCCCGCGTCCGAGACGGCACATCGCACGCCACCGCCGACTGCTCAGGAGCAGCGTTGCTGTCAGCAGCAGCGGCCGCCTCCGGAGGGGTGCCCTCTACCACCGTAGCGGCCGCGTTAGTGGCCGCCACCGTGGGTGACACCCCTCCCTCAGCAGCAGCCACCTGCTGCTCCATTACAACCGGCGCACCGGCCGCCGGCGCGGCAGTCCGCCTCGGCGCAGCCACGGGCGGCCTCGGCGCAACGGACAGCCCCGGCACAGCCGGGGGTCTCGGCGCGGCCGCGGGCGGCCCCGGCGCAGCGGTGGACGACCCCGCCGCTGGCACGTTGGACGGCCCAGCCTGCGGGTCATCCGGACCAGGCGGAGCCGGATCCACGCGCCTCGGACAGGCATTCATGGTGTGCCCCTCCTCCCCGCAACCAAAACACTTCATAACTGATGATGTTGCAAAAATCACATAGTCATAATCATCTACTTTCACGTAAAAACGGAGGTTAAGCTCCGCATTCCGATTGTTCAGTATCATATACACTTGTCTGCGGTGAGACACTACGTGTTTCAGTAACTGAGACTTACATCCAGACAGCATCTTTTTTAAGGGAGAAACAAGTTTCTCGTGTCTGGACAGTTCTCTATTGAGGAACTCATCAGTTATGAAGGGAGGGACATTAGACAGTACAACTTTGGTTGCGGGAAGCATCAGCGGCTGTACTTGTACAAACATTTCTCTCACCACTATGCCCGTCTCGATGACGCGGTTCGCCTTCTCCACCTGATCCAGAAAGATCACCACCGCGCTGTTCATCCGCGCCAGGGACTTAATGCTGCTGTGCCCGACCTTCTCTCCCACAGCCAGCCCGATCTCCTCCACAGTGCATGGGAAGCCGGCTGTGATTTTAATGCCGTGCTTCCTCGTGAGTTTGGCAAACTCTCCATTTACCATGGCGTCAGACGCCGGCCGGCGAGACACCGGCAGGAGAAGCCCACAAAACACCCCAAAAACACCACCAAAAAGCACGAAAAGTACAGAAAATCAAAACCACCACCGATAAACTATATTAAATAAACACCCATTACACAAAAATAAACGGAAAATATAATATATGTCACACTCCAACAACTCCCAGCATGCACCAGAAGAAGAAGAAGAAGAAGAAGACGTGACGTCAGCGGCTTCATTTGCCTAATCCACCCCCAGGGACTTTTTCTGGTGTGAACGCGATCTGTACTTAGTTCATGCGAACTAAAGAGTTCGCATGAACCTTTGTGGGAAAAGTACCGCAGTGTGAACGCGGCTAATGGGTGATCTGATCTGTTTGGTATTTTGAGCTAAACACTTCAGAGACATGTTTTGTCTGGCCATGCATATATATATGGCCCTATAATATATTGTTGAAATATAGTATAATATATATGGGACCTTTTAATGTTTGAAAATAACCCAAATGTATCAAAAGGTTAATTGAGGTATAGCTGTAGCCATACAACATAATTATTGTAATATGGCTTTACAATATAAAATCTAGAAATATTGGCTTAAACTTCCTTAGATATAACCATATGATTTATTCAAATGATAAGATATAACAAAGGGATGGAAACCCTGTAAACAACTCATTCAATCATTTTCTTTTATTTATTTATAATTGCCAAGCCTTCAATTTGTAATTCATTTTGATTGCTTCTTTAATCTTAATTATATTTCAGTAACAATGCCATTGTGTTTCGCTCAAAACCTATTCACACTTTGAATTGATGGATTCCCTCATTGTAATATAAATCCCTTTTTAAAGATAGGGTTTTGTTTAAAATGTAACTGTTTTCCATCGTGTGTGCACTTTATCCCCAATGGGTTTGTTTTGTTGTGGTATCCGTGCAGGAAAGTTTCTTATTACTTCTTACCATATCTTTGAATTTACAATAAATGATTGCAGTTTATCACTTTATTTGACAGTTTACACGTATCTAGAAACTCAAGGCTCACCCCCACTAGAACTCTTGTTACTGTAGTTGGCAGCCATGCAAAAGTTTAAGTTTAATTGGTCAACGGTAGGTGAGCAGTAACCTCTACGTATGACCCTTTCTGCTGGTGGAGACACAAGCATAAAATTAGACCCAAGTGTCCTAGCTGTGACATTAAAGGAATTGTTCTTTAACTACTCCATGTGTTTCACTTTTGTTAGAGGATGAGAAGACATGGAAGGACAAGCTCAAACTCACCAGCTGGTTGTCAACCCATAAATACACCTTTGGCGTCTCCCCCTGTCAAGACATGCCCACAGGAGAGCCTGAAACTGTCACAGTGAAGTTGCGGTCCTGAATTTATTTCACCATCCCAGTTATACTGTAGGTATGTGACATACGGGGGGAATAACACTTTAATGATCCCTGTGGGGAAGTGGCATGAAGACAATGATCTGTACATCAGGGAATCAAAACTCAGCATCCCGCTTGACAAGTACATTAACTTGCCAGCAGGAAATGATCAAATGTTCTGCAGTGTTACTTCTGCAAACTTTTGTCAAGAGTCACAGCCCTTTATAGGGCTGAGAAAAGAGATTTGGAGACACATATTTGGTTTTCACGACATTGATTAGAGTTTCGGAACTTTCTTGACAGTTAAGTCAAAACAAACACAGGCATCACCTAGAAGTTGTTTGTGTCCTATAACCTGTCCCAAACCTAGGACCACATTGTGCGTTTCTTTTCTGGAAAATAGGTGTTGTAGAGAGCATCATCCCAGTATTTCATCAAAAACATATGACCACTCCATCTGCCGCTTGTGATATATTAAGAACGTCTCCGTATTTTTATTATCTGACCCCTTATCTCACAAACCTTCTCACTCCTTATCAACCCCCACGGTCCCTCAGATCTACCGCAGCCGGACTCCGATCCATTCCCACATCCACACTCTGCAGCTTTGGGGACAGAGCCTTCTCAGTGGCAGCTCCTAGGGCCTAGGCTCTGGAATGGAATTCCCTCCCCCAAGATCTTCGTGACTCTGAGTCCCTCACAATCTTTCAGTCCCGCCTCAAAACACATATTTTCAACTCTATCTACCCATAAGCCCCCCCCCCTCTCAATCAACTTCCTCTTGACTGCCTTTTTATTTTTATTTGTTTACCTGTCCTTATTTGTCTACCCTCCCTCATACTGTAAAGCGTATTTGAGTTGTGAAAAGCGCTATATAAAATGTATTATTATTATTATTATTATTATTATTATTATTATTATTATTATTATTATTATTATTATTATTATTATTATCTATTTGTTTACTATATATTTTCGATGTTCTTAAGCAAAAGCACCAACCAGAAGCTTCTTGCTCTCACACTTTGGATCTGCGTACAGAGATAGAAAAACGGCACTCATGGGCAACGCACAACATCTGTGTCCGCCCCGCCAATCTGCACCCACAAATGAGCTTTTTCGTCTTTGTTATGATTGTGTCCTTCTGAAATGAAGATCACAATAGAGAGACACGGCCAAGACATGCGGTTTCCCATTTTATACAGTGTAGTGCTTTTTAAAAAACAGTTGAAATATTTTCAACTAGAACCGCTTGGAGCAGCGGCAAAAAAACGAGGGGGCTCTCAGAAAAGACGCTGGGTGCAGCTGTATGGGACGGGATTCACTATTCTTCATTGGTAAATATTCAAAAATGCACTGGCGCTCAGAAAATATGCCATGTGGACACAGGTCTTAAGTAGGTAGCACACATAAGATATTTTCCATGCCCCAATCAAGTAGTTATTTGCCCTAAAGCTAACTTACTAGTTTAAATGTAAAACATGAACTTGTGTTGAGAAGTGCACCTGTTTATATGGTGTGAGGGATGCAGTTTCCCTTTAAAAATCAAAAAGAATGGAAATGTAGTTGTAAGAAGTGATACATTGGGCTACTAAGATTTTTAAAAAAATTGTTTATTATTTGTCTCTTATCCCAACACACAAAAACCACATATGCAAACATGCACACATTGTACATACATGTGAATGGATTGGTTTACAAGCTGTAGTCTGCTGTAAAGTGTAATGTACAATCTATTCACTGTGAGGAAATGAGTCATCCATTTTATGTATTGGGTTTCTGTTTTGTGTGTGTGTGTGTGTGCAACCCAGTCTCACGGCATTTCGTGTTCACCAACACGATTTTTAATCTATTGATTCGTGTTCACCATCACGATTTGCCCCTTTTTTTCGTGTTATACAGCACGATTTTAAAAGCAATGTATTTCTACTGGTAACGTGTTTCGTGCCTGCAGGCTGCAGCACGTCTTTTTCTCCGGTCGGGTCGTGGAAGACCGGAAGCTGTGTGGTTCATAAAAACATGTTCTTACTCAATATCAAGCAACAATTATTGATTTTATTTTAAATCGTATAATTTCGGACTTTTGTTGCCGTCTGTGAGGAAAATAAATGGGGCTCAGAGCCTCAGGATACTGAAATCTGTATTTTTAAATATTTCTTTCCTTCTAATTTGTTATTCTTTACAAAATAACACACTGTTATTTACTCACCAATAACACACAATTATCCTTGCTTTTATTTATTGGTCTAATTCCATAATCTCGGGCTTTTTTGGTGTCCGTCAGGAACTGAATTTCCAAATAAAAATAACCGGAAACAGACGTAGGCCTATAAGGGACATTTTGAACATCATTGCGATTGTCAACATTTCTGAGTTTAGGATGGCCGAAGACACTACACTACCCATAATCCCCAGCTATCGTTTAGGACTACAGTCTTTACGCAGAGCGTCAAACAGCTGTGTGAAATGGAACGAAACCACGCCAGATTATCCAAAACTGGAATCGAACACCCCCCCCAGAACTACACATGCTGGCTATTGTGTTTCGCAAAATGTTCTATGGGACGTCTCTTCTGAACGTTTTCGTTTTTCCCACAATTAGAAGTTGCCATTATTAAACACATTGGTGTTATCAAATGTAAAACATATAATTAATAAATGGGTGAAAATCACTTGTGTCCATAATGCGCAGCATTAATATATACCCACATGACAGCTCATTGCTACTTTGTAATTCTACTCCACTACAATTCAGAGGTTAACCTGGTATTTTTACTCCACTGCATTTATTTGAGTTACTTTGCAGATTCTGATTAATTATGTGAAATATATAAACAACCCTTAAATCAGACTTTAGTTACACCTGAGTAAAATTCAGGTACGGTGATTGTCAAGTGCCAACAATCAGGAGAGATATTTGATAGTTGGTGCTTGAGAAGACTAAACATGTATCTGCAATTTACATGAATGGAAACAAGTAATAAAGTATATTCATTACTCGTTATTCTCTACTAATAGTTAATTAAAGACTGTATTTTACAGTATGGCTATTTTGCACATCCCTTTCAAGATTTTCAAAGGTTTATTGACATATCACACACAACTACGGTGTAGTTATGCAATGAATGAAAAACTTGGGTCACAGGTTCCTCAACAGTGCATTACAAGACATCTATCAATATGTGTGTACCACCACCATTAAACTGTCATATTCTGCACATTTCTTATTCTATCTACATACATAAGAGTATAATTAATGTGTATAATATCAGTTAAAAGAAGTGCTTCAACATAGTTAACATTGCAGGAAAGCAATATATTAGACGTTAATGACTTTGTCAGGCTTAATATTTAATGTTTAAATAAAGCTTAATCCGTTTTTCTGTTTTGCACCTCCTCCTATTAATATCTTTGTACATCCTGCTGTTTTATTGTATAAATCACTTATAGTATCTTCTTGATTTTTTATATTCTATATTTCTATATTTATACTTTCCCCCTATGAAAGTATGTACTCTTAATGTATTTTTAATCGAATATAACACATACAAACAATAATTCAATAACGTGCTTTCACCACTAGGAGGTGCACACAAGGTACACACAGCCATAACAACTTTGTATTATTAGTGTGTATGTACAACATCTGAAGATGTATAGTTTTATGCATGCTTTCACATCATTTTACAGCATATTGCTATACTATTTCAGACTCAGTATTTACATTCAAAGAAAATCAGTAATATCTTTAAAAACTACAGTCCTTTTCTTTCAGCTGTGCACCGTTATGGTGTAAATATAACCTATCTATGAATTAGATCAAATGTAAAAGTCCGCCGAATTAGTGTTGATACTGCAAGGAGACGTATTGTGTGAAGAGAAATTGAAGATGTTGTTTAATTGTTGATATATTCATGATCCACGTCAAGTATTCAGTTTCGGCGCCATTTCTTCCAGTTTTTCCAAAGGTCTTCTCATCAGGGCTCTCTAAATAAAGAACTACGGCATATCTGTAATATGTAATGCAGCCGAACCGTGTATTACAATGCCGTTATGTGATGACTTTCAAAGAGAAAAGCAAGAGCACTCGGAATTAAGTATTATTTTATACTTTTAAAATGTTTTCCGGATTTCATATAATATAAACACCAACTCCCAGCATGCATTGCGGCTAACACATCCAATCAGAGAGCTTAAAACCATAGCTGAGGATCTTGGATAATCGCTCGAAATGCCTACAGTACGTCTGTTTCCGGTTATATTTATTTTGAAATTCAGTTCCTCACGGTCGCCAAAAAAGCCAGAGATTATGGAATCAAACCAATAAATAAAACAAGGATAATTGTGTGTTATTGGTGAGTAAATAACAGTGTGTTATTTTGAAAAGAATAACAAATTAGAAGGAAAAAAAGATTTAAAAAATACAGATTTCAGTATCCTGAGGCTCTGAGTCCCATTTATTTTCCTCACAGACGGCAACAAAAGTCCGAAATCATACCATTTAAAATAAAAGCAATAACTGTGGCTTGATATTGAGTAAGAACATGTTTTTATGAACCACACAGCTTCCGGTCTTCCACGACCCGACCGGAGAAAAAGACGTGCTGCAGCCTGCAGGCACGAAACACGTTACCAGTAGAAATACATTGCTTTTAAAATCGTGCTGTGCAACACGAAAAAAAGGGGCAAATCGTGATGGTGAACACGAATCAATAGATTAAAAATCGTGTTGGTGAACACGGATCAATAGATTAAAAATCGTGTTGGTGAACACGAAATGCCGTGATACTGGGTGTGTGTGTGTGTGTGTGTGTGTGGTGGGGGTGTGTGTGGGGGGGGGTGTGTGTGGGGGGGTGTGTGTGTGTGTGCGTGTGTGTGTGTGCGCACATCTTGTCTCATTGATTTAGTCTACAGGCTACAAAGCAGTCTACTAACATGCTTCTGAAAAATATAAATCTGACCTTGGAGGCAAAGGCTCCTGACACAGAGCTGTCATATCCTCTGTCTCTCACACACACTCACACACATGCACATACACAGTGACGTTCATCCACGCATCGTTTGGATTGTGGCAGAACCACTGGATGATTAATCACACCTGAGTTGAGTTCCGTGTGTGAGTGTGGGTTGTGAAAAACACAGGAAGATAGCCAGACCAGGAAGATGTGTATTCTGTCATAACCACTCACATGACCTATTGGTGTAACGCTGTGGGCTGCAGTGTGCTACAGGAACCGTGTTTCTTCTCTTTTGAAGGCAGTGATGTGCAACCGTTTTGGACAATACTTTGCTGATGGGCAACATTTGTTGTCTTACTGACATGACACAATCGTGAAAACATCTTAGCAGAGCTCATCTTTGGTCACAGATAAGGTTTCAAGTAATTACTTTTCTGATACACATAATGGCCTTATTCCTTTTGTCATAGTCCAGCTTCATTAAAACATAATGGCATCCTGACCTAAATTAAAATGTGGTTACCTTAGTTTAGTTTAGTATTTCAATACCAATGACATGAATGGAATACAAAAATTATGAATGCAACTTAAATAAGGTAAATCATTTAAACACTAATGCTTTTTCATTGTCGGCTACATCACCCATTATAAGGCTTTAGCTATCTTATGGAGTTGTACAACATACATCGGGTTCCATTCATGATAAAGTAGAGAGGTCCTATGCACATTTCCTGATCCACACTCCATTCTAGTTGGTGGCAGTAATGCACTAACAGTATCCATATATATACTTCCAACATATCCTTATTATATACACCATCAACCAGTGGCGAGCCGTCAGAGCCCTCTAGGCCATAGACATATATAGAGTAGATGGCTGCTGGGGCGCAAGAAATACAGCCGCCATCTTGGTAGACATCCTACCCATATTGTACAGACATTCTACCAATAGACAGCAGAGGTTTCAAGATGCAATACGCACTGTGCGGCGTATTGCTGTGCAAATCGGCGGACGATTGCGAACAGGGGTCGGGGGATTACTTTTCACAAGTAAGATTCAACATTATTATTGGTTGTATTTTGTAAATAGAATATTATTACTGTATTGATGTCCGCCAGCGAAATCGTAGCCAGCAAACATTATGTTTATGGCCAACTGAGACTTTATAAATCATATGCTGCTGTAACAAGTGAATTTCCCCGTTGTGGGATGAATAAAGTAAAATCTAATCTATCTATGAAGAAAAAGGAAGAAAAGAAGCTTGACCTCCTTCTTAAAAAAAATGTGTGTTGACTCTCTCGAATCCCCCGTTTTTATTTTGAAGGTTTCCCAAAGACAAAGATATGAGGAAGAAGTGGGAAGTTGCTTTGAGGAGGGAAGGGTTCACTGCAAGCGAGTCATCCGTGATTTGCAGTGAGCATTTTAAGCAGGACGAGTTTGACAGGACAGGACAGATTGTCCGACTCAGAGATGGTGTTATTCCCTCCATCTTCAGCTTTCCGGTTCACATCCAAAGAGTAGGTGTATCATCATAAGGCTATTAGCATTCATAAATGTAAATATTCTATTATCAATAACAGGGCAGGGTGAAATACCTATCCCTGTGTGTGTGTGTGTGTGTGTGTGTGTGTGTGTGTGTGTGTGTGTGTGTGTGTGTGCGTGTGTGTGTGTATATATATCAGTGGCGAGCCGTGACTTTTATACCTAGGCCCTCTGATCCCCCCTTCCCTCGGAAAAAAAAGAAGAGTTACTATGTCACAGCGTATACTTCAGCGGAATATCAAAACAGCGGGCCAGGGTGCAAAACGCATCAATGACAGCGACCCTCTACCACACAAAACAACACCATTTATATAAACACCTATCATGACAGGGCACCCACAGCCAAGTAACAATTACAAATGAATTAAGTCGGCACGGCGGCCCGCATTGAAAATGACTTAATAATAATTCCTTACATTTATTATAGCGCTTTTCCAGATGCTCAAAGCGCTTTTACAAATACACATTACACATGCAATGGTCACCACTGTGGACAATACCCACAGGAGCAAGTTCAGGTGAAGTGTCTTGCACAAGGACACAACGGCCTGACGCAGTGGCAGCAGGAGCGGGTTTCGAAATGGAGTTCCCCAGCACCCCCATTGATCTGATGATCAGATGCACAGAGCACTGTGCCACCCGTCCCAATACTTACCTACCTTTGATGATCAAATCACTTAAACACAAAGTCCATCCTCCTGTGCTTTTGGATGAAGCACTTCATGGCGGGGTCATGCAGCTGATCCTTTGCCACTCCAGTTTAACTCATTCTTGAAAATGACTCTGTTAATAATTTTGCAAACAATGTCATCACTATCACTGAAGTGAGCCATCATGAACGAACTTATGTTAATCATACATCTAAACAAAACGTGCATTTATCTAACAGATTCGTTTTCTACAGACCTTATTTCAAGCTATTTTCCAAAATCCTATGGAGAAATCCCATTGCTTTCTGTCGAGGGAATCCGAGCGAAGCTTACTTACGGACGACCCAGAAGCTTTAACCTCACACTCACAACCTCAGCCTAACATCATTCATAATGGTCATAGACAAAGTAAAATCTCTCTTGTTTGCTGCCACTTGTATTAAACACACTCACTAATAAACCCATACACACACAATTGAAGACATGTTGAACATGCATTCCTGGCACACTCACACACACACACACGCATGATGCTGGCAGTGGCTTTGACAGGTGATGACTATAAGAAAGAATGTGGGCCATACTCTAGTTGTGTCAAAGTGATGTGTGTGAAGTGAAACATCACTCAAACCATGTTCATCCCTCTTTCTACTGGGATCATAGCGATGTCTCGCCTGCTTCTCATACTGCTCTTTAAGGCCAGACTCAATGAAGCTTTAGCAAGAGTGGAGAGTCTCGAGCGAGAGAGGAAGAATGCCATGGCTAGAGAAAAGAGGGCAAAGACCACAGTGAGGAGTCTTTTGGGGGATTTGAGGGAAAATAACCTCATTAATGAAGAACTCAAAGAGAGGCTTGATTTCTACTCAGGTAAAATGAAATTAGCACTTTGAAATTCATGTACATCTTACTCTTACACTCTTTATTAAACTCCTTTGTTATTATATGAAGGGGACTTATTAATTTGTTCTCATACAATTTCAGATCTTCAAATAGACTTCAAGGCAAAGCAGGGCCATGAGTACTCAAAGGACCACAGAGTTTGCCCTCACACTCCATCTACATGGTCCAAAGGCATACAAATACCTCAGAGAGACTAAAAATATTCCCCTCCCTCATCCACATACATTACAAAGGTAGTCTTAATGTTGTTCAATTTCATTTTTGGAAATTACGGTTGCAAATACGTTAAATAGCTACTTCTCAATTTGTGTACAGGTGGCTGTGTTCGGTGGATGGCAAGCCTGGCCTGAACAAGATGATGCTGGATATGCTGGAGAGAAGATGTCAGGAAGACCATCAATCAATCAATCATTGTTTATTTATATAGCCCAATATCACAAATGTTACATTTGTCTCAGTGGTCTTCACAGTGTGTACAGAATATCAGTATGACAATACGACACCCTCTGTCCTTAGACCCTCACATCGTACAAGGAAAAACTTCCGAAGAAAACCCACAGTTTAAAGGGGAAAATGGGAGAAACCTCAGAGAGAGCAACAGAGGAGGGATCCCTCTCCCAGGACGGACAGACGTGCAATAGATGCCGTGTGTAAATTGAAAAGATAATACATTTGCAACATAGGTAGTCCAAATGTTTGGAAATGCATGTGTGTATAATAGGAAGATGAATCCACGAGGATATCCATCCAGGACCGATGATCCAGGACCACAGCCACGACTCGCGATCCAGGGCTCGCGATCCAGGACACAGGACCGCAGGATCATCCATGACTCCGGATCCCGGCGTATATAGACACCAAAAAGAAAAAAATGTGGGGAAGCTGGGTTAATCGGAACATGAGAGTACACAGGTATAGACAGAGAGAAGGAAGAAGTAAGATGTCCCCCTGACAAACTAAGCCTATATCAGCAAAACTAGGGGCTGAATCTAATCAGCCCTAACTATAAGCTTTATCAAAAAGGAAGGTCTTAAGCGCACTCTTAAAAACGGATAGGGTGTCTGCCGCCCAAACACAAACTGGAAGCTGATTCCACAAATGTGGAGCTTGATAAGAAAAGGCTCTGGCTCCCATTGTACTGTTAGAGACTCTAGGAACAACCAACAACCCTGCATTCTTGGAACGCAATGCCCTAGTAGGACAGTAGGGTATAATGAGTTCTTTAAGGTAAGATGGCGCCTGCCCATTAAGGGCTTTGTAGGCGAGCAGAAGAATTTTAAATTCTATCCTGTGTTCTATAGGGAGCCAGTGTAAGGCAGCCAGAGCAGGAGTAATGTGGTCCCTTTTCCTAACTTTGGTTAGTACACGAGCTGCAGCATTTTGAATCAGCTGAAGCGACTTGACTTGTCCAGGCTGAATATGGATGTGTTGCACTCATGTTGGATGCCATGGCCATCAGAAAACATGTGCAATATAATCCACATAACCAGTCAATGTCTGGTTTTGTAGACATGGGTGATGGAAACAATGAGACCGATGTTGCTACTGAGGCTCTTGTGTTCATGGTGGTTGGCCTACAAGGACATTGGAAGGCTCCCATTGCATATTACCTGACGAAGTCTCTGTCACCTGAAACACAAAGGGTCCTTCTCAGTCATGCTTTGGAGGAGCTGCATGCACGGGGCATTCGGGTGGTATCTGTCACGATGGATGGGCTTGCCTCCAAAGTCAGCATGTGCAACCAACTTGGGTGTGAGCTGAAGGGAAACCCACAGGAGCCACTTAAAACCAGTTTCCCGCATCCCTCGACTGGTGACAAAGTATTTGTAATGATGGATGCATGCCACATGCTGAAGTTGGTAATATGTTGCAGGTAAATGATGATTGTTGTAGACCTATTTGTACAAGTTATGTCTCTGCTGCTAAAAGTTGTATCTAAATATTGTTGTCTGTTCATTTGCACAGTTATGGCTGTACGTGATGATCAACATTTTGCTGTTTGCACTTGTTTGAGCAGTGACTGAATCTTTCTCTGCAGGCATACAGTCCAATTGCAATGACCACCGGACAGATCAAGTGGAGGATCATCAATCATCTCAATGATGTGCAAAAAAAAGACGGACTGCATGCTGCCAATAAAATCACAGACAAACATGTCTACTTTGAGAACCACAAGATGAGGGTGTCCCTGGCTGCACAAACACTGAGTCGCTCCGTGTCAGTTGCTCTGCGCACAATGAGGGATCTTAGGTACTCTCAGTTTAAAGACTGTGAGGCAACGGCAGAATTCATTGAGGTAAACAGTTAGTGATTAGAGAACCAAGTACGTGTTTTTTTTTAAATAATTGATCAAAATGTGATTTGAGCATCAACAATTTGTTGATAATTCTCTTAGTTCAACATGCAAATATTTTCATGAACCGTGATATTGCATATTCATAAATACAAAAGTTTGTATATAACCTTACACATACCTTCACACATTTTAGAGTGGTAAAGCTGTGTGAAATGTGCTGTAGCACAAAGCAGGCCTATGGAGAGAAGGAAGTCAAGCAAATACTAAGTTTGCATGTTGCACGTTGAACATACAGTTTAGAAATAAGTACTCTTTATATCTTGAATAGATGAGTATTGATTACAACTATCTGATACCTAATGAAACACTGTAATGATAGTGATTTAGATGCCGATATTTCTTTATAGATTATTGACAGGCTATTTGACACAATGAATGGACGCAATCCTCGTGCCAAAGGATTCAAATCTCCCTTGGGTGCTTTGAATTGGATAGAGAGCAAAGCATTTTTGTCAAGAGCCAGGGAGTACTTGCTCACTTCACCGATCTAAGAGGTCTATTAAAATAGTGCTTGTTATTCATGCATGAAAACTTCACGACATGAGTTCAACGATACTCTGTTCTCTACATCAGGTTCTGCTACTGTTACAATGTTTTTTCCTTTAGTTTTGTCTGCTAACATGATGCTCTTTTATTTCAATGTTTTTCTGTGTTCAGTTTTGTTTGTTGTTTTTGAGGTCCCAGATGCTTCTAAATAGTATGTATTACACAACATCAAGTTTTGCAGGTGTCAGAAGGAGGGTATGTATGTTGAAATGATGTTCTCTTGTTTCAATGTTTTTCAATCTGAAGTGTTGTTTATATTTGAATTATCTTTTATTCAGTGTTTTTGAGGTCCCATATGCTTCTAATGGTACGTATTACACAACATCAAGCACATGTAGGTGTCAAAATGGTATGTATTGCATGTGTTCTTGCATGTGTTCTTGTTCTCAAGTTATCCCAGTTCTGCAATTACATTGTTCCTAGTTAGCTAAGTGTCCTACAAGTATACTGTATATGTTTTGCCATGATCAGAGTAATAAAATGTTTTTCTTTTGCAGGTACTTGCCAGTCATCGGATTTGTCATTAACATTGACACGTTGATGCTGATGATTCCTGAACTGCTCCAAGTTCAGCGGTATGTCCTCACCTACAGGTTCAGCCAGGATCACTTGGAGCTCCTATTTAATTCCATCAGAGCGTCAGGTAGGTTTGATGTTCTTTTAATTGCAATACATTCTGAAAATGACTTATGAGTAATGTATGTATTGTGTGCCTGTTTTCCATACAAGGTGGCTGGAATAACAATCCATCTGCACGCCAATTCCAGGCCATCTTCCGCCGTCTGATGGTTGGGTGTGGTGTTTCACCTAGTGAGACAGGCAATGTGGCAGCCCAAGATCACACTGTGTCCCTGTCTGCGGTAGAGATGTCCTCTGCTGAAACTGCTGAAGAGCACCCATCTCCATTTGCCAACATTTCGGCTGCTGTGAGTGACCACAGCTATCTTGCCACTCGGTTTGGTGGTCTGGTGGAAAATGCGCTGGTCTACATCGCAGGATTTGTAGTCCGGCAGATTCTGCGAAAGCTGTCCTGTGATGTGTGCCGTGCAAGCTTGGTCAGAGATGCTGTACCTTCATCATTTGATGAGAGCTACCACCTTCTACTAGAGCTACCACCGCCCTGAAAAACAATGGTGGCCTAGTGATTCCATCTCAAGGCACAGTGAAGGTGCTGAGAGCTGCAGAGAGGGTGATTCGCCAAGCTTCAACAAGGCAAGCTCCAAAGGTGTCGACAGTCACCTACATCGTCCGGGAGGAGATTGGAACGGAGGATGTTTTTCAGCTTGGGGAACACATTGAGGAGACACAGTTGTTTGGCATCGACAACCATTATTCCAACTTGTTGTCATTGGTTGTCATGGGCGGCACCAGGATTTTTTTGCTGCAGTAGCTTAGCAGTTGCTATATGACAGCACGGCGTTGCTAGTTAATTTTCAAAATAAACAAACAATACCAGTGGGCCAAGCACGAGCCTGTTCATATTGTAGCGTTCACCGCTATTCAAGATCACTCAAGCCTTCAATGTCGAAAACGTTCTCTTTATTTACAGAACCAATCAATAGTGTAACACTCATGACTTTCACGTGACACAAGCCGGAAAACACATACACACACACACCTGGAAAGGGCGGTCTCTCCCTAACTCCCACCAACAACATTGGCTAAATAACGCACTTTTCCTCCTCTCTGGGCTCATTCTGTGACTCTCCTCCTCCTCCTCCTCCTCCTCCTCCTCCTCCTCCTCCTCCTCCTCCTCCTCCTCCTCATTCTCAGTTCTCTTATCCTCATTCACAATTCCCCGTGTTAGATCTCACTGTCAGCACGCCTCGAACAATGCGCCATGTCGGAAAATACAACACATTCTTGATTCATTTAAAATGACAATTTGTAACTGAGAGGAGTGACTGCTCCTTTCTGCCGAGATGCTCAAAGGGTGAGACGCTGTGTCTGAGAATCACTGACTAGCAGAATTTGTATATTCTGGAGTGGAGCTCTGCAGAGAGCAGGGTGGAGGAAATGAGGGCAGTGGATCATCACGGTGCGGAGAGGAGCAGCGCTAGTTCCACTGCAGCTCGTGGTAGTAGCTAGCTGGTCCTGCTGCTGCGGGTGCAGCGGGTCAGTTGGCGGGGGCACCTGTTCTTCGTGGTCCCAATCCTCCCGGTTTTCATAGTGAACATCGGGATCCTTGTGGATCCCGGCTCCGTTGGAGATCGCGGTCGTTTACGCTGACTTGTGACTGTGAGAAATGTTTCCATTTCCGATCTACTGAGAATTAGCCAAGTAACAGTTCACGCAGTAAATTACAACGACCCGCCCCTGATAGATCCCGCGAAAATGTATCATATTTATACACATTCTCGCGGGCTGCGAGAATGTGTATAAATATGATATATTTTCATATCAAAACAATGGGGTTGCTAAGCCGTTGCTAGGCCAATTGTTGGAGTTGCTATAGCAACTCCTAGATACCCCCTGGCACCGCCCCTGTTGGTTGTGTCTGTGTTTCTGAAAATAAGACTACACCACACCAAACTCACCTCTCTTGACCTGCAGAAAGGGAGCACGAGAAAGAAGCTCTGCAAAACAGTCCTCTTTCAGGGCTTTTAGCTCATTTAAACTTTCATGAGCAACTTTGTGTACATATGGTTTGGGGCGGGGTGGTGTCATGTTCTTGTGTTTAACTTGAACATTTACATTTTTTATATAGATAGGCTATAGATGTAGATTTTCATTTTTTCTGACATAGATATAGATATTCATTTTTACTGATATATAACTTCTGTCTATGTATAATGGATTATTGTTTCTTCATTTTTCAATTTATTAAAATAGCTGAGTCGTAGGCCTACACAATCTGCTTCTGCTTCTCTATCATATAGACCATTAGTGTTTTTTATATGTGTATGTGTGTGTGTGTGTGTGTGTGTGTGTGTGTGTGTATATATTAGCCTATATTATATATCGTGTGTCTTTTGAAAATACCTATCATACATAACATATAGGCTATCAAATACCAGAATATTCTATTGCTGTTAAGCCTACTATGAATATTAAAATACGCCGAATCATGTGTCCGGTATCATGCCTACATATATGACGTTTTCAGAAAACCCCCCCCGTGAAAATCAGTTTTGTATTCAGCGAGTTATGATTGATTAAATGCGCTGACACTTCATTGCGCCTGCCAGACAGATTACACTGAGTGGAGCGGGTGACCGGTCCAAGATGTCGGCCCCACGGCTCGTCAGCGCCAATAGGCAGTAGCGGTAGATGCGGCGTCTACTCTTTAAGGGCCTAAGATATTCTAAAAAATAATATTTGAAAACATTAAAAAAAACATTTTTTTAAATATTATTTTTTAAATATATTTTTCATTAGTTTTATCAAAATAACTTGATTTAATTGTATTTAAAATAACATTTCCAAAGTAATAAATCCTTCGAATCTGCCTGTTCAGTTTCTGTTGGAATGTGAAGGGTTAAATGCCGTCTCAGCGAGTTACTGTGAAGATGGGAGGGCTTGTTGATCCCTCTCTACATTCACAGAGGGCCCGCTATAGTAACTCAACGAGAGAGTATTGTCAAATGACAGTGCAATTGACCAATCATATCTTCCCTCTAAATGGGTGGGCTTTATTTTCGCGGACTTTATGATAAGTTGCGCAAATTGTTGTTTTTTGTCCATTGTGGGACACCGTATTTCTCTTGTTGTTCTGGATGCGGCCGCCATCTTGGCGCAAATGCTTGTATTCACTCCGCAAAAGGTGAGCAGTGTTAATGGCGGAAAAATAATTGTACACATTATTATGTTAAAAACGTCCAAACATTCCATTTATTTAATTAATGGGTTAGTTTAAATGTTTATTTACCCGTTTGTGTATGTTTGGGAGTGAGATGTTTATGTTTTGTCTGTGCATTGGGTTATTGTATTGGTTATCATGTAGCTAATGTGCTAATGCTTGTATTTACTCCACAAAAGGTGTGTCAGAAGAGCTGCCATTGTGAAGAATAAATCGCTACTCAGCGTCTCCACCGCAATCCGATCTGCTGTGTCCTGTTTTTCACCCCTCTGCATAACATCCCATCACCAATAACAAACACAACGCAGATGTGCCTCTCTGAACGCCCATGGCGTTCAGAGAGGCTACGGGACATTTGGGTTACATTACATTAGCATAATGACTAGCTAGCCGCTAGCTGCTAACTGCCGCCTTGTTAATATCAAATCCATCATAATAACAAATCATTACCATGCTGTCATGAACGTGCGGTGCTGTTACGTGTATGCAAATTGATGTGCTTGATGTGCACGAGCATTTTGGTTAAAGTTGCGCATGCGCTATGAGCGCACACATGGGTACTTCTCAGGCATGACGTTTCGCTCTCTCAAAAGTTGGGCCATTTTGAATGAATGAGGCCCCGCCTCCCACGCTGTATCCAGCTTTGCATGACATTCTTCTGGACGTGTTTCATTGTGATGATAGTGAGGGTGAGTCAATCTGTTTGTTGGAAAGACAGTAGTTGAGTGATTACTGAGAGAAAATTATTAAAAGAGATAATTATTCAAAGTGTTGTTACTTTAAAGTGTTGTTACTGACCTTTTTCTCTTTTATTTTCTTTACCTCACCTGTAACTGCTGAGACCTGAGGAACATGCACACTGGACTGACCTGCTCTGGCAACCTGATTTCCACTGTACGTAATAGTATTTGGTTATGGTATATTATTTATATACATCAAAGGCACAATGCACCCCCCAGAGACACACATGTATTCAGTGTGATATTTTTGCATAGGTCATGTGAAATCATCTCACACTAGAAAACTGTAGGAGCGGCAACTTGTTTTGAAATTGAATTTTTAATATCCGATAATAAAGTTGATCTGTTTTCTTTATTATTCTCTCTTCCCAGTTCCATCCATCACCATTCTCTGTTCCTGTAGGTCCTGCTTGCTAATCAATGCTCATATTTTTTTACACAATTACAAGTAAAGTCAATGTATTGTATGACATGAAGTTGTGCTTCATTCTGAGTCAATAATAAATTCATTCTGCCTTCATTCATTCTGCCTTCAACTGCACAATGATTGTGGACTGCACCGACATCCATGTAGCTGCCCCCAAGTAAGATGAACCAAGCAAAGAGGGTCACCATCATGCCCAAGGACATCCAGCTGGCCCGCCGCATCCGCAGAGAGAGAGGGCTTAGACTGACCTGAGACCAGCACACCCAAACACAACGGCTCTTTTAAGAGCCACCTACAGTTTCAAAGAGTTGCAATCCTACGTTTATTATAATGATTACACTGGTTCATGTATCACTTAGTTTACTGAACCGTGATGAATGAAATAAATTAGCGAGGTAGTGGTTTACTGAAGTTACAAAGACATTAATATATGAGTAACAGGTCAGTGTAAACACAAGCTTCTGTCAATTGTGGATCATTCAAACTATTTATATAAAAATATGTAATAAAGTTCTAAAACAAGTATTCGGTATATTCCTTGATAGCTTTTGGAGAATGTTGTTTTTAAGTTTACTAAAATATATCGTTTCAACTGTTTCACTTTATAAAAAAGGAACAGGTGAGTAGAGCATCATTGAGTTTCTTATTCTGTCAGTAAATTATCCAAATAAATGTTTTTCATTATTTTAGTCAACCCTAAACAAATTGATTGTACCTTTTAAGTTAAATCAACTTCAGAAAATCAAATCTGTTCTGCGAAAAAACTAAATGAGGTTAAATTGTTAACATAGGTTCAGGTGTATGGCCACGCCTAAAACTCCGCCTCGAACCACGGCCACCACTATATATATCCGGCAAAACTTCCGGCCACTGCTTGTCTCCATCCTTTCAAGGACTGACAGCCAGACCGTGATTCACGCTGCACGTCGTCACGATTCAAACAAGTTAAATGCTACCACGAGAACATTCAACTTACCAAGGATTCCGAACTGCTGATCAACTCACCGGAGTCAGACGAAGATCTCTTCGACATCGGCTACCCGCCATCAACGTTTCAGCAGTTGGATCTAAGCCAAGCATCCGAACGGAGCCGCGTGCGCCCGGCAATCAGTGTCCCACACACCAGCCGCCACCGCTCCCACTCAAGCCCCCCCCAACAAGACACCTCCAACTCCAGACAGGTCCCAGGCTTCGTCTACTCCGACAGCGAGGGCAAACAACCGGGGCCACAACAGGCACAGCCAGCTCCAATCTCCCCACCAACGGCAGCCTGCCTCATTAGCAGCCCCCGGCCACTCGCAGCGGCGCACCCGACATGCCTCTCGGACGGAGCCGCGCTCCGAAACGGAGCCCGAACTCAGGAGGTGGACAGTCATTCAACTCCAACGTTTCCCGAAATAAAACGGCATCCACTTTCACCGAAATGACCACAAGACTAGACGGTTCAACCTCTACAAAGCCTATAGCAGCACAACGGCAAGAACAACGACACACACACAGCTCTTCCTGCTCCAGAGCCAACCACAGCGCGGCGCGCGCACCACAGGTCGTAACGTCACAGGCCTCCGTCCTCCTCCTCGGACACAGCCCGACTCACCAGCACCCCCTGGTGGGGGCTAGGTCGTATTCTCCTCTGTGCCTGCTCTCAGGCTTCACGAAAATCCCCTTGCACATACAGCCCTTCATCCCTGCATCCCTTCCTCTTCTTTCCTACCTTCAGCAATCCACAGCAACCCAGCTTCCGCTTACCTTCCTCCTCTAGCAGCTAACCCTTCCTCCTCTAGCAACAGCGCCTCACCCAGTGAGCAGACGCCCCGGTGTCCCTCTCTCTGACCCTCGCAGTGAGCAAATGCTCCGGTCTCTCTCTCTCTCGACCCTCGCAGTGAGCAGACGCTCTGGTCTCTCCCTCTCTGACCCTCGCAGTGAGCAGACGCTCCGGTCTCTCTCTCTCTGACCCTCGCAGCGAGCAGACGCTCCGGTCTCTCTCTCTCTCCGAACGTTGCAGTGAGCAGACGCTCCGGTCTCTCTCTCTCTGACCCTCGCAGTGAGGAGACGTTCCGGTCTCTCTCTCTCTGACCCTCGTAGCGAGCAGACGCTCCAGTCTCTCTCTCTCTGACCCTCGCAGTGAGGAGACGTTCCGGTCTCTCTCTCTCTGACCCTCGTAGCGAGCAGACGCTCCGGTCTCTCTCTCTCTGACCCTCGCAGTGAGTAGACGTTCCGGTCTCTCTCTCTGACCCTCGTAGTGAGCAGACGCTCCGGTCTCTCTCTCTCTGACCCTCGCAGTGAGCAGATGCTCCGGTCGCTCTCTCTCTGACCCTCGCAGTGAGTAGACGTTCCGGCCTCTCTCTCTCCGACCCTCGCAGTGAGCAGACGCTCCGGTCTCTCTCTCTCCGACCCTCGCAGTGAGTAGACGTTCCGGTCTCTCTCTCTGAACTTTGCAGTGAGCAGACGCTCCGGTCTCACTCTCTATGACCCTCGCAGTGAGCAGACGCTACGGTCTCTTCATCTCTGACCCTCGCAGTGAGCAGACGCTCCGGTCTCTCTGTCTCTGACCCTCACCGTGAGCAGACGCTCCGGTCTCTCTCTCTCTGGCCCTCGCAGTGAGCAGATGCTCCGGTCTCTCTCTCTCCGACCCTCGCCGTGAGCAGACGCTCCGGTCTCTCTTTCTCTGACCCTGTCAGCGAGTACGCTCCGGTCTGTCTCTCAGGAAAAATAATACAAATAATAAAATAAACTTCGCTAGCCAAGCCGCCGGCCGCATCAGATGACCATTACAGGTATGTATGATCTGTATGTGCAGTGTATTTGTAAAGCGCTTTCAGAGTCATTCATAAAGCGCTATAATAAATATAAGGATTATTATTATTATTTATTATCAAGCCGTTCAACCAGGGAACATACCGGGGTGCTCCGGACTCCGAGCGTTACTGCCGCATCTTCGCAGCACGCACATCCCTCCCTTGCCAATTATGCAGAGCCACCCGGACTTCGCATGCTTAGTCAGCTCTCCACCATCTCAAACACCTCACTCACTTTCCTCTCCATCACGCAACGCCTCAGACTTTAACCGTCTATCACCCGCAGGGAGGCAGGACGGTGTGCAACAATTTCAATGACCTAGGCTGCTCTTTTCCTAGCTGCCGCCTCATGCACATCTGCTCTTTCTGCGGTGGCGCTCATGCCAGGAGTACCTGCCCCCACAACCCAACTACATCAGCAGATTGACTAGCACGGCACCTCAGCACACCCGTCAAGATAAGCAACTTAGCTACCGCCTCAGCGAATCATCCAGATAGTCCGTTTACTTTCTCACCAACAGCTTCACCCATGGTTTCCACCCAGGCTTAGCAATACTGCCTGACACATCTCACATCTGCCACAACCTTCAGTCCGCTTTAACAGAACCTCACACCTTCGACACCTTACTGGCCAAAGAAGTCAAAGAAGGATTCATGATAGGCCATTCAATAGTCCCCAAACAACCACAGACTCCCCCACGTGCTCCATCTTCTCGACTTCTTTCTCACAGTCACTCCACCATCCTCACCCCACTGCCACGGGTCTGAGCACACTCATACAAATATTTTGCAGACCTTGGCATTCCTCTGTCTGAGGAGAAAACCTCAGGGCCTACAACCTCCATTGAGTTTCTAGGCATCACCCTGGACTCAATGTCTTTCCGGGCTTCTCTATCCTCAGAGAAAGTACAGCGCATCACCCTCCTCTTGTCAAACTACTTACAGGCAGACAGATGCACGAAACGGCAGCTGTTAGCCCTCCACGGCAAACGACTCTCATATTCACACTCCGGAATAAAACGGATCAGCTGGGAATTTCTTTCCCCATCCACATCTTCCGCCTGAACTCGTATCCCAGCCATACGAGCCACTAACCAAATACTTCACCGCAAGGTACGATGCATACAGTACGCAACGCCTCAACACCCACTCTTTCTCACCGAAACAGGGAAAACGGCCACACGTTTCTGGTCCCAGAAACACTTCCACAACGTGTTGCTTACTTTGGGGATATGCTCAGAATATTATTCGAGCCATTCCTCCCGCATTGGCGCAGCGTCCACAGCAGCTAGACCGGGCATCTCTTATCCAACTATCTAGGCCCTCGGCCGCTCGTCATCCCAAGCGTATCACGCTTACATCCGCAACAATCTTAATGATCTCAGACACACACACGCTTAAGTCAGCTGCTTTAATCCGACTGTTTTGGGGGCCCGTAATCAGCCCACGCAGATCATGCCGGAGACGGAACCCCCACTCTGAGTCTCCAACTGCACGGACCACAGCTCGTCCTCCCAGATCATCTCTTCATCCCCCTCATATCATTCACATGTTACTTCAATAAACTTCAATAAACTTACAAACATCACATTGTTGTGGCGTGGTTCCTGCTAGTGAAATGAGGTTAAATTGTTAACATAGGTTCAGGAGCATGGCCACGCCTAAAACTCCGCCTCGAACCACGGCCACCACTATTTATATCCGACAAAACTTCCGGCCATCATGTATAATGATGGTGTATGATGTAGAAGGAAGTGTGGTAGAAAACAAGTAAATATAGAGTTACATACAGATCCATGTTACAGCAAAATATGGAATAACTAAGAAGCACGCAGTATAATAATAATTGCTTGCAACAATTAAATAACTGCTCAGCATCTCCACCACAATCCCAATCTGCTGTGTCCTGTTTTCCTCCCCTCTGCATAACACCCCATCACACATACGAAACACAACGCAGAGTCCCAGGGTGTTAAGAGTATGTTTATTTAAATGTCCTCCTCTCTACTGGCCAACACAGGGAGCATATGCTGGGTGTAGAATTTTTCCAGGAGGAGGAGATTTCCATGCCATGCAGGGTCTTTGGGGATGGGGATGATGATCGCCTCCTTCGTGGTCCACACAACAAAGTAGCAGAGACTCTGGTCTGTGATGTGCAGCTGCCCTTGGACCTGGTGCCAGTATGGGTGATTCTCCTTGATATGACCCACCCTCCTCACGGAGACAGAAGGATGGTAACTGGACTGCCTCCGCGATGGTCATGTTCCTCTGGCCGTGTGGACACTTCACCTCCAGCAGGGAAGATGGCTGGACAAGTCCATCGGGTGATGCTCCCAAAACACCCGACTCACTCACAAAGAGACCAGACTCGAACACTGTCACCCGATAGGTCTGCACAAAAGCCTTCACCCCTTCGGCCTCATTTACAACCCCCCAGTTGACAGCCATGAGTCCGTCCAAGTTGTGCCCCCCAAGCACCCTCTTCATGAGGGACGTGCATGGAGTGGATGAAAGTCCCGACCGCAGCACAGCACCACAATTGCTGGCTGTCAACCTGCCCCGCCTGTGTAACTGCCACTGAGGATTTTGTCCTACGGTGGCTGTCTGGATGGCAGCTTGCTGCTCAGTCGCATTGAGGTAAGAATTGCAGACCTGAACCAGTCTACATCCTCAGTGGCGATGTCTCTGGCCAGTGGGTTGTATGTCTCCTCTTGCTGTTGGTAAAGTTGAGACACCGGCTGGACTACTTTTTAAGTGCCAGGCTTCCTCCACTGGCACTCAACATCTGTGGAGCTGATCTGCCACATGGCAAATATTGCCAATGCTGCAGCGTGGCTGCATTTGTACATCCCCCGTGCACAATCACAGACAGCGCTCTGCATCGCGCCATCGTCTCCCATGCAGATCTGTAAAAATAAAGTAAGTACCATTTGTTAGCATGCTATAATAGATTGAATGAGCAATCTGGGGGTGGGAGGGTTTATTTTTCTATAGTTTTGTCCTCTTGTCTGATTGTTGTTATTGTTTGTTTTTTCTGTATTTTTTGTAATTTGTGTTGTATTGGTTGTGATTGTACATTATATTTTTCTAAATGTGTATGAATACATTTTTGAAAAACATTTGATCAACAATAAAAAAGGAATTGGTCAGGATCTAGACTCAGTGTGTAGTTTATTAATAAATCAATGCTATCTACATTAGGAAAACACATACCAGTGTACCAGAGGGAGTCACACACAGCTGTGCCGAGATAACCAAACAAATTGACAAGATAACCAAAATCCTTGAATCTACACACAGCAAATAAACTCAAATGACACAACGAGATGTAAAAGGAGATCACACATACAGTATAGTCGATATAAAACTGGCCGCTTCAATCTGAAGAGCAACTAAAACAAAACACGAGAGTGTACCTTGTTCTTGTGAACACTAATGTTATCCACAGCATACACAGAGACCACGAAGTTCTTAGGGAGAAAACTAGTTGTTAAAACAAAACACGTTAGTGTACCTTGTTAGCTAGCTGACATTAACGTTAAACATTGCACTCATATTACTCACTGAATCCTTGTAAAGCCGGTCCCGCATGCTGGCTCTTACAGAACCGACTAACTCCCCTTTTGTGTAGCTCTCAACATGCCCAGACTTGTAGTGATGTTAACCTCGTTTTATACTTTCCGCCTCATTCTGAAAGAAACAGGTGAAATTTGCTAACGTGACGGCCGTCTTTGTGATGGTGACGCGTATTATGCGAGACTAGAGACCTGTACTTCACTGAGCCGTTTCACACAAAAAAATGTGTAACTTCACAGTTTTACGACACATTTTTATTTTTTTGACTTGCAAAATGTTCTTTTAAATTGACAAACATCATATGTGTCATTCGTGGCACAATTCAAACGGGATCAAAAGATAACTTTTCTCTCTCCATTGACTTCAATGTATAATTTTCCGCTTCCGGGGTCCCATGGAGGCTGGAAGGGGAGGGACTTCGCCTCTCTATAGAGTGGTGAAGTCCCTCCCCTTCCGAGGGGACCTCCATGGGACCTTATTTCAGAAAAAGTATGTATTGAATTCAATGGAGAGAGAAATATTATCTTTTGATCCCGTTTGAATTGTGCAACGAATTACACATGATGTTTGTCAATTTAAAAGATAATTTTGGAAGTAAAACAAATTAAAATGTGCCGTAAAACTGTGAAGTAACACATTTTTTTGTGTGAAACGCTCAATGAACTACAACTCTGGTCTTGCATACGTCACCAACACCAAGATGGCCGTCACGTTAGCACATTTCACCTCTTTCTTTTAATACTTTTTGTATTAAAAGAGGTGAAAATCACTACAAATCTGGCCATGTGGAGAACTGTACATACACAAAAGGGGAGTTAGTCGGTTCCAGCATGCGGGACCGGCTTTACAAGGTTTCGGTGAGTAACACAAGTGTAATGTGTAACGTTAATGTCAGCTAGCTAAATTCTCTTACGCGACTCTGGGATTTGTAGTATTTCTAGTTGCGTATTTTTCATAGTCTTATATTTCAACAGTTTTAAGACAAACTGTGACTTTTTTGACATCATATGTGTAATTCGTGGCACAATTCAAACTGGATCGAAAGATAATCTTTCTCTCCCCATTGACTTCAATACATGATTTTTCAGAAATAAGGTCCCATGTGTTAAGCTCCTCGTAAAGAGACATGTTAGAAATTAAAATCAATGTTTTATGGCATAATGTACCTTAAACATACCGTCAGTTTAAATGCTATTTTATTCTGGAAAAACCCGGAAGTTCTCAATACTAAGCTTTTATTCTGAAAATCCGTCATGACGACATCCGGGACTACCGCCCTTTAGTATCATTAAAGTGGCTATTGACGCCGTTAACATGTATTACATATAATGTTATGAAAGAGATAAGGAGGAGAAAAGGCATGTGGAAGTAAGCAATGAATGTAAAATGTTGAAATCCTCTGTTTAACGCGATATCGGACACAGGAGAACGAGGGGGAAGTCCCCTGCGTCACTACAGCTCCCAGAGAGGAGGAGCGAACAGCCAGCAAGCGGGAAAGACGAATGCTTGTGAGGGCTCTTCTGCACGGCCATCACAGGGAGAGGAAGGCTGCAGCCTTTCTCCTCCAACTGAACAATATCCTGCTTGTAACATTACCGCGCTTTTTATTAATTAAAGTACCAATTTTGAACCTTCTCAGAGACTCCATTTAGTCTCCTTTTTTAAGCTTCTTACCTGGACGCGAGAATAACGAACACAGCATAACATTTGGTTTTTTCCCCGACGTGATCTCGTGACACCGGGAGAGCGGTTGCAGTTTTCAAAGGAGTTTGAACAATGCTGGCAGATATACACTCGGGCCCAATAAAGAAAGGTAAAAGAAGTACCTGTTTATTCAAAATCTTCAATAGATTACATAGTGAACAATAGGAGTGTGTGTCTGTCTGGTAAGTTGGACTCCTGAGAGACTGCCTAAATTAATGTTAAAACAATCAAATTTATAACAATAACAATTATATACTTGGGGCGTTGCTTTGTCACAAGCAGGGTGAGTTCATATTTCTTCTTTTTCTTCTATTTAACCCTGCATGTTACTAATTTGTGTGTGTTAGTATTTTAACTATAAATGTGTGTGGTCATTGTACTTTGGATAGGTGTCTTGTTGCGTTTTCATGTAGGTGTCTCTTGTTACGTTAGTAGTTAGTTAGCCTATGACGTAAGGATATATATGTCCATTTAACGATTATTGTTAAGATCTATGAGACATAGCGAGTTGGTTACGGGCCAAGTAATTGAAAACCTTCAGGGCATAGCGAGTCAACTTCGGGTTGAGTAACTGAAGACAGTGCTAGTCGAAAACAGTTGAGAACCTGTTTTAAAAAAGTCCTTTTTTGAGGAAAAGGCTTGATTTAAGGTGTAAGCCTTTATCAGTGGTCATAACTGTTCTATTTTCAACCAAGATATTGCGGGTGGAATACGGTATTTGGGGTTACGACAGCATTACGTTAAATAGACGACGGTCATTTAATAGTCGCTGATTAGTTCCCATACTACATCCACCTAGCGTGTCTAAATGGCAGCAGTTGACTGTAGTGGACTATAAAGTCAAATATTACGCAGATAAGTTTATGGCTTAAGCGTAAAGGGTTCCTAACTTTAAGTGATGATATCAATAAGATAAAGCCCATAGTAAACTAGATAGAAATGTTATTTTAAACTGCAGTGTTGTTTTGTGTTGAATTTTCTTGACAAGATTGCCCCGCCATTATTTAAACCACCAGGTGAGAGACACGAGGTGTGTTATCAAATCCCTTTGTTCTTCGGGTTAAAGGTTGGGAAATCAGTTGCCATCTTGTTTGGCCCTCATGCTAAAAATAAGCCACACGGCAGTCGCCATTTCGTGAAATGCTAATTGAAAGTACTCTGTTTGTTTTTACACACACAGTCACACTCACATGAGGCGAGGCACTCCATATTGAGAAGGACAAATCATATTTCTTAGATAAACTAGACAGGTTATCTTACCGTGGGAATTTTGGTATTTGTAGGAGTCTGGTTTTGGAAGTATTCTTGTTTGCAAGTCCATATTGGAGGTTCTTTTGAGATATTCTCGTTTGCAAGTGCATATTGGCGGTTGTTTTGAGATATTCTTGTTTGCAAGTGCATATTGGCGTTTTTCATTTGAATATTCTTGTTTGCAAATGTGTTTTGGCGGTTGTGGGCTGTGCTGTTAAACCATATTCTAATTTTCTTCCCATTTTTAAGGAAATAAGCTACTTCTTGTTAAAAAGATGTCAGTTTTGCAACAGCTATCCCTAGTGGATTGAGCTGGAAATTACAACAGCGCACTCTGCTGGTAATACAGAATTATTCTTGATTTTAAGTGTTATGAATGAACACATGCGCAAATCGCCAGGATAGAATTACAGTGGTTTCTAATTATCAAACTACACTGTAGAATATTCAAACACAAATTGATTGACTGTACACAAGATTTAGATTTTCATATCTCAAACTCAAAACGATACACTGTACAATTTTTGTTTAAAATTCCAGATTTAAAAATGTGCATAGATTTAATCTTTTAATTTACTTTATTAATCTTTCATCTTTTTAAAACACAACAACCCAGATTTAAAGTTAAGTTCGGATGACATAGGATATTATTTATCAAGAACGAAGGTGCTAGTCGGGGAATTAGTGTTTCAATCTTTGATAACTTAATAATATTCATTCGAATAGGAAGAGAGCATGTCACCGAAAGAAACTAAGTTGAGACCAGAAGCAGAGTCAGGCTCAACTGCAGATATTAAGGAAAGGGTAAAAATCAGATCAGATGCTTTAACCTTTCCAAGTAAAAGACAGAGGACAAGGAACCAAAGAGAAACTGTGGGAACAGTGGCAAACGAGAGGACTGGTTCCAGCAGATGATCAACCTGGACGAACCAAAGCCCATAGAAGAGCAGTACTCGACTATGAGCACGAACAATGCCTACAACAGCTAACTATATGGAGGGAAGCTGAAGAAAGATTTATAAGAGTTACAAGTCTGATACTCCATCTGGAATATGCCAGCCTATTGGCACACAGCATAAATGAGGTCCGAGTAGCAGACCTGCCAGTGAGGGAAGACATAGCAGAAAAAACAAAAGACACCGTAGCTTGTAGGAACAAGACAAGGAGAAGGGAGGGGAAACTTCCAGAGATTCAGGTGCAGAATACAAAGTGGCAGAGGAGGAGAGCCACGATCAAGACGAAGAACAGATGAAGGCTGCTACAAATGTGGTCAGCTGACACATTGGTCCAGAGAGTGTCCGTGGAACATTGCACCAAACAACGGCCCTCCATGCAGATACCCCGGGGAGGTTTCCACGATGACGACCGAGGCAGGGGGTCCCACAGATGTCAAAGACGAACAGGGGTGCCAACCATGACCCAAATGCCACTGACACCCTGGCATCAACCACAACAATGAGGAAGCTCAGAGGACCAGCCCACCAGGTGATGCATCTTCAGCCCAAGGTTATTTTGAAATCCAGCTACATTGAGCCATATCTGTCACCACAGGAGGGAGAGGTTTAATGTAAAACAAGATAGTGAGTAGCATATTGCATTTACACATAAAGCATAAGACGTAGTAAAACATTTAGCGGACTATTTTTGTAATTATGAGAAGGAAAGAGATTACGAGTTATGTTGTTCCCCTACACAGAAAACTATTGTGTCCACACAGCTAGTGAGGTCAAGACGATGGGTTTCCACCCAAAATATGAAGACGGAAACCTAGTACTCGCCCAAGACGGAGGATCCTTACCTCCTGTTTACACCGACTGCAGTTCAAGGGGCGGCGATACACCTGACGTGGAGCTGTTGAGACCTAAAAACAGAAACTCGATTCTGCTGTGGTGAAGTCTGGCTACAAAGGGAGGTGTCCGATAGGGTCGCTTGTCTCAAACCAGTGAAGAAGTCAACAAGAACCCAGCAGAACTAGAGAGTGACTGTTGGCGGGAGAACAGTGACAGAGCGACAGAGCGACAGAGACTGGCCCAACATTCTCCAGCCAGTACATAGATAGACCCCATCAGAAGACCGGGGCTGTGTTTAAAGGGGAACTTAATTTATTGTTAGTAGGAGTGTAGTTTTTTTTAGTTAAACAATTATGTGATTTTTGGAGTCAGATTACATTTTTTCTCATAAACACAATTTTATAATCGGTCTGAAATATCGGTTTTAAGGCAATAAGCTGCAGATTAAATAACATAACACTGATTGAGAGCTTGGATAAAGAAGTTGTAGGGTTTTTACAACAGTTTCAAGATTCAGTTTTTATTTATTTATTCTTGAGTGACTTTACTGATTTATAATGTAGTGCGTAAGGCAATATCTCATTTTGAGTGAGGGGCACCAGCCCTCCATGTATGTCACCCTCTGTGAGAATAGTTCATATTTTCCCTCTAGTTTGGAGAAATATTATTTTATTATATGTTTGTTCAGCAGTATCAAACAATGCTCTAATCCTAGAGTTATTGAGACGCATTAGCGACACCAGGGGTATTGTTTTCGCAGCAACAATGATGCATAATACCAGGACAAAAGCCATTCCTGAAACAAGTAAACAATTTTTGTGCTAATGGGAAATTTTAGTGAATGTTTGTATACCATCAGAAAGCCATACATCATATGATATTTTTTGTACGCCTTATGGCTACACAGAGAAGTTATATTTATTTTGTGCAACGTTATGGGTTTTGCGTGTCCTGTTCAGAATAGGGTAATCATTGCAATATTGATTGAGCATGTTATGCTCAAAGGAGGGAGTGTCATGATTATGCAGACATGTTGATTTCAGTGACGTTGTAGTTAATGAATAATAACATGTATTTAATAATAGGTCTCATAACGACAAATGCCGAAGCCTGGGCCTCCTCCAAGGAGGGAGTGGTCCAGTTTTAAGATATTAGATGAATAGAAGTGATGAATATGTCAGAACTCTGAGTAATATTATCCAAGTTTTGTCTACACAGGCTGGAAAGCTACAGAGATACCAGAAGAGACTCCTGTTCGGCCAGGTGATTGGGTGAGGGTGAAAGTTCACAAAAGACAGTGAGCTGATCCGGGTGGACGGAACAGTGAGAAGTTGTAATGCACTTCACACGAGCTCCGGTTTAAAGGTAAAGAAAAAGGAGCAAATTGACACCACCTCACACATTGTCACCCTTCACCGGCAACTTCCAGAACATTATTGGGAGTTAGGACTGATTTGGCAGAGCTGGAACAAAACAATAAATAGAAATAAGATAAAGACAGAAACAGCTCAAAAGACGAATTGTCTTTAGATTTTTATAGATTGTACACTAAAGTGAAAACCTATTTTTTGTTTTACATCTGAAAAAGAGTCCAATTTTCATATACGTTATTATAGTACTCATTATTTAAATTCTGTAACTGACACAACCATGGAGAAAATAGAGATGATGTCAAGAACAAAGCCAAACCAATTGTGGGGTCCCCTAGGGATAAGAGTTAGAATAGCATTGTTGATTGTGCTCATTACACTTGGCACCTTTTTGGTTGGATGGGGAGTACAATATCAAGTAAGACATGGATCCATTAGTTCACTCGTAGAGAATGCCCACATCACTAACAAAACTCCAGCTGTGTTTCAGAGACTTTCACTTATCCCCAGAGCCAAAAGATCAGTTGAGCAACAAGAGGAGGAGTTAGAAATACTCGGTCCCAAAGGTGAGGAGGTTACAATCAAGATGATTCACCCCCCATATATGCAGTTTTTGTATCAAATGATGAGATGGGTTTAAGTGATTGGGATATGCAAGTGATGGGGATTTACAGATTAGGGGAATCTCCAAATACACTGGATCAATGTTTTAGTCTGTACCAGAAACACCCCCTGTTAAGTTTATGGACAACCGCCCGGTGACCTGAGCACAATTATTGAAAATGATTACAGTAGAAACTGACTACTAGCCCACAAGTACAGCTTTGTACGTACAAACTCTATAAACAAAATTCCCCAGCAGATTGTGGGGACATTGCAGATATGTCCGGTCACAAAAGTTATTTAAAATATGGGGACGTTATTTTATTGTGTGAAATATGTGGTGCTTGAAACATGTAGGTATTTTTAATTTATAGAAGAAAATGGTTTCCTGAAAGAGTTATTTGGAGTAGCCATGTTACAGTGGGTGGAAACAATGTTTAGGGATAGACATTAATTGGGTTTAGATGGCATTTAACATCTAAGACAGATAGTAAGATTATGAAAATGGAGTAGAAAGGATTGGATATATTTTTCCTCAGTGTGTTAGAATTAGCTATCGGTAATGCGTCCCGAGATCTCTCTCTCTCTCTCTGCCTGTCAGACTGCTACGACCCCATCTTCAAACAAATGACCTCACCACAGGAGACTCCTCCTCCCCTCCTCCATCGAACAGACAGAGAACCCGAGCTGAACCAACAACGACCTGAGGCATCCAGAACCAGCTCCGCCTGAGGCATCCAGAACCAGCTCCGCCTGAGGCATCCAGAACCAAACCAGCATGCTGACAAAGAGGCAAACTCATCTGTTCCTAAATCAGGATACGAAGTTGCAAACTGAGCCACGAGATTTGGCACAAAAGCAGAGTGTGGGACATGAGAGCGGAATACGCCCTCCATGCAACAGCGTAGAGACTGAAAAGGAGGAGATGAAATGCAAAGCAGTTGGGCCACTGAAAAGAGTTACAGCGAGAGGATCCAAGAGCGGATGGACTGAGAGACAGGACGGAGGAGAGGACAGGACGGAGGAGTTGGCACGGGCCAGAGGAGTTGGCACGGGCCAGCAGAACCTGAGGGGGTCGTGGTTTGACGACCAGAGGGGCAGAGAAGGAACACAGGAGTGAGTGAGTTTACACATAAACACACTTATTAGAAAATAATCCTAAAAACACACTGAGGGTAGAACATATTATTCAATCTTTTCATCATATAAACAAATTATTCTTTTAGAGATTCTTATTCATGTGAGAATTTGGGGAAGATTTAATTTGTTACAATATAGAAAGCAGACAAATCTTTATTGAATGGAAAATGTTAAAGGTCGAGCTAGAACCAAGCCAAAGAAGGTATTCCAATCTAGAGTATTGATGTCTCCATTGTAGCATGGATATTACCATAGGAGAACTGTTAAGGTGGAAACAACATTTGTTTGTCGAACCAGATGTAGAGTTTTAAAAAGACACTAGGCAAAGAGCGATTGCAAATTTTAATTTTGAAAAAATAATATAATTGGGAGTACTACATATGGGGCCTTGGATCACTCATTTTAATGGTGCATATTTTCAACAACAAATATCGTTCAGGGAGAAGGGGTTGCTCAACCCACCCTGCAGATGTTTTAAATCTTACTTGCCCTCTTAGGAGGGATGCCCGGCACCAGAGTATGAGTTTTAAAAGACAAGTGCCACCACCTCCTAATGCTCATCCATTTAATCAGTGATGACCTGACATTTAGAGATGTTATTTAAAAGGAGAAACATATCTGCCATGAGTGAACATTCCTGAATTGAACTACAAACCATTAAAGAAACCACTTCTGTTTTTAAAGTCCTTGTTAAAGCAGGGACTAATTATCACATGCTCGGGCACCCAAGGTTCCACACACTGTTAAAGGGGTTAGCATGGATAAATTAGTATAATGCGTTGGTGATATTCCACCGGTTTTCACACCATTTCAGGGACTTTATCACATCATTAGAACAGACCACCCAAAGCTACTGAAGTGGGAACTTTCAAGTGATGAAACTCTACAACTGTTGTAACTGACCAAAATCTTCTCCCAGAAATGACTGTCTAGAATGCCGTACCCCAGAGTAGATGTTTAGCGGTATCATGGAACTAAAACCTTGTACTCAGTCTTGCCACAGGATTGGACTAGGACCTGTGCACTAGCACAGCCAGTGATGTTTTTTATGCAGTTAATCAACATGGCGAAACCCCCAAAGCCAGTCGGGCTAAGAGACCAGTCCCAGGGGGAGTTTAGGCTCCACAGTGTACAAGGATAGCATAGGGGGCCCAGGGGAGGCCTAGATGTTGCATTTCCATGTCCTAACGTACCGATTGATCACAACGGCGTCTTCTAGAGAACATATTACTTTCATACCTTAAATGGTATGAAAGGAGGGAGGGTAAATTTCTCATGAGGAGATGGTTACAAATGCTAGCAGAACAAGAAGACCCATATACAGAGGTTGAGGAAAATGATGAGTGAGTTTAAATGATATGGATGTTCAGAGATGAGATTATTCAAAGAATGTCCAGCCGATGTGATTCTTTAAATGATGAAATCATGTTTAGAAGTAAACAAAATAAAATGCTGAAATGGAGTGAATCCATTATCCTATACTATTCCAAAATAGTGTATAGTTTATTTTTCATTATTATCCTATACTATTTCATGATGGTGTATTTTTATTTTTTATTATTACATTAAACTGGTACAAGATATTTTATTTTATTCTTTATTAGCCATACTGTTCTAAAATGATGGATCACATGTTGTATGGATCATTGATATTCTAAAATGGGTCGTTTCTTTTCACTTTGTAAAAACAAGTGCCTTAACACTGAGCGTGGTATGAGAACGGTTTCTGTGAAAGGAGGGAGGGAATAAATGTTCTGATACGAAGAATGCTGCTATTCTGAAGAACCATATTGAATGTTAACACTAGAAGTATGCACAAGGGAAAACTTTTATGTTTGAACAGTCAAAGTATTTTTGTATTTTCCTAAGGTTGATATTAAAACCATTCCATTTTATTGTATGTTTTTTATGAGTTATGTACTATGCAGAGTTCAGATGAAGAACTCATTGATTTCAGTATTATACACACCTTTTAGGTGTGTAAGGAGGGACTGTTAGAAATTAAAATCAATGTTTTATGGCATAATGTACCTTAAACATACCGTCAGTTTAAATGCTATTTTATTCTGGAAAAACCCGGAAGTTCTCAATACTAAGCTTTTATTCTGAAAATCCGTCATGACGACATCCGGGACTACCGCCCTTTAGTATCATTAAAGTGGCTATTGACGCCGTTAACATGTATTACATATAATGTTATGAAAGAGATAAGGAGGAGAAAAGGCATGTGGAAGTAAGCAATGAATGTAAAATGTTGAAATCCTCTGTTTAACGCGATATCGGACACAGGAGAACGAGGGGGAAGTCCCCTGCGTCACTACAGCTCCCAGAGAGGAGGAGCGAACAGCCAGCAAGCGGGAAAGACGAATGCTTGTGAGGGCTCTTCTGCACGGCCATCACAGGGAGAGGAAGGCTGCAGCCTTTCTCCTCCAACTGAACAATATCCTGCTTGTAACATTACCGCGCTTTTTATTAATTAAAGTACCAATTTTGAACCTTCTCAGAGACTCCATTTAGTCTCCTTTTTTAAGCTTCTTACCTGGACGCGAGAATAACGAACACAGCATAACAGACACAAAACTTAAACCCGCTATGCAAGAACACTGGGACGGAGACTTAGGTGAAGTGTCAAAAAGACTGGATTTAATAAGTCCACAAAAAACCAGGCAGGGGACAAAGCAAACTCTGAACAGAGTGGGGAGAACGTGGAGCAGGGCTCAGACGGAGGTTGGGCTGGACATGGCAGGCAGGACGGAATGGAATGTGGAGTTTCTGGAACAGGCAAAAAACAGAACAGGATTAGCATACGTCAGCCGGAACTGGAGTTTACCACTGTGAGTATACGAAGAACTGGCGAAGTCTGATGATCGAACCGGAGTTTTAAGCAGCAGCAGGTGAGTGGTTGTAATCAGTGATGATGAGAAACAGGAGCGGAGGTGAGTTGGCGGAAAACGGAAAGTAGGTCAACCACGCCCAGCCAGGAAGACAGACAAACAGATAGACAAACAAACAGAAAAAAGGAGAAGGAGATTCCGCAATTCCTCACACCATGGGGCGGAAGTAGATGGGAGTGACTTCGCCACTCTATGGGATTTCTCCATAGGATTTTGGAAAATAGCTGGAAATAAGGTCTGTGGAACGAAACTGTTAGATAAATGCACGTTGTGTTCAGCCGGATAATATCCACATGTCTACCTTACTTTTATAATTTTCGAATCATAAATCTAATCGATAGATGTATGATTAGCATAAGTTCGTTCATGATGGCTCATGTCAGTGATAGTGATGATGACATTGTTGCGAAATTATTAACCGAGTCATTTTCAAGATTGAGTTACAATGATAAACTGGAGTGGATCAGCTGCATGACCCCGCCATCAAGTGCTTCATCCAAAAGGACAGGAGGATGGACTTTATGTTTAAGTGATTTGATCATCAAAGGTAGGCCTAAGTCATTTTCAATGCGGGCCGCCGTGCCGACTTAATTCATTTGTAATTGTTACTTGGCTGTGGGTGCCCTGTCATGATAGGTGTTTATATAAATGGTGTTGTTTTGTGTGTCATTGATGCATTTTGCACCCCGGGCCGCTGTTTTGATATTCCGCTGAAGTATACGGTGTGACGTAATAACTCTTCTTTTTTTTCGAGGGAAGGGGGGGGGGTCAGAGGGCCTAGGTATAGAGTCACGGCTCGCCACTGCCATCAACCATAAAGTTATGACAGGTGAAGTGTGAAGAACATTGATTATCTCGTTACAATGGCACCTGTCAGTGGGTGGGATATGTTAGGCAGCAAGTGAACACTTTGTAAAACACTTCATTTATTTGGACCTGAAATGCATTACTAATAGTTTCCATGCTGCAGATTCAGATGTGGGCTAAACACACATACACAGTTCAGTGTAGTGGCTGTGTCCGATCGGACAGTGCAAGTGTCTTACAGCTTTGGGTGACCACAGTAGTTAAGAGTCACTGACACTGTTGTTATATCCTATTGATAAAGCTTTTAACTGGGAAGCTTTAGTTGTGGATGCTTGTTTAGAATGAACCTGCTTTTTACTTGCCATAGATAGAGCAAGTATGTACAATTCAAAGTTGTTTGGCTTTGTCACTGTGTCATGTTCTTTCTCTGGGTTAAACGATTTATTTTCACCCCCTGTGTTATATCTGTTTTTACTTCCTGTCTTGTGTTTTCCCGCCTGTGTGATGTCTGCCCCACCCTGATTTGTTCACCTGCTGCCCTTGTGTTTTTGCCTGCCTTCTCTTCCTTCCTTTGTTTTCTGTGCTGGAGAGTTTGTTTCATTATTTTGACCACCACTGCGAGTGGGACCCAGGGTTGCAGTCGAATAGTCAACAAATTAGCTCCTAACATCTAATCCTATCGTCTATTCCTTGACCTCTGTGTGAAACGTCACAGGGTTAAGGGATAGTCGATAGGAGAATTCAAAAGGACTTAGGAGAAGAGACTGCGGTACTTTGAGAGAATCCAACTGCACTTTCACTATCCAACGTGTTTATGATGCGCCAGCGGACGTCATACATGTGCGTCTGCTGCTGTGGGGAAACTATGGAAACTACAGTTTTCTATACAGCGGACTACAACATGGATGTATAATAAGAACGAGGGACTACAGTAAACTCATCTAGAGACTCTGCACCGTGCTCTGATGGGGTTGTTTTATGCTTTATGAACGTGGACAACAGAGAAACATATTCTTCATGACCAAAGTTGGAATTGAAATAAAAAAGGAAAGTGAAGCATATGCTCGTCACCCTCTTCCTCCGGTCCACATTAATACAAATGATCCCAACACGTATGATTTTAGAACTATGAAAATATCTTAAAATAAATACAAATGTATTTATTATAAACATTAGTCCTTAACATCTATCACTGTGTATATCACCATTCAACCATCTTTTAAAAGTTGAACAAACCCCACACAGCTCAGTAAAGACTGTGAAATGTTGACTTTATTTGATAATTTCAGTAAAAACTAACTTTCATATTTCTCTTTTTGATTATAATACTGATGAACGTTAAAAACAAAGCACTTTGGCAAGTCACCACATATGTTTTAAAATGCTTAATAAGCACCGTAACTTTCATGATATCATTTCTCGGTCATAATCGGTTGTTTCCGTGAACGGCCGAATGTTGTGAGACGGAAAAAATACTGCGGCTGCAAGGCATTGTGGGGCAGCCTTTCGTAAAGGGAGGTCCAGTGGTTCCTAAGCTAAAGGAGGTTATAAAGGAAGTTTGAAACCTCATTTCCAATCATCTAGAGCAGGGGTAACCAAGAGGTCGATCGCGATCGACTGGTCGATCTTCAAAGCCTTCACTGTCGATCCCTAGCATTTTCAAATAAAAACAATTAAAAAAATAAGAGAATGTTCTAGCTCTGGTTTGTTGATTTGAATCACGCACAGGTCATTTTACAAACTCCAATTGGTTATTAGATATGTTGACGTCTATGAATTGCTGCATGCAATTGTGGGTGGGGTTAAAAAAAAATCACATCTTAACGGTCATCTTGAGGAAGTAGGAACTTAAACTGTACCAAGTTCGGCTAACCTTTAACCAACTGTAGCCAGAAGAGTCGAGTCATTGTCCGAAGATGTATCCCAGCAAGTTAGGGCAAAACGTAATGTTCGGTTGGTCACTGTACTTGGGGTAATCCCTTTTTTTCAAGATCATATATTACCCTAGTTTATAGAGGGGACCCTGAATATGTGCTCGGTATTTGCACTATATGAAACTACCTATTGTAGGAACTCTACTGTAACAGGACTGGGCTGACAAAAGAGGAAAGTGGTAGTGCAGCAATCACGACAGAGGCAGTGTTTAAATAAAAAAAAGGCTTTATTGCTACCAAACGAAAAAAGTAGGGCTGTAAAAAACATTACGTGCATTGTTGTTGTTAGCATCTGGTGCTAGCTAGCTGCGCTAATGGATATAAGGAGCTGTTTAAATTAACACACAACTGCGCCGAGCACTTGACTTCATGCAGGCAGCCAGACAGTGGGGCATTGTACGAAAAGTCAGCACACTCAGCACGGATAGTGCAACATGATTGCAGCGTCCAGGCAGCCCCCGTTCGAGCATATGCCTTGAGTTGCACATAGCTCCAACGATCCATCACACCACACACACACACACCACACACACCACACACACACACACACACCACACACACACACACACACACACACACCATTTGTATTGTATTATTGTATGAGAGAGGTTCCAGGTTGAATTGAGGTGAATATTTGTAATGTTCAGAGGTTGTTGTGTTTAATATTCATGATAATATTTGTCATTGTTCAAATGATAATAAACATTAGCATAAAGCATATTTGTCCACTCATATGTTGATAAGAGTATTACAAACTTGAAAAATATTCCTCTAAGGTACATTTAGAACAGATAAAAAATGTGCGATTAATTTGCGATTAATCGCGATTAACTATGGACAATCATGCGATTCATCGCGATTAAATATTTTAATCGACTGACAGCCCTAGAAAAAACACAAAGGTTAACATATAGCCGGGCCGCTAACCGACTTACCAGCTAACAAAAAAACGTGTTCTTATACCGGGGCTGCAGTCGAATTGTCAGTAAGCTTGGGAATCTTCCTAACGGAGAGAAATTACCCGGAAGTACCTCAGTGGCCGCCATGATAAGTGCCGTTCAAATTCTCTAGAGGATAGGAAAGGAGGTTTGAAACTTCCTTTATAACCAGGGGTGCACATAACTTGTTTGCCCTGGTTCTCAAAGGAGCACCTGGAGATGTTGCTTGGTGCTCATCCTTAAAATGAAATAAACCGTAACTTTTGAGGGGGTCCTGACTTTATTTGCCAGACACACGCGCTGAACACGAGGTGAACACAGAACACACATGCAGAGGTGAACACAAGACAACATTAGCACGACCAGTAATCCTACAAGCTGTCATCACTACCCTCCTGACTGTTCTCCTCACTATCTTCCTCTCTGTTAGACATGGTAGCTGATGATGTAGGCCTACTACTTTCTCTCTGGTTGAGTCTGCAATTAGCTGCTTGCATCCACAAGTCAACAGCTGGTTTTGGGTCGAAAATCTCTGTTGTCATCTTAGACAAGTGGATATAATCAAATAAGTATGTGAACATAACCAATAACCTACCATAGCCAATACAAAATTAATGTAACTTATTTTATTTGTGTTGTTCATATCTTATTTTACCTTAACATTTATTTATTTATGCATTTTGTTTTATCTTTCCAGTTTTAAAGGATATTTGTGGTTACTGTCCTATAGTATACATTGGAATGATTTAAAACCTGTTTATCCCAATAATTATAAAGGAGTGCCTTGGAAATATGTGTTTACATAAATTGTGATCAAAACGTTTGAGACCCACTGAGATAACTTAGATTAAAGTGAACTATCTAAACACTCGGAGTCCTTTACCTCACTGAGCTGTAGTTATCAGCCACTCAGTCTGACTGGAGAGGACTCTCCCTCCACATTATTGTAGAAACATCTTCTTCTTATATCCGTTAGAGCAGCTAGCACCAGATTCTAATAACAACAGCGCCGGAACCGGTACACCCTCGGTCGCTCCCATGCTCACTCGCACTTTGGCTGTGAGCTGCGGGTGCCAGATAAGCCAACATCCCCCATTTGCATCACTTACAGCGCCCATTGTACAGGGCAAAGGAAACGTGTAACCGGGGTGAAAAGGGTGTTACATTTACTTAATTATGAATATTGTTACATCAAGGCCGAAAATTAGGATGAGCCCCAACGGTCAAAAATGTTTTTTCCCCTCCCAGAGCTGCCAGCGCCCTAGGCCATCTTTCTCTCTCTCTCTCTCTCTCTCTCTCTCTCTCTCCTCTCTCTCTCTCTCTCTCTCTCTCTCTCTCTCTCTCTCTCTCTCTCTCTCTCTCTCTCTCTCTCTCACCTGCGCACCAGTTATGTGCAGCCCTGTTTATAACCGCCTTTAGCTTAGGAAACACTGGATCTTCCTTTACGAAAGAAAAGGAGAAAATGCTGCCGCACAATGCTTTGCGGCTGCCGCATTTGCCGTCACACAACATTCGGCCGTTCACGGAAATAACCGATTATGACCGAGAAATTATATCATGAAAGTTACGGTGGTTATTAACCTGTTAAGCCCCTCAATGACATTCCCAGAACAAATGACCAAATCTTCCCTTCTAAAAGGATTACATTAATAATCTTTAACACTTAACACTTGTCTATTTCGTTTTAACCTTTATATATACAGTCTATGATTTTAACTTGGAGGCTACGATTAGCATCGTTAGCACCGATGTAGCTACCACTAGCTTACATGCTCACCCAAGCCTTACCATTTATTACGTAGCTGATTAAAATCATTAACACATAAATAAAGCACTCGAATTTCACTTACCGCATTCATGCACCGTCTGTTTTAACCGCAGAGCGAGTCACAATAGTCCGATATATAAGCATGAAGAACAAACAGCCACGGCCGGCTTCAAGTTGTGTTTCCTGGATGAACTGACCAGGCAGAGTCCCTGTAGCTAGCTTCACGGAGCAGGTAGCAGAGAGACAAGTATGTTTTTTTTGTGGGCTTTGTGTGTACAATGTGGAGATGGGAGCAGTTTATCTAAAGTGTACTTCTCTCTGCTCTGAAGAAAGATCCGGAACAATTTAACATGGGAATCAATTGGGAGCTAGCTGGACTTTTTCTCTCTTCATGCCCTCAAGTGGCATTTTGTGTAATTTTTTTCTTAATTTTTTTTCTTTTCCAACCTTTTTGTAGTCCGCTGTTTTCTTTTCTGTTTTGAGATCAAAGCACTCTAGAGTTCACGAGCTGCTCCATCCACTCCAATGTTACAATCTGGAAAAGGCCTCTCTGCTAAGCTCCAAACAAAGTTTAATATCTCAAAAAGTGTAAAAGATATCAAAAATATGTTATACAAGTTTTATAGCTGAAGGTATTGTGATCATTTGAAAGTTGGAATGAAGTGTCTGGCTGAAATTATGTGGAAGGAGAAGCATCTGGCACAAAGTGTAGGAAAAGTGGATTTGAAGGCATCTCCCATTGACTTCAATGTTAAAAGAGTTTAAAAAGCTGAATATTTCAAAAAGTATAAAATAATGCGAAAACAACTTTTGAATAGCTGTTCACTGTAGTGACCTCTATGCATTAAAGGGATCATTACTCGTTATTCTCTACTACTAGTTAATTCAAAGCTGTATATAATTGCTATTTTGCACATCCCTTTCAAGATTTTCAAAGGTTTATTGACATATCATATGTCAATAAACCTATAGATCGTTGGAGCTATGTGCAACTCAAGGCATATGCTCGAACGGGGGCTGCCTGGACGCTGCAATCATGTTGCACTATCCGTGCTGAGTGTGCTGACTTTTCGTACAATGCCCCACTGTCTGGCTGCCTGCATGAAGTCAAGTCCTCGGCGCAGTTGTGTGGATAGAGCGCTCCTCTGTTTTAATTTAAACAGCTCCTTATATCCATTAGCGCAGCTAGCTAGCACCAGATGCTAACAACAACAATGCACGTAAGGTCTCTCTCGCTCGCTCGGGCCACACATACACACACCCTCCCGGTCCTCCCAATAGCCAGTCGGTGCCTGCCGGTGAGCGTGGAAGTGTGGTCTGCCACAAGCAGGCGGCAGGAGCGGGGCTGTCAGCATCAGCTTATAGATGGTATTTTAAACTCGATGTGCTCTGAAACTACGGGCGGCCGAGGAAAAAAAATACACATGCGTTAATCGCGTTAAAATATTTAGTGGCGTTAATTTGTTTTTTACAGCCCTACTTTTTTCGTTTGGTAGCAATAAAGCCTTTTTTTTATTTAAACACTGCCTCTGTCGTGATTGCTGCACTACCACTTTCCTCTTTTGTCAGCCCAGTCCTGTTACAGTAGAGTTCCTACAATAGGTAGTTTCATATAGTGCAAATACCGAGCACATATTCAAGGTCCCCTCTATAAACTAGGGTAATATATGATCTTGAAAAAAAGGGATTACCCCAAGTACAGTGACCAACCGAACACTACGTTTTGCCCTAACTTGCTGGGATACATCTTCGGACAATGACTCGACTCTTCTGGCTACAGTTGGTTAAAGGTTAGCCGAACTTGGTACAGTTTAAGTTCCTACTTCCTCAAGATGACCGTTAAGATGTGATTTTTTTTTAACCCCACCCACAATTGCAATAAACATATGTCAACTACGGTGTAGTTATGCAATGAATGAAAAACTTGGGTCACAGGTTCCTCAACAGTGCATTACAAGACATCTATCAATATAATTAATAATAATTCCTTGCATTTATTATTGCCCTTTTCCAGTGCTCAAAGGGCTTTACAGATATACATTACACATATTTGTTATACATACAATGGTCACTGTGGACAATACCCACAGGAGCAAGTTCAGGTTAAGTGTCTTGCCCAAGCACACAACTGCCTGACACAGGAGCGGGTTTCGAACTGGAGTTCCCCAGCACTCCCCTTGAACTGATGATCAGATGCACAGACCACTACGCCACCCGTCCCATTATATATGTGTTTATACCTCCACCATTAAACTGTCAAATTCTGCACATTTCTTATACTATCTACATACATAGAGTATAATTAATGTGTATAATATCGGTTAAAATAAGTGCTTCAACATATTTAACATTGCAGGAAAGCAATATATTATACGTTAAATACTTTGTCAGGCTTAATATTTATCTGTAGATAGATACCCTCAAAGCTTTTTTCTTATTTAAAAGAAGACATTAACCTAAAGTATTCTTTAATGTGTTAATACAGGTTAATTAGTTTGTCTGTTTTGCACATCCTCATATTAATATCTTTGTATATCCAATCCAATCCAATCCATTTTATTTATATAGCACATTTAAAAACAACAGAGTTGAACAAAGTGCTGTACATCAACAACTTTATAAAAAAAAGCATAAATACATAAAAACAGACAGGACATGAAACAAATGTAATACACGAGACAATGAAACCAGATCAGAAGCCACCGACTGAAAAACTCTCCTATATGACGTAAAAACAATACAAAACACTAGTAAGGTAACAAATAAATAAATAAAAAACACATTTAACAGCACAAGTTTCACCTGGTCTGTACAGTAAAAGCCAGGGAAAATAAGTGGGTTTTTAAACGAGATTTAAAGACAGGCAGAGTTGGAGCAAGTCTAACCTGGAGGGGTTATTCGTTCCATAACTTTGGAGCTGCAACAGCAAAGGCTCTATCTCCCCGCTGCTTTTGCCTCGATTTTGGGACTACCAGAAGGAGTCTGTCAGCCGACCTCAGTGACCGTGTCGGTGTGTATGGTTTTAAAAGATCTGCCAGGTACGATGGGGCTCAAGCACTAAACTGTTTTATTTTAGAAATCACTTACAGTATATTCCTGATTTTGTATATTCTATATTTCTATCATTGACCTTCTACTTTCCCCCTTTGAAAGTATGTACTCTTAATATTATTTTCATCAAATAACATTATTCAACAAAAATAACATTATTCAACAAAAATAATGCAATAACGTGCTTTAACCACTAGGTGGTGCACACTGGCATGTAATTTACGTTAGAATAAATGGAATGGTTTTGAACAATAGATGAGAGTAAAATCTACGTCACTTTACAGCCCCGCCCACTTTTGGGGAAACCAACACTGTAATTTGAACGGCGATCAAGCCTGAATCCACAGAGATCTTCTGTTACTCTCCTTAGAGGAAGTACAGAAACACGTAACTCTGGATTTGTTTTAATGTTTGAGGTGCAATAAACGACACAGCAGCTTTTTGGCATGTTAAAACTATTATTTTCTGCCTCGCTCATGAGAGTAACAGCTGGCGAAATTACAGCCTCGCCTACTGATTTTAATTCAACCATATATCGAGCCCGATTCTCGATTTCAAATGTGTGCTCTAAAATGATATTTTGACTATATTGACTATTATCATTATTATAAGCAAGACAATAAATGGCAAAAATATATAGAAAATAAACGTATCTAAGATACGTTCATAACAAACGTAACGTGGGAGAAAATGCGTTTCTAGCTAAACTTAATTGACAATGCAGTTTAGTTCTGTGGGAACGTAGTTTTTAGGAGACAGGGTTGGACTTTTTTTGTATGAATTTATGTTTCATCCAATCACAGAGCTTGTTGACTTATCACGAGGTTTGTCAAAGCGGACAGGCGTCATCACAACAATAGCTGGGGATTGTGGGTAGTGTAGTCTCTTTGGCGCTCCACATTTCAGAGAAAACAAGTTGTTTCTCAGAATTTAAGGGGAAAAACACAAAAGCATTGTACACAATTTAAACCTATAAATGTAGTTTAATTAACAATGCTAATCTGGTGTTTTTGAGTTGATGAGTGTGGAGATATCACTGTCAAATCAGTCGACAGTAAGGAGAATACTTACTTCCGGGTGTACAATTCCCAGTTATCCAATGGGAATGGACGCTCACATTGCCTTTAAGAGCTGCCGACATAAACGGGTGCGGTGATTCCATGAGTGTAAAATACCGCCGCCGATGAGAATACACTGCAATCAGTTGAAAGCTCTTTGCGTCCATTTATGAAGCTGAAGGAGCCTCGGCGCGTCCCAACTGCATGCCATGGTCACCCTGATCAAGCGTCGCTCCAGGACGCTTAGGGAGTGAGAGTGTGTTGTAAAAACAGGCTCAGTGCTTAACAGGTTAATGTGTTATCCTTTTATGACCACAATATCTACTTTATCTATATTTACCTTTTCGTGGTCTTAAATCCACATTTTCATTGTTGTTGAAAATCTATTCAAACAAAGTGACAAAATTAGGGCTGTCAGTCGATTAACATATGTAATCGCGATTAATCGCATGATTGTCCATAGTTAATCGCGATTAATCGCAAATGTGTGTGTGTGTGTGTGTGTGTGTGTGTGTGTGTGTGTGTGTGTGTGTGTGTGTGTGTGTGTGTGTGTGGCTATGTGCAACTCAAGGCATATGCTCGATCAGGAGCTGCCTGGACGCTGCAATCATGTGCTGACTTTTCGTACAATGTCCCACTGCCTGGCTGCCTGCATACAGTCAAGTGCTTGGCGCAGTTGTGGCGAAATGTCGCTCCTCTGTTTTCATTTAAACAGCTCCTTATATCCGTTAGCGCAGCTAGCTAGCACCAGATGCTAACAACAACAATGCTCGCTCGCTCGGGCCACCCATACACACACCCTCCCGGTCCTCCCAATAGCCAGTCGGTGCCTGCCGGTGAGCGTGGAAGTGTGGTCTGCCACAAGCGGGCGGCAGGAGCGGAGCTGTCAGCATCAGCTTGTAGATGGTATTTTAAACTCGATGCGCACTGAAACTACGGGACGGAAAAAAAAATACACATGCGTTAATCACGTTAAAATAATTAGTGGCGTTACTTTTTTTTTGCGTTAGTGCGTTATTAACGCGTTAACTTGACAGTCCTAGACAAAATACAAGGTAACATCTGACAATGGGAGAACATTTGTTTTTCCTAGCTTAGTAAACTTGTGAATCAACCACTTCGAACAATTGTATAAATGAAAATGTATCCGCAAAACAACCGGATAACACTTTTTTGTCGGATAAAAACACAACTGGATCATATTTATGAGCTATTTACTTAAAATAGAACAATTTCACCCTAACGCAATGGGAAGGTTAATGTGGGCTAACAGAATATTGAAATGAAGAACAAAGGACCCCTGGGAACATACAGATACACTTCTTTGCAATTAACCAGAAATAAACTCTGGTGTTACATTATTCAAATATAACAAGTATTAATTAGGACAGAGGCTCAGCTGTTATTGCAGGGTGGACAATATCCTACACTTTCCCTCTGTACCCTGCTTCATATACTTTAGCGATGGTGGCTTTCTGTTGTTATGCCCATCCATCAGTTTAAATCGAAAGCAAAGAAGGTTTTTGCCTATCACTGTCACTGTTTTTTTCATTAGCTGTGATTCTGTAAATTAGCAACAAATGCTCCAAATGTTTGTCGACGTGAGTTTGCATTAAGGCTAAGACAAACCAGGAACTTTGGGCCGTCATGTTTTGGGTACCTTCATTTTTTATCACTGAATCTAGAAATGTATAAAGTAGATTAATACGGTGTTGTTTTTTTTACTCATAGAAATATTGACCCTCACATAAATGCTCCTTTCTCCTTTTGCACGTTTTAGCATGTTTCTACAACCATTTGCCTCCTCCTACCAAACCTTATCTAAACTTGAAGTGCTTAATCCTTCTGGTAGAGTGAAAATTCCATACATTTCTCATCACACACCTGTATGTCACGTACAACTTTTTTATACAGAAAGACCAAAAGGGTTCGCAAGAAAGGAACATTCTGTAGCAAAACAGAAATGTAAGATACATGTTAGTGGTACAGACCACTAAAGTGATTACGATTTGTCACAGTGTTTTCATTAACTCAATATTAACATAATGCAACAACACGGTTGATTGCTAGCTGCAAATTATCAGTCAGCTGCTGATTACAAATATAAAAATAAACCCCATATGCAGAGGTATTGCAGAAGCTGTTTCTAATTATATTACTGGAACAATATAGACTATCTGATTATGAAACACTTTGTTACAGTTATTCCAACACATGAAAAAGCTATTAGGAGGTATTATGATGTGTTTCTCACCATTAGTGAAACCCCAAACAAAGAGACTGTGAAAAGTGAAAAGCTACATCTTAATTACTGTTAAAGCAGCTTTCCTGGGAAATCAGCATATCATGACCCTGAGTGGAGGCCCTTTTTAGCTGTTGAACAATTGTTTACAGCCAAAGCGTACGAATAATAACAGCACCGTTACATAATCTGTTGAATCAGACACAGCAGCTGGAGTCAAAAGGTGCGTTAAGCAGGTTATGTAACATTACAGCCAAAATAAGCCATACTCCAGTTTGCTACAGTCTGATCCCACGCACCAAACTCTCCAGGTCTGTCCTCATGAGCCGCGTACTTTGCAGTACTTTGCAGTACTTTGCAGTACTTTGCAGTGCTTTGCAGTACTTTGCAGTGCTTAGTGCCCCGGCACTTATTACCCCAGGGCACTAAGTAGGCCTACCAATCGCATTCACACCGGAGTACTTTTCCCTGAGGGAATATTACGCAAATGAGCCGCTGACGTCACTTCGTCTTCTTCTGCTTTGGGTTTACTGGCAGGTTGCAAACAACTTCACGGCGTATACTGCCGCCCGAAGTCCCCGGCCGGAAGTTGGGGACTGGCTTCAGAAGAAGCTGCTGGGACTCCCAGCAGCTTCTACTGAAGCCTTCCGAGTAAATCGCCAGAACGCCGACACCTCCTCATCACTCAACTACTCCCATGTTTTTTTTTGTGTTGCAATAAGTTATTATCTCTCCGTTGGTGCGCGGGGCTAATGCTAATAATGCTAATGGCACAAATACAATTGCGGCTTCACAAAACTTTTCACAGTTTTACTGGGCGTGGTTTGCAATTCGCCCAGCCAATCAGAACTGGGGAACTTTTTCCCCCCAGGATAGTACCACCTCTCTAGCAGGCACTACAAATGGGGGTAAAACGCAACATAACGGACTAACGGAACTAAAGGGGAAAAGTACGGGGAAAAGTACTCCGGTGTGAACGCGGCTATGGAGATGTCATGTGGACCTCTGCATTTTAACTCTCGGAAATCTTAAAGCATGCTTCATATTCAAATTATGTTCAAAACTGCAAATCAACAATTACCTCATAATATCCAGGGACTTTTCACATGGAGAGAAAACATACACATATTGAGAGGAAACTGCATTTTCAAAAAACCACCCAAATGAACAAATTCCAAACTTGCCCCTGTTGAACATGACTATTTGAGAATTATTTTTATTTTAATGTCTTTGTTATAATAAGTAAAATATATATATGTATATTATTATTATTATTATTATTATTATTATTATTATTATTATTATTATTATTATTATTATTATTATTATTATTGTTGTATGCTTTGTTTCTGACATGTTCAATGAATTGACTACAAAAAATAAAATATAAAGGTGGCCCTGAAGTGCAAGTCAAAACAGCATTTCACAAAACACCACAGCATTTCAGAAAACACCACAGCATTTCAACTTATACGGAAAGAGTATTCCTTAGGGAGAACACTTCTTGTTTGTGATTGGACAGAGCCAACCAGAGAAGTACTGCTGTGATTGTTTTTGTTTTTGTTGCCAGTCAAGAAATGACGCTTCGTGAATTGGCTGTGGTGTTTTCTGAAATGCTGTGGCGTTTTCTGAAATGCTGTAGTGTTTTGTGAAATGTTTTTTTGACCTGCACTTCAGGGCCACCGTAATTATCAAATATTGACTTATATATTTTGAGACCCACATTACAGTTTTTCTCGATTGCTAACACACTAAAATTATACATAAAGCACAATTATTTTAACTGACACTCAAAGAGCAAATCAGCTCAAATCTCCAAAAACGTGTTCAGCTTTTCACACAATTTGCAATTCAACATGGCACTTTTTGCAAACCACTGCACACGTTTCTCCACGTAAGACACAGGAATCTGACATAAAGTCACGTGTTAGCAGGTTTAAAACACTGATATTCAAAATGCCTCACACATGGACCAATGATCAAGAAACACGTTCCACCTGACCAAACACCTGATAGCATAATTGTTGGCTCATCAATCAGGATGTTAGCACTATAAAAGACCACAGGTGAGTACTTTCTTACCGCAACAATGGAAGCCAACATGGAAGCAAGAGGAAGAGCTGGGCTGAGAGTGAGAGGAGGAGGAAGAGGTGTGTGAGAGTGAGAGGAGGAAGAATGAGAGGTAGAGGTAGAGCTGGAGGGAGAGGACGTGGACAAAGAAGAATACTCTCTAATGAAATGAAATGTTATCAGCCATGGTTTGACGATGAGAGAGGCTGGACAGAGGGTTCAGCCTAATCTAAGCCGATTTACTGTCGCCTCTGTAATCCAGACACTTAGACTTGAAAACAGGTTAGTTACCAGTTTTTAGCTCTGCATAATTAATGATATATCAGTGCTTATATCTGTTTTGTGAAACGTATTTACTTCATTACTGTAATTGAATTGTTAGCATGTTGCAGACTATAACTGTACAAAGATCATGCACAATGTACTGTGGTAAACTCACTTTTATGCAACACACACACTGACCAACCACTATGTCTTTGTTGTTTATCTGAAGGACTGAGAAAAAAAGAAGTGCCGGTGGAAGGCTAAGGATTTTCAATGAGGCACAGGAAGCAGCAGTTACAAACTGGGTTTTGGCAAACAATGCCATCACACTTAACTATGTGCTGAGATGCATGTTGCACAATGTTATTTTTGAATAAAATGTGATTTTGTTCAACAACTCATTTGTATTTCTTCATTTACTGTATTTCTGTAAACTCAAGCAATATTTCTCTGCAGAAACCTCTATGTACAGAGCATAGCCCATAAAAGATGAAAGTGCTTTAGATTATGCTCAGCAGTGTGTAGTTGGGTGGTCAAACTTCATATCCCCTTTATCGTGCATCTGCCTGCAGTGGCATGTCGTGCCTTGCCCAAGAAGGGGGTATTTTTCTCCATTATTTTCTGCATTCTGCACCCGCTTTAGGAATGGTCCTGGATCCATGTCTCTTACTTTTGTTTGGTCAAGAATTTATACGTGGCAAGAAGTTGAAAAACACTGGAATGACTTCCATCCGTCTGCTTAATGATCAGAAAGTATGAAACATTTCTATTATACTTTTGCTTTGCTGTGAACTTTGGAAGAACTTTGTTCCTGTTTACTTCAAATCAAGGCAAACTTCTTCAAAAAGGGGTCGGACAGAGAGGCAGAACTCCAATAATCAGACAATCTGTTAATCAAAGGTCAATATTTTTCAGTTTACAGCAAATACTGCAGGGCTGATGAGGGAAAGTAGAAAAGGTAGGCAGGTTTGGCATGAAAGGATGGGTGATGGGCTTAACAAAAGGGCAGGAGGGAGTTTCTGTATCTCAAATAACGAGAAGTGCTGTGGCGAAACCGAGATATTTGGTTTGCCGTTTTGAATAGTTTTGAGAGACTTTGCAATTATTGTGAACTAAACAGAATACAAATTAATCCCAGCACTGTGCGGCGCTGAATAATGTTTTGTTGATGGTACAATTATAAAATACAAATAGGTGCAATGAAGAAGTGTAAGAAGAAACTAATGCCAACATCTGTCTTAAAAATGAGAAGAAATAGATATCCGTAGTTATGATATTCTTGAGATCATCAATTTGAAATTAATTTGTTTCTGGATAAGTGAAGCATACAGCAAAATGAATAACATGAAATTGGCTAGAGCTGTGACACACATAAATGTTGAACTTATTTCAATACATTGTAACATGGATACAATCAAGTCTCACATACAGCCGTTACAACAGCATTCTATTAAAGGCAACAGACAGAAGCCTACTACACAACTGGGCTAAATACTTTTAACAGCAACCAGGTAAATAACTGCCAATTGATTTTTGGGGAAAGTAAATATACATTGGTTTACCAAAGACGACCATAAAGCTTTTTCCTCCCATGGTTTGCCATTGCAACACAATCTTGTAACATTTGGGGAAATATTTCCAGCTCTCATTTGCAATTAAATAATAAAACTAGAGATGAAATCTTCCCCCGGAATAACAGTGTTCTGCTAAGCCTTTCTATTTAAAATGACTCACCGAGTGACTCACCCCAAAGCTCAATAGGCCTGGAGATGGCGCTGCACCAAAGGGCCCATGGTATGACTCACAGTTAGAGAATCAAGAAAGGGCTGATTGTCCTGCACTATTCATATCGACAATATGCTTTTTCTCCATATGAAAACATTAATTACAGAGATTTACAAAAGCAGTAGCATTTTCCACATCCCGGAAAAAAGCATGCAGAGGGATCACATTTCCAAAAACAGACGGTTTTGAACAATACAGATTTACAAGTACGGAAATCCCATCCTCTTCATTCAAGAACGGAAATCCTATCCTCTCTGATGTCTGTTCCTCCAACTTTCTAAAACCTTTACCATGACGGTGGACCAAATAGACAACCCAATATTCCGTACTAACCCAGGTCCTATATTGATCTTACAAGAGATGTATTAACATGTTGGTGTAAAAAGCAGTGAAGAAAGTGATTACATAAATATTGATGCTGAAGGGTTCAAACAAATGTTCAGAGGAGAAAAAACCCAAACAGTATTCCACTTTGGTACTTTAAACAATATCTGCATACATAAAACATTCTGTACTTTAACATCCGTTTTTCAAGGGAACTCATATGCATGCAGAAAAATGCACTTCCTTATGTCATGCCTTTCAGTGTATACGAAGCCACTTTATACACTGCAGAACCTGTCCTGTACTATTTGTCTTGTACAGAAAGTCAAAAACCTGCCTATAACAAACTTTTGCAAGACTTGAGATGGATAGATATTGAGTGATCAATTGCCACTCTACTGTAGCAAGGTCACCTTTGTATATTTGTGTTACTCTAGTAATTAATTGCATTGCATAGGTTTTTTTCGCTTTAGTGAATGACCCAAGTTTGATTTTGCCATGACTGGTGGCCACTTGTATGTTAGTAAACATATACAGTAAAGTCTGCAGATACACCCCAAATTAATGTAATTAGGGTTTTTCAGTTTCGACTTCCATACTTTAAATCTTTATAGTAAGTCTGTGCTACAACATGAAGTTTTATTTGCATGTTCCTTGATTAGGAATGCTACATTTAATGAGACCCACCCTTCAATAGGGGTAATATAGGATCCAGCATTTTTTTACATTGCATTTAGCTGACGCTTTTATCCAAAGTGACTTAGAATAAGTGCATTCGAACAAGAAGATACAAAGTTGAAGAAAACAGAATCATATAAGTACATCAGGTTTCATAGAGCCAACATATGCTACTCAGCTGGCTTTAGATAAGCCAGTCCTTTATTAGTATATAAGTGCTTTGTTAGTAATTATTTGTTAGTAATGCTATCGCTCAAAGTGGAGTCGAAAGAGATGAATTTTCAGTCTACGCCGGAAGATGTGCAAGCTATCTGCTGTCCTGATTTCATTGGGGAGCTCATTCCACCATCTTGGAGCCAGGATAGCAAACCCACGTGTTTTTGCTGATGGGAACTTGGGTCCCCCTCACAGCAAGGGTGCAGTGAGCCGTTTGGCTGATGCAGAGCAGAGTGCACGTGCTGGGGTGTACGGTTTAACCATGTCCTGGATGTAGGAAGGGCCATATCCATTCGCAGCATTGTCTAGAAGTGGATTCTAGCAGTTACCGGAAGCCAGTGAAGAGAGCGGAGGAGCGGCGTGGTGTGGGAAAATGTAGAGAGGTTGAAGACCAGACGAGCCGCTGCATTCTGGATGAGCTGCAGAGGTCGGATGGCACATGCAGGTAGACCAGCCAGGAGGGAGTTGCAGTAGTCTAGGCGTGAGATGACGAGAGCTTGGGCCAGAAGTTGAGTTGTTTTCTGGGTCAGGAGGGGACGCATCCTCCTGATGTTGTAAAGCGTGTATCTGCAGCAGCGGGTTAGCAGCGATGTTTGCAGTGAAGGACAGGCTGTTATCTAGGGTCACACCCAGATTCCTTGCAGTCTGAGTCGGGTAAAAAATAGAGGTGCCGATGTTGATTGTTAGGTCAAGAGTGGGACAATCTTTTCCCGGAAGGAAAAGCAGTTCAGTCTTGTCAAGGTTGAGCTTGAGGTGGTGAGCAGACATCCACTGAGAGATGTTCGCGAGACAAGCAGAGATGTCAGTTAGACAAGCAGAGATGTCCGCTAGACAAGCAGAGATGTGTGTGACGCGTATTTCTTCTGTTAGCCAGTTTGTCCATGAAACTGCAATACAAAAATGTATATATTGTTTAATGAGACTTACAACAACGTTGCATTCTTTTGGCATAAATGTCTTGGCACCCTGTCTTTGCCAAAACCACCTCAAGTCACTATATCAATGGTTTTGGATATTCATGGAGTTACAAACTGCCTTGGATTACAGCCAATGGACGTTCCATCTTGGCTGTCAATAATGGTTGGTCGACTTTATGCCTGATATATGCCAGGCACTTTTCTGCACCTCAGGGATGCATAGGCTGAAGCACAGTTCTCAGTTTGTCAACTGTCAATTTACAGAAAATTATAAGACATAATCTCGTCTCATGCAATAAACGGCTGAATTGAACCAACCTCTAATGACACTTTCTTTAGAAGAGCAAGGAAAGGAAAAACGGCACCCAAAACTCAGTAATGCATAATTATGTTATGCATTACTGAGTTATGCCCCAATCTACATTCAGTTTATTCCAGTCATGAAAGTAAAAATAAGAAAAATTCCTGCAAAAGCCTGAAGATGTATAAAATGGATCAGTAAACCTACAGACACATCTGAGATCCGCATTTTTGCGGCTGCAGTGTGCTTGGCAGAATATTTTGTACCCATAGCAGAAATATGCTTAGATATTACCATAATTAGTCAATTTCTTCTCTTTCCAATTACACGACAACAAGCTGTCAAATGGGGAAAATAAGTTGAGAATAATCTTTTTCAGCAGCACAAAGACACATTTAAATGGTGCACTTATTCCAGCTGTATATTAATTTAACCTCATGTTAGCAATTCATTTAAATTGTCTATTGAGCAGCAGCTACAAAGTACTGCACTGCGGTACAAACACTTGGCCAAATAAGTTGCTTCCGATTTTAATTTTGTTTCTTTAATATCCAGGCAAAACAGATTTCGTTTTCAGTGAATTGACCCAGTTAACAAATGAATCAACATTTGGCACATCCCCAGTTTGGAGAAATAGACAGAGTAGCATCTTGAAAATTAAGCAATGTACTTCTGTAGAAAGTGGCAGCAACACAACATATTTGAGTACCCTACAAAAAGGCCCAGGCCAAGTTATTCATGTAGACCAGGAACTTCAGTGTTTTGCAAGGTAAAATATAATGTATCAGTTGTAAAGGGCTGTTGAATATAGTGTACACTTTCTTTTAGGTGAACAAAATATGTTGCTGCCCCCATGTCCCTAATCGTCATTCGAACTGACTACATTGCTCAGTTTCTGTGTCGTAACCTCCTTACTGCTTCTCGAATTTGGGGACCGCTCCTGTAGGTAAACCCTGACTATGGATAAGTACCTCATACAACCCCACTTGAAAATAATTCGAACTGACTCACTGACCAATTTTGACCGCAGTCATACCTCAAAAACGGATGTCTTTAGAAAAGTTTGGGCTTTCACCCGACAATCTGCAGATAATTCCATACCCTAGGTGAGAAGAATACATTACGTTTTTTTAAGTACCTGTCCAGGATTAATTGTCTAGTAACCTTATCTGAACACTAAATTGTAGCCAGACTCCTATTTAACCTATAGATGGATATGAAAAAGAATCACAAACCACTGAAAAATCCATCTTCTGGGGACCATGGATATCTGTTTTTGTGGCACTCAATCCTGTCCAAAATGTCAGTCTGGACCAAAGTGGTCAGGCCAGTCAAAGCTATCAGGTCTTAGTGACCAACACTATCTGATTATAGTTAGTAACCTCAACATCAATTATCCCTTTTAAGAATGTACTTTCTTTAGCTGAAGCAAAGATTTTCTGTAATAGAGAGACAAAGAGGAAAAAATAAAATATGGAATTGCGTTAGCCTGTAGCACAATCAATGTGCGTGAAAGAGTGTGAGAGCCGGTGTGTGTTCAGGTTAGTGGACTGACCTCATTTCACTGAGTATGCAGGTTGAATGTGTCAAACGATTGGTCACCCTTTCCTTCCCCTGAGGCAGGTTCCTTGAGGGCACACTCAAAGAGCAAGGTCTGAGGCTTCACAGCAGCATACAGCGGTAGCATTTCGTCTGCACGCAGCTTTAGCACCCGCTTTCACTCCATCTGCCGACTTGTCACCATTGATATGTCCCCTGCAGGAGATAAGAGGAACTGTTTAGGCTTCTTCAACTCGTCCAAAGCCTTTTCAGCACCAAAGCTTGTGCAACGCTTCCCCGCAGTCCCAGACGACAGCTGGCCTCTTCACAGTTCCAGGCTAAACTGAAGGGGATCTAACAGCAGCAGGAAAGCCCCGAGATGGGCTGCAAGAACCCAGCAGTGCCCGTTAACCTCAGGCCCATCTGTGAGCTTAAATGCAGAAACTCACTGTAATATGAAAAATAACAGGCTTAAAATGTGTAGGGCAAAACATTCCCTCGACCCAGTCAGTGGGGATTCTATTTTGATTTTTAGTGCCACTCGAGGTAGAAAGTATAGTGAAAGTCCAATGAAAATGACATTTTGACACTAATAGCCAATGTCTCCAGTTTTGTGTGACTATGTCAGTATAAAGTCACATGCAGTGCTGACGAATCATTGTTGAATCCTTACTGTTTCCCAGTTTCCAAGATTTCCATTTCTTATTTCCACATTAGCTGCCAAGCCGGGAAGATCTGGCAAGTGCTTCAAGCCTTGACTTGAATGTATTATTGCGATTTTACTGTAAATGTTGCATCACCTTATATTCCCCATATTTCCTTTTTTTAAATGCTGAATATTTGGTATTTTAATGCTTTTTATTGGGATATAAAAAAGCGCAGGTCTTATTCTCACTTTAGGCAACAGAGCATAACATCGGACCAGAAAAGTCTTAGTAGATGGGTCTCTTTGGTGAATGTTTTAATAAAATCAGCCAAGCATGGTACACTTAATTTTATTTGAAACGGCAGGAAATGTACTCTTGCAGCATCCATGAGGTTTTCTCCTGCTAATGCTACGTGGCTTCACACCATCTGCTTAAAAAAAAGGGTAGTAATGATACCAGGCTAGTGTTATCCATGACACTGCTGAGAAAATATCATTTTTATAAAGCAATACTTTGTAAAAGGAACATTATACAGCTTTATCCCACCATTTAGGTGACTGTAATGTGTAGACATAATCCAATTGAATCAACAACAAAACAATCCATAAACGCACACAGGGCCACCCCTCCCTACAGGAAGATCACGAAGACTGCGTGGGGCCTCACCTCGCAGAGGGGGCCTCATCTTGCGGAGGGAGCCTCAACCGCTGCGAGGCTCCAGTAGCACCCACCCCTGTCGACGCTCGCGAAACAGAGGGCCTCATCATCTAACTTTGCGTGGGGCCTCAAGTTGGCCAACATGGTTTATTTTTACCTTAGATTTTTAAATGTGTCTTATATTTTGAATATAAGACACTCACTCTTTGTGAGTAGTGAACTTACATATACAGAAATACTATTGGGTGGGTTTGTTAGACTGTATTTAGTCACATTAATGCTTTGAGCTAAATGCTAATATGCTACAATGATGATGCATTCTGTTAACATAACATGTTAGCATCTTAGCCTGAGGGGATAACATGTGTTTGGTCGTATCTATGCGTGTATCTATCCACATTTAATCTCTGGGCCCATCGATTTAATATATTTTGAACACTTTTATGACTGTATGCCAGAGATGGGGACTCGAGTCTGCGACTCGGACTCGACCAAAAGACTTCAGACTCGACTTGGACTCGTGTGTTGGGACTCGTGAAAAATCATTGTGTTTTCTATTGTTGTCGTATTAAAGGTGGGGTAGGTACATTTGAGAGAAACCGGCTCGAGATCGCTAGAATTTGAAAATACACAACCGGAGATAATCTGCTAGAGGCTGCTACTTCCTTATAGAGCCCGCCTCCTCCAACACACACGAACGCGCACATGACCAATGAGGGCACGAGATAAATTTGTGCCCAGATGGAAGGCTGACAGGCAGGTAGGCCATCCAGTTATTTTAGCCGGGCTCATTACACGCAGACGTGCGCGCCTCTGTTACTACCTCGTAGTAACACCATGGCGACCGGCGGCACACCTGCGGCTGTACCGCTTGTAATTAGGTTCATCTACAAACACTTCGAACAAAACGCCGGCGGCACCAACAAAAGGAGCGCACACTGCAAAGTCTGCAATATCAAAATCAAGGATGCTGGCGCAACAACGTCGGATTTCATCAGGCACTTGAAAAGTCACCCGGAGAGGTCAGTCACATTAACGCATATGGACGGTTAGCAAACATGTTTAGCTCAGCTTCAGCTGTGTAATGTTAACTTAGCTTGCTACTAGCTTTGTAACTGAATATTTGAAAAGATGAGTGAATGTTTGCTTGTCACACTTGTTTGAGTTGAGTGGCGTTGACATCCAACTCTTGACATGACATAAAAAAGGTCGGTAACGTTAATCATTACGTTCCGCTGCCACCATCTACTGGCTACGTTAAACGTAGAAAAATACATAGTTACATACATAAATACATCTGTGGGTTTATAGGTTTATTGTTGACCACGTAACGTTAATGTTACAGGTTTATCAGGTTACCATTACACTGGGTTTGAGTGAGAGGATAGAGGAATATGTGTATTAATAGTAGACTTAAAAGATGTCATTAGAGACCCAGTGTATAATAACACAGTAAATGATTTGAATTTCTTAGATATAGCTGTGCAGTATTCTTAACAGACTGGATAGCAGCAGACAATAGAGGGCTTATTACAACCAGAAGAGACATGAGACTTTTATTTTTTTAGAGACTTGAGACTTGACTTGGACTCGTGACCAAAGACTTGAGACTTGATCAAGTCTCACCCCATAAAGACTTGAGACTTGACTTGGACTTGTGACCAAAGACTTGAGACTTGACTTAGACTTGCAAAAAAAGACTTGTGAACATCTCTGCTGTATGCTCAAGGACCGTTCATTGTTGCAGTAATTCCCAGTTCTTAAAGGTCTTTCATACCATCATTGTCTACTGACTTCCCCTAACCATTTGCCTAGAAATAGATCAACAACTGCTTCAGTAACAAAAAGCAAAAAACTATCCTTACGTAGTCTTTTGCCGGGACATTCTGGTATTATCACGGCTCAAAAAATTACCTTCATAAAAAAGTTTGGCCTGACATTGAACGGACGTATCTCTAGATTAACTGCAGATTAATTCCATACTTCCTACTAAAACTAGCAAAGCCATGAGAAGAACACATCCTATTTGTTTTATTTATGTTATTTGTTAAGTCACAATATAGTGGTGCTCTACTTAGAGTAGATCTATAGATTAAATATCAAGGAATTACAAAACAGTCAATAAATCATCTTTTGGGAAAGATTGGATATCTGTCTTGAATTTCATGGCAATCCAACCTGCCCGGTTAAGTGAAACACTGGTATTGTTATCTATAAGAAAATGCATCGTGCAGTCAACGCTGATCTTGTAAATTAATGTAAATTGTTGGTATTAAAATGCTAAACCTGCGGATCTGCGGGATATAGGGCAGATGACATGCAGGAAGGAGCCACAGGTCGGACCAAACTCCATTACTGCTGCAAGGGTTAAACCCTTTTAAAACGAGACCCACTTCACCAGGTGGGCTTCCATGGTGGCCTTATCATCGCACCTTAAAGCCCCTGTCACACTGTCCCGAAATTGACACCAGATGGACACACACGATAAAGGAAAAGTTCAAATTCGGCTCTGATCGTAACATCGGCAATTCGTGAGGGCATCTAAGCCATCGTATGACCGCCGGTGGAATTTCTCAGGCTCCGGCAGCAACTTCGTGAGTGGTGGAAAAATCTTTGGTATGCCAAAGAATTGCCGAAGGACCTTGCAAAGGTTTATTTTTGTGTTGAATTTGTGTGTCCATTGTGCCCTTCGTAAGGCACTCGTGAGGGCATCTTGTCAAATCGTGTCATCTTCGTCTGATCATCGGTGCCATCGGGCTTGTGTTCTGTGAAACTGAAAAGGATATTACATTGTTTTTGTTACTTTCTTTGCAGTTGTAGGTCTTAAATGTAATTTGGGTTAACTTCCCATTTTATTTAGATGCTTTTATTTTGAAGGCGAGTTTACACTGTTGACAGGAAGTTGTTGTTGCTATGGAAACAACATGACGGAGAGAACGTCATATATTTTACATATAAAGATGGAGAAAGTAAAGAACAAAGTCTGAAAATATCAGTGACAATTTTCATTATATACAATCTCAAGTTTGTTACTGCTGCTGTTGCTCCAAGTTGTGCTGCTGGTTCACCTGATCTACGTAGCCACACTCCTGGGATCTCCACACTGAGGTGTGTTCCTAGGCCACTGGCTGGGACCTGGCTGGAACTCTGCTGACGGTGAGGAGGCAGCCCTGCTGGCAGAGTAGTAGGTACCGCTGGGGAGGGCACTCTCCTGTTGATGTTGGCTGACTCTTGAGTAGGTGGCAGATGTGCAGACTGGGATCACAGCAACTGGCCTCTGCTGCTGCTGCTGCGACTGGAATGCTGACGGGACATCTTCAAAGGGACTGATATGGTCACCAGCCGCTTCCCTCATCCTGAACTGTCTGGACATCTTCCGGTAACTGGAAAGACAAAAACAAACAGCATAGGATTAATACAAACTCGAATTGAACATGCAATAACATGTGTGACATCAAATAAATGAATTTCAAATGTATGCAATGTTATATACTGGTTAAGAACTGTAGTGATCTCCTCATACGCAGGTTCCAGGCAGGCATCATGCAGACGATCCAGTTCAGTTTCCAGGTACTCGCAGAAAGGAGTGGCCCTGTAGACTTGCTGCTCTCGAGTGATGAACTGAACCAGCCTTGAAGATCACAGGATGATGCTCCGGTAACTCTCATCTCCATGGTAGGAGACTCGGGTTGGTCCTCAGCAGCTGTTCCCGTCCTGGAAGGAGGTCTCGGTGTAGGGTAGCCAGTGTGGGCTCTCTGGGTTCTTCTGCAAGACTGCTTGCCATGGTACTGTTGTCACTCCCAGCCAGCTCACCCGTCTCAGCCAGGGCCAACTTGTCCTTAAACTGCAAAGACAAAAATAGAAAACAAACATAAGTACATTTGAAAGTTATATTTGGAAACAAAAATGTGGGAATTTGAGCATTTTTGACAAAGTTCAGTTTGAATTTAATTTCAATTATATACTCACACTAGCTGGTTGTGAGTATATAATTGTACTGTCTGATGTGGCTGAAACCCAAAGACCCGGCGGATGAACTTGTCACGGTCACTGTCATTCTCACTGGCCTCCTCAGCAATGATGGGGTCTTCCTCGTCACCACTCCACAGACCATCACTGGACCTCTTCTGGGATTTCTTCTTGGGTTGGCCCTCCCGCAGCTTCGAGAATCGAGTCCTCTGTGTGTGATACCATTTCAGAATTGAATGATCGGCAATGACAGAAATCAAAACAAATAATTAGTACAATCATTAAAATGTTCATTGACAGCAATGTAAGTCAAGTAATTTAAATGTAATCTTTTGTTATACTTACAATCCAACCCGTACTCCGCAGCCTTTCCCTCCCATAGGTGTCTCCTTTATGCCTTGTCTTTGTACTGTTTGTCCTTCATGTCATACAGTAGCTTGTTAAATCTGGGAAGAAAAGGAAATCCCTGCTCAGCTTAGGGATGCCTTAATTGTCTTCATATTTAAGAAGGGAGACAGGGCAGACTGCGGAAATTACCGTGGCATGTCTCTCTTGTCCACCATAGGAAAAGCCCTAGCTCGGGTGTTGGCCAACAGACTCACCCCCCTGTCAGAAAGCATTCTTCCTGAGTCTCAGAGTGGACTACAGACATGATTTTCACTACTCGCCAACTGCAAGAAAAATGCCGAGAACAAAATCAACCATTATACATGGCCTTCATAGACCTCACCAAAGCCGTCAACTCAGTGAGCCGTCGGGCCCTCTGGCTGGTACTGGCAAAGATTGGCTGCCCAGAAAAATACGTCCAGGTACTGAGACTGCTGCATGACAATATGTCAGCCACGGTAGTCAGTGGCAGTGGAGATGAAACTGAACCCTTCCGGGTCGACACAGGAGTCAAACAGGGATGTGTCATCGCTCCAACACTATTCTCCATCTTTGTTGCTGCTATCCTACATCTCACAAGCATCTGCCCCAGGGAGTCAACATCATGTACAGAACTGATGGCCAACTCCTCAACATCAACCGTTTCAGGGCTAAAGGTCAAACCACCACCATATCGATCATGGAGCTGCAGTATGCGGACGACAACGCCCTTGTAGCCCTCTCGGAAGAGGACATACAGGGTATCCTATCAGCCTTTGCGAAAGCATACAAACAGCTCGGTCTAGCCATCAACATAAAAAAGACCCAAATCCTCCACCAACCACCACCAAACAGCAGTACGCCTGTCCTACCCCCAAACATCTCCATTGACAACATCAGACTGGAAAATGTGGACCACTTCCCATACCAAAATCTTGGTCTATAAAGCTGTGGTGCTCCCCACTCTTCTGTATGGATCAGAAGCCTGGACCACACACAGCAGGCACTTAAAGAGCCTGTGACACGGTTTTCCCCCATCATCCAAACCCATCAATTTGAGTACATATTGTCCCCTTGAAAACCGTTACTGAACTGATTTTGGATATTTGTACTTTGATAACCATTAATCTGCCTTCAATGTTGACAATTTTCTGGATCTTCTCGCGGATTCTTCAAGTCCCGCCAAATGATGGGTGACGTCATTGCGGGCACAGCGCTCCAGCTGCACCGTCCAGGATCCCAGCATCTGCATGTAAACCTTTATATATATACATTCAGATGTAAACGCACGACGGCGCACACAGCAGCAAGCTCAGACAGCGATGACAGGTTAATGTTGAACGTGTCTGAGAGCTCATATGAGGCTGAAGGATCGGTTTATGTTGTATCTGTTAGAAGTTTAGGAATGAGGTGCGTCAATATGGGCGATCATATGGTCATGTAGCCAGTGGTGGAATGGGACTACAAATCATCCCGGGACTCTCGACCGGCCCACTTCGGTACCGCTAGTAAATTGTCAACGGGGGGAGTGGGAGATGTCAGGGGCGGCAGGTGCTGTATATAGTAAATGTAAATATGTAAATATTTGTGTCACTGCATCCTGGTAAAATACAAATATAATGTATAATGTCTGTGTCTTTGACATTAGCGCTGCTAGCCACCTGTGCCCTGTACTACGAAGCGAGTTCAACAGACCCTGGATATGTTTGAGTAACAAACAAACTAACAACAAACTAACAAACGAGATCTCGCTAAGCGGTCCGACGACGCTGGTTATCAACTCGGTAAATCAAGCCAGGGTTTCTCTCTCCAGCTGAGAGCGCGTTCACGTCTAAGACACGCGTGGATCTGACTTTAATTACATTTGTCTCAAGTGTTTCGTCAACATAATGTGTTAAATAATACTTATGCATACAGTCTGTGACACTGTGAGTGTTGCACGGCCAGATGAGGCTGGAGAAGCTGACTTAGATAAGGAAATATATGATATATTATGATATTATATGATCGACTGATTGATGATGTAATATGGATGATAAGTGCGACACGTCGGCGTCTTCTCTGCATACGGCAGTTTAAACTGTATTTCCTTTATCCTGTAATATGACTTGAGAGATTTAAACTCTGCACACTGAGTTCATCTATTTTCTATAGACGCCGGAGGCGGGCAGCGTCAGGTAAAATAAGTTATTTAGCCTTCTCAAACCTGAGCCTCACGCGCCGCCTATGGGGGATGTGCTGGTGACTTATCCGACCGGCCCACTTCGGTACCGCCCCGATCGGGATTCGTCCCGATGGCCAGTCCGCCACCGCACCCAGCCCACATAAACTGTCAACGGGGGGAGCCTCGCTGCGGGGAAACGGTGGACCTAGTGTCCCGATCGGAGTGGGAATAATAATAATAATCCGTGCATTTTATCCATTAATTTCCCCAACATTGTGGTAAAAAAAACACATGTTTAATCCATGTTGTTGGTGTCCTACAACTACAAAAAGCATCAGTTTGTTTTCTCATCAGGAAATGCAGACCGGCTCAAACAAACGATCATTTAATGTATCATATGTTCGCCGAATTGACATGAAAGCACTAATAAATGTAGTTTCATCCACTTGAGTTTACAACCACAAAAATAATCGATTTGTTTTTATATCACATCCGACGGGAGGAAATTCAGCAGCTCTCACTCCCGATTTTTAATCCTAATGTAATCATCATCTTCACCACGATCATTTATGTTTATGTCGCCGAATTGACATGAAAGCACTGACAAATATGAACTTCATGAAAACGTTATTAACGTGCCTAATCTCAGTAATTCACCATTTATACGCATGACACAACACACTTTGTCCGTCTTTGGCTCTCGAAGTGTTCCCGCATTGACGTCACTTCCGGCTTCCCCCAAAACTTCAAAATGAGTCGAAGGAATTTCCCCGCGATGTTCAAAATTATTGATATTTAATGGAACGGTATCGCTTTTTCTTTTTTAAACTGACGGTTCGAGATTACTAGTAGACCAATATTTGGTACACTGCAACCTGCCTTTTGCCATTGGTACCTGCTTCAGGCTCTCTACACTTCTTCCTATTTATAACGGATCACATGAACATAGGCTCTGGATTACTTTTCAAATGTCTTCACTTACTTACAACTTGCAACAGTTGTTGGGATGGTGTCACAGGCTCTTTAAAGGCACTTGAGGCATACCATCAGAGATCCCTCCGAAAAATCCTTAGGATTAGCTGGGAGGATTGACGCACTAACACCAGCATCCTGGAGGAGGCTGACATTCCCACCATCACTGCCACCATTGCCCAAAACCAGCTCATATGCCTGTGAGCGTGCTGCGTGGCCATGTTATCCGCATGCCTGACTCTCGCCTCCCAAAACAAGTCCTTTATTCCCAACTTGCTAAAGGGAAACGGGCCCCTGGAGGCCAAAAGATGAGGTACAAAGATAACATAAAAACAAACCTAAAGAAGTGCCACATAGACCTAAAAGCTTGGGAAGACATGGCAACAGACAGGGCGACCTGGAGAAACCTTGTCCGTGAGGGTGCTGCACTATACAATGATGATCTCTGCCATGCTGCACAAGACAAGCGCACACTCAGGAAGGAGAGAGCAAGCACCAAACAGGTACACCTTACACCACTACATACCCATGTCCACATTGCACAAGAATAATCAGGTCCAGAACCGGCCTCTATGCCCACCTGAAGACCCACAAGGACAAAGAAGGAGGACAGTCATACTCGACTACGAGTGACCGCCGATGCTGATGCTGATGCTGATGATGATGATGATGATGATGATGATGATGATGATGATGACAGTAGCTTGTTACTCTCCACCCAGCGAGCGCTTGCCTTCTCCTGCACCTCTGTGAAGCTGTATGATGCACCAGCGTTAAGATCACTGTTAAGATCGCGGAAAAGGTAGGACCCAAATGCAGACTACAAAATAGGTAAAAGGTCTAGAAACAAAAGTGAGCTTTATTTAAAAGCTGATAAACAAAAACATGGCATGAATCGAAAACATAGATAGCACAAGGTAGCATAAACACACAAAACTGACCGTGACCAACATGGAGCGAGACAGGAGAGACAAACAATGAACCGACAAGGGAACACAGGAAAAGACAAGACTAAATACAGAGAGGGGTAATCACCGGACAAGAAACAGCTGGGCAGGGGAGGTAGAAACACAAGGGCAACAGGTGAACACAATTAGACAATCAGACACAGAAGGAAAAACACAGGAAGGAAGACAAGAGACAGGGAGAACATCATTACAAAATAACACCCAAAACAAGATAGACTAAACTAAAAACGTGACATTAGGATCGTGACAACCAGGGGGTGGGTTCTCTTTCTGAGCCTTGCCTTTCCCTTTGTCGCCCTTGCCCACTTTAGGCTTGGACTTGGACTTGCAGGGAGGGCGGGGGAGGCTGACTCATCTGAAAAGATACCAAATGGAAAAAAGATTAAGTACAACAATTTATGGGAATATATAACAAAAATAAATTACCCCTCTTGCCCCCCATCCAGGGTTTGAGTTATGTGGGAGCCAATGGGAGCTGAGCTCCCATAAGGAGGGGTCTGAGCTCCCACGGACACAGTGAAATCATACATCTGTGGGGGTTTCTAATACATTACCAACAACGATTATTTTAATCACAAATAATGCATGTGTCAATGTAATGAGTATTATTTACTTTAACAAGGTAAATAGGCATGTTTTCCAAAAGAACTACGCATCTCTTGAATGACAATATGCCTGCACTGCACCTCCAAGGTGCGCAATACATTAATGCGCAATCTATGCCTGTGAGCGTGCTGCGCGAGCCGAGATGTGTGGGTGCGTAGTTTAACCTTTTCATATTTAAGTTTGTAGCTGCTGCTGTGTGTGTGTTTGAGTGTGTGTGTGTGTGTGTGTGTGCTGTGCGTGCGTGCGTGCGTGCTTGCGCAGTTTTAAAGACCCCCATAGACCTAAGTGTATAACTCGAACCCTGCCCCTATCCATACCAAAAGTAAGTTAGAAATATTTACCTTCATCATCCGAAGATTCAGGATGTCTGTTAGGAGGGAGAAGGGGAGAAGGTGAATGCTGCAGAGACTCTTGGGACTGCTGAGGAGACCCGGAACCCTCTGGGGACCGCTCTGGAGTTTTAGTTGGACAAGGACCGACATATTTATTGCATTTCCTCCCCTTTCTCTCTCTGGTTGGAGACTCAGTGCTGTGTTCTTGGACCTCTAAATCCTCAGTTTCCTATGGTTTCCTCTTCTGAGTGTATTTACCATCCAGCTTCTTCCGTCTGCCTCTCCCTGCCTTGGGTGGCATGTTAAAGTAGAATTAAAGTAGAATTTACCATGTGTTCTGCTCCCAATAATCTCCGATCAAGAATGTTATTTCCCACGCGACCAAAGCTTTTATACCATCTGAAGGTCACGTGACGCCTTCGTGTGTGGTTCGGGCGCCATCGTGTGGCCTTCTGTAGGCATCGTACTTGCTTCGGCTGTTGCTTCAGCTGTTGCTTCAATCAAATCAAATCAAATGTTGATATTTATATAGCACATTTATAAACGATTTTTGGTCGAGCCAAAGTGCTGTACAAATAATAAAATTAGCCTACAGTAAGGCAAGGCAAGGCAAGTTTATTTATATAGCACTTTTCAACACAAGGCAATTCAAAGTGCTTTACAAAAAATGAAAGACATTAAGAAAATGGCATTTAAAATCAGTCATTAAAAAGAAAAGCTAATAAAATAAACATTAAAAGAAAAAATACATGGATAAAAGTTACAGTGCAGTCTAAGATATGAATAGTTCAATTAAACATTAAAAGAAAAAGTACATGGATAAAAGTTACAGTGCAGTCTAAGATATGAATAGTTCAATTAAAAGCAGCGACAAAAAGAAAAGCCTTCAGCCTGGATTTAAAAGTAGTCACAGTTGCAGCGGACCTGCAGGTTTCTGGGAGTTTGTTCCAGATATTTGGAGCATAATAACTGAACGCTGCTTTACCATGTTTAGTTCTGACTCTGGGGACAGAAAGCTGACCAGTCCCTGAAGACCTGAGAGATCTGGATGGTTCATAATTTAGCAGGAGGTCAGAAATGTATTTTGGGCCTAAACCATTCAGTGCTTTATAAACCAGCAGCAGTATTTTGAAATCTATTCTTTGACACACAGGAAGCCAGTGTAAAGACTTCAGAACAGGAGTGATGTGATCCACTTTCTTAGTGTTAGTGAGGACTCGAGCAGCGGCGTTCTGAATCAGCTGCAGTTTCCTAATAGATTTTTTTGGTGAGACCTGTGAAGACACCATTGCAGTAGTCGAGTCTACTGAAGATAAAAGCATGGACAAGTTTTTCCAAATCCTGCTGTGACATTAGTCTTTTAATCCTAGATATGTTCTTTAGGTGATAGTAGGCTGATTTAGTAACTGTTTTAATGTGACTGTTGAAACTCAGGTCAGAGTCCATGACTACACCTAGATTTCTGGCTTTATCTGTTGTTTTGAACATTGCAGACTGAAGCTCAGCGCTAACTTTTATACGTTCTGACTTGGCTCCAAAAACCATTACCTCAGTTTTATCTTTGTTTAATTGGAGAAAGTTCTGACACATCCAGTCATTGATTTGTTCAATGCACTTACTCAGTGTTTGAATTTGAGCATAGTCTCCTGGTGAAATGGTTACGTAAATGTGTGTGTCATCTGCATAGCTATGGTAACTTATTTTGTTGTTTTTCATTATCTGAGCCAATAGTAGCATGTAGATGTTAAAGAGAAGAGGCCCCAATATGGAGCCTTGAGGAAGCCCACATGTCACATGTGTGAACTCAGATGTCTATTTACCTATAGAAACAAAGTTGTTTCTGTCCTTTAGGTAGGATTCAAACTAATTTAGAACTGTTTCCGAAAGTCCCACCCAGTTTTCCAGTCGGTCTAGTAATATGATGTGGTCAATAGTGTCAAACGCAGCACTGAGATCTAACAATACTAACACTGAAGTTCTGCCACTGTCTGTGTTTAAGTGGATGTCATTAAAGACCTTTACAAGAGCAGTCTCAGTGCTGTGGTTTGGACGAAAGTCTGACTGGAACACATCGAAACAGTTGTATAAATGCAAGAAATTACTCAACTGTTGAAAAACAACTTTTTCAATGATTTTACCTAGAAATGGGAGCTGTAATTGTTCATTACTGAAGCATCTAGATTATTCTTTTTTAAGAGCGGTTTAATGACTGCAGTTTTCAGGGCCTGTCGAAAAATACCATAGTGAAGAGATTTGTTTACTATATGAAGTAGATCTGAGGCCATGCAAGGCAAAACATCTTTGAAAAATCCTGTTAATAATAAAAATAATATCAAGGCAACAGCAGGAGGATGATTTCAGAAGTTGAATAATGTCCTCTAGGTTTTTATCATTAATCTGATGGAATTGTGTCATGGTGTTTGAATTGATGTTAAGTGGACACAGAGACACCACATTTGCTGTTCCTGATGCAGAGGCACTGACTGCTTGTCTGATTTTCTGAATTTTGTCAGTGAAAAAGGAGGCAAAATCATTGCACGCCCTGGTGGATAGAAATTCAGAGGCTACTCACACTGGGGGGTTAGTTAGTCTGTCGACGGTAGCAAACAAGGCACGTGTGTTTTTTTGTTTTTGGTAATGATGTCAGAGAAGAACGATTGTCGTGCATTTTTCAATTCCAAATTATAAAGGCCAAATCTCTCTTTATAAATTTCAAAGTGAACCTGAAGATTTGTTTTTCGCCACCTGCGTTCAGCTTTTCAACATTCTCTTTTTTCACGGTCATGGCCTTTTTCCATGGAGATATTTTCTTGCCAGACACTTCATATACCTTAGTTGGAGCAATGGTAGTAGAGACACTTTACAGCTAATACAACAGCACAGATTGTTCAGAATATCAGTATGAGAAAAAACGACACCCTCTATCCTCAGCTTGGCCGCTTACCAAGTTCGGGGCCATCTTTGTGCGAAATTTGAGAGGGGTCTGCCTGCAGACCTCCACTCTCAGGACAGTTCCGGTGCAGACCTCCACTCTCAGGACACCTCCACTCTCAGGACACGAAGTGCATGCTAAGAATTCCAAAAATAAAATCACCACTATCAGTACAGTGCCACTTTCCAAACAGGAAATGCACGCAAATACAAAATAAAATCGGATCTTGACGGATCGTGACACTTATTATATACATATGTATATATCTATATATATAGATATATATATATACGGACACCTTGTATTGTTGTTACTCTCAGTACAGCCGCAGCGCCACTTTCCGAACAGGAAATGCACGCAAATACAAAATAAAATCGTACTGACACTTATTATCTATATAGATATATCTTTATTATTTATTTATATAAATACGACATCTTGTATTTTAGTTACACCCGCTAGACAACAGTGGAAGGTTCGAGAAACAACCGTGTTTGCCGGGTGCACCGCGGCGGAGGTGGGGAGGTTCCAGCTGTGAACCTTCACCCCGCTGCGGGACCCGTGGGACCCCTGGACGGTGCGTCTTGGTCGCGTTTCATATTGGCCGGCCCGGGAAGGAAGAGACACGCAGAGTTGGGGGAGTCCCCCACCCCAACGCAGCACACCCCCCGGGCCATCAGAGTCGGACCCGCAGTTCGGAGGAACCGACCGACAGAGCACCGGCACTAGGCCGGGCCGGGGGGGCGGCCCTCCGACAGTGGGTCGCATTTGCCTTTCGATTAGTGAGAGGAGAGGAGAAAAATGCAACAAAAATGGTCAAAATCTGTTAATATATGGATGAGTGGGGCGGGGGGCTGGACACAGGCCGTGGGGGGACACCCGAGACCGGGCAATGTCCCCGGTAGAAACCGGGTGAAATAGTCAACAAAAATAAATAATAATAAAACCGGGGGAAAGTGAAAAAAAGTGTCCGAAAATAGGCACTCGTGAGGCGGGCAGAGTCCCCTGTCAACTCCCGTTACATTCCTCCATGGTGTCATTTGAACGAAAAACTTTTACAAGAACCAGGCTGGGGGGGTCAAAAGGGCTTGACCATGGCCGACCCAAAGTGTACGGTGAGCGGACTCATCACCTCCGTGATGAGTCTCCATTGTGATTTCAAATCAAACGAGTCCTTCAGTGGGCGGGAAAAAAAAACGCGTCAGAATCGTCACTTCCTGTACTGACAGTGGAGGTGTCCTGAGAGTGGAGGTCTGCACCGGAACTGTCCTGAGAGTGGAGGTCTGCAGGCAGGCTCCCATTCGAAATTCACAATTCCATATTTGTGTGTCTATCTGGTGTCAATTCCGGGAAAGTGTGACAGGGGCTTTAAGGATATTCTCAGCTGAAAGTTCTTTGTAATACCTTGACCAAATGAAAATAGCTGTGGCTAAGAGTAGAGAGAGCACCTCTGGCCTGACTCCTTGAATCAAAGCGACGTTGCTTTGGTCATGTAGAGCCTCACCTCAAATAACCCTTAGGACCATTCCATATATTGACCAGGATTTCCAGGAAAGCTTGCCTGCATTTCACCCTCCTCCAGTTAGCTTCCACGTTACTTGCTGCCTTCTTGGCCAGGTCAGCATTGCAAATGAGATTCTATCTCAATGCTTTTATCTGGTTAAATAAAGGTTAAATAAAAATAAAAATACTGAACTTCTTTTCAGTTCTCCCTCATCTGCTTCTGATGTTTCCCTTCAGCTGCGCGGCAGGCTTGCAATAAAACATCCCACATGGCCAGCTGATGGACGGAGCAAGAGATAGGGAAACCTCTGAAGGTCAATTGAGGGGAACACACACACATAGTGGATTCATCTTCCTATTATACACACATGCATTTCCAAACATTTGGACTACCTATGTTGCAAATGTATTATCTTTTCAATTTACACACGGCATCTATTGCACGTCTGTCCGTCCTGGGAGAGGGATCCCTCCTCTGTTGCTCTCCCTGAGGTTTCTCCCATGTTTCCCTTTAAACTGTGTGTTTTCTCCGGAAGTTTTTCCTTGTATGATGTGAGGGTCTAAGGACAGAGGGTGTCGTATTGTCATACTGATATTCTGTACACATTGTGAAGACCACTGAGACAACTGTAACATTTGTGATATTGGGCTATATAAATAAACATTGATTGATTGACATAGTTCCACCATCCATCTCTCTCAAACACACTAGCATCTTGTTTTTTTCAGAAACAAAATGATACCCTCTGACTCCATGCTTATCGCTAGCATTTGTTGTACACACACACACACACACACACACACACACACACACACACACACACACACACACACACACACACACACACACTTATTTCATTATTTCAGGATGTTACAGGTGCCTGTGCTAACATTCGTATATACATTCAGAACGCCAGAAGCAATTTACCTGAATGTCACCAGCAACATTTTCCTTGCCACAGAGTTTACACCACAAGTGAATAAAGTGCCTAATCGTGTGTGTGTGTGTGTGTGTGTGTGTGTGTGTGTGTGTGTGTGTGTGTGCCCTTTGCAGTAATCCATTCTCCAATGTAGAGTATTTTTAATTAGTTGGAAAATCCCGGAGAGGAAGGCGGGAGTCTATGGGTGTTCTTGAATGTGTGTAGACACACATCAAACCACCCAATCCAGGCAATAAAATCTGATATATAATGGCTTTGTCTCAAGGTGAGTTCAGTTTCTCACCAATGGTCCTCAATGGTCCCTGTTTAAGTGTGTGTGTGTGTGTTAGGGCTGTGCATCTTCACTGGTCTCACGATTCGATTCGATTACGATTATCCTGTCCACGATTCAATTCGGTTCGATATCCCGGTGCATCACGGTGCATCACGATTCATACCAATGCGTTGCATCCTCAATTTTCTATATTACTGCACATGGCTTATTTGTCATCAATGCATACATGCAGTAAAAAATACATATGAACTCTCTTTTTATTATTTAGAAAGTGCTTCAGAAATCAATAATCGACATTAATTTATAAACCAAAATAAATGAATTGTATAGGTCTAGCCTCGGTGTGTGAAGTCGTTCTATCCTCAAAAACAAAAAGCAAATGCTCCTGCAGTCGAGCTGCAGCTTCTAGCCACGACCTTCTAAGGAAGGACACTGAATGTCCTGAATGAGGCATCACACACAGGACTTGAGTCTGAACACAGCAGACAACAGGAGTATTTACAACAGCATATACAAACTAAAATACTGCATGTGGGTGCACACTCACATTCTCTGTATCACTGTTACATAAATCCCATGAATGTATGAGATTAAATTAGCTTCATTATATCTCAGTGATTAAGTGAATAATAAAGTTTCTATCGGGTCACTGTCAGCCTGTCACTCATTATTTTCAGGGAGGGGGCGGGGCTTGGAGGAACGGAGGAGACGGTGATCGCGGAAGCTTTTTTCCTCCTGCCTTCACAAACTTTACACACACATATATCGTCTGCAAATTGCTAGAGGACATTCATACTCTGCAATCCAAGACTTAATTAAATCCACCAAAAACCTGACATGATTGTAACGCGATTATCTTTGAAAAACATAAATCCCTGTCTGTGTCTCTGAGCCGCAGCGACACGGAGTGATTCAGAGCGGGTCCTTCTGCTTTTGGTTCTGGACTGGTGGTGTTGTGTTGGTGGATAAAGCAGACTGCTCCGTGTTTGGTGCCGCTGTCACGTCTGTTCCCTGACCTCTGCGTCACCGACCGGTTTGATATTAAAGTGACAGAAAAAACGTTATAGTAAAGCCGCGGCCGAAAAATCAGGAAGCAACGTTACTACGCTATAACCGATTATCTTCCGTCACTGCATCGAGACCGAATCGTCCACGTCCGCATCGCAATGCATCGTAGAAACGATTATTTTCAACACCCCTAGTGTGTGTGTGTGTGTGTGTGTGTGTGTGTGTGTGTGTGTGTGTGTGTGTGTGTGTGTGTGTGTGTTGCAGTAGCTTGTGTGTGTCTGTATATTGAGTTACTGGCATAATAAAGCTTCCCTTGTTTGTCATTTGGGAGCTGGAGGCACTCATCACTGCTGGGTTCATCCTCCTCATTTTATGAAGGGATTTGTAACCATCGCTTTGTGTAAAATATCTGATTGTAATACCAACAAGGAAACATAAAACGGGGGGTTTCAAGAGAATAGTGTTCACTTTGGGGCTTCCCAGTTTCCATGATGACTAAACCAAATGTCTTTTCCCATTATTAAGACATTTGTTATACTCGATTCTCAGTAAGCGTTGTGCCATTTTAATGTGCGCTCCAATATTCAGGCGGTTTAAAACTTGCATAAACAGGAACTGAGGAGCTAAACAGTTTGACAAATGCTTCATGGGAGCAGTAAGGAATAATGGATTGAGATGAAAAAGAAAAATAATGTTGGGGTATATCAAGGTACTGTGAGTTTGCAATGGAGAAAGAAAGCTTTAACTAGCTTATACTGGAGAATAACATATTTTGTGTCATCTTAAATTACACTGTTCAGTGTTCACAGACATGTTTGCTACCATAAAAGCGAAACCGAAAGGGATGATGTCAGAGATCAAATTAGGTCATCTGTATCATATAAATCAATCATGTACTCTGTTATGTTTCACTTATATCTCATTAATCGTCCCTGTCATTTTCGTCATGCTAAATGCTCTTGCTAGCCACATTAGCAAAGCACTAGTGTATGTGTTTTTTTAATTGATTTCAATAGGGGAAATGCGTATGTTGTAACAGCACAACAGAAATAAGAAGAGGTAAATGGTGGACGCTTTTTGTTAGACGCTTTTATCCAAAGCGAATTACATACATTCAGTCCTGCGGACAATCCCCACAGGAGCAATTTGGGGTGAAGTGTCTTGTCCAGGGACACAACGACATGCTGACTGCAGTGGGACTTAAACTTGCTATCCCCTGTTTCGAAGTCCAGCACACTATCCACTGAGCCACAGCCACCATACAAACACGGTAGCCTGTTTATGGCGACGTGGTAAAAAACATTTTACCATTCTCAGCTCAACTCCCGTCATTGGGACCCTAGTGGCCTGTTCCATCTCTCTCCCTCCCAAATTCTATTTCCTGTATCAAATAAAGGCAACAAAAAGTTTGATGTATACTGACAACCTTACTCCAATGCTGTTTTTTTCGAGTCAAATGGTTTGGTTAAGACTGCTACAATTATGGTAGGAGGTAGAGGTTTAATTGTATGGGTATTTTTAGAACTAGAGATAAGGCTTGGTTGTTGGTTCCCCTGAGGCTTCCTCAGTTGCAAAACTAAGGACAAAATAACCTTAAAAAATACATTCCTGTATCACTATTAAAACTGTTTGCCATTAATTTAGTAGTAGTAGTAGTAGAACCTTTATTTATCCAGGAAAATCAATTAAGAACAAATTGTTATTTACAATGATGAACTGACAGGAGGCAAAGGCTTCCTGAGGGGATGGGGTTTGGGAGGAAATAAAAAGACACACTCCGGGCACTACAGAACCCAGGAGACAACACAAACACATAGAGCAAAGATGACAGGCATAGCAGTTAAACATATAAAAACTCTAAAACAATATTGCTGTGGTTCAATCAGTCATTAAAATCAGCATCAGGCAAAGCAGCTACATGTGTGTGCCAGGGTGTCAATAATAGTGACATTGAAGGTGCGGGGGGAGACAAAGGTTTTAATTTTTAATGTTTTTTGAACGGTATTCCAGCTATCTGCCGCTGCAAACTGAAAGGCGGAGCGGCCAAAGGATGTATGGGCTTTAGGGATCTTTAGCAGGATGCTTGTAGCTGACCGGGTGTTGTGCGTTGGGGGTGTGCGGAGTTGCAGTAATTGTGTGAGGTAGAAGGGAGTGAGGCCTAGGAGTGTTTTGTAAACAAACATCAGCCAGTGGATGTTGCGTCTGGTCTCAAGAGAGGGCCAGTTAGCCAGAGAGTACAGGTCACAGTGGTGTGTCCTGTAGGGGGCATTGGTGGCGAAGCGGATGGCGGAGTGATACAGAACGTCTAAATGATCGAGAGCTCCTTTACACGCCGAGCGGTAGATGGTATCACCGTAGTCGAACAGAGGAAGGACAGTCATCTGGACCAGAGAGAGTTTAGCAGATGAAGTGAATGAGGAGCGATTCCTGTATAGAAAGCTGAGTCTAGCTTTAACCTTGGTCTGAATTTTGGAGAGATGTTCTTTGAATGACAGATTACTGTCAATCCAAAATCCAAGGTATTTATAAGATTTAACTATTTCGAGGTCCCAGCCATCGGCGGTCACAATAATGCCAGTTTGGGAGGCACCACTGCGGCCAAACCACATGATCTTGGTTTAGTGGTGTTCAGGACCAGGCCAAGGGCAGAGAGATGTGACTGGATTCTCTGAAAACTATCCTGAAGAGTTGTCAGGACAGTATCCGGGGAAGGGCCAGCAGTGTAGAGAATCGTGTCATCAGCATATAGGTGGATAGAGGAGTTGCCCACTGATTTCTCCATGTCATTTATATATATTGAGAATAGGATGGGTGCTAGAATAGAGCCTTGTGGTACTCCCTTAGAGATGGATAGGGGCTGTGTCATCAGATTTTCAGATGTTACACACTGGGTGCGCATGGACAGGTAGTTTTCAAACCAGGCTATCGATTGGTTAGTGACACCAATGCTTCTAAGCTTTCCCAGAAGCAGTTGGTGATCTACAGTGTCGAAGGCTTTGGCAAGATCGATGAAAATGGCAGCACAGTATTGTCTGGAGTCAAGGGCATTGATGATATCATTTAGGACTTTGAGAGTTGCCGTCTCACACCCATGTCCTGCACGGAACCCAGACTGCATGTCAGATAGTATGTTGTAAGTCTTCAGAAACCATGTTAGCTGTTTGCAAACTAACTTTTCGAACACTTTCGCTATACAGGGTATAATGGATATTGGACGATAGCAGTTGGGGTCAGCATGGTTTCCCCCTTTAAACAAAGGTTGCACTAAAGCTGCCTTCCAGGCAGAAGGTAGCACTGCTGTCTGTATGGACAGATTACAAAGGTGGGAGATAGCTTCTGCAATAATCGGGGCTGCAACTTTAAAAAAGAAGGGTTCTAGCCCATCAAGACCTGCAGGTTTGTTGGGGTCAAGTTTGCTAAGGACCTCCAGCACATCGTTCTCACTAACTTCCTGTAGGCAGAAGCTGTGACGTGGGGCTGCGCTAGAGGGGCTGGGTGGCGGAGTGTTGGTGGGGGGCTTAGGAGGCGCAGAAGAGTAAAATTGGTTCCCACATTTAACAAAGTGCTGGTTAAAGAGCTCTGCTATGCGTTCATTACCGGTGACTACTGTGTCCTCAATAACGAGGGAGTTAGGGAGATGAGAGGATGGGGGTTTATTCTCCATCTCTTTCACTGTTTTCCAGAATGTCCTTGGATTGGATCCACAGAGGTTGAATTGATTATGGACGTAATCAACCTTGGCTTTGCGGATAGCCTGTATAGATTTATTTCTAATTTTCCTGAATGATAGCCAATCGTCGTGGGATTTTGAGTGACGAGCCCTGCGCCAGGTGGAGTTCTTGAGGTGAAGCAGTTCAGCTAAATCTCAGTTAAACCAAGGACTGCATCGGTTTTTTATCCTCGTTTTTTTTTATGGGAGCATGTTTATTGATTACCATACTAAAGGAGTCATAAAAGAAGGACCATGCAGCATCGATGTCAGGGATCAAGCTAATTCTGTCCCACTTGATAGCAGCCAGGTCGTAGAGTAAGGCTTGTTCGTCAAAATGTTTCAGTATTCGTCTGTGAGTGGTAAGAACTGGCTGTTTAATTATGCCACCATTACGAATGCAGCCAATAAGACAGTGGTCACTGAGATCGCTACAGAAGACGCCAGTTTTGTACCTGTCAGGGTTATTTGTGAGGATGACATCAAGGAGGGTGGCTTTTTCTGGATTTTTGGTGTCATACCGTGTAGGAGTAAGGATAATCTGCGAGAGATTAAGAGAGTCCCATTGTTTTTGGACCTGCGCAGGAGGGTTGAGCATGTCCCAGTTTAGATCCCCCAGTAGCACAAACTCAGAATGAGTGTGGGGTGCCAGGAGGGTGCTGAGAGTAGGTAGGGTACATGCTGGGGCAGAGGGTGGGCGATAGCAGCCAGCGACTGTCAGTGTAGAGTTATTTGCCAGTTTAATGGTTACGACAAGTAGGTCAAATTGTTTGGGGACAGATTTACTAGTGGCGATAGAACACTGGAGGTGTTGCTTTGTGAATATGACTACTCCACCAGCTTTAGATGATCTACATTATAACCAGCGATGCCGATATCAGAGTCTGGGATATTCTTCTTCAGCCAAGACTCAGTGATGACAAGCACCTCCGAATTTGAGCTGTGAACGAGTACTTTTATCTGGTCAATTGTTGGCAGTAAGCTTCTAGCATTTACATGTAGAAAACCTAAAGCTTTACGAGAGCAGAAGTCAGGGAAACTCAGATCGTTGTGACAACAATTGACATCAAGGCACAGGTCAGAACTAGGGCTACATACAATAGAAGGTCCAGAAAGAACATGTCAGATGATAGTGAACTGTTCATGAACTTGTCATGAAAAGTTCATGAAATATTAGTGAACCATATTCATGAACAGTTCATAAACAGCTCATAACAAAGTTGATGAACTGTTCATGAAAGTGACATGAACATTAAATGGCACTAGGGCAGTTCATGAACTACACATGAAACTCCTGTGTCGGAATGGTTCATGAACAATTCATGGAATATGGTTTTAGGCAGGTTCATGAACAATTCATGAAATTGAGTTTTCAGTGAGTGTGTAGGGATATTGAACCAAGAACATTTCAAGAATTGTTCATGAACATATCAATAACTGTTCATAACAACTTCATGAACCGTTCATGAACAGTTCATACCCAGTCACTGAATATAATTCAATGGCTGGCTATGAACTGTTCATGAACCATTGACTGTGGGTCAATTGGCAACCATAGAAAACAACAATTATGTCAATCACAATGGAACTTTACTCAAATTAACAAACAAACAAACATGTATACAGGTGGAGCACTACAATTAATCCTATCACTATTTGAAGCACAGTTCTTGATACTCAGCTGCACAAAAAATGTTGTTACGGGTCCCAAAAGCTTGGGTACCACAGCAACAATAAATGATTTATGTAGAAAACAGAAAAGTGCAGCAGCAATAATTATACACAGGATCCGGTTGATCGTCTGGAATGCTTCTTATTCAAAATTCAAAGTACACAGTTACATTCAAATAGCTGAACTTTACAAACATCACATTTCTCCATTTAAGTTATCTGTCTGTCACAGTCAATTACTGTATCTCAAGGAGAAATTCAACATAGTCAATATAAATTATTACATTACATTACATTTAGCTGACGCTTTTAATCCAAAGCGACTTACAATAAGTGCGTTCGACCAACAAAATACAAACTTGAAGAAAACAGAATCATATAAGTACATCAGGTTTCATAGAGCAAAAACATTTCAAGTGCTACTCAACTGGCTTTAGGTAAGCCAGTCCATAAGTGCTTTGTTAATTGCTCGAAGTGGAGTCGAAAGAGATGAGTTTTCAGTCTGCCCCGGAAGGTGTGTAAGCTTTCTGCTGTCTTGATGTCAATGGGGAGCTCGATCCACCATTTTGGAGCCAGGATAGCAAACCCACGTGTTTTTGCTGATGGGAACTTGGGTCCCCTTCGCAGCGAGGGTGCAGCGAGCCGTTTGGCTGATGCAGACTGTAGTGCACGTGCTGGGGTGTACGGTTTAACCATGTCCTGGCTGTAGGAAGGGCCAGATCCATTTCGCAGCATGGTACGCAAGTACCATTGTCTTGAAGTGGATTCTAGCAGTTACCGGAAGCCAGTGGAGGGAGCGGAGGAGCGGCGTGGTGTGGGAGCATTTAGGAAGGTTGAAGACCAGGCGAGCCGCTGCATTCTGGATGAGCTGCAGAGGTCGGATGGCACATGCAGGTAGACCAGCCAGGAGGGAGTTGCAGTAGTTTAGGCGTGAGATGATGAGAGCCTGGACCAGAACCTGCGTCGCTTTTTGGGTCAGCTGGGGACGCATCCTCCTGATGTTGTAAAGCGTGTATCTGCAGCAGCGGGTTGTAGCAGCTATGTTTGCAGTGAAGGACAGGTTGTTATCTATAAAACACATAATTGTGTTAATACTTTCTATCAATATATCTATCTTTACCAAATATAACATTATGGAGATCACAAAAATACACTGTCAATGTTAATAAACAAAAAACAAGGCAATGTGCCTGCAAGACTGCACTCAGGTAAGACATATTACCCGTGCGCACCAGCTAACCTGCCTGCGAGCCTTCGCTCAGGTCACATTTACCCAGGTGCGGCTGAAGCCCGCCAAAATGGCATCTATTGTTTCCGACAGTTTAGTATTTTTAAAATACCGTTACTATGTCAAACATGCTCAAAACCTTCTGACACACTCTCCTAAACATCTCCAACATCATATCTAATTCACACAAGTTAACATCGATCATTTTCATCATGTACTGACCTGTAGAAAACAGAAAAGTGGAGCAGCAATAATTATACACAGGATCCGGTTGATCGTCTGGATTGCTTCTGAGGAGGAGGCGGAAGTGTCCCCCCTAAAATAACCCAGATGTCACCGCTCACCTGCCAACGGTTCCACCTTGGCGCTACTTACTCGTACTGCTTCTCAAACAGTACAGATAAACCATAAAATGATATGAATGTCACCAAAATAAATACAGAAAATGTTCAGTTTCAAATAAACTATTGTTTTGTTTTAAGATTAAAAGTTTTAAAAAAGAAAGAAATGTTCAAATAGTAGATGAATATTCAAGAGGTCTTTAAAAACATCACACTGATCATCAAAAGTTCATAAAATGCTCATGAATATTCCAAAATATTCTGAACTTGCCACAATCATCCAAAATTCATGAAATGCTCATAGTCATGAAAAGTTCATGAAATACTCATGCAAACTTTTTGAGGTTTTAATTATAATGTTGTGATTGGCTGGATCATGAAAAGTTCATAAATTGCTCATAAAAGTCTGTCATGAGCAAAACAGGAACTTTATATGAATGAACAATGTTCATAAACATTTCCTGAACTGCTCTTTAAAATGGTTCATGAGCATTTTAAGAATGTTGGTTCATGAACATGACAAGTGAACATATAATGAGTTGTTCATGAATGTTTCATGAGTGCTCATGAACAGCTCATAAAGTCATGAACTCCATCTCGCAGGGGAATTGCCCGATATCATCAGTAATAATTAGGGCTGTCAAGTTAACGCGTTAATAACGCGTTAACGCAAAAAAAAATTAACGCCACTAATTATTTTAACGCGATAAACGCATGTGTATTTTTTTTCCTCGGCCGCCCCGTAGTTTCAGAGCGCATCGAGTTTAAAATACCATCTACAAGCTGATGCTGCTGACAGCCCCGCTCCTGCCGCCCGCTTGCAGCAGACCACACTTCCACGCTCACCGGCAGGCACCGACTGGCCATCGGGAGGGTGGTGTGTGTGTGTGTGGCCCGAGCGAGCGAGAGAGAGACCTTACGTGCATTACCGTACCGCAGTGTGAACGCGGCTATTGTTGTTGTTAGCATCTGGTGCTAGCTAGCTGCGCTAACGGATATGAGGAGCTGTTTAAATGAAAACAGAGGAGCGCCCTATCCACACAACTGCACCGAGCACTTGACTTGATGCAGGAAGCAGACAGCGGGACATTGTACGAGAAGTCAGCACACTCATGATTGCAGCAACATGATTGCAGCGTCCAGGCAGCTCCCGTTCGAGTATATGCCTTGAGTTGCACATAACTCCAACGATCACACACACACACACACACACACCACACACACACACACACACACACACACACACACACACACACACACACACACACACACACACACACACACACCATTTGTATTGTATGAGAGGTTCCAGGTTGAATTGAGGCGAATATTTGTAATGTTCAGAGGTTGTTGTGTTTAATATTCATGAGAATATTTGTCATTGTTCAAATGATAATGAACATTAGCATAAAGCATATTTGTCCACTCATATATTGATAAGAGTATTAAAAACTTGAAAAATATTCCTCTAAGTTACATTTAGAACAGATAAAAAATGTGCGATTAATCGCGATTAACTATGGACAATCATGCGATTAATCGCGATTAAATATTTTAATCGACTGACAGCCCTAGTAATAATACAATCAGGGCACGGCCAAGAGCTAGCAGTGAGTCACAATGCCTAGTTTGTTTTGTGCGCACAATGACAGTGGAATGTAATGTAATAATCTTGTGTAGAGACCTCATAATCACACAAGATAGTAGTGGCATGGTGTCAGAGTTTATGTTTGGTGTTAGCCCAAGGAACCTGAATATCAGCAACGAGTCATAGTCTCTGCCTACTGTATGGATACAGTTTGTTACGCAGGTGGGCAGCACTGCTGATGTTAAGTGCGTCGGTTCGCATTTGTTATGTGCAGGAGGGGGTGGGGAGGCGGCGAGTAACGCAAAGAAAAAGCAGTATAGTTTGAGATTAGCCATTGTTAGTCCAGTGAGGTAGGAAGCAGCACTCACCCAGAGGTCAACAGTCCTTGGTATCAATATATAATATCGATAGTTCGTGGTTATCCAGAGGTTAGCAGTCCGTAGTCCAGCAAGCTAACAGGTTGGTTAGCTAGCAGGTAGTTAACAGCAGGGCAGGTGGAACCAGGCCTCAGCGGTGTCTGCAGCTTTACTTCCTGTGTTTTTGTGAATCACTCCATCCTAATCCAGGGATTTGTTGTAAACCATTGAAAAATACATCCGGAGACGGGGAGAATAACTCCAATCCAGAAGGTGCGTGCGTGCGTGCGTGCGTGCGTGCGTGTGTCCACTGGAGCCGGGAGCCAGGTGGCGGAGCCGCAAAAGCCGCAGAAGAAGACCCGGTGTGAGACACAGTGCGTGTCCACTCGTCAGCCGCCAGTCGTTAGTGCTACAGTACCTGTTCAAACTTAAAATATGTCACAAATTGTAGGAAAAAAACATTGTATTCCCACTTTTCTCCAAGGCTACATACATGAACACAGTGTTTTTCTTTCTACAGTAAAGCTCGTCATGACTTTACATTCCAACAGACATTTTGAAGGGTTAGCTGGCTTATCACGACAGGTGAGATAAAGTGTATGCAAGTTAACACGATCACCTGAGCAGAAGTAATGCAACCAGCCGGAAGTCACTCAATCAGACATAATGCAACACATGTTGAGAACAGTGTCCAAAAAGTAGAGAACAGTTCCCTGCAGATTCATATTTGTTTACTTTAAAGTTTGAAAACAACTTTTGAGACCAAATTGTTCAGACCTTAGTGGAGATCTGACTTTGGGTGTGTTTGTGTATGTGTGCTTACTGCCTCAAGCTGTGGGTCCCAGTCCTGTTATTTCAGTGGCCATTAGAGAAATAGCGACCACTTACTGCACACACACACACACACACACACACACACACACACACACACACACACACACACACACACACACACACACACACACACACACACACACACACACACACACACACACACACACACACACACACACCACACACACACACACACACACACACACACACACACACACACACACACACACACACACACACACACACACACACACACACACACACACACACACACACACACACACACACACACACACACACACACACACAGTAGGAACTAAATGTTGTACATTTGCTTCCTGCAGCTGAAGTCCTTTCCTGCAGTACGGCAGCTTGCTGGTTGTTCACTGTCCTGTGACTGGAAGAGTTTGGCCAGTTTTTGCAGAAGGCAGGAAAGGAAAAATAACATGTACTAAATTCAAAGATATAGGGCCCTTTTAGGTCAGACTAATTTTCTCTGGACTTTCTGGAATGTCAGTTTGATCTGAACCAACATTTATGGTAACCCCCTAAACAAATTATCTGTGTTATTGTGTTGCACTGTTGGAGGAGCCTGTGACCTAAGATTTTCTTTGTCATAACTACACTGTAGCTATGTACAAGCGACAATAAAAGCCTTGCATCTTGAAATCCCAGACCAAATAGCTGAACTTTGGTCCAATCAAAAGAAGCTTGTCTAGGTCTGTATCAAAAATAACCATTGTACAATCTACTTTTTAGTCTCTGAGCATTTTTAAAATAAGCTAATTTAAAATAAGCCAATTTATTTGAACAATTTGTAACCCTGAAAAAACTGATTTTGGTACTGATTGGCTAGTTTTCTTTGGATTGGTTGATCTAGACTTGAGACTAAAGTCAGATTTGTCAGGGATAGGGGAATATTGTTATGTTAAGCCTATCAGAAGCACACCTGGGCAGGCCATGTCTTTGCTGTCACTCTGCATAATAATTAGCTCTATGCTTCTTTTTGTTTCAGGTAGAGTTGGAATATTTTGAACAGTGATCTTTCAGAGAAATGTTTATTCGGTTTTAGGGAACAGCCGTAACGGAATTTGTGTGAATGGGTGAATTCTGACTATAAAATGTAAAAACGCTTTGAGGGGCCGTATTTGAGAATAAACCTAAGTATCCATTGGGAAGATAGAGAATGGGGGTTTGAGGAGGCTTGCAATGATCAGACACAGCAAGGATAGATGACAGCAAGAGAGAAAGAAACCATTTCAAAAATGTACAGCAGCAGGATGACTTGTAGACCTCCACCAAGGCTGTTTCAAATAGTGAAAAACAATGCATGTGTAATCCAACACTCCGAAGTGTATAACGGTATTTCTTGAGCAAGGATACAGCTTTTCACCAAGTCGTGTATCTGTAATCCCTCTACAGACAAACTACAAACCATCAATCCAGACCGAAAACATAACCTCCATTGTGAAGGTATTCCTGATTGAACTTCATTAGTTTGTGTTTACCCCTGAGACAAAGACAATGCGCTTCTATGTGGTTTAACCAGGGGAAAGCTTTTAAAGTTGAAATAAGAGTGTGTTAATATTGTGATATTGTGTTTTTGTACTACAGTTTTTGTGCGTATGTGCGTGCCAATTACATCCATATCTTATCCTAACAATAACCATGTCTCCAGCAAGACCTCTCATTCCCACTGTAGGGAAATAGGATTAGTATACGGGCCGTGTAGGCCAAAATTCAAACTCACCTCACACACACACTACTGAAAACATCTGGCCTTGCACACACACTACTGAAATACTCTCACATTCACTACTGAACACCTCACACACGCACACTACTGAAAACACCTGGCCTTGCACATACACACTACTGAAATACTCTCACATTCACTACTGAACACCTCACACACACACACTACTGAAAATTAAGCCTCACACATATTACTGAAAATGAACCTCACACACACGCAACTGAAAATTAACCTCACGCACACACTACTGAAAACCTCTGGCCTTGCACACACACTACTGAAAATCTCTCACATTCACTACTGAACACCTCACACACACGCTACTGAAAATTAACCTCATACACACACTATTGAAATCCTCTCACATTCATTACTGAACACCTCACACACACACTACTGAAAATTAACCTCACACACACACTCCTGAAAAACATTTTACTGAAAGGTTCTCAGTAGGGAATGTGCATGTGTTTCACCTATGTGTGTGTGAGGGGATTCTTGCTGTAACGGAAGTCATTCTTGCTGGAACGGAAGTCATCTGCAAGTGGTCTCTTTGCTAGCCCCGTTAGCTTCATTAGCTCCAGGCTGCTACTCGGAAGTGTTTGTTGTGTTGATGCCTAGTGGAGTATTCTTCATTGAAATATCGCACTTATCTTATGGCTCTGCGGTTCAAACAGACCGTCCATGAATGCAGTTTATTCAGTAAGTGAAATTCAAGCACTTTATTTCTTACTTGTCTTTTTATTCAGCTAACAAGCGAGATGAAGCTACATCTGTGCTAACGATGCTATCCGTAGCATACAAGTTAAAACATAATAGAGAAGTGTAAAACATTAAGAAGGATTATACTGTAAAACATTAAGAAGGATTATACTGTAAAACATAAGGCTTCTCGTGAGGTTGGTAAAATAAGGTCATGCTTGTACATTAGTTAGTTTGCTAGTTAGGTAACTATATGCATTGTTATTTAAAATAGCTATGCTCGACGATGCAGACAGCTAGCGTCACATTAGTGTTGAAGAGCAGAGTACTGTATGAGATTAACCTCACTATAAGATCTGTGTCTCTGAAAAATATGAATCTCACATTTCCAGTTGGTTCCAGAAATAACGTTAACGTAGATATTGCAATATGGTTTGTTGAGCTGGAGTTGATTATTGAAGCTTACTGGTTAACGTTCATCATATTAAACGAACGAACCCAAAGGTTGTTGTTTGTATTAATATTATTACCAATACTTACTTAGCATTTTATTACCATTACACTGGAGAAACCGACTTATTGTGGCAGCAGAACGTGAACATGTAACTTAATGCCTGCATTTGAGGACGAAAAATAGCTCAGTCAATGCTTTAGGGACAAGGACATGATTTGTTTAAATATTAGATGACGTTATGTGTGCTTCTGTGACAATGAAGCTTATTAATTGCATTACATGTGTTGAAGATGTTTGTCTTTTGCCCCTACGTGTGTGTTACAAATGAATGTGAATATGGCATAGGACAAATATTTAAATTGACTGTCTCATGAAAAACTATTCCAAAATAAAAAAGACCCCAACTAGACAATAATACACAAGCCAACTGATAAGATACAGTAAGGGCTTTGATATCAAGCACTTTTTTTAAGGATAACAAAAATATTATCACATGACATTTGCATGTAAAAAAAAAGTCTGTGACCAACACATTGTTACTTTACATATATATCTGTTTGTTTAAAGTGTCCAGGTGATGCAGCAGACAGACCAGAGAATGCTGACCACGAGAGACATACCTACTGTATTCCTAACATCAGTGAACTTCAGCATGGACTCAAAGGTACAAAGACTTCTTTCATACTGTACAAAGAATCGAGAAGCGTTCTGGTTTAAATAGATAAAGTAAAAACTATAATCAGCTTTCACATTTCAATGTATTTAAGTCAATTATTATTTTACATTGTGATAATTGCTACCATTTGTCTCTACATATTGTCTGTAAAAGACGTGGTAAAAGTGGTTCTTGCAGTGAGACAACCGAGCAGTTGAATATTATTTAATAAGATATTTTAATGTTGATTAAATGAAGACTGTTCATTCATAATCTGATTATCTTTGTAGTACAAAGTGATGAATTAAAAAAACACATTAAAAGTAAAAAAATACATTATTTCTACAGCCGCTAAATAAACAAACCTCTTTCATAAATAACACACTTGCTCTGCAATAATGTCATATGTGTCTTGTCTTTTCTGTTAGGACAGGCACAACTGCCTCACCGTTTTCTCAGAGGGGCAAGAAGAAAATGAAAAGCTGATTCCATATTAAAGACCAATACAGGACATTCACTAAGAAACTACACATTTATTGTGAACACAAAGTCAAACAGGACCATAATTTGTTTGTGACAGCTGAGCCCAGTATGTGCTCACAGATGCAGTTAGGGGGTTTCTTCATCAGGCTTGGTCCTCCTCCATCAGGCCTGGTCCTCCTCCCAGAGAAAGACCTCTCCACCTCAGTCCTCTCCAGCCAAACCCACAGACAGGACATCCGTCATGCTGAGGTTTCTCCCAAAGTCTCTGCACGCTGTCTCAATTGATCCACACTGTGAATATGAGAGGGAAATGTGTGTCATAAATGCTTTAGACAATAAGAAATATGAAGTTAACTATAAGGAATGGCTCATTCTTTTTTAAATAGACAAAACTATTACTGTATTTCAATATCTCATGTCTGAAAGTTTAATTTAAAAGAAGAGGCCCTAAAAATAAAGATTGGTATATCAATAAATGTAAATGGTAAATGGACTGTACTTATATAGCGCTTTATCCAGTCTTGAAGACCCCTCAAAGCGCTTTACATACTACATGTCGTTCACCCATTCATACAGAGCAGTGTATATTACTCTAGGAACTAACACGCATACACATTCACACACCGTTGGCCATGCCATCGGGTTAAGTATCTTGCCCAAGGATACATCGACATGTTGACTGCATGGGCTGGGATCGAACCCACAACCTTCTGGTGGAAAGACGACCGCACTCCCTCACAGCCACAGTCGCTGCATAGCTATTTTAAATTAACAATAACAATGCATACAGTTACCTAACTAGCAAACTAACTAATGTACAAGCATTACCTTATTTTACCAACCTCACCGAGAAGCCTTATGTTTTACAGTATAATTCTTCTTAATGTTTTACACTTCTCTATGATGTTTTAACTTGTATGCTACGGATAGCATCGTTAGCACAGATGTAGCTTCGTCTCGCTTGTTAGCTGAATAAAAAGACAAGTAAGAAATAAAGTGCTTGAATTTCACTTACCGAATAAACTGCATTCATGGACGGTCTGTTTGAACCGCAGAGCCATAAGATAAGTGCGGTATTTCAATGAAGAATACTCCACCAGGCATCAACACAACAAACACGTTTGAGTAGCAGCCTGGAGCTAATGAAGCTAACGGGGCTAGCAAAGAGACCACTGACTTCCGTTACATTAGAATGACTTCCGTTACATTAGAATGACTTCCGTTACATTAGAATGATTTCCGTTACAGCAATAATCCCCTCACACACACACATAGGTGAAACAAATGCACATTCCCTACTGAGAACCTTTCAGTAAAATGTTTTTCAGGAGTGTGTGTGTGAGGTTAATTTTCTGTATTGTGTGTGTGTGAGGTGTTCAGTAGTGAATGTGAGAGGATTTCAGTAGTGTGTGTGTGTGAGGCTTAATTTTCAGTAGTGTGTGTGTGGTGTTCAGTAGTGGATGTGAGAGGATTTCAGTAGTATGTGTGCAAGGCCAGATGTTTTCAGTAGTGTGTGTGTGATGTGTTCCATAGTGAATGTGAGAGGATTTCAGTAGTGTGCGTGCAAGGCCAGATATGTTCGGTAGTGTGTGTGTGAGGTGTTCGGTAGTGAACGTGAGAGTATTTCAGTAGTGTGTGTGCAAGGCCATATGTTTTCAGTAGTGTGTGTGCGAGGTGAGTTTGAATGTTGGCCTACACGGCCCCTCATAGATTAGTCTCATCTGTACAGAACAGTATGATAAAATAATCGATGGCACTGTAAATATATCCGTTGTGGGACGAATAAATGATTAATTTAATCAACACATGTAATCTCACTTTTACACACTAAAATAACATTAACACATAGTACACGTTTGCTAATGCAGTCTATTTTGTCCCAAGAAAAAGTTCATGACTATCGATACAAAATATATATCAATAAACCTATTGTTCATTTTCGCGGTATTCCCCACACAGTACCAGTACACTATCACTGTAATATTTACACTTACCCATGTCCAAATGGATCCTTGTTGTTGTCTTTGTGTTCTTCTTCTTCAGAATAGTCGAAGACTTCAGGTTCTGAGGCTCTATCTTCACTGCTGCTCGCGAAATAAATCTCTAGCAAAGTCGGCAACTTTTTTTTAGCCATTTTCTCTTTCTCTCTCTCCACACAGACGTAAACTGATGGGAGACACATGGTTTATGTTTTTTTTACTTGGTGGGTAGGTCCTTAGTGATTTCTCGATGTCCATTGGTCATTTCAGACCATGATGGCTACCGGCCGAGATTTCCTTGACGGACACACGAATCCACCAATCCCACACAGTGTAAAGTCAAGCTGCTTTGAGCGGCCATATTGGCTGCTGTGCCCTGGTTACAGTCTCACAGGAGATAGAGCTGGAAAGCTACCCTTCCAGCGATTCCGGATATCTAAATCATGTTTCTACTCCTTATAATCAAAAATATATGATTAATTATGTAAAATGATGCGCATCTGGACGCGCGTCCATCGACTCCAGAGGGTTAACCCTGCAGCAGTTCGACTGAGTTTGCCCCGGAACATGAAGATCCATCCCACCTTCCACGTTTCTAGGATTAAACCTGACCGGGAGAGTCCTATGATTCCCGCCGCCCCTCCACCACCACCCCCTAGGATGATCGATGGGGGTCCTACCTAGACCCTTCGTCGTGTACTCTGTTCCCGTCGCAGAGGAAGAGGGGTTCAATATTTGGTGGACTGGGAGGGCTATGGTCTTGAGGAAAGGCAGTGGATTCCTGCTCCTCATATCCTCAACCCTCAACTCATCCGAGACTTCCACCTGCGTTACCCGGAGCAGCCTTCTAGGACCCACGCTCAACCAGGCGTTAAGCCAGGGGGCACTCGTCCACTACAGACCAGAGGCTTCGTCGAGGGGGAGGGGGAAATGTCATCAGTCGAGGAGGACGAGGATTTCCAGGAGGGAGAAACCGAGAGAGCATTCTCAGATGAGTATTAACCTTTCCCCATACCTCCACCTTCCACCCTGTGTCTGTAGGGTTTTTGTTGATTCTTCTTTAATTCTTTTTTTTTGTTTCTCTCTCCTAGAATTTTCTTAGACGTCAGGAGCCGTCCCTTGAGGGGGGGGTTCTGTCACAGTCTGCTTTCTCACTCACCTATTTTCTGCATTAACATTCCATAGTCACATGGTAGTCACACCCTGTCTCTCTCTCACTCTGTTACACCCATCAGCTCCATTAGTATTTAGGCCCACTTCACTTTCACCTCAGTGCCAGATCGTACTTTGCAGCATGCCAGTCTTTCCCTTCAGATTGCTATCCCGGTTTCGACCCTGCCTGTCCCTGACCAGCCTGCCTCACCTGCTCCCTGACCCGTTCTGTACCCGCGACTCCCATCCTGCTTTCTCCTGGAACCCTCGCATGTCCCCGACCAGCCCTTTGCCTACTATCTGCCGTTTTGTCTCCTACCAGCCTATTGACTTCAATAAAGCTGGTTACCGACTATCCCTGGTTTCCCGTGTTCTGCATTTTGGTCCTCAGCTCGTTTGTGACAGAGACTGGGTGACTGTTCAGAAGGGGCATAACGCGAAACCCTCAGGTCCCCACCAACCCGTTCGCGTATCTAATAGATATTCCCTACTCAGTGAGACACACGCTGAGAAGACAACTCTGGTTATTGGTAGCTCTATTATGAGACACGTGAATTTAGAGACAGAAGCCTCCACAGTCACATGCATTCCGGGGGCCAGAGCGGGCAATGTTGAGGCGCATCTTAAACTGCTGGCTAAAAATAAACATAAATACAGTAGGATTGTTATTCACGTCGGTGGTAATGATGTTCGTTTACGCCAATCAGAATGCACCAAACTTAATGTGGAGTCGGTGTGTAGTTATGCTAAAACAATGTCGGACACCGTAATCTTCTCTGGTCCCCTCCCCAATCTGATCAATGATGACATGTATAGCCGCATGTCATCATTTCATCGCTGGTTGTCTTGGTGGTGCCCAGCAAACAATGTGTACTTCGTAAATAATTGGACAGCCTTCTGGGTAGTGATAATTTAGTTGACTATGACGAAATATGTTCGTCAACAACCTTTTTTTCCCATGACGAAAACGAGACGATGACGAGACGGCACCGACAGCAGTAAACGATAACTGTAACAAAATCATCATGCAATATCGTTGACGAAAAGTGATGAGACGAAAATGTAGTTTACTAAATAAAAACTATGCCAAAATCTCTCTTTACTTTCGTTGACGAAAAATGAGGAGACGAAATATTATCAAAGATCACATTACATCTCTGATAGTCAATTTTTCTCCCAGCAGTTCCACTTCAGGTGCTGCGGCAGGGCAGCAGCTGTGTGTGTCTGTGGGGCGCGCGGCGGTAGATTTGAATTACACCGGGCAGCGGCAAAATATGAACCATCAGGAAAACTCGGGTCTAACTCATGGTCTAACTAACCTTATTTAACAGAAAATAAAATGGCAACAACAGGGCTTGGGAGCAGTGGTCGCACTCGCGTTAACCGAATACCCCCCCCCCGTCAGCGCGAGTGGTTGATAAATCGTGCACTCGACGGGTAATAATGGATTATGACGGAAATGTTACGATCCTGTCCGTCAAAATGATTGACAACGAAAATGTCTAAAGCTACCACTGCTTGGGAGAAAGAAACTATGTGATATTTGGGCCAATTTCGCTACAATGAGACGGAGAAAAAAAGCGAATGCATTGTTTTATCAGAAGGGAAGCAATGTGGCCATAACACAGGTAAAAACACCACAAACCTGACCAGATACTCTCTGCAAAGCTGCATTATTAATCATTTTCATCAAATAAGGACAAGATATAATCCTATTTATTTATATATACTAAAATGACAAATTGTTGGTTTTGGCTAGACTAGTTTGACTGAAATGTTCTATATAATCTGATGACTAAAAAAGACTCAAAAGTCTACTGACAAAAAAGTAGACTAAAATAATTAGTTTTCTTTGACCAAAATAAGACTAAAATGCTCAGACTTTTAGTCGACTAAATCTTGACTAAAATGTTTACTGTTTTAGTCGACTAAAATAAGACTAAAATGCTCATACTTTTAGTCGACTAAAACTTGACTAAATAAAAACCGGATGAAGGTGACTAAATATGACATGAAATTTAACACAGGACTAAGACTAAAACTAAATTAAAAAATAGCTGACGAAATTAACACTACTTCTGGGGAAAACCTGGTCTGATTAAGAGAGACGGCATTCATCCTACTTTGGAAGGTGCAGATCTCATTTTGGCAAACATTTCAGTGCTTTGTGGACTTAATCCATGACAAACTGGAGTTGAGACCAGGAGGCGGAGTCACAGTCTTACACGCTTCTCTGCGCTCTCTCCTAGGCAGTCATCCATAGGAATCCCGAACCCAATACAATACCCAATATTAATGGTGTGTGTGTATGCCCAAGGACAATTTAAGGTAAAACCTAATAGAGATGTCATACATAACAACCTAATAAAAGTAAATGTAACAACTACTACTGTACAGTGCAACAAAAGAGGAAGATTAAAAGTGGTCTCTTAAACATAAGATCTCTAGCATCTAAAGCAATATTGGTAAATTATTTAATATCAGATTATAATATTGATATATGCTGTCTCACTGAAACTTGGTTGAGACATGAAGAATATGTCAGCATAAATGAGGCCACTCCACCCAGCCATATCAATACTCATATGGCCCGTACATCTTATTTGTTACAGTATACCGTGCACCAGGTACTCAGAATTCTTATCAGAATTCTGAGTTTTTATCAACTTAACTTGGTACTTAAAACAGATAAAGTAATTATCGTAGGTGACTTTAATATTCATGTTGACGATGATAGAAAATAGCCTTACTGTACATTTAACTCTATATTAGATTATGTTGGTTTCTGTCAGAGTGTAAATAAACCAACCCACTGCTATAATCACACTCACTCACACAAAATAAAGCAAAAGTCGAGACTACTTGAAAGGATATGGCGTTCCACTAAACTTGAAGAATTTCGTTTAATTTGGCATATTACTCACAATGAATATAAGAAAGCACTGCGTAAAGCGAGAGCAGCCTACTACTCTTCATTAATAGATGAGAATAAGAATAATGCAAGATTTCTTTTCAGCACTGTAGCCAGGCTGACAGAGAGCCACAGCTCGATTGAGCCTTCTATTCCCATAGCACTCAGTAGTAATGATTTTATGTGCTTTTTAACGATAAACTTGTTACTCTTAGAAACAAAATTAATGACCTCTTGCCTTTGACCAGTATAGTGTTATCAACAGCTCCCGGAAACGTAAGTTCTAATATTACACTAGATAGTAAACTAGAATGCTTTTCAGCCATAAACCTTGAACAATTACATTCAATGATTCTCTCTTCTAAACCATCAACGTGCATGTTAGACCCAATTCCAACTAAGCTGTTGAAGGAAGTTTTTCCATTAATTAGCACTTCTTTATTAAATATTATGAATATGTCTTTATTATCAGGCTATGTTCCACAATCATTCAAAGTAGCAGTGATAAAACTGCTTAAAAAGCACAACCTCGATCCAGAGGTTTTAGCCAACTATAGACCTATTTCTAATCTTCCGTTCCTCTCAAAAAATATTGAGAAAGCGGTCGCAAAACAGTTGTGTGATTACTTAAAAAACAATGATTTATTTGAAGATTGTCAGTCTGGCTTTAGAACACATCATAGCACAGAGACAGCTCTGATTAAAGTCACAAATTACATTCTAATAGCCTCAGACAAGGGACTTGTCTCTATTCTTGTTTTGCTCGATCTCAGTGCTACATTTGATACTATCGACCATACTATCCTATGGCAAAGATTAGAGCACTTAGTTAGCATACAGGGAACTGCTTTAGGCTGGTTTAGGTCCAATCTATCAGAACGTTCTCAGTTTGTACATGTCAACGATGAATCTTCCACGCAAACCAAAGTAGGCATGGAGTGCCACAGGGCTCAGTGCTCAGACCTATTTTGTTCACATTATATATGCTTCCGTTAGGCAATATTATAAGGAATCATTCTGTAAACTTTCATTGTTATGCGGATGATACTCAACTATATTTATCAATCAAGCCTGATGAAATGAATCATCTAAATAAAATGCAAGGACTTAAAAACGTGGATGACCTTACATGTTTTGATGTTAAACACGACCAAAACTGAAGTTATTGTACTTGGCCCGAAGAATCTACGAAACAAATTATCTAAAGATATACTAACTATGGATGGCATTAATTTGGCCTCCAGTGAGACAGTAAGGAATCTTGGTATTATATTTGATCAGGATTTATCCTTTAACACCCACATAAAATCAATTTCAAGGACCGCCTACTTCCATCTACGTAACATTGCAAAAATCAGGCATATCTTGCCTCAAAACGATGCAGAGAAACTAGTCCATGCATTTGTTACTTCAAGGCTGGATTATTGTAACTCCTTATTATCAGGGTGTACCAAGAAGTCAGTGTACTAACCAGAGTTAGGAAAAGGGACCACATTACTCCTGTTCTGGCTGCCTTACACTGGCTCCCTATAGAACACAGGATAGCATTTTAAAAATTCTTCTTCTCGCCTTCAAAGCCCTTAATAGGCAGGCGCCATCTTACCTTAAAGAACTCATTATACCCTACTGTCCTACTAGGGCATTGCGTTCCAAGAATGCAGGGTTGTTGGTTGTTCCTAGAGTCTCTAAAAGTACAATGGGAGCCAGAGCCTTTTCTTATCAAGTTCCACATTTGTGGAATCAGCTTCCAGTTTGTGTTCAGGCGGCAGACACCCTATCCGTTTTTAAGAGTGTGCTTAAGACCTTCCTTTTTGATAAAGCTTATAGTTAGGGCTGATTAGATTCAGCCCCTAGTTTTGCTGATATAGGCTTAGTTTCTCGGGAGACATCTTACTTCTTCCTTCTCTCTGTCTATACCTGTGTACTCATGTTCCGATTAACCCAGCCTCCCCAAATGTCTTTCTTGATGGTGTCTATATACGCCGGAATCCGGAGTCATGGATGATCCTGCGGTCCTGTTTCCTGGATCGCAGGCCCTGGATCTTGAGTCGTGGCTGTGGTCCTGGATGGATATCCTAGTGGATTCATCTTCTTATTATACACACATGCATTTCCAAACATTTGGACTAGCTATGTTGCAAATGTATTATCTTTTCAATTTACACATGGCATCTATTGCACGTCTGTCCGTCCTGGGAGAGGCATCCGTCCTCTGTTGCTCTCCCTGAGGTTTGTCCCATTTTCCCCTTTAAACTGTGGGTTTTCTTCAGAAGTTTTTCCTTGTACGATGTGAGGGTCAAAGGACAGAGGGTGTCGTATTGTCATACTGATATTCTGTACACACTGTGAAGACCACTGAGACAAATGTAACATTTGTGATATTGGGCTATATAACTAAACATTGATTGATTGATTTAAATAAAAGCCTCAGCTAAATGTAATGTAATGTAATTAAATGTGAAATAAAGGCAAATTACTAAAAGTAGATCTATATTTTCTAACTTCGTGTTGTCCTTATGGAACTATCCCGTTACGTATAACAGGTTGTATAGGGCATACACACAGAGCCGTTAGGCCCCCCAGAGCATTCCGTCCGCAGATCTATCCACCTTGGGACCCGTTATCGTTTGCAGGGTCCGTTTCCGCGTTTCTGTTACGGCCTCATGTGAACGAACCGGCTATACGAAAGAGAAAAGTAGCAGATACAACCGTTTGCGTTCTCATGTAAACAGCACATAAGTGTCAGTGGCACATTGTGTGGTCACTGCTTCATGCTGTGCAGCTTTCAGATAATCCCCAGCCATGACATCTCTTCCTCTACTGTATTTTTATGATCTACTATCTATGTTTATAGCATTTATGTATTTGTTAAACCTTATTTAAGAGTATTCATTATATTTTAGCGTGCCCTTTCACAATGGGAGATAATAGAAAGTGGTCCTTAATATCCTGGCATTGTTTTTGTCTGAATGAAATGTTAATGTTGTTGATCTGCTATCATCCTTATTTTTTTAATCTAGGGTTAATGGGAATGGGAGTCTGAATAGGGATGTTGTGAATGTCTCACTGCAATTCTACAAAGCGGTTTATTTTTTAAACTCTCAAGAAGTCCTAGGGATTGGGAATAAGAAAGTGTTGTTCTATGATAGAATCAACCTGCTTACAATGTGTCGTGTTGAGACCGTTCAAACAACCAAAGACAGAGGAAATCCCATATTCTCAAGGATGGCAAACAGAATTGCAAATAGTGGATCATCTACTTTATAGATGGCTACAATACAACTGTTTCAACAAACTGCTATATATTACACAGTAATGGACTGGTTTATTTGTGAAGAGTGAAGAAAATTCCTAATTAAATATGCTAAATACACAAATAAAGTGGTCCTACATACACAAATGTAACCTACTTAAGGCAGTCAGCGAATTATCTCCCATTTTATAGTAGTTTTAAATGGTGAATAATTTCCTGAAACCGAGAGCACACAGTCCTAGTGTCTTGCTTGGTACAATAGCTGAATAGAAGTTGATTAACAGAAAATCTGATTTAGGGAGAAATTGCAGATATTTGGTTCTGTTTTGCTCACCAAAATCTACAGACAAATTTAATATCTTAAATGTGTAAAACTGTTTTTCATCAATATATTATAGGTCTCAGATATATACAAACCTGTCTCTGAAGTGTTTGACTCGAAATACCAAACAGGTCATTGTAGCATCCCATAAACCCCTCTTTTTCAAATGTGCCGATTCTCTGTCTGTTACTTTAGATAAAAATAAGGAGCCACGCCCCTCTGAGAGATATTTGGTTGAAAAGAACACAACAGTGCTCTAGGAGGAGATTCCGGCGATAAGGTGTGGGGGGGGGTTACCTTAGTTAGTTATTGGCTAATGGTTACTGTTATGACCTGGCTCAAAAGGCCACAACAAAAAGGAGACACACCATGCTGACGGTTAACAAAATATGTTTATTTAGGACAAACAAATCAAATTAAGTCAAAACCAGTAAAGTATGAGGTGTGGATGTCAGTGGTATCAGTAATGTAAATGCAGGGTGAGGATTGTATGGACATTATGTGTGTGAGAGTGTTGAAGTGCACAAAGTAAAGCAACGGAAGAAACTCATAGTATACTCAACAAAACCGGAGTGCCTGCAGGGAAAAGCCGAGAGCACAGACAGGAGCAGAGAGGCTTTAAAATAGCTGCAGAGCACCAGCCCCAGGTGCCCTGAGTTACTGCAATCAATGCAGCCAATGCAGCACAGCCACACCCTCTCTATTGATGGACCCACAGGGGCATCACAGCACCCCCCCTGAAGACGGGGCCCCAAAGGGGTCCACGACAACCCAACATTCTTCTTAACTACAGCCTTGCGACTTTTTATTGCTTCTTCGCCTCCACCGCCTTTATGTCCCACTCCTCCTTGGGTTGGCTGGCGTTGAGCCACAGCATGTAGGCGCTCATCGGCCTCGCCGACCTCCTTCGGCCTCCTCTCCTTCGGCCTCCTCTCCTTCGCTTTGCGGGGTTTCCTCTCTTTCTTCTCCTTCACCACTTTGACTGTCTTCTCCTTCTTGTTTCTCGATCTCAAAGTCAAAGGACCTTGCTGGACCACTTTTTCCAGACTCCGAAACAGATAGGTCAGTGGACATCCTACGGCTCTGCATGCGTGCAATATTATAAACTGGAGACACACTTGGAAATTGCAAACCACTCTCATCTGGCTCCCCAGATGCCACCGGCCTGGAAACCACCACAGGTGGTGGCACACCAGCCCACACAGCACTACTAGCGAGATCGTTGCCCAAAATCATATGTATCCCATCAAGTGGCACACCGATAGACACAACTCCCCGTACCAGCTCACAATCCAGCACTACTGTATGACGTCGCACTGGAATCAAGCCCATCTCCATGCCCCTCATCAGCACAAAATCCCCCGTTTCTGTCTGACGAAAAAGCCAACACTGACTCAACAATGAATGAGTATCTAGCCGCTGTATCACACAACAACTTAATTGGCACATATTTGTCACTACCGACTACTGATACAACCGCTTCAGTGATGAACGGCTCAAAACCAGAAACCGCATCAGCACAAATCGGCTTCCTATCAGGCACCATGCCCGAGCCTACACCAAACAGGTTTTTTTTCAACACGGCAGAACAACACATGGCTGGAGCAAGTGGTGCCAAACGAGGCTGCCCCTTAGTTTCCAGCAACGGACACTGCTCCTTCCAATGACCCTCTCCTCTGCAATAATGACATAGGTCCACTTTGGCCCCCTCGGGTCGCCCTGTACCTACAAATATACGGGAGGAGCCTGGTGAAAACTTTGCACCACCGCGGGCATACCCATCGTCTTCTCCACGTTTCCAATCACCCCTAGAATACTTCTCAGTAAAACTGCCCTTATGTGTCAACACAAAATCGTCTGCAAATTCAGCCGGAGCTAAACGCGGTGGAAGGTTTCTGTTAATTCACATAAGTGGCCACACGCTGAGGGAGAATGTTTTTAAATTGTTCCAAGACAATGAGTTCACAAAGACCGTCAAGGGTTAGGGTTAGTTTTTCCGGTTATTTTTATTTTGAAATTCAGTTCCTGACGGACACCAAAAAAGCCCGAGATTATGGAATTAAACCAATAAATAAAAGCAAGGATAATTATGTGTTTTTGGTGAGTAAATAACAGTGTTATTTTGAAAAGAACAACAAATTAGAAGGAAAAAAGATTTAAAAAATACAGATTTCAGTATCCTGAGGCTCTGAGCCCCATTTATTTTCCTCACAGACGGCAACAAAAGTCCGAAATTATACGATTTAAAATAAAAGCAATAATTGTGGCTTGATATTGAGTGAGAACATGTTTTTATGAACCACACAGCTTCCGGTCTTCCACGACCCGACCGGAGAAAAAGACGTGCTGCAGCCTGCAGGCACGAAACACGTTACCAGTAGAAATACATTGCTTTTAAAATCGTCCTGTGCAACACGAAAACAAGGGGCAAATTGTGATGGTGAACACGAATCAATAGATTAAAAATCGTGTTCATGAACACGAAATGCCGTGAGACTGGGTTGCCCCACCACAGCAATGTCATAGTGCTCTGCTATTTCGATCAACTGCGCCTTCTGGCAATCTTCTAATAAAGACACTGAGGTCGCATCCACAAACGCTGACAAAGATCCATAATAGCCAATCAGAAAGCAAAGTATTAAACTGCCAACACGCATGGGCATAAGATTAACCCAACAGAGAACTTCCCCCTAACTGCCTAAACAAAATCTTCCTAATCTCACCTAGTCTTCATGTGGCTTGCGGTGGGTAATTACACACTGGAACCCGGCGGAGTTATGGAGCGACCTGCACGCAGGTAACACCAAGAACTCACACGGACGTGCCCCCGAGACAGCTGTCCGAAAATAGCTGACACTAACCACAACACTATGAAAACAACAAAAAGACGCAGCCCAAGGGGAAACGCCACTTAAGCCTAGCGGGGAAAACTCTTTACCAAACGCGTAACAAACAGCAACATCTGGCACACAAAACTTGACGACATGTCAAACACTAAAGCTTCCTGAAACGCAAAAAAACATGATGTGTCCCCCAAATAGTAGCATTGAACTAGCACACAGCTGGACCACCTCAACTAATTAGCTGCTCAAATGACGCCATGTGCTCTGAGCACTACACAAACTTTTAACCAAATAACCCGTAGGACGAGCCCCCATGTGTTATGACCTGGCTCAAAAGGCCACAACAAAAAGGAGACACACCATGTTGACGGTTAACAAAATATGTTTATTTAGGACAAACAAATCAAATTAAGTCAAAATCAGTAAAGTATGAGGTGTGGATGTCAGTGGTATCAGTAATGTAAATGCAGGGTGAGGATTGTATGGACATTATGTGTGTGAGAGTGTTGAAGTGCACAAAGTAAAGCAACGGAAGAAACTCATAGTATACTCAACAAAACCGGAGTGCCTGCAGGGAAAAGCCGAGAGCACAGACAGGAGCAGAGAGGCTTTAAAATAGCTGCAGAGCACCAGCCCCAGGTGCCCTGAGTTACTGCAATCAATGCAGCCAATGCAGCACAGCCACACCCTCTCTATTGATGGACCCACAGGGGCATCACAGCACCCCCCTGAAGACGGGGCCCCAAAGGGGTCCACGACAACCCAACATTCTTCTTAACTACAGCCTTGCGACTTTTTATTGCTTCTTCGCCTCCACCGCCTTTATGTCCCACTCCTCCTTGGGTTGGCTGGCGTTGAGCCACAGCATGTAGGCGCTCATCGGCCTCGCCGACCTCCTTCGGCCTCCTCTCCTTCGGCCTCCTCTCCTTCGCTTTGCGGGGTTTCCTCTCTTTCTTCTCCTTCACCACTTTGACTGTCTTCTCCTTCTTGTTTCTCGATCTCAAAGTCAAAGGACCTTGCTGGACCACTTTTTCCAGACTCCGAAACAGATAGGTCAGTGGACATCCTACGGCTCTGCATGCGTGCAATATTATAAACTGGAGACACACTTGGAAATTGCAAACCACTCTCATCTGGCTCCCCAGATGCCACCGGCCTGGAAACCACCACAGGTGGTGGCACACCAGCCCACACAGCACTACTAGCGAGATCGTTGCCCAAAATCATATGTATCCCATCAAGTGGCACACCGATAGACACAACTCCCCGTACCAGCTCACAATCCAGCACTACTGTATGACGTCGCACTGGAATCAAGCCCATCTCCATGCCCCTCATCAGCACAAAATCCCCCGTTTCTGTCTGACGAAAAAGCCAACACTGACTCAACAATGAATGAGTATCTAGCCGCTGTATCACACAACAACTTAATTGGCACATATTTGTCACTACCGACTACTGATACAACCGCTTCAGTGATGAACGGCTCAAAACCAGAAACCGCATCAGCACAAATCGGCTTCCTATCAGGCACCATGCCCGAGCCTACACCAAACAGGTTTTTTTTCAACACGGCAGAACAACACATGGCTGGAGCAAGTGGTGCCAAACGAGGCTGCCCCTTAGTTTCCAGCAACGGACACTGCTCCTTCCAATGACCCTCTCCTCTGCAATAATGACATAGGTCCACTTTGGCCCCCTCGGGTCGCCCTGTACCTACAAATATACGGGAGGAGCCTGGTGAAAACTTTGCACCACCGCGGGCATACCCATCGTCTTCTCCACGTTTCCAATCACCCCTAGAATACTTCTCAGTAAAACTGCCCTTATGTGTCAACACAAAATCGTCTGCAAATTCAGCCGGAGCTAAACGCGGTGGAAGGTTTCTGTTAATTCACATAAGTGGCCACACGCTGAGGGAGAATGTTTTTAAATTGTTCCAAGACAATGAGTTCACAAAGACCGTCAAGGGTTAGGGTTAGTTTTTCCGGTTATTTTTATTTTGAAATTCAGTTCCTGACGGACACCAAAAAAGCCCGAGATTATGGAATTAAACCAATAAATAAAAGCAAGGATAATTATGTGTTTTTGGTGAGTAAATAACAGTGTTATTTTGAAAAGAACAACAAATTAGAAGGAAAAAAGATTTAAAAAATACAGATTTCAGTATCCTGAGGCTCTGAGCCCCATTTATTTTCCTCACAGACGGCAACAAAAGTCCGAAATTATACGATTTAAAATAAAAGCAATAATTGTGGCTTGATATTGAGTGAGAACATGTTTTTATGAACCACACAGCTTCCGGTCTTCCACGACCCGACCGGAGAAAAAGACGTGCTGCAGCCTGCAGGCACGAAACACGTTACCAGTAGAAATACATTGCTTTTAAAATCGTCCTGTGCAACACGAAAACAAGGGGCAAATTGTGATGGTGAACACGAATCAATAGATTAAAAATCGTGTTCATGAACACGAAATGCCGTGAGACTGGGTTGCCCCACCACAGCAATGTCATAGTGCTCTGCTATTTCGATCAACTGCGCCTTCTGGCAATCTTCTAATAAAGACACTGAGGTCGCATCCACAAACGCTGACAAAGATCCATAATAGCCAATCAGAAAGCAAAGTATTAAACTGCCAACACGCATGGGCATAAGATTAACCCAACAGAGAACTTCCCCCTAACTGCCTAAACAAAATCTTCCTAATCTCACCTAGTCTTCATGTGGCTTGCGGTGGGTAATTACACACTGGAACCCGGCGGAGTTATGGAGCGACCTGCACGCAGGTAACACCAAGAACTCACACGGACGTGCCCCCGAGACAGCTGTCCGAAAATAGCTGACACTAACCACAACACTATGAAAACAACAAAAAGACGCAGCCCAAGGGGAAACGCCACTTAAGCCTAGCGGGGAAAACTCTTTACCAAACGCGTAACAAACAGCAACATCTGGCACACAAAACTTGACGACATGTCAAACACTAAAGCTTCCTGAAACGCAAAAAAACATGATGTGTCCCCCAAATAGTAGCATTGAACTAGCACACAGCTGGACCACCTCAACTAATTAGCTGCTCAAATGACGCCATGTGCTCTGAGCACTACACAAACTTTTAACCAAATAACCCGTAGGACGAGCCCCCATGTGTTATGACCTGGCTCAAAAGGCCACAACAAAAAGGAGACACACCATGTTGACGGTTAACAAAATATGTTTATTTAGGACAAACAAATCAAATTAAGTCAAAATCAGTAAAGTATGAGGTGTGGATGTCAGTGGTATCAGTAATGTAAATGCAGGGTGAGGATTGTATGGACATGTATGTGTGTGAGAGTGTTGAAGTGCTAAAAGTAAAGGAACTGAAGAAACTCATTGTATACTTAACAAAACCGGAGTGCCTGCAGGGAAAAGCCGAGAGCACAGACAAGGAGCAGAGAGGCTTTAAAATAGCTGCAGAGCACCAGACCCAGGTGCCCTGAGTTATTGCAATCAGTGCAATCAATGCAGCCAATGCAGCACAGACAGAACAGCCACACCCTCTCTACTGATGGACCCACAGGGGCATCACAGTTACACAAGCCAAAACATCGTTATGACATCATAAAGTGGCCAACATCTGATCAGCTAATTTTCGGACAGGTTTTTGTGTCTTCGGACAAAAAGTGAGCACATATTTTTTCCTGAACCTTTCAGAATCTCTTTAAACAGAGTAGACACATGTTTATGTATAAAATACATGAAAAAGTGGATTTTGCATAAAATATCCTTGTTATATGTATTTGAGAGAAACATTCACAGCTCAGTTCACAGCTGTGGAAAGGCAAGGCAAGGCAATTTTATTTATATAGCACCTTTCAGCACGCAATTCAGTGCTTTACAAAATAAAAACAAAAGACATTTAAGAATAAATAAACACATTATTTAAGAATAAATAAACACATTATTAAATGGCATTTAAAAACAGGCATAAAAAAGCAAAGATAATGAAATAAATAAATAAACACAGCAGGTACTGAATACATGAATAAAAGGCATACTGGAGTGTGAGTATGAACAGCTCAATTAAAAGCAGCTGCAAATAGATATTTGTTTTTTTCTAAATCCTGTTGCGACATTAGTTTTTTAATCCTAGATATGTTCTTCAGGTGATAGTATGCAGACTTAATAACTGTTGTAATGTGACAGACCTGAATTTGAACAGAGTCCATCACTGCACCTAGATGTCTAGCTTTATGAGTTACTTTGTATTCTGCCGACTGAAGCTCTGCGATTACTTTTAATCGGTCTTTCTTTGCTCCAAAAACAATGATCTCAGTTTTTTGTTTGTTCAATTGGAGAAAGTTCTGAGTTATCCAGTCATTGATGTGCTCAATGCACTTGCTAATTGTTCTAATAGGAGAGTAGTCTCCCGGTGTAATTTTTAAATATATCTGGGTGTTGTCTGCATATATGTGATAGCTTAGATCGCTGTTTTTAATCATTTGAGCCAGTGGTAGCATATAGATATTAAAAAACAAAGGTCCTAATATGGAGCCTTGAGGAACCCTGCTTGACATACTTGTCATGGTTGATTTGTAATTGCCTATTGAGACAAAGTGTGTTCCGTCCTTTTAAGTAGGAACTAAACCAATTTAGAGCTGTTGCTGAAACTCCCACCCAGTTTTCTAGACGGTCTTGCAATATGTTGTGGTCAACAGTATCAAAGGCAGCACTGAGATCTAATAATACTACCACTGATATTCTGCTACTGTCTGTGTTCAAATGGATGTCATTTAAGACCTTAACAAGTGAAGTCTCAGTGCTGTGGTTTGGTCGAAAGCCCGACTGAAACACATCAAAACCGTCAGTTAAAAACATGAAATTACTCAACTGTTGAAAAACAATTTTTTCAATCAATTTGCTTAAAAAGGGAAGGTTTGATATTGGCCTGCAATTATTCATTACGGTTTAGGCGTCTAGGTTATGCTTTTTTAGGAGCGGTTTAATTACTGCAGTTTTCAGGGCCTGTTACATCTTCAGAAAAGGTTCTGAAGATAAGTGCACCGCAGCCGTAAATGGAGAGGTTTTTTAACAGATGTGAACTCCAATCTGTCTCTTGGACTGATCACCAGACCAACAGATATCAGCATACAAACACATTGCTGGATCAATTAGTGCATGAAGAGCTCAGGAAATGTTAGGCACCATCCAAATTATAGAACCTGACAGCGGAGTAAAGCTTGCCTTCCTATTTTGCTGTCTAAGTAACTGCGCTTTTTTAATCATTTGCAGATATTGCTAATGCCTTTAACAGATAATTCACAAACAGGCTTCGGGAGTAACGGATTACGTAATCAGGATACAAATAAAGGTAACTGTATTCCGTTAAAGTTACATAAAGAAGAAATGTTCAGATAACTGTTACATTTCTAAAATGTGGAGATTACTAGCAGGATAACAATGTTACCAAAAAACTTTCATATTTTGATACTTATAGATTAGGATAGATATCGATTTTTTGTTTCCTTAAACCTCCCAACCCTGTTCATAAATGTGTGAATATTAATCTTATTTCGTTTTTTCTTCCCCAAATGAGAGGACATTTTACCTGTCTGATGTAAAAGGGAGCGGAAAAGAAACACATTTTAAAATAAGCTAAGATCAGTAAGAAATATTGGCTGTACCAATGTTTAAGCTATTCAAAATATGCTTACTTTAACACCCGTGTAACAACATGTTATGATGTAATAGGTGAACCTATGCAAGTCTTGCAGAAGACCTTTTATTTTTCTGTTGTGTGACATGTGCTGTCTAACTGTGCTTTTGCCATTCAGCTTAATTGAAAGAAGCAAAATATTGAATAACACATTTTTTATTTACATCCACATCTTATTACATGTCATGTTGTCACTAGAGACATATTTTTCCTCCCTATGTGAATGTCTTAACACAAGGCTTTAAGCCGAAAATAAAAGCTTCAATATTAATACTGGCATTTTAATCATGGTGTATTGGCCTTTCTCAATTCCCAATTTGCACTCCTACATTCCTCTAGCATCTTAGTCCCGCCCATGAGACTTGTAGGAAGCAAGGAAGATAATTGCGGAGAGATGAGTCGATGCAAAAAGCACATTGATCGCTTATCCTCGCACCTTGGGATAAATTGAGATGTCCTTCAAGATGGTGTGTTGAGATCCATTTTCGGGTCAAAAGGTGGAGGATCATGGTTTGAGGAGACATACATGGGAAAGGCCTTCTGCCAAGATATCCATCAAATCAGCATTATAAACCAACCATAACTAACTGAATATAAAGTAGAAGGGGGTGGTTTCAAGAAAGCCAAAGAGAAAACAAAACAAAAACAAATCGCCTACTGTACGTAGCATTTCAGTGCACATTTAAGACCCTTTTTTTTCATGGTTACGTTTTGGATCAAGTCAGATGTTTTTCCTAATGCAGGCTTAATTAACTAAAGCTGGTATCTGCCAGCGACAATTCTCATTTTAACTCTGTCTAAAGTCAAAGACCCACTGAAAAATTGAACATTTGCCGCTGTTCATCATTGTGAACTTAATATGGACGTTGCATGAACCAAAATCCTGAAAGTCGCAAAAAAGACAAAGAATGATTTAGTGAAGTGTTAATCGTTGACTAAAATAAACAGTTGAGGAATTTGTCGACTGAATCGGATTCAATTGGAAGTTAACTCGTAATATGCAAATTAAGGTTTCAGCCTTATTTGTGACTTAATCATATAACTTCCACCTTCCTGTATATTTATGTCTTTCTGTTTTTCTCTCACTCCCCCTTTCTCCATCCCGTTATAATCCAGCAATTGAGGGATTCTCTGCACAATAAAGCTGTCAGAAGTAAATCCCACCGGATAAATCAGCATCTTCCTGGTTCATAGCCAATGGAGGACTGCAATACACTTCCGGATCATTTCATTGGATGGGCTCCAGGAAGTGTTTTGGATGGTGTTTTGTATATCAAACCTGCTCTGGGAAATAGGCTTACAGTGCTTGACACACCATGCCAAGTACAGGCGCGTGCACATACACACGTCATCACATGCACACACTCACAGACACATGCATAAAGAGAGGCTTTTGCTGCACTTCTTTATTCCTGCAGTGGTGCTGGAGTGTGTGTGTGCGTGTGATGGATGTGTCTAATTTTCTTTGTAAGCTGCTCTGCTGTCGAAGTGAACCAAACAGCTCCAGTATATACAAAACAAGGACAACAAATAAAACAAATTGTGAAAAGGCAACTATAATAACAATATCAACAACAGGTGCCATCACCATAACATTTCAATAGTTAACTAATATTCTCTTTTCATACATTTGTCCAGAACAAGTGATTGTAAAACCTGGTGTAAAATAGAGAAAATACATATGACATAATGTATGCTTTAGATTTTAACTGGCACTCCAAAATGTTACACATTATCAGTTTACTAATCATGGGAAATATATAACTTAACTAGTAAAAAGAGCGAATAATGTTAATAACGCGTTCACGCAAAAAAAAAGAACGCCACTAATTATTTTAACGCGATTAACACGTGTATTTTTTTCATCGGCCGCCCCAGAGTTTCAGAGCGCATCGAGTTTAAAATACCATCTACAAGCTGATGCTGACAGCCCCGCTCCTGCTGCCCACTTGTGGCAGACCACACTTCCACGCTCACTGGCAGGCACCAACTGGCCATCGGGAGGACCGGGAGGGTGTGTGTGTATGTGTGGCCCGAGCGAGAGAGACCTTACGTGCATTGTTGTTGTTAGCATCTGGTGCTAGCTAGCTGCGCTAACGGATATAAGGAGCTGTTTAAATGAAAACAGCGCTCTATCCACACAACTGCATAGCCGCGGGAAGTAGGGGTGCTGGGGGTGCTGCAGCACCCCCTGTTGGCGAGTGGTGTACAATTGAAAAACTGAGTGACCACCTAAATAAAAATGATTAAACTTCATAAAACAGTTATGATTTTTACTTAAAATAAAATGTGCTGTTTACAGTAGAATATAATAGTCATAGTATATATGTGTATCAGTCAGGTGGCTTGAATTTATTTTCCAAATAAATAAAATCCGAGTCATCTAGGTCATAGGTCGTGGGATAGTGACGTAATTGACGCGACACACACACACTGCAGAGAGAGTGACAGTGACTTTGGCGCAAAAAATTATTTTGGATTTTTTTTCCCCAGCCATTGCTATCGGGATGTTAAGAGCATTCCATGGAATATGACAACAAGTGTATCTCGAGCCGGTTTCTGAAACTTACCAATCCCACCTTTAACTATGGACAATCATGCGATTAATCGCGATTAAATATATTAATCGACTGACAGCCCTAATTTTAACATCTTAAACAATCACCGCATTTATTGTACAATAGCTGCACATATGTAGGCTGTAAAATAACTCTTTCTTCATGGTTTGTTTAATGCACTGTTTTTTTAATGAACAGCGGAAGGTTAGATGCATTCTTTATCACCATCATCATCATCATGTTATAGTGATACAGTTAGTTTGTTTTAGTTTATTGGTTAAACTTTCTTCATTGTTTTTGTGTATTCAGTCAAGCGGGTCAAAGTTACAAAGCACTTCACATCTTATCAATCAGCCTAGTTTGACCTTACCAGTGCAGTGGTAAGGCAATCTGTAGAAAAGCAACGTATATAGGTCAGCCATCATAGTAAGGCTACATTAAATGTTATAATATTCATTGTGTCCTTTCTACTGTGTATGCATATATTCCTGTCTATTGTTTTTATTTGTATTTCATGTTATTATGCTTATAGAACTTGTTTCCACACATTTGACATTGTGGGATCAATGAAGTATATATCTATTTATCTGTCTACCTATCTGTCTGTCCGTCCGTCTGTCCGTCCGTCTGTCCGTCCGTCCGTCCGTCCATCCATCTCTCTCTCTCTCTATCTATCCAGTGCCAAATAGAGAGAGTTACGACAGCGGAAGTTCAAAATGCTTGATCGTCACGTGGTTCATATAGACTCAGATTGTTCGTGGCGGGCCGTTTGAAAGCATTAATAACAGGAGATAGAACTGCGATTTTTGGTAATTAGTAGTCAATAAAGGTTTTGATTTGCAATATTTATTGTATTTATTGATGTAGTTACATCAATATGTTTTTAAAAATAAATTACATTTGCTAATATTTGAGGATTAAAATAAAATAAGAAGTCCTACTTTATTGATTCCAATTTGGGAAATGTTTGCTTTGCAGCAGCAAAAGACAAGGCATTGTACATAAGACAGTTAAAAATGTTGAATTAAACAATCGAAAATGTAAACATCTTAAATAGAAATAAAATAGCAGAACATACATACAATAACGTTGGGTTACGTATTGTAACACTTGTCATATGTCAGATTCTTAAACAGTGGGAATAGCGATCTGGGGGCAGGTCGCAGCTTAGGCAGAGATCACGCAGCTTGGAGAAGAACCCTCGTCGTTGGGTTTGCAGCCATCGAATACACATGGGTGCCGACGCATGTGTCAGAGGGCAATGATGCGAGACGTTCAGCATGGAAGATAAAGGACAAAGAAAACAGTGTTAGTTTTAGCAATGATTATTCGGGGTTCCTTGACTCCCCAAACAGAACTGTCAGACATTGAATGTTTCAAAACAGTGTGTATATTTGATCTCCAAAGTTAATTCAGTAAGGGAGAGATTAAGCTGAGGATTAAAAGGTGAGAGGTCTGTGTATATTCGCCACCTGAGAAACCAATAGAAAGCTGTAACAACTGCATCTGACGTTTATCAATGTATAGTGAAACCCCTTTGCCTGAATGTATACATTAACCTTTGCACGGGTGCAAAGTTAAGAGGCAGTCTTTATCATTGCGTGGAGGACGTGCCTTCTTAAGGCCCTTGAGGAGCAAATTAATGAACTCTAGCGTGGCTTAATACTTAGCACTTGAAGATTGCAGGATTCTAATGAAAATACCATTAATGCATGAACAACTATTATATCTATTGCATAAGTACACAGAGGAGGTTGGGACAGAAGAAGATAAAGTACCAAGCTGAATTGTATGCTTTGAATCATGCTCTTGGTTGGAGGCAGAATATGGGAAATCCTTGAGGGCTTGACGTGTAGATCCAGAGTCATTTGGTTGAACGAGGGCATGGCAAGCTGGTGGGGCAAAGCACTCTTTGTGAAATCCCCCGAACCAGCAGAAGGCGCAGCATCTGTAAGCAACTAGAGAGGATCTGAGGACACCGCAAGGTCATTATAAAAGAATGAACATAACCTTCTACTCATCGCAGAGGGGCTAAGACCAAAGATCTGAGCAATAGCCATCTCTAAGATTGCATTCATGCTGAATAGTCCGCGTCTTTACACCAGACGCAAGTGTATTACATCGTTTCATTTACAGAAGGTTGGGTTTGCATTCACCCAGGCAACCTCAAACAGACTATGAACTGTAAACCTAAAGTCATTGTACGGAGATGCTTTTTCAACAATTGGCGGGACATTAAGCGGATAAAATGCAGATCCCAGCAATTCCTACAGTAGCCTGCATCATGGAGCATTGGCAGGTTATTTTCATACTGCTGTTAATCTGGAGAGCACATCAACAGACTATGCGGCCGGCGCATAGGATTATAAATCAGACAACGTGCATTAAAAACATTACAACACATAATGAGACGTTATGCAGTGAGGAGGTTTCACCGATGACAGGTGGCTCTGATGAAATTGTACCACTGCCTTTTCTCTGTACACAGGGGACCAGTGAGGTAAGCAGTCACCAGAATGAATGCATGACCCTATAGGTTACTGGATGTTGCACACAGCATAGATAGCAAAACAAGCGATGACGCGCAAATAGTTGTTTCACATGTTTTGATGCGGACTACGTCACACCAGCAATGAACCTCTCCAGAGTTTACTAGCGAGCGACCCGAGACCACCTCTTTTAGGCGGAGCAGAGGTATCGGACTGCTTCCACACCAATCCAACGAACCGCATCAAGGGGTTAACGCTACAGGGACCGATTCAATAGTACTAACCAAGCAGGTGTGAACGTGACCTAAGACTATGGTGCCTTAAGGTCATCACGTCATTGGAGGCAGTCGCAATTTCTACAGGCTCGCACTACCTGTTAGCATCTGGCATCTGTTAGCATCTAGCTCTCCTGCTTACAAACTTTGAGCCATCCCTGTTTATACAAGTAGTAGTTTTATGCTATCTGCCGAGGCCGGCTGTACTGAGGTGTTTTACCTCCGGAGACAGAGCGAAGAGACGGAGCGGCTCCACCTGTTGCTGCCTGCGATCTGCGATCTACGGAGGCCTGCTCCCACCTGTAGAATACGGCTGTACTGGAGAGGTTTTTACCTCGGAGTCGTCGCGGAGAGACGGAGTGGATCCACGCTTCGGGCTTGGCCTGCTTCCACCGGGCGTGTGCTGCTGTACGGAGGAGGATTTTACCACCGCTGGGGCCTGCTTTCCACCTGTCCTGGTTCTGCTTTTGCAGAGCCTGCTTTCACCCCGGGGATACCACGGAGGGACCGGAGCGCTTCCACGCTGCTGTTTTCGCCTGTCCTTTGCTGCTGTGCTGATTTTGCGCCAGGAACATCGCGGATACTGTGTGCTGGTCTGGGGAAATGGCCCATATCGGGATTCTGCTGTGCCTGTTAACTGTTTTGGACTATGACAAGATCATAGTCATTCTGAGAAGTCTACTGGATTCAGGTCTGTTCTGCCACCCGCAGTGGGCATCCCCTGCAAAGGTTCGGCTGTGTTGCTCAAACAATTACCGGTTGCCTTGTCACAGACAATCTGCTCGACAAAATATGTTTGTCTTTTGTTTTTCCTGCGATGATGGTTCTTCAGGACTGCTTCTTAAGCTCAAATCACACTCTTGCAGACTTTTCCGGTGTTTCTAAATGGGATGACAATGTATATGTGTCGTAGAGAATCCAGCATAATGCTTCTGATGTCAAAGAAACGTGGGCTACTATGGCAACCAAATGCACGTTTGATTGTAAAACCTTAAAATATATATGCCACAGAAGGCATATGGGATGTCTGCTTTCCCTTTCATGTCATCTACAGAGCAAAGAAACGGGAACAATTTTAGTAGTTAATAAAGTCTTAACAGAATAATTGTGAGGAACTAACGGCTCAATAAAGAAACGTTGCTAGAATAATTCCTCCTAGCACTAGGCTAGGGGCCTGTTGTGTTTTTAAACGTTTAAATAGCAGCACGTGTAATACTCCTGGCTCCTTCAGTGCAAACTTCAGTCTTGAGTGCAGGTTTCAACAGACATGGGTCCCTGGGAGCCAGCATAACTTGCTAAGAAACCTTGATTTAAGCCTGTGATAAGGTCATTTGACGAACATCTGTGATTAGGAAGAGCTTGGAAACGATTTGCAGCATGAAGCCTCCTGAGGCACACCCAGCGAGGGGCAGATATTGCAGGTAGAGCTTAATTCCTGTGAGGAAAAACTCTTCTTTGGTAGGTGATTAAATGTATATGGCCGCTTGGCAGAGAATGATTCATGGTATTCATAGAAAAGACACTGTAGGAGCACGTTTTTGAAGTCTAAAATGATGGTCAAAAATGTATCGAGCTTCCCTTCATATTCACGTGATGGAAATTATTAATTTATTTACGTTTTTAATTTCATTGATTTATAGTAGCCTAGTATAAGTACTTATATACAATCAACTTCTGTATAATTGCCTCAAATATGACTTACTGCAGGCCAAATATTTCCATAATAAAACATTGCTTATGCAGAATAGTATTATATACCTGAGTCAGGAAGCAAGAACTCGTGGCTGGATCTGGGACTCCAATTCCCAGAATCCTCGGGAGTGTGACGTCAGTGGCACAACGTGGTTGAACGCGGAAGTAGAAACATTTGTTTACATTGCAGGTAGAGGAAATCGAGTTTGTTCACGGGAATATATCGTGCAATTAAAGGCTTCAAGCGCTGATTTTACTTCGAGATGGTAGGACAGGATGGCAGGTACTTTGGGAATGCCGGAGTCAGCTTGCTCCTGCTTTTTTTGATGTTTAAATACCCACCGACCGAGAGACAGTGCGACTCTTAGCTGACACACAAGAGAGGGGTTGTTACCGGAGCTGGCGTAGAACTCGGGACTTCCTCTGGCCCAAAGGATATTAAAAGCTACTCCAGATGAGGACGGAAGGGACACCTGAATGCGTGTCGTGCGGGACCTGTGGCTCGTTCCAGCGGCGTCTGAACCATGCTCTGAGCTAGCCTGTGTTTCGGGAATGAGGCATTTCTTACGGCTTCTTGCGTATGACGATTCGGTTCCAGAGTCGGAGATTGCAATAGACATTTGCAAGGACAGCAACGGCAGGCAAGCAGCAGCAACATGAAACACAGCAGCACGAACATGAACGCAGCAATGCAAATGAATGCAGCAATAGCAAATGAACGCAGCAAGCAGCAGCGACGTAGCTGCATCAATAGCAGCAGCAAGCAATGCATGGTGAGCGATCTGGCAGGTTAAATAGAGCGGCATATTAAGGAGACTCTGTTTGGTTGGTTGTAGAGCGGCAAGGGGGCGTTATGTATGAATGCAGCATAAGTGCTCGAGTTGACTGCCTGAACTAGCTCGCAGGCTTCGCCCCATTTATGAGACATATTTAGCAAACCAGCATCAGCAAAAACACGTGGGTTTGCTATCTTGGCTCCAAAATAGTGGAATGAGCTCCCCATTGACAGCAGGACAGCAGAAAGCCTGCACATCTTCCAGCACAGACTGAAAACTCATCTCTTTCGACTCCACCTCGAGCGATAGAATTACTAACAAAGAACTGCTAACAGAGCACTTATATACTAAAGGACTGGCATATCTATAGCCAGTTCAGTAGCACTTGAAATGCTTGGCTCTATGAAACCTGATGTACTTATATGATTCTGTTTTCTTCAAAGTTGTGTCTTCCTGGTCGAATGTACTTATTGTAAGTCACTTTGGATAAAAGCGTCAGCTAAATGCAATGTAATGTAATGTAATGTAATGTAATCTATTTATCTATGCCCATATATAGGCACATTAAAAAACATTTGAACAATCAAATAAATAAATGAATAGGTGTTGCTTCGACAGCATCTGTCTGACGCTGCTGCAACCTGATTGACCGAGCAACGGCTGCTGGAACTAAGCTTTGTTTTACACTTGGGGACTATTAGCCTCATGAAGGAAGCAGCTGGAACTCACTTTGCCAAGGTGTGGAGTCATCATTTAACATGGAGCTAGATAATTGTGGTCTGATGTACAGGGACTCTAGGTTAAGCTGTGAATCACCAATCAGTCTAATAGACCACTTAACAATCTAACCTCAGAGTTTCTGCTATTTAAAGATAGGTTACCGGACCATGCCACGAAAGAACACGACACAGAGGACTTAATAAAAGCACGATAGAACAAGACCATGACGGTTTTGTCAATATGGTAATAGGACAGTTTGGCCAACTAAACAAAGATGGTGCCCCTTTTTGCACAAAGCCTTACAATTTGCTCCAACAGGACAATCCCTTAGCTCTTTGTCCTCAGACACCAAATACAAACATTTCTGACTGTGGGAGACTCCCCCAAAACTGCTGTCTCTGAACTATCTTTTACCAACGTTAACATATTCAGGCAATTCCATGTGATCTTCTTTTGAAAACTAATGAAATAACTATATCTTTATAATTTAAGGAAAATATCCCACCAATACTTAACTCGATAGCATGTCTGCATGTAAGGGAGGAAACTTATACAAAATGTACACCACCCCAAATTGATCATGTTGTTGATAGTGCTACAGATGCGCTGCGAATAAAATTAGACCCTGTTGCTCCTTTGAAAAAGAAGAAAATAAAACAATATAGATTAGCTCCATGGCATAATGCCGAAACCCGCAAAATAAAGCAAAAGTCGAGACAACTTGAAAGGATATGGCGTTCCACTAAACGTGAAGAATCTTGTTTAATTTGGCATATTACTTTCAATGAATATAAGAAAGCACTATGTAAAGCGAGAGCAGCCTACTACTCTTCATTAATAGATGAGAATAAGAATAATGCAAGATTTCTTTTCAGCACTGTAGCCAGGCTGACAGAGAGCCAAAGCTCGATTGAGCCTTCTATTCCCATAGCACTCAGTAGTAATGATTGTATGTGCTTTTTTAATGATAAAATTGTTACTCTTAGAAACAAAATTACACATCATAGCACAGAGACAGCTCTGGTTAAAGTCTCAAATGACATTCTAATAGCCTCAGACAAGCGACTTGTCTCTATTATTGTTTTGCTCGATCTCAGTGCTGCATTTGATACTATCGACCATGATATCCTATTGCAAAGATTAGAGCACTTAGTTGGCATACAGGGAACTGCTTTAGGCTGGTTTAGGTCCTATCTGTCTGAACGCTCTCAGTTCAACCTGATCTCACCAGAATGCGTGACTCCACCACGACTCCTTGGTGGAGTCACGAACTTTGTTGCATTTACCTGTCGGCACCACGCAAAAAACCCCAATGTAAAGTGAATGAGGCTCCTTTGTCGTGGTGCACACACGCATTTCTACAACGTTTTTTAAATCTACTTTATAGCTTGTTGTAACTCACGGGAGGCTTCTTTTATTTTATTTGTATTCATAATTATTTTTATTTTTCGTCAGAATGTAAAAATTACATTAGTTACGAATTTGTGTTCTCAAAAAACAGTGCATTGTGTGTAATGCAACTGTGATTTTTATTAAATGAGTTAGTTAAGGAAGGCCAGAGCTTCAGCTGTGTCAAATAGATTGTTCCCTTTAGTTAACATTATTTATAAGATATTACGAGCGTCCATTCCCATTGGTTAACGGAGAATTTTAGATACGGAAGTAAGTTTTCTCCTTACTGTCGATTGATTTTACAGTGATATCTGAACTAATCATCGACTAAAAAACACCAGATTATCTTTGTTAATTACACAACATTGATTGGTTTGAATTGTGAACAATGCTTTTGTATTTTCCCCCTTCGATTCGGAGAAACAATATTTTTTCGGAGTTGTTGGATGGCAGACCCAGAATCCTCAGCTATCGTTTGGAACTACACCATGTGCTTAGCTTGACAAACCCCGTGATCAGTCCTCAAGCTCTGTGATTGGTTGACCTCCAACTGCATTCCATATGAAAAACGTTTCGTAAAAGAGAAAATCATACTTTATTCAGCAGTGCTTGCTTTACTCTTTGGAATTCATCACATGAATGCATTGTAATAAATGGTTTGGCTGCATTAAATAGTACACATCTGTCGTCGTTCTTTATTTATCTCCAGAGATCGGGCATCAGAATAGACCGGAAACTATTCTTTTACAGTTCTGTTTTAATTTCACAATAAAGTTAGTAGTAATATTTTGTTTTGATATTATTGTTTTTTATTAACTTCTAGACCGCTGGGTCATGTTAAGACCATCTTTGCTGTGTTGCTATGGGTTTTTTCCATCGCTTTTGTGTTACAAATATCAAAACAATAACAAAATAATATTCGTCGTAAACTAAACCGGAAACAGCAGTATGTTTTATTTTGTTATCACTGTAAACTTGACAGCTTTTAAACCAAACCACCTACTGGTTAAAGCACGTTATTACACGTTTAGAGTAATTGCAATGCAGGAAGATTGTGTTGCTTTTTAATGACTGTTTAAAATGCCTTTTTCTTAATGTCTTTCATTTTTGTAAAGCAATTTTGAATATGTTATATTTTATGAAAACATTTAAATATTAAGAGTACATACAAAATAGTGGGAAAGTAGAAGGTCAATGATATAAATATAGAATAGAAAATATCAAGAAGATACTCAAATGATATCTAGAATAAAACAGTGTAGTGCCTGATAGGAGGATGTTCTAACTAATAAGGCTTTATTTAAACAATAAAGAATACTTTATGTTTTCTTTTAAATAGGAAAAAAGCTTTGGGGGTATCTATCTACAGATACATATTAAGCCTGACAAAGTCTAAATTGCATGATTTGTTTTGGAACTTCAAACAATGGACAATCAACTTTCCTGCAATGTTAACTATGTTGAAGCACTTATTTTAACTGATATTATACACATTAATTATAATCTTATGTATGTAGATAGTACAAGAAATGTGCAGAATACGACAGTGTAATGGTGGAGGTACACACATATTGATAGATGTCTTGTAATGCACTGTTGAGGAACCTGTGACCCAAGTTCTATTTCGTCCCTACTGACCGCCAGAGGCGGTGCTTTAGCACTGGATATGTCCATCGCGCGCATGCGCAGCTCGAGTACCAATAACAACAAAGTCACCTGTGACCCACGTGACACCGGCTATATCAGCCGGTATTGTCAGAGGATCTGTTCCTTTTCATCTTCTCGCTGCGCGAGGGTACCGTGGCTACGTTCTCGTAGCCTACAGCGTTCAGGTTTGAACGTTTGATCTGAGGGATTTCTCTGCAAACAGCTGGCCGCGTAAAGCTTCGCGACTGACAGTCGGAGCTACGTGTCGTAACGCGTCCTCCAGGAGCTGCGCCGGCTGTGCAGAGCCTCGACAGACAGGTTTGTGTCAGCTTGTTGCTGGTGATGGCTGTGTTTCCACACCCGCTCCCAGCCAAGTTGTCCTGATTACCGTCTTATTGTTTGTGGCTTAGACTTTCTGGTGACGACAGTGTTCCCGCTTCCTCTCCCATAAAGTTGCCCTTATGCTCTTTTGAAAGTTCTGCTTGTGGCGTTGTGCCCGAGCTATCATTAGCATTTGAGTCCCAGCTTTGGCTGCGTCCCTCATTCGATTTAATATGGAAAGCCAAGAGTGTCATACTTTAAACCCGTTTTTCGTTTAGATGCAGAAAGTAAGGTAAGTACTTTCTATTTTCTAGAAGCTATTATCTGGTCTTAACATTTGTGTTCTGACTTGGTCGCTTGATTGTTAGCAGCAGCCGCTTGGCTAACACCTTGCTGTTGAGCTTAACTATTAACTCAGGGCAGTGCTCCCGCTCCCTGTAGCATAGGGTTTGATTGCAGTAGCGCTAGATCGTTGTATTACTGCTCCTAGTACTAGACTCCTAGCACTAGGATGATATGCAGAGAACATCTTCACGGCGGGTGCTGTGTGCTCGGCATGTGCGGTTACTACTGTAACCAGGCACGGTTCTATGCGGGCTGTTCTCTTTCTTAGAAGCTAATTATCTGGTCTTAACATTGTGTTCTGACTTGGTTGCTTGATTGTTAGCAGCAGCCGCTTGGCTAACACCTTGCATGTACGGTTAAGCTTAATTATTTAACTCAGCCGGTGAGGGCAGTGCTCTCGCTGCTGCTCCTGGTAAACGCATGGTATGGTTGCAGTAGCGCTATATCGTTGTATTTACTGCTCCTAGTACTAGACTCCTAGCACTAGGACGATATGCAGAGAACAATCTTCACTGTGTGTGCCGTGTGCTCTGCATGTATGGCCATTAAGGAGGATTTCATCCTCCCAATATTATATTGTCTAGTGGGCAGCCGTTGGCTGACACTTTTAGGCACCGGCCACAGTTACTATTGTAACTAAGGTTCTAAGCCGTAAGTACTGGCCATAATTACAACTGTAACTACGGTTCCAAGCTGTGTAAGTACTGGCCATAGTTAATACTGTAACTACGGGGTTAAGCCGTAAGTACTGGCCATAGTTACTACTGTAACTACGGTTCCAAGCTGTGCACATACTGGCCATAGGCAATACCGTAACTACGGCTCTATGCCGTGTAAGTACTGGCCATAGTTACTACTGTAACTACGGTTCCAAGCTGTGCAAATACTGGCCAGAGTTACTACTGTAACTACGGCTCTGTGCTGTGTAAGTATCCAAGCCGTGCAAGTACTGGCCAGAGTTACGACTGTAACTACGGTTCTAAGCCGTGTAAGTACTGGCCATAGTTACTACTGTAACTACGGTCAGATGCCGTGTGAGCCCTGGCCATGGTTACTGCTGTAACTACGGCTCTGTGCTATTCTTTAGAAGCTAGTTATCTGGTCTTAAACATGTGTGTTATTTGACTTGATCTCGCTTGATCGTTAGCAGCAGCCGCTCGGCTAACGTCTTGCGTATACTGTTAGCTTCTTTATTTTACCCAGCTAGGTGAAGGTAGTGCTCTCGCTCCCGCTCCCTCTACCGGTAATGCGGATGTAGCTACATCCCTTTTTCTGTTCGGCGAGTAGTAGCACCGCTCTACTCTTCCCGTTCAGCAGGTAGCCGGTGAAGGCTGTGTTCCCGCACCCGCTCCCGGTTACACTGCATCTGGCGTTCGTCTCTAACTCAACCAGTGAAGGCAGTTCTCGCCCCCGCTCCTGGTAGACGCCAAACCGCCTTGTTTTTTCTGTTAAGCAGGTAGCTGGTGAAGGCTGTGTTCCCGCACCTGCTCCCGGTTACGCTGCATCTGGCATTCGTCTCTAACTCGACCAGTGAAGGCAGTGTTCTCGCCCCCGCTCCTGGTAGACGCGGAACTGCCTTGTTTCTCCGTTGAGCAGGTAGACGGTGAAGGCTGTGTTCCCGCACCCACTCCCGGTTACACTGCATCTGGCATTCATCTCTAACTCAACCAGTGAACGCAGTTCTCGCCCCCGCTCCTGGTAGACGCCGAACTGCCTTGTTTTTCTGTTAAGCAGGTAGCTGGTGAAGGCTTTGTTCCCGCACCCGCTCCCGGTTACACTGCATCTGGCATTAGTCTCTAACTCAACCAGTGAAGGCAGTTCTCGCCCCCGCTCCTGGTGGACGCCAAACTGCCTTGTTTTTCTGTTAAGCAGGTAGCTGGTGAAGGCTGTGTTCCCGCACCCGCTCCCGGTTACGCTGCATCTGGCATTCGTCTCTTACTCAACCAGTGAAGGCAGTGTTCTCGCCCCTGCTCCTGGTAGACGCTAAACTGCCTTGTTTATTCTGTTAAGCAGGTAGGTGGTGAAGGCTGTGTTCCCGCATCCGCTCCCGGTTACGCTGCATCTGGCATTCGTCTTAATTTAACCAGTGAAGGCAGTGTTCTCGCCCCCGCTCCTGGTAGACGCTAAACTGCCTTGTTTATTCTGTTAAGCAGGTAGCTGGTGAAGGCTAGTTCCCGCACCCGCTCCCGGTTACGCTGCAACTGGCATTCGTCTTAATTTAACCAGTGAAGGCAGTGTTCTCGCCCCCGCTCCTGGTAGACGCTAAACTGCCTTGTTTATTCTGTTAAGCAGGTAGCTGGTGAAGGCTGTGTTCCCGCACCCGCTCCCGGTTACGCTGCATCTGGCATTCGTCTTAATTTAACCAGTGAAGGCAGTGTTCTCGCCCCCGCTCCTGGTAGACGCTAAACTGCCTGGTTCCGTTAAGCAGGTAGCTGGTGAAGGCTGTGTTCCCGCACCTGCTCCCGGTTACGCTGCATCTGGCACTCACCTCTAGCTCAGCCAGTGAAGGCAGTGTTTTCGCCCCCGCTCTTGGTAAACTGCCTTATTTACTAATCCAGCTAGGTGAAGGCAGTGATCTCGCTCCCGCTCCCCCTGCCGTAACGTGGGTGTAATTACATCCCTCTTTCTGTTCGGCGAGTAGCAACGCTCTACTCTTTCCATTAAACAGGTAGCTGGTGAAGGCGGTGTTCCCGCACCCGCTCCCGGCTACGCTGCATCTGGCTACCTTCAGAATGGTTCATTCATGTAGCGCCTGTAGGGTTTCTCTTGAGCCCGAGGACGGCCACGACCGCTGCCCCTCCTGCCTCGGCCGCTTCTGGCGGTCAGTGGGGACGAAATTCGAGCATCTGAGGGAGGTTCTCACGGTAAACGCCTGCATGAGCTGTAGCTGCATGCCTCGGGTGCTCAGAGTGGCTCGAATCACTGAGGTGGAACGTCTGGCAGCAGCCAACAGACACCTCTCCTTGTCACGTACTCCTCCAGATCAATTCGGCCGTTCCCGGTGACTTGAGGGAGCGATGGCTTTGTGTGCTCCCCCCAATAGAAGGACTAGAAATAGGCTGTCCTATAAAGTGGATCGGCTAGCTGCCGATAGGGGCATGAGGAAGTCGCCTCTTGGCCCTTCGGTGTGGCCCTCCTTCGGTTGGCGCCCCTCCTTCGGTTGGCGCCCCTCCTTCGGCTGACGCACCTCCTCCGGTTGACGGAGAGTCCTCCGTCGCGTACCAGTCGAGCCAGGGGAGCTGTTTAGATCAGCTGCCCTGTAGGCACTGGAGTGTGCCGCCCAAGCTAGGCAGACCAGGCAGCAGCACTCGGGTCCTCGCAGACCTGTGCCCACTCCCAGTAGGCCCAGGGGCCGCTCTAGCAGCCGCACTCAGCCGCTGGATTACAGGGGTGGTCTGCAGAGGTCTTAGCGGCCCACTCAACCGCCTCCCAATGACTTTCGTGCCCCATGTCGCCCGCCTTCCAGGCGGCCTCGTGCCCCAGAGCCTTACCGGAACCCCCCCAAGAGGCTCCAGGGTCCGGGGGGGCTGGGCTCTGAAATCCCGGGGGTGGTCGGCGGCTGCTTTCCCAGCAGCAGCTCAGTTTCTGGGCAGTCTGTACTTCCGTCCCTTGGGTGGTTTTCACCTTAACCCAGGGGTACGGACCGCAGCTCCGGCCCCTAGCCTTCAGCTGGGTCTAATTGACAGTCGTCAGCGATCCGGCAGGGGCCCTACCTCTGGGCCAAGAGTTGTCCGTCCTTTTGTCCAAGGACGCAATCAACCCAGTAAGACCCTCTGCTTAGCCAGGGGGTTCTACTCGGCATACTTTCTCGTGAGCAAGAAAGTCGGCGGATTTCGCCCGATCTTGGACCTCAGAGGAATCAACAGATTCCGGAAGGTGCTGCCATTCTATATGCTGACTACTGCATACGCACAGGTGGAGTGGTTCCCAACCGAGGGATGCCTACTTCCACGTGGGCCGGGCAAGAGGGTGCCTTATATTCAGTTCCTCCGGCCCTTGGGCAGACTGGCAGCTGCCTCGGCCGCTGGGCCCTTAGGCCCGCTGTCGTTGTGCCCCATGCAGATGTGGCTGAACAGCCTTCACTTGGACGCCCAGTGGCACAGGCACAGTGAAGTCAGGGTGTCGCAGCAGTGCTCCACTCCGTCACGCTGGAGGGGCAGGGCCTATCTCTGGTAGGCGTGCCCATGGGCGCCATCCCATCCCGCCAGGAGACCATCACCATAGGTGCATGTCTCTCAGGGTGGGGTGCAGTGCGGCAGGGCAGGACCATTCAGGGTCAGTGGTCTGCCCAGCACAGTGCGCGCCGGGTCAACGTGCTAGAGCTTCGAGCCATGCAGCTTGCACTCACGCACTTTCTACCCCAACTGGGGGGCAAGAATGTGCGTGTTCCTTGGGGACAGCATTTACATTGTTGCTTAGACAACAGTCCCTTCTAGATAGTGGACGTTCTCACTCCACTCTGAATTTATGTGGCTGCGATTCTGCCCAACATGTTCGGGTCGACGGCGCCACGGCGGGGTGCCACAGGTCGGTGTCCCTCTTTATGAGAGGGGCTTTACGGCAGCGTCTCCCTTGCACCCCGAGGGCTCCGGCTTGGGACCTGCCCTCGCTGCCGGATCCCCCATCATCTCCTCCCTTCGAGCCCCTGGCCCAGGTGGGGCTTAGGTGGCTGCCCACAAAGACAGCATTTCTGCTTGCCATAGCCTCAGGGAAGTGAGTCGGGGAGTTGCATGTCCTCTCCATAAACAATACATGCCCGAGGTGAGACTCTCAGGCGTTGCCCCTTGGGCAAATGTGGCAATCCCGCCCGGGGTCCTTCCACAAACTCACTTCAATCAGCCTGCCCAGCTGGCACGCTTTGACATTCAGGAGTACGGGGCTTAAGCGCTTTGAGTCATTGAAAAAGCGCTATAATAAATGTAAGGAATTATTATTATTATTTATTACGGCACATCGAAGTTGCTGTGCCCTGGGGGTGCCCAAAGGGCGTATATCAAGGCTACTGCCTGTATACGGCAGGAGGAGCAACTCTTGAGTTTGCCCTGGCGGCACTAAAGGAGGTTAGGCCCTCTAACCAGTGGCTTCCCCACTGGGTTGTCGATACCATCTCACAGGCTTACGGGGCCAGTGGCCGCCCCCTGCCACCAGGCTGAGATGCCACTCTACAAGGAGCATCTCAACATATTGGGCTGCCCTGAGAGGGGTGCCCCTGGAGACCATCTGCGCCGCGGCGTCGTGGGCGTCTTCTGGCACATTCTCCAGTTGTCATCAGGTCAATGTCGCCACTCCCCATTCTTTGGGCGTGGTCCTTTTGCCGAGCTCCACTGCTTCCAGTGGTGAGCAAGGGCTTGGATTCTTCATGACATTGTTGGTATAAGTCATCCAGTGCTTAAAGCACCGCCTCTGGCGGTCAGTAGGGACGAAATAGAACGATAGTTACGGCTGTAACTACGGTTCTATGAGTCCCGGATGACTGCCAGAGTTCCCTGTCACTCAGAATTTGTGTGTGCTCGCGAGAAGATTCTGGGAACAGATCCTCTGACGACACCGGCTGATATAGCCGGTGTCACGTGGGTCACAGGTGACTTTGTTGTTATTGGTACTCGAGCTGCGCATGCGCGCGATGGACATATCCAGTGCTTAAAGCACCGCCTCTGGCGTCATCCGGGACTCATAGACCGTAGTTACAGCCGTAACTATCGTTCCTCATCATTCACCTGATGTTTTTCCATCTACATATGAAAGTGCCTTAATTCTATCAGTGTGCAGTTCGGTGCAGTATTTTGAACAATAAGTAAATGTAAAAACAATCCAACATTCAAATTACAGTTAATATTGGCATCACCAAGACAGTGGGTGCTGACAGTCGAGAGGTAAAATCAAACAGTGTCAGATACTTACTGATCTAGTTGCTGCCAGTTGGTCTCATTATGATTTGATTAAAGGTTAAGTCTGGACAATTGGCTTTCACAGGAGCATGGACATTTTTGTAAATATTTATACTGTATCACACGATTATATTCATTAATGTGAACATCATTTTAATTGTGTAGCTGGTAAAGGTAGATCTAACTTTATTGACTTTTAACACTGCCATGTGTCTTTATCTATAGTAGTTTGTAATTATTTATCGGTTTACTTAATTATTGTATTAAGATTATGAACCTGCAAAGTCACTCTGCCTATCTGCCTCCAAATTGTCGTGGAGTAAAGTATTTAAAAATGTACTGCAACACAGTACTTGAGTTAACGTACTTAGTTTCTTTCCACCACTGCACAGAATTAAATACATGTTAAGATAACTTAATGAAAAGTACTAGCAAACAGAAAAACAGTGCATTATGGATGGCGAGACAAGAATATTTAATAATTATGTTTTTCCAGGTTCCAGTGAAATACCACAGCTCAAGTGGAGTTCACAGGAAGTTCACTCACCTCCAACTTTGTCCTTTCTGCCCACGTCTCTCCCCCCACAAATTCACCCATAGTTGGCCTTTTCAATGTGCACCTTCCATGACAAATTGGAGTATACGTGAGAAAGGTAATTATATGTTTTGATGTTTCTGTTCTGGCACAGTCACACACCAGAATTGCTTACAGTTGTTTTTACAATCCTGGTGCTAATAAGTCAGAATCAGTACATGTGTGTAGGTGTGAGAAAGAAACACATTCTCTGTGCTTCCTTTCTATATGATAAAATGTAGCGATCCATATATTGAACTAGCCATCTTTAAACTCTCTTTCTTCCTCTATCTCTCGCTTTACCTCTTCCTTATCCCTCCGTTGATCTCTTTCTCTCAACAGTCTCCACCCTCTAACTCCTCTCCCTACCCCCTCCATCACCCTCTTCCCAGAGTCCCCCTGTGTGCTCCCTCTCTCATCTCTCTCTTTATCCCTCTCAAAGGGAAATATAACAGAGAATTTGGCAGCCACTCCAACGATACAGAGTGGGCTGATTAAGAGAGAGACAGAGCATTAGAGGGAAAAAGAAAGGTAAAGAGGAGAAGAGTCAGGACAGTTTTTTAAACTCTCACTCTGACTCAGACAGGTTGCAAGAGACGAGACACGCATTTTACCCGCCCTACTGTGCCTCTGATTCGCAGACTGTTGGTGGGGGGGGGGAAAGATGACGGGATGCTGAATGTGATTGGACCAATGCGTTGACAGACACACACAGACACTAGGCGTGATTGAGACGAGCTGTGGCTCGCGACGAAAGTAGACGAGAATAGCTGATCGCAGCCTGGGGAGGTCTCAAAAAGCATGCCTGAAGTCAGAAAGCTCGGGTTGCGGTCGGATAGTTTAAAAATCAGCTCCTAAGTTCTAACCCTATCTCCTATTTCTTGACCTCTGAGTGAAACGTCACAGGGTTAAGGGATAGTGAATAGGAGAATTCAAAAGGACTGCAATCCGAATGCACTTTCACTATCCGACGTGTTTATGATGCGATGTCATTTTGTGCGCCTGCTGCTGTGGGGAAACTACAACATGGATGTTTAATAAGAATGACGGACTCATCTAGAGACTCTGCACTGTGCTCTGATGCTGTTGCTTTGCTTTATGAACGTGGACAACAGAGAAACATATTCTTCATGACCAAAGTTGGAATTGAAATAAAAAAGGAAAGTGAAGGAAGTTTGAAGCCTCCTTTCCTATCATTCTAGAGAATTCGAACGGCACTTATCATGACTGCCACTGAGGGACTTCCGGGTCATTTCACTCCGTTAGGAAGGTTCCTAAGCTAAATGGACTATTCGACTTCAGCCTCGGAGTCGGCTTCTTCTCTTCAAGAGCAGTGTTCTTTTTATTACGTCACTTGATCTCCTTTAAATCCCGCAATAATTACTCTACCACTAGAGGATACTGCGAACAATTCTGAACCTCCCTTGCATTGACACAGCTGCCTAATTAATACTGATGTGATGATCAACAAGAGAGACTCTGGGTGTTTCTCAATGTTGAGGAAGGCTCCTCCAGAGCCACTATTTCAAGGATGCTACGTCATCGAGTCCCGCCGAAGGACTGTTCCAATGTCCAGGATCCTTGGAATTCTACAGTGGCCGGCGTCCTTCGTTGCGGGAAATTTCGAGGCTGCACATGTGTATCCTCCGCGGTCATAAAATCCCCACAATGCTTTGCGCACGGACCAATTTCCGAAATCGCGCTCCATTTAAGGCGGGGCCTCGCATATGACGCACACCTGTTAGCCTGTTCCACCATTCTTCCTTTACCGAGGCTAGGAAGGATTCTTGCCTCGCTACTGAAGGACCTGACTCGGAAGACATGTCCTACCAAGGAAGCGTCCTCGACATTGAGAAACACCCATGTACTCTTCCTAGGGTAATTAGAGCAGCAATAATTAAACAAATGACAAGGAAAGCGTTAAAATATGATACACTCATAACTCTAAATGGAAGGAAATCAATCATCAAATAATGATAATGTGCAACTGAGCCTATGGTGAAGAGTACAGCCATACCACCCTACATTTAAGCTAGAAGTGGGTGTTTGAACTTGGTATACCATGAGCTGTTGACCAACTTGTTGAGTAGGACGAGTCAGAATGCCAATTACTAACTTGCCATTGTTTTCTGTACCTTGTACCTCACACCGAATCTTTGCCTCACATCCCCTCACCACCGTAACCCCACCTTCAACTCTCACAGTTTGCCAACCGCTATGGAGTTAAAATGTCATCTTTAAACTGTCAAGCTTCATTCAAGCAGCAGTTAGATCAGAGGTGTTTGAAGTGGGAGGCAGGCCTGGCCAGAAGGGCTACAAACTCTTCAGGGGAGGCTCAGTGAAAAGTATTACATTAGTTCAATCAATCAATCAATGTTTATTTATATAGCCCAATATCACAAATGTTACATTTGTCTCAGTGGACTTCACAGTTTGTACAGAATATCAGTATGACAATACGACACCATCTGTCCTTAGACCCTCACATCGTACAAGGAAAAACTTCCGAAGAAAACCCCCAGTTTAAAAGGAACATGGGAGAAACCTCAGGGAGAGCAACAGAGGAGGGATCCCTCTCCCAGGACGGACAGACGTGCAATAGATGCCGTGTGTATTAAAAAGATAATACATTTGCAACATAGGTAGTCCAAATGTTTGGAAATGCATGTGTGTATAATAGGAAGATGAATCCACGAGGATATCCATCCAGGACTTATGATCCAGGACCACAGCCACGACTCATGATCCAGGGCTCGCGATCCAGGACACAGGACCGCAGGATCATCCATGACTCTGGATCCCGGCGTATATAGACACCAAAAAGAAAGACATTTGGGGAAGTTGGGTTAATCGGAACATGAGAGTACACAGGTATAGACAGAGAGAAGGAAGAATTAAGATGTCCCCCGACAAACTAAGCCTATATCAGCAAAACTAGGGGCTGAATCTAATAATCTAATCTATAAGCTTTATCAAAAAGGAAGGTGTTAAGCGCACTCTTAAAAACGGATAGGGTTTCTGCCGCCCGAACACAAACTGGAAGCTGATTCCACAAATGTGGAGCTTGATAAGAAAAGGCTTTGGCTCCCATTGTACTTTTAGAGACTCTAGGAACAACCAACAACCCTGCATTCTTGGAACATAATGCCCTAGTAGGACAGTAGGGTATAATGAGTTCTTTAAGGTAAGATGGCGCCTGCCCATTAAGGGCTTTGTAGGTGAGAAGAATAATTTTAAATGATATCCTGTGTTCTATAGGGAGCCAGTGTAAGGCAGCCAGAACAGGAGTAATGTGGTCCCTTTTCTTAACTCTGCATGAGCTGCAGCATTTTTGAATCGGGTGAATCGACTTGACTGACTTCTTGGTACAACCTGATAATAAGGAGTTACAATAATCCAGCCTTGAAGTAACAAATGCATGGCCTAGTTTCTCTGCATCGTTTTGAGGCAAGATATGCCTGATTTTTGCAATGTTACGTAGATGGAAGTAGGCGGTCCTTGAAATTGATTTTATGTGGGTGTTAAAGGATAAATCCTGATCAAATATAATACCAAGATTCCTTACTGTCTCACTGGAGGCCAAATTAATGCCATCCGTAGTTAGTATATCTTTAGATAATTTGTTTCGTAGATTATTCGGGCCAAGTACAATAACTTCAGTTTTGGTCGTGTTTAACATCAAAACATGTAAGGTCATCCACGTTTTTAAGTCCTTGCATTTTATTTAGATGATTCATTTCATCAGGCTTGATTGATAAATATAGTTGAGTATCATCCGCATAACAATGACAGTTTACAGAATGATTCCTTATAATATTGCCTAACGGAAGCATATATAATGTGAACAAAATAGGTCTGAGCACTGAGCCCTGTGACACTCCATGGCTAACTTTGATTTGCGTGGAAGATTCATCGTCGACACGTACAAACTGAAACAACCTGATCTCACCAGAATGCGTGACTACACCACGACTCCTTAACACCACAATGCGTGGTGGAGTCACGAACTTTGTCACATGTACGTGTCGGCACCACGCAAACAACCCCTATGTAAAGTGAATGAGGCTCCTTTGTCGTGGTGCACACACGCATTTCTCCAACGTCCCGCAGTAAGCTTTTATTCTATAAAACGTTTTTTAAATCTACTTTATAGCTTGTAGTAACTCACGAGAGGCTTCTTTTATTTTATTTTTATTCATAATTATTTTTATTTTTCGTCAGAATGTAAAAATTACATTAGTTACGAATTTTTGTTCTCAAAAAACTGCATTGTGTGTAATACAACTGTGATTTTTATTAAATTAGTTTTAAGGAAGGTCAGAGCTTCAGCTGTGTCAAATAGATTGTTCCCTTTAGTTAACGTTATTTAAAAGATAATGATCATGTCCCCTCTATTGTATTACGAGCGTCCATTGGATAACGGAGAATTGTACACCCGGAAGTAAGTATTCTCCTTAATGTCGATTGATTTTACAGTGATATCTGCACAACTCATCGACTAAAAAACACCAGACTATCCTTAGTGAAATAGTGCAATAAGAGTCTATATACAAGTGATTGGAATATGATATTTTTAGATAAATAATTTCTAAGTAGTAGCCAGATGATTGTTATGGATGTTGTTTCTAAGTCCAGGTGTTTAATAATCGTATAGCCTGTGGGATGAAGCTGTCTCTGTGTCTGATGGTTTTAGTCCGGATGCTGCGGTACCGCCTGCCAGATGGCAGCAGACAGAACAGTTTGTGGCTGGGGTGATGGGGGTATTTTATAATCCTGAGGGCTTTCTTTAAGGTTAACCTGGTATTTTGACTCCACTAAATTTATTTTAGTTACTTTACAGATTTGGATTAATGATGTGAAATATAAACAACCATTAAATCAGACTTTAGTTACACCTGAGTGAAATTCAGTGAAGGTGATTGTCAAGTGCCAACAATCAGGCGAGATATTTGATAGTTGGTGCTTGAGAAGAATAAATATTTATCTGCAGATCCGTTTAAAGCATATTCATTACTCGTTATTCTCTAATAGTTAATTAAAGACTGTATATAATTGCTATTTTGTACATCCCTTTCAAGATTTCAAGATTTTCTAAGGTTTATTGACATATCATATACACAACAGTGTAGTTATGCAATGAATGAAAAACGATAGTTACGGCTGTAACTACGGTCTATGAGTCCCGGATGACCGCCAGAGGCGGTGCTTTAGCACTGGATATGTCCATCGCGCGCATGCGCAGCTTGAGTACCAATAACAACAAAGTCACCTGTGACCCACGTGACACCGGCTATATCAGCCGGTATTGTCAGAGGATCTGTTCCCCGAATCTTCTCGCGAGCACACAAGAATTCTGAGTGACAGGGAACTCTGGCGGTCATCCGGGACTCATAGAACCGTAGTTACAGCCGTAACTATCGTTCTATTTCGTCCCTACTGACCGCCAGAGGCGGTGCTTTAGCACTGGATGACCTATACCAACAATGTCATGAAGAATCCAAGCCCTTGCTCACCACTGGAAGCAGCGGAGCTCGGCAAAAGGACCACGCCCAAAGAATGGGAAGTGACGACATTGACCTGATGACAACTGGAGAATGTGCCAGAAGACGCCCACGACGCCGCGGCGCAGATGGTCTCCAGGGGCACCCCTCTCAGGGCGGCCCAATATGTTGAGATGCTCCTTGTAGAGTGGCATCTCAGCCTGATGGCAGGGGGCAGCCACTGGCCCTGTAAGCCTGTGAGATGGTATCGACAACCCAGTCGGGCAGCCACTGGTTAGAGGGCATAACCTCCTTTAGTGCCGCCGGGGCAAAATCAAGAGTTGCTCCTTCTGCAGTTTACAGGCAGTAGCCTTGATATATGCCCTTTGGGCACCCCCAGGGCACATCAACTTCGACGTGCCGTACTCCTGAATGTCAAAGCGTGCCAGCTGGGCAGGCTGATTGAAGTGGGTTTGTGGAAGGACCTCGGGCGGGAATGCCACATTTGCCCAAAGGGCAACGCCTGAGAGTCTCACCTCGGGCATGTATTGTTTATGGAAAGGACATGCAACTCCCCGACTCGCTTCCCTGAGGCTATGGCAAGCAGAAATGCTGCCTTCGTGGGCAGCCACCTAAGCCCCACCTGGGCCAGGGGCTCGAAGGGAGGAGATGATAGGGCATCCGGCAGCAGGGGCAGGTCCCAAGCCGGAGCCCTCGGGGTGCAAGGGGGACGCTGCCGTAAAGCCCCTCTCATAAAGAGGGACACCGACCTGTGGCACCCCGCCGTGGCGCCGTCGACCCGAACATGTCGGGCAGAAATCGCAGCCACATAAATTCAGAGTGGAGTGAGAACGTCCACTATCTAGAAGGGACTGTTGTCTAAGCAACAATGTACATGCTGTCCCCAAGGAACACGCACATTCTTGCCCTCCAGTTGGGGTAGAAAGTGCGTGAGTGCAAGCTGCACGGCCCGAGGCTCTAGCATGTTGACCTGGCGCGCACTCTGCTGGGCAGACCGCTGACCCTGAACGGTCCTGCCCTGCCGCACTGCACCCCACCCTGAGAGACATGCACCTATGGTGATGGTCTCCTGGCGGGATGGGATGGCGCCCATGGGCACGTCTACCAGGAGATAGGCCCTGCCCCTCCAGCGTGACAGAGAGTGGAGCAATGCTGCGACACCCTGACTTCCCTGTGCCTGTGCCACTTGGCGTCCAAGTGAAGGCTGTTCAGCCACATCTGCATGGGGCGCAACGACAGCGGGCCTAAGGGCCCAGTGGCTGAGGCAGCTACCAGTCTGCCCAAGGGCCGGAGGAAATTAATATAAGGCACCCTCTTGCCCGGCCCACGTGGAAGTAGGCATCCCTCGGTTGAGAACCACTCCACCTGTGCGTATGCAGTAGTCAGCATATAGAATGGCAGCACCTTCAGGAATCTGTTGATTCCTCTGAGGTCTAAGATCGGGCGAAATCCGCCGACTTTCTTGCTCACGAGAAAGTATGCCGAGTAGAGCCCCCTGGCTAGGCAGAGGGTCTTACTGGTTTGATTGCGTCCTTGGACAGAAGGACGGACAACTCTTGGCCCAGAGCTGGGGCCCCTGCCGGATCGCTGTGACTGTCAATTAGACCCAGCCGAAGGCTAGTGGCCGGAGCTGCGGTCCGTACCCCTGGGTTAAGGTGAAGACCACCCAAGGGACGGAATTACAGACCGCCCAGAAACTGAGCTGCTGCTGGGAAAGCAGCCGCCGACCACCCCCGGGATTTCAGGGCCCAGCCCCCCGGACCCTGGAGCCTCTTGTGGGGCTCCGGTAAGGCTCTGGGGCACGAGGCCGCCTGGAAGGCGGGCGACCTGGGGCACGAAAGTCATTGGGAGGCGGTTGAGTGGGCCGCTAAGACATCTACGCCGAATTGATCTGTAGGAGGATGTGACAAGGAGAGGTGTCTGTTGGCTGCTGCCAGACGTTCCACCTCAGTGATTCTAGCCACTCTGAGCACCCGACGCATGCAGCTACGGCTCATGCAGGCGTTTACCGTGAGAACCTCCCTCAGATGCTCGAATTTCGTCCCCACTGACCGCCTAAGGCGGCCGAGGCAGGAGGGGCAGCGGTCGTGGCCGTCCTCGGGCTCAAGAGAAGCCATACAGGCGCTACATGAATGAACCATTCTGTAGGTAGCCAGATGCAGCGTAGCCGGGAGCGGGTGCGGGAACATAGCCTTCACCAGCTACCTGCTTAATGGAAAGAGTAGAGCGTTGCTGCTACTCGCCGAACAGAAATAGGGATGTAATTATACCCACGTTACCGGCAGAGGGAGCGGGAGCGAGAGCACTGCCTTCACCTGGCTGGATTAATAAACACGGCAGTTCAGCGTCTACCAGGAGTGGGGGCGAGAACACTGCCGGCTGAGTTAGAGACGAATGCCAGATGCAGCATAACCGGGAGCGGGCTGCATCTGGCATTCGTTTTTTGCGATATTTTCAACACAATATACTTGTACCTTATTTTTTTTAAATAGGGCTTCAATATATTTTGCATGTCATGCATAAACACTGTGTCATCTTTCTTGAAACTGACGTGCTGTCCGTTTTACAAACAGGTTATGTTTTCTTCTTCTTCATCCTCTGAATTGTCCTCCCCCGTCCCTCTTCCTTCACCCCTCACAACAACAATCAAGGTGGATCTGTGAAATGAAACACCTCTTTTCTTATAGTTAAATAAAGGTAATTATACATTAGTTCACAATCCTACAACTAAAGAGAATATCCTCAGGTATCACTATTAAAAACTAAATAAGATATTTTAAATGAATATGAATACCCTCTTTACAAGCAGATACTTCCTTGTAGTTAACAGTTTCACAGAAAACTTAAAAAGAAACATCCTTAGCACTCACATATCATTTAAAACAAAAACTGAATCAGATCTAGAGAGGGCAATAACGTGTTTTAGGTGTCTTAGTGAGTGTCTTAATTAACATATAGACTAACATCCCCTGCTTATCTTAAATCCTCATATCAAGGGGAAACTCCAACGTGTGTGTGTGTGTGTGTGTGTGTGTGTTAATTGTTCTTAAGGGCAGGGAACACTAAAAATATCGCACAAATAGTGTTCTAAATCTGCCTACCTTCCCTGCACTTTTGTGTATAAAAGCTGAAAAAAAGTAGATAATAGAAGTACTTTGTTTTAGTGGATTTTGTTAACCCCCTGAGGCAGTCCAAAAACTAAGAATCTGTCTCTTAACCCACCATCCCCCGAGAGCCAAGACGTACTCAACCCCCTACAGCAGCTCGGGTGTGAACTCCCATACAGAATGTCAGTCACTGCGTAAAACTTTTTTAGTGACACTCTGCAGATTTGTGTGTAATTCACTCACAAAGGAACTGTAAGATACACTTTAATGGATGCAAACCTATAGTTAATTAAAGTAATTATACATTAGTTCACAATCCTACAACTAAAGGAACTGTAAGATACACTTTTTATGTATGCAAAACCTGTCATTTTGGAGAAACCATCTCGAGTGAGCTATAATTTGAAAGTACACAAACGGGGGGGAATATATCCCCCTTCCTTCAGACTTCCTTACAGAGCCCCTCCTCCAACACACATGACCAGAAAGAGGCTGTACTCTGAACCCCCGATGCTGCATTCGTTTCTTGACTGGCGCTTCAGACGGTTGACTTGGTAAGCTGAATTGTCTGTCTTTTTTTTATTTAGTTTTGAGCATATCTCTATATACCGGCCTTAGCCTCATGAGGTTCATTTATACAGAGGCTTTCATCAATGTGAAATTACACATCACATCAAAGGGCAAACATCAAAGGCTAATTAGATTAGACAACAGAGGGCTCTGAGGGGCAGGGGTCAAATAGACTATCTTATTCAATACATCAAAAGACCTATACAACAAAGGGACTGCCTGGGGCTAATCTAATTACTCCACTCTCAGGGTCACGGGTCAAATACCTTAACTATCTTAATCAATACATCAAAAGACCTATACAACAAAGGGGGTGCCTGGGGCTAATCTAATTGCAGTCTAATTACTCCACTCTTGGGGGCAAGGGTCAAATACCTTCACTATCTTAATCAATACATCAAAAGACCTATACAACAAAGTGGGTGCCTGAGGCTAATCTAATTGCAGTCGAATTACTCCACTCTCAGGGTCAGGGGTCAAATACCTTAACTATCTTAATCAATACATCAAAAGACCTATACAACAAAGGGGGTGCCTGTGGCTAATCTCATTGCAGGGCAATTACTCCACTCTCAGGGTCAGGGGTCAAATACCTTAACTATCTTAATCAATACAACAAAAGAATCACGCCAGGGGGCCTTTCACGCCAATCTGACATCAAAAAATGGGAGGCGAGACATGGGAGGCAGGACTTAGCTCATTGGCCAATGGGAGACGGACTTAGCTCATTTGCATAATTGGGGGGCGTGTCCACCTGTCACTTTGTATGCATACTAATTTGACGAAAGGGGTATGATTACTACTACTTTAGTTTGGCCATTAAAATGCGTGTTGATGTCATTTGATGCGAGAAATATGAGTTGTTATTTCAGATTATGTGTGCAGTGGATGTACATGATCTTCAGTTTGCTAGTTATTACGAAGATTACTTCAGGAAATTGTGTTCATACAACGTTTTCATTGCTACCAACGTGGTTGCTAGGGACGCTGCTATCGATATTATTTATGTTATGTTGTGTAACTGTTTAATGGTGTTATCTTTATTGCTACCCCCCTTTCCCGTCAATGTATAGTGCTGGTCCACAGCGCAAACTTATTAGTTTAACAAAATCTGCACCTAAAATTGTGGCATAGATACGTTATTTTCCCCTGTGCAATTTCCAACCCAGTCTCACATCTCACATCACATCGTCATAAACAAATACCGGAAACAGACGTATGCAAGATCCTCAGCTCGGTGATTGGATGGTTTAGATGCACGTTGGGAAATGGTGTTTATGCCTTGTGAAATCCGAAAACATTTTTTAAAAATAAAATAATACTTCATTCCGAGTGTGCTTGCTTTTCTCTTTGAAAGTCATCACATAACGGCATTGTAATACATGGTTCGGCTGCATTAAATATTACATATCTGCCGTAGATATTTATTTATAGAGCCCTGATCAAAAGACCTTTTGACAACCTGTAAGAAATGCCGCCAAAACTGAATATGTGACGTGGATCATAAATATATCATCAATTAAACAACATCTTACATTTCTTTTCACACAATACGTTTGTGTAATTTTGCGTTTGTGTGTATTGTGTTTGTTTCCCGGGAAAAAAAACCTCACAACAAACACCGGCTGTTGTTATGCCTGCTGTGACGTTAAGTTACTCCGTTCTCCGCTTGTAATTATGCCGTTACAAGCTTCAAAGTTGTATTTATCATCTGAATTTGCCGAAACAAGTTTAATATTCTGAAAGCCAAGACTTTACAAGCATCAAAAATGTATTGTGTGATTTTGAAAATAAAAGTTTCATATTCTGAAAGACAATACTTTGTATAAAATCAAACAAAACGTTTTTTTACGCAAATCCACGTTTATTTTGAAATGAGCCGTTGCGACTTCCGACTGATTTCGATAGAGCGGGTCACATATAGTTTCTCTGAACTTCACAAATGTTAGCACAGACATTCCTCATGGAATTGCGGACATATTTCTAATTGGCTTCCATTAGCCCCATCCCCAAGAAAGTCGGCCATTTTGAAATATTTGCATTTTAAGCACATTTTTGCAAACTCCTCCTAGGGAAATGATCGGAAAAATTCCAATCGAGGACAAGTTCAGTCCATATCCAATATGATGCTAAATTGCAAAGGAATAGTTGATTGCTCATACGGGGAGCTCGTAAGCTAACGGAGAATGTACCATTTTTGACGATTTACATGTCACAAATTAATCCAAACTACTCACATACAGTTTTACCGATATTCACGAAACGCTGTATACACATTGCTCTTATGATTGTGGACATATATTTCAAATTGGTTTCTATTAGCCCCGCCCCCCAGGAAGTTGGCCATATTGAAGAATGTGTGTTTTTCATGCATTTTAAGTAAATTTTTTCAAACTCCTCCCAGGGTAATGATCGGAAAAATTCCAATCCAGGATAAGTTAAGCGCATATCCAATGTGATGCTAGATTGCGACGGAATAGTCGATCACTTGAATGTGGAGCTCGTAGGCTAACGGAGAGTGTACCATTTTTGACCATTTATATGGTCAGATACTACCTTAAAAGGTCCCATGTCATGCTTTTCTGGTTATTACCCGTCCCCATTGTGTGTTATGAAGGTTTTTATGCATGTAAACGGTCTGCAGAGTCAAAACCTTCAAAGTACACCCTGTAGCGTGTAAAACTCTAACACAGAAAATACCTGTCTATGCTGCCCAAGAACGCCTCGTTGGAGATTTCTCTTTTTCCATTTGTTTCTTCCGGGAACTGCATGACGTCATATGGTTCCCGGAACCAAAATGGACCAATCCGGAGCTCTTCACACACCAGGATCCCTTGGCATCACTATCAAACACAGTGGGACCTTTAGCGTACATTTTCAACTAACAGGGAATCCCATTGACTTGCATAGAGCTCCCTGGTTGGTAATAGACGAGTTAGGATCGTGGAGAAATGCTCTCCGCAGACCCATTCTCACAGCGTTTATAAACCTTTTTCTTACTCAATATCAAGCCACATTTATTGTGTTTACTTCGGCTGTGAGTGTTTGTGTGTGCTCAGGATGAGTTTCGCGCTGTCTCGCTGTATCGCCGACCCGGAAACCACACCAGTAAGCCAGCTCACTGAGCAGCGAGCCTCGCAACGTCCCGACCAATCAGAGCACACTGGGCTCACAGGGAGGGGGGGGGCAGGAGCTCCAACAAGCCGTTTAGGAGAGAGAGTGAATACACATACTTTACAGAGATACTGTATGAGAAACCAATGTGAGTTTGGAAAATTACACAATATAAATCTATTTGAGTATACCTCAACAATGGAATTATGATCAATAGAAATGGCCATGACATGGGACCTTTAAGCTACTGAGACCCACCTCTCTGCCCGGCGCATCAACTCTCACACACACACACCTACACACCTACACAATGTACAACACACACATACACTCTACAAAACACACGTACACATTGTACAACAAACACAAACAGCATATGATAAATATCAGGCTACAGCCTTTGTATATATTATAATGTGCAGCACTATATGGTTTCATGTAAAATATCTACTGTTTATTTGTAGATATCTCCTAAAGCAGGGGTGTCAAACTCAAGGACCGGGGGCCAAATTCGGCCCGCCGCTTCATTTTATGTGGCCCACAAGTGCTTGCAAAGAATATAATGACTTTATTATATGGTCACGTGCCGCTTTATAGGAGCACGTTGCCCATAAATGTCCCACAATGCATCTCATTTTGTGAGATGCACACTGAAGAGACTTGCAATCACTTGCAATTATTTGCCCCAGACTTCTGCTTTCAGACGTAGTTAATTATGAAGTTATTACCCTATCAGATAATAATCCAATGCAGTGGAAATATTGTAAAATAATACATTATTTTATATATATTATATATATTTATCTATGTATATTTATATTGTCTTAAAGTTACCACCTGCCCTTTGAGTGCAACCATAATTCTAATGTGGCCCACGATGAAATTGAGTTGGACACCCCTGTGCATACAAATAAAGTGTGTAATGTATACCTTTTAGGTATATTATTGAGCGATATATATTATACACACTGTTCTGCTTTCTGCACTGACCTCAGCAGCTGTTCTCACTGTAAACATCGCGTCACAATGAAAGCGCAGTTGTATTAAAAAAATAAATAGCCTAACATCCAGGGGAGATGTGATTAGTGCAGGGCTTGACATTAACGGTTGCCAGGTTGCCATTGGCAACCATTCAGAAAAAATGTCAACCACTTCTTGGCCTTTGGTTGCTATCAGTGGCAACCAGTTATTAACATAAAGAAATAAGGACAGCAAACAGCTAAATGTGCACCCCAAAATACATTAATGTTAAATATTTGTTGTATTAAGAGTGATATTTAATTATTGTTGTGACCAGTCGGAACCTGAGACTTAAGTTGCACGTGCATTGGTGTGATTACGGAGCTAGAAAGCGATGCACATTTACACGCGTGCGCGGTGTGCCGTGTGTTTGTTTTAAAAAAAATGGCGAAGCAAATTAAGTTGTTTGACTGTGCGGTAAAAAGTTCGGCCATCACCTCAACATCTCAAACGAATGATCAAAGTGATTCAACTAATAAAGCGCCGGATGAACCCGAACGAAAGCACAGAGGAAATGTCTAAAGTCTTGGGAGGCTAAATATATATGTACATTCTGCTCCATTGTGCATTCACTTCCGGTAAAAGTTCCTTCAAAATAAAAGTGCTAAACGAAACTTTACCATAGGAAAATATTGGCATACAAATATAATAACTTCTATAAAAAGGTAACACATTTTAAATATAGTTAGACATATTAAAGGTAATTTACAGCATTAATAATTAATATCTAATTCTTAACTGTGATTGGTTTTCATTTATTTAACATTAGAAAAGTATTAGTCTGGCCAATGACAGAACCACAATCAAGACATCAATGCTGAAGGGCCAGTGGATCTATGGTGGGGGTCAGCACAAAGGTCAAGAAAACCCACATTTGAAAGGGAGACAACGGATGACCAAGAAACTACTGACTTGCTCAATTCATTTGTGAGGGATCTGTGAAGAACATGACAGCAGCTGCACTACTGGTATTTTGTATACCAGCAATTGAGGGTGGACAAGTTTACTACCACTTACTGTAGGTTTCAAATAATTGTGTTAATTACTTATTGTAAAGCATTTGAACATTCTTTTGTGTCACATTTTCATTATTAAGTTGATGTATAACTGTATAGTATCTTAATTATTTTAAAATATAAGGTGACTAAAAATGGCAACCGTATTTTCAGTTTTGGCAACCAAAAGCTGATGCCTACCACTTTTAAAAGTTAGCGTTGAGGCCTGGATTAGTGAGTAAACAAACGGTAAAGGGAAGAAAGTCTGATGCACATTTGATCATCTTAAATAACTTATAATCACAACGGGAACAGTTTCCAGAGCTGTGCTTCATTGACAGAAGTCCAGCCATGTGCAGGGTTGGGTTGTAATGGAATACATGTAACGGCGTTACGTAATCAGAATAGAAAAATCAAGTAACTGTATTCAGCTCGCGTTACATTTGAAAAACGAGTAATCTGATTACAGTTACTTTCGTAAACCTGAAGTGAATACATTTTGGATTACTTATTGGAATTATTGGTGGAAAGATTTCCTCACAATATGTAATATTCATTACTAAAGGTACAGACGAATCATCACAGCGCACAACAACTTTTACCGCCGCAGATGGACCAAAAAAGGGAGCGTTTGAAAAAAAGGGGCGGGTCCGTTCAGTGAAACAATAACAACAAAACATGGAGGAACAAAAGTCTGCGTTTAAGTCTTGTATGTGTAGAGGTGTGTGGGAAAAACACATCAGCCTGCGGTCGCTCTTTAGCCTTATGCTTCTGAAAGTAAACACAGCGAAGGCGGTGCGTGAAAGGGGTGCGTGAAAGGGGTGCGTGAAAGGCACTGCGCACTCGGCTTCTCAGAGGCTGAGTTAACCCTCCCGCTGCCTCCTGGTGCTGCAGAGATTTCATGAAGTGAAGGAGGTTTTCCTTCTATAACACAGCTGTGGGCAGCAGATACTGTGAGAGTCACGGACATGAATTCATAGATCAAGGCAGACTGGTGCACAGAGTATCCTGTTTTTCCAATCCAATGCTTAAACAAATATAGCTCTACACCCCTGGCCGAAATGTCCTTAAAATTAAGTCCGAGTTCGACATTGTAATTCATGTCCTGCCAACACTGGCAGGACAGAAGGCGACATGCCCGTTCTAAGCCGTGTCCCTCACTCTCCTCACATCCCAAGCTGCATCCTGTTAGAGATTTATAGGGATTACTAGTCCGCTTTTTCAAATCTCTGCGCGTCCCTAAACAAGCTGATATCTTACAGGAAGGAATCCAGAGCATACAATTAACCGTTTAACAATAATCTACTTTAATGCTAATATGACAATGCAATACAATCAATACAGTACAAATTCAATACAGTTATCTTTGGGATCCCACATTTACCTGATACTCACATGAGTCAGCCAGAGGAAAGAAGGGCTGAACACAGCGTGGTTCCTGTCTAAATACCTCGCTTACAAGAGGAGGAGTTATCTGCGCCTCCCTTCCAGACCTCCGTGATTGGCTGCCCAAATATCCCCAACACCTCACTTCTTAAGTCTCCCAATCACAGCGGCTTAGCTTTTATTATCTCCTAGATCTGAGTTGACTGTAAGTCAACTCCTCACCTTCCCCCTTCTTCCTTTGTCCTCAAAAATCACATGTTAACAGGCCCCAAATCCAGCTCACAGTTTTTACACAAATCATTTTCCCATGTTAACCTTATTCATAGTTTACTAACATGAATACATACAAATATTTCCTTACAATTCCCCCTTTGTATCTCCTTTTCAAGAGATAAACTTAAACAAGGCATTTTGAAACATAACTATTGTCACTCCTCTCCACTGTTTTCTTCTCTCAACATTATATTTAGAGCCCTTTAAACATTTGGAAACAGCCCTTCATAGCAATTTCTTATGGCAGAATGAGAGAGAGACCAAAACATGTCAAAAAACTGCATCCTTGTCTGCTGAGTCTCCATACTCGTCCTCCGAGAAACAGGCCAACAGTGTCAGGAGGGGGAGAAGCAGCTTTTCCCTCAATGGTGGAACGGATTAGTCTGACACATAATGAGCGGATGCACGGCACACAACAACACCCACATGATAGTCTTTGTCCATGGATACAACTCGAATGGTTTCATCAGACCTCTCTGAGGGTGTCAGAGAGGTCAGATGTCCACATGCGTTGCACTTGTCTGCAGACTGCTGGAACCCAGAGTACAGAAAGTCCTCTTCACAGAAAACCCTTCCTGCGTCATAGTAGAACGCCTTCCCTCTCAGCCTTCGACTACAGGCGCTGCAGGTGAAGCAGCTGTCATGGTAGAGGCTGCCCATAACTTTGCAGGCATGGCTGGCTCCATACACCGTCTTGTTGTACTTAACACACACTCCTGTTTCAGCGGAGAGTGGAGTCCCCTGTGCCGTCCTGGCTTGCCGTGTCTTTGTCCCCTCTAATCCGCTGACGGCGGCTTCTGGGCTGCCTGCTAGAGAGATGTCTTCCTTCTCCTCCGGCTTGCTGATGGCGGCTTCCGAGTCACTGCTGAATAGATGTCCTCCCGATCTTCCTTCTCCGGTCCGATGATGATGCCTCCCGGGACGACTGCTGGATGGATGTCATCGAGGTCCTTCTCCTCCAATCCGCTGATGACAGCATCCGAGTCGACCTCCATGACGAGAGCCAGATCCGTCCTGATGTCATCTAGGGTCCTCGCAGGTGTTTTCCCCCCGCCGCACACTGGCTCCAGTGGTACGAGCTGTCCCCCTTTCCTTGTAGGCGGACGGCATGAGATGTCCGCTGGGTCACTCGGTCTGGGCCGGAGAGCCTGGTGATATGCCAGATCCACTTTGTTCTGCTGACAGTCCGCCTCCTGCATCTCGGGTCCCCCTTTTGGCGTCAACAACCTGTGTGGAGAAATCTGATACAAATCCCTCAAGCCTACGCTCCGGGCTCTGGGGCCCTCGGCTGTTTGACCCACCAGTGCGTGGCCACTTGGAGCCTGTTGGTGAGGTGTCTTAAAACAACAGACGTCTGTGCACAGGTTTTCTAAATTAATTGTGCAGCTTCAGAATCTTAATACTTGGACTGTGCCCACTAAATAAGAACCCCAACATCTTTAGGTAAACTAAATAACATATTTCAATAGCTCTGAATTTCTGACAAGCATCTGTGTTTATTTTTAAATGAAATCCTTGAGATCCCATTAAAAATCTAAATATGATTTGAACTGCTAATGTTTCTGGAAATGTTATGGATTCAAAAACAACCAAAATCACAATACTAACAAAGTGAATGGCTTCCTGGTGATACTGCTTCTACCCGTCAGTGCTTGGATATTATCCCGCTGAAAAAATGAATACAGAATTCCCACAAACTGTCATCAAATGTCTTTCTATTATAAATGTAGATGAAATGTATATCCCCATATGACCTAAACAATAAAGTCTATGCTTTTACTTCTTTACCAGACTAGTTACATGATGTTGTCTGTTGATACATTACTCACAGGTCAGCTTCTTCAGTATTTCATTCTGGACTTACATCTCTCCCAGCAGCCCCTTGGCCACTGATTATTTATCTGTGTTACCTGCTATAACTCAATCAATATTAGAGACATGTCAACATTCATCAAACAGTGTGTTATCCCCAAATATGGAGCAGGTCAATTCTAAAACTGTCAATCAATGGTCAGATTGAACAATGGAGTTGGAGCAGCCGGTTCCTTTCAGTCCCTAAATGAAAAATGTACATTGTGAAGTTTACACTCCCCCTTTTTTACACATTATCTCATGTGTAAACAAAATCCTGTATGGGAAGAAAACCTTCAGGTCATAATGGATTATAAGACAATACCAAACATTTTTCCCAAAGGTACATCCATCATTTTCCACAGTAAACACTCCAGTAAGTGTTTCTCTCCATCTTTCAGTCCTAAAATAAACAGAATCTTCATGTTTTAGTTTGAGCTTCACATTCTGCAAACGGCCACCTCCTGTGGGAGTGAAATATCATCAAGCAGATCAGATACGGTTTCCCCTTTTGTGCAATGTTAGGAAACCTCTTATTTCACACATTATTATCACACAAAAATAATGTGTTAGTCCAAAACATGCTTGATTAGTCATCGTTTTAAATCATGTAGTTGCACTGATCAGGTGCAGACATACACTCACTCACACTCACACTGTCAGGTTGTAAAGTCAGGTTTGGTCAGGTACACCTCAGAGTCAGTCATTGAGAGTGCCTTCCCAAGTTACCCTGTCGGTCAGGGTCAAAGGTCAGTTGGTCTCAGTCTTTTTTGGCCATGTGTCGTGCTCTGCAGAGACTCCGATCTTCCAGCACAGGCCAGCATCCTCCGTCTATAAACATCTGTATATATGGAGCGCCATCATTTATTAATTCACAATTAGAACTATAATGTTCAAGATATCTCTAACTTTTCATTGGAACAGCGGTTTCCCAAATTCCCTGAAAAGTGTTAGCCAACAAATGTCACTTCCTTATTGTACTACTACTATTACTGCAATTCATTTACACCTAATTAGTATTAAAATGACTAATAGATCTATTTCAGAAACGTGTGTACATCACTATTATCTTGTATCAAAACATTACTAGGATCTGTAAAGGTCTGCTATGTATTCCATAACTCATTCTATCAATTTATCTTCAATTCTGGTGCACTTAAAGAACAATGTTACCCTCTTTAACAGTGCGTGGAACTCTGGGTATCCGAACATGCAACAATTACTCCCTATTTCATCAAGGATTTAAAAACAGAAGTCATTTCGTATGTCCATCCGGAAGCCCTCCTATGGTAATAACTATGCCACAATGGTGAAACCAGTACCTCAAATTGAAATACTATATTTTGTTTAGAACCAGCTCTCCCTTCAACATGACCTATATACATACATATTTATCTGATCTTATAGAGCTGTTACTAAAACTCTCTCTTTGAACTGATCAATACTGTAACAAATTAAAACACTACCAAATTCACACACGAATAAAAAGTCCAGTGCATACTTCCTTCATGCCCCCCCCCCTTTTCTATCAGTGTGTTTTAGAATGATTTTCCACTTCACTGTAATAGTTCTCCTCTTTTCTGCTATTTTTTATTTACCAATTGACCAATTTATGGTCAATACATCTTCTTATCTTCACTTATTTATCAAGTCAATTCAAGTTCTTTACAATACATTAGTAGATACCTTGTGAAGTATTCACAATAACTAATCCCCTCTAGGATATGAAATCCATTCATCTTTAAGCAGATACTATTTCCTTATTTATCTTTTGTTCATGATAACAATGGTATAACAACCACACGTTTTACCCATAGCTAGTTTATATAACAAGATTATTATGTGTGACATAACAATCAGATGTCTTGTTTGCTAACCAAAAATATTAAACTTTAATCTTTTCAGCATTCCAGACCATCATATAAACAAGCAGCCTCCCATCTAAACACTAAGCATTAAGGTTTCTACACCACCAACTGGGAAACTCTTGCACAATTATGCTGTAAAATCATTGCATCATTCCTCCAGAACAATCTGAGACAAGCATGTCTCAAGATCTTGTCATAATGAGCACAGTCAGTGATGCAGCTGTAGTCAGTGGCAGGGTCCCCAACAAAGCTAGGACCGGCCCTGGTCAGTGGGCTCCAAGGAAACTCTCCCTGGCTTTGAGATGAGGGAAGGAATCACTTGGCAGACACACATTGTCCTCTGTACGGCAGAAATCCCCCAAACGCGCAGTACCTCTTCACACCACTGTTGCCTTGACAACGAGGCATAAGCATAATGTCGATATCTTCTCAGAGATGCGTTCTTTGCACACTTCTTCTGTTCACAGTGAGCAACTCTTCACCAACACACTGATTCAGAGAACCCAAAAGGTGGTGCAGAACTATCCAATGCTGCTGTAATCACATCCAGCTACTGAGAAAAACTCAATTTAAATCTCTCTCCCAACGGGTTACAAAATAAAACGGCTGAGTGTCTATATGGTCAGGAATGCTGAAAAATGTGAATGTTAAAACAAATCAATGGCAGTAGTCTACCCAGATTCTTTAGTCCATTAAAAGTAGTAAAACCACATTGTAAAATCTCTTTTTTATCTTTAGAAACCATGAGGAATGACAGTTCTCATAAAACACTATTCTTCCTTACTTCAGTTTTAAATCAAATGAGCCAGACAGGAAACCCCCTTTAACCACTTGCTTATTCTATTCTTTTTGAAATTGTTTATCTAAGTTGTGTTACAAGCAGGTTAGATCTGTAATGAATTAAAATCAACATTTAAGGACGTAATATAAGTTAAATATATTGTTAAGCAAATTACTGTTTTATTGTGAAGGCATCTCTGGCGAACAGCGGCCTTTGGCTTTTATTTTGAAAGCCCGCTCCGGAACAGTGAGTTCGATTTCTAGAAACACGGCAAGTTAACAATCGTTCTAATGCATTAACTAAAGTCGTGAAAGAGACAAGGAGGGGGAAGGCGTGTGGAAGCAAGCAATGAACTGAAAATGCCACCAATCCTCTGTTTTAACGTGATGGCGCACATTGAAAACCGAAGCGGGCCTAAGCACCCCTGTCATATAAACATTACTGACAAGCGTTCAAAAACCCTTCTGCTTATCACTTAGGCTACTACTTTTTGTTTTATTCATAAACTAAAAATACAATTGTGATGAATAGCTTGCTCTTGTACCATTACATTTACCAACATAAAACAAGGTCTTTACTAATCAACAATGACAACCTACTTACAACAGCTTATTTATTTAAATATACAAGCCTTTTCTTTAGCTCCCTGTTTGATTCCACTTAAAATCAATCTCTTAATCTGTTCCCATTGCTCCCGGTAACTCCCTGGAATTTCAGAATTGTCTTAACCATTCTGACGTTCCATATTCACTTCGCTTTTATTTATCTGACTTAATTAATATGTGTTCACTTGTATTAATATACTGGGCTATTGTCGTCGTTAACGTGCTTCCCCCCCTTTCAGCCACTAGATGGCAGCAGCAGAGCACAAATGAGCTTCACTCTTCTGAGCGATTGTCTGAGTTCCACAGACAATCGCTCACACAGGTTTTTTAGGTAAAAATCACACAGATTTATTCCCTGTACAGTTTGTCCAGCTTGATAATGTGATGTGTATTTCAACAGACAAGCAAGACCGTGAATGATGAACCCAGGTCTTAGCGAGCCCTTTATCACATGTTAGCTTTTCAAATAAATGTTTACAGACAAGGGAAACGAGAGCCGGTCCCGTCACAATTTCGGTGACGTTTGCGTTCTCTCCCAGGAATTGAACATATAGCAGACCGCTGGCCCTTAGCTATTGGCCTTAGTCTGCTATTTAACCCCAGTTTTAAACGGTGACCCGATCTGAAATATCAAGTTTCCAGGTTTCGTCGGCAGGAATTTCACCTCGCAACCCACAAACTGCACCGTTTCCACGTCACTCAGGAATAAACTACCTGAGGTCCACGCCAAACCGCTTTACGCAGGACTTTCTGTCTACCTTGCGATCAACGTTCACGTGTTTTATATAACTTTCCTAACATAGTCAAATATGCATTGTATATTCCATTTAAACTTCAAAAACACTGTGAAACGCCTACAGACAATCCTAAAGTTTTTTACCTTATTTGTAGTTGCAGGGCCCTGCTTATTGTCTGAGATGTCTAAAAGTGTTTGTTCCCATTTTAAGCTTATTCATAGTTTACTAACATGAATACATACAAATATTTCCTTACAATCCCCAACAAGTGTATTATGTTGTTACATAGTTTCAGAGGTTATGTTTCAGTTGTGCTCTTGATAAGCCATTAAATCAGTAAAAACACGTTCAGTTTCCTTTTGCTTTTTGTGTCTCCTGTTCACCAAAACATACCCATCTGTGATGGAAAAAGAAAGTAATCCAAAAGTAATCTAAAAGTAATCTGATTACCTTTTTAAGACATGTAACTGTAACTGTATTCGGATTACTTTCAGAGCCATGTAATCAACTGTAACTGATTACATTTACAAAGTAACCCTCCCAACCTTGGCCATGCGTCACACCTCTTTTAAATATCACTGTTGGCTGAAATCGACTCTGGAGAATACATCAGTATACCTTCGGTTATAGCTCCTCCAGAGAGACTCCTCTCTCCTCTACCTCAGTGTACCTTCGGTTATAGCTCCTCCAGAGAGATTCCTCTATCCTCTATATCAGTGTATCCTCGGTTACGGCTCCTCCAGACAGCCTCCTCGATAATAGATCCTCGACGAACCTTTAGAGAAAATCGTTTTCCTTCGAGACGGTGCGCTGACATCCGTTTCCGGGTCGCTGCCGGAGGACCGAGGAGTCTGGGACGCGGAAATGAGAGAACTGATAAACGGCTCATTTCGGAGGACTTGCGTGCGTCGACTTGACGCCGGGGCGACCGGCTGCCCTCCCCGACAGGCGCATAGAAGCGAGGGCCCGCTCATCATTGCGCGCACGTCTGTTTTAATTATCTATGTTGCTTTAACGGTCCAAACTTGAACCTGTTATTTCTGATGACCACATGAAAATCTACCTTTTGATCAATTAAAAACAGCTTTAACCACACCTGTCACATTACAATTCCAGCGTTACATAAACAGCTTAATTTAGAAGAGGAGATCAAGACAGAGAGTATGAATGAGAGTGGGAAGAAGGTAGAGCCAGTGAGTGTGGAAAGAGGATATATACACAGAAAAGGCTAAGCCTCAGGCAGGCTCCTAGGCCCTAAAAAAGGGAAAGTTGTAAAGAGCCGTTAGCACTACAATAGTGCACTTAATAGTTGCTTGAATATATCATTTGTATCCTAGGAGTGTTCCTTTCATTTATTTGTCTTAGTACAAGGAATATTTATCCTAACCAACTTAATCTCTTAATGTTAACACTTATTTCTATGAACAGTTATCTGCTTATGAATACAGAATCTGTAGGCAACTCGTTAAGATTTTGATATTGCAGTAGGTAGTATTGACCAATCCCTTTGAGTATTTGAGCGGGCTTTAATTGCATTCAGGTGTGGAAAGCAAAGGAAGAGGAAGACATTGGTAGAAATGCTATCTTGAAACCCATCTGTCACTGTGATGCCAATTTAAAGAAAAGTATAGATATCCGGTCGTATGTTTTGTCTTAAGACGAGACACTACAGGTGAATAGGGTACTTTTTTAACTTAAAGATATCAGCTATACATTTATCCAGTTAATTACTTACATTAATGCAATTGTTTTTTGTATTACAAGTTTTCTGAAATAGCATGTTTAAATTTGCAAATTAGCCATAATCTCATTAAATATGAGCATATTTTAATACATTTCAGGAACACAATTCTGAACATTGGATAATGTCAGGTTCAAAGGTATTCTTTCATGTTGTAGTCATACAGATGTAGCACCTCATTTCGGACGCCCCTACCCATGTGGGTCCGTGATCTGCACAGGGTGGGTCCCTGCTAAAAGGAAAACCCCCCGCAGGACTTGATATACCCCCTTGATAAATACATTTAATTATAAAGAAACCAGCTGCAATGGATCCACCAGGGGGAGCAGTGATTAAAAAGCTGCTACACTGGAACACATGTGAAATAAACAACTGATAGATCTACAGTAGAGGTATCTGATATTGCGGATATTTGTTAAGATCCATATGTCACGGATAGGATCATATTCTGTGCTAAATAAGAACATCACCATGTTTTTATTTAACAAAATAATGTTTAATCCACGTTGGCGTAAGTACAAAACCATCGGTTTGTTTTTTCATCAGGAAATGCAGACCGGCTCATACAAACGATTTTTAATCATCATCCTCACGATCATTTAATGTATCGAATTGACATGAAAGCATGAATAAATGTAGTTTAATCCACGTGAGTTTACAACTAGAAAAATAATCGGTTTGTTTTTATATCACATCCGACAGGAGGAAATGTAGCAGCTCTCACTACCGACTTGTAATCCTAATTTAATCATGATCTTCACCACGATAATTTATGTTTATGTTCGCCAAATTCACATGAAAGCACTGACAAATATGAATATACTGTAGTTAACTTCATTAAAACCTTATTAACTTGCCCAAACTCAGTAATTCACTAAAAAGAGGTTAATTTTGAATGAAGCCTCGTCATCTCACCATGGGAAAACGGGCCATAATATTATACTATTGTTAATAGTTTACTGTATTATTAGTGTTTAATATTACTGCTATAACAATCACACATTGAGTTCATTGTTGTGCAATGTTAAAATGAGACCGTTTTTTTTTAAATAGAGTGAATGAAATTATTATTATTATAGCCTACATCATGTAGTTCACTGTATAGAAAACTGTAGTTTCCCCACAGCAGCAGACGCACATTCATGACGTCCGCTGGCGCATCAGAAATAAGTCGATAGTGTAAGTGCAGTCGGATTCTCAAAGCACTGCAGTCTCTTCTCCTAAATCCTTTTGAATTATCCTATCCACTATTCATTAACCCTGAAACGGTTTGACAAAGCTCTACCATCCCCCCTCTGTTAACAAGAGATATCAGCCTATGTTGCGGACTCTTTGTTTAAAACTAATTGCCTATCGGAATGTGTGAAGAAAGTCTCCCAAGGGGGATAGGACATTTCTTACATGCAGGGCAGCATTGCCGGTCTGAATGGGTCTCTGGAAATATCAAAAATGTAATTAAAGTTTTATAAACAGTGACAGGTTAAAATCCGAGGTAGAAGAAGTATTCCAAATATTTACCTAGGTAAAAACACGTGTTAGAAGGAAATGTCCTGCATTCAAAATTGTCAATTTCCCAAGTGAAAAGTATTATCATCTGAAAGTAAAATGAATCATTATTTTATCAGTATTAAATACATATCATGTGTACAACTTATATTTAGAAATACTCCGTTGTAATTATTGATGCATAAATGTGTTCATCCATTCAATGTGGCATCTGCTATAATGGGGTTAATGTATGATATTACTTAATAATACAACACATTACTGTATAATATGTGATAATGTATGAGCTTATTTACTTCGATCTACTGTACTGTGTACACCACAACAATATTACAAAAAATATACTGCATATTAAAGCAAACTATTGTAAAGGTAAAAGTATGAGCATACAAAATAAAGAAGTGTAAACATTTACATTATATTATATTTAATATATAAAGACTATATATTATTGAAATACAATTAAGATAATAAGATTAGATGTACTTTATTTGATCTAAAAATATTGATGTGTTTTCGTTATAGTAGCCTGTGAAAACCATAACAAATAAGTGATTACATGCTACAGTATTCAGCAAACACAACTGCAGAGCTGCAAACATTGCAAACAGACTAAGGCTGCGGCCACACGAGGACGAAAACGGTCGTTTGCGTTACTGTTTAGTGTCATATAGACCGTTCGGCCACACGAGGACGACCGCATACGGCACTAAACGACTGAGGAAACGATAACGGGTCCCAAGGTGGATAGAACGGCATACGCAATGCTCTGGGGGGTCCAACAGCTCCGTGTGTACGCCCTATACGATCATTTTCTGATGATGATGAGGCAATAGCCCCGCCTCTCCCCACCTCTGCTGCTCACCCCCGCGTCAAAGTAAACTGCACACTGAATTCAGATTATTTATCTTTCTCTCGATATGGACCTAAACGTGAATGAAGTCTAATCTGACATGCAGCTCTGCTCACCTGCAGCTCCTCCCGCTGCAGCAAAACACACACTTCAAGTCAGATCATCACCCTTAGTTATTTTAATTACCTCTCAAACTACCTAAACTAGTTATAAATATGTTTATTTTTACTGTCGGCCGGGTCACTCATTACTGCATGAGACAGACACTGACGCTGTCCGAAGAGAGACCCTCACATCGTACAAGGAAAAACTTCCGAAGAAAACCCACAGTTTAAAGGGGAAAATGGGAGAAACCTCAGGGAGAGCAACAGAGGAGGGATCCCTCTCCCAGGACGGACAGACGTGCAATAGATGCCGTGTGTAAATTGAAAAGATAATACATTTGCAACATAGGTAGTCCAAATGTTTGGAAATGCATGTGTGTATAATAGGAAGATGAATCCACAAGGATATTCATCCAGGACTGATGATCCAGGACCACAGCCACGACTCGCGATCCAGGGCTCGCAATCCAGGACACAGGACCGCAGGATCATCCATGACTCCGGATCCCGGCGTATATAGACACCAAAAAGAAAGACATTTGGGGAAAATGGGTTAATTGGAACATGAGAGTACACAGGTATAGATAGAGAGAAGGAAGAAGTAAGATGTCCCCCGACAAACTAAGCCTATATCAGCAAAACTAGGGGCTGAATCTAATCAGCCCTAACTATAAGCTTTATCAAAAAGGAAGGTCTTAAGCGCACTCTTAAAAAACGGATAGGGTGTCTGCCGCCCGAACACAAACTGGAAGCTGAATCCACAAATGTGGAGCTTGATAAGAAAAGGCTCTGGCTCCCATTGTACTTTTAGAGATTCTAGGAACAACCAACAACCCTGCATTCTTGGAACGCAATGCCCTAGTAGGACAGTAGGGTATAATGAGTTATTTAAGGTAAGATGGCGCCTGCCCATTAAGGGCTTTGTAGGCGAGAAGAAGAATTTCAAATGATATCCTGTGTTCTATAGGGAGCCAGTGTAAGGCAGCCAGAACAGGAGTAATGTGGTCCCTTTTCCTAACTCTGGTTAGTACACAAGCTGCATCATTTTGAATCAGCTGAAGCGACTTGACTGACTTCTTGGTACTCCCTGATAATAAAGAGTTACAATAATCCAGCCTAGAAGTAACAAATGCATGGACTAGTTTATCTGCATCGTTTTGAGGCAAGATATGCCTGATTTTTGCAATGTTACGTAGATGGAAGTAGGCGGTCCTTGAAATTGATTTTATGTGAAAGTTAAAGGATAAATCCTGATCAAATATAACACCAAGTTTCCTTACAGTCTCACTGGAGGCCAAATTAATGCCATCCATAGTTAGTATATCTTTAGATAATTTGTTTCGTAGATTCTTCGGGCCAAGTACAATAACTTCAGTTTTGGTCGTGTTTAACATCAAAAAGTTTAAGGTCATCCACGTTTTTAAGTCCTTGCATTTTATTTAGATGATTAATTTCATCAGGCTTGATTGATAAATATAGTTGAGTATCATCCGCATAACAATGAAAGTTTACAGAATGATTCATTATAATATTGCCTAACGGAAGCATATATAATGTGAACAAAATAGGTCCGAGCACTGAGCCCTGTGGCACTCCATGGCTAACTTTGGTTTGCGTGGAAGATTCATCGTTAACACGTACAAACTGAGAGCGTTCAGATAGATAGGACCTAAACCAGCCTAAAGCAGTTCCCTGTATGCCAACTAAGTGCTCTAGTATTTGCAATAGGATATCATGGTCGATAGTATCAAATGCAGCACTGAGATCGAGCAAAACAAGAATAGAGACAAGTCCCTTGTCTGAGGCTATTAGAATGTCATTTGTGACTTTAATCAGAGCTGTCTCTATGCTATGATGTGTTCTAAAGCCACACTGAAAATCTTCAAATAAATCATTGTTTTTTTAAGTAATCACACAACTGTTTTGCGACCGCTTTCTCAATAATTTTTGAGAGGAACGGAAGATTAGAAATAGGTCTATAGTTGGCTAAAACCTCTGGATCGAGGTTGTGCTTTTTAAGCAGTTTTATCACTGCTACTTTGAATGATTGTGGAACATAGCCTGCTAATAAAGACATATTCATAATATTTAATAAAGAAGTGCTAATTAATGGAAAAACTTCCTTCAACAGCTTAGTTGGAATTGGGTCTAACATGCACGTTGATGGTTTAGAAGAGAGAATCATTGAATGTAATTGTTCAAGGTTTATGGCTGAAAAGCATTCTAGTTTAATATCTTGTGTAATATTATAACTTACGTTTCTGGGAGCTGTTGATAACACTATACTGGTGAAAGGCAAGAGGTCATTAATTTTGTTTCTAAGAGTAACAATGTTATCGTTAAAAAAGCACATAAAATCATTACTACTGAGTGCTATGGGAATAGAAGGCTCAATCGAGCTGTGGCTCTCTGTCAGCCTGGCTACAGTGCTGAAAATAAATCTTGCATTTTTCTTATTCTCATCTATTAATGAAGAGTAGTAGGCTGCTCTCGCTTTATGCAGTGCTTTCTTATATTCATTGAGAGTAGTATGCCAAATTAAACGAGATTCTTCAAGTTTAGTGGAACGTAATATCCTTTCAAGTTGTCTAGACCTTTGCTTTATTTTGCGGGTTTCGGCATTATGCCATGGAGCTAATCTATGTTGTTTTATTTTCTTCTTTTTCAAAGGAGCAACAGAGTCTAATTTTATTCGCAGTGCATCTATAGCACTATCAACAACATGATCAATTTGGGGTGGTGTACATTTTGTATAAGTTTCCTCCCCTACATGCAGACATGCTATCGAGTTAAGTATTGGTGGAATCTCTTCCTTAAATGTGGCTATAGCACTATCAGATCTTTTGACTAATGCTTTGTAGTCTCGTAATAGTACTTCAAAAGTTACTAAGAAATGGTCGGATAAAGCAGGATTATGGGGTTCGACTAATAGTTGCTCAATTTCAATACCATAAGTCAGAACAAGGTCGAGAGCGTGATTATAGCAGTGGGTTGGTTTATTTACACTCTGACAGAAACCAACAGAATCTAATATAGAGTTAAATGCAACAGTAAGGCTATTTTTATCATCGTCAACATAAATATTAAAGTCACCTACGATTATTACTTTGTCTGTTTTAAGAACCAAAGTTGATAAAAACTCAGCAAATTCTGATAAGAATTCTGAATAAGGACCTGGTGCACAATACACTGTAACAAATAAGATTGGCTGCAAAGTTTTCCAGGTCGGATGCGTAAGACTAAAAACGAGGCTTTCAAAGGAGGTATAATTACATTTTGGTTTAGTATTGATAAGTACACTTGCATCAAAGATTGCTGCAACTCCACCTCCTCGGCCCGTGCCTCGAGCAATATGAGTGTTGATATGGCTGGGTGGAGTGGCCTCATTTATGCTGACATATTCTTCATGTCTCAACCAAGTTTCAGTGAGACAGCATATATCAATATTATAATCTGATATTAAATCGTTTACCAATATTGCTTTAGATGCTAGAGATATTATGTTTAAGAGACCACATTTAATCTTCCTGTTTTGTTGCCCTGTAGTAGTTGTTACATTTACTTTTATTAGGTTATTATTAGGGCTGTCAAACGATTAACATTTTTAATCAGATTAATCACAGCTTAAAAATGAATTAATCATGATTAATCACCATTCGAACTATGTCCAAAATATGCCATTTATTTATGTATATTGTTGTGGGAATGGAAAGATACATGAAAGAAGGCGGGTATATCCATTTAACATACAATATGTATGTATGTTTATTATAACAAATGCATCAATATAGCATGGAATTGTGGACAAAATTGTATCCAACGATAACAAAATATTCTAAGTCTTGGGTCTGAGAGTCTAAATCTCATCAAATGGTGGTCCGTGGCTCAAATTTAGAACAAATAATGGACCTTGATATGAAAAGGGTTGAAAACCACTGCTCTAAACAAAATAGGATGGTGTTGTTAAGAACATTCTTTCTTTAACACACTTACTGGCCAACTTAGCAAATAGCCATCTCTCTTATTTGAATGAAACCTCTTTTTTTTCTTCTTTTATATCAAACCAAAAGAACATGGCCAACACAACATGGCCTACACAATTACATGTGGCCCTCTTCCCTATTCATCCTTTAGCCAGTTGCTGAGGCAAACCAACTTGTTCACATTTTCTGAGAGTAAAGCTGACCGCTTCTTTTGCACAATGTGACCTGCAACTGAGAAGAGTCTTTCACATGGAACTGTGGATGCAGGAGTGGCTAGATATTTGCGAGCCAGTGGGGCCAGCTTGTCATGGGCGCCTGCATGAGATGACCACCACTGCAAGGGACAGTCCTCCATACTAGTGGTGGGCTCTGCTCTGTACCTGTGTGACAGAGGGCAGGTAGTACCACAGAGCAGGAGACGTAGGCCTCCCCACCCAGAATCTCAGTTAAATACCTGCAGTGGAACACACACACACACACACACACACACACACACACACACACACGTTGTTACATTTAATTGTAGATTAACGTTTGAAATTAATTTAATTTCAGCCTACATTGAATGGCACATTATATGATGGAAGGCTTACCGGCAGGGCTCTAGAAGGGTCCACAGTATCTGGATTTTGTCCCATTCTGGTGGTGTCAGCATTATGCTGCTGTTGATCCAGGGTTGCTTTTATTGCAGCTTGGTTGCGGATCAAGCGCTTGACCATTTCCAACGTGGAATTCCACCGTGTTGGAACGTCTTGGATCAGTGGCTCCTCCTTCTGTCCGAGTGCCCCTTGTTCTACTTGCAGCTCCGCTGTGTTAGCCGTGCTCTGCTTGAAATGGCCCACAATTTTGCGACACTTGGCCAACGCACCGAAAAATCCACTGTCAGAGAGACTCACAGTGATGCTTCTCTGTAAGATGTGAGCAATACAGGGCATGTGATCGTAATGTAGAATACGAGCCGCAGCAATCATATAATTCACTGTCAGTCCCTATGGTTGTAACTTTCCCTTCAATTTCCCACTTGCGTGCTACAGTTTGGAACTGTTCTGCACACGCCTCCACAAAGTGACGTTCTTCTGTTTTCATTACAGTTAGTGCAAAGGATTTCAATTCCCATGTCTCAGTGATTTGATGTGCAGTTACTCCCAGGTAATTAGTGTTACTCACTGACGTCCAGTGGTCCCCTGTCAGGGCGGCATAATCCGCTTGAGCTAAAGCCTCTTTTTTTCCCTCCTTTTCAGTGTCATAGAGTTCGTGGATTCTGGTCATTATTGTGCCTCTTGATGGTGGCTTGTAGGATGTGTCGAGGAACGCAACTTTCAAAACATCGGCGAAGCCCTTGTCTTCAACGATGCTAATCGGTCTACGGTCCTTTGCAACCCATTTGGCAATTGTGTTGGTTAATTTATCCAAGGTGGACTTGCTTACTGACCTGCGTTCATTCAGGGTGGTCTGACGCAAGCCATGTGTTGCACTGGAAGTCCCAACAAACGCATGCTTAGCGTTGAGATGGTACTTTAAACTTGAAGAGGTGCGGTGGAATTGATTGATCCACATCTTTGTTCTTTCTGAACTCAAATTCCCCATCCAGAGGGCCAACCTGTTGTTCTAGCTCCATGCTGTTTACATGCATCCGCCCCGCTGGAACACTAGAGCGTTGGATGTATGGGGCGGGTCATTCTGCATGCGTTAAATGCGTTAAATATTTGAACGCAATTAATTCAAAAAATTAATTACCGCCGTTAACGCGATAATTTTTACAGCACTAGTTATTATGTATGACACCTATTAGGTTTTACCTTAAATTGTCCTTGGGCAGACACACACACCGCTAATATTGGGTATTTTATTGGGTTCGGGATTCCTATGGATGACTGCCTAGGAGAGAGCGCAGAGAAGCGTGTAAGACTGCGACTCCGCCTCCTGGTCTCAACTCCAGTTTGTCATGGATTAAGTCCACAAAGCCCTGAAATGTTTGCCGAAATGAGATCTGCACCTTCCAAAGTAGGATGAATGCCGTCTCTCATAATCAGACCAGGTTTTCCCCAGAAGGCTGTCCAATTAATTACGAAGCCCACATTGTTTGCTGGGCACCACCAAGACAACCAGCGCTGAAATGATGACATGCGGCTATACATGTCATCATTGATCAGATTGGGGATATAATCTATATTATATTATATAGAGTCGTTATTCATTTATTTTAAAGCCCAATAAATAACAAAGAAGACCTTTGACCAGCACTTTTATAATTTTGTCCGGAAGATTTAAACTTTAATACACGTTGACTGGCGAAAAACTCTGCCCGGTTCCCTCGGCCCCCACCGCGGAGAATAAACAGAAGGGCAACCATAACAACCATGCTTCTTCGCTGCTTTTGTGGAGGAAGTTACAGCGCCACGTACAGGCTCCTGCATATGTACTGCAGCTTCTCCAGCGGTTGGAGCTAAACGGAGCTGTCTCGTGTGGACAGACACTATCCGGATAACTATTGCGTGTGGACGGAAGCTTTTTTGCGATTGTGTTTGCGTTAATCCTATGTGTTTAGCCGTTTTCGTCCTTGTGTGGCCGCAGCCTAAGGCCTACAACACCCAGTTGTCTTTGTGTATTTGTGAATGAAGCGCCATCTCATGGTTACATCCTGTAATTGAACAAATGGGGAAATTTGGCAACACCCTCTACCAATTTGGCAACGCCCCCCAGCCACTGGGATCCCCTGGGTTTTTGGTTGGAATCTGCTGGGTGAAGTCCTATCTGGAGTGCTACATCTGTAGGCTGTTGCTGAATAATGCGAAAGTAATGTAAAGAGTAATGTAACAGGTTACTTTATGTATTGTCATACTGATATTTTGTACAAACTGTGAAGTCCACTGAGACAAATGTAACATTTGTGATATTGGGCTATATAAATAAACATTGATTAATGTAGAGAGTAAAGAAGTAAAGTAATGAGTATTATGTAATATATTACTTTTTTTGAGTAACCCCATCACTGGTTATGACAATAAAACCTTTGAATCCTTGAATAAAACAAAAAACCAATAACGTTTAAACACACTGCACTGCTATGATCATAACTAATGTTACTGCTACCTTCGGACTTACCGTTAAAGATATTTCCTTTTTTTGATTAACTGTTTGAAGTCCTACGCTGCACATTAACTACATGTATAATTAGTTTGCTAATATTAGCTAACATTGGACATTATAAGCTGCTGGTCATACCAGAACCAAGTACATAAGGCTGTAGCAGCAAAATCCGTGAGGGGTGCTTTTAATAGTTTATTAATTCAACTTTTCATTGACGCTTCCACAAGATGAAAAAGGAGGAACTTTGAAAAGTTAATTGTGTCACTAACTTCTCACTTACTCAAAGTTGAGGATGTCCTTTACCTCAAATGTAACGATAGTTCAATCAGGAGAGACGTGATGTATGAAATACATGTTTATTACCGGGACACATGATATGAGGGAATAGAGATTGACGGATTACAACAAGTGAATTAAATTATGTTTGGCGATTAGGCCCCGGTTTGCAGGATGATCATTCAGGAGGGGAAAACCGCTCCGATGAACCCCCCAAGGTCTAGACACTGGTGGTGGTGATAAGTAGTTTGGTCTGGTCTGAAGGGAGAACGTTTTTAGCTTGGCCCTGTATTAGGAGACGGGAGGCGAAGGGGTGGAGGAGGGTTGTGCGTTGACACCTGAAATGACAACTGACAGAGAGGGAAGAGCAGATTTAAAGGGGTTAGCGGGTGCGATGATTGGTTAGCTGGGGAGTAACGCCCCGATCACTTATTGGGAGAGGAGAGAGTATTGAAATGACGTGTAACACCAGAAGATATTGGTCTTCTTAATTGAACTTGCGCTAAGCTTCATTTCAATCAAGGGAGACGCGATGTATGAAATACATGTTTATTACCGGGACACATGATATGAGGGAATAGTGATTGACGGATTACAACAAGTAAATGAAAATATGTTTGGCGATTAGGCCCCGGTTTGCAGGAGGGGAAAAACGCTCCGATGAACCCCCAAAAGAAGTGAAGCATTTCTTACCTTACGGGCGGACTGCGGAGATCTGTGGATGAAATGAGAGATTAGCACGGGAACATGATGACAATGCCGGAATCACTGCCGGGCTTACGTGAACGCCAACCATGGGTTAACGCCTGGCGTAGCGGGGTTACACATGACGCTGACCCACTGGCCGCAACCTGCACACTCAGGGTTAAACATGACGCTGACCCACTGGCCGCAAACTGCACACGCAGGGTTAAACATGACGCTGACCCACTGGCCGCAACATGCACACGCAGGGTTAAACATGACGCTGACCCACTGGCCGCAACCTGCACGCACAGGGTTAAACATGCCAGAGAACTTTAATGACGGTGATGTGATGCCGACGGCGTAAATTCATACTGAACCACGTTGCTAAGAGATGGGAAATAATTATCAGCTGCTTATGTGACAGTCGGACAGTGAGTGCTTAACGGTGACCGCTGGCGTGTGAGTTAACAATGGAATAAGCTCCGGTGCACACGCACTGCAGCGGTGTTAATGCCGCTGAACCACATGATGACCGATATGTCACAGCATTCTAGAAAAAGTATAGTTTGAAGAAATAGTTCTGATTGAATCTGGCTTCGTATGATTAAAAACTACCCGACGCAATCCTCTATTGATGTTTGTTTGACGGCGGTATTGGGAGAAAAACAGTAAACAGTTACGTCATGATGATTTATTGACTTATTCAGTCAATAAATCATTCAATTAATTGGGAGTCAATTCCTAATTTATTTAGTATCTGGTCGTGTCACAAACGGGATAATGTGCAGCGACTTGATCATTGAGGAAATTAAGCCCTACGAAACACCGTTCATTTCAGGTTGAAGCTTGAAACTGCGTTACTTACTGAGCATTGTAACGGGTAGTATTTACCCGAACTGCATTAGTAATGCGTTACATTACTTCGTACGCAAAGTAATACGTACTGAAGCTCCATACTGTAACACGTTACGCCCAGCGCCATATAGATAGAAGAGTTATGACAACGGAAGTCCAAAAACGGTTATCGTCACGTGGTTCATGTAGACGAGGATCGTTCCCCGGAAGTTCATGGCGGGCAATGTGAATGCATTGATAACAGGAGATAGAACTACAATTGTTGGTAATTATTAGTGAATAAAGGTTTTGATTTGCAATATGTATACAACAAATCGATATGTGTATGTATTTACATCAATATGTTTTAAAAAATAAAATCGAATTTGCTAATATTAAATGATAACATTAGGATTAGTGTGAACAACTAGTTTACATGTTAGGCTAACAGTGCCTTGGTTAAAGAGCCTGTTGCTGTTTATTTATAGCTTTGAATTCTTTCAAACCAATATTATCTTCTTAAACTTGTATGCTAGTCAGGAGCATCACTTTCTAATGTTTATTGATACATTTAGAGGGAGGGGATCTAAAGTAATGCTTTAAAATTCAGATTGGATTCATGTCTACCATTTTCTTAAATTCATGGTAGTTTCAGTAATCCCCTGGTAATTGAGGACACAAGTTATCTAAATGACTAATGTCATCTTTATGGCTTTCAGAAAGGACAGGAGACCGACAGATGACTATCAAAGGACTAGCAGCATATGATGATGATGTTACATGTGTTGTTTTAGGAACATCCATTGCAAATACATGGAATTCAATAAACATTGAATAGCATATCATGCAGTTTGTCGGTGCCTTTACCTCCGTGTTGTCCTGGTTTGCTGTGCTGCCTCCTAGTTCCGGTTATTTTTATTTTTGAAATTCAGCTCCTGACGGACACCAAAAAAGCCCGAGGTTATGGAATTCAACCAATAAATAAAAGCAAGGATAATTGTGTGTTATTGGTGAGTAAATAACAGTGTGTTATTTTGAAAAGAATAACAAATTAGAAGGAAAAAAATATTTTAAAATGCAGATTTCAGTATCCTGAGGCTCTGAGCCCCGTTTATTTTCCTCACAGACGGCAACAAAAGTCCGAAATTATACGATTTAAAATAAAAGCAATAATTGTGGCTTGATATTGAGTAAGAACATGTTTTTATGAACCACACAGCTTCCGGTCTTCCATGACCCGACCGGAGAAAAAGACGTGCTGCAGCCTGCAGGCACGAAACACGTTACCAGTAGAAATACATTGCTTTTAAAATCGTCCTGTGCAACACGAAAAAAAGGGGCAAATCGTGATGGTGAACACGAATCAATAGATTAAAAATCGTGTTGGTGAACACGAAATGCCGTGAGACTGGGTTGGATAAAACGAACATCTCGTGAATTTGTTGCAACTGCCTCTTGCCAGCGCTACCCTGACGCCTGTTTTAGAGGTGAGGCGCAGGAAAGAGAGGCGAAAGCCTGGCTGTGCAATGAACCTGCTAGCCGCCTATGACGCACTTAGTGTCCAGTAGTAATTACTGAGCCGGGAGGAGAAGTAGCTTAAATGGGATGTAGCTTAAGCCCTGCCTGCCTGCGGGAGGGGTTGTGGTTGAAGCCAGAGATAGACAAGCTTCACCTGCGAAGAGGGCCCGTTCAGCGTGAAGCGCCGCATTTGAGCGGCCCTGATGCCAGTGATGCCCTCTCAAGAGACTGAAGGCGTGCGTCAATTGTTTGCGTGAAATAGGCCATTTCCATTAAGCCGGAGCAACTTCCGTGGAGCCGATTTCCTTGTCTTTTCCTCCCGTGTCCGGGTTTGCAGGGCGGCCGGCTGGAACCGCAAGCCGACTGGGGAACGCCGCCTGTAGCTTAGTCCGCAAGACTGCGGAGCTAATGAATATATGCCTGGAGCTGGGACGAAACCCTGCTGCTGCTTGCCTTAACTATGAACACAGTGACGTGTATACTTGTGCGTTGACACCTGAAATGACAACTGACAGAGAGAAAATAACAGATTTAAAGGGGTTAGCGGGTGCGATGATTGGCTAGCTGGGGAGTAACGCCCCCGATCACTTATTGGGAGAGGAGAGAGTATTGAAATGACGTGTAACACCAGAGGATATTGGTCTTCCTAATTGAACTTGCGCTAAGCTTTATTTAAATCTCATGACAGTTAGAGGAGATGTTTGCATATGTTGCCTGGGGGAGTCAGTTCTCAATTAAATGTTATCAAACCAAATCCAGCTTTTATAAAGCAAATTTAGGATTACTAAAACACTTTGGAAACTGAATATAATCTTTAAAAGCATTTAACCGGGTCACTATTTGTAAATACAAAATGGTGTACACACACCTTTACATAGTGGTTAATGTCTGGAGGGCACACCTTTTTAGTTTTTTATAACATTGAACATATTTACATGAGCCAAGACTAAAAACTAACGGTAACATTAAACAACTTTGATTTGATGAGACGAGGGTTAAGACATAGAAAGACAGTTACTGTAAATTCCTGTTCACACCGCAGCGGAGCAGCCTCTTAGCGGGAATCGGAATCAAGCGGTTACACAAACGATGACGCAATGACGCAGCACCAGTCGGACTCTGGACGGTGTGAAAAGAGCCAGAGCTAAACCGAAGAACCAGTTCTGAACCTGAAAAGCTCTAACACGGAGCTTGAACCGGAGTTGCGTTGGTGTGAATGAGGTATAAGAGAACTCTCCCTGAGTTTAACCTAAACCTACCAAAATAAATTAGTAATGAATGTTTGATGTTATGTGGAAATACTTACCAGTTGCAAGGGCTTTAAAGCAGCAGGCAAACAACGTATTGCTTTTTTATTTGGTTTTCATTATCTGCACAAACTCAGATTCACGTAGCGTTATGGGTACTTTAATTGCAAGTCATTTGTTCAATCACCCAGAAAACTGCACAGATTACTGCCAGAATCACTACTTACTCCCTCTGCAGTACAAGTAACCCACTATTGCTCAGTCATGGAGGACATACTGTATTCCTTTAACGGCTTTATTCCTGGCAGCGGGGGATGCTCAGTTGCAGCGGGGTATCAAAGGTTCATGTAAACAGCTTAAAATGAGTAAGACCTTAACCAGAGTCTGGCTTAGAGCCAAGTTACTCACTGCAAGTAATCACATTATAATCTCTCTATGTACATGTGGAAAGAAATTCAGTGAAATGAATATCGACATCGAAATCTGTCAAAATGAGTACTGGGTCATAATCGCCTGAACTATTGGATCAAGGGACTAATGATAGGAATATTCCGTATCTGAGACTTTAACATACGAACAACGAAAATTATTTGAAAAACATAAGTCAGGCTAAAAGAAATCCAATGCTGTTAGTACAAAACAGCACAGACTGGTTACACAAGCGTACAGCTGCTAAGTGTGTGCAAGCGAGGCGGAGAGAATCAAACGGCTTTGGATCAAAAGACAAAATATAATTTTTCCTCTGTCTCAGATCACAGTGTGTGTGAGTGTGTGTAGGTTTACCCACACATAGGAAACAGTGTGGGTTGCAAACACTCCGGGCAATTCCGGCTTGTATTGGTACGCATGTGTGTGTGTAAGAGAGAAAGAGAGGGATTGTAAGTGTGGGTGTATGCAGGATTTTGCGAGTGTGTGCATGTGTGTGCGTGGGTGTGTGTCAGAGAGAGGGGGAGTGAACAGGTATTTTCTAAATGAGGGGGAGAATGAGAGATCAGGAGAGAATTAGTCACAGAAAGAGATCTCCTGTGACTTCGATATCCAGTATTTCCAGAACTTGTTTTCTTCCGACTTCTCTATCTACCTCGTTTAGAACATTATCGCGACAATTATGCTAAAAAAATGTATTTCTTCAGCCTTATTACACACATAATCTGGTCTGAGCTTTATATATATATGAATACATACATGTGTATATATATATATATATATATATATATATATATTCACAGTATAAGCCTAATTATGTGGTTGAAACCATTTGAAAGAAATGACCTTCCAATCATGAGAAACCTGTGTTACATGCCTAGCTTTCTTCCATAATAACGTTGTAAGGTATGTTGTGCAGAGCTGTGGTTTCTATTAATGTCTTTCCACTGCATTAAACACAAGCTGCTATTGCTGACTCATAGAGGGAAAGGGAAATATTGTATTAAAGTAACTCCTGTATTGATGTCAGCTTCAGTCGACAACAATATGATTTCAACTCAGTATGAACTTTCTGTATCTAGACCGTTGTTTTCTCTTAAGGTCAAGTCTACTATCTTCCTGTCACACCAGGGATTCTTTTGTATGTTTCTTAGAAATCGGATTAAAGGTGGGGTAGGTAAGTTTCAGAAACCGGCTTGAGTACACTACAATTTGAAAGTACACAGCCGAAAAGAATCCAGCGGCCGGCTAAACGGATTGGTTGTACTGTTTACAGTACTACGGCTTCCACAGATGACATTTTTTATGGATTTTTTGTCAAAGCACTTCAGATATTCATTGCTATCGGGATGTTAAGAGCATTCCATGGAATATAACAAAAAGTGTATCTCGAGCTGGTTTCTCAAACTTACATACCACACCTTTAAGTGAGAAACACATGGAATTAGGGGGATTTAGGGTCTTGCTCAAGGACACTTCAGCAGGCACCTCAGTACTGATCAAAACAAGACTTGCCATATTTCCACTATATACTGTAGTATGGCATCACTGAAACCTTTTTGTTTGGTTTTCCATTAGCAATAGTTGTAGATGATACCTGGGACTTTCTTTTGTTCGACTTCACTTAAGGTTCCAAGTGAGCTGAGCCAATAGAAGTTGAAGTTAGAATACTTCCGATCACTGATTGGTGAGGAAGAATCCTCACTCGCGCGACACAGGACATCCCGGACAAAACCCCCATTTTGTATTAGCCAAGCTACCCTCAAGAGCAACCACAACATTTGTAATCACATTCAGAAAAGCAAACAGTCCCCCATACCATGCCAATTGCCAATGATGTTACTCTGTTAAGTTACACATTAAAGGAAACTGCAAGAGCACACACTGTGTTTGTGTCACATACTAGATGATGTCAAAGCATGTCATGCGGCGATACAGTATGACAAGATATATCTGCAATTGAAAGCTACGGGGTAGAAATAGAGAGTGGAGTCCATTAAAGATGAGCCGTACCATGCAGTGGAAATTCAGCACAAGAGTCTACATTTCAGCTATTTTACAGACTATGTGAGACTGTCAGACTGCTTACAGTTAAATGCCTTTCACAAAGGAAGAGCATGACATTAGTTTGACAACTGGACAAATATAGACATATTTATGTGCAAGGACAAACTTTTTCAAATTGAGAGTTGCGCCTCCAAAATGAGGCATGGCAGACTGGAAAGTCAGAGACACAGAAGTAGAAAAGTGAAGCAACGATACTGGGTGAAGTTAAATATTGTTATAAGGCCTAAGGTTTTTACTGCTCATCAACATGTTCAGCAAATGGAACTGCAGGAGTGGCTCTTGGAGCATACAAAGGCAGCAGCCCCTAACCTTTTTTGAGCCACAAACCGATTTTATGTATGACGATATTTTCACGGACTTGCTTTCAAGGTGTCTCTGCAACGGGCTGGTCTAATATAGGGTTATGGGAAACAATGTCACCCGAAGTGTGTTCCTTAACGAACAGTCTACTCTGTCATTATGTTTTAGTCTCTGTCACTGCAAAAAGAAACCTGCTTCACAAGGGAAATATGTGTTAACCTGTTAAGCCCTGAGCCTGTTTTTCAGGTCTCAGGCTCGAAAATTACATTCCCAGAACAAATGACCATATCTTCACTTATAAAAAGGGGTAAATTAATAATTTGTTTTCTCAAAGCAAGGTTACATCTGTGAGTTGGATGTAGAAGTGTCCGAATCAATATAGATGTTTTTATTTTAAAGTAAATTCAGATTGAACACAGTAAACAAATGTAAATGATATTGTCCGTCCAAAAAATTATTACTTATAGTGAAAACCACCCTTGAATGATGGGATGGTAGACTACAAGCTTATTATAACATATAATAAGTACCCTGTATCAAGATTGATGCAAAACAAGTGAAATGTGACCTTTTTAGAGAGATTTAGCAACACTTCTGGAGTCATTTGGGTGGATTTGACCTATCTGTGGCCCCCCTTGGTCGATTTTGATGATTGACATCTCTTTTTAACTGCTAGAGCCAATGGAATGGAGGGGAGGTTCCACATACACACACACACACGTTATCAAATAAGGAGTGAGAGTGACGTGTAGCCAAAATCGGAAGCAGCTAATATTTATTCTCCGATTTTTACATAAAAATGGAATTATGGATTATCAATAATTGTTTCAGAGTGACAGACACATTGGATTAACCATTGGATTAACCTTCAGCAGCGTTGTTATTGTTTTAATGTCATTTGATCAGAATAACAGCTAAGGTTAGACGATCTCCGGTGTTTGCGCCGTAATGCTACGTGTTGTGATGTCTGTGTTTGCATCCCCTGTCGCGAGTTCTGATCACTCAGTGATGATACTAATACCTATAGAATCTGTGGAATCTCAGTTTTAATCGGATATTTTGTATGTGCAGTTACAATAAATAATAAGGGTATTTTTACCTTGAGTTCTGTGCCAAGTGCGTCAGCATTTTTTCGCTCAGGGGTCATTTAGACGCTTCTTATAAGACTTGTGTTTTGTTTTAGTAAAAATGGTTCATATCGTCAGTTAGCTGAGTTTCTTAGCTGAGCTATTAACAGGCATTACACTGTGCCTTGTCTTTTTCTTTTTTTAGTGTAGTGGAGCCTCACTTTAGAGCATTTACCGCGATCCATCTTTGGTGTTATGAAGTGACTGAGCTCGTGAACTGTCTATGGGAGGGCGGGGGGAGCCTCGCTGCGGGGAAACTGTGGACCTCTGTCGCCGCAATTTACATGATGCCGTTTAAAAAAATCAAGGGCGGTGCCGGCCGTCAGCATACCGTGCCGGCCGTCAACGGCCCGCTGACGACCGGCCGTTCTGTGATTCTCCAGAACACACAGATGGCCAGTCCGCCCCTTCTCTGGCTGTATTCCATCGGCTCACCGCCGCGTGGCGGCGCAGACGGACCCGGTGGAATACAGGGTCTACCGCGTTTAGGAACCGTTAAACAGAACCGAAATTGTGTATTTTGTATGGGAACCCGGAATTTTCTTATCGGTTCTCATCTGGAACCGAGGTTTGGTTCCCAACCCTACCTGAGACACAGTTTCGTGAAAAAAAAACGACCTTCCACACCCGGATTAGGGTCCTCTCGGGTTTAACAGGTTAAATAATCTATAAAAGTAACATTGTGTATTAAAGTTGTACTTATTTTTCTCGATTTTTAGATGTTTTCTTAAATCACTTTTAAATGTATTTCCTCTAACATGGCACCCCATGTGTTACATATCAAAATCTTCAGGACAATCTCTGGTCTTGCTATATATGCAAATTACTCACCTTAGAGCACTGTTTGATGAGATAGGTAGCTCAAAAGCTTAACATTTGACATCCGATTTTCGGAAAATCTTCAAAGCTCTTGTGAAAACACAAATTTACTCATGCGATCGAATTGTTTTGGTCTTTTAGATTTGGTTACCAAAGTCCTAGGATCCCAAAAGTAGTGAAATATTTGAATTACACTGCATATAAATGTGTTATTCATGTCTAAAATGAAAAAATGTTAATTCGAATTTTGAGCAAAATAGGTGTTTATCACTCTACTTTCACCACAGCAGGGACTGAGATACATTAGGACTGAATAATGACTTCATATTACATACCAAGGTTCATGTGATGTGTACAAATACAATTTCAGCATTCAAACTTTTTATAACAATTTATATAAATATAAGAAACTGAAAAATCTAACTATTTACAATATTGAACATCAGAACGTTCAACCAACTATTCATTATAAATGTCAAGACAGTGTCATGGTCTTTGTCTGTCTTCCAAGACAGTGGGTATGGCTGCTGTGTAGTTAGGGGTGATGGTGCATGGGCTGCTGTGTAGGTGGGGTCTACAAGTGCTATACGAGACCTCCACGAGACCTCCTGCTGGCTGTCCACTGCATCTGACACACATACATCTCCCCCAACTTCCACCGTCATAATTTCTCCCCCCATCTCCCTGGACCTCCCGAGCCCTCCTCCCCACGGCCGCCTCTCCCAGTTCACTCTGGTTACCCACCCTGAAATACTCAAACTGATCAGCTCCTCCAAACCCACAACCTGCTCCCTTGACCCTCTACCCACCCCTCTACTGAAGTCCTGTCTCCCCGTCCTCTGCCCCTACCTTGTCAACCTGTTCAACTCCTCCCTGTTCCAAGGAACCGTTCCCTCTGCCTTCAAAACTGCTGCTGTCACTCCCATCCTCAAGAAACCCGGTCTGGATCCCTCCTCCCTCAGTAACTACCGTCCCATCTCCAACCTCCCCTTTCTCTCAAAAACAATAGAACGCATTATCTCCAAACAACTCCACCGCCATCTCCAAACCAACCAGCTTTTTGAACCCCTTCAGTCTGGTTTTCGTCCCCACCACAGCACAGAAACGGCCCTCATCAAAGTACTCAATGACCTCCTCACCTCTGCTGACACCGGTTCCCTCAACATCCTTATCCTCCTCGACCTGAGTGCAGCCTTCGATACCGTGAGCCACACCATCCTGCTTACCCGACTCCATGACATCGGTATCGAAGGTACTGCACTCAGGTGGCTCCAGTCCTACCTCTCCGACAGATCCCACTTCATCTCCCTCAATAACCACTCCTCTGCCACAGCTTCAGTCACCCAAGGTGTTCCCCAAGGTTCAGTACTCGGCCCCCTCCTCTTCATCATCTACATCCTCCCCCTTGGTCAGATTCTCCGCCAATACAACCTGGACTTTCACTGCTATGCCGACGACACCCAGATTTACCTCAGCACCAAATCCCCCAACAACCCCCCCCTCACCCACATCGAATCCTGTCTGACTGCAATAAAATCCTGGATGCAACACAACTTCCTAAAACTCAACAGCAATAAAACTGAACTCCTCCTCATCGGATCCAAATACACCCTCAGCAAAACCCCCAACCTGACAGTCACCATTGATGGCACCCCTGTTTCCCCCTCCACCCAGGCACGCAACCTTGGCGTGATATTTGACCCCACCCTCTCCCTCGAGCCCCACATCCGTCATGTTGTAAAAATCTCATTTTTTCACCTCCGTAATATTGCCAAACTCCGTCCCTCTCTCACCTGCCCTGCAGCTGAGCGACTCATTCACGCCTTCATCTCCTCCCGCCTTGACTATTGAAACTCCCTCCTCTACGGCATCAGCTCCACCTCCCTCAATAGACTCCAGCGTGTCCAGAACGCAGCCGCCAGACTCCTCACCCACACCAAATCATGGCATCATATCACCCCGGTCCTCAAAGAACTCCACTGGCTCCCCGTTTCACACTGCATCGACTACAAACTCCTGGTCCTCACTTACAAAGCCCTGCACCATCTGGCCCCCCCCTACTTCACTGACCTCCTCACCCTCTACCAACCACCCCGGTCCCTCAGATCCTCCTCAGCCGGTTTGCTTTCCATCCCCAAGGCCAAACTCCGGAGCTTCGGGGACAGAGCCTTCTCTGTGGCAGCCCCGAAGCTCTGGAACTCCCTCCCCCAAGACCTCCGTGAGTCTGAGCCCCTCACCCTGTTCCAGTCCCGCCTCAAAACCCACCTCTTCAACTCTCTATCCATAAGCCCCGCCCCCTCTCAATCAACTTCCTCCTGACTGCTTTTCTGTTGTGTTTTGTTTCTTTTTGGTTCTGTCTTTGTTTTTGTTTTGTTTGTCTACCCTCCCTCCCAAATGTAAAGCGTCTTTGGGTTCAGAAAAGCGCTATATAAAATTGATATATTATTATTATTATACAGACGCTACATGGATGAGCCATTCTGTAGGTAGCCGGGACCGGGTGCGAGAACACAGCCTTCCCCAGCTACCTGCTGAACGGAAAGAGTAGAGCAATGCTCCTACTTGCCGAACACAAAGAGGGTTGTAACTACACCCACGTTACCGGCAGAGGGAGCGAGAGCACTGCCTTCACCTAGCTGGATTAAATAAAGAAGCTTAACGGGGCAGCTTAGCCAGGCGGCTGCTGCTAAGGATCAAGCAGCACGTCTACCAGGAGCGGGGGAGAAAAACACTGCCTTCACTGGATGAGTTAAACAATGAAGCTCAACAGAACACGCCAGATGTTAGCCAAGCAGCCTCTGCTAACAATCAAAACTATACGTTACCGGGAGCGAGAGCACTGCCCTCACCGGCTGAGTTAAATAATGAAGCTTAACAGTACATGCAAGGCGTTAGCCAAGCGGCTGCTGCTAACAATCAAGTGACCAAGTCAAAACACAAAGTAAGACCAGATAATTAGCTTCCAAGGAAGAGACCAGCCCGCATAGAACCGTAGGCCATGGTTACATGGCATTGGACCGTAGTTACAGTAGTAACTATGTCCAGTACTTACCTTTGTGGTGGTTGTATTCTCCAGCCACCTCCCTTGTGTGTGCTTTCCCTTCCCCTGTCTGTATGGGCGTGGTGGCTGTCACTCCTGGCTCCCGGCTCAACCTCCACCTGCTGCAATCAGTTGGGCACCCTCCTCTGCTACACACCTGATTTCCATCAGCTATTACTAATGGCATATCAGCGGAGGCTCCACAACCTGTCAGCGCCAGATCGTTGTTTAAACCCCAGTGGTAAAACTCTCAGCCTTCTCAGCCTTCTTAGAATTAGTTAGCTATTTCCGCTACACTTGAATGTTCTTCTTACCTGTTCTTCTTGTGCTCCAGGATTACTCTCCAGCCGGATTACTCTCCACGCTCCTCCACCTCAACAGCCACTAGCAACCAAATTACTCTCCACACTCCTCCACCTCAACAGCCGCCAGCAACCGGATTACTCTCCACGCTCCTTCTCCTCAAAATAAAACCTTTGTAACACTCTGCCGTGTCCTGCGTTTGGGTCCTCTCAGATAACCGTAACAACCTTACTCTATGCATCGAAACAAAACATGGGCAAAATATGGCACCCTGGGCTTTCCATACTAAATTGAATGAGAGATGCAGCTAAAGCTGGGAACTCAAAATGCTAATGATAGCTCGGGCACAACGCCACAAGCAGCACTTTCAAAAGAACATAATAAGGGCAACTTTATGGGAGAGGAAGCGGGAACACTGTCGTCACCAGAAAGTCTAAGCCAAACAATAAACAAGACAGCAATCAAAACAACTTAGCTGGGAGGCAGCTGGGACACAGCCATCACCAACAACAAGTTGAGACAAACCTGTTTGTCGAGGCTCTGCACAACGCACAGCCGGCCACAGCTCCTGGAGGACGCGTTAACAACCCGTAACTCTGACTGTCAGTCGTGAAGCTGCATGCGGCCAGCTGCATGCAGAGAAATCCCACAGATCAAACGTTCAAACCTGAACGCTGTAGGCTACAAGAATGTACCCACGGTACTCTCGCGCAGCGAGAAGATGAAAAGGAACAGATCCTCTGATGACGCCGGCCTATGTAGCCGGTGTTACGTGGGTCACAGGTGACTTTATTGTTATTGGTACTCGAACTGCGCATGCGTGCGATGGATATATCCAGTGCTAAAGCACCGCCTCTGGCGGTCAGTAGGGACGAAATAGAACAACAAACCCTGTTAAACCAATCTGTATGCAAACCGGAGTATATTTGGTGTTGCAAGGTTAAACATGTACCAAGACAACATAAGTGGATACAGCATGATGAAATTATAAGTAAGCCAATTTGGTTTCAATGAGAATTGTTTTCAGTCCCTATTGACTTAATTCTGACAAGAAGAAAAAGCTGTCATACCAACAAAGAGAGTTTTAGAGAGCTCCTTAAAATGCCTTTTGTCTGCGATCAATGTGCTAGATGTCTATAAGGTGCCAAACATGCCTTTATGTTGAGACACAGCTTGTTGAAATAGTAAAAAGACAGGTCAATTAAAGAAAATCAGGAGACAAAAACACAGAGGAGTGCTTCAAAAGAAAATCAGGATTAAATGGAGGGACTTCAAGAGAACATGTGCGATGGTTATAGACTGGAGAGACGTAGGAGAGAAAAAAAGGCATGGAAGTAAAGCATGGGAAAGTAGATGAAGACAGTGAATAAAGAGAAATATAAAAAGGAAATACAAATGGGAGAGGACAAGACAGAAACGGGAATAAATGCTATAAAGTTGGTAACCCTTAACACAACTGGAGTGTTGATGACCAGAAAACACCAGAAGACACAGTACCAGTAGAAGACAAAACGAGGATGGAAAACAGGTTAGATTAGAGAACAATGGATTTGAGTTTGGATGGTTGGCAGAGAAAGGGTATTTGAGGAACAGTGAAAGCCTTCAGAAGAGTTGTTAGGGGAGCTACAGAGAGATCCCTGCTTAGCAACTGAGGATGAACAAGTGGGAGAAACATGTAGTGCTTCAAAGTGTATCTGGGAGGTTTGTGTGAGCGCCTATATGTAACGTACCATATGTTTGTAAGTCTGCCATTTAAAGATTAGTTGTTAAAGTGACGCTTTACCAAAAATATGTATTTTTAGTATCAAACACTCTTCCCCTGTAGGCTTGAAAAGACGGCTATATAAATGTTAGAAGTTCCTTCAGTTAAAAAGGAACAGCAGCTTGCTTAGGCTTGAATTCATGTTGGTTGCAGGATTTTCAAAGTGCAGAATTCCCCATCAGGAAAATGCAAAAGTGGTCAAAAGTAATGTAGCAGTCCAATCCACTCAACTACTTTCACCACAATTATTAAAGTCTTTGGTGACCTAAAGGCCTTTTACATGTTGCGTATTTTGCACATCTCATACAAATTGAAATAATCTCAATCAAATTGGAAAGCAATGTCATACTGGCGGCAATTTGTTGCACAGGAAAAATGTTGAGCGAATATTTTTAAGTGACTTATTAGACCTTTTTAGGTCATGTTCTTAATATTCTGGTACAAACAGAATAAAGTTCACCTGGATATACATCAGCTACGAACTGAGGATAACTGGTAAGAATTGTTTTGGTTGTTAGTAACAGCAGGTGGAACAAGAGTGCAATCTCTAAATAACTGTGTAAAAATATAAAGCTTAGCAAGGGTGGTGTTTTTCCCTCATTTTTTAAGCGAAACATGTGAATGACATAAATAATTGCCCAATTTGATCCGTTTCTATCTATCCTGCAGTATCCTATAGTACTTTGTTCATCGGTTTGGTAAGGATGTTGGGAATGGATTCACAGACTTTCTATGATCAAAAGCAATTTAGATTCCAGCTTTTAGTGTGGTAAAGACAGTGTGGTATTTTCTTTAGTGATGACTCTGTAATGCATTTCTTTAGTATGCAGTTTTCAATATGTTTTTACACAAAATAACTTGTCAATAAACGTTATGGTTTTGTTAGATTAAAAAAAACATAAACAAAAAGGTGCTACAGACTCTTGCATCATACAAATGGAAAAAATCACAGATTTATCACGGAAATCCTTCCTATAATAATAATGATACATTTTATTTCTATAGCGCTTTTCTTAAACCCAAATACGCTTTACATTTGGGAGGGAGGGTAGACAAACAAAACAAAAACAAAGCCAAAAAGAAACAAAACAAAACAGAAAAGCAGTCAGGAGGAAGTTGGTTGAGAGGGGGAGGGGCTTATGGATACAGAGTTGAAGAGGTGGGTTTTGAGGCGGGACTGGAACAGGGTGAGGGACTCAGACTCACGGAGGTCTTGGGGGAGGGAGTTCCAGAGCTTCGGGGCTGCCACAAAGAAGGCTCTACCCCCGAAGCTCCGGAGTTTGGCCTTGGGGATGGAAAGCAATCCGGCTGAGGTGGATCTGAGAGACCGGGGTGGTTGGTAGAGGATGAGGAGGTCAGTGAGGTAGGGGGGGCCAGATGGTGGAGGGATTTGAAAGTGAGGACCAGGAGTTTGTAATGGTTGCGGTGTGAAATGGGGAGCCAGTGGAGTTCTTTGAGGACCGGGGTGATGTGATGCCATGATTTGGTGTGGAGTCTGGCGGTTGCGTTCTGGACACGCTGCAGTCTATTTAGGGATGTAGTGCTGATGCCATAGAGGAGTGAGTTGCAATAGTCAAGGCGGGAGGAGATGAAGGCGTGAATGAGTCGCTCAGCTGCAGGGCGGGTGAGAGAGGGACGGAGTTTGGCAATATTGCGGAGGTGGAAAAATGAGGTTTTTACAACTTGACGGATGTGGGGCTCGAGGGAGAGGGTGGGGTCAAATATAATGCCAAGATTGCGTGCCTGGGTGGAGGGGGAAACAGGGGTGCCATCAATGCTGACTGTCAAGTTGGGGGTTTTGCTGAGGGTGGATTTGGAGCCGATGAGGAGGAGTTCAGTTGTATTGCTGTTGAGTTTGAGGAAGTTGTGTTGCATCCAGGATTTTATTGCAGTCAGACAGGATTCAATGTGGGTGGGGGGGGGGAGTCTGTGGGGGGATTTGGTGCTGAGGTAAATCTGTGTGTCGTCAGCGTAACAGTGAAAGTCCAGGTTGGATTGGCGAAGAATCTGACCAAGGGGGAGGATGTAGATGATGAAGGAGGGGGCCGAGTACTGAACCTTGTGGAACACCTTGGGTGACTGAAGCTGTGGCAGAGGAGTGGTTGTTGAGGGAGATGAAGTGGGATCTGTCGGAGAGGTAGGACTGGAGCCACCTGAGTGCAGTACCTTCGAAACTGATGTCCTGGAGTCGGGTAAGCAGGATGGAGTGGCTCACGGTATCGAAGGCTGCACTCAGGTCGAGGAGGATGAGGATGTTGAGGGAACCGGTGTCAGCAGAGGTGAGGAGGTCATTGAGGACTTTGATGAGTGCCGTTTCTGTGCTGTGGTGGGGACGAAAACCAGACTGAAGGGGTTCAAAAAGCTGGTTGGTTGGAGATGGCGGTGGAGTTATTTGGAGATGATGCGTTCTATTGTTTTTGAGAGAAATAGGAGGTTGGAGATGGGACGGTAATTACTGAGGGAGGAGGGATCCAGACCGGGTTTCTTGAGGATGGGAGTGACAGTAGCAGTTTTGAAGGCAGAGGGAACGGTTCCTTGGAACAGGGAGGAGTTGAACAGGTTGACAAGGTAGGGGCAGAGGACGGGGAGACAGGACTTCAGTAGAGGGGTGGGTAGAGGGTCAAGGGAGCAGGTTGTGGGTTTGGAGGAGCTGATCAGTTTGAGTATTTCAGGGGGGGTAACCAGAGTGAACAGGGAGAGGCGGCCGTGGGGAGGAGGGCCAGGGAGATGGGGGGAGAAATTGTGACGGTGGAAGTTGGGGGAGATGTATGTGTGTCAGATGCAGTGGATAGGGAGAGATTAATTGCAGTGATTTTGTCAGAGAAAAACTTGAGGAATGAACTGCATAAAGTGAAAGTGGAAGAAGGGAGGGTGTCAGCACAGGGTTTGAGGAGCTTGTTGACGATGGAGAGGAGGGTCCTGGGGTTATGGGAGGGGTCGGTAAAGATGGTGGAGAGGTAAGCAGTTTTTGCGGCAGTGAGGGCGTCTCTGTAGGTAGTGAGATGGAGTTTGTAGGATTCATGGTGAACTGTGAGGGATGATTTCAAGCTGGCGGCTGGTTTGCTTCATTTTACGGAGTGCAGGGGTGAACCAGGGTGAGGAGGTTTTAAAAGTGACATTTTTCCTTTTGAGGGGGGCCAGGCTGTTGAGGGAGGCGAGTAGGGTGGAATTAAGGTGGTTGAGTTGTTCATCGGGTGAGCTGAGGTTCGACTCCAGGGTAGAGTAGAGGATAGCAGAGAGGTGCTGGGGATCAACAGAGCATAAATTATGGAAGGTGATGTTCCTGGATGGGGGGGGTGGCGGACGGGGGAGCCGATGGTGAACTGTGTGAGTTTGTGGTCAGAGAGGGGAAAGGGGCAGGGGTGGAGGTCGAGTACTGGGAGGTTGGTGGAGCAGACAAGGTCAAGGATGTGTCCTTTATCATGGGTGGGGAAGGTGACATATTGGGTAATTGGGAAATTGTCCAGAAGGGAGGAGAATTCATAAGCGAGTTTGCAGGTGGGGGAGTCCATGTGGATGTTGAGGTCGCCGAGCAGTAACATACGTGGGGAGAGGGATGAAGCAATGGTGAGGAGTTCAGTTTGATCAGAGAGGAAGTAGCGGTGTGGTTTGGGGGGGGGCGGTAAATGAGGATAACTGTCAGTGAGGTAGGGTGTGACGAAGGGAACTTCGTCACTATGGACTGACAGCTTCAGGCCGGGTAATATGGCACTTTATTAGCGTGATTGCACAGTATATGTTGTCTGTGGCTGATGATTGTGTGCACCTGGTGTCCTGTGTTGTCTCCTCCCCCCTCACCTGTGTCTTGTTGTGCTGATTAGAGTGTGTGTATTTAGGCTCTGTTTCTCTGCCTGTTGAGGGGGCTGGGTGTGTGTGTGTGTGAGATCCTTGTGGCTGCAGGATGTGTGAAAGGAGAACCGCAGGATTGAGGCGGTGAACTTTGTGCCCATGATTGTAATAAATGCCCACACCGGGTTCTATTTTTGGACGTTCTGCCTCTGCCTCCTTGCTTGGTCTGGGCCGCTCAACGGTCAGCTTCACAAATGATGTCAGAAGTGGGATTCGACCAAGTAAGGAGGTGAAAATTACGAGAGGAAAGAAGAGGGACCAAAGAGAGGAACCGCGGCTGGGGTGGCTATGCCTGGAACGGACCAGGGGGCCACAGTTGTTGAGGCAGCAGGAGACGAGAGACAAGCAGCAGGAGACGAGAGACAAGCAGGAGGAGCAGCGTTTGCAGGCCGAGGAGGAGGACCCGGACCCACGAGGAGACAACGGCTTCACTGGCCCCGCTGGAGGTGGTGGCGTTGAAACCGGGTGGCTGACTGGTTGTCCCAAAGCTGAGACGGTAAAGACACTGTGCTTCCTGGGGAGAGGGAGAAGGAAATGTGACGAAGGGAACTTCGTCACTATGGACTGACTGCTTCAGGCCGGGTAATAGGGAACTTTATTAGCGTGATTGCACAGTATATGTTGTCTGTGGCTGATGATTGTGTGCACCTGGTGTCCTGTGTTGTCTCCTCCCCCCTCACCTGTGTCTTGTTGTGCTGATTAGCGTGTGGGTATTTAGGCTCTGTTTCTCTGTCTGTTGAGGGGGCTGGGTGTGTGTGTGAGAGATCCTTGTGACTGCAGGATGTGTGAACCGCAGGATTGAGGCGGTGAACTTTGTGCCCATGATTGTAATAAATGCCCACACCGGGTTATATTTTTGGACGTTCTGCCTCTGCCTCCTTGCTTGGTCTGGGCCGCTCAACGGTCAGCTTCACAGAGGGGCTTTGAAGGCGAGGAATTTGAAGGATGGTACTGAGGGGAGGGTGAGTTCTGGAGTCCGGATGTTGTGGTTGTAGATGACAGCCAGCCCACCACCACGGTGTGAGGGGCGGGATTTAGTGATGTAATTAAAACCAGGGGGGGATGTTTGATTGAGGGAGAAGAAGTCATTGGGTTGTTGCCAGGTTTCAGTGAGCAGAAAGAAGTCGAAGGATTTGTCCAGAATTATTTCGTGGAGGATGTGGGCTTTATTGTTAAGTGACCGGATATTGAGGAGGGCAAAATTGGTCAAGTAGGTGGTTGGAGGGGTGGTGGCAGGCTGGAGAGGTATGAGGTTGGCCAGGTTAGCAGCGCGGGGGTGGGCACAAGAGGGGGGGCATTGGAGCAGAGGAGGGGGGCTAGATGGTGGGGAGAAATGGCTTGTTATATGTGTTGGGAGGCCGAGGGGAGTGGGATCCGCTCCAGGTATTTCATGCAGCTGGGAGTGTAGGTGAGCGGGGGAGAGAGGAGCAGTAGGAGTTGCGTTCTGATGGCGCGTCAGGTGTGTGACACAGTGGCGCACCTCCCGTCCCTCTGAATCCAGGGTCAAGCTAAACCACTCCTCTTCACACCGACCCAACTATCCATTCACCACCAGTGTCTAAACCCCAGGGGGGGTTTCATTGGATCAGTTCTACCCTCCCGGATGATACTTTCTGCACAACGGGGCCTAATCGCCAAAATCATCATTACATTCATTTGTGTATCTCTGCAATCAATATGTATTCTTACATCAAAACCATCTCTCCTGATTGAAATGCTGTTGTCTTTACAATGTAATACCCTGTCACACACTGAGCATCATTATCATTGAGCTGGAGTTGTGTTTTCCCCCTGTGATAAATCTGATATTCAGGTAATAATTCACATTCATGGTGTCCACCAACTTCTCAGTAAAATACCTAGCTTTTTATTCTTAATACTCTTTTATGTTCACAAGCTGGTTGCCAACCTTTTCTTTGTCATTTAGTGTTACAGTTTCCTTCCATAGTTGACATTAATTGAAAGAAAATATGTTGGTTAGGTTTAGCAAAAGGTAATTGTTTGGATTTAAATAAGAATGATAAATATGAATGGTACATGTAGTAAACATATGTAAATAAGTTAAGTACAACCTTTTAAAACTCCTTTTAGTTTTAACCAACCACCCACCCCATTCTCCTACTAAGACCACTTTGAAGTGGACCATACCATCCTCCCCCACCACCTCGAGACCTACACCAGGGTGACAGACACGGCTCTGACGTGGTTCTCCTGCTACCTCACCAACCGGAAGTACCACGTGTCTCGGGGGGTTCCAGGTCTGACGACACCGCAGTGATCCATCTATTACCTCTGGGTCATATAATCAGACAACATAACATCAACTTCCACTGCTATGCTGACGACACCCAGGTTTATATCAAAACACAACCCAATACCACCAATACTATCCAAACACTAAACACCTGCCTGGAAGACATCCGCTCCTGGATGACCACCAACTACCTTCAGCTCAACAGCAGCAAGACGGAGGCAATCCTGATAGGCACCACCGACCAGCTTGCCAAGGCTGCCAACATAAGCCCCGCCGTTGATGGTCAGCTAATTTCTATCTCCTCTGTTGTCACCAACCTCGGTGTGAGGTTTGACCCCACTCTGTCTTTCCAAGCCCTCATCAAACATATCACCAAAACCTCCTTCTTTCACCTGAGAAACATTTCCCGACTGAAGCCCTCACTCTCAACTGATGACATAAAAAAACTGGTTCATGCACTGGTGACTAGATTATTGTAATGCACTCCTCTCCGGTTTCCCAGCCAAATCCATCAACCGCCTGCAACTTGTCCAGAACAGTACAGCCAGAGTTCTCACCGGTACAGTCTTCAAAACCGGCCTTAAGACCCTCTTCTTTCGGCCGGCCTTCCAATAAACTTTGAGCATGGTACACCTGGAGTACTGCCTTTTTTATCGCTATCTCCGACTTTTATTTATTTTTGAATTTTTGTTTATTTATTTTAATTTGTTATTATTATTATTTCTATTATTTGTTTAATCTCTCGAATTGTATCAGTGTCCTTTGTTGTGAAACGCTTCGAGATTTGTCTTGGCAGATGAGAAGCGCTATATAAATAAAATGTATTATTTATTTATTGAAGCCAGACTTCCTCCATCGCTCCCATCATAATAAACATGTCCCTTGAAGACGTTGCTTAAAAATAAATGTAGAAAATAGCCATCCTTGCAAAAATAATAGGCTGTTCATGTGAGTCGTATGAGTGTTCACTGTGGGGTCTAGAGCATTTAACACCAATTTCATCCAATGTTTACCTTAAAAATGGTTGAATGCAGTTTCAACCATGTGTTGCAGAGAATATATATATTTTTAACTAAGCTGCTAATCATATGCATTGTTTATGTTCACTAAGGTAGCCTGCAAGAAATGTCTTAGCATGCAGTCACTTTTCAAATCCATTTTGCTCACAGTTAGCAGCTTTCTCCGTAACAACCATAGGATTTTCTCATACGGCCAGAATAGTTTTTGTTCTTTTTTAGAAGTGTGAATAACTGGTGCTGTAACACAGATGGTAAGTCAAATGTGGCTTCTGCAGTATGGCAGGCTTCTGATTATGCAGATAATTGCGGTATAACCCCAGAGAAAAGCTTAAAGTTTACCTGCTAGTCTTTTATGGGGGCTGAATTAACCCTAACATGTTTCTGTGTACTGTAGAACATTACTTAAAAACACTATTTTAAAAATGCTAAGAAAGAAAGTAAATTGTGACTTATGTTGTTGCCAAAATTCAGATAGCATGATTAACTTTATCTCCCTGTCTCTCTCTATGTCTTTCTCTACCCTTTTTTCATTTAATCCTCCCACATATCCCAACGAGACACAATTAGTGTTCTACCAAATGCTGCTGTCACTTAAAATAAAAAAGCACAAGGGCAGATAATGTCTTAGATGGGTACCTTTTGTTTGACTGCAGAGTCCCCTTGACCTTAAAGTCACTGCACCAGCCAAAAAGACAAAAAAACAAGTTAATGGGAACCATTTAATAAAAGTTAAAATACAGGTAGATGTCTTTACTTTAACATGGAAACTGACTGTGAACCACCTCATGATAATGGCTTCATAACTCTCTCTGGGTAGAAGTGCACCTGGGGTTTCCGAGTCCCTCGCCTCTCCTCTGTGCACCTTTCATTTAGTCTATCAGTGGCCCACACAGTGCTTGTTCTTCCTCGTCTTCACTTGTGATCAAAGTCACGGTGAGCCCACTCGGATTTGGCACTGCAGGCAGAAAGAAGTAGAAACACAACAACTTGAAAAGCTTTTGATTTTCTAGTTAGATCCAGTTAAGCTACATGATTCATTTTTCATACAATAATGAAAGTAAGAATAAAATGGATAAAGTTTTCAAAAAAGGATAAATGGAACTTATGCACATCAGTAGCGGGCCATTTCATAGCTAGGCCTCGAGTAGTTTCCTACCTGAATGAATCCACCTCTTAATACCATCATTATGATGTCATGGCTATAGAAACCATTACTATTGTATAACAGGGCATTGCATCACAGACAGGTATCTAATGTAGCGAGAATGAATGCCATTACTAAGGCAATAAACCCAAACACATTTCAACAAGACTCCTTTCACTGCAGTCACTGCTGCATGATGCCACATACTGTACATCAGGGGTCGACAACAGGCGGACCGCGGTCCGGACCCAGACGCCGACCTACACGGACCCGGACCTATAATCAATACATTAATAGGGGATTTCAATTTTGACAGGGCGATTCTATTTTAACCGCTGCCGACTGGGGGAAAAAGAGACGAGTGAGCAATACAGGGAGAGAAACACAGAAGAAGACACGAGAGAGCGGCGGAGAGAAGCGGAGAGGAAAGTGAGTGAAGAGAATAATTAGCGATACAGGGAGAGAAGCGGAGAGGAGAGTGAACAGGCGTGTTAGTGGCAGACAGGGAGAGACAAATAATTACACATGGCGCTCTCCAAGAAGAGGAAAGTGGACAGAGCTTTTAATCCTGAGTGGACGGACTCATTCATGTTCATCCTGCCCACTGGGAGCACAGCACCAGTGTGTCTCATTTGTTCAGAGACTGTGGCGCTCATTAAAAGTGCCAAAATGCCTCTATGAGACAAAACACAAAGTCTTTGACCAAACATTCCCTCTCAAGTCAGAACTGAGGTCACAAAAAATAAGCAGTCTCACAGCCCAATATGATCAGTCCACCAGGATCAAAATTAAAACAAAATATCGTTCCAGGGCAGGCTAACCAATGAGCACCTGCATGTGTATGAGAATGGCCCTGACAGCCCAGATTTAAACTCCTGACAGGACAAGCTCAAGCTCAATTCTCGCACTGAATAAAAAAAAAGTGAGTGAGGGACTGCAATATAAGAGGGAAAGAAAGAGACATTTTAAAACTGTTTAATTGTTATGATGTGTAAAGACTGATATTGTTCTATAATTGGCTGAAACTGTTAAGTCATGATGTGAAACGGTTAACAAAGAAAAAATGAAACTCAAGCTGCTGCTACACTTTATTGTATGTATCTAAAATTAAGCACTTTTAAGATACACATATTTTCAAAAGCTATTTTATTTATTTTCTCCTATTTTATTTTATTTTTAAATGCAGCCAGAGAGGAACATTACACATATCCACAGTATTTTACTGTATATCTGTATAGTTCAATGTTAATTGACAATAAATATTGTTGTTTATGAATTGTACTTTCTTTATTTGATTGGCAGTCAGTTGTTGATTACATGCAGACGTTGATAAAGCTACAGGCTATAGGCGGATTTTGCGGGGGGGCATTGCCCCCCCCTAGTGGCTGAAATATGTTACAGCATTACTACGTCTAAAACTGTTCCAATACACATATTTCGTATATCAATATTTTAATAGATGTAATAAAATGATTGTTACAATACAAATCTGAATAATGTTTTGTTTGAAATAATTTCATTTTTGAGATCATGTTGTAACGTGTGAGGTTAAGGACATAAGTTCCCTCACTTTGTTTTTCATACAAGTGATTCAGCAATTTTATTACAAAAATTAGCAGTAATGGATATTCGGCAATTAATTACCTAACCCGAAAGACTGTTAAAAAGGACAGCTATCCAAATATATACAAGACGCTCCAGTTGGCACTGCCTATCGGATCTGCCACCTCTGAGATACGTTTTTCTGCAATGAGGAGAATTCAGAACTGGCTGCAGTCAACGATGGGAGGAACAAGATTTTCCTCACTTCAGTTATTCACATTGAGGACTCCATAACCGCACAGCTGTCACCTGAGGGGATAGTGGACATATATGCGGAATGTAAAAAAAGGCATCTACTTCTGCACTAAGGTAGGACACTGGTTAATAATATCGTAGCATGTTCAAGTAACCAAGGGATATAGTATATTATCAAATAAGTATAATATGTGCATAGTTATCCACTTAAGCCCCACGGACCGGCCGAAACCACAACATATGCAAGCAACAGTGTCTGAGGGCTTCTTAAGATGTAATAAACTATGAATGTTTCATATCCATGTAACGGGAAGAAACTCAGCCAACTGATCTTTTTTTTAACGCTCTGAAATGATTGGTCATTTGATATTACTATTTCGTTATGTTACTATAACGGGCCCTCTGTAAATTCATAGCTGGACCACCAATCAGCTCCTGTCTTCACAGTACCTCGCAGAGAAAAGGAGCTTCTTTCATTTAACCCTTCACATTCCAACCGAAACTGAATAGGCAGATTCGAAGGATTTATTTATTTGGAAATGTTATTTATTTTAAATACAATTAAATCAAGTTATTTTGGTAAAACTAATGAAAAATATAACAAAACATTCTTTTTTTAAATAATGTTTTTAAATATCTTAGGCCCTGACGGCTCGCCACTGGTGGAGCGGCACCTCACCACTTCATAAGGAGTTTAACCGTGACACTTTTCGAAATCCCGTTTGTGTCCCCCCCACTATACAAATAGGCCTATGTTTATTATTATTTTTTAACGCTATCCGTCATCGCCACGGAGGAGCACACAGCCTCTGTGAGCGAGCGAGACAGATAGAGAGAGCGAGAGAGCTAGAGAGAGCACACCTTTATCTATTTAATATAGCATAGTTGTACAAATAAAGTAGGAAATCATTCCAATGTGTACGATAGGACAGAACAAAAAAACTGTTTAAAAGGGGAATGATTAGTAAAATATGCATACATAAAAAGAAAGAATGCTATAGGTAACATAAGATAAGAATAAACCAGTTTAAATGATTTGTTATTGGTTGTGATCATATTCTAAAGATGTTTGGATTATTGAATAGTATACAGCTCCCTTTCATATGAGTGTTGTGAGCTGTATCCATAAATTCATGTTGTGCTCAAAGGGCACCAGATTGATGCATTTAACTTCAACATTTAAAACAAATCTTCCCGGGGGTGCATGCCCCCGGACCCCCCCTAGAGATTGTGAGGTCCACCCCCAAATAAAGCAGGTTCAAATAATTAAATTGCATACATTTTCTTTTAGTAAACACTGAAAATGGGTCCCACAGACCCAAACAGCACACAAAGGTCACACTCCCTAACCTGGTCCATTCTACACTTGAAAAAGCCGTAGAGGGTCCCTGATTTTTAAATGCATACTTTTTTGCATTCGTTTCTATCCGTACTATTTATCTATTGCATGTTCTTATATGAAATGTGCATACACATATGGTATCATAATCATATTAGGCCGGCATTTCTCAGCTTTACCTTTTCTCTTATTTAATACATCTTCATGCATCCAATATACAAAAAAGGTCCTATAGAAATATGTTTTGTTAAACTGCAGTTTTTGGACCAATTTAACAGACAACAAGAGGTGCCTGAAATTATGAAAATAAAAATGTAAATCCGAGACCCGAGAAGTACCACTGCAGTAATGGGGCATGTGTACTTGTGCTTAAAACAGGTGTTTGTTTTTATTATAGTATAGAGTGTAAACAGGTTTGCATGCTCAATTTACAAAGCAAGAATTAAACATTTATTTACTTTTAATTATTGTTTACAACAGTAAGATATTGCTTAACATAGTAATCTGTGGACTCTGAACCAGGACTTCTCTGCTTTGAGGAAATAAATGCTTACGGAACCACTGCACCAACAAGGGTGAGCTGAGGGTTACAGAAAGCTGTTTTTAGCGAGATATTCCATAAACAAACATAACATGTATAGTACACCACATAATTGAAACTTAGTTTATGAAATGTAGTATTTTCTTCCGTTCACTCCAGAGTGAGTGCTCTCCTCCTCTACGCTAAGTGGAAAAGGGAACATGGGGAAAAAAGATAGGGATGATATGCCAAATTATATAAAAACATGTCATGCATAGACGGGAGGGGTCTACACTCATGAGGGAGATAAGGCTTTGAGAGTTGTGTCAGATTTTAAAATGTCCCCACATTAAAAATGACAGGATTCTTTAAAATTCTGCAGGGACCCTTTAACAAGCAGCCAAAATAACTGTGCCAGGATTACCAGACAGCACTGAAACATTAGATTAATATTCCAGTTTAACTATGCAGCTGGTAAAATAGTCACAGAGAAAGACACACTTTGTGTTTAGTCTCTTAAATCTCATCAATTGTTCTCTCACTTGCATATTTTCCAAAGAAACCATGCGAGGAGAGAGGAAACTCATTATAACACATTATTATGATTCATTTTGAACACTGGAAATTATTTATTGGGATAAATGTTTCAGGTAAAATGTAGCTGATGTAGATTAGTTTGGTGTTTAGGGCTTTTGGTTTGTCATATCAATCAGAAAGTAGTGTATTTTTAACATTTAGTTTTTATGTGAAGAGCACAAAACTTTGATTCCATGATGGTTAAACTGTCCACAGTAAAGAGAAGACAAAGAGGTTAAAATACAGATCGCTGGACGTCAGAGAACTCAACAGAAGAAGACAGACAGGAAGTTGTAGCAGGACGGGGGAAATAAACAGTTCGGCCCAATCCCAAACCGCCCCCTACACCCTACCCCTACACACTACATCTATGTTTGCGTGGAGGATCCGTCACCTTAAGTGCTGTTCCAAACCAATGAGTGTGGAGCGGTGTGGAGGGGGAGTGGGCTATCAAGCCCTCAAACAGCGAGTCTGCATCGGGGCTGACTGGAGACCGGTCTCTACCTGACAGGACTCAACGCTGTGTGTGTCTGTTAGGAAACACGCTGTTAACAAGTAGTTCCAGCAAACATCCACTGATAAACTGCGATGTTAACAACTTCATGATAACCTCATATTGTTTTAACTTAGGATCGTATACCTGTGTTTAGTCTAGAAAAAGGTAAATGTGTGCATTTTATTATAAAGTTGTGTATATTTACAGATTGTTGCAAAAAGAAGCTTATAAAAATCAGGTTTAAAACTAAAAGAGATTTACAAAAATAACAAGCTTTACAAAAACACAATTAAAGATGTTTGGAGTTTTATTTGAGTTCTTCATTTACATTCTTTGTCTAAGAGATGCTGATTTGAAACCGTTGTTACACACAGTTACGGCATTTCCTGTTTCTGCCGGAGAGAGGGGAGGCCGTCCCAAAGCTTGCTGCTGTATTTACTCCCTCCATCTGACAGGAGGGAGCCTCGTTGAGCTGCGAGTGTCACTCCACAGAGTTCACTACGTCATGGAGGGGGAGTGTGTAGGGTAGGGTGTAGGGTGTGGTTTGGGATTGGGCCTACCTTCCCTGATCACAAAGGGGACTGGCTTAACAAGCCTCAACTAAGAGCTGGAGGAAGCTCATCAGACAAACAAGCCACACCTCTGAGCTGTGGAAGAGAGAACACACTCAACTACTGAAAGAGGACAGAAGTGAGAGTCTCATCCAGCTTATCAACCAGGTTGGATTTTTGGAGACTTTTTCTGGTCAACCAGGCTGATTTTGGAAGTTTACTGAACTCAGGAGCTGGTTGGATGAAACCATTCATTTATTACATTACATTGAATTTAGCTGACGCTTTTATCCAAAGCGACTTACAATAAGTGCATTCGCCCAAGAAGATACAAACTTGAAGAAAACAGAATCATATAAGTACATTAGGTTTCATAGAGCCAAACCATTTTAAGTGCTACTCAACTGTTTTTTGATAAGCCAGTCCTTTGTTAGTATATAAGTGCTTTGTTAGTATCTAAGTGCTTAGTTAGTGTACAGATGTAGCGCTTCATTTCAGACAGTTTGAAACGTGAGGGCCGTTATTGGTACGTGATCTGCCCTCGCTCAAGGGAAAACCTCCAGCTTGACTTGAGACCCCCTCTGTGATAAATACATGTAATTATTATGAAGCCAGCTGCAATGGATCATTGATCCACCAGGGGGTGCAGTGGGGTTCCACACTGGAGCTCATGTGAAATAAAGTCAGATACAGTACGCTGGATGTACAGCAGAACTTTGTTCAGATCCATATGTCACGGATATCATACTCTGTGCTAAATAAGAGACATGTACTCATTTACAAAACATCCCCATGTTGTTATTTAACAAAATAATGTTGTTTAGTCGAAAAAACATGAGTGAAAGGTATGACTTATCTGAGAACAGCTTTCATAGTAAAGTGTCAAAGCTTGGCCTCACAACTGCTGTGTCCTATGGAGAATACAGTGATGCAGTCCAAGCCTGCAGCCTGAAAGACATTGACATGGATGGACTCTATGAGGAATATGGCATGGTGGAAGCTATTCTCAGCTCTTCAGAAATGGAAGGATGCCACAGTGAGGAGCGGTATCTCAAACTGTTTTCCAAAGCAGAAGTACTTGTGAATCTGAGGAAGGTCAGCGCCTATCTTCTCCATCCCATGTAGCAATGCCCATACAGAACGTGTGTTCTCAATGATGACCTCAGCATGGAGAAATTAGAGAAATCGTCTGGATGTGGACAGTGTTAAGGCAGAGCTGCAAATTTGTGTCAACTTCACATTTGAGTGCACAGACATGTACCAGAGACTCCTTACAAACAAAAAACTCTTGGAAGCAGCCAGGAAAGAGCAAAAGTATCGAAAATAGACATTCAACTTGTGGTTAGTACACTAGTCTCATTGTGTTTTGAGTGTGAATGATTCTGTGAAGCCAGGATAAAAACTAAAAGATAATCCCAAAGTGTCCTTCTTTTTGGTGTTATGGAAATGGCCACCCTAGCTGACAGCCCCTCCCCCCCCTCCTCCCGCACCCCTCCATCAGCTACGAGAGGCCACACCAGAGCGATAGGCTGGAGATTTGGATTTGGGTATTTGTAGAGCCTTTTTGTTCCAGTGTACGTTTTTGAGCAGCAGCCTAGTACTTATCACACAGATGGGGCTAGGGTAGCATATGTAATGAGTCTGTTGAGGGGGAGGGCTTTAGATTGGGCTACATCTGTTAGGGAGAGCTAGCCACAAATTTGCTGGTCATATGATATTTTCATTTTCCGAAATGAAAAAAGTTTTTGATCACCCGGTACGGGGGAGGGACGCTTCCAGACGCCTTCTTTCTCTCCGGCAGGGCTCCCGTAGTGTCGCCGAATTTTCAGTTGAGTTTGGAACAGTTGCTTTTGACTCACGCTGGAATAACGAGTCATTGCAGGATGCTTTTCTTCAGGGGCTGAACGAAGCAATTAAAGACGAGCTAGCGGCTAGGGATGATCCGGTTAGCTTGGATAATTGAATTGCCACAGCCATTAAGATTGATAATCGCCTCAGAGAGAGACGTAGGGATAGGACTAGCGTCATTCCAATCCCAGCGACTCCTCACCATCCATCCATCCATCTTCTCCCGCTTATCCGTGGTCGGGTCGCGGGGGTAGCAGTTCCAGCAGAGAGCCCCAAACTTTCTTTTCCCTGGCGACATCAACCAGCTCTGACTGGGGGATCCCAAGGCGCTCCCAGGCCAGCGAAGAGATATAATCCCTCCACCTGGTCCTAGGTCTACCCCTTGGTCTCTTCCCAGCTGGACGTGCCTGGAACACCTCCCTAGGGAGGCGCCCAGGTGGCATCCTAACTAGGTGCCCGAACCACCTCAACCTGGCTTCTTTCGACGCGAAGGAGGAGCGGCTCAACTCCGAGTCCCTCCCTGATGACCGAACTTCTCACCTTATCTCTAAGGGAGACACCAGCCACCCGGCGGAGGAAACCCATCTCGGCCGCTTGTATCCGCGATCTCGTTCTTTCGGTCATGACCCATTCTTCATGACCATAGGTGAGGGTAAGAACGAAAATGGCCCGGTAGACAGAGAGCTTTGCCTTCCGGCTCAGCTCCCTTTTCGTCACAACGGTGCGGTAAAGCGACTGCAATACCGCTCCCGCTGCTCCGATTCTCCGGCGCATCTCACGCTCCATTGATCCCTCACTCGAGAACAAGACCCCGAGATACTTGAACTCCTTCACTTGGGGTAAGGACTCATTCCCTACTTGGAGTGGACAGTCCATCGGTTTCCTGCTGAGAACCATGGCCTCAGATTTGGAGGTGCTGATCCTCATCCCAGCTGCTTCACACTCAGTTGCGAACCGATCCAGTGAGTGCTGAAGGTCGCAGACCGATGAAGCCATCAGAACCACATAATCTGCAAAAAGCAGTGGTGCAATCCTTAGTCCACCGAACTGCAGACCCCCCCCCCACGACTACGCCTCGAAATCCGATCCATGTATATTACAAACAGGATTGGTGACAAAGCGCAGCCCTGGCGGAGGCCAACCCTCACCGGAAATGGGTCCGACTTACTGCCGAGGACCCGGACACAGCTCTCGCTTTGGGAGTACAGAGATTGGATGGCCCTGAGTAGAGACCCCCTCACCCCATGCTCCCGCAGCACCTCCCACAGTAACTCCCTGGGAACCCGGTCATACGCCTTCTCCAAGTCTACAAAACACATGTAGACCGGATAAGCGTACTCCCAGGCCCCCTCCAGGATCCTTGCCAATAAAAAGCTGATCCGTCGTTCCATGACCAGGACGGAATCCGCATTGTTCCTCCTCAATCTGAGGTTCGACAATCGGCCTGACCCTCCTTTCGAGTACCTTGGAGTAAACTTTCCAGGGGAGGCTGAGTAGTGTGATGCCTCTGTAATTGCCTCTGTAATTTGAAAAGGGGGACCACCACCCCGGTCTGCCACTCCTTCGGTACTGTTTCCGACTTCCACGCAACGTTGATGAGACGTGTCAACCATGACAGTCCCTCAACACCCAGAGCCTTCAGCATTTCCGGGCGGATCTCATCCACCCCCGGGGCTTTGCCACTGTGGAGTTGTTTGACGACCTCAGTGACCTCCCCCCGGGAGATTGGCGTTGATCCCCCGTCATACTCCAGCTCTGCCTCTAACATAGAGGGTGGAGTTGTCGGGTTCAGGAGTTCCTCAAAGTGTTCCTTCCAACGCCCCAACACTCCATCAGTTCAGGTCAACAACGTCCCATCCTTACTGTACACAGCTTGGATGGTTCCCTGCTTCCCCCTCCTGATGTGTCGGACAGTTTTCCAGAACAACTTTGGTGCCACCCGAAAGTCCTTCTCCATGTCTTCTCCGAACTTCTCCCACACCCGCTGCTTTGCCTCGGCCACGGATGAGGCTGCTGCCCTTCGGGCCTGTCGGTACCTTGCAACTGCCTCGGGAGTCCCCCGGGATAACAAATCCCTGAAGGCCTCCTTCTTCAGTCGGACGGCTTCCCTGACCACCGGTGTCCACCAGGAGGTTCGAGGGTTACCGCCCCTTGAGGCACCTAGGACCTTGAGACCACAGCTCCCCGCCGCGGCTTCGGCAATAGAGGCTTTGAACACCGACCACTCTGGTTCAATGTCCCCAACCTCCACAGGAATGCCCGAAAAGCTCCGCCGGAGGTGTGAGTTGAAGGCCTCCTGAACTTGGGCCTCCTCCAGACGTTCCCAGTTCACCCGAACTACACGTTTGGGCTTACCAGGTCTATCCAGAGGCTTCCCCCGCCACTCGACCCAACTCACCACCAGATGGTGATCAGTTGACAACTCCGCCCCTCTCTTTACCCGAGTGTCCAAAACATACGGCCTCAGGTCCGATGATACAATAACGAAATCGATCATGGACCTTCTGCCTAGGGTGCTCTGGTACCACGTACACTTATGAGCATCCTTATGTTTGAACATGGTGTTTGTTATGGCCAATCCATGACTAGCACAGAAGTCCAGTAACAAACCACCACTCCGGTTCAGATCAGGGGGGCCGTTCCTCCCAATCACGCCCCTCCAAGTGTCTCCATCATTGCCCACATGTGCGTTGAAGTCTCCCAGCAAGACTAAGGAGTCCCCTTCAGGAGCCCCATACAGGACTCTTTCCAGGGTCTCCAAGAAGGCCGAAACTCTGAACTGCTGTTGGGTGCATAAGCACACACAACAGTCAGAGTTTTCTCCCCCCATAACCCGCAGGCGTAGGAGGGCGACCCTCTCGTCCACTGGGGTAAACTCCAACAACGAAGCACCTAACCGGGGACTTGTGAGTATCCCCACACCCGCCCGGCGCCTCACACCTTGAGCAACTCCGGAGAAGAATAGAGTCCAACCCCTATCCAGAAGTAAGGTTCCAGAGCCGACGCTGTGCATAGAGGTGAGCCCAACCAGATCCAACTGGTACCACTCCACCTCCCGCACAAGCTCCGGCTCCTTCCCCCCCAGAGAGGTGACGTGGGGGGGAAGGAGCCACGTCCCCAAAGCCAGCTTCTGCCGCCCGGGTCTGGTCCGTCGAGACCCTCCGCTTTCACTGCCACCCTTCTGCCAGCGCACCCGACCCCATCGATGTTTCCCGTAGGTGGTGGGCCCGCGGGACGGAGAAGCGGAGGTGTTGCCCACGTTGCCTTTTCGGGCTGGGCCCGGCCGGGCTCCGTGGCAAGCCCGACCACCAGACGCTCGCCGACGAGTCCTCCTTCTGGGCCTGGCTACAGAAGGGGACCCCGGGCTTCCTCCGGGCCGGGTTTCCTCACTTCCTGTGTCGTCTTTCATGAGGTATTTTGAACCAATCGACTCCTCACTTCATCCCCAAATTGCAAGTCCAAGTCAAGTCTCAAGTCTTTGTGCTCAAGTCCGAGTCAAGTCTCAAGTCTTTGCGCTCAAGTCCAAGTCAAGTCTCAAGTCAGGTTGGGCAAGTTCAAGTCAAGTCCAAGTCCTAAACGTTGACAAAACGAGTCATTATGTGTTTTTCACCAAATGTAATGACATTGATCAACAGAATAATGCTTAATAATCAAATTGCTCTTTATTTGTCACATTAATAATTTAATAATCAATTTTCTCTCTGCTGGTAAAGTAACGTGTTTTTTTCTATTTTAAGAGGGATCAGTAAGGTAAGGCTACCGTGGCGGTTTGATTCAGAAGGAGTTTAATGTATAAAATCCCTGATGTTGAGGTGACAGAATGTTTATCACTGTGTACAACATGTTATGAGGGACCCACTATCTATCTTTATGCAAGGGATAATGTGCAGCCATGCGATGTCTATGGGGAAGAGAACACCCACATCTAGATCCCTCTGCAGGTGGTACTTTAACTATATTTTGATGCTAATACTTTTGTACTTTTACTTGTAACATTTTGAATGCAGGACTTTTTATTGTAACCGAGTATTCCTACACTCTGGTACTTTTGTACTCAAGTACAAGATCTGAAATTCTCCCACCTCTGACAGTTACCAAAATAAAGGTAACCAAAAAAGGTTATTTTCATTTTACAAATCCTGCACTCAGCTTTGCTTTCTCCAATATCATTGAAATGCAGCCAGATGCTGCTTCTTTTTTGGTTTTTGCTCATTTCTTGACTTTTTCCAACGCACTTGCATTTAAATCCGTCTCCCCGTCGCTCTGTGCAGCTGGCCTGTACCACTACACCTGCTGTGCCCCCCACCCTTCTTTCACATAATGGTATGATCCTAGTGTGTCCTCGCATATGATTGGCCGCATGGTGGCCCAGCTAAATAAAATCCCGCCCCTGCCTGCAAGGATTCTCAGCAAGAGTAGGATTGGCTGAAGATTCTGCTTTCCCCAACGGGAGTCTGCTCTTCTAAAGGCAGCTCGCGATCGTCGTGTTGGAGACCTCTGAATTAAATGATCAAGTCACCTCAAGTCAGAAGGCTCAAGTCCAAGTCAAGTCCCGAGTCATTGGTGTTCAAGTCCAAGTCGAGTCGCAAGTGTTTTGTGATTTTGTCAAGTCGAGTCTCAAGTCATCAAATTGGTGACTCGAGTCTGATTCGAGTCCAAGTCATGTGACTCGAGTCCACACCTCTGCCTGAGCGTGCTAGAAGGATCCAGGCTGGGGAATGTGTTTATTACAGCCAAACCAGTCATCTCGTTTCCTCCTGTCCTAATCTGCCAAAAGGTCAGGCTCGTCAGTAGCTGTGAGGATTCTGGCGAGCCCTTCTTCCTCTCTCAACCCCCGACCCAGAACGCAGCTAGAAGACATGCTTTGCTGCGACCAACAGTCCCTACCCCTGCTCGCCTTAGTGGACTCTGGGTCGGATGAGAACTTTTTGGACATTGACATTGCAGCTCAGGCAGGAATTTCCTGCGAAGTGTTAGATTCACCTCTTAGTGCTAATGTTCTAAATGGAAAATTCCTGGCCCAAATCACTCACCGCACCAAGCCAGTAAACCTCATTCTGTCTGGAAACCATCGTGAGTTTATTCAGTTTCACCTCATTTCCTCACCTCATGCCCCCATAGTGTTAGGTCATCCCTGGTTAAGAACACACAACCCCCAGATGGATTGGGTAACTGGCAAAATCATTAGTTGGAGTTCTTTTTGCTTATCCTCATGCCTGCAATCTTTCCCGGGGCCCCTCTGCCTTCCTCACGTCTGTTCAACCTGTCTCGCCCTGAGCAACCTGATCTCACCAGAATGCGTGACTCCACCACGACTCCTTTACACCACAATGCGTGGTGGAGTCACGAACTTTGTTACATTTACGTGTCTGCACCACGCAAACAACCCAATGTAAAGTGAATGAGGCTCCTTTGTCGTGGTGCACACACGCATTTCTACAACGTCCCGCAGTGAGCTTTTATTCTATAAAACATGTTTAAAATGTACTTTATAGCTTGTAGTAAATCACGGGAGGCTTCTTTTATTTTATTTGTATTCATAATTATTTTTATTTTTCGTCAGAATGTAAAAATTGCATTAGTTACGAATGTGTGTTCTCAAAAAACACTGCATTGTGTGTAATGCAACTGTGATTTTTATTAAATTAGTTAGTTTTTAAGGAAGGCCAGAGCTTCAGCTGTGTCAAATAGATTGTTCCCTTTAGTTAACGTTATTTAAAAGATAAAGATCATGTCCCCTGTATTGTATTACGAGCGTCCATTCCCATTGGATAACGGAGAATTGTACACCCGGAAGTAAGTAGCCTATTCTCCTTACTGTCGATTGATTTTACAGTGATATCTGAACTACTCATCGACTAAAAAACACCAGATTATCCTTGTTAATTACACAACATTGATTGGTTTGAATTGTGTACAATGTTTTTGTATTTTCCCCCTTCGATTCTGAGTTTTTGGACGGCAGAAGACACTACACTACCCAGAATCCTCAGCTATCGTTTGGGACTACACCATGTGCTTAGCTTGACAAAGCCCGTGATCAGTCCTCAAGCTCTTTGATTGGTTGACCTCCAACTGCATTCCATATGAAAAAAAAACGTTTCGTAAAAGAGAAAATCATACTTTATTCAGCAGTGCTTGCTTTACTCTTTGAAAGTCATCACATGAATGCATTGTAATAAATGGTTTGGCTGCATTAAATATTACACATCTGTCGTAGTTATTTATTTATCTACAGAGATCGGGCTTAGAATAGACCAGAAACTATTCTTTTACCGTTCTGTTTTAATTTCACAATAAAGTTAGTAGTAATATTTTGTTTTGATATTATTGTTTTTTATTAACTTCTAGACCGCTGGGTCATGTTAAGAACATCTTTGTTTTGTTGCTATGGGTTTTTTCCATCGCTTTTGTTTTACAAATATCAAAACAATAACAAAATAATATTCGTCGTAAACTAAACCGGAAACAGCAGTATATTTTATTTTGTTAACACTGTAAACTTGACAGCCTTTTAACCTATGCTTTTAACCCAAACCACCTACTGGTTAAAGCACGTTATTACACGTTTAGAGTAATTGCAATGCAGGTAGATTGTGTTGCTTTTTAATGACTGTTTAAAATGCCTTTTTCTTAATGTCTTTCATTTTTGTAAAGCACTTTTGAATGTGTTATATTTTATGAAAACATTTAAATATTAAGAGTACATACAAAATAGTGGGAAATTAGAAGGTCAATTATATAAATATAGAATAGGAAATATCAAGAAGATACTCAAATGATATCTAGAATAAAACAGTTTAGTGCCTGATAGGAGGATGTGCAAAACAGAAAAACTAATAAGGCTTTATTTAAAGAAATGTGCAGAATACGACAGTGTAATGGTGGAAGTATACACACATTGATAGATGTCTTGTAATGCACTGTTGAGGAACCTGTGACCCAAGTTTTTCATTCATTGCATAGCTACACTGTTGTGTATATGATATGTCAATAAACCTTAGAAAATCTATAAATCTTGAAAGGGATGTACAAAATAGCAATTATATACAGTCTTTAATGAACTATTAGAGAATAACGAGTAATGAATATGCTTTCTTCTCAAGCACCAACTATCAAATATCTCGCCTGATTGTTGGCACTTGACAATCACCTTCACTGAATTTCACTCAGGTGTAACTAAAGTCTGATTTAAGGGTTGTTTATATTTCACATCATTAATCCAAATCTGTAAAGTAACTAAAATAAATGTAGTGGAGTAAAAATACCAGGTTAACCTGGTATTTTTACTCCACTACATTTATAAAGAAAGCCCTCAGGATTATAAAAGACTCCATCACCCCAGCCACAAACTGTTCTGTCTGCTGCAGTCTGGCAGTCGGTACCACAGCATCCGGACTAAAACCACCAGACACAGAGACAGCTTCATCCCACAGGCTATACGATTATTAAACACCTGCATTTAGAAATAACATTCATCTGGCTGCTACTTAGAAATTATTTATCTAATATATCATATTCCAATCACTTGTATATAGACTCTTATTGCACTATTTCACTATTTTTTCTGTGTATCTGTTTTATTGCGTAGCACTGTTGGAGGAGCCTGTGACATAAGGGTGGAGGAGGGGGGGTAGGACACGTTCGATTCCTGTTTTGAATAGTGTGCCGTCCATTTCAAAGTCCTTTTTGACGCTCTGTGTAAACGTCCCACATCCAATCACAGAGGTTGAGGACTGATCACGGGGTTTGTCATGTTAAGCACATGGTGTAGTCCCAAACGATAGCTGAGGATTCTGGGTAGTGTAGTGTCTTCTGCTGTCCAAAAACTCCGAAAAAATATTTGTTTCTCCGAATCGAAGGGGGAAAATACAAAAGCATTGTACACAATTCAAACCAATCAATGTTGTGTAATTAACAAGGATAATCTGGTGTTTTTTAGTCGATGAGTAGTTCAGATATCACTGTAAAATCAATCGACAGTAAGGAGAATAGGCTACTTACTTCCGGGTGTACAATTCTCCGTTATCCAATGGGAATGGACGCTCGTAATACAATACAGGTGACATGATCTTTATCTTTTAAATAACGTTAACTAAAGGGAACAATCTATTTGACACAGCTGAAGCTCTGGCCTTCCTTAAAAACTAACTAATTTAATAAAAATCACAGTTGCATTACACACAATGCAGTGTTTTTTGAGAACACACATTCGTAACTAATGTAATTTTTACATTCTGACGAAAAATAAAAATAATTATAAATACAAATAAAATAAAAGAAGCCTCCCGTGAGTTACTACAAGCTATAAAGTAGATTTTAAACACGTTTTATAGAATAAAAGCTCACTGCGGGACGTTGTAGCACCACGACAAAGGAGCCTCATTCACTTACATTGGGGTTGTTTGTGTGGTGCAGACACGTAAATGTAACAAAGTTCGTGACTCCACCACGCATTGTGGTGTAAAGGAGTCGTGGTGGAGTCACGCATTCTGGAGAGATCAGGTTGGCCCTGAGAGAAAATCCATGGAGAATTACATCCATGACTCCCTGGCTGCCGGTGTCATTCGGCCATCCTCCTCCCCGGTCGGGGCTGGTTTTTTCTTCGTCTCCAAGAAGGACCGCTCACTGCGGCCCTGCATTGATTACAGGGGTCTCAATGCCATTACTGTAAAGAACAAATACCCACTACCCCTCATTAACTCCACCTTTGAACCCCTTCAGGAAGCCACAATTGTTTCCAAACTGGACCTCAGCAATGCCTACCACCTCGTCAGAATACGAGAAGGGGACGACAGCCTTTAACACACCACTCGGTCACTTCGAGTATCTGGTGATTAGGGATGCTCCGATCGATCGGTCACCGATCGATCGGTGCTCTCTAAACATGCCGATCGCATGACGTAAAATACATGACACTTTTCTCTGTGTGCGGCAAAACAAGCTCGCCAAAATGGCTTCACCGGTCTGGCATTATTTTAAGGTGTCCGAAAAAGACAGTAAAATAGCGGTATGCAACGTGTGTGTGAAGCAGAAATCCTGCAGCTCCGCCCGCCGGACCGGTGAGCGGAACAAAACACACAAGAGTTAGACCTAACACACTTAGCTATGTTTATCTACCTCTGGAACAAGCTAAACTAGTTATACATATATTTATTCTTCACTGTCGGGTCACTGGATCGAGATGCTGACAGGCTGTCAGAACAGAGAGAGAGAGAGAGGGAGAGGGAGAGAGGAAAAGAGAGCGCTTCTGCTCATTTCTCCCGTGTTATTCTCCAAAGTGAATGTAAACTTGAATAATGTACATCATTTGAATGTAATAATTAAGTTGATTGTTGTTTGTGTAAGCTCCAGTGAATGAGCCCCATTCACTGAGTTTAAACATCAATTTAAATGGAAGATTTAAAGTGATGTTTAAATCTTCCATTTAGGCCCCACCCACTCGATCGGATCGGCGATTGGTATCGACCAATACTGATTCCAGCGATCGGCGATTGACGATCGGCCCCGAAATTGGCGATCGGAGCATCCCTACTGGTGATGCCTTTTGGACTGACAAATGCCCCAGCAGTCTTTCAGTCGATGGTGAACGATGTGCTCCATGACCTCCTCAACCGGTCAGTCTTTGTCTACCTGGATGACATCCTCATATTCTCTCGTAACAAGGAGGAGCACATTATCCATGTCAGGCAGGTGCTGCAGAGACTCCTGGAAAACAGACTCTTTGTGAAGGCGGAGAAATGCGAATTCCATGTCAACACAATCTCATTCCTGGGCTACATCCTTGAGGAAGGAAAGCTTAGGACCGACCCTGAGAAGATCCAAGCGGTGGCGGGGTGGCCCAAACCAACCTCAGTTAAACAGCTTCAACGGTTTCTTGGTTTCGCCAATTTCTATCGGCGCTTCATCAGGGACTACAGCAGAGTGGCGGGTCTTTTAACCAGACACACTTCCCCTACAACAGTTTTTTCCTGGACCCCAGAGTGCGATGCAGCCTTCTCAGAGCTAAAGAGACTCTTCACTACTGCCCCTGTGCTCATCCACACTAATTCCTCTCGCCAGTTCGTTGTGGAGGTCGATGCCTCCAACACCGGGGTAGAGGCAGTTATTTCCCAGCGCTCGGAATGAGACCAAAAATTGCATCCATGTGCATTTTTCTGCCACCTCACCCCAGCTGAGAAGAACTATGACGTGGGTAACAGAGAGCTGCTGGCTGTCAAACTTGCCCTAGAGGAGTGGAGGCACTGGCTGGAGGGAGCTGAACTCCCTTTTATTGTATGGACGGACCACAAGAACCTGGCGTACATCCAATATGCCAAGCGCCTTAACTCCCGTCAGGCTCGATGGGCCCTGTATTTCGGCCACTTCTCATTCACCCTCACCTACCGTCCAGGGTCATGGAACCTCAAGCCTGACGCTCTCTCTCGCCAGTTCGCTTCCGAAGGACCAGATGCCAGTCCAGACACTATCCGGCCTGCCTCCTGCGTGGTGGGGGCTGTTACCTGGGAGATTGAGTCATTGGTCAGGGAGGCTCAGCGAACTCAGCCTAACCCAGGTAACTGCCCAGCTAATAGTCTTTTTGTGCCTACCCCTGTTCGCTCCAAGGTCCTGCAGTGGGCATACGCCTCTCGTCTCTCATGTCATCCTGGTGTCCATCGCACACTGTTTATTCTCAGACAACGGTTCTGGTGGCCTTCCATGGCTCAAGACACCAGGGTCTTTGTTGCTGCCTGTACAGTGTGTGTCCGCGCCAAGTCCTCCCACCTGTCTCCCTCTGGCTTGCTTCGCCCGCTGCCGGTACCTAGTCGCCCTTGGTCGCATGTGGCATTGGATTTTGTTACTGGACTTCCACTTTCACAAGGAAATACCATCATCCTAACTATTGTGGACAGATTTTCAAAGATGATACACTTTGTGGCTCTTTCCAAACTTCCCACTGCCCGAGAGACTGCAGATCTTCTGGTCAACCATGTAGTTCGACTTCATGGGATCCCCACCGACATCGTCTCTGACCGGGGTCCCCAGTTCATTTCCCACGTTTGGAAGGCCTTCTGTCAGGCTCTGGGAGCATCGGTGAGCCTGTCATCTGGCTATCATCCTCAGACGAACGGGCCAACCAGGATCTGGGGGCGGCCCTTCGTTGTGTGGCTTTCAGGAACCCTTCGTCATAGTGCCCACATCTGCCATGGATCGAATATGCCCACAACTCCCTGTCAAGTGCAGCCACAGGTATTTCACCCTTTCATTGTGCCATGGGTTTCCAACCACCTCTGTTTCCAGCCCAGGAAGAGGAAGTTGCTGTTCCCTCTGTTCAGGCCCACCTTCGTCGCTGTAGTGAGGTGTGGAGGGACACCCGAGCAGCTCTGCTCCGCTCCGCGGTCCGCAACCGCCTCATCGCAGACCGCCACAGGACCCCGGCCCCCAACTACTTACAAGGTCAGAGTGTTTGGCTTTCTTCCAAAGATCTCCCACTCAAGACAGAGTTGAAGAAAGTTACTCCACGGTATGTCGGTCCCTTCATCATCGACTCTATTATCAATCCATCTGCAGTCAAGCTCAAGCTTCCCTCACACAGGAAAGTTCATCCGACATTTCATGTCTCTCTGTTGAAACCTGTTGCCAGCAGTCCTTTGTCTCCTCCAGTGAGTGTTCCCCCACCCCCCGCATCATCAATAATCACCCAACCTACACCGTCAGGCGATTGTTGGACGTTCGTCGCCGTGGAAGGGGATTCCAATATCTTGTGGATTGGGAGGGCTATGGTCCAGAGGAGAGGCATTGGGTTCCCCGGCGAGACATCGTGGGTGCATCGCTGGTACAGGACTTCCACCGGGATAACCCTGGAAGACCTGGTAGACCTGGTAGACCGCCTGGAGGCGTCCCTTAAGGGGGGGGTACTGTGGTGGTTGTATTCTCCAGCCACCTCCCTTGTGTGTATTTTCCCTTCCCCTGTCTGTGTGGGCGTGGTGGCTGTCACTCCTGGCTCGCGGCTCAACCTCCACCTGCTGCAATCAGTTGGGCACCCTCCTCTGCTACACACCTGATTTCCATCAGCCATTACTAATGGCATATCAGCGGAGGCTCCACAACCTGTCAGCGCCAGATCGTTGTTTAAACCCCAGTGGTAAAAACTCTCAGCCTTCTCAGTCTTCTTAGAATTAGTTGGCTATTTCCGCTACACTTGAATGTTCTTCTAACCTGTTCTTATTGTGCTCCAGGATTACTCTCCAGTGGATTACTCTCCAGTGGATTACTCTCCAGTGGATTACTCTCCACGCTCCTCCACCTCAACAGCCGCTAGCAACCCGATTTCTCTCCATGCTCCTCCACCTCTACAGCCGCCAGCAACCGGATTACTCTCCACGCTCCTTCTCCTCAAAATAAAACCTTTGTAACACTCTGCCGTGTCCTGCGTTTGGCTCCTCTCAGATAACCGTAACAGTGATAATTTCTTAGTATTTTCTCCTTCAAATTGGCCATATGAAATGCAATGACTTCACAGTTTCGGCAACAAGTTTTGGAGAAAGCAAATCGGAGGCTTAAAAAGAGACAGGGAGGTGCATCTTCATCATCATCATCATCATCATCATCATCATCATCATCATCATCATCATCATCTATCATGCAAGAAGTGTAAATAGAGGACAGTGAAGGAAACACTGAGGAGGACCACGCTTCGTGTGGGGTGAGTACCAAACGCTGTCTCCTGGTACTCATCTGAGTAACTCACTCAAAGAGTTACCACTGATTATATGGGCTCTGGCTTTGTTTAAAGACTGCTTAATGGAAACAGATTTGGAAATTTCCAGAAAACTATCGATCAAAAGTTTTCTTCCTTTTTCGTGATTTGTAAAAAACATACATTTAGTTTTGTACAAGTATAAGGATAACTTATGAATTATTATATTCAAATCCAATCAGCCGCTGTGTGTGGGCAGTTAGAATCAGAGGTGGGACCAAGTCATTGTTTTGCAAGTCAAGTCTCAAGTCTTTGCGCTCAAGTCCGAGTCAAGTCTCAAGTCTTTGTGCTCAAGTCCAAGTCAAGTCTCAAGTCAGGATGGGCAAGTTCAAGTCAAGTCCAAGTCCTAAACTTTGACAAAACGAGTCTTAAACTAGTCATTATGTGCTTCTCACCAAATGTAATGACATTGATCAACAGAATAATACTTAATGATCAAACTGCTCTTTATTATTCATTAATAATTTAATAATCCATAATAATAATAATAATAATAATAATAATAATAATAATTTTCTCTCTGCTGGTAAAGTAACGTGTTTTTCTATTTTAACCCTCTGGAGTCGGTGGACGCGCCGGCGCGTCCAAGTGCGCATAATTGTACGTAATTCATCATATATTTTCGATTATAAGGATTAGAAACATGATTCAGATATCCGTGGAATCGCTGGAAGGGTAGCTTTCCAGCAGTATCTCCTGTGAGACTGTAACCAGGGCACAGCAGCCAATATGGCCGCTCAAAGCAGCTTGACTTTACACTGTGTGGGATTGGTGGATTCGTGTGTCCGTCAAGGAAATCTCAGCCGGCAGACATCATCGTCTGAAATGACCAATGGACATCGATAAATCACTAAGGACCTACCCACCAAGTAAAAAAAACATAAACCACGTTTCTCCCATCAGTTTACGTCAGTGTGGAGAGAGAGAGAGAGACAGAGAAAATGGCTAATAAAAGTTGCCGACTTCACTCGAGATCTTTTTCGCTAGCAGCACTGAAGATAGAGCCTCAGATGTTTAGAACCTGAAGTCTTCGACTCTTCTGAAGAAGAAGAACACAAAGACAACAACAAGGATCCATTTGGACATGGGTAAGTGTAAATATTACAGTAATAGTGTAATGGCAATGTGTGGGGAATACCGCGAAAATGAACAATAGGTTTATTGATATATTTTTTATCGATAGTCATGAACTTTTTATTGGGACAACATAGACTCTCCATTAGCAAACGTTTACTCTGTGTTAACGTTATTTTGGTGTGTAAAAGTGAGATTACATGTGTAGATGATTAAATTAATCATTTATTCATCCCACAACGGAGACATTTACAGTGACATGTTTTTGCCATTGATTATTTTATCATACTGTTCTGTACAGATGAGACTTTGTCATAGATTTATTTATGTGTGCCTTGTGGTGACACGTTATTGGACATAATTCACCTCTCTTATTGTGTTGCCACACGGACCCTTTAGTGGGAACACCTGTAGCGTTAGCACCCATTCCTGCTAGCTCATCAAGCAGAGCAGTCGATGTGTTAACCTCTCTATAATTAATGGATAATAAAGATTGGAACTCTGTTCTGAATACACCGCCTCCGACTACCTTTTCCTGGGACTACACTGGTGACCCCGACGTTTCCGAGAAAGTTTCCGGAAAATTAACGAGCATGGCTGAACGCGATGTGTTTGTAAAGCTGCCGGAATTCTGGGAGCACGCCGCGGAGGCATGGTTCGCACATGTGGAGGCGCACTTCGCCTGCCGACAGGTCCGTGACGGGGACCTGAAATACTACCATGTAGTAGCAGCGCTGGGCAGCTCTACGTCGTCCAGGTTGGTGGGATTCATCGCAGCCCCCCCCACATCATGGCAAATATGAGGCGATTAAGGTCCTTCTCCTTAAGACATTTAGCTTATCTGCTAAGGAGAGGGCCCGCCAGTTACTTGACATTCAAGGCCTGGGAGACAGCAAGCCATCTCAGCTAATGGAGAAAATGCAAAATCTGCTAGGGGGGGAAGATCCCCGGATTTTATTCACGGAGATTTTCCTGCGTCACTTGCCTCCCCGGGTCCAGACGGCGCTGGCCAACACGCCGCTGGCCAACACGCCGCTGGCCAACACGCCGCTGGCCAACACGCCCGTCACGGAGCCGCGGGCCTTGGCTGAGGAAGCGGATAGTTTTTTCCTGGCTACACAACAGACCGGTGCAGAGACGTTAGCCGCTACGCGCAGCGGCCCATCTGCAGTCAAGACAGCATGGCGGGGGCCGGACACGGCTGTGGCGAGCCGGCGTGGAGACACCGGAGAGTGCTTTTACCACGCACGTTTCGGGACAATGGCGAAGAAGTGCATTGCTCCGTGCAGCTACAAACCCCCGGGAAACGGAGGTGCCGGTGCTCGGTAGTGGCCCTGAGCGTCGGCAGCACGTGCAGGCTCCTCTTCGTCAGCGACAGCGTTTCGGGGAGCCTGTTTCTGTGTGACACGGGCGCTCAACGGAGCGTACTTCCCGCGTCGAGTGAAGACGTCACCCGGGGAGGGCACGGACCGCGATTGACGACGGCTAAGGGCGGTCCCATTCGCACGTACGGCGTGAGGCCTATGTGTTTGTGCATCGGAGGACAGCGTTTCAGCTGGGATTTTGTGACAGCGGACATTTCTTTTCCCCTCCTCGGAGCGGATTTTTTGTGTGCTCATGGACTCTTAGTGGACGTTAAGAATAGGCGTTTGATTGATGCCTTGACATTTTCTTCCCTCGTGTGCACACTTGGCAGCGCAGCGTACGACGGGCTGTCGGGCTCGCTGTCAGGGGCAGACACGTTTCTCAGACTGTTGGCTGCCTGTCGCTGCCCACCTTCTCTGCGCTTACCACTAAGCATGGCGTGGAGCACCACGTCACTACCGAGGGGCCTCCTGTCTACGCCAGGGCACGGCGGTTGAACCCTCTAAGCTGGCTGTGGTGAGGACGGAGTTTGCAACCATGGAGCGCCTGGGCATTGCCCACCGCTCCGACAGTCCTTGGGCTCCCCCCAACTCAACGACGCCACTACGCCTGACCGCTATCCAGTGCCGCACATTCAGGACTTTTCGGCGCATCTGGCCGGTACAGGGGTGTTTTCCAAGGTGGACCTGGTGCGTGGATACCACCAGGTGCCCATGCACCCCCTGGACATTCCCAAGACGGCAGTGATAACACCTTTTGGACTTTTTGAGTTCCTGCGGATGCCTTTTGGACTCAAGAATGCCGCTCAGACGTTCCAGCGCCTGATGGATTCGGTACTGCGGGACCTGCCGTTTGTGTTTGTCTACCTCGACGACATACTCGTCGCCAGCGCTTCAGTGCAGGAGCACCTGTCCCACCTCCGAGCCCTTTTCACACGACTCAACGAACACGGATTAATCATCAATCCTGCAAAGTGCCAGTTCGGGGTGTCTGACATTGATTTCCTGGGGCACCGCGTCACCAAGGGCGGTGCGACACCTCTACCAGCGAAGGTGGAGGCTGTTGCGGCTTTTCCTCGCCCGCTCACAGCCCGGTCGCTCCGTGAGTTTCTGGGGATGGTGACCTTCTACCACCGTTTCATCGCCCAGGCCGCACACATCATGCGGCCGTTGTATGAAGCGTTAAAAGGCAAGACCCCCGTCCAGGCGATCGACTGGACAGCAGAGGCGGACGTCGCCTTTGCTGAGGTCAAGACCGCGTTGGCTCAGGCGGCTTTGCTGGCACACCCATCATCTACGGCTCCCATTTCCATCACCACGGACGCGTCGGACTACGCGGTCGGCGCAGTGCACGAGCAGTGGGTGGAGGGCGCTTGGCAGCCGCTCGCCTTTTTCAGCCGCCAGCTGACGCCCAGAGAACGCAGGTACAGCGCCTTTGACCGAGAGCTCCTTGGACTTTATTTGGCCGTGCGGCACTTCCGTTTCATGCTGGAAGGCCGTGAATTTACGGCGTTTGTCGTCTGCCGCTCACCTTCGCCAGGTCAAAAGTGGTGGAGCCTTGGTCGGCACGTCAGCAGCGGCAGCTTTCCTACATATCAGAGTTCACTACGGACATTAAGCACGTGACTGGTAAGTCGAACCTGGTTGCTGATTGCCTCTCCAGAGTCGTCATCGGTGCCGTCCAGTTGGGCCTGGACTATACTCGCATGGCGGCGGACCAGGTCACAGATCCCAGCGTCCAGGCTCTGAAGGTGGAGGGTGCGGGGCTGCGCTTGGAGGACGTAGTGTTCGGCGACGCGGGCATTACCCTCCTGTGTGACGTTTCCACGGGCCTGGCGCGGCCTGTCGTCCCTGCCAGCTGGAGGCGCTCTGTGTTCGAAGCGGTGCACGGCCTATCACACCCCGGCGTTAAGCCTTCGGTGCACTTGGTGGCCGCGAAGTTCGTCTGGCATGGGCTGAAAAAGGATGTGAGGACTTGGGCCAGGGAGTGCGTGGCTTGTCAACGCGCTAAGGTGCACCGCCACACGAAGGCCCCGTTGGAGCGTTTGCTGGTGCCTGAGAGGAGGTTTGATCATGTCAACATTGACCTGGTTGGTCCGTTGCCTTCCTCTCAGGGGTTTTCCTACCTCCTCACCATGGTGGACAGAACGACCCGTTGGCCGGAGGCAGTTCCGCTCGTGTCGACATCAGCCGCAGATGTTGTAACTGGAAATGTGTGTGTGTGTGTGTGTGTGTGTGTGTGTGTGTGTGTGTGTGTGTGTGAGTGAGTGAGAGTGAGTGAGAGAGATCGCGAGACTCCTTTTCTAACCTCCCAAACTTTCTTTTTATGTGTGCATTGTTATTTGTGCTTGAGCAACATTTTACTTGAACTTTATTTCAATGAAATTAGTTGTAATTATTGTCCTACATTTGTATTTGTTTTACAGAGATGTTTCACAGCTGTCTGGGCCTAGTGGCCCACAAGCGGCGTTTATCCAGCAGCCACAACATCCATCTCCAGGTCAAGATCTACTGTGGCTCAAGGGCCTTCACTAGAGCCATTACCACCAAGGACCAGCAGACCAGCATCACTACAGCTGCCTCCACCTCCATATGCGGCTGCCTCCAGGTCAAGATACACCTCAGCACAAAGGCTCCACCACAGCCATCACCTTCAACCCAGCCAGCAAGGAGGTCTCGTGGAGGTCTCGTATAGCACTTGTACACCCCACCTACACAGCAGCCCATGCACCATCACCCCCACCTACACAGCAGCCAGACCCACTGTCTTGGAAGACAGACAAAGACCTTGACACTGTCTTGACATTTATAATGAATAGTTGGTTGAAAGTTCTGATGTTCAATATTGTAAATAGTTAGATTTTCCAGTTTCTTATATTTATATAAATAGTTGGTTGAAAAAAAAATATTTATAATAAATTGTTGGTTGAAAAAAAAAGGTTGAATGCTCAATTTGTATTTTTACACATCACATGAACCTTGGTATGTAATATGAAGTCATTATTCAATCAATCAATCAATCAATGTTTATTTATATAGCCTAATATCACAAATGTTAAATTTGTCTCAGTGGTCTTCACAGTGTGTACAGAATATCAGTATGACAATACGACACCCTCTGTCCTTAGACCCTCCCATCGTACAAGGAAAAACTTCCGAAGAAAACCCAGTTTTAAGGGAAAAATGGGAGAAACCTCAGGGAGAGCAACAGAGGAGGGATCCCTCTCCCAGGACGGACAGACGTGCAATAGATGCCATGTGTAAATTGAAAAGATAATACATTTGCAACATAGGTAGTCCAAATGTTTGGAAATGCATGTGTGTATAATAGGAAGATGAATCCACGAGGATATCCATCCAGGACCGATGATCCAGGACCACAGCCACGACTCGCGTTCCAGGGCTCGCGATCCAGGACACAGGACCGCAGGATCATCCATGACTCCGGATCCCAGCATATATAGACACCAAAAAGAAAGACATTTGGGGAAGCTGGGTTAATCGGAACACGAGAGTACACAGGTATAGACAGAGAGAAGGAAGAAGTAAGATGTCCCCCGACAAACTAAGTCTATATCAGCAAAACTAGGGGCTGAATCTAATCAGCCCTAACTATAAGCTTTATCAAAAAGGAAGGTCTTAAGCGTACTCATAAAAACGGATACCCGAAAACGGATACACCCGAACACAAACCAGAAGCTGATTCCGCAAATGTGGAGCTTGATAAGAAAAGGCTCTGGCTGCCATTGTACTTTTAGAGACTCTAGGAACAACCAACAACCGTGCATTCTTGGAACGCAATGCCCTCGTAGGAGAGTAGGGTATAATGAGTTATTTAAGGTAAGATGGTGCCTGCCCATTAAGGGCTTTGTGGGCGAGAAGAATAATTTTAAATGCTATCCTGTGTTCTATAGGGAGCCAGTGTAAGGCAGCCAGAACAGGAGTAATGTGGTCCCTTTTCCTAACTCTGGTTAGTATATATATCCTTTATTTAACCAGGTAAAAAACTCATTGAGATTAAAATCTCTTTTCCAAGAGTGACCTGGCCAAGAAGGGCAGCATGTACAAAGTTACAACATATAAAACACAGACATGAAAGGCAGACAAATACAGCTGTAAAACACAAATAAAATGGCACATTAGCCAGTCAATATACGAAGTAAAACAAACTATTAAAATCATTCAAAAACTGGCAACATTTAAAACGATTTCAGGATATACGAGCACTCACATCGACCAATGGTGTCGTGTTCTCTGTCCTTTAAGATGGACCTGAATTCCCCCATAGTGACTAAATCTGAGAGTTTCAGCTCCTTCTGTACATTGTTCCAAGCTGTGGGGGCAGCATATCTAAAAGCTGTTGTTCCCAGTTTTGTTCTCACTGTAGGAACCAGCATCTGAATAAAATCTTGGGAGCGCAGGCCATATGGACTTTCTTTTTGACACATATATGTGCAAATGTAGGAGGGAACCAACCCAAGCAGAGATTTATAAATAAAACCCAACCAATGGGAAAGTCTGCGAGCAGACAAAGATGGCCAATTAGCAGCAGTATATAAAGTGCAATGGTGTACTCGATATCCACATCCAGTGATAAATCGTAAGGCACAATGGTACACAGTATCCAAGCTCTTTAGGCACTGGTCAGAGGCATTCATGTATAGCAGGTCACCATAATCTAATACAGGTAAAAACGTACCAGATATCAGATGTTTCCTTGTCTGAAAAGAGAAACAGGATTTATTCCTGAAAAAGAAACCTAATTTTATTTTTAGCTTTGAGACAACATTTTCCGTGTGTAACTTGAAAGACAAGTTCTGTTCAATAAGAAATCCCAGATATTTGTAAGTAGTGACCCTCTCAATGTCAGTCCCTTGTGCAGTACAAATATTGGGTAGAACAGATGGTAACTTTTTGCCATTCGAAAATATCATTACTTTGGATTTTTCAACATTTAATACCAACTTTAGTTGATATAAATGGGTTTGTATGACATCAAAGGCAGACTGGAGGAAATCTAGACTTTGCTCTATAGAAGCGGAGGAACAATAAATAACAGTGTCATCTGCATAAAAATGGTAAGAAGCATTTGCTAAATTATTACATAGATTATTTACATATATGGTAAAAAGAATGGGTCCTAATATGGAACCCTGTGGCACACCCTTTGCTATCGGGAGGAAGGAAGAAAAGGACCCAGAAAATTGGACGCATTGGGTTCTCGCTGATAAATAATTTAAAAACCAACCTACAGTATGACTAGATAAGCCGATACTGTGAAGTCTTTCCGTCAGGATGATATGATCAACTGTGTCAAATGCCTTTGACAAATCAATAAATAGAGCTGCACAATACTTTTTACAGTCCAATGCCTCAATTATGTTGTTCACCACTTTAATAGCAGCAGTTGTTGTGCTGTGTTGTTTTCTAAAACCGAATTGGTGTTCTGACAAAATATCATTTGTGTCCAAGTATAATTTAAGTTGTTCACTGAGAAGCTTTTCGAGGACCTTCGCTACAACACATAATTTTGAAATTGGCCTATAATTATTGACAGATGAGGGATCCCCTCCTTTCAGTAAAGGAAGAACATATGCAGATTTCCATATGTTAGGAATCTCATTGTTGGAAAGAGTTAAATTAAAAAGATAAGTAAGCGGCTTGGCTATAAAGTCGGCTGCTAATTTAAGAAAATGAGGAGGAAGTTTGTCCGGACCTGCCGATTTGTGTGGATCCAGATTCTGCAATGCTTTATGGACCTCTATCACCTCGATAAAAGTAAAATTGAATGGCTGAGCCATGTGATGGGATGAAGGTGGTGAGGAATCAATGTTCTGTCCAGGGCCCGAATTTAGGGACTCAAACAAAGAACCAGATGAAATAAAATGTTCATTAAAGCAGTTGAGAATGGCCGATTTGTCAGTGAGGGTTTGTGAGTCTTTAACAATGCAGGCTGGTAATTCATTTTTAGTTTCTGTTCCAAATGAGTTTTTTATTACCTTCCAACATTTCCTTGGATCATTTAAGTTACTAGTAGTATTAGAAATGTAGTACTCAGATTTAGCCTTTTTAACTAGGAAAGTGAATTGATTTCGGAGCTGTCCACTTGGGATTTCGATTTTCTGGCCCTTGACCAGGCAATATCCCTTTCTTTTAGAATGCTGGCCAGTTGAGGACTAAACCAGGGATTTTTTAGCCCTTTCACCCTAAATGTGCGGAAAGGAGCATGTTTGTTTATATTTCCAGTAAAAGCCTCATGACAATAATCCCATGCCAGTTCAACATCACTGATGAGAGAGATCTTGTTCCAATCAAAATCCCACAGGTCATGAAAAAATGCTTGCTCGCAAAAATGTTTAAAGTCACGTTTAAAAACTATTTGTGGTCTTGTTTTTGGAAGCTTAGCTTGCCACACAAACTGCAGCATTTTGAATCAGCTGAAGCGACTTGACTGACTTCTTGGTACACCCTGATAATAAAGAGATACAATAATCCAGCCTAGAAGTAACAAATGCATGGACTAGTCTCTCTGCATCGTTTTGAGGCAAGATATGCCTAATTTTGGCAATGTTGCATAGGTGAAAGAAGGCGGTCCTTGAGATTGATTTTATGTGGGCGTTAAAAGATAAATCCTGATCAAATATAACACCAAGGTTCCTTACAGTCTCACTGGAGGCCAAATGAATGCCATTCATAATTAGTATATCTTTAGATAATTTGTTTCGTAGATTATTTGGGCCGAGCACAATAACTTCAGTTTTAGCCTTGTTTAACATAAAAAAGTATAAGGTCATCCACGTTAAAAACGACCTTGAGGCAGTCTTGAATTTTATTTAGGTGATTGGTTTCATCAGGCTTGATGGATAAATATAGTTGAGTATCATCCGCATAACAGTGGAAATGTACAGAATGATTCCTTATAATATTGCCTAGAGGAAGCATATATAGTGTGAACAAAATAGGTTGAAGCATTGAGCCCTGTGGCACTCCATGGCTAACTTTGCTTTGCATGGAAGATTCATCGTTGACACACACAAACTGAGAGCGTTCAGACAAATAGGACCTAAACCAGTCTAAAGCAGTTCCCTTTATGCCAACTAATGGCGCATTTCCACTGCAGCGGGTAGCCCCGTTTAAGCGTCCTTAACCGTCCTCAACCTGTCTACTCAAGCGGCCTCAAGCGGCCTCAAGCGGCCAGGCCAGTTTTTGGTGGCCTTTCCATATAGCCTAGTACCGGCTAGCGGGTACTTTTTCCCTCTTTTTCAGGCCCCATAAAATCGTGGTTCTATCAGGCCAGGGCCAGGGCTGTGACGTCAACACTCTCGACTGCTGATTGGTCAGAGAGAATCGTCACAAGATCGCGCGCGAGTTCATCCCTAGCGTCGCATATATATTTAGAAGCAAGCTTGCAGCATTTTTATAAACAGCATTTTGTAAACGGAGGAGTTACAAAAATGGCTACGTTTTTTATGAAAAGCACACCGTGGTCGACCGAGGAGGTGACGACGTTCCTTCATCTCATTGGGGATGATAAAATCCAGCGGGAGCTCGACGGAACAACGCGAAATGTAAAAGTGTTCCAGGATGTCTCTGCACAGATGTCCGAACGCAGATTTTCGAGGACTTTCCTGCAGTGTAGGCAAAAACTGAAAAAGATGAAGAGTGAATATCGCCAAGTAAAGGACAACAACAACACTAGTGGTGCGGGTCGCAAACAATGGAAGTGAGTCTCTGCAAGGTACGCTCACTTCTAACAAAGAAGTCTATTTTATCCTTACATTAATGTTCGACAACCCATGCTTTTATGGAGCTCCGAAGAGCTAGCTAAGGCAGATAGCCTTAGCTAGAGTTTACTAACACCATATGTGCCATTGTTTACGTTTTCTTTTCTATAGTTATTGTTGCTATTTAGTATTGTGCTGCAATTTGTTTGTGGAATTAACAAGTCATTTTGCTGTTCTAGATGATTACATTGGGACTCGTGAGGAGGAACATTCCCGAACAACGGTTGATGGCAGTGTCCCGTCCACATCGTCATTGAATCCAGAACGGACCCCAGCCGAAGAATCGACACCAACTCAATCACCAACACCGAGTGCCATCACGACACCACAGCGTGTGGTTCTAGGTAAGAAATAGAAATTGCAAAACGACTGGAATTGTGTTTTGTTTTTTTAAACCTTGGATCATCCAATGTCGGTAATTAAAATAAGCTATACCACTATGTGGAAATGCTCTGTTACAAGTAAAGTCTTAGCTAGTAAGCAGCTAGTACAGTTGTGTGTGACATCCTATCATATACATATATTTATATTCATTATCAACAGGCTGGACATAATGTAATGCACTTTCACAATCATTGTAAACATCTAGGGCCAGAACGTTCTTTAGTTCACCTTACTGTTATTCTTATATCCTTGTGTGACCTGTACCTGTCCTGTGTTTTTTCCTGTTTAGAGTATAGGTGAGGTCCTGATAATTTATTCCGGTAAATTACTCTGACCTACTAATTGACCTGACCGAAGTTACTGAGTCTATGTAAATGTACTGCTTGGCTCAGATCCACCAACGTCAGCAAGATCTCACCTCTATTAACTCCCCGAAGAACCAGGTTCAATTAACTGCTGTTTCTATTCAGACAACTCTTTTTAATCTGTTTAAGCGATCCCGAAGGACTTTGGTATCAGTAAATGAGGTGTGTTACTACCTAAGTGTGTGTGGCAGGGTGCAGTCTTACATTTGAAGCAGGAGAGGAGAGCACAGATGTCCTTTAAGTTGTCCCAGTCCAAAAGGTGGGATCAGTTTATTTGAAGAAAAATAGGTCCAAACTAATACAGGGTTTTTACCTTCTCTCTTTACAACATTATAATCATACTAACAGAAATTATGCTGTGATCATGTTCAAATATGAAACTTTAATTCACAGTCTTACATTTATTACCAAAATGTTTCACTTCAACTGCCCAATTCAGTTGTGACATTTCAAAATCTCTCGATAGAATTTAGAGGCATTTACCAAGTTTGAGAGAACCTTACCGAGAGCTCTGAAGGACAGAGCTTACCAGGAGAGAGTATACCAGGGGTTTCCCCCTCTCTCCCCGACGAAATCCAAAAAAGCCAGTCTTTTTATGCTAAAAAAAACCAGATAGAAAACCCACAAACACCTTCTCTATACCCAACCAACATATTCTATTGGCTCTGGCATAAGACACACCTTCCCAAGTTTGTGTAAAACAAAACATGACTAGACATATTCTATGGCTATGACATAACCACCCTTTTGAGGCCTCAATGTGTTTCTCCTTAAGTCCGGAGCCCCCCTCCCTGCTGTGAGAGGAGAGGAAAGAACCTGTCTACTCTCTTATCAGAGAGTAAGGCATACATCATTATAAGTCTTACACTCGACTTAACAAACCACTTTGTTTTGTTTATGCTGTAAATATAGAAAAACCTAAAATATGAAGCATTTTCATTGTGGGTTATACAAGAATATAATTGATTATATTTGATTATAACTAACTTTCGTTTTAAGTATTCAACATACTATGAAGCTCTCAACATTCCTTATTGCTAATTATTACCTTATTGTCACCCAGGCAAGAGGAAACGAGGAGGAGAGGATCAGGCCCAGCAGGAACGGCACTTGGACTGGGCCAAAGCGTCTGCTGAGAAGGGAGAAGGCCGCTCAAGCAGAGACCTTCAACTTAGCCTTCCTGCGCACTCTTGGCGAGGTGCTAGGGAACTGGGCAGCCGACATAACCTTAATAGTTATTGTACATATTATATATTTTGTATCTAGTTAATTTTTAAATGCAACATTTGTACTTCCTTGTTTATTTATTTTCTTTAAAATGTTCATTTTATATTTATTTTTACAATGCCATGTATATTTATGCTGGCTGCAATACAGTTTTACATTTTTTATTTGTATTGTTTAATGGCATGCCTTTTTGATACAACATTTTTTTTGTATTTTTATACTGCCATCAATAAAGTACTTATTTGACTTATCTTATCTCTTGTTGATAATGAATTGCACCCAACAGAAAAAAATTAGATTCACATAATCTTGATTTAGAGAAGATATAAACATACATGAATTTATAAAGCAATAACAAACACAGCATCAGTTAGGAAAAAGCCCCTTAGTTTTAAGAGATTTAAAGCAAGATATTGAGTTTGCTAGCTTGAGGTCCTACTCTAAAACATTATTACATGTTTATTTTGTAATAGTATTAAGAATACATGATAAATACATAATACATTTAGAAATTGCTCAATTGTAATACCCTCGTTCGACTAGACTCAAACACATTCCTTATATATTTCAAAGACGAGAGAACAAAAGAAACCAATAGCCCATTCGAGCAAGCTTTTAACATGTCTAGAAGAAAGATTGAGGTTATATTTTAATATATTATTTTATGTTGTGGATACTTTAGCCTCCATCCATGTTTACAATTGTCCACACTATTTTACACTTGCATTTATGAATATATATTTGCTGTATTTTACACTTTAGTATTTATGTTTATAGTTAGCTTTGATATTCGCTTAATGTATTAGAAATATTTTCTTTTCATGATCTGATATTTCCTCAAATGTTCTTATTATGGGGCAGTACTTACTGGTGCTTGAAATTCAAATATTTACTAAATATTCAATTCAGATAACATTTGTTTAAAACATTTGACAAAGAAATGTATATAAAAAAAAGATGTATTTATGTTCAATACAATGAATACAATACAATGAATACAATGCATATTTAGGTATTCAGGTAGCACATCAAACCCTCTCTGATGTCAGTGCCCTCCTCCTCTGCACCTTGAGCCGCTGCTACCCCAGGCTCTGCTGCTGCTGGTGTATTCCACCCATCATCATAGTCCTCTCCATGACTCTCGCAGAGGTTATGCAGAGCACAGCATGTCAGCACCATGGATTTCACAAGAAACAAGTAAACGATCGCTTCCACATCCTCCATTGTTGTGTGTGTTTTGTGAGTTGTGTCGCATTGAAGATGACGCCACTGCAGTCTTACCCAGCGTCGCTCCGCCCAAAAAGCCCGCCAAAAAGCCCGCCAAAAAGCCGATCGCCCCGCCTACACTGCATTGCTACCCCAGGTCCTAAACTGTAATGGAAATGCGCCATGGCCTCGGACGGCCAGCGAGGCAGCCCGAGGCCTGAGCGAGGACGCTTAGGGACGCTTAAACGGGGCTACCCGCTGCAGTGGAAATGCACCATAAGTGCTCTAGTCTTTGCAATAGGATATCATTGTCGATAGTATCAAATGCAGCACTGAGATTGAGCAAAACAAGAATAGAGACAAGTCCCTTGTCAGAGGCTATTAGAAGGTCATTTGATATCCGGATAATGGATGTGCCAAGTCATTAATTACAGTCCAATTAACCTGTTAAGCCCGAGAGACCCCGGTAACGGAGGCCTCCTGCAATATCTTGCAGAAAACAGTGTCTGAGGGCATGTTCATTTAATAAACTATGAATGTTTTATTTCCATGTAACGGAAATAAACTCATCTAACTGATCATTTTAATTATTTATTTTTTAAAAACCCCACAATGCTAACGCTGAGCCTCTGGATTAGCAACGAGCGAAAATGCTAACAGATGACTGCACCAAAATTCACTCACAAAACCTTATTATTTATCTTTACTGCACATCTCAACCCATCGTTTCACGTTGTGAGGGGACACAGAATCGATGGGTACCCTCATTATCACTCAATTATACGAATTCTGGGAGATAATAACAAGAACACACATCAAAACATATGGAGCTAGTTAGCTAAAAACGGCAAAATGGCTCACCTGTGTGGTAGTCTGGTCAAAAGTGGTCTTCAATGGCATTAAAAGCATAAAAACGATGCTGAAGTTAATACATAGGTTAATCCAATGTGTCTGTGTCACTTTGAATGATTTCTGATAATCCATGAGCAATAAATCTGCTTTTCGGTTTTGAGATGTCAGACCTAGAGATAGCATCACTCTGGAGCAAAACTGGGTACGCGAAGCCCCCACCTTTTCGTTTTACCATGTGTGTGTTTGGGGAGATTCCCCTTCGATTATATTGGCTCGAACGGTCAGAAAGAGATGTCACATGTCAAAATCGAATAAGGGGGGGCCAGAGATAAGGAAAATTCACCCAAATGGCCCCAGAAGAGGTTTTGTTTGCTAAATCAGTCTAAAAAGGTCAAATATCACTTGTTTTGCATCAATCTTCATACAGGGTACTTATTATATGTTGTACTTTGGATTACTAAAGCTTTTAGTCTACTAACCCATCATCCAAGGTTAGTTTTCACTATAAGTAAAACATATTCTTTGGACGGACACTATAATTTACAGTTTTTTACCATGTTCAATCTGAATTTTCTTTCAAATAAAAACATCTATATTGATTCTTACTTTTCTACATCCAACTCACAGGTTTATCATTACTTTGAGAAAAAAGATTATTAATTTAACCCTTTTAGAAGGGAAGATATGGTCATTTGTTCTGGGAATGTCATTTTCGAGCCTGAGACCTGCAAAACAGGCTCAGGGCTTATCAGGTTAATAACTTTTGACACAACTTGAGAGATAATATCTAACACCGTATTCATTTGCAAGTACACGGTTTAGAAGCTGTTTTAAACTAACAAAGACTTGATTTAACTAAGACAAATTGTCAGCAAACACAACTTGTCTAAATGCCAATGAGCAAGACCCTGATTATGACACAGTGCAGTGAAAGGATCAAACAAGTTATACTGTATAAAAAATAGTTTTAAATGTCAGAGTTTTTTTAAAACAACAGAGCAGGTCGAATTAGATGTCTAATTTAACAATTTGGCAGCAATATACTACAATCAATATATAATTCCATCTACATGGACTGTTCTGAAGTTGACACTACTAAACATTAAATAAATGTACTTCTCATGTACACTTTTCATTGTGAAATTGCAGCCTAGAGATGTAACTTGTTCCTCTAAGTGCAGCTTAAGGTGTCTGGGACTAGTTTAGAGTAACAGCAGGGGACTGAAGACATTACCAGCACTCAACAAAGAGAAATGATCAAGTATATTAGGATGAGGATTACATCTTAAATCAAAGTTTGACGCTTTTGTCACTATTGTCGGCTTTAACCCCTGCTACATTAAGGTATAAAAGTGAAGAAAACATTAGCAGAGGTAGAGTAGAGCCCCCTCTCTTAACAATTAGACATGTTCACATTTCTTATTAAAATAAAGTCTAAATGCATACAATCTGCATACTATTAGCTGTTTCCAAAGAAGGGCCATTAATCTGCACATGTACTTCCTAAGGCACTTGATTATAAATGCAAAACCAGGAATATAGGCATAAGTAAATCTGTGTGTGTTTGGTAAGTGTGTGTGTTCAATTCATAATATGTTCCTCTTGCAGCCCAAAGGGCCAGTGAGAGAGGGTTTTGTGGAAATCATTACAATTCTGATGAGCATTGGCAAACATACATGTGACATACAAGGGTATGTTCATATTTCTTGGCATGAACCAGAACACACTTGCTCACTTACTTATTGCGAGATTAGGGAGAAATGTTGGAGAAATGTCTGTAGCATGACAGGGTTATCACATATGGGCTTATACACATGGTGCCATGTCATCTAATTTTCTTTGAAGATTCTTTTAACTCCTTGAACTCATTCAAAAAGCATCTCTTTGCTTATGCCACCAACTGTGACTTTCATCAAACTCGTATTCAGGTCGACTGTAATCTCATATGGCAGTAGAACATCTCGATCCATCCACTGCAAGTTTTTCCATGCTAAATGTAACCGTCGGAGAAGATGGGAGGTATGACCTTCTGACATGAAAGACATTTTCTTCTTTGAAGTTTAGTTTACTAAAGAAAGCAGATTAAGGAAATTAGGCATCATATTAATGATTGTAGCGTAGTCGACATGATTTAAGAAATGTCAAATAAAATGAAACCATTACCTTACCCTGTATGCCATTTCCAATCATCAGGAGAATTTTGAAGCACAAGAAAAAAGGGTTTTCCTGGTAGCGTTTGCATTCACTTCAGTAGTCTTTACTGTCAACTTAATAAAAACTTCTGTAGATTGCCTTGCCCATGTTGTTCATTGTACTCACAGACAGCTTTGCAGTACTTGAAATGCTTGGCAAATGCAGCTAAGGTGAGTGACATTGAAGTAGCGTTAGCCAATGTGTTAGATAGCTTTGTTTTGCCACCACATCACATTCAAATATTTATGTTAAAAACATTCTGAGTGAATAAGTAACATGTATATTAAATACCAGGAGGGCCAATTCAGGTTTAATTTTGAATAATATCAAATCCTAAACACTCTTTCCATTTGTTGAATGAACAGTCATTGAGTCAAGTTTGTGCTTGTGGTCTATCAGTCCATTTTAGCATTTTTTGTTCTTTGGTCCATTGTTTGCTGATCCTGCCTCGTTATTAGCCATCACAAAAAACAACGTACAATTTGAAAAATCTCTAGAAGAAAATCTCCTGATTCATTTAACTGGCTAACTGACTCTTTGTCTGATTCTCAGTGTAGTTGCAAAGCTAAACAGTAACAAACCATTACCACACAATGTCACTACTCTTACAATATATTTGTAGCTGCTAGCTAGCTTTGATGCTAACCAGAAAATATTGATCTGTTATTTGAATGATTGCATTCAAATAACTGATAATACACGCTTAGGCTACACATTTTTTTTTATTATTTATTTATTTGACTTTCGACAGTGACAACATTAGTATCAGACTACAGTACTGCTAATGTATCCACAGTTGTTGAGATGGTCTTGATATGCATCCATATGTCAAATTTGGAAATATAATAAATAATTACTTACACTGGCATATGATTCCTCTTGTCCACAATGGTGTTAATCTTAAGCGGATCAATAGACAAAATAATAATTTAGATGCTATGTTTTAATGCATGGGTCGGCAACAGGTGGCCCGCAGGCCATTGTTGGCCCACCAGCAATAGTATTTGGCCCGTAACTATTGTCCATAGGTGGACAGCGCGTGGTGCTGAAATAGCCAACATTCGGTGTGTGGTTTGAAAAAAATAACAACAGCTCACTAAATCATTCAAACGTAATGTTTACTTATATGTGAACAGTAACAAAGTTCAGGCAAAACATTGACAACTAAATTGGAGAAGCCGCTTGATCACGGAGGGCGAGGAGTGGTGGTGCATATGCTCCTGAAACGACAGAGCAAACACGCAACATTAGGGATAATAATTACAATGAGCCATTCATTCAAAAATATAAAAAATATAATTAGGCTATTAAATACAATTACGACAGGCTTGGTACTCACTCTCCCATCGGTCGCTATTTTTTGGATATCTGGTGATATGGACGTCACTTTAATCCGCATGTAGTTCTCAAGGTTTTTATGCGTCAATCGATTCCTCTCGTGCGTCTTTATCGCATTCATTGAAGAAAAGGACGACTCGCATGTATAGGTGGAATGGAACATTGTGAGCACATAAAATGTGAGTCGCTTGATCGTGCTATACTCCTCTGAGCTTCCCACCCAAAAGGCACTCACAGACTCCGCACTTCTGAGCGCATCGCTGACCAGGGAGCTTGTTTGAAAATCAATTAGCTCCATTTCTAATGCAGCCTCGTCTAAGGAGGGGATCATTTGTTTCGCCTGGGAGGTGAAGTCTCCACTTGGTCGGACTGTGAGAGGATTGCGTACAAAGGCAATGATGTCTTTTGGGATGGAGTAGTCCTCAAACCTTGACGTGAAGTTGGCCCGTAGCTGCTTGATGAAGTCTACCATCAGCTCTGTCACTTGTCCCAGTGCCTGTGATTTGAGTGTACTGTAATGGAGGAGCCTGCCAGTGGATATGTCTGACTCGAACAACTCCAGCTTCCTCGTGAAGGATTCAAGCTTTTCAACCATGTCCACTATGGTTTTGCCTCTCCCCTGTAGCTGCAGGTTAAGCTGGTTTAGGTGGCCAAATATATTCACTAAAAATGCTACATTGGACATGAACTTTTCGTCTCCCAGAAGGGCAAGGTGGTCAGCTGCTGCCCTAATCTTGCTCAATCTAAGAAACGCCATGACCTCATCCAGTAGCGCACAGAAGCGGTCCAACGCTTTCCCTTTGTTCAACCAGCGCACGTCATTGTGAAGCAGCAGGTCATCGTGGGTGGCCTCTTCTGACTCAGCCACAAGTTGTCGGAAAAGTCGATGCTGGGTGCTTGATGTACCCCCTGACAAAATGAATGACACGCATCACTTTGTCCATAACTTCCTTTAGCTCACCACTGAGTTTGGCGCAAAGGAGACTCTGGTGGATGAGACAGTGCAGTCCATGCATTTGGGGGGCGTGTTCCTTCAACCTGCTTCCCAGACCTCTGTGCTTTCCCACCATAGCAGGAGCCCCGTCTGTCACAATTAGGTTAACCCTCTCAAAAGACAATGAATGCAGCCTAAACAACTCTTCCAGTTTCGTAAATATAACGTCCCCAGTGGTGTGCCCTTCTAATGGAATAAGAGACAGCAGCTCTCCCCTGAACTCCTTTCCATCAAAATATCTAACATAGACGCACAACTGGGCTACATCTGTACTGTCAGTGCTCTCGTCAATGGCTAAGGAAAAGTAATTGGCTTGACTGAGACCCTTGATAATTACCCCATGCACAGCGTCCGACAGTGCTTCTATGCGGCGTATAGCAGACCTCGCAGAGAGGGACACCTGTTTCACTGACACAATGACACCATCCATGGACTTGTCGGTGGCCAGTTCCTCCAAAACGGTCACCATCACCTCCTTCAAAACCTCTGCATCAGTGAATGGCCGGTTGTGCTTTGCGAGCACCCGGGACGCCTTTAGGGACGCAGTTGTCACTTTCTGTTGGGCTGTGAGGCCTCGCACCAGGATCCTGCTGCTGTGCGCATAACCTGATGTCAGTGCTTCAATCTTGCACTTTCGTGCCTCTGTCTTGGGTGGAAAAGCCACTTTGAAGGTGTCATGCTTCGTCTCGTGGTGCCGCTTAATATTGTATTCTTTGCAAGCAGCCACAACTTCATTGCAGATAAGACACAACGGCTTTGCATTGATGAAACCAGGTAGGATGAACGCATAGTTCGCTGTCCAGTCCTCTTTAAATGCCCTGTTTTCACCGTCAACTTTCCTCTTTAGACCTTTGGAGAGTGACATTACAGCTTTGGATTACTGGTCTGGGGGAAGCTTGCGAGTGTGTGTGTGTGTGTGTGTGTGTGTTTGTGTATTTTTGCGTTTGTGTGTATTGTGTTTGTTTCTCGGGGAAAACACTCACAAGAAACACCGGCTGTTGTTTTGCCTGCTGTGACGTTAAGTTACTCCGTTCTCCGATTGTAATTATGCCGTTACAAGCTTCAAAGTTATATTCATCATCTGAATTTGCCGGAACAAGTTTTATATTCTGAAAGCCAATACTTTTTTTATTTGAAATCAGATGAAAACAAACTGTAACGGACCCTGCCGTGTTATCAATGATTACTATATGCCTACATTCATAATGTAATCTTCCGTTTACAAGCTTCAAACATGTATTTATCATGTGATTTTGGAAATATAAGTTTCATATTCTGAAAGCCAAGACTTTGTTTATTTAAATCAAACTAAACACCCGAACCCCGAAAAACTAGTTATTTATGCAAATCCACGTTTATTTTGAAATGAGCCGTTGCGACTTCCGACTGATTTCGATAGAGCGGGTCACATATGGCAAATGTGTGGTTGTGGGGAACCAGATCAATTAAAGTATTTATTTAACTATTAAATACATTGAGTTTGAGTAAAATACTTGGTTACTGATTAATTTAGGTTATAATATATTAAATTGCAAAGCAAAACATGCTGTAATTTCTTTTTTTTTAAAGGTTTTCAAACTGAAATAATCCTAATGTGTCCTTGAAAAGTTGAAATAAAGAAAAGGAAAAACGATTCCAGTTGTCCATGCGTCCTCTGTTGCCCCTCAAGCCTCTCAAATGTGGGCAAACACTCAAATAAATGCCAAAAACCCAGAGAACTTGATAATACTTGACAATAAAAAATGTTAAATAACACTGCCACCTAGTTAATAACTCTACTTTACTCAGTGGAGGCTCGTCCATTGAGGAAAGGGACGACCATCCTCCCTAAGATTTCAGTGAAAAATAAACTTTGAAGACAACAATAAATACACCTCAATTTAAAAGATAAGTCTGTTAAAAGACAGATAATAGACCTGGCTTTGGGACTGAAATGGGGCTAGAGATGACGAGCCTCCCTTTGGGCGGGTCTAGCCAGAGGCTCTGGATTGGGCGCCTATATAATCAGTGAACCAATCAGCGGATCAGGGGCGCTGCGCCCTCTTGCCAAAATAAATTCCTTGAATTAGGCTTTGATTATGTTCTGGCCCGCCATCTTGTGGCTCAGAAAAAAATTGGCCCACGGCCAAACTTACTTGCCTACCCCTGTTTTAATGTATGTAATGTAAATTGAATTGCTTCATTTCCTTTTCTGGAAATGATATAGGCGTACACTCTATTCAAATGCTTCTCTCCTCCAATCTTTTTTTTCTGCCTTCCTGCGGTTAGCTATAAAGTCGACACGCCGTGATCTCTCACCTTGCCGGTTATTACCTGTCCCCTTGTGTGTTATGTAGCTTTTTCTGCATGTACACGGTCTGCAAAGTCACAAACCCTCCAAGTACACCCTGTAGTGAGTACAACTCTAACACAGAAAAAACCTGTCTATGCTGCCCCAGAACGCCTTGTTGGAGATTTTTCTTTTTCCATGTTTTTCTTACGGAGTATAGTGACGTAACAATACCGATAGCTCCTCAAACATTCACTCAACCTTATCTTTTCTCAGCCGCGGTACTCCGCGGAGCTTCGCCGGCACACACTCTCACTCAGCCTTATCTTTGCTCAGCCGCGGCTCCGCGGATCTCCGCGGATCTCCGCACACAGCCTGGCTGTGAGTGTGGGTGTGTGCTCAGGCAGAGTTCCGCGGTGTCTTGCTGTCTCGCAGACCCCACGCAGCAACCAGGAAACGACAACAGTAATACAGCTAACACTGTCTGCTCCTCGAGCCTCAAAGGGTGGAGCAGCGAGCCCTGCAACGTCCCGCCAACACGGCACCCAGCAGACCCCACGCAGCATTCTCATCTGTTTGTCATCACTGGTGTCATTTTCTGGTTGCTAACAAATGCCATTGTAACATCGCTGTAACGGTGGTTGACTAATCAGAACAGAGTGGGCAAGCTGACCCATCAGAGCAGAGTGGGCTCATAGGGAGGGGGGGTGGCAGGAGCTCCAACAAGGCGTGTAGGACAGAGAGTGAATACACATGCACAGGAGTGCAACAGGCGGACCGCGGTCCGGATCCGGTCCCAGACGTCGAATTATATGGACCAGACCTATAATCAATACATTAATAGGGGATTTCAATTTTGACGGGGCGATTCTATTTTAACCGCTGCCGACAGGGGGCGAAAGAGACGAGTGAGCGATACAGGGCGAGAAACACAGAAAATAAGACCAGAGAACGGCAGATAGATGCAGAGAGGAAAGTGAGTGAAGAGAATATTTAGCGATACAGGGAGAGAAGCGGAGAGGAGAGTGAACATACGTGTTAGCGGCAGACAGAGAGAGACAAATAATTACAGATGGCGCTCTACAAGAAGGGGAAAGTGGACAGTGAGAACAGAGCTTTTAACCCTGAGTGGACGGACTCATTCATGTTCATCCTGCCCACTGAGAGCACAGAACCAGTGTGTCTCATTTGTTCAGAGACCGTGGCGCTCGTTAAAAGTGCCAAAGCGCCACTATGAGACAAAACACAGAATGGCCCATTTCAGCCCAGATTCAAACTCCTTGCAGGACAAGCTCAAGCTCAACTCTCGCACTGAATTAAAAAAAAGTGAGTGAGGGACTGCAATATAAGAGGGAAAGAAAGAGAAACTTTAAAACTGTTCAGTTGTTATGATGTGTAAAGACTGATATTGTTCTATAATCGTCTGGAACTGTTAAGTCATGATGTGAAACGGTTAACAAAGAAAAAGGGAAACTCAAGCTGCTGCTACACTTTATTTAATGTATCTAAAATGATGCACTTTTAAGATGCACATATTTTCAAAAGCTATTTATTTATTTTCTCCCTATTTTATTTTTAAATGCAGCCCGAGAGGAACATTACACATATCCACAGTATGTTACTGTATATATGTATAGTTCAATGTTAATTGACAATAAATATTGTTGTTTTGTTGTACTTTCTTTATATGATTGGCAGTCCGTTGTTGATTACATGCAGACGTTGATACAGCTACAGGCTACTTCAATATATATCACACTAATTCATAAAGCAAGTTAGACATTTTGATGTTGCGGACTTTTGCATGTGGAGATTTTCTCTAACTGGACCTCGTTGCATTTTAGTTGAATACCCCTGCTGTAGAGAGATGCTGTATGAGAAAACCATGTGATTTTGGAACATTGAACAATGTAAATCTAGTCTAGTAGACCTCAACAATGGAATTATCATCAGTAGAAATGGCCATGTCATGGGACCTTTAATAAATATGAAAGAGAGGAATACTAGAAAATGGATGACGAGTCAAAATGAGCCCGTAGCTAAAACAGCAAGTCACCCTGCTGGACAGCTGAGCTAGCAATGAAAAGAAAATCCACGGCTTGGTGGAGAGGGAAGAAGAGAGAACAGAGAGGTTGAAGGGGTCCAAAGTGCACTGAGGTGAGAAGAGAGAGCGAGAGAGGGATATGTGGGGAGAGACTGGGGGGGAGGAAGGGAGTTGGTGTGTGTGTGTATGAGAAAGAGGTGTACCTGAAGATGCTGACTACGTATTATAACTCCGGTTTATGGGTAAGTGGATTTCTGTACTTGACTATTCAGTAGAACAAGGTTCACACACTGCAAAAAGTGACACATAATTTCAAACTATTTCATAGTTCAGTTAAAACTAGCAAGCTTGTGTTCAGTGTGTTTTCATTCAGACCTCCTCAGTAAGGTTGTTACAATACCCACATTTGAAACCTCAATCCAATGGGTTCAATAAACAAGGAATACATTATAAATTGAAACACATAGAAAAAGAAAATTGAAGTATTGATTATTCTGACAACCTTACTTTACTTGTATGTATGTATATGTGTGTATTAGTCTAGTGCAGCAACAGGGAGACTTCATCGAGTCTGGGGTTCTCCGAGACAAAATCCCATATTTTAATCTTTTTTCTTCTTTTTTTTTGCAGCTGACAAATTGCCAGAAATCTAAAATTAGCTTGATGAGTTATTAACATTAATAAGACAGCTAAACGTGTCAAAAGGCCTGAATAAAAACCACCTCACTCACACTAACTCATCTTCAAAATACAGCGCAAAAATAAAATGCAGATTTTAAAAAACAAAAAGCATATTTTCATTTGTATCCTCAGGAATCAATAGTGATTGCATACTTTTGCAAGTTAAAAAAAGGTTCCAAAGTTTGTTCATTTTTTCTAGCGTGTGCTTTTAGCTGTAAGTGGTGCAGGAGGGAACTATCTCTGAATCATCAACTTTCCTACATGAGAGGGTTAGAAGAGCTAATAATGCAGACATGAGCAGAAATACATCTAAATATGGCTAAATATGCAAGCAGGTCTGCAAGTGGTTGATTTATTGTGGCACCTAAAAAGAGTTAAGAGCCAACAGATCATAGGTGGCAATTATAGAAGATAAAGTGTGAACAAGTTAATCTGTGATTCATGTGGTGATTTGTCATTGTGCATTTGTTAGTGTGTTTTTTTGTGAACATATATTTGTCATCGCAGAAGCGCCATAATGGTACGAGATACAGTAACGACATTTTACGGGTGTGTAGTATGAGATCCAAATGAGGGTCTAATCTAGGTGTTGTCCAATGGCGCCATACGAAGGGTCTAAAGAAATAAGCAAGGGTTTATTATTTTAGCCCATTTTGAGGTTGAGGGGGGGGGTTTTCATTGCAGGATGGTCTCTAGCTGTGTGTTATTCACTAACTAAATATTTGAATGTGACTCTTTAAAGGCAGGGCTTGGCTGGTGTTCCAGTCATGATAAACTAATTTTATGCAAACAAAGTTTTTTCGATAATACAAAACTTTATTTTAAATTCTAGTGGAAATCACTTTGGAATGTTTTCGAAGGAACCAAATTATGAACAACATAAATAAAATATTCCAAGTTGATACTTGCCTTCCCAAATATTTGTGTCACTGCATCCTGGTAAAAGAAACATATAATGTATAATGTTTGTGTCTTTCACATTAGCGATGCTATGCAGTCACCAGTGCCCTGTACTATGAAGCCAGTTCAACAGACCCTGGATATGTTTGAGTTATCTTAACTAACCCTAACAAACGAGATCTCACTATGCGGTCCTACGACGCTGGTTTCTCTCTTCAGCTGAGAGCGCGTTCACGTGAAAGGGGCGGGGTTAGCTACATTTGACCAAAAACAAACCGGGACAAGTGTACTGATAGCGCAGCGTCATACTTCATTAATGAAAAGTAAACTAATATTAGACAAATATGAACTTTAAACATCCATGACTTAAACATATAATCCAGGATACAAGCTACATAGCATACCTGCAAGGTGAATATAGAACAACTGGTTAAAAAATAACTACCGAGTGTTTGAAAGCATACAACAGTTTTATGATATCACTGCCCCATCTAAGACATGAGTGGATCTGACTTTAATTACATTTGAGTTGAAAGTTTCGTCAACTTAATGTGTTGCTTAAAATAATACGTCTGCATACAGTAGGCCAGTGGTTCCCAACCTTTTTTGAGTACTGTACCCCCAAAGCATTTCAAGCCAACCTAAAGTACCCCCTACTACGCAATCAATCGTGGTGATCCCCAGGATATATTTAATAGTCTATATATTGTGGCAGACTGTGTGTGTGTGTGTGTGTGTGTGTGTGTGTGTGTGTGTGTGTGTGTGTGTGTGTGGTGTGTGTGACCCAATGCGACAATTAATGTGACACTTAAATCATATTCAATCATAACTAATCATATACATTATAATAGCCATTGTTTAAAGACTTTTTTAAAAAAAAGTAAGGTATCTCACCAATTAATGTGACACTTGAGCCTGTTTCTCCCTCATCAGTTTTGTGAGTCTGGGGGAGATTGTTGCAACAGCTGTGACCAGGTTATTCTCCAAGTTGAGTCTGTTCCTGTGTTTAGTCTTGATGTGGGTCATGGCGGAGAATGTCACCTCACACAGGTATGTGGATCCAAAAGGCAACAGTTCATTCAGGGCATGTTTCCCCAATTCAGGATAGTCCTTCTCCACACCACACCAGAACTGTGTCAGTGGTGTGCTTGAGTACCTCATCTTCAGGCTCCTATCCGAGGACACATCTATGAGGTCTTCTTGCAGTCTGGCGGGAATGCTGCTGTTAATGCACATCACAAATGAATTACGCACCCAGTCCAGTGTGGATGACTTGTTGTCAATATCAGGGAAGTAGGAGTTGAACTCATTCTTGAGCTTGGACAAATGTGTGTGTACTATTTTCACAATTGGAGCTCTGTCACATTCACCAGTAGCAATGTATGCGTTCAGCTGCCGGAAACAACTTGTATCCCCTTTTTCACATTTGCTCTGCCAGAGCTTGATCTTCTCCATGAATCCACACACTTTGTCATACAAGCTAAGAACATTTGTGTCTTTACCTTGCAGAGAGAGATTCAGCTGGTTGAGTTTGCTGAAAATATCAAAGAGGTATCCCAGCCGAGCTACCCAGTCAGTGTCGTCGAACATAGCCACAAGTGGGTGTGTGTGCACCGACAGAAATGCCCTCACTTCATTGCGTAGCTCGAACAGCCGACGTCAGTGTGAAGCAGGAGCTGTTTATGTTCTGCCCCACCGTCTTCACAAAGTGACTGAAACCCTTTTACGGCATCATTCAAAACATCGTTCAACTCTGGACTCATTCTCTTGCTAGCTAATGCTTCTCTGTGAATCATGCAGTGCGTCCATGTAACGTCAGGGTTTACCTTTTTTATGTGGGCCATTAATCAATTTACTCTGCCGGTCATCGCCGCAGCGCCGTCTGTGCACACATGAGAGCAGGATTTCCAATCCAGCTTGTGTTGAGAGAAAAAATTGTCAATAACGTTAAAAACATCCTGTCCGGTAGTTCTCCCCGTGAGTTTCTTGCAAAACAGAATGTGCTCGTTCATCTCCAAAGTGTCTTTGTAACGCACAAACGCAATAAGTTGTGCTTCCCCACTGACATCCGTTGATTCGTCCAACTGCAAAGCAAACGTACCAGACGCTTTACATTTTTCCACCACTTGGTCAATAATGTCAATTCCCATGTCGTCGATCCGATGGCATCGACGACAGTATTATTTGACAACGGCACTTTCTTCAGGACATCAGCTGCTTTCTTATCGAGCATAGTTTCTGCGAGAATTATAGCAGCAGGCAAGATTAGTTCTTCGGCTATGGTAAATTGCTTTTTCGATTTAGAAACGAGTAGCGATACGGCATAAGATGCTTCCAAGGCCTTGGTTGAGACCGATGTCGCTTTCTTTAGTTTTTCTTGGCTTCCCTTAAATTCAGCCAGCTTTTGGTGGAAAAACTCTGCAGGCTTACCCACACAGGCGGGATGTCTAGTACTAAGGTGCTGATGTAAATGGGATGGTTTCATGCTATTTTTAGAAAGCACGTCGCCACAGATGAAACACATTGGCTGCGGTGGCTCTGTAGTTGTGACCGTAAACCCGGAGAGCACATAATGTTCACCAAACTGACGATTCTTTGCCTTCTCTGTTTTAATTTTCTTGAGAACGGGTTCTCCTGATTCAGCAGAATCTCCTGTGCTGTTGTTTCTGGATGAACCATCTCGACTCAGCCATTGATCCATAATGATTATGTTAACAGAAATGTTGATCTCACCAGCGCATTCACTTGATAGGATGTTGATATTTTGCTATCTAGCAAGAAAACCAGCGCGCCACTACAATGATGATGATGATGTAACAGCTGACAGTCCGGCGGGAAGCTGAACGCCGCGCCAATAATAATATATAGCCAGCAAATGATTACTTAATTTGAATGCCCCCAATTTTGGTTACATTATTACCGATTATGCATTATTCATTATTTGGGTACAGTTTTGCTGTAAGAATCAAATACTTTTCAAAATATTTTCACGTATATGTGATATTATATGATCGATGATCTGAATGATGATGTGATATCAGTTTGATGAATGATAAGTGCGACACGTCGGCGTCTTCTCTGCAGTTTAAACTGTATTTCCTTTATCCTGTAATATGACTTGATAGATTTAAACTCCGTACAATGAGCTCTGATTGGTCAGCAGGCGGTGCTTTCACTGAGTTGATCTCTTTTCTATAGACGACTGGGGCGGGCAGTGTCTTCCCAAACCTGAGCCTCACGCGCCGCCTATGACTATATATCTTATCAAGACATGTAGTCGAGTGATGAGTCTGATAGTGACAGTATATTGAATAATTGAATCATGTCACCGCTCTGCACCACATAATAGGTCCTGGGTGTTTCTGGATTACCTTAGCTCAACTGTCCTGCATTGAACTCATTACTCTAAGCTGCTTCCAAATGCTCTGCTGTATTTTAGGCTATGCCTCCAAAGAGTCTCTACTTATCTGTAACTAGGAAACCATCCAAATGTATCCCACATTTGGGCAAATATACAAATTGCCATTCCGTTATGCTCTTGAAAAGAGTTGGTTAATTACTAAAGGCAAAAGGTGGTGCTAATTCTCCTCTGGTAAACCCCTTATAATGTGAAAACAAATTGGAATTGACAATAGTGCTGTTGGCTAGCTAGCGACGTTTGAGTTTCATATCATTAAAAGTGACTTAAAGGTCACCTATTATGTAAAATGCACTTGATGTCTTTCATACAGAAATATCTGTCCCCGGTGTGTAAGGAGACTCACAAACTGTCAGAACATACTACCCTCTCTCCTTTCCTCCTTACCCACATCTCTAAAAACGGTGGTACAACGGAGCTGATCCAGATGTGCTGTGGTCATGACAACCGTACCAAAATGTGAGCTTGCTCTACGTTGAACTCCTGGCAAAGTTCCGCCCCAACCTAACCTATCTTCCCCTATCAGAAATGTCGCTGTATCAGAAACAATGGCGATGTGTTTTGGAAGTAATATGGTCTGTGTTTACATTAACAAGCATCGCTAAAACTCTGGAGATAGTATGTGTAAAAGGGAGAAGTACTCAGATCTTGTAGTTAAGTAAACAAATACCATAGTGTAGGAATACTCTGTTACAGTAAAAGTCCTGAATTCAAAATGTTCCTCAAATAAAAGTATAAAAGTAGCGACAGTAAAAGTAGTCATTGTACAGATTGGTCCATTCCAGAATAATATATATCCATCCATCTTCTCCCGCTTATCCGTGGTCGGGTCGCGGGGGTAGCAGTTCCAGCAGAGAGCCCCAAACTTCCTTTTCCCTGGCGACATCAACCAGCTCTGACTGGGGGATCCCAAGGCGCTCCCAGGCCAGCGAAGATATATAATACCTCCACCTGGTCCTAGGTCTACCCCTTGGTCTCTTTCCAGCTGGACGTGCCTGGAACACCTCCCTATGGAGGCGCCCAGGTGGCATCCTAACTAGGTGCCCGAACCACCTCAACTGGCTCCTTTCGACGCGAAGGAGGAGCGGCTCAACTCCGAGCCCCTCCCTGATGACCGAACTTCTCACCTTATCCCTAAGGGAGACACCAGCCACCCTGCGGAGAAAACCCATCTTGACCGCTTCGATCTCGTTCTTTCAGTCATGACCCATCCTTCATGACCATAGGTGAGGGTAGGAACGAAAATGGCCCGGTAGACAGAGAGCTTTGCCTTCTGGCTCAGCTCCCTTTTCGTCACAACGGTGCGGTAAAGCGACTGCAGTACCGCTCCCGCTGCTCCGATTCTCCGGCGCATCTCACGCTCCATTTTTCCCTCACTCGAGAACAAGACCCCGAGATACTTGAACTCCTTCACTTGGGGTAAGGATTCATTCCCTACTTGGAGTATATATGACATCTTTTATAATTATTGATCATTAAAGTGTTATCAAAGCTGGTAAAGGTGCAGCTAGTTTTAATGACTTTGTATACTGCAGGGTAGCTTGTGATTTTACTCTAGGTGGAAATAAAGTCTGATTTAAGACTTGATCATATTTCACATCATTAAAGTAAAAGTATCAGTAAAAGTACATAATTTACCTCTGAACTGTATAGTGGAGTAGAAGTACTAAGTAGCAAAACATTCAAATGTAAAGTACAAGTACCTCAACATTTTACTCAAGTACAGTACAATATAATTACATAATTACACATATGTTATTTATTTATTTCACATGTAAATAAAGCAATGCTAATTTGGTTAACAATTTGTGTAGTTTTTCCTTTAAAAAATAACAAAAAGTAAACACAAGAATACCGTTAAAGTACCGGATCGATAAGCAGTATCGATAAGACTAGTAGTACCGTTAAAAACCTTAGCAATACCCATCCCTATATATTACACAAGTAAAGTGTTAAGAGTATGAAATGTTGCTTTACGAATTTCAACACTTGATGCTGTCACATTGATTCCAATTTCAGATACCTGTATTTGCTGAATTGGTTTAAAGAGAGAAAAACATTTTGATTAAAAATTTACTAAAATGTAATTTTTCATCGACTAAAACGTTTTGAGTTTTCGTCGACTAAAACTACGAAGGATAGGAATGACTAAAATGTGACTAAAACTAATAACCATTTTCGTCTAAAGACTAAATCAAAAACAGCTGCCAAAATTAACACTGCAACATAGCAACCATAAACACGTATTTGCAATATTTCCATTTCCTGGGAGATTTCTTTGTTGCTATTCCCCACAATGATGCACAAATTGTAAATGCACGAACATTTGTATATAGGATCCCATAGCGACACGTATTATTTGTAATACTGGAGATTATTCTGTTCGTCAAGTTGAAGCCCTGGCTTTTAACATTTTCGCCATTCAATGATTCCAATACAGTTTTATTATTTCATACGTTTCTATTGCCAATTCATCATCAGTAATGGCAGTTTCACTCAACACACTCATCTCTAGTTCATCTTAATCCTATTGGACCCTTGAGGCATCCAAGACCTTCACGGTTCTGTGACATGTTCTCCAATTTTGATCCACTTTGACTCGTCTCGCCAGTTTATTGTAGCGCTAAAAGCCTGTACTCAGATGGTCCAATATTTTTCTGCTTCAATTGTATTTTTTCCAAACATCCACTGTTATTGCTCCTGTAAATCCTAAATAAATCACTTACTGTTCAATGGAGGATTTTCCAGTGAAGATTTACAGTCTTGTGTATGTCTAGGACAGCAAACACAGCTTTCATGAAGTGGATAAAGGTTGAATCCCAATTGTATGGTATCAATCAGCAATAGAGCAAATCAGTAAGGGCAGCAGGTTATTGCTTTAAGCTTATCTCTTAAAGAAGAAAAGCTAAAAAGTAATACTTTTGCCCTTCTGGTCATGTATCAAAGAAGAGGTATTGTGCTTGTTATGGTAGAGAAGGCCATAGCAGTGCATGCGATCATCAAAGAGATGGAAGCTTTGATAGGAAAAAAAGTCAGCAGCAGAAGGACAAGGATTGAGATGAGTTGATCTATGAGGGCTATCAGGTTTATGAAATCAACAATGCAGGGCGGGCAAGTCAGAACAGAGACAAGGTTACTGTAAAGACACAAGGACGGACACACACACACACACACACACACACCACACACACACACACACACACACACACAGAGATGTGATAAGGGTATTTCCTAAATCCTATCCTATTGTACTGCTCTGTCCCTGAATACAGAACATGCTCCTTAAATGGATTAAAGTAGTTTAGAGAAAGTGCGTGCGTGTGTGGGACCCTTCAGCGCCATTCGATTGACTCAGATCACTATATTTCGCTACTCTGGCATCTCGGAATAACCTGGACACACACACACACACATATACACACACACACACACACACACACACACACACACACACACACACACACACACATACTGGCTCATATTAAACACACACCGCCTGTCTGATGACAAGGACAAAGAGAGAGACAGGAAATGAAAAGGATGCAGCGATGGAAGGAGGGAAAGGTTAGGGGGAAGAGGGAGACTGTCACTAAACTCTGTAGACCTTCTAATTAATTGCAGGTGTATTAAAACGTTTATTTTTGATAGCAAGTTAGGCGTATACCCGTATATTCCCAAGCCCCTTCATTCGGTGGCTAAAGTATATTTTTGGTGTCTCAGCTGATCTTAAAACAATAGAAAAGGCCCTTAAATGCACCCTTACCCAGTCTACCTTAACTTTCACACCTAAATAAATAAGTATCTCATTATCATAGTTATTTAACCCCAAGCATTTGTTCTCTGTCCATCTTTTAAACTCCCCTCCAATGCCCAAACCCTCACCCCACTCCATACCCCTGCCTTGTACAAAAGTAAAAACAAGCTGGACTTCGGGGCTGGTTAAGGAAACTGGTGTCACACACAATGGAGGACATTTCGTCCATAGATGTGTTATATTTCAGCCTCCTAAACTTCCCTTTTGTTTATTCATTAGAAGTTTCTTTAGGCTTTGTAGTGTGATTGGTCAACACACTCTCACTCCCTGATAGTCCAATAGCGATGCTTGTTCATGGTCCTTTGGCGTGCAGTTGTGACGCACTGAGTCTCCTTCGGCTTGATAAACGGACGCAAAGAGCTTTCAACTGATTGCAATGTATTCCCATCAGCGGCGGTATTTGGCGCTCAGGGAAGCACCGCATCGGTCCATGTCGGTGATAGTTAAAGGCAATGTGAGCATCCATTCCCATTGGATAACGGATAATTTTACACCCGGAAGTAAGTATTCTCCTTACTGTCGATTGATTTTACAGTGCTATCTGCACTACTCATCAACTAAAAAACAGCAGATTATCCTTGTTAATTACCCAACATTGATTGGTTTAAATTGTGTACAATGGTTTTGTGTTTTCCCCTTCGACTCTGAGAAACAAATAGTTGTATCGGAGTTTAGGATGGCAGAAGACACTACACTATCCATAATCCTCAGCTATTGTTTGAGACTACACCATGCGCTTTGCTCGACAAACCCCGTGATTAGTCCTCAAGCTCTGTGATTGGACTTCCGACTGTATTCCATATGAAAACTATTTTTCGTAAAAGTTAAAATCATACTTTATTCAGCTAGTGCTTGCTTTACTCTTTGAAATTCATCACATTCATGCATTGTAATAAATGGTTCGGCTGCATTAAATATTACACATCTGGTTTAGTTCTTTATTTATCTACAGTACAGAGATTGGGCCTCAGAATAGACCGGAAACTATTCCGGTATTTTTTTTAACACTGTAAACTTCGCTTTTTAACATTTTTAACCTTAACCACCTACTGGGTTAACCCTTCTCTTGGTCAAAGCATGTGCAGTTCATCAATCGACAGTAAGGAGAATACTTACTTCCGGGTGTAAAATCCTCCGTTATCCAATGGGAATGGACGCTCACATTGCCTTTAACTTATTTTTGTACGAAGCCATGTTATCTAATTAGTAGTACAATAAACTTACATGTATACATTTTTGTTCCAAGCTCAGCTGGTCCACAATATTTATTTTGACCAATATGAGTTCACCATTTGTACTGTCCTTACTATAGTATAACTGATATATTGGTAGCTAGCTGGCAGTACTGTTTCAATGTTTTGTCATGGTTAATGTCAAAGCCTGCAAGTTTATCTTGTTGTCTTTTATGTCTGGTATCATACAATTATGCATTGTTGTGTGTAAGTGTGTGCGTGCGTGTGTGTGTGTGTGTGTGTGTGTGTGTATCCCTCTATGTGGGGCTGTATCTGCATGCCAGTGTGTGTTGATAGTGCAGTAATGGGTTTTAGCTCAGCGCTGAAGAGGGTTTTTAAATGGAGTCAGAGTGAAGCAGGGAGGACAGGACAGACTGCTGATGTCAACACAGAGAGATGAGATAAAGTCAGGTTAGCGGCTGAGGAGGGGGACGGTGGGGGGGCGGTGGCAACAGCACAGGACTGGACCCACAGGAGAGGCTGCTGATGTCAAAGATAACACTGAACTCTAGATGCTTAAATCCCATCAGCATCAGGAAGAGGCTGATTACAAAGTGACAGGCTCACTGAGTGACCAACTGCGTATCTGGCTGTCTGTGCTCCTGAATACTAATGGAGATGTCCTTTTAGCAAAATCATTTTTGTTCCTTCACTGCATCTGGAGAAGAACACAAAGCAGTGTTGAGATGTTCTTAGTTCAGTCAGTCAGAGGGTCACATACATTAGACTGGATTAAAGATAAGAGGAAGTTGTTTATATCTCTTATCCCAAGTCTTAGTGTTACTTCTAGCAAGCCAGTGCTATTTTAGCCATCAAAATGAAGGCCTATGTGGCTGACCACTAGCAATAATTACTATTGATCACAGTCACGGTGACACAAAGTAGAAACATTACATTTTGTATTATTCTACCTGTGTTTTTCATCATTTTATGATCAGTTTATATCCTAGAATAATAAGTTGAATTGTTTGGGTTTTGCTAGACAATATATTTAGGTTAAGGAACATGCCCCTGAAGTATGGAGAGCCGAAGCAAAAGAAGAACTTGCGATTATGTTATACTAAGTTTGTTTACTGTAGTGAAGAAAGGCCTGACAAATTCGAATAAGAATTTGCTCATTATAGTTAACAAATAAATGTTCTGTCTTACATTATTGACCGAAGTAGAACACAAAATCAAAAAGACAAGTTTTGAAATGTAAGACCTAAAATAATAATGCAGGTTTTATTTTCCATGGAGGAAACAATGTTATTAATGTGCAAGCAGGCCAAATCTTTCAGAAGAAACTGTGTAAAGTCTAGAGTTCCAGTCATACCATAATTCCAAAAAGTTTAAATCTCAAATGTCCTGTAAAACTGGCTGACAAAAATCCAAGTTACAAAGAGAATGACTAACTAGTTACTGAAATATTTCACAGCAGTGAACACTTTGTCCCTGTCCACCAATGTAAAACAAACCAGAACTATGCAGCTCATCCTCTGCAGGGGAAATACCGTTTGGAAAGTTTGTAGAGACTCTCTTCCTGAAGCCATCTGTCCCTATGCAATCTTTTGTGCTGCACACTGTACTTGCCCTTCCTAGCTCTCTGTCAGCATACCCTGATTATCTCTTCTCTCATCACTCCTTCCCCCTCTCTATTATCGCTCTGTCTGCGCCCTCTGTCCCGCTCTCCCCCACTGCACACTCTCAATTTCTCTCCTTCTTTACCAACCACTCTGTATATTTCATTTGCTCTGTTTTCCTCTAACTCTCTCCTATTATATGCCGGGGAGAAGCACCAGTACTCAAAATTATGGGCTCCGACCCGTGCTTTGGTATTGAAAATGGAGGCTGTGTTCAAAAACGCATATGATACTATTTATTTTGTGTGATGTAAAATGCAGGGCTTTCAGATTGCATAGTTCGCAAAACATTTTTTAAATGTATACTAAATTAGCAAGAATATCTGTATGAGATTTGAGCTAAACTCCCAGCCCAACAAACATCGCAGTTCTTCGTCCAGGTGGCAGAAAGGTGCAAACGAGCTTCAACAGCCCAAAACATTTCCATTAGGATAAACGTGCTGCACTTTCAAAAACCATGCAAATATAAACACACCAACTCTCACTGTAGACTTACCTAACATATAGGTTGTATTGGCTTATTAACAATGTGATCTCATCATTCCTTCTGAAATTATTACAGATCGGCTGTAAGCTACCTGGCTAGCTTAGCTAACTTAGTCATTTTGAATATACTGGCGCAAATACTTACAATTTTGAAAAAGCCATACTCAGTGACAGTTGGCCAACTTTATAATCCCCAAATACAACAAGCGCTCCTGTTTCCAGCTTCTTGCAGCATTTTGTACTCGCAGCGTTTCATTTATGCAGCACTTTTAGTAAAAGCTCCACATGTTTCGGCAAGTTGGTGAATGTTTTCAAAATGAGCGCATATGTGAAGATGTTTCTTCCTTGGCATGAGTTCTGGCACATTTGTGCTTTCATATTTGCATCGTATTTGAAAGTGCAGCACGTTTCCCCTAATGGAAGTGTTGGGGCCTTTGAATCTATCGGCCACCGTAAATAGCAGACTGTGAGGCAGATGGTAAAAAACTATTAATTTATGGATAAAATAATAATATATTACATATATAATGCATTGTAAAAAACGTAAATAAAAAAAAGGCTTATAATTATAGTGGATTTTAATTCATCGATAGCTGGACCGTTAACATGATTGATCAACATGTATTACAGTCAGGGGCGCCGCAAGGGGGTGAAAAGTTAGGGCCCGTGACTGACAGGAGCCCAAACTATTTTAGAACATAAAGAAAAAAATGTTTAAGTAACCAATGTGATATCTTTTCGTGGGGCCCAAAATCCCTAGCGGCGCCCCTGATTAGAGTGAAGATGTATTATTGCTTAGGTATACTTAGTAATATCCAGTATGTATAATGCAGCAATTCGATAACAGCTGGAGTGAGGTAATGTGATCTGAACTTATGTTCCATGCCTCCTTGCCCTCTTTGTCACCTATTCTCTCTTGTGTTTCATTGCGTGGGCAGGTCCAATATGACTGTGTTCTTGACTTTTGAACCTTTATCTGTTTAGATGGTTAAAGCTGATGGAAATGAAAGACGCAAAGACCTACTAACTTTACCCGCTGCCTTGAACATAATTTCAAAGCAGAGTTCAAAGCTTAATCCACTGGGGTGTTTTGAAAAAGTTTCCCTAGACATTTTTTAATTTTTGCAGGTCTTAGATGCTGTCTGGTGCATTCTCTAGACTGAATTATAACATGAACCACCACAATATTATATTGTACAATTTCAATTGTATTCTTCATTTCACTTGTTTGTTTGTTCTTGTTTGTGTTTGCTCGCTTGCATGCCCTGCATAGCTTTAAGAAATACTTAAGTTGTTGGTCAAAACACTTTCCATCTGATGAAGGCAAATGCCTTCCCAAATGGAAAAAAGTAGAAAACATTACATTCAGTTATAACTGCCAACACAAACATTATTTACACTATTAAGGCCCCTGTTAAAAATGTGTGTAATGTTAACTACTGTAAATTGGTCGAACGAATGCCTCCTCATCCGGAAGCTGACCGAGCAGACCCGAGCAGCAGTCGAGAGGAGCCGAGCGCATCCGCGAAGCACACGTCAGAGTTCCCGTTAGCCGGCAAATCTAAATATCTTCGGTCAAAATAATTTCCCTTGAGAGCAATACCGCTTCAGTTGCGCCACTTATGTGACAGACAAGAAGAGTATGTGACAGACAAGAATAGTCAACTCTAATGTCTAACACTTAATGTGGAGAAAGAGATGTCCTGTATGGGTTGATTGTGCGTTGATCTGTTGGTAATGCCTCGGGGTTCCGGTGGGCATGTAAACAAATGCATAATGCTGCGCTATACTTTGTGGCCTCATCCAGTTGCATAGCGACACTTATTGTGTAGTTGTCTTTTAATAAGCAGGTAGTCATATCATTAGCTAGAACTAGCTGGATCTGATCGATATGGACATAAACGCGAGTGAAGTCTAATCTGACGGGAGAGAGAGATCAGCTGCTGCTGACGAGTCGAGACTCGACATGCAGCTCTGCATAACCACATGCCGCGGTGAGCGGAACAAAACACACACTTCAGGTTAGAATATCACACGTAGCTATTTCAATTGCCTCTCAAACTACCTAAACTAGTTATAGATATGTTTAGTTTTACTGTCGGGTCACTCATTACTAGATCCGCGAGCTGCATGATACTGGCATAATAGATTGCCCGATCGGGCAACCAGCAGGTGAGGCTTCATTGCCCGAGCTAAATGCTAGATGGCCCCGGGCCATCGGGCAGTCCTTAATGTCGAGCCCAGTGACAATCCAGTGAGCCAGGGAGTTGGTTATTTTCTCAGACGTGGACTTACTTATCCTGGCCCTGAAACCAGTCATCTGGTTGAGTGTGGGTTGGGTCAGGGTGTGGTTCCTTGCACTCGGAGTCGGGCTAACGTCCACGCTAGCTGCTACGTGCTTTGCATTTAGGTGATACTTTAGGCTTGATGTGCTGCGGTGATATGCAAATTCTTTTTTGCATAATTTGCACACAACCGTGCTCTTATCGACGCTTCCATCCGTCCATTTTTTAAAACAAAATTTCCCATCCACGGGGCCGACCAAAGCGGTCTCATCGTTCATATTTGACTATTGATCACCGTGGTTTGTTGTTGTTTGAAGTCCCATGCTGAAGTCATGAACGTTAGTTGGTGCTCCAGTATAATCGGTACGCCTGAAACTCATCCAGTGAGAAACGTTCCGCTGTGCAAAAATAAGTGCGATTAAAGTGCGATTAAAATGCGTACATTTTTTTAACGCGTTTTTGTGTAATTAATTAATCTTAATTAACGCGTTAAAGTCCCGGCCCTACTAATAATACACATAATTATCTTCATTATCCTTAGTGGTGAATAGGGTTGCAAAATTCCGGGAACTTTAAAAGATGGAAACTTTCCATGGGAATTAACGGGAATTTATGGGAATAAACTGGGAATTTTCAAAATTAAAGGTTGGCTCTTCATAGGGAACTTAAATATAGTTGGGGAGAGTATATTTTAGCATAATCTTGAATAAAACAAACATATGCCATTCAAGTACACTTGAATATCCATGCCATAGCACACTGCTTACTGCATGGCTTGGCTATAGAGTGGCAACACACTCTCACTCCATAAACGTCCAGGAGCGACGTTTGGTCAGTGTCCGTGGCATGCAGTTGTGACGCTCCTAGGCTCCTTCAGCTTAATAAAGGGACGCAAATAGCTTTCAACTATGTTTGCAATGTATTCCCATCTGCGGCGGCATTTGACGCTCATGGAAGCACGGCATTCGTTTGTGTCGGCTGCCCTTAAAGGCAATGTGAGTGTCCATTCCCTTTGGATAACGGAGAATTGTACACCCGGAAGTAAGTATTCCCCTTACTGTCGATTGATTTTACAGTGATATCTGCACTACTCATCGACTAAAAAACATCAGATTATCCTTGTTAATTACACAACATTGATTGGTTTAAATTGTGTACAATGCTTTTGTATTTTTCCCCTTCGATTCGGAGAAACACGTATTTTTTCAGAGTAAAGGATGGCAGAAGACACTACACTACCCAGAATCCCCAGCTATAGTTTAGGACTACACCATGTGCTCTGTTTGACAAGCTCCTTGATTAGTTCTCAAGCTCTGTGATTGGTTGACCTCCAACTGCATTCCATTAATTCCAATGGCTGGCGTCTATGTCACGTGATCTTCAAATGTCTCCCTGCGGAAAAAAAAACATGGCCGAACTTCGTTTTATTCTCGGTGGAAAATGCCTATTTTAAAGTTAGTTTGGCCATTAAAATGCGTTTTGATGTCATTTGATGCGAGAAATATGAGTTGTTATTTCAGATTATGTATGCAGTGGATGTACATGATCTTTAGTTTGATAGTTATTACGAAGATTACTTCAGGAAATTGTGTCCATACAACGTTTTCATTGTTACCAAGGTGGTTGCTAGGGACGCTGCCATCGATATTATTTATGTTATGTTGTGTAACTGTTTAATGGCGTTATCTTCAACCTGATCTCACCAGAATGCGTGACTCCACCACGACTCCTTAACACCGCATTGCGTGGTGGAGTCACGAACTTTGCTACTGTGACCGGAGGTCTTCTCCCTCTGTGCCGCTGCTTGGCACTGGGCCAGCGCACCAATTGTGCGCACCGGCTATTTAAACTGAGGTGCCAAACTGGGTCCCTCCCATTTCCGCTTCTCCTGTGGTGGCTGCAGCTTGGCGTAGCAATGCAAATTGTTTGGCGTGGCAGCATTCATGTCCTACTCTCTACCTATATACAGTCTATGCTCTCTACCAGACAGGTAAAGCACTGTGCAGTCTGTCATTTATTCATGGTCACAAGATGCACACGGCTGACACTTTCCCATCTTAGCGCAGCTGTCGTCCGGGGCGTTAGAGGAGGCATTTGCTCCGCCAGAGCAGGGGTCGAGTTATAAACTGAGCTCTATGGGGGTCTTTAAAACTAACGCATGCCTGCACCTGCACGCGCGCGCACACACAGGCATAGATTGCGCAATAATGTATTGCGCACCTTGGAGGTGCAGACTCCAACTGATGATATATATTGCACACCCTTGAGAGTATACAATTAGTGTCTGATGTGTTAGGGCTTCAAAGATAATTACAAAATCACAAAAACTCAGGAACTCTGTACTTGTGGACCGTCACAAACAGCGCCTCCGTTTATTACGTTTTACTCTCTCTCCACAACTTCAGGACAGACTGCGCATGCTCAAACACATGAACTCGTACACAATCAATAACAACGTAAGAGCTATACAAATTAAAGAAAATATAAAAATTAGCTCTCACAGATAAAACGAGAGAGAGAGACTGACTTCACTGCTAATTACGTGGTCCAACAAACAAACACACACTAGGGTTACCAGAAACTGACCATGATCAAAATCGATTATTCGGCAGCCCTGAAAAAAAAAGGAATTCCGTTGTTTTCTTTACTGTAACATGTTTAACAGTACACACAACAAACAAGCATGTCATCACAACGACGTGGCCTTGAAGTGAAGTTGGTAATGGCCGACTGTGCTGCGTCTTTCTCTGTAACCTCTTTGGCGTGCTTCGCACTCAAATGCGAACGCATTTTTGAGGTTGAGTTGTGATAGACCAACGTCTTTTCGCAGAGCTTGCATTTACTTCCTTTGGACTTGTAAGTTCGAAGTAGTTCCACGAGGAAATCTTTTTACCTGCCGCTTTGTTCATCTTTAGTCGCACGTGTGAGGGAGAGGGGGGGTGGGGTCGGTGTGTAGCGTGCTGCAGCAGCAGTCTGCTCTGCACGCAGGCTTCCTCCAAGTTTACAGTAAAACAAACTGGTGTTGTGACCAATGACCATTTACAATTATTAATACTATTACTATTATTAGCATAAATATATTTATATATATTTTGGTTGAAACTAAGCCAGACATAAATAATAAAAACATTTTAAATAATATTCGATTATGGAGACTGTAGCGAATAATCGAATAATCTAATAATCGCTGGCATCCCTAACACACGCACGCACCTTTACGCAGATAAAATAGCCCAAAGTGGTCTGTTTTCAGCAGGCTGTGGTCGGGGTCCTGGAACCCATGATGTGGAAGTCCGATGTCCTTTATTTATCCATGATTGGATGAATGGGAAAGGGTCACATTTGTTGATAGGAGGCCCATTCAAGTCCACAAACAACAATGCGTTGAGGCTTCTGGCTCGCAGACGGTTCCTGGTCTTAGAGTCGGTGTCATTACATGCAGAAAAGCCCCTCTCGCACTCTGCAGATGTCGGAAGAACAGTGGTGCTCGCCACTATCAGTCTTTTCAAGGTTTTACCCTGATGTTCCTTGCCTTGTTGTTGTACATTACATTACATTTCATTGCATTTAGCTGACGCTTTTATCCAAAGCGACTTACAATAAGTACATTCGACCAGGAAGACACAACCTTGAAGAAAACAGAATCATATAAGAACATCAGGTTTCAAAGAGCCAATTGTTTCAAGTGCTACTCAACTGGCTTCAGGTAAGCCAGTCCTTTGTTAGTATATAAGTGCTCTGTTAGTAGTTCTTTGTTAGTCATTCTATCGCTCGAAGTGGAGTCGAAAGAGATGAGTTTTCAGTCTGCGCCGGAAGGTGTGTAAGCTTTCTGCGGTCCTGATGTCAATGGGGAGCTCATTCCACCATTTTGGAGCCAGGATAGCAAAACCACGTGTTTTTGCTGATGGGAACTTGGGTCCCCCTCGCAGCGAGGGTGCAGCGAATCGTTTGGCTGATGCAGAGCGTAGTGCACGCGCTGGGGTGTACAGTTTAACCATGTCCTGGATGTAGGAAGGGCCAGATCCATTCGCAGCATGGTATGCAAGTACCAGTGTCTTGAAGTGGATTCTAGCAGTTACCGGAAGCCAGTGGAGGGAGCGGAGTGGTGTGGGAAGATTTAGGAAGGTTGAAGACCAGACTTCAACCTGCATTCTGGATGCGCTGCGGAGGTCGGATGGCACATGCAGGTAGACCAGCCAGGAGGGAGTTGCAGTAGTCTAGGCGTGAGGTGACGAAAGCCTGGACCAGAAGCTGCGTCGCTTTCTGGGTCAGCTGGGGACGTATCTTCCTGATGTTGGAAAGCATGTATCTGCAGCAACGGGTTGTAGCAGCGATGTTTGCAGTGTAGTCAAATAATACTTTCTGTCAATATATCTATCTTTACCAAATATAACATATTATGGAGATCACAAAAATACATTGTCAATGTTAATAACAGGGTTCATACACTTTTTCACCAATGATTTTCAATGACTTTTCCATGACTTCTCAATGACCTTTACCTCATTTTCCATGACCAAAAGAAAATTACGACTGAAAATGGTTTATTTTAACATGGAACAGGAAAATAAGGTCTGCATATGAAACATGTTGTGCCTATCTAAAACAAGTCAAATAGTAGGCTTACTAGCTTCTACACGCTAAAGCAACTGTGTAACGATCAACTATCTAAACTAGTTGTGTTAATTAAACGCACAAGGGGTTCTTGAATGAAATGAGATTATAAAGGTAAGCAGAAATAATAAGCGGATAATCTGCTCCTTAAACAAAATAAACAGAGACAGATTTCATGCATGGATCCATTATATTGACAGTTTTCCAGCCACACAACACAAACAAAAATGATCAGTCCGCTTTACTGTCTTTACTGCCTGATCCAGGCTATTGTTCATTGAGAAAAAACTGTTGCTCCTGCGCCCGTCGGCAGCAAAAACAGAAATGTTTGTAGGCCTTTTCAGGCTATATTCCACACAAAAAAGAAACACGAGGTCCTGCTTGGCACACAGGGGCGATCTCACCCTGTGTCGGAGAGAATCTCTCTCTCTCTGTGCGCGTCCTCTCAAAGGAGACGTGCTTCCAGGTCGGTCGATGCAATATCCACATACGGTTACTTTCAGTTACTTCCCCATTGCATTTTACATATAATACACATGCTGAGCAACCGTAACTATCCCGCTGAATACCCGCATTCACCACACACACAGGCTTCCTCCTCCCGTGAGAACCACCCCTGGCATCCTGTTGACGCGCCCACTAAAAAGCCTCTGGGCGCGCCGCGACAGGTGAATATGCAGATGAGGCTTGCAGAACCACACCCTCAAACCTTTAATAAAAGTGGACATTGTAACGACTGTAGTTGCGAGGATAATACACATACATCATAGATTCTCATTTCATTTGAATCTAAACTACATGCCTTAACCCTTTCCCCTGCCCCTACAGTTTATAACAAACACTGAGATCAATCTGCGACCGTCACAACTGTAGTCAGGGATGCAAACTTATCAGGTATGAAAAAGGTGACAAGGATCCGAGCCCCCGACCCCACGGAATATAGGTTTAGGAATAACAGAGGATTTTAGCTGTCAGAACAACTAAAGCAGCAGCGGTAATAATAACAGAAACGCCAAAGAGTCACATCTAATAGAAAAATATAAAAGCATTTATTTTAATTGTGTAGCAGTCAGTTTATAATTCTGGCAGCACTGTTGAGCATTTTGAAAATGTATTTTCATGCCTCTGTGCAAGGCTTAGTCTTTCTATCTTTATAGCCACTGGTGTAAAGTAACTAAGTTCATAAACTCAACAAGTACTATACGTGGGTACAATTTTGAGATACATATTTCAATGTTTTTCAACTGTGTACTTCTACTCCTCTAAAGTTCAGAGGTACATGGTGTACTTCTCCTCCACTGCATGTATTTAATACCTTTAGTTACTTGACAGATGAATGATATGAAATCTAATCAAGTGTTGAATCAGACTTTAGTTCCACCTGGAGTAAATCCACAAGCTACCCTGCAGTCTACAAAGTCATTCAGACAAGCTGTACCTTCACCAGCTTTGAGAACACTTTCATGATCAATCATTATAAAACATATCATATATATTATTCTGAAATGGACCAATCTGCACAATGACTATTTTTACTGTCGCTACTTTCACTATATTTTGATGTGAATACTTTTCTACTTTTACTTGAGGAACATTTTGAATGCAGGACCTTTACTGTAACAGAGTATTCCTACACTCTGGTACTTCTACTTTTACTCAAGTACAAGATCTGAGTACTTCTACTTTTACTCAAGTACAATATCTGAGTACTTCTACTTTGACTACAATATCTGAGTACTTCTACTTTTACTTAAGTACAAGATCTGAGTACTTCTACTTTTACTCAAGTACAAGACCTGAGTAATTCTACTTTTACTCAAGTACAAGATCTGAGTACTTCTACTTTTAATCAAGTACTAGATCTGAGTACTTACTTCTACTTTTACTCAAGAACAAGAGTACTTCTACTTTTATTCTAGTACAATATCTATCCTTATACCACCTCTGTTTATAGCCTATGAAAAAAACGATTAGAAAACGAAGGCTAAAGCTAACGTTAGCAGATAGTGACAATGTATGCTAGCTAGCTCAACGATTCCTTAAATAATATTGCGACAGAAAAACGTTTCAGTTCACATCAGCTCTGCCGCTCTGCTCTGAACACCTGAACAGCCCGTTCTAACAGCTGTTCACCAGCGGTGCAGTCTGTGCCACAGTGACTCCGCACAGCTAACGAACACACTGTAGAATAGATAATGTAGCTGACCCTCATCCCGGAGCAGCAGAGTTCAACTGTCAGGCAGGAAGACTCGAGCACACAGCTCGCGCTTCATATATTAAAAAACAACACCATGCGCGTCATGATGGCACATAACAGCTCGCGACCGCAGATTATTTCGGCGATTAGATAAAATGTAAATTAAATTTGACGCAACTTTAGTTACATTTCCATGACTTTTCCAAAACTTTGGGAAAAATATTGTTTTCCATAACTTTTCCAGGGTCTGGAATTTTCATTTTGAAATTCCATGACTTTTCCAGGTTTTCAATGACCGTACGAACCCTGTAATAAACAAAAAACAAGGCAATGTGCCTGCAAGACTTCACTCAGGTAAAAAAAACATATTACCCGTGCGGAGCAGCTAACCTGCCTGCGAGCCTTCGCTCAGGTCATATTTACCCAGGCGCGGCTGAAGCCCGCGAAAATGGCATCTATTGTTGCCGACAGTTTAGTATTTTTAAAATACCGTTACTATGTCCAACATGCTCAAAACTTTCTGACACACTCTCCTAAACATCTCCAACATCATATCTAATTCACACAAGTTAACATCGATCATTTTCATCATGTACTGACCTGTAGAAAACAGAAAAGTGCAGCAGCAATAATTATACACAGGATCCGGTTGATCGTCTGGTTGCTTCTGAGGAGGGGGCGGAAGTGTCCCCCCTAAGATAACCCAGATGTCACCGCTCACCTGCCAAAGGTTCCACCTTGGCGGTACTTACTCGTACTGCTTCTCAAACAGTACAGATAAACCATAAAATGATATGAATGTCACCAAAATAAATACAGATAATGTTCAGTTTCAAATTCACTATTGTTTTGTTTTCAGATTAAAAGTTTTTAAAAATAAAGAAATGTTCAAATAGTAGATGAATATTCAAGAGGTCTTTAAAAACATCACACTGATCATCAAAAGTTCATAAAATGCTCATGAATATTCCAAAATATTCTGAACTTGCCACAATCATCCAAAATTCATGAAATGCTCATAGTCATGAAAAGTTCATGAAATGCTCATGCAAACTATATTTTAATTATAATTTTTGGCTGGATCATGAAAAGTTCATAAATTGCTCATAAATGTCTGTCATGAGCAAAACAGGAACTTTATATGAATGAACAATGTTCATAAAAATGTCATGAACTGCTCTTTAAAATGGTTCATGAGCATTTTAAGAATTTTGGTTCATGAACATGACAAGTGAACATATAATGAGTTGTTCACGAATGTTTCATGAGTGCTCATGAACAGCTCATAAAGTCATGAACTCCATCTCGCAGGGGAAGTCCTTCAGCACAGCTTTGACTGTGTTGTAACTGCTGGAAACTCATCTAATTGTAAAGACTTGTCCGATTTTCAGAATTTGCATGTGCAGTTCCGCAGCCGCTTCCTCTAACTCCCTGGTGTTTTTTGTGGACTGGTGGTAAAGAGAATAGAGTTTAGCGAGGAAAAACTCTAAATGATTACAGCCTGCCATAGCCTTCAATGAATCATTCACAGCTAATTCCAAACGATGAGCTAGACAATGAACTGCCTGAAGACGAGGGAAATCCTTTTTCAGCCTGGCTATGAGTACAGTCTGTCTCCCGGTTAGCACGGCAGCAACGTCTGTGGCTATGCTAATTAGGTTTTTTACGAAGAAACTCTTCATCCATTCCCCCCGCCTGGAGGCTGTTTTTCAGTGCGCTACACAGCGACTCTGCATCAGTGCCCTGGTCCAGTTCAACAATGTCAAAATACACATTGTCCATATCTCCATTCCCAGTGACATCGCACCTGACATAAAATAATCATGTATGCGCATCCATGAATTGTGCTTTCGTCTAGTGTTAGACAAGGGGTGTGGAACCTCCGGCCCCCGGGCCGTATACGCCCCTTGAGACAATTGGTTACGGCCCTCGAGTATGAAACACAAGCAAAAAATATTTTTTTTTGAGAAATCTAGACGCGTGGCTGTGTCTTTAGTTGAAAGCCCAGTGGCGATCTGTTCATCTGTCATACTGATCATACAGTCAATAACTTTGTTGATATTAGCATCTGGTTAGCTAGCTATGCTAAAGAAGATAAGAAGCTTTTTCTCCAACCAGTGAGGTAAATGCACATCTTTATATGATCATTATAGTTATAAAAAAGTAAGAGAATAAAGTAAACAGGTATAAAATACTAATATGACAGTAAAAGCAAGTTGTTATTAATAAACAAGAACACAGTTTGAAAGGGGAGTGATTTGTAAAATATCCATAAAGAAAAATAAATCTGCTTCAACATTTAAAAAAAAATCTTCCCGGGAGGAGGTTAGCTACCCCACCCCCTCAAAATCGATTATTCGGCAGCCCTGAAAAAAAAAGGAAAATTAATGAAGAAATGAATCTGTGATTTTAGTATTTTTAAGCAGAGGTCAATAACTTGTATACGGCCCTCGGAGGATATTGTAAAAATTGAAATAGCCCTTGAGAGAAAAAAGGTACCCACCCCTGTGTTAGACTAATACGGGAATCAAGTATTGATTTGATATTAGAAATAAATGTCTTTTTCATCTCTTGTGCAATGTGCTCTACAATCTGGGCACATGAATGATCGGATCTGTGAGCAGGGCCGACTGTCGCACTATTCATCTCATTAAGTTGCATAATGCGATTCAATTTTGTATAAGGCAACCTTTCTTTAGCGACAGTATAGGCTACCCTGAACGAACTAGCTGTCTCATTAAACATGCTGGAGCTGAGTTCTGCAACTTTCTTCAGAAGCACTTGTTTTAGTTTGAGCTCCGCTATTTCAACAGCTCGTTTATGAGCAATAGAGTCGCGGTGTATGTAAAAAAAATTACGCAACTGCTTCTGCACAGGGCTACTAATCCAGGCATCCGCCAAATGGGGGGCATCCAAGACCACCCTCCTTTGAAAACAGCCAGGGGTTTCTTTCTTTCCAGGATCTCCACTGATTGTGTCCCCAGTTAAGTGGCAGTCCTTCTGTAGCAGTACCTCCTGCCTCCTCATGTCGCTCCGCTTTGGAACTTTCTACGTGTGTGCAGGTGGTCCCACATTCAACAGCATCAGGTCCGCTAGCAAAGACAGCATCCTCCGTAGCAGCAATGTTAGTGCTAGCTGTCACGCTAGCAGGTGCATTTTGGTTGTCAAAAGCTGTTTTGTGTTTCTTTGTGAGAAAACCAAAACTACCCAGGCTTGTAGACCCCGTCGGCAGCAGTGGCCTTTTTTTGGGCGGCATAGTAATCGTCTGCTAGCCTACGGTACTCGTATGTGTGTCTGTATCTTGTCAATATATTTGAATGTCTTGATATAATGGTTCATTATTCGGGCGCGTGCAGCACGTTCACAGCCTCACAGGCATAGATTGCGCAATAACATATTATAATATTACCTTATACTCAAAAAAAGGACTTTGGCTGGCTGTTACATCAAATAAAATGTAACATGTATTTTCAACGTAATAATTTCATGTTTCCAACGTGATGAAAACATGTATGGTTTGCATGAATCGCAACAACTTCACATGTATTAGATGCATTCATGTTGAGATAAACTGAGACAAAGGGATTAGGGTATATCTGATTCCCACTCCAGAGCAGAAGGGGGCGGTATAACCACCAATAAACTGGATACCAACCACAGTCTATCTACTTTTAAATGTTCACGGTTGTAAAGATGTGAAACAACAAACACGGCTTGAACAATAAGGCATGCTACATTCTTGACTGCTCTTGGACACTTCCATGGATGTATTAAGAGAACTCTGCCAGACTCTGCCATTGTTTGATTTTGACCGCGATCTGGCGGGAAAGGTGTCCCCCTGCATCCTCGCGATATTTGGGCGTAACCGTAAACTTAACCATCATCATCGCGAGAGAGGATCATTGAGACAAGAAAGACCGTTGGCGAAAGTTGGAGGAGGTAAGCAGAAAACATTGTCATCTAACTGTGAAGCTGTTAATAAATGTCATCAACTGCTAGTCCATGAGCGATATTGTGGTAACGTTGATAGTTACTTTGTTATTTAGTGTCATTTTTTATCTCACTTAAAATGCCGAATGAGCCGACGAACATGCTAAAGCTAACGTCGTTAACTAGCTAGTCTGTGTAACTGCCAGTTAGGGAGATGGTTGAAATATAGGATATCAGGATTGAAAACGTAATGACAGTAGCATTACCCTGGGAAAGTTAAACGGAAAGTGTGCTACCCCAGGCGCTTATATGTCAGTAATATCAGCCCCTTTTACAAAATAATGTTGCGCCATTATTCGGCTGCCTCACGTAAATTAGCTGCCAAGCTAGCTGCCAGTGTTGCCAACTTGACGACTTTGTCGTTAAATTTGGCGGATTTCCAAACCCTCCGGCGACTTATTTGTGTCAAAAGCGACTAACGACTAATCTCACGATTTATAATGGTGTTATTAGCGACTTTTCTGGTGATTGTTCTGAAGTTAACGACCCGCGGGTGCTACCGCGAACCCCGCCTCCCTCCCATAGTACTCACAGGTGCTCAGACTGACAGTTGCCTGGCCGCAGCAGAGCTGCTGCTGCAGTCACAGAGCAGAGGAGACAACCATACTCCCCCGCGTCGAGACTGCAAATTAATTGTGCATGCGCCAACTGCCAAGCCGTCCTGGTTTTGAGCGGGATTTAAATGTAAATGTTTCTTCACTCACTTTCACACTATAATAAATAACTGCCTTTGCTTTGACTCACACAGCCTCGGTCACCTAATATAGGTTAATGTAACAATTCAGTAGGGATGGGATGGGTACTGAGCCCCGGTATTAATCAGAGGAGTCCCGGGAATTAATTATTAAAGACTCTGGTACTGTTAAGCTCCAATGTTATCAGTCTTTATATCGGTACTGGAGACATTTAAAACATGTTATATGTGTTATGCTACACAAACATTATATTGCAGTTTTAGTTTCGCACTCCATTTTTAATACGCAAAAAGACTGCAAAATGCATCTATGATTATTTTGAGTATTTTCGATTTTTCCAATCCAGCGTCTGTGCGAGGGGGCGGGGCAGTTTACACACGCGGCTCCTCCATACAACACACACACACGGCAGAGAGCAATTTGTCTAAAGTTAACATTTTGCAAAAGTACACCACACTCAGACAGAAATGCACCGTTTTCGGCTTTTCTTTTAGTAGCTCTGTAGCCCCCTCCACGAGTAACGTTTCCACGTCAGGTATTATGTATGCTAGCAGCAACACATATAGTTAACACAATTATACAAACATGGGGTAATGATGAGAGGTAACTGAGTTATTTATTTTGTTAAAGTTTCAGCTACAATAAAACAACCATGGTGCTGTTGCTTTTGATGTGAAATATTATTTATATATTTTAAATAAAAAGCAATGTTAATTCTGTTTACAGTTCGGTCATCACATTATTTAATGTGATTTGTTAATTCAGATTTAAAGCTTAGGACTTAGGCTGGATCCATGTCTTTTAAATTGAAGAACTCTGTTGAATTGGTTTGGATATGACTAAGTAATTTGTAAAAAATTACATGTAAATGTAATGATGAGTCTTAATTTACAGCAATATTGCGAGTTCTCTGTGTAACTTAACTTTCATGTATGTTGATTGGTCTCTCAATTTTTCACAGCAATTGGTGACTGCAAAAGTTCCTGTGGCTGCTGTCCGACCGCAAGAGTGTCCTGTCTAACCGTACCTGTGTCTGCAATCCAACTTCATCAGTAAGGTAAAAGGTGTCACCTGCCATCCTCAAGTTCATGATTGAAATGTTTTTTTAATTTTTTGCTGGTGATTTTGTTTTGGTGGGTAAATGTGGAGGTGTAAGGAGTGTAGTGAATCTCTTTCTGGTAGATATGAGTTACTACAGCATTTTAGACTACAGCACCGGCATAGGCAACGCTATCCATGCCCACACACAAACTGCCCATGTACATTTAAGACATGGAATGCTTTGCACATTCATTTAAATAGAGCCCATCCCAAACAAAACACTCAGGAGCAGCTGGAGTTGTCAATATTCCAACCTGATCTCACCAGAATGCGTGACTCCACCACGACTCCTTAACACCGCATTGCGTGGTGGAGTCACGAACTTTGTTACAAGTACGTGTCGGCACCACGCAAACAACCCGAATGTAAAGTGAATGAGGCTCCTTTGTCGTGGTGCACACACGCATTTCTACCACATCCTGCAGTGAGCTTTTATTCTATAAAACGTTTTTAAAATCTACTTTATAGCTTGTAGTAACTCACGGGAGGCTTCTTTTATTTTATTTGTATTCATAATAATTTTTATTTTTCGTCAGAATGTATTATGGTGCATTAGTTACGAATTTTTGGTCTCAAAAAACAGTGCATTGTGTGTAATACAACTGTGATTTTTATTACATTAGTTAGTTTTTAAGGAAGGCCAGAGCTTCAGCTGTGTCCAATAGATTGTTCCCTTTAGTTAACGTTTTTTAAAAGAACATTATATTCCGATTTGATCATGTCCCCTTTATTGTATTACGGAGAGCAATGTGAGCGTCCATTCCCATTGGATAACGCAGGATTTTACACCCGGAAGTAAGTATACTCTTTACTGTCGATTGATATTCTGAGCCAGATCTCTGTAGATAAATACAAATACAGAACTACGACAGATGTGTAATATTTAATGCAGCCAAACCATTTATTACAATGCATTTATGTGATGACTTTCAAAGAGTAAAGCAAGCACTGCTGAATAAAGTATGATTTATCTTTTCCGAAAAGTTATTTTTCATATGGAATGCAGTCAACCAATCACAGAGCTTGAGGCCATCCTAAACTGAACAAATGTTTGTTTCTCCGAATCGAAGGGGAACATTACAAAAGCATTGTACACAATTTAAACCAATCAATGTTGTGTAATCAACAAGGATAATCTGGTGTTTTTGAGTTGATGAGTAGTGCAGATATCACTGTAAAATCAATCGACAGTAAAGAGTATACTTACTTCCGGGTGTAAAATCCTCCGTTGTCCAATGGGAATGGACGCTCACATTGCTCTCCGTAATACAATAAAGGGGACATGATCAAATCGGAATATAATGTTCTTTTAAAAAACGTTAACTAAAGGGAACAATCTATTTGACACAGCTGAAGCTCTGGCCTTCCTTAAAAACGAACTAATGTAATACAAATCACAGTTGTATTACACACAATGCACTGTTTTTTGAGAACAAAATAATTCGTAACTAATGCAACATAATACATTCTGACGAAAAATAAAAATGATTATGAATACAAATAAAATAAAAGAAGCCTCCCGTGAGCTACTACAAGCTATAAAGTAGATTTTAAAAACGTTTTATAGAATAAAAGCTCACTGCAGGACGTAGAAATGCGTGTGTGCACCACGACAAAGGAGACTCATTCACTTTACATTGGGGTTGTTTGCGTGGTGCCGACACTTAAATGTAACAAAGTCTGTGACACCACCACGCAATGCGGTGTTAAGGAGTCGTGGTGGAGTCACGCATTCTGGTGAGATCAGGTTGCAATATTCAGTTGTCATTTTCAGTGTTGTGCTAGTTACTGAAAACCAGTAACTAGTTACCATTACTAGTTACTTCATTTCAAAAGTAACTCAGTTACTTTACTGGTTACTTATATCAAAAAGTAATGCGTTACTGTGAAAAGTAACGTTTTAGTTACTTCAAAAATGGGCTCCCATTATATTAATGCCCTTTATAGCCTTCATTTCAGTACTGTTATTGCATTTGAGAATAATACAATCTGTTGATCAACTTGACATGCATTATATGCAATCTGGATAGCATCGATATTAGCTGGCTTTACATTTTTGTATATTCTTTCTCCAGGTAGTTGGAAAAACGGCATATGAAACTTTTCCATTTCATATGCCGTGTGCCGCCCGGACATTCTATCATGCTAACTAGCTCCTTGAAAGCGGGTGACTCCACTGTAGCAATAGCCTGCATGTGTTCTACAACATACCGTGCAATGGCGTTATCGACGTTTCCCTGGCTAGCAGTTCCTTGGTTAAAATCCAGCCGCTGTTGCTTAGGTGCAGGTGCAGGTGGAGTGGCGTTGGCTGAGTCTCTGTGGTCTTAGCTACTAGCTTCGTCCCAGCATGTTGTTTTTGCAGATGTTTTAAGAGATTTGAATGACTGGTTTGGGCAGTAGATAGGCTCTTTGACCCGCCAGGACACAACTTACATTTAATTAAAACGTTATTTTCTTTGTGCTCGACAAAAGTGAAATAGTGACAATATCTCCAGGTGGAGAAACTAGACTTGAGCTCCGCCGCCGCCATGATAGTCTTGTTAGTAAACAACACAAACACGCCCACAGCCCGTCTCCGCATGTGACACAGGAAGTATTTAAGTACATATACTCAAGTACTGTACAGAAGTACAGTTCTCATCTCTGTTCCCTGGCTGTTGACTATATAAAAAAACTAACGCAGTAACGGAGTAACGCACCACAACTGAGTTACTGAATTTAAAAAGTAATGCGTTAGAGCACTAGTTACTGCCAAAAATTACTTTGTAACGCGTTAGTCCCAACACTGGTCATTTGTGCACTTCGAGCGATCTTCCTACGGAGAGGGATTATTTTGTACACATTGGAACTCATTTTAAGAGTCATGAGACTGTTCCTTGTATGTTTGTGGGTTGCAGTTTTGAAACAAATATATACGCAACATTTCACTCTCACAAAAACAGGAAACAGAAACCGCATACGTTGAAAGATTTCAAGCCAGGTGTAGTTAGAACCACTCTAGTTGCACAAGAATCCTCTGATAATCCTGAGGAATACGCACATAATCAAGATGACTCTGCAGTTGAAGTACACAGTGCTTGTTCAAGTAGTGATGTGGATGTAACTCAGAACTCTTCCAAAGTAATTGAGAAAAACTTTGCTGCATCGTTCCTCAAATTAGAGCATTTTGCACATGTGCCGGGTACAAAAATTGATGAGTTTTTGGAAGAACTGCACTACTTAAGTTCAGCAACATTGCCCCTCTCCATTAACATTCTTGAAGGTGTATTTCAGAAACATAGTCCCGCAACTGATACGTCTGTGATAACAGAAGTAGCCACTGCTCTCTCCGCATCAAACCCTTTGCTCAAAACCATAGGGAAGGGTGGTCCATCTTATCTCCGCAATCAGTATTACAAAGACAGCTTTAATGTTGTAGAACCCATAGAGTACATACTTGATGCCATGGAAAAAAGGAGTTTTCAGTATGTGCCTGTACACAAGTCTTTGCAGCAGCTCTTTCAGAGGAAAGATGTTGTAGACAAGGTGGTTGAAAACCACAGAGTGCAGCAAAGTAATAGGGGGACTGGTGAACAACAGACTTACAAATATTCCCAGGATGGTTCACACTTCAAGGAAAACGGTTTTCTATCAGGGGATGACTTAAGAATTTTGTTGACTATATACATGACTTTGAGATTTGCAATCCTCTGGGTACTTCTCGCAAGAAGCATAAGCTTTGTGGAATCTACTGGACTTTGAGTAATTTGCCTCCAGGCTCACATTCATCACTATCCTCGATTTACCTGGCCGTCTTGTGTACAACTGATGATGTGAAGAAGTATGGTTATGACCGTGTCTTACATCCTCTTCTTCAAGATATGATAACTCTAGAACAAGTTGGTGTTTGTATTCCATTGGTTGGCAGATGTCTTAAAGGCACCATTCAGGTTGTTGCGGCAGACAACCTGGGAGCTCACAGTATAGCTGGTTTCAATGAGAGCTTTTCGGGTGGATATATCTGCCGATTTTGCACAGCAACAAGTACAGACATTCAAACAAAAGAGGTAAAGTCAGGTGCATTCAGTCTAAGGACAAAATAACTCCATGACTCTCATGTGAAATCAGCGCAGGAGAATGGGGCAAGCTGTTTTGGGGTGAAAAGACATTGTTCCATCACTCAATCTCTTGACCACTTCAGTATTCACACGGGTTATCCTCCAGATATTATGCATGATATTTTTGAGGGGTTAGTGCCAGTAGAGCTTGCACGTTGTTTGGCATTGCTAATATCTAAGAAATATTTCAATCTTGAAACCCTCAACAAATCTATCCTGCAGTTCCGTTATAAGTGGGCAGACAAATCAAACAGGCCACATGTGATCCCACAAACATTTTCGAAAAGAAAAACAATAGGTGGGAATGCCCATGAAAATTGGGCTCTGTTGAGACTACTCCCATTCATAATTGGGCATCTGGTGCCTGAGGGTGAAATTGCATGGCAATGGTTGCTCCAAGACAAACAGATGAGTCAATTGCCTATCTTGAGGGCAATATTTCAGAGCACAGACAAAAGTACCAAGAACTCTTCCCTGATCTGCGACTGCTACCAAAGCATCATTATCTGGAGCACTATCCACAACTGATCAGGATGTTTGGTCCTCTTGTGGGCCTCTGGACCATGCGTTTTGAGGCCAAGCACAGTTTTTTTAAGCAGGTTGCGCGACACACCAATTGCTTTAAAAATGTGCCCCTCTCGCTAGCTACTAAGCATCAGCTAATGATTTCCTATCAACTGGTATCATCCAGTTTTGATGAAGCTGCCCTGGAAATCACAAAGGTCTCAACAGTGCCTTTGGATGTATTGAAACAAGAAATAGCTCAGACTATTGCCCAGAACTTCCCTGGTACAACTGAAGTGCACTTAACAAAGTGTGTGTCAAGCAAAGGGGTAATATTCAGAAATGGGATGATAGTTGCTCATGGGTCTACAAGTGGACTGCCTGACATTGGAGAGATTCTTCAGATTTGCATTGTACAGGAGAGACTATGTTTCATGGTGAGAAGGCTATTATGGGTGGTATAGGGAGCATTTCAGAGCCTTTGAACTGAGTCCAACAAGAGAAACTGTTTTGATTGAGCTTGAGGAAATGGCAGATGACTATCCTTTGGCAGACTACTTTGTTGGACCTCTCAGAATGGTGACATTAAAAAGACACATAGACATATGAGGTAACCAACATATTTAACATTGAATGATTATTTTGTCCTCTCATTGCTCTGTTGAAATTAAGATTAACCCTTGTGCATCCCTTGAAAAAAAAGTTCTGTATAACATGTAGGCTAATTTTGTCATCCCTCTTTCACAGACGGCCGTGGCATGCCTACTCCAGTGAAGCTCAGAATAATTTTAGGAGAAAACAGTTCCCAGAGATTGATCCTTCCAGATGGGATTCCATAGTCTGTCACTGAACTCACATAGCAAATTAAGAGGCAGTGTGGAATAGAAGGGGAATTCAGGCTCCAATTCATGGATGCTGAGTTTGGGAATGAATCCACCAACTTGCTATCAACATCAGATATCCAGGACAGAAGTTCCATCAAGGTCATCTTTACATCAGTTGCACCTGCACAGCCTGTTGGCTCCCTGCCCCCTCCCTACTCAGCTGCTGCCACTTCCCGCTGTCTAAATGACTCCTTATCTCTTTCATCTGGAAGCTCCGTCAATACTGACATACTGTCTTCTCCTGAGTCCACGTCAAGATCATCTGGATGGCCCCCTGTCTTCATTGTGCCCCGGTTCTCTTACGACACTGAACTACAGCTGGACAGGGCCAATGCTACTTTCAAAACGGACAGAACATTGTTGAGTCCTGACAACAAACTTAAATCTGCCATTCTTGATGGCTTAGCTGAGAAGATTATAGAGTACAAAGTCTACCTCTCTGACAGTGAGTTTGAGGAGGTAGCAAAAGCTCTTGTCTCATCACATCCATGTTTGAAAGAACCCGGTTCTTTCACTGGATATGGCGGATGGAAGACGAGCTTGAAATATAAACTTGCTAACTACCGAACAAAGCTTAGATAGCTTGGATGCCCAGAAGTTGTAGTAAATTCCCTAAAACACAAACCTGATGGCAAATGCAGTCCTGCCTATGGTGTGAAAAAGCCGAAAAAAGCAGAGGTGAATTACTGCCCCACCTACCCATCCGGGGAGACGCTTGAAAAGTTAAGAGTGACTCTCCTCTCAGAAGTAATACAAAGGAATAATGAGGACAAGGTGGCAACATTGATGGAAAAGACCTTTGCATGCAGAAGGGAAGAGGTTGTTCTGCAGGCACCAATGATAACCGATTTCAAAACCAGATGGCCGGCTCTCTTCCATGTGCGTGAGCTAAGTGAATGAATGTGTTAAGGAACGTCCCCTTTTTACTTTTATTGGGATATATAGAGTAGACAATGAATGCTTACGGACTGCACAGTATGTGCCATATAAAAGACATATTGACAAATTCTGAATTTTGTATGTACAGTGGCATTTGTATGCAGGAATCATATAAATAAATATGATTGATTGATGATTTATGCAATTGCATGTCTTAAACGGACTGAACTGCTAAATCAAACCTGTGAACAGTTACATCAAAATAGCCAATCTGAGTTTTGTGGGTTTTGTTTTTGTTGTTGTAGGTGAATGCAGAATTTAAGAGAATCACAACAATTAATTTGCAATCCAAGTTCTTCTCTTCGCTGGATATTCACTCTACAAGCCTGATCGACGTGTATACCAAGAAAGGTGGAGTTCAAGGGAAGAAGATCAAAAGCATCATGCTTCTCATAACCCAGGTATGAAAACAATGTAAAGGTGACAAAGAAACTGTAGGAGCTGTACAAAGTCTAGGATGTTCCATGCATAGCATAGCATCCGGAGCATTATGTGTTAGATATTTTTTTTACACTTAGCACCACATCCATTCCCCCAGTGGGGGTCATTGTATCAGAGTGAGCGGCATACTATGAAGGCCTAAAATAACGCACTACAAAGCTGTCCCTGACAGCAGTCTTTCATGGAAATGGCAGATGTTCCTACCCCAATGGTCACTGAGTATACTGTAGGGCTGCAGCTATCAATTATTTTAGTAATCGAGTATTCTATCAATTATTCCATTGATTAATCAAGTAATTGGAAACAGATTACCTTTTTAAAGCAAAAGTATTTCTTCAAAAAAAAGCCATTTTAAATATTCAAAATAAGACTAATTGTATTGCTTAAATTGCATAATATACTATCTGTCCAAACTAAATCCATTTAATTAAAGTGCAATATTACATTCAGGGTTTTAAAGAAAACATTTGTGAAACGGTGAAACCCAGACTGCTTGTTGTTATTAATGGCTTTTTTATTGCATGTTCTCTGATCTGCATACTTAGACTGACAGCATTGACGTGAGACGCGAATGCATCCTCAAAGGTCTTTGTGTCTACTTCAATGAAGATCCAGAGAAGCTGGTGAAGGAATACATGGTATGTTGATTTACCTTTTTTATCTTCACAAAGAGGAGGATGATCATAGATCATTCTAAAACTAACCCTTAGGGAAATGTTGCCTTTACATTTTGATGATATTGGATGTGTTATTTTGGAAACAGTGTTTTTTGTTCTTTCTTTTTTTTCAATTTGGAAAACCCAAACTACGTAAAGCTCAATATGACACATTATAGAAATGGGATGTAATGCACATCTGTGAAAATCACTCTCCTTCTCATTTGTTTTTTCACAGAGCATCGACAACAGCAGTCAAACGGCAATGGCAGAGACGGTCTTCGGAATATTTGTCATTCGACACGAAGGTGCAGAGCCTGGGGATGACCCCGAGAACGTTGGGATCATTCTGGAGGGGGTCGAAGTGCTGGATGAGTTGGAAAACGTATCTTTTGCGGTGGCGATGATGTTTGCTCTCGTGTATGCTCTAAACTTGAGCTACCCTCCAGAGCTGAAGTTTACATTTGAAGCACTGCAGACAATAATGATGGAGCTAGATGGAAACAGACTATCCACAAAAGGACAAGTCCTCAAAACATTGCTTTCCCGTGCCTAATGTCACTGTTTGGGATCACCTCATGTTCCAAACACCCAGCCATCAGAGATTCGGCGACTCACCTCTTTGACAGAAAAGTTGATTATATGCAAGAAGTATAAAAGTAAGCATTCAAAGTTGGCTGGAGCATGGTTACGTGGACCTCACTGAGCAGAGGGCTGTGCGAGGAGGAAGATGTTACCATGTTGCCTTATTTGGTCTACTGTAGGGCTGTCCCGAATACCATTTTTCGGGCTCCGGATATTCGGTAGTAATCAGCAGCGAATATTCAAATATTCGGTGCGGAGACATTTTTAAAAAATTGTAATCATTTTTTTTAATACTTAACACGCTCCGAGACACCTGACAACACGCTGTTAAGCAGAAGCGCAGAAAGAGCATACTATTACGATTTATATTTATTTATTGTACTTGCATACATTAAAACTAAATGTGTAACCCAGCCGCAGTGCAGCGCCCGGGGACCAAATCTGGTTCCAAATTCCGTCTATAACGTTTTACAACCTGAAGATACAAAACACATATTTCTGTTGTAACAACAATACTTGTAATAACATAGCCGTAACAATAGGCCTAACAGTGTAATACTTGTTACCGATACAGTAAACAGTATTTAAATAAATGAAGAACGAAAAAGAAATGAACGAACTGTATGCCAATAATTGCCTTAGCCCCAGATGTTCCCACATTGCTCCTATTATTTTCACTATTCGGATAAAATTGAAAAACTAATATAAAAAAACAATTTGCAACTATTTTCCAAGCAAAGTAAGTGCACGATTTTATCATGTGTAACCGTGTGTAACGTTACTGTTTAAACTGCGGATAAAGCAGCTTCATCACGGCAACTTGCCAGCTAAGCTAAGCTAGGCTAGTTACAGCATCCGGTGACTTTTCAGAGTTGTTGTGCTTACCGTCGTCCAATTTAAAATGGTCCCACACAGAAGTCTTCGGCATTTGTGTTCAGGTGTGTGAAGCGTGCCGTTTGTGAGTGAACGCGATGTCAGGAGCACAGGCTGAGATTGTATATATTTCCGCATTTTAACAGTGCAATTCAAAAGTATAAATATAGTATAAGAATATGGCAATTCGCCTTTATTGATAGCATACATTTAAAAAAAAATGTGTTGAAAAAACAAACATTACAGTACATTACATTACATTGCATTTAGCTGACACTTTTATCCAAAGCGACTTACAATAAGTACATTCGACCAGGAAGACACAACCTTGAAGAAAACAGAATCATATAAGAACATCAGGTTTCAAAGAGCCAATTGTTTCAAGTGCTACTCAACTGGCTTCAGGTAAGCCAGTCCTTTGTTAGTATATAAGTGCTCTGTTAGCAGTTCTTTGTTAGTCATTTGTTAGTCTTTGTTAGAAAGAGCTATCAATCTGTCAATCCTTTCCGTGTCCGAAGTGGAGTCGAAAGAGATGAGTTTTCAGTCTGCGCCGGAAGGTGTGTAAGCTTTCTGCGGTCCTGATTTCAATGGGGAGCTCATTCCACCATTTTGGAGCCAGGATAGCAAATCCACGTGTTTTTGCTGATGGGAACTTGGGTCCCCCTCGCAGCGAGGGTGCAGCGAGTCGTTTGGCTGATGCAGAGCGAAGTGCACGTGCTGGGGTGTACGGTTTAACCATGTCCTGGATGTAGGAAGGGCCAGATCCATTCGCAGCATGGTACGCAAGTACCAGTGTCTTGAAGTGGATTCTAGCAGTTACCGGAAGCCAGTGGAGGGAGCGGAGGAGCGGCGCGGTGTGGGAGCATTTTGGAAGGTTGAAGACCAGACGAGCCGCTGCATTCTGGATGAGCTGCAGAGGTCGGATGGCACATGCAGGTAGACCAGCCAGGAGGGAGTTGCAGTAGTCTAGGCGTGAGGTGACGAAAGCCTGGACCAGAAACTGCGTCGCTTTCTGGGTCAGCTGGGGACGTATCTTCCTGATGTTGTAAAGCATGTATCTGCAGCAACGGGTTGTAGCAGCGATGTTTGCAGTGAAGGACAGGTTGTTATCTATAAACACATAACGCTATCAAATAATACTTTCTATCAATATATCTATCTTTACCAAATATAACATATTATGGAGATCACAAAAATACATTGTCAATGTTAATAACAGGGTTCATACACTTTTTCACCAATGATTTTCAATGACTTTTCCATGACTTCTCAATGACCTCATTTTCCATGACCAAAAGAAAATTACGACTGAAAAGGACAGTTTGTTATCTAGGATCACACCCAGATTCCTTGCAGTCTGGGTCGGGAAACAAACAAACAAAAAACAATATCCGAATAATGAAATTAAAACACGAATAGTTGGCCAACGAACGAATAGTCGAATATTCGGGTACAGCCCTAATAACAAACTTGAGTTTCGACAGTAGGGCTGTACCCGAATATTCAACTATTCGTTCGTTGGCCAACTATTCAGGTTTTAATTTTATTATTCGGATATTCGTTTTTTTATTTTTCCTAAATGTATGCTATCAATAAAGGCGGATTGCCATATTCTTATACTATATTTATACTTATTCACTGTTATATTTAATATCTGTCAGTGTAAAGAATTGTTTATCTTTGCCTATTTTGTGAAATATATTCACCGTTATATTTAATACAGTGAAACTCAGTCTGCTTGTTGGTTGAGATGGTGTTCTTAATGGTCTTTTTGTATTGCATGTTCTCTAATCTGCATACTTAGACATCTTGTGTTTGTGTTATGTTTCCACCCTTGAAGCTCACAAGACTGTTGCAATTCTGTTTCTGTTGCTGTTCACTCTAAACGTTTTAAATGTGTAAACACTCAAAGGTTATTCTTTGAATGAACTTGATTAAATCATGGACAGTATTTCCACTTGATGAAATGGCTTTATTTCAGCTTTAAGCAATTACGTTGACCCAACCCAGGTAAATCAAGTTGGTAACAAATCTTATAAATAAGTAGTATCAATCCTAATAGATTACGTTGACCCAACCCAAGTAAATTAAGTTGGTAACAAACATTATAAATAAGTAGTATCAATCCTAATAGATTACGTTGACCCAACCCAAGTAAATTAAGTTGGTAACTGATACGATGGGCTCGTAAGAACTCACATGCTCGATTATGTTGCTTGGTAATACTCTTTATTGTAAATAAACCAAAGCTATCAATTATGACTTCTAGGTTCTACTAGGACTCTCCATAGAATCACTAGGTTCTACTAGGTACTGTAATATAGATCTCTGTCAAACAGGCATGGATCTAACGATAACACAAGACGAACCAACACCAGACAAAGGGAGAGAAGGACTAAATATACACATAGGTAATGGTGCACAGTCAGGGGCAATCAGGGGCGGGAACAACAATCTGTCTAGCAGGTGCCACACGGACAGGAAGTGCCGACACCTGGAGAGAGAGAGAGTATAATAATTATCATCACAAGACCAATAGACAAAACACTAAAACACAACAGCTAAAAGGATACTAGCACTAAATCCTGACAGTAACAAACCTTATAAAGTAGTATCAATCCTAATAGATTACGTTGACCCAACCCAAGTAAATCAAGTTGGTAACAAACCTTATAAATAAGTAGTATCAATCCTAATAGATTACGTTGACCCAACCCAAGTAAATCAAGTTGGTAACAAACCTTATACATAAGTAGTATCAATCCTAATAGATTACGTTGACCCAACCCAAGTAAATTAAGTTGGACCAATCAAATTGCTTAATCTTGAAAGAAAGTGATTTAATCATGTGGAAATATTGTCCATGATTTAATTACGTTCATTCAAAGAGTTATTTCTTTGAGTGTAGAGGTGAAGTGCAGGCATATTGTCATTCAAGAGAGAATACGATGCGTAGTTCTTTTGGAAAACATTGCTTTATTTGCCTATTTACCTCGTTAACGTAAATAATACTCATTACATTGAAAAATGCATTATTTGTGATCAAAATAATGGTTGTTGGTAATGTATATTAGCGACCCCCACAGATGTTTGATTTCATTGGGTCCGTGAGAGCTCAGGCACCTCCTTATGGGAGCTCAGCTCCCATTGGCTCCCACGTAACTCGAACCCTGCGCCAGAGGCTCCGTGATAGTGGCGTTGCACACTGTTGGTGAGTGCCGTTGTCTGCTCTCTTTAAATCTGCTGCGTAGTTCCCCTGCCTTATCAATTATTTATGTCACAGCGAGATTTGGCCGTGGGATTTGCGGGTCTCATTCCCTCCCTTGTCAGCTCTGTGGCTGCGCCTGGCTGCACAGGGTGGTACGTATGAGCCCCTCCCCCATATTATAAATTAAACCATCACTTTCATACAGATTTTATAGTAATTCCAATCCCCTTTCCAGGGGTGTTCTAACTATTCTCGCTCCCCACCTTTGGCCATCATTCCCGTCCCGTGCTGCTGTTTTGGCTCTCTGTGAGTTTTGGGCTCTCTGTGAGCTTCGCTCCTCGCTGTGGACAGGCCCAGACTGCTTGCTCTGGCCTGTTGCTGGAGCCGTTCTTGGCGTCAGGGAATAGTCCTAATACACGACTATAAGGACATTTCTTATTTAATTGCTGTCCTTTACATTTACTTTAATTTGTGTATTCCTTGCTGTCCTTTACATTTACTTTCATTTGATTTAATTTGTTTATTCCTTGCAGTCCTTTAAATGTTCTTTAATTTGTTTATTCAATTGTTTACGTTCATTCAGATTTGGTGTATTTTGTTTTTCTTTTGTTTATCCTTTTGTCAGAATTATAACCTTTTTATTCTGTGCAGGTGCTGTGGGCCTGAGGCAGCAGACTCCCTGGTGGTGGCAGTGGTTTTCTTCACATATCCGTTTTGAGTGGTGTGCAGTGTCACGGGTGATTTATTTTGGACCCCATACTCCCCATTTTTGTTAACTGCCGCCGTGGTAAGCCAAGCCCTGTCCGTTTCCCCAAAGTGGGTATTTTATTCAAATGTATTGTGTGTGGTGTTTTTAGATATTTTGTATGTTATAAATAAAACTGTATTCTGACCCTTAAAACTGTCTCTGCCCGTGGTGTAAAACGAACCTGATTGTCCTTAGCAGTATTAGACCTAGTCTGCCGAAGGACTGTTTAAATGCATGTTAAATGTCCAGCATTCTGCGCCACTCTACGACGTAATATACTTGAAATATTTGCTCTGCAGCATGTGTACTCGCGATTGAGAAACGGCCAGGGTGTGTGGTAGAGAAACTCCCTAGAGGGAACTTTTAGATTTTAGCCTTTGCTGACCATTTACTATACACGTCTAGAGAACATAGAAAGGAAAAGAAGGGGCCGGCAATGGATAACAGAGGGGAGAGTGTTAGTCAGATGACTTACCTTTTCAGTGTACTGTTCAGGGTTTAGTTACTTTGTTGCAATCACTCTACTCTTAGTATGTTAGATCCTTACAACACAGTTTATTGACTCTGATGAAGCACTTCACGAAGCAGGTGTGAGATGATGACAGACAGCCAATAAAAAGGTCTGCAATTTATTCTGTACTTTACACAAATTGAGTAGGCCTACTCACTTTGTGCTCAAGACTATTACCTTTAGCTAGAAACGCACCAAGATTAGTAATATTACAAATTATTATGCCAATACTACTCTGCACACTTAAGGTGTTGTCCAATAACTACATATTCTAATGCAACTATGCGTACTACTGTACATGTTAATTGAAATATTTGGCTTTCACCTATTTCACAACTGACCACACTCAATGGTCAGAAGTGAAATAGGTGAAACCCATTCAATGGTCTGAAGAGAGGTTTCTCTCCCATATGGTACATTTTGTCCACAAAATAAATGTTGTGTCATGAAATGTATGTTGCAGCATGATAACTAGACTTTAGCTAACGTAGTTAATGCCCCTGAACTTGACATTGCTCTAGCAGACATTGACTGAAAGGGAAAAGGTCCAGGACCTTGGCTGCAGAGCTCTATGCTGGACTACATACAGCTGCAAAGTACAGCAAATACAGCACTTATTTTTAACTTGATGTGCTTTTTAACATTGGTGACAATGGCAAACACATGCACAACAATGAAGTTAGTGACCACATTAGGATGATGTATACCTAATGATTTCGGGCCAAATTGCCATTCCTGCGTTATTCCCATTGACACAATTAAAACAAATCTGACAACCGCTTCATTTACATACATGCAATGTTTTACAGCCGCTGTCACCCCTTTGTAAGAAGATAAATATGACATCAAGTGAGATGTGCTTTTGCTTATTAAATAAATGAGACACGCTTGAATGATTAGGCTTAATGCATGAGCATGTCAGTGTTTCCCCTAGGATGGAGTCATAGCAGCGGTGCTAAGGCACGTGGGCTCAGCATAATGTGAGCGCGGAGCGCTTGGAATTTTTTTGTGCACGTGCGAAGTGCGGCCCGCAAAGTGCGGCCCGCCAATTTGTTTCTATGTCTCTGCCAGCACAAGAAAGGCTCTTGAGGCCTAGTACCAGCTCTGGTTATAGCCAATTTGCTGCCCTAGGTGAGATTTTATATATAAAGAATAAATGAAAAATCTCTACAAATGACAAATACACTACAAAAACAGAAACTTATTGACATAGGTAATATACGTCAAAATGGCTTCACATGTATTCAGTATAGTATGGACATGTTTGAATTGGGCGGTGGACGTCACATCCTCTAGGGGGGTCCGGAGGTATGAACATTTTAAACAAATAAATGTAACTTATTTGATTTTTGTTGTTCATTCATATCTTATTTGACCTAGTTAACATTTATTTATTCATGCTTATTTTTGTATCTCTCCAACTTTACTGTCCTGTAGTAAACATTGGAATGATTTCAAACCTGTTTTTATTTATCCTAATAATTATAAAGGAGTGCCTTGGAAATATGTGTTTACATAATTTGTGGTCAAGACGTTTGAGACCCTCTGAGATCACTTAGACTAAAATTAACTATCTTAACACTCAGAGTCTTTTACCTCACTGAGTTTCTCAGTCTGACAGGAGAGCTCTCCTCCACCCTGGTTGTAGAAACATCTACTTCTTATATCTGTTAGCGCAGCTAGCACCAGATTCAAATAACAACAGCGCCGGTACCGGTGCGCTCTCTCTCTCTCTCCCTCGCTCGCTCGCTCCCACGCTCACACTTTGGCTGTGAGCTGCGGGCGCCTGATAAGCCAACATCCCCCACTTTCATCACTTACAGCGGCCATCGTACAGGGCAAATGAAAAGTTCAACCGGGGTGAAAAGGGTGTTATATTTACTTAATTATGAATGTTGTTACACCGAGGGCTGAAAATTAGGATGAGCACCAACGGTAAAAAAAATGTTTCCCCTCCGAGAGCTGTCAGCGCAGCGCCACCCAGATCTGGCGCCCTAGGCAACCGCCTATGCCAAAAATGTCTATGCCTATGCCAAAAATCGGCCCTGCCTAGTGCATAGAGTGGCAATGTCTCAAGATTTAGCAAAAATACACCTTTATTGAACATACAGTAACACAAATACTACTAATCCACATACAAACAATAACAAATTAATTTTTGTTTGGGTACCTGGCTGGGGCCCCCTAGCAGCTATTTGTATATCAACCCAGTCTCACGGCATTTCGTGTTCACCAACACGATTTTTAATCTATTGATTCGTGTTCACCAACACGATTTGCCCCTTTTTTTCGTGTTGCACAGCACGATTTTAAAAGCAATGTATTTCTACTGCCTGCAGCACGTCTTTTTCTCCGGTCGGGTCGAGGAAGACCGGAAGCTGTGTGGTTCATAAAAACATGTTCTTACTCAATATCAAGCCACAGTTATTGCTTTTATTTGAAATTGTATCATCTCTGACTTTTGTTGCCGTCTGTGAGGAAAATAAATGGGGCTCAGAGCCTCAGGATACTGAAATCTGTATTTTTTAAATCTTTTTTTCCTTCTAATTTGTTATTCTTTTCAAAATAACACACTGTTATTTACTCACCAATAACACTCAATTATCCTTGCTTTTATTTATTGGTTGAATTCCATAATCTCTGGCTTTTGTTGGCGTCCGTCAGGAACTGAATTTCAAAATAAAAATAACCGGAAACAGAAGTAGGCATTTCCAGCGATTACCCAAGATCCTCAGCTATGGTTTTAAGCTCGCTTATTAGATGTTTTAGCCGCAATGCATGCTGGGATTTGGTGTTTATATGATATGAAATCCGGAAAACATTTTAAAAGAATAAAATAATACTTAATTCCGAGTGTTCTTATTTTTCTTTTTGAAAGTCATTACATAACGGCATTGTAATACACGGTTCGGATGCATTGTATATTACAGATCTGCCGTAGTTCTTTATTTATAGAGCCCTGATGAGAAGACCTTTGGAAAAACTGAGAAAATGCCGCCAAAACTGAATACTTGACGTGGATCATAAATATATTCAACAATTAAACAACATCTTCAATTGCTCTTCACACAATACGTCTCCTTGCAGTATCAACACTAATTCGGCTGACTTTTACATTTGATCTAATTCACAGATAATTCACAGATATTCACACCATAACGGTGCACAGCTGATATAAAAGGACTGTAGTTTTTAAAGATATTACTTATTTTCTTTGAATAGTAGAGCAATATGCTGTAAAATTATGATATAACACATACAAAAAATAATGTACTCTTAATATTTTTTTCATCAAATATTATTTGAATATTTGAATAAAAATATGAAGACTAGCCTACATACTTTCATAGGGGGAAAGTAGAAGGTCTGTGATAGAAATATAGAATATAAAAAATCAAGAAGATACTATAAGTGATCTCTACAATAAAACAGTTTTGTGCAGGATGTACAAAGATATTAATAGGAAGAGGTGCAAAACAGAAAAACAAATTAACCTTTATTTAAACATTAAATAACAGATTAAGGTCTTCTTTAAATAAGAAAAAAACTTTGGGGGTATCTATCTACAGATAAATATGAAGCCTGACAAAGTACTTAACGTCTAATATATTGCTTTCCTGCAATGTTAACTATGTTGAAGCACTTATTTTAACTGATATGATACATATGAATTATACTCTTATGTATGTAGATAGAATAAGAAATGTGCAGAATATGAATATGTTTAATGGTGGAGGTACACGCATATTGATAGATGTCACTGTTGAGGAACCTGTGACCCAAGTGTTTCATTCATTGCATAACTACACCGTAGTTGTGTATATGATATGTCAATAAACCTTTGCAAATCTTGAAAGGGATTTGCAAAATAGCCATAATATACACTCTTTAATTAACTATTAGTAGAGAATAACGAGTAATGAATATACTTTATTACTCGTTTCCATTCATGTCAATTGCAGATACATGTTTAGTCTTCTCAAGCACCAACTATCAAATATCTCTCCTGATTGTTGGCACTTGACAATCACCTTACTGTACCTGAATTGTACTCAGGTCACGTGTAACGAAAGTCTGATTTAAGGGTTGTTTATATTTCAATAATTAATCAGAATCTGCAAGGGAAAAACGAAAACGTTCAGTAGAGACGTCCCATAGAACATTTTGCGAAACACAATAGCCAGCATGTGTAGTTCTGGGGGGGCGTTCGATTCCAGTTTTGGATAGTCTGGCGTGGTTTCGTTCCATTTCACACAGCTGTTTGACGCTCTGCGTAACCTTACGGGGACTGTAGTCCTAAACTATAGCTGGGGATTATGGGTAGTGTAGTGTCTTCGGCCATCCTAAACTCAGAAATGTTGACAATCGCGATGACGCTCGAAATGTCCCTTATAGGCCTACGTCTGTTTCCGGTTATTTTTATTTTGAAATTCCGTTCCTGACGGACGCCAAAAAAGCCCTGAGATTATGGAATTAAACCAATAAATAAAAGCAAGGATAATTGTGTGTTATTGGTGAGTAAATAACAGTGTGTTATTTTGAAAAGAATAACGAATTAGAAATACAGATTTCCGTATTCTGAGGCTCTGAGCCCCATTTATTGTCTGAGCCCCATTTATTTTCCTCACAGACGGCAACAAAAGTCCGAAATTATATGATTTAAAATAAAAGCAATAATTGTGGCTTGATATTGAGTAAGAACATGGTTTTATGAACCACACAGCTTCCGGTCTTCCACGACCCGACCGGAGAAAAAGACGTGCTGCAGGCAATAGAAATACATTGCTTTTAAAATCGTGCTGTGCAACACGAAAAAAAGGGGCAGATCGTGTTGGTGAACACAAATCAATAGATTAAAAATCGTGTTGGTGAACACGAAATGCCGTAAGACTAGGTTGTGTATATAGGGGAAACACTGCATGTATGTCAACACCCTCAACATTCATGTATAGATCAAGTAAAGATTATGGGACAGAGTCAAAAACTGTCTCCAGTAAGAGGTCACTTTTGAACCTCTGTTGTGGGCAAGTGATTGTATATATCATATTTGACATCTGCCAGCTAATGGAAGCATACAGTATTAGGCCGCAAGGTGAACCTCGAAAAGTCCTCTAGAAAAGAAATCCCGCTCCACAGAAGTGGAACTACACAATCTTTAGTTCATAAAAAAGAACGAGTCATGCTTATCCACCAAAAAAAAGTTTGTCGCTAAAATTCCTGCCAATTCTTCTAGGCACGTAATTATTGGCTGAACTAGTCCCTTCAAAGCGTAATAATATCGTAGTCCAAAGTAGTGCCACGGTTCGTCACGTGATCGTGCTACACCAATTGGGTAGCTGCATATTGTCAACAGAAGTGAAAGATGGTTGCGCTAAACCAGACCAAATGGATTCTAAACAGTGCTGTATGCTTGTTTTATGTCATGTTTTGTCATATGTCTTAATACATCACTAAGTCCGAGGTATTTGCTTTATATACGCAGTATTTGTGAGAGGTTTTACTATCTGGGAACAGAGTTGACCATCGAATCAACATTGGCTTATCAGCCAACTCCAGCTACAAACAATTTCCCCACGGGAATTAATAAAGTATATCAAACTCAAATTTATCAAACTATCATTCCTGGACTACCATGTTCGCATCGCTAGGTTCATTAGCTGAGCTCGTGGATTATTCCATTAGACTGAGGACTTTTTGTCTGTCTGTTGTTACCCTGTACACGTTAAATGCACTCTTAAAATGACTTGATTTCATACATAGCTGAGTCCAAGAAGAAGGTTAACTTGTTACGTTAAGTAATTTAGATCAATAAAATGCAGTACTTCCAGGCTGAAGACTTTTCTTTTTGTCGCTGCTTTTAATTGAACTATTCATATCTTAGACTGCACTGTAACTTTTATCCATGTATTTTTTCTTTTAATGTTTATTTTATTAGCTTTTCTTTTTAATGACTGATTTTAAATGCCATTTTCTTAATGTCTTTCATTTGTTGTAAAGCACTTCCAAAAGAACAGAAAAGAGCTTAAGAAAGGTGGAAAGAAGGCTCTTTTATTCCTATTCCTCACTGTCAGTGTCAGGGCAGTCATCGTTCTCTTCCTCTGTTTCTTTTTTATTTGCACAATTTGAGCAACGACAAAAGTCTGTGCAACAGAGTCCAGCAGAGAAGCATGAACATCTGACTTTCTCACAGGCAGACTCTTTGCAGCTGCAGTGTATCACATGCAGCACGCTGTCAGGGGCAGGATTTATTGTCATCCACGTGACGTGTAAGTTCCCATCCTCTATTTCCCAACCATATCCAGCAGGTGATGGAGCATTAATTTCTCTTTTGAGACAGGACCTCATTATTGCTGCCTGGGCATTTGCCCTTTTGCAGTGCTGATGGAGGGCATCAGAAGTAGGGGGAATGCTTAATTCTGGCAAGGCCGATGATGCCATACAGAAAGCCTTGTACCAAGCATCATTTACATCTTCTGCTGCTGGCTGATCATATAGGTGACATACATACCGGCAAAGAAGTGCAAATGTTGATTGCTCCAAGTCAAAGTTAGTCCCTAAACTTCTAAAAGCCTTAAGGTAGTCATCTTTCTCACATGCAACAGCAAATTACTTTCTTTTACCTTTGCCATAGAAAGCGCTTGTGGAGTCACACCCAGAGAACGTGTGAATTCCAATCAATGCTGTGCAGCATGTTGGGCATGTAAAAACACCCTTATGTCACATTCCTCATGATCACACTGCAGGTCTTCAACAACATCAACAATGGTTGTTAAACTTGTGGTTTTCAGCCACCACGTTCCGAGAGTCTCCCTTCAAGACGAGCCACCGTTGTAAGCTTGTCCTGTACGTATTCCATCTTGTATTGGCAAAATAATCAACCTTTTTGTGCTTCACAGACGTAATATGCATGTAACAATGTTTGTGTGTTGATCATTTTGACTTTTTGAGACTTTCTGGTGCGTCTGGAGCCTTCTTTCCACCTTTCTTAAGCTCTTTTCTGTTCTTTTGGTTTTAGCGCTTGGCCGACGCGCTCACACATCACTCAGAGATACGTTTGTTTTTGGTACATTTATTTCCAAGTTATCGTATCTTACCAGACGAGGTTGAAACAGTGTTCGTCCTTTAAATAAACAAATAGTCTCTTCTCTGCAGTGCAATGCAGCGGTCAAAAAACCGTGTGGCTTCACAACCAAACTATAACACAGAGTATCATCAGCAGGACTCTTTTAACCAGCTGAGGCAATCACAGCACCAATCAGCCGCTCCGCCCAGCCGTGGCTGCGGATCACGATCACCTGACACCAATCAATTATACTCCATTACATGTCCTTATTCTGTTTTGTACTGTTTTCTACGTCATACCTTTTTATATTTGTAATAAATCTCGTTGTTATGATTCATCAGTGTTGTTTTCATTTGTGGAGGGATGAATGAGTAAATAAATGAATCAATGGACATTGGTATAAGTAAGGCAAGGCAAGTTTATTTATATAGCACTTTTTAACACAAGGCAATTCAAAGTGCTTTACAAAAAATCAAAGACATTAAGAAAATGGCATTTAAAATCAGTCATTAAAAAGAAAAGCTAATAAAATAAACATTAAAAGAAAAAATACATGGATAAAAGTTACAGTGCAGTCTAAAATATGAATAGTTCAATTAAAAGCAGCGACAAAAAGAAAAGTCTTCAGCCTGGAAGTACTGCTTTTTATTGATCTAAATTACTTAACGTAACAAGTTAACCTTCTTCTTGGACGCAGCTATGTATGAAATCAAGTCATTTTAAGAGTGCATTTAACGTGTACAGGGTAACAACAGACAGACAAAAAGTCCTCAGTCTAATGGAATAATCCACGAGCTCAGCCAATGAACCTAGCGATGCGAACATGGTAGTCCAGGAATGATAGTTTGATACATTTGAGTTTGATATACTTTATTAATTCCCGTGGGGAAATTGTTTGTAGCTGGAGTTGGCTGATAAACGCTGCTAGTCAATGTTGATTCGATGGTCAACTCTGTTCCCAGATAGTAAAACCTCTCACAAATACCGTGTATATAACGCAAATACCTCGGACTTAGTGATGTATTAAGACATATGACAAAACATGACATAAAACAAGCATACAGCACTGTTTAGAATCCATTTGGTCTGGTTTAGCGCAACCATGTAGGCGGCCATCTTTCACTTCTGTTGACAATATGCAGCTACCCAATTGGTGTAGCACGATCACGTGACGAACCGTGGCACTACTTTGGACCAAGATATTATTACGCTTTGAAGGGACTAGTTCAGCCAATAATTACGTGCCTAGAAGAATTGGCAGGAATTTTAGCGACAAACTTTTTTTTGGTGGATCAGCATGACTCGTTCTTTTTTATGAACTGAAGATTATGTAGTTCCACTTCTGAGAACGGGTTGAAACGATAACAGGGTTCACCTTATGGCCTATATGGTTGGATGGTAATAGAAAGCATGTTATTTGTACAGGCAGCAGACCGACCTATTGGAGTATGCAGCACTTTATAATGTGATAGTTCGGTGTTTGGGGCTGTAGGATGTATCCTCCTGGAACCATGATTGTGTAACGTAAAGCTTCCAATTTTGCAAAGAAGAGACGCAATTTTTTTTTAGAAATGTGTGAGACATTGTGTTGCGAAAGCCTACTGTATAAGCAAGAGATTTTTCTAAAGTCAATAATGTCGTAACGAAAGATATCAATGTATGTAAAAAGGCTTAGTTGAACAAAATGTGGGCATTACAGAGGTTGTTGACAATCGATAACACGCCGCTGCTAAGCAAAATAATGTATGTTACTAAGGAGGATCAAGGGAAAGAGGTCAAACAACATCAGAGAAATCAACAGAAGTACAATCAGAAAATACTTTTATTTTTAAAGAACATTTATTGACACACGTGCATTATGATAGACATTTTAATGGTCTTTGCTGATTAGACCCCAATCTTGTATATCTTAAGGAGGAAGTGCAGCTGTGAGTATAATAGGGACCCCCTCCCCTCCCAAGCTATCAAAAAATGGATCTAACTGTCGTCTTGAATTTAGATTTTCAACAAAACAGCTTTATAATGTAGTCATTTCAGCATACTTTTGATCAGTGTAATGTCATTTATTCATTTAAACAAAAATAAGTTGAATGGTGGTTCACACGGGCCGTTGTATACCAATAATATTTCAGGAACATGTCTTAAGGCGATACATATGCTGGGCAATTTGGTATGAGGACAGCAGAACATTGCCTTCCCTAATTCAAGCCACTAGCTGGGAAAAGACTGTGTGTCAAGGGTTTCCTTAAGCAATATTTTTAAAATGTAAATGTATTCAAATAAAGAAATATACATGAAAATACAAGACTATAAATAGAATCAATTTAATATAAATAAACACATTTCTACATACTTAAATCTAATTTGTTTATTGACATATACAGGTTATTGTTCTACACACACCAATACTAATTACAGGTATTGTATTAAATAATGATGTCTGTTCAGCTGTGTTAGAGCCAAACATATGTCCCAATGTTCTCATACACATGTTTTGGCCAGGAGCACAAACTGAGCCTGAAAGAAAACACAATGTTCTCACAGTATCCCTAAATGCCTCAAATACCTATTACAAAAACACAGTGAGAAATGCATGCACAAATGCACACGCATGCATAAAAAAGCAGCACATGTGTGCACGCACGCTCCTCAAGCAAATACGAAGTGACGCCTCCGCCTGTGTATGCCAGGAACTTGCAGAGCGCATGCTGGAGAGAGAGAGAGAGCAGGACTGGTCGAGAGACGGTGTGCATGTATAGGCTGTGACATGCCCGCTAGTGCATGCCAAGATCATGCAGTGCCCATGCCAAGTGCAGAAGCTCATATAAGGGAGAAATGGGTACAAGAAGGAAGTGAGAGGGATATAATCAAGATATGTTTATTCATTTTCCCTGTGTGTGTGTGTTTCCACTCAGAAACACAAAGAAATACGCTGACAGGTGCAAGAGTATGTTAAAGGTCCCATGTCATGGCCATTTCTACTGATCATAATTCCATTGTTGAGGTATACTAAAATACATTTATATTGTGCAGTGTTCCAAACTCATATTGGTTTCACATACAGCATCTCTGTATAGTATGTGTATTCACTCTGTCCTAAATGGCTTGTTGGAGCTTCTGCTCCCCCCCCCTTCCTGTGAAACACAGCGAAACCCCAGCCCGAAACACACACCCGCAGCCTGGCTGGGAGTTTGTGGGCTTGTGTGCTCAGGCTGAGTTCCGCAGTGTGTGTGTGTGTGTGTGTGTGTGTGTGTGTGTGTGTGTGTGTGTGTGTGTGTGTGTGTGAGGAAGTCTGCGGATTAGTCCAAACGTAACAGCTCCGCGGACGTAACGTAACGGCTCTGAATGGACCAGTCTGCGGAGCCGTTATGTTACGTTACGTCACTATACCCGAAATACGTCACTATACCCAAGAAGTAAACAATGGAAAAAGAGAAATCTCCAACGAGGCGTTCTGGGGCAGCCCAGACAGGTATATCTCTACAGTAGCCGGACAAGCTTAACGGTCCACAGAATGAACCCAAATACCCATTTCGGTCGACGGGCGCTCGCCGGCTACTCCTTCTGCTTCGCAGGAAGACGGTAGTACTAACGCCAGTTAGTACTAAAATCGACCTCGCCCTTCTCTTCCCGGGAAAGTAAGGTAGGTCTGATTTTTTAAGCTAGCAACACACCTGTTGCTAGCTCGCTCCCTCTCTATCGACACCACGGTAGCGAGGAAGTTTTTTATTTTCTCTTCTCCACGGAGGAAGAAAGGATTAAAGGAGCATACTGCCACACCAGTCAGTATTCTCCGGGAATAAAAGACCCACACCGTCCTTTTTTCTCCGGATTAAGGACAGGGTGGTAACATCTTTTTTCTCCCATATTACCTGTCGAGAGCGGGCCCTCTCCACGCCACGAGGCGAACAAGATGGACGTCCCTCTCCCTCACACCAGCGGAGTCAGGGACTCGGTGGCTCGAATCTGCGGCTGCGGGTTGAAGATCGCGGGCACAGACACACACCAGGTCTGCTCGTCCTGCCTCGGGCTGGAACACGCCCGAGGCGCTATCGACAACCCCGGCTCGTGCGGACATTGTGTCCGCTTCACCGTAAAGAGCCTCCGCCGACGGTTAGCACGACAAGCTAGCCTGTCAGAGCAGGACCCCCCCAATGTCCATGGACCCGCCGGCCGGCAGTCAAGACACGGGGGCGTCCGCCACAGAGAGTGAACCCCTCTCCGTGTCGGTCTGGGGCTCATTATCTGCGATGGCTACAGAACCGAAATCCCGCGCCCTGGCAGGCCGGGACCCGGTGAAGGCAAGACACGCAGGAATGGGTCCCCACGCTTTACCAAGCTGGGGCTCACGGTTAGACCTCACCATGGTCTCACCCGCGGAGGATGTCCTCGAGTTGGACTACGAGGAGGACTAAGAGGACGCCTTGGCGTTCCTCCTGTCCGAGTCGGATGAACAGGAAGAGGACACCTTCATGTCATCGGCTCAGGCTGTAAAGCCTGGAGCGAGAGCTGCTCTCCCGGGCGATTGCACACCAGCTTCGCCCTTTCTGAGCATGGACCTGCAGGCCGTGTGTAAACGTGCTGCGGCCAGACTCGACATCCCGTGGCCTGAAATGGCCAAGGAGACCTCCAGGTCACGCTACGAAGGGAAACATTTTCCCCAAGCAGCGCGGACAGAGAGGCAACTCCTTCCGGTCTTCCCGGAGATGTTGGATGAGGTGTCGGTCTCGTGGAGAGACCGACACCTGCTAACCGCTTACCAAGCGGAGCTCTGCAAGGACCTGTCGGGTAACCCGGGGCAGCCACTCTGGACGAGATGGCAGTGGTCACGGACATTTGTCTCCCTGTCCAACGCTGCGCCGTCCAGGCCACGGGCAAGGCAATGGGGATTATGGTGGTGCAGGAAAGAGCGAGATGGCTCAACCTCACCAACCTCCCAGACCGGGAAAAGGAGGATGTGCTGGATATGCCCATCGTTCCCGAGGGAATTTTTGGCTCCGCTCTAGCCTCCATGCAAAGGAGGTGTGAGTTGAAAAAGAAGGAGGCCAAGGCACTCCACCTCTGCCTCCCTCGAAGGGTCCAGCCGCTGCCTTCACAGCAGCAGTCCTCTGCCCAAGCTGCCTCGAACTCTGCCCGGTTCAACGCACCGGTCAAGCAGAGGTTGCAGCCCGCCCCGAGTCCCCAGCCCAGGCTGTCACCCCCCCTCGCTTCTCGGGCATTCTGCATTCGCAGGCCCGAGGAGAGTCAGCCCTGATTCTGGAGAGAGAGATTCTCTCACTCCTAGAAAAGAGGGATATATCTATTGTACCCGCCGAGCAGAGTCAGGGCGGCTTCTATTCCAAGTACTTCCTCGTTCCCAAACGGGGAGGGAATGGAATTCGGCCAATACTTGATTTGAGGGCTCTGAACAAATATCTAAAAAGATATAAGTTCAGAATGCTCACTCACACATCTCTGCTGCAGCTCGTGCGACAAAACGACTGGTTTACATCAGTCGACCTGAAAGATGCGTATTTTCACATCCCAGTATATTACCCACACAGGAAATATCTGAGATTCGCATTTCAGGGGATCTGTTATGAATACAGAGTACTCCCCTTCGGTCTGTCTCTCAGTCCAAGGGTGTTTGTACGATGTACGGAAGCCGCGATAGCCCCGTGAAGACAACAGGGTATTCACCTGGCGACCTACCTGGACGACTGGCTGCTTCTCGCACAGTCGGAGCAGGAGGCTATTACGCAGACAAATGTCCTCGTAAAGCACCTGCTCAACCTGGGTTTCATAATAAACACAGAGAAGAGCATGTTGTGCAGACTATACTCTTCCTGAGTTTACGCCTGAACTCGGTGCCCTTTACAGCCCGCTTGTCAGCAGAAAGAGTGAAAGCTTTCAGAGCTTGTCTCGCTCATTTCCAGCTGCGCAAACATGTTCTCTTCAGATCATGCCTGCGATTGTTGGGGCTCATGGCATCAGCCATCCTGGTCATACGACTGGGACGCTTACACATGAGGGAGTTTCAGCACTGGGTGGCCGCCCTAAAACTAAACCCTGCGCACCACGCCACTGGCTGCACCCGACTTTTCTAGTACGAGGTGTGCCTATGGGTGCTGTCCTTTCACGGAAAGTGGTCACCACGGACGCATGTCTGACAGGTTGGGGAGGTATTTATGAAGGTCGCCCGGTGAGGGGTCTCTGGAGCAGAGACCTCCAGCGGGCGCACATACATTACCTGGAGCTTTTAGCGGTGTTTCTCACCCTAAAATGCTTTCTGCCTTTCCTCAGGGGACATCACATCCTCGTGAGGACAGACAATACGACCACAATATCGTATATTAACCGCCAAGGTGGTTTGCGTTCTCTCCAGTTACACACACTGGCGCGCAAACCTATCCTATGGAGCGGTATACGTCTCCTTTCTCTGAGAGCGACGCACGTACCGGGAGTGATGAACCTCGGGCAGATCTACTGTCCAGAGGTGCACCACTTTATGCAGACTGGACTCTACATCCAAGGATTGTGAGCCAGCTGTGGGTGCGTTACGGCAGAGCCGCGGTGGATTTGTTCGCATCGAAAGACAACGCTCAGTGCCAGCTGTTCTTTTCAATGCGTGATCTAAATGCACCGTTAGGCGTGGATGCACTCGCGCACGATTGGCCCCCGGGACTTCTGTACGCGTTCCCACCCCTGGCTCTGATACCTCCAACTCTGGGCAGAGTGAGAGAGCAACGCCACACACTTTTTCTGATAGCTCCGCACTGGCCAGCTATGTACTGGCTAGCGGAAATATATTAGCTGCTGTGCGGGCAGCCATGGCAGCTCCAACTACGCAGGGACATACTGTCCCAAGCGGGGGGGGCGATCTTTCACCCACACCCAGAGCGCTTGGCTCTATGGGCCTGACCCGTGAGTGGTACAATCTGAATACAGTGTGACATGAAGCTGACTCTGGCAGCTGCAAAGCGAGCCAATGGCACTCATGCGCTATCTGTACAGTCTTCAGGCACTCGGTTCTCCCCAGGGCAAACAGAGTGTGGTTGAAGCCCAACCCTGCCTTTACTCTAAGGCGGTTGGTTCAGGTACCATATTTGACATTGAGGCATCCTCCCCGCCACTGTATTCCTCCGGGGAACAGCGGCCGGATTTGCCGTGTCCAGCTCCCGTGTACAAGGACATATCAAGGGTGCTTCGTCATAATGAGCAAACTCCTTGTTTCCTGGGCTAACCCTTATAAGGGCAAGTCTGTTACTAAGCAACGGCTCTCCCACTGTTTTGTGGAAGCAATTGCTTTGGGGTCCATACGAGTCAGTGTTCGCAGGCACCCTCGGGTCCGCAAGCTCTTTTGACTCAAGGTCTGGCTGCATCCTGGGCTCTGTCTCTCCCATCCAAGACATTGGTGCAAGCGGCAGGCTGGTCCTCGCCGCTCACTTTTGTCCGCCTCTTAACAGTCTGGACGTTTTACTCCCAGTGTGTGCTCTACCTGTTAAAGTTCTGGTTGGTTTGGTGATTTTCGAGATAAGCTCGTCTGGCAATACGGGAGCTACAATTTCCCATAGTGATACATCGAACGGAATGTTATGAATGAGAACTATAGGCTACTTACGTAACCCCAGTGGTCAGAGTGACATGAAGTGAGATGTCTCACCAGATGGCCCTCCTTGCTATGGTGAAGCGAGAAGAGGTGCTTATTTTGAATGACGCATGCGTCGTGGCGCAGGCTACTTATAGGGGGTCATTTCCCCTGACGCTGACGTCAGGATCACCAGCCAATCAGGATTGGCGTAATGAGATTGATGCTTCTGTTTGCTCCGCGATGAGGCGCATCCCATAGTGAGACATCTCACTTCATGTTACTCTGTGAACTGGGGTTACGTAAGTAACCTATAGTTGTTCTCGCTACAGGGTGTACTTTGAGGGTTTGTGACTCTGCAGACCGTTTACATGCAGAAAAAGCTACATAACACAAAAGGGGACGGGTAATAACCAGAAAAGCATGACATGGGACCTTTAAAGTACACATTAGCGTATACATGCGTGTCATCTGACGAACAGAATAAACATTTATTTTACGGTAGACAAATCATTATTCAACAAGATGAGGTACAGGAGCTGAAGGAGGAAATATGCATGAATCCCGGTGTACATTTTTCTGCCAAATCTAATAAAGAACTACTCTAGCTTTAGAGAGAGAACAAATAACTTATATGTAGCTTTCTCATGACATCCTTGTTACATGTGATAGAAACTGCGAGTTTCTTCACATAGGGAATTTGTGTGCATAGTGCAAGAAAACATCAGGCAAAGAAGGAGAAGATGTACAAAAATAAAGTGTAAGAGATGCAGAGTAATATTAGTAACATAGTTATAACCAGGGTTAGGAAGGTTACTTTAAAAATGTATTACACTTACTAGTTACCTGTAAGAAAAATGTAATCAGTAACCTATTCTGAGTATCAAATGATAAAAGGAATCCTGATTACTTTTTGTTTTTTTGGATTACCTTAATATATATATTATAAATGCGATGCAAATAAATACGAGGCTTTTATCTCAAGTGTATTATGTGAGACAACAGAACTATGTCACCTTAAACAGGAAGAAACCAATACTTAGTATGACAAAAATAACAACTTATCAGAGATTAAACCTGCCTTTCATTAAGCATATCTGAGCTGAAAAGTATTAGCCAACAGAACAGTTCAGTTTTACAGAGAAGAGATGACATTTGATCATTTTATAACAAGCACAATAAGCTCTTTTTAGTTTTTTAGCAACATAACTCAAATTCTAGAAATGTAATTATTATCAGATGATGTGTCCTTTATGACATTGTAAGGGAATAGTTAACTTTTTTTGTATCCTGATTACACAATTCCACTACGTATAACCCATTGTCTATATTCCAAGCTGTAATAAGAACTTAAAAACAGCTTCATCCGCTTGTGGGCCAATGGTACAGTATGTCTTCAAACACTAATCACCTGCTTCTGCTTACTTCTGTGACTGCATTACAAATGCATTAAATTTGCAATATATTTTTGTTTCCCTAAAAGTAATCCCTGCCAAAAATCATTTTGTAAAGCAGTAATGTGAATTCTGATTGATAAAGCGGCTGTCATTGACTAAATTGCACAAGATATTCCAATTTCCACATCGTAAAAGGCAGCATATTTCATCAGTGAGAAATGTTTTGCCGGAAGCTTCATAAACAAGGCAGTCTCCCAACCTCATCATTATATACGGGAGTAAATCTGTCACTATATTTAAAACAGCCCAGAGCAGCAGCAGAAGCTCAAACCTCTTCTTTTTTTTAAAAAATGCTTTCATTTTAAATGCGGGAAAAGTACATTACATCTATATAGCAGTCAATATGTAGCTTTGTGCAGGTAGGATAACATCGTGTTCTTAAACAGCATACGACATTGTATAGGTCCATATATCCACACCTGGGAGCACACAGAGCAGCTAAAGTCTCCCAGTGCTGTCTCCAGAACAGCAGTTTACTGTTAATGATTTGTGGCTAAGTGCTTGGCTCAAAGGTATCTTGACAGTAGCTGTAGAGGAAGGGGAGCCATATTATCCCAAATGATCCGAGTAGAGCCAGCAATTTTTGGCTCACAAAGTGGCTTCTTTGAATGCTACAAACTCAGCACTCAGCAAAAACAGTCAGGGCTCTGAAAGTATGGGGATTTTAAATGTTTAATGATGTTAATATATCATGAAAACACATGAACCTGAACAGAGCTGGTGCTTAGACTTCTTAAGCAGTTGATTAAATGTGCTGCCAGCTTCCATTAAACAGCTAGAGTGCTATTTGTTTGCACATAATAGCTAGTTAGCTTACTGTTTTACTGTAAAACCGTTAGCTCATGCCGGTCACATGTATTGTAAAATGATGGACATGGATTGTGTCAGCTAGAGACAAACATGGGTATTGTCGATTACTATTCACAGTAGCACTGCAAAAAACCCGCACCAAATTTCAGATGGACAATAGCTACTAGCTAACTAGCTAGCTACACTGAACAAAAACATAAACGCAACACTTTTGTTTTTGCTCCCATTTTTCATGAGATGAACTCAAAGATCTAAAACATTTTCTATAAACACAAAATAACCATTTATCTCAAATAGTTTTCACAAATCTGAAAAAATCTGTGATAGTGAGCACTTCTCCTTTGCCGAGATAATCCATCCCACCTCACAGGTGTGGCATATCAAGATGCTGATTAGACAGCATGATTATTGCACAGGTGTGCCTTAGGCTGGCCACAATAAAAGGCCACTCTGAAACGTGCATTTTTGCTTTATTGTGGGGGTCTGGGCGGTCCGAAAACCAGTCAGTATCTGGTGTGAGGGGTAGGGTTAGGGTTAGGGTAATGTTGTGAATCGAGTGGCCTGTGTTCGTCGTCCATACCATACGTCCAGTGGTGTAGTCTACGTGATACGCTGGTATACGTCGTATACCCACTAGAAAATGCCAGTGATTTCCGTATACCCTCTTAAAAATGAGCGATGATACGTAACAACATCATTTTGTGACTGCGCTTTCACGCTTTCGCCTCTTCGTTAATACTTTTGGACGTCTGGAGTGGAGTGCACCAGATGGGCGTAACAAAGTAGGGCTTAACTCTAACGTCGAGCTTAGCTACGTCCGACGTAGTGATTCGAATTTACACCGAGTGCACCAAGCCTGACTAGTCTCGGGCGTAGCTGCGCCTGGTCTTAAGATGCGCGTCCACGTGAATACACGCGAAACAGTAATTGTTGCCAAGCAACGCCATTTTACAGACTCAGAGGACCGCAGAGAAGAGGGAATTCCCACACCCACAGCGTCAGCGATGACTCAAGGGGAATCCCAAATGGCCACACCCCGGAAGAGAAAGAGGGATTTGTCAGAGCTACAGCGGGAACTGACGGAGAAAGAAATCGGTGCTGGAGGGCCAATGAAACTTGTCTTATAGCCCGACATGCAGTTGTGCGATGAACATTAATCATGTCTCCCACAGTATTTTTGAAAGGCCCCGTTCGCGTAGAATCTGAGCGCAATCAGCACCTGCAAGGTTGGGGAGAGCGCAGCGTTTCGGTCTGATCCGTGCTGGAGTTGAGGGAGATCTCCTCGATTAAATCAAAAAGGGCTCGTCTGCCGAAACCTCTATCAGTTCACTGAATAGATGTCCAGTGGGTTTGCTCGATCACGGACGACTCTTTCTCTTCTTAATGCCCTTTCATTGTTAAACATGTAAAAAAGACGCCCTGCCATCGTTAATATCCTTCTTGCCTGTTTTACGTTACTATGGATACTAGTCTGTCTTTCCGATTTACGCCTGCTCCATACTAGGCGTAAAAGTTATACCCGGGCGCAACGCATACAGGGCTTGAGTCTAAGTGGTGCACTAGTCATAACTTTAGTTTGGTCTTAACCTTCGGTTCTACGTCGGACGTAGAGTTACGCCCAGCTTATACCCAGCTGGTGCACTCCACTCCTGGAGCTTCCGTCGCCAGTGGCCTGTGGCCTGTTGCTAAGCAACAGCAACACACGGCTCTGACAAACCCCAAGTTTCTCTAACGTTATCAGAATTTGATCCGTCCACCATTCAAGTTCGCGGAGCGCTAAATAGGAAGCAAACATGAAACGAAAACAGACGACAATATATGTTTTCCGAAGTTTTCCCCAATTACCACTATAGAAGAAGAGCCATGTCAGGTGGCTGTCCTAAAGGTGACAGAGAACGAGCCCGGCGGTCCGCAAATTTCACCGGTAAGTGTGCAGTCATAAACAGAACACAATGTTTATATTATGTCCTTGTTTCGGACACAGATGAGAGCTCCTGGCCAGCCTTGTGGACTGAAAGAACAGGCATCCTTGGTTAGAGTGGAAGGACAGAAAATTAGGTAAATAGATTAGACGACATGAGACATCCAGAGCACACAAAATAGCCCAGGAGCTCACGGAGAAGGGTGGACAGGATTTAGTTGGAAATTTGGTGAGAGCTCTGTCAGAGACTGTGTTTGCAGAGACAGATTCTGTATTCAGAACAGCATACTATCTTGCGAAGATGAACCAACCTTTTACTGACCATGATAGTCTCATTGAGCTTCAGGAAAAAAATTGTGCCAACATGGGCACTAGTCTGCACTCAAGGTACAGTTCCACACAAATTGTAAAACACATAGCAAAAGAGATGCAGAAAAAAATTGTTCACAGTATTGTGACATCTTCAAGCAAGTTGTCTGTTCTCATTGACGAGGCTACATCTGCAGGGCTTGTGGACTAACACAGTGAACCCAGTATGGACATGTTGAGTGCTTTTTCAACCCTCATTTATTGAGGTGAAGCTTATTTATTAATTTGTTTCTTGTTTGAAGCTAATTTGTCTTGTAGCACTTCAAGGATGTTTGCTTGTTCATTTAAGCTGATACAGTACATAGTTTGACAATGATTTATGGAAGATAATAGGGCTGAACAAGTTTGAATAAACTAATGCATTGAAAAATAGGTTTAAAATGATTTTTGTGTGATATTTGTGCAGATCTATGCAAAACAAAGATTTTTTTTTAAGTGTAGAATATGATGTGTGGGCCAGGACATCTGTAGCATGACCATATTTATTGTATATTACTTGAAAATTGCAGTAGGCCATATTGAGATTTTGATAAAAATGTCGATTAATTGTTCAACCCTAGAAGATAAGTGGGCTTTTTCCATCATTGTTCATTCTTTTATTGTTAATGTCACTGGCAGTTAAAAGTCACATACAAATGCTTATAATACATTGACATGTTGATAACACATACCAGTCTCAAGACTAGTTATGCATTAGTGAGTGTGATGGTGTTCATGAGGTGTTGCTTCGAGACAGGTGTCGCTCCGCGATGCGTCGCTCTATGATGGATGAATACAATTATTACAGTATACCCACTACAAAAAAGTAGACTACACCACTGCATACGCCTGCCCATACCATAATCCCACCACCACGGGCCACTCGATTCACAACATTACCCTAACCCTCTCACTCTCAAAAGAAGAAACAAAAGTGTTTAAATATTTATTTGACATCACTTTTGGCTTCTACAAGTCACTGAAGGCCAAACTTTTATAAAAACCAAACTATCTGATACTGAAAAAAAAGAAATTATTTAAATGACCAAATCTGTAAAAAAAAATTGCAAGGTTAAAAAAGGTTATGTAACACCACCTTAATATGACAATTATTAGCATGTGAATAGTGGGATGGGCTGCCATTGATATTGTCAACAGCGTTTTAGTCATTGAGGGTTTATAAAACACACATTCTCTCATATGCAGTGACTGATGCAATCCTAGAGGCAGCTCTGAATGCTTTGCTAAAACATCCCACGAGCGATGGCAGGTTTCTGTGACTGCAGCTAGAAACATTCCAAACAGATCATTGCAGAGGCGGAAGATAGCTGCCATATAATCACACTGTCAGCGTGTTCACACTCAACAATGAACCCGCGTCATATGCTTCTATATTTTGGGGACTTGTTGGGATTCCTATGGTAATCTCTGGATTTCGTAACGGAAAGATTCTACTTTCAGGACTTCACTTTGCAAATGAAAGTATCTTTAGGCAGGATGCACATGGATAAATTAAGAATGTGTTTAGTAATTTGCCTGAAACTCATTCTAAACATAGTCTCATTGAGTCACTTGTTAGCAACCACGTGTTTTCATGACACATAGAAGCTTCATACATTCATGAGTCTTTAGCTTTTGTTAACCACAGACCTTATTTCAGGCGTTCAACAAAACAACCTTCAAGAGACTCAGGCAGGTTTGGTGATATGGAGGTCCGGAGTGGAGGTAGGCAGTGAGAGGCTGGACTGATTACAAGGCAGGCAGGTATGATGCAGGAAGAAGCAGGCAGGTTGGCTGGAAGCTCTGGTGGACGATGGCCGAGGGATTGCACTGGAAACACAAGAGAAACTAGTTACAAAAGGTACGGAATTACACGCAGACAGGATAACTGAATGGGCAGCCAGGAGGATGTACTACCACTGATGTAGAAAACAATCTGGCGATGAGTTGCTGGGAGACTGGAGTAGATAAGCTGTGTCCTGATTAGATGAGGGACAGCTGAGTCGGACGGCCAGGTGAGAGCAATCAGGCCTGCAAGGGAAACCACACCCTCTCCACATACAGGGGATCAAACAGGAACACAGTTTGGACCGTGACAGTACCCCCCCCCCTCAACGGGAGCCTCCAGGCAAACCGCCAGGCTTATCTGGGTGGTCTCTGTGAAAGTCCCGAATGAGAGAGGGACCTAGAATGAGCTTGCGGGACACCCAGCTCCTCAGGACCATAACCCTCCCAATCGACCATATACTGGAACCCACGGCGACGAATGTCCAACGGCCGTCGGACCGTGTAGGCTGGGTTGTCATCAATAACAAGGGTGGGTGGAGGGGAGATGGCTGGAGGGCCCAAATGGAGGGAGGCAGCTTGAGTCTAACAGCAGATGGATTGATTATGCGCTCGATCACATAGGGGCCAATGAAGCGTGGTTTCAACTTCTTAGACTCAGCTTGTACAGAAATGTTTTTTGAAGAAAGCCAAACTTTCTGACCTGGTTGGAACTGGGGAGCTGCGGTCCGGTGGCAGTTGGCAATATGGCGATTGCGTTCATCGGAGCGGAGAAGGGCAGAGCAAGCATCCTTCCAAATCCTCCGACAACGAGGGAGATGGGCTTGGACAGACGGAACTGCGATGTCGTCCTCTTGGGCTGGGAACAAAGGGGGTTGATATCCAAGATAACATTCAAATGGGGACATATCGGTGGCAGCACGAGACAGTGAGTTATGAGCGTATTCAATCTAGGGCAGATGTAAGCTACAGGAGGTGGGATTCCGGAAGGTGATACAGTGAAGTGCAGCTCCAAGGTCCTGATTGGCTCTTTCGGCCTGCCCGTTAGTCTGAGGATGATAGCCTGAGGAGAGACTGACAGATGCTCCATGTGCTCGACAAAATGCTTTCCATACCTGAGATATGAACTGTGGCCCTCGGTCGGAAACAATGTCTGTTGGAATGCCATGAAGCCGGACCACATGATTGACTAAGAGGTCAGCAGTTCCAGAGTCTGTGGGGAGTTTAGGAAGAGGCACAAAATGAACCGCTTCAACAATAGTGAGAATGGTGGAGTTACCCTGTGAAACCGGTAACAAAATCTAGGCCGATGTGACTCGAGGGACTGGGAGGGGCTGTAGTAGACCGATAGGAGCCTGGTGTGAAGACTTGCTACGGGCGCAAACAGTGTAGGCCAGCACAACGGCTCGAGAGTCCGCTTCCATAGAAGGCCACCAGAAGTGTCGTCTCAGGAGGGATAGGGTCCGACTCACACCCGGGTGGCAGGCAAAGCATGGTTCCATAAGAGAACCTGTGAGCGGACAGAGTCAGGTACAAACAAACGGTTTGAGAACTCAGTGAGGAAGGCACAGAGAGACCATCCAGATCCAGGAGATGGTCTCTCTGTGCCTTCCTCACTGAGTTCTCAATCTCCCATGTTACAGCGCCCACCACTCTGGTAGCGGGGATTATGGTGTCAGGAGCTATGGGATCCTGATCCACTGCAAACTGCCAGGACAAGGCGTCAGGTTTAAGGTTTTTAGAACCAGGTCGGTAGGTAAGGGTGAAGTTGAACCTCCCAAAAAGCAATGCCCAGCGTGCCTGACGGGAGTTTAGTCGTTTGGCAGTTTGTATGTAGACCAGGTTCCTGTGGTCTGTCCACACAATGAATGGATGTTCAGAGCCTTCCAGCCAGTGCCTCCATTCTTCCAGCGCAAGCATAACAACAAGCAGCTCCCTGTTGCCAACATCATAGTTGCGCTCAGGGGTTATCAGTCGTCGGGAAAAAAAAGCACAAGGGTGAAGCTTTTGGTCGGAGACTGAGCGTTGTGATAGAACAGCCCCCACACCGGTGTTGGATGCATCAACAATAAACTGAAGAGATGGGTCAGGGTTTGTAAGAATAGGAGCCGAGGTGAAACGTCTCTTCAGCTCAGAGAATGCAGCCTCAGCCTGAGTAGTCCACAAGAAGGGGATTGCTGGGGAGGTGAGTTGGATGAGAGGACCGGCAACACGACTGTAGTCTCTGATGAACCGGCGATAGAAAATTGCAAAGCCCAAAAAACGTTGGAGCTGCTTCCTGGTGGAAGGTTTGGGCCATTGTGCCACTGCTTGTACCTTCTCTGGGTCTGTTCTCAGCTGACCTTGCTCAATGATGTAGCCCAGGAAATCCACTGAATCCATGTGAAATTTGCATTTCTCTACTTTGACAACAAGCTTGTTCTCGAGTTGCTTTGTAGAACCTGCGAAATGTTGGGTGTCTTCCTTGGTCTGTGAGTTATGGATATAAGCAAGTGAAAAAATATGACGGTTCAGGAAAGTCACGGAGGATCGTTCAAGAGCTGGACGACAGTGGGGAATTGGTGAGTCAAAGGGATCAATAGATAATCACTGGCCGTTCTAGTGGGGTGATGATGCCGTTTATGTTCTTGAGTATGCGGACACGTGGGGCAGATTCAGAGGTCGAGTTTAGAGAAAATGGTTGTGGCATTTGTCGGGGTTCGAAGGCTGAATTGCTGAGGGAGTGGATATTGTTTTGATGGTTCTGTTGTTAAGGCTCGGTTAGTCAATGAGGGGCGTTCGGGAGGGTCTTTAGGATCAACGAAGACAGCTGCTAGAGGGGGGAGGAGGAGGGTCTTATGATGCAAGCAGCATGTGTGTCATTTGGTCTGATCTCCTGGCTCCAGGCTCATTTGGGGATAGATAAACAGGCGCTGGACTGGGGAGATGCCCGGAAGAGATTATTGGCAGTCGTACGGGCGGATGAGGGGGGAGATAAAGGTAAGAGCTGCTGTTTGCTGCAAATTCGGACTGAGATAACATGGACGGGCCAGCGGCAAAACGTTGGATGGTCTGTGAACTGGGGGATACGACATTGTGGGGGAGATTGAGACGCAGGCATCGTCGAGTGACAAAGGACTCTAACATCCTTACTGATTCATGACAGCATATGCGGGGTAGTGCAGTTTTATCCTTGGGGTCCCAGTCATTGAGAGGCGTGTGAGGGGAGGTCATGACGTGGAACTGAATCATTTCATGGTGATTACCAGACAGGACGAGATGTAAGGGTTCGGTGACATGGGTAACGCGTGCCAGGAGCTTCCCATTCAGACCTCGAGCATTGAGAGGAGCTGTCAGAGGTTGAGTGGAGATGCCGGCTGAGGCAACCAGTTGGGCATTAAAAAAAACTCTCATCAGCCCCAGAGTCCACCAGGGCAGGCAGAGAGAGAGACTGTTGATTTAACAGCAGTGTGGCTTCAAGTGGCTTGCGGGTCTGGGAGGTTGAGGAAGAAACAGCTTTGCTCACCAGTATCCCCACCTTTACTGGCGAGCACCCTCTTTTGGGCGCTGGGGGCATGTGTCCACGAGATGACCGGAGTGAGCACAGTAGACACAAAGTCCTTCTCTTATTCTCCGGAGACGTTCTTGGGGAGTGAGTCGGGTTCTGCCTAGCTGCATCGGTTCTTCTGAAGACAGTACAGGAGAAAATACTTCAGATGGAGCACCAGGACTTGGGAAAGTCTCTGACCTGAATCTTGCGAGAGGAGACGAGACAGGGCGAGAGGGGAGTGACCCAGGAGATCGGCTGGCTCTTTCCCTACGGTGCTCCCTAAGGCGGTTATCCAGTCTTATGGCTAGCGAGACCAACTCATCCAAGTTAGCTGATTCGTCCCTCACTGCTACCTCATCTTTAACAGAATCAGTTAGCCCGGTTTGAAAAACCCCTTGAAGTGCTGTGTCATTCCACCCTGCCTCTGCAGCTAAGGTCCTAAATTCCACTGAGTATTCGGCTACACTACGGGAGCCCTGTCGCAGTGAGAGGAGGAGTTTAGTAGCGTCCCTACCACCTACGGGGTGGTGGAAAACTTTCTTAATTTCTTCTGTAAACTCTGGATAAGAATAACAAAGGTTGGACTGACTCTCCCATACAGCTGATGCCCAGGCTAGGGCGCTACCTGTAAGTAAACCTATCGTATAACAAATCTTAGCTCTGTCATTAGCATAAGTAGACGGCTGCTGCTCAAACACAAGAGAACACTGCATTAAGAAAGATGTACATGTCCCTAAGGCACCTGCATACCGCTCTGGAGTGGGAATGTGTGGCTCACGTGAAGGGAGAGCGGGCTGGGCTGGAAACGGTGCTAACTCTTCTGGGGGAGCTGGATCCTCAGGAGCAGGCGGAGCAAGATGAGTGGAAACCAGGTTGAGGTGATGTCCCATCTGTGCTACGTTGGCGGCTAGTGATGCAAGGTTATTCATAACCTCTCTGAGCATCTGGTCATGCCGGCCCACGAGGACACCTTGGTTGGAGAGAGCCTCACAAATTGGGTCCGGGCCTGCTGGGTCCATGGTGGCCAGATTGTTCTGTTAGGATTATGTTTTAAACAGGACCCAGGCGCAGGCAATGACTGAAGATGTTTAAATAGTTTATTGCTTCGGAGACTCAGGCAGGTTTGGTGATATGGAGGTCCGGAGTGGAGGTAGGCAGTGAGAGGCTGGACTGATTACAAGGCAGGCAGGTATGATGCAGGAAGAAGCAGGCAGGTTGGCTGGAAGCTCTGGTGGACGATGGCCGAGGGATTGCACTGGAAACACAAGAGAAACTAGTTACAAAAGGTACGGAATTACACGCAGACAGGATAACTGAATGGGCAGCCAGGAGGATGTACTACCACTGATGTAGAAAACAATCTGGTGATGAGTTGCTGGGAGACTGGAGTAGATAAGCTGTGTCCTGATTAGATGATGAGGGACAGCTGAGTTGGACGACCAGGTGAGAGCAATCAGGCTGCTTCCTGCAAGGGAAACCACACCCTCTCCACACACAGGGGAACAAACAGGCACACAGTTTGGACCGTGACACTGACTTTGTGACGAGGGAACCAGAAGTTGTAAATGCTTACTCATTTCCGGGTTTTACAATTATGGTAATATAATAATATGCCAGCAATGACATAGTTGTTTAGGAAGCGAGCTGTACCTGGATACATACATCAATTAATATTGTATTGTATTGCAAACAATATAATGCAAGCTGTCCCCAGCTGGTTGTTTTAAAAAAAAATATTGATTTAGTTTGATCTTATAGTCGGATATATAACTGAATTTAGAAAAAATATTAAGGACATTAGGAAGTGTAGTGGACATGTGATCTAAATACAGTAGGAGATCATCCCCTCTCAACCTTGTGTCATATCTACGTTCCCGTACAAAAAAACTGCATATTCTTCTCGCTTTAAGGTACAATTCCTAAACTTGGGTTAACATTGTAAATTAAAGAATGAAACAAAAAAAACTAGTAAAGGTTAGGGTAAAACATTGTCCGGTTTATAATGTTTTTCAAACCAACCTACATGAATTCAAAAGAGTCATCACTGACTTTCTATTGCTGTCACACGAACACCAGCCTTCATAGTTAAAGATCTGTGTTTGTTTGACCAATCTATCCCCTCCATGTTTGCATTCTTAAATTGACTGATTAGTAATGTATGTGTGAAACTCAAAACACAAATGTAATCATGGACAAAATATGTTCTGAATGAAAGAAAATTGTATTTTCAGATCATGGATCTGCAAATCAATGCACAGAGTGAACATATTGCACTATTAATAAATAAATCCCATAGATCTCAAGAGCTTGCACACCAGAATACTACACTTCCTTGGATCCTCAGCAATACAATCGTCAAGTGCAAAGTCCATCGGATGAACATTTGTCAAGCAAAAGGATAGACAAAGAGACGGCCATGCTTCCATTTTAGCTAAATTACTGTAATTGGTCAGCTGTTGACTTCTCGCAGCACGTCAGGCCCGGTTCCCACATGACTTGGGGTGCATCTGAGATTACAGGGGGCGCAGCAGTAGTAGGTTTACGTGAGCAATAGCGGCCCGGCAACAGCAATGAAAAATAGCATTGATGGTCCCCAATGAACAGATTATGGCATTTGTTATGTTTTGAAACCAAGCAAGTGAGAACATTTCAAGTGTGTTAAAAGTGCAATCTTGAAATAGTTCATCCTGTCCAAAGTGGACTATGGCAAAGAAAAGCACAAAAGCTTCAAAACTGAACTGATACAAATATTATTTAAACCAGCTCATGGTTTGAAATGACAAACATTGAAAGGCAAAATTATTATTAAAACCATGTACTAAATCATCACCTTGGTCCCATACTCTGGGAAGAGAATATTTACTGTACTTGAAAACTGGTTCACATCAGCATGTGAGGTTGACTTTGTGACCTGGAGAACATTTCAGCTGCAACATTAGCTTGTTGATAAGCTTGGGATATGAGATATTTTTGTAGCCATTCGTGGTGAAGATAACTGTGCTATTGCACGCATTATTTGACCCAACATTTCTACAGGCATGGCAGAATATGGCACTATTTTACATGAATATTCTAGCCATTGTCTATTTGTATACCACAAGCTGCAAAATGACCGCCTAACCCCACTGTACAGGCGGGAACCATTTTCATATATCCATGATTATCCACAGATGTGTGTCACTGCTGTGGAAGCCCTTTGGAAATGATGCACGTGCAGTGGCGCAGGTCACGCACACACACAATTAGTTTTGTATTCTATTATTGTTGTTATATTTATAATATCTTTCGCTCCCTTCTCTTTTTTGAATAGAGGGTGCATAACATTCAACTGGGGGTGCAATGCATGCCTATGCACCCCTGTAGAACTGGGCCTGCAGCACGTACAGATGGAGGTGCACACACCTTCCTACACATGCACACACACACAGATACACACCATGCCGCACACAGAGAAAAACACACAGTCAAGCTAATCAGCTGTCTAATCGTCTGTCAGCTCTCATATTCATCATCGGGCCTAGGACATATGGCTGTGCTTTGATCAGGAGACTGTGTGTATATCAGTATGTGTGAGGGATTGGATACCAGAACCCAAGCACATAAACTGTGCAGAGGATAGTTTCAAAGAGGTTGAACTTGTTAAGCCTCATATCCCCCGCACTCAAAGGTTTATCATTGCTTTTAGAAAAAAGATGACTAATGTACCCCTTTTAGAAGTGAAGTTATAGTAATTTGTTCTGGGAATGTCATTTTCGTGCCTGAGACCTGGAAAACAGGCTTGGGGTTAAAAACAGCAGCCAGAGAGGGAAACTATAAACTCTAATATTAAATCTGTCACAAACAAGGCACATTAATCATATTCATAAAACAAACTGAGCTGTTTCATAAACAGCTGGAACACAACAATACAGACTTCATACCTAAAAATCCCTGCAGTTACGTTTCAAGAAAACTGAGATGCAGCAAATATCTTCCATTGGAGCTAATACCGAATAAGTCCTTCGAATATCCCAAGCCCTTGAAGGCAACATTACATAACTTGCCTGAATTTCCAAACTCGCTGTTAAAAAATAAATCAGTTTGATGATATGGCAACACTATGGTTAAGTAGAAAAAAAGGGTTTGCTTTAGGAAAAGATCATAGCTAGGTAGATAGTATTCTTTCCAGGCAAGGGGAATAGAAATCTATGAATAACTCTACAACATTTTCTGTCATATCCTATGTTCCAGAGGCCTGTTTACATTTCAATAACTTAAAGTTCTTGCATACCTCTGAATGAATGTAATTTAAAGCTCACAGAAACACAGGGATGGTCCTCTGGTAGACTTCATTCACAGCCTACAGTATATAACTATATGGTTCTGTCCATGGCAGCGAACCAGGATATGACAAATCAAACACACAGAGTGCCAATCAAACAGATGAGGAGTAGGTAGTACTGAAATGGCAGAAGACATCTGAAGAGATTAGACAAAGATTGGTGAAGAAGAACACAGGGTAATGCTAGAAAAAAGATTGTGATTACGGTTTTAAAAAGGTGAACATCAAATCTAAATCCGTTATAGGACTTCCTGCAATGGCACTGAACTATGGCAAAAATCGTGATGTACCGATATCCGGGCTGACATCCCACTGGACAATTCCAGTCCAACGATATGGCCATTTTCAGCCTGTTGTGTTAGTTTCCAGAAAGGGCTAGAAAATACCACACTGTTGTAATCAACCATAACCTTTGTACATGTCTCTGCTGCAAGGCAGTTCAAACTGAGATAACATAGATCTAAACACTATTTGGCAAGTTTTGGGATCCTTTTTATTGTTCACGGAGCCAAGAAGACTTTCCTTAAGGATCCAGGTAAGTACCAGCAGATGCAGGAGAATATGTTGTAGGTACAGCAGCCGTTTTGGGCTTGGATAGAACCTTAATACATTTGTTTTATCCAGCACCATTTAAAGTTGCTGTGAAAAAAACTTAAATATAACTTGTATTTAACTCAGTTGGGGTCAACCTTTGACGCTCTGGAGAGGAGGCGGGGCTTATCTCCTTGTAGAACAAAAGCAAAATGTGTTGCTGTGATGTAATCATGACATGCATCAAAATGATCTTGAAAATGTTTTCTTACTGATACTAATTAGTACAAGTCATGAATTAATGGTTTGGCAAGTGTATCTCCAAGACGGCATCCAAAAAACATTTATAATGGGCGCTTTCTGATCGATCAGGCTAGCGTTACCAACCATTCTTTTTAAAGATAGCTGCATATTTTATTGCTCCACCTCTCACTACTCTTTTTAACCTCTCCCTCAGCTCAAACACAATTCCAAAAATGGTGGAATTCAGCGTAGGCGTATGTCCTGCCTCTACTAAAAGGTGGGGAGGCCACTTTGTTAAATAATTATAGGCCCATCTCTAAATTATCAGTTCTGGCTAAGGTCCGTGAATGCCTAGTGAGTGAACTAGTGAGTGAACAGGTGTTTTTATGTACAAATGACATCTTGTCTAAACATCAGTCAGGCTTCAGAATGCAACATAGCACCATCACTGTGACAATGAAAGTGGTGAATGATGTGGCGAGTTTTTTAGATAATAAGCAGAGTTGTGCAGCTCTATTTATTGACCTGTCCAAAGCGTTTGATACCGTCGATCATCGCATCTTAAAGCAGAGGCTACTCAGTATTGGCATATCCAGCCTTGCAGTGGGGTGGTTTGTGAACTGCCTCTCAGAAAGGTTCCAATGTGTTCATTTTGATGGGCTGTCTTCTGAGTGGTTAAACATTACTAATGGTGTTCCTCAAGGTTCTGTTTTAGGTCCACTTTTATTCTCCATCTTCATCAATAGTTTAGCTGAACATTTTGATGGAGCAACCTTACATTTTTATGCGGACGATACCCTGATGTACTGTGCAGGTCCTTCCATTAAGGAGGCTGTTGTTGAATTACAGGCTGTTTTTAACATTATTCAGACTCAGCTCTTCTTTTAAATGTTGATAAAACCAAGAGTCGAAGAGATCTTCGTCTGACTCCGGTGAGTTGATCAGCAGTTCGGAATCCATGGTAAGTTGAATGATCTCGTGGTAGCGTTTAGCTTGTTTGAACCATGACGACGCGCGGCGTGAATCACGGTCTGGCTGTCAGTCTTTGAAAGGATGGAGACAAGCAGTGGCCGGAAGTTTTGCCGGATATAAATAGTGGTGGCCGTGGTTCGAGGCGTAGTTTTAGGCGTGGCCAAGCTCCTGAACCTATGTTAGCAATTTAACCTCATTAAGTCACCATAAATGTCTGTACCACTATCCACAATCTTGAGGTCAAGCCATATTATCTCATGTTTAAGCATAGTAATCCTTCAATATGACCCTTAGTCCATTGTTAACTTTTTTCACACTTAAGCACATTTTCCAAAAGATTAACATTGTCACAGACTTCGTGTGTTGGAGACAAGTCATTGTTTGTTTCAGGTCATTTGGAAAATGTGGTTATTCAGTTGGGATCTGAATGAATGTAATTAAACATCTTTGGGTTCAAGAAAAGCGCTATAAAAATATTATTTATTATTATTATTATTACTGTAGGCCATGTGGATGATGTAATTATTTGCTCTCTCTGGACTATGCTGTAAGGTGACATATCTTAGATGAGATATTTGCACTCAAAGTGAACCAGCAGGGTTGTGTTTCCCATACAACACTAGTATTAGAAGGATCTAACGGCCCTGTCTATGTTTTTATTCCTTTGTCATGAAATGCAATATATTATGATTAAGTTAACATGTGAACAAAACAGTATAGTCTACATTACTCACATGGTGTACTGTATGTATGGTTGGAACACAAATAGTTAATTTTCACATTTATGATCAACATTGCTTTGCATTTAACTTTTTTTCCCTGTGGAAAGTGATGCTATATGAAGCTCAGCGCAAGTTCAAGCAGGAAGACTGGATATACATTCATTCACAACACAGCTACATATAATCAGCTCATTAAGGTGTTCTCTTTTAACCAATTACATTTCACCACAATCTCTAGCAGCCAATCATCAAGCTGCAGTCAAACGTTTAAATCGTTCTTATCTCACCAGTCAGCTGTGATTTCAGGTGTTCACACTGGCCACCTCCACCCCATCAACCTCCTTTTATCACATCCAGTGCCCTAATTGCGAATACAATTAGACTCTGTTGCTCCTTTGAAAAAGAAGAAAATAAAACAACATAGATTAGCTCCATGGCATAATGCCGAAACCCGCAAAATAAAGCAAAAGTCTAGACAACTTGAAAGGATATGGCGTTCCACTAAACTTGAAGAATCTCATTTAATTTTGCATATTACTCTCAATGAATATAAGAAAGCACTGCGTAAAGCGAGAGCGGCCTACTACTCTTCATTAATAGATGAGAATAAGAATAATGCAAGATTTATTTTCAGCACTGTAGCCAGGCTGACAGAGAGCCACAGCTCGATTGAGCCTTCTATTCCCATAGCACTCAGTAGTAATGATTGTATGTGCTTTTTTAACGATAACATTTTTACTCTTAGAAACAAAATTGATGACCTCTTGCCTTTGACCAGTATAGTGTTATCAACAGCTCCCGGAAACGTACGTTCTAATATTACACTAGATAGTAAACTAGAATGCTTTTCAGCCATAAACCTTGAACAATTACATTCAATGATTCTCTCTTCTAAACCATCAACGTGCATGTTAGACCCAATTCCAACTAAGCTGTTGAAGGAAGTTTTTCCATTAATTAGCACTTCTTTATTAAATATTATGAATATGTATTTATTATCAGGCTATGTTCCACAATCATTCAAAGTAGCAGTGATAAAACCGCTTCTTAAAAAGCACAACCTCGATCCAGAGGTTTTAGCCAACTATAGACCTATTTATAATCTTCCGTTCCTCTCAAAAATTCTTGAGAAAGCGGTCGCAAAACAGCTGTGTGATTACTTAAAAAACAATGATTTATTTCAAGATGTTCAGTCTGGCTTTAGAACACATCATAGCACAGAGACAGCTCTGGTTAAAGTCACAAATGACATGCTAATAGCCTCAGACAAGGGACTTGTCTCTATTCTTGTTTTGCTCGATCTCAGTGCTGCATTTGATACTATCGACCATGATATACTATTGCAAAGACTAGAGCACTTAGTTGGCATACAGGGAACTGCTTTAGGCTGGTTTAGGTCCTATCTATCTGAACGCTCTCAGTTTGTAAGTGTTAACGATGAATCTTCCACGCAAACCAAAGTTAGCCATGGAGTGCCACAGGGCTCAGTGCTCGGACCTATTTTGTTCACATTATATATGCTTCCGTTAGGCAATATTATAAGGAATTATTATGTAAACTTTCATTGTTATGCGGATGATACTCAACTATATTTATCAATCAAGCCTGATGAAATTAATCATCTAAATACAATTCAAGACTGCCTTAAGGACTTAAAAACGTGGATGACCTTAAACTTTTTGATGTTAAACACGACCAAAACTGAAGTTATTGTACTTGGCCCGAAGAATCTACGAAACAAATTATCTAAAGATATACTAACTATGGATGGCATTAATTTGGCCTCCAGTGAGACTGTAAGGAATCTTGGTGTTATATTTGATCAGGATTTATCCTTTAACGCCCACATAAAATCAATATCAAGGACCGCCTACTTCCATCTACGTAACATTGCAAAAATCAGGCATATCTTGCCTCAAAACGATGCAGAGAAACTAGTCCATGCATTTGTTACTTCTAGGCTGGATTATTGTAACTCTTTATTATCAGGGAGTACCAAGAAGTCAGTCAAGTCGCTTCAGCTGATTCAAAATGCTGCAGCTCGTGTACTAACCAGAGTTAGGAAAAGGGACCACATTACTCCTGTTCTGGCTGCCTTACACTAGCTCCCTATAGAACACAGGATACAATTTAAAATGATTCTCCTCGCCTACAAAGCCCTTAATGGGCAGGCGCCATATTACCTTAAAGAACTCATTATACCCTACTGTCCTACTAGGGCACTGCGTTCCAAGAATGCAGGGTTGTTGGTTGTTCCTAGAGTCTCTAAAAGTATAATGGGAGCCAGAGCCTTTTCTTATCAAGCTCCACATTTGTGGAATCAGCTTCCAGTTTGTGTTCGGGCGGCAGACACCCTATCCGTTTTTAAGAGTGCGCTTAAGACCTTCCTTTTTGATAGAGCTTATAGTTAGGGCTGATTAGATTCAGCCCCTAGTTTTGCTGATATAGGCTTATTTTGTCGGGGCACATCTTACTTCTTCCTTCTCTCTGTCTATACCTGTGTGCTCTCATGTTCCGATTAACCCAGCTTCCCCAAATGTCTTTCTTTTTGGTGTCTATATACGCCGGGATCCGGAGTCATGGATGATCCTGCGGTCCTGTGTCCTGGATCGCGAGTCGTGGCTGTGGTCCTGGATCATCGGTCCTGGATGGATATCCTCGTGGATTCATCTTCCTATTATACACATGCATTTCCAAACATTTGGACTACCTATGTTGCAAATGTATTATCTTTCGATGTACACAGGGCATCTATTGCATGTCTGTCCGTCCTGGGAGAGGGATCCCTCTTCTGTTGCTCTCCCTGAGGTTTCTCCCATTTTCCCCTTTAAACTGGGTTTTCTTCGGAAGTTTTTCCTTGTACGATGTGAGGGTCTCAGGACAGAGGGTGTCGTATTGTCATACTGATATTCTGTACACACTGTGAAGACCACTGAGACAAATGTAACATTTGTGATATTGGGATATATAAATAAACATTGATTGATTGATTGATAAAGTAATGCTAAAGGCAATGCAACTCTGTAAACACTGACTGACTTTTTTTGTTACCTTAATCATATACGCAAATAATTTGTGGGCTGATTTATCCCAGAAATCAATGGGTACTAACAAGAACACATTGTCAATAGAGACAAGAGGATTTTTGTTTGTGTACTGCATCTTGTATTAGGCCCATTAACACAATGGAGATCAAACAAACTTAATGAATAGCTTAATCATAAATTAGGTCACAAACAGGCCTAATTGCTAATTTTGTTAGGAACCATGTGTTATTTTAATTTTTTAACACAATAATGTTGATTATCGAGGAACACAAACCTCCCTCTTACTGTTTGGTGAACACTTGCCTTACACTGGAACTGATAGAGGTTAACCTAGACAAAGTAAATCACTTCCTGTCATTAACTACAGATGACACTTTCTCTGTCTTTGGCACTTTGCAGTTTGTTTCAGATTTGTTCCTTGTGAATTAAGTATGTTTCTCCACAAAGTGGATTACTTCTTTCTTTGACTCTCTGCCTACTGGTCTTTATCTACCTTTCTGAGCTCTCCCATGGACATTTTAACCAACAGCTGCTGATGAGATGTGGAGATGGATGTTCAAAAAGCAAAACAAAAGGGAGGAGAAGTATGTTTTAATATCAAAAACAAGTGGTTCTCAGTCACGCCTGTTGAATCACAACTTGGATTTCTCATTCTCGAAACGCTGCTTTTTCTCTGAGAGCCATTTTGCTTCAATCATTCTGCCGCTGTTCATCTCCCCTCTGGCAAATGGCATGCCAAGCCCTCTATCAGGACAGATAATACAAATGAAAAGCAAACATCCTGGCTATGCAGTCTTCATTCAGGGTGTCTGGAGGAATGAAACACAGAAGAGACAACAAAGACAGAGGAGCTTTTACCCTACCATTTAAGGTTCAATCGACTCATTCTGCAACACCCTTCATGGCTGTTCTTCTGGTGTCCAGGCATGTACGTGAAGTTAATTTATCTAGCTCAAGTTCCTGTTTTTATTTTGTAGTAACCTGTCCCTCACAGTTGAGATAACTTAAACTACCTGCCTTTGTGTGTTTCCCGCCTCTGTGATTGTCGACCCCATCCTGATTGTCCTGTAACACAGCATAAGGACAAAGATAACCAGAGACTGTTTTATCCCACAGGCCAATAGACTGCTTTTTCTTTTATGTATTGTATTCATATTGCATTGTTTGAGGAACCTGTGACCAACGTTTTTCATTACACAACTACACTGTAGCTGTGTAAATTAGTTTAAATGTCATCTGTTATGGTTCCATAACATTAATGCAGAAGGCAGGTAGACATGTCCAAACTTCAGTTCAAATGTAGAACAAAAGCACAGTTGGAGAGTGCTATGTCTCCATCATCACTACTAAACAGGAGTCTCTCAAGTACCTGTCAACAATTGTCAGTGAGCTCAAGTGCCGAACACTGTCATGTGATTTCTATGTGAAGCCACAGGAATGCTCATCTTTCTCTGAAAACCAAATACAACAGAAAAACCTTCATCAACAACCTTCAACACGATGGGAAACCTGTTTTTATCCACTCTGATACATAATCTCCTTGCCAGAGCGCGCTCTCAGCCAAATGCTTCAAAATGACAGGGATCTCCCGACTTTTTTTAAAGTACCAACATGAAGTTGACATTCAAGGTTTGAAGTGAAATAGCTGGACAACTTTTTCAAAGATCGCCATCACATTTGGTCCAAAGTGTTTCCTTCCTTTGTGATGAAATACACTTTGGTTAAATACCTCAACCACAAAACACATTGAGATGTCCATGGTCCTCACAGGATAAATAGTTACAATCTATGATCGAAATGTTGTGTAAGGTACCAGTTGGATATACTTTATTAATCTCTGCATTTGACCCATCCTAGTGTTAGGAGCAGTGGGCTGGCATTTTGAACAGCGCCCAGGGAGCAGTGTAGGGAACGGTGCCTTGCTCAGGGACACCTCGGTAGCACTTGGTCTTGCCGGGACTTGAACTGGTGACCTTCCAGTTGCCAAGCCAAGTCCCGATCGACTTCGCCACCACTGCCCCACAATACCATCCTTGCTTTACATAGAATAACATTGCTTGTTTTGCCACATTATATTCACATTCTATGTTAAAGTACTCATGTAAAAGAGAACAGTTAGAAAATATATATTGATGTTTAAATTAATTACACAAAACTGGTGTTTAAAGGCCTTTCAAAGGAATGTTTCCTTTACATATAAAGTTGGTTTGGGTTTGGTTGTTTTTCTTTCGACTACTGTTTTTAAGTCCAATTTTTGAAAATCACTAACACTAATAATAAGCATCCTGACACTTTCCATCCCAGTTTAGACTGTCTCCTTTTCCAGGGATAAGCTCCAGCATATTTTCCGCACTGGTGAGTGGCTCATTGGCTGTCTGCTGCCCTCCATCTAGGAACGGCATGACACCAGGGTCAGTGAAAGGGCAGGAAGGATTGCCAGTGACCCTATTCATCAAGTTAACCATCTGTTCCAAAGCTTTCCATCTTGAGGCGCTCAATGATACCCAAAATCACCTGTGCCTCTTCACAGAAGCTATCATTGAGGATAAGCAGCTTTAACAACACTTGCCACACACACATGTCCTTGCTGTGCAACTGAATTATCCTTCCTAGCGTCTGTGTATATGTAATGCATTTAAATGTTCATGATTTCACATTGCTTACTGTCTTTAGTGAACAATCCCTGTGCAACTTGTGCACATTTTAGCCTAGGAAATGTACATTACAGTCCCCAATGGGCATTATTCATATCATGCAACTCATTCTTTTTAAGTGTGACTTAATTCATGGTTTGCTGGACCCATGCTCTAATGAATACTCATTATACTTCATCCTAGAGCTACAGCTGTACCGTTTGCCAGACTGCTCGAATGCAGATTTTTAATGAGGCCTGGATGTAGAGTTCTATATATGTAGCTCATGTTTTTTGAATGACTTACCTTTGTGTTATGCAATCTCAACTGTATACCCTCGTACCGTTTGTGTGTGTCACTCTGTGTAAACGTTAGTGAAGCAGATCCTTGACTGGGTTGTCCGTAAAATGATCTGATCCTGTTGAAATCCTGTTGCATTGGTGGCAACAACACCATTAGTGATTAGGGAATACAAAAAGCGGCCATCTTGGCGTGGCTTGCTTGTTGATACTTCTCCACAATTGTCTGTGAGTTCATGTTTTTATGATTTTGTGTCCTTCGTTGTTTTATAGAGGGTGATGGAAAAACACAAATTATCAACAGGTTAGCTAATTTCATGATGTTGTGTCTGTTCAATCACCCGTTCAAACACCTGTTCAATCACCCACTAGATGGAGCATACCTCAACCCCCGCTCACAGCACAGTGGTTCCCACTCTGATGCACAACTTGAACATTACATTGACAGTGTCGATGTAAATTGCCGGTTATTTAAGGAAGTTAGCCAGCTAGCAAACCTTAGCATTAGCCTCTTGAAACTCACTCAGCTGAAAACCAGCTGAGCTTGTTGCCCTGAGGTTTATTCTTGGTGGGCGTTGACGACATAAATAACTAAATGTTTAATGAGTTGCTTTAAACTATTTTGTCATTTAATTTGGAAGGCCTTTGGATTTTCATCTTTATATGAATGGTATCTTATGTTCTACATAAGTGTGTTACTATGCACAGCAGAGCTCTCTTTTTCATCTTCTTATTCAGTAGTTTCAACAATAACTGTCCACTTGCAGTTTTTTACTATATATCCACACAAGATGCTCTTCTTGAGCAAAATGCTGTAGAATAAAATAAATGTAACAGCTAAGAATCAGTCCGTCCATCCGTCCATTCACCCATTTTTTGTGTGACAATTCTTCCTTCCCTTTGTCCTTTCTTACGTCGTAATTCCACCCTTCCTCTTCTTCATCCTCCAGATAATTTCTCTCCACTGCCAATAGGGGGCAACAAAGCGGCACTTTTCAATATCCTGAAACTCAAACTACAACCCCAACAGCACAGTTGCATTATGTTCTCTCGATCATCCTTTATGTCTCTTCTTTAACCTCTCTTTTTTCTTTCTTACCTTTTCAACTTGATATCCTCATCTGTCAATTAAAATGAATCAGGTGAAATATGGAAACATCCCCCCATGCCTTACAAATAAAAAACTAATTAAAATGCAACTTAAATTGAAGATTCTGCTCTCTCTCTCTCTCTCTCTCTCTCTCTCTCTCTCTCTCTCTCTCTCTCTCTCTCTCTCTCATCTCTCTCTCTCTCTCTCTCTCTCTCTCTCTCTCTCTCTCTCTCTCTCTCTCTCTCTCTCTCTCTCTCTCTCTCTCTCGGTGCTGAAGGACAGTGCCATGTACATGCCCCATTCACTTCCATTGGAGTACTTATCTCCAACAACACATCATTGCACCTTTATCTAGGACAGGAAACTATCTGGCATTTAGGAAATATAAATATCAACACGTGCGGAAGGATATTTCTTTAATTTATGTGTGCACACATGCATCTCTCTCTCTCTCTCTCTCTCTCTCTCTCTCTCTCTCTCTCTCTCTCTCTCTCTCTCTCTCTCTCTCTCTCTCTCTCTCTCTCTCTCTCTCTCTCTCTCTCTCTCTCTCTCATATCCTGGCTGCTCCGCGCTCTCTGGTGGACTCTCTTAAGGCACTTTGGATAAAAGCCTCCGCAAAATGTGGCAGATTGGATGTCTCTTATCTGTCCTTCCCCGGGCAGGTGGTGAAGTATCTGAGGGAAACCAGTAAAGAGACGTTGTTATTTCTAGACTAAAGATCTTTCACTCCCCTTTTCTTTCCAGTTATTTCGGCTGGTTTTAATCACAGTAACGGACTATTTCCTCCACATCTCTCCTTCTGTTCTGTCTATTATTTTGCTGAGAGCGAGTGCACCCAGCTTCTCTCCCTCCTACTCCCCCCTTCTCTCCCACTCGCTGTGGAGGAGCACCATAAGAAGCATCTGAAGGCTTCGCGCTTTTCCTTCCGCCGCTGCTCCTGCGCTGAAGGATTTCCAAAAGTCATTCCAAGTGGACTTTCTGCGAGTGATTTTGGCACAGAAGTGCAGTTCGGGATCGGATCCAGGAGGGTAAAGCACTCTGACCTGGAAGGGACGTGTTTTTGGACAGAGAAGGAGAAAAGTAAAGGAGATACATGAAGAACACGCGTGGTATCTTATTTCCAAAGATGTCTTATCGGATGGATTAGGACAAAAAGAGCAGAAAAGACCTGAAGCTTTTCATTTCATATCTTCGATTTATATCTGGATATGGACTGCCGGCTGTAATCAATTTCTTAGACGAAAAAAGGGGAAACCCTGCACTGCAGCTTCTCTAACATCTCCTCTTGATTGGTTAATCGATTAATCAATATATTAACGACACCAACCTGCAAAGTGGGAGACAATTAATCGATTATCTCATCATTAAGGGCGATCTATTTTCCCAATGTGGCCCTCAAACCAAGAATAACCCTATAATAAAACGTATAATAAAGTAAAAACAAATAATGATATCCCTACATAAATGTATCTTTACAAATACAACATTACGTCTTCACACTCTGCAATGAATACATGTTAGAATACAACAAGGGCATAAAGTCCCATAAAGTAGGCTACTCCAAGAATGAGCAAAAACTCGTAATTGACCCAACTATCTCCATTTGACATCATTATAATAATGTAATAAGGATTGTTATAGCGCAAGTGCTTCGCGGGATTCCAGTTTGGAGATTGGAAGTTATTTTTGGCTGCGCAAAGTAGAGCGGCTCTTCCACACCAGTGCCCGGACAGAGACAGGCTGAACGCAGAGGTCTACCTACTGTTTTACACCCAAACCGAAACAGAGACACAAGAAAGGAGGAAAGATGCGTAGCTGCGGTTAATTGGAGCGGACTTGGAGTAGAGAGGGATTGTATTATTTTCGCAAGAAGCGAGACTTTCCTCTTTCAGGCAGTTAATCTCGGTTTTTGTTTGGCAGAGAGAATGACAAACGACCTCTATCCTTTTATTTAAAAGAAGACACTCGAGGAGAGAACCAGAGGTGGGATTATTTCGGCAACGACTGGTCAAGATTCTGCCGCTTGGATTCAGGATTAGTTACTCCAAAAACGCCAGGTAAGAGGATGTCATGGTCCGATTGTACGCACATGTGATGAGTTTACTTAATGTCTACTTGTGTACGTGAGAGATGAATACAGAGAGAGTTGTTATTCTCCTGGTCCGTGGGTGTATGTGAGAGGTGAGAGACTGATGGCACAGACCGTTTTTACGCACGAGTGATAAAGTGTGTCGTCTAATGGCATACGTGTCTGTGCATTAGTGAGAAGCCGAGAGCTGGATTTTGCTGGGAAATCAAGTCTTTATCACTTTGATTCGTCTGTGTTGGTCCTTGAAGTCACCGTGAGGCCATAGGCTGCTCATTATTCATTCACCAAACTGCATGTGTTCGTATGAAGAAACATGAGTGCGCTAAAAGCCGGGTTTCATGAGTGAGAGGCATTCCCTGAAGGGGAGAGCAGCTGGAGCGATAAGCCGGAGATGTTTGTGATGCGGGATAAATACAGCCGAAGTTAACTGGAAAATTAGGAAATATGTTTTTCTTGAGTTCACGTTTTTTATTCAGTGTTCTTATTTGGGATTTATAATGAGCCTATGCCAATTGTACACATAGGAGCTAGACACTCAAACTGAGGGAGACACACTGCAATGTTAAGTTGTCTCTTAAGTAAGAATAGTATGGAGAAACCAGCTCGAGTGCACAAGAATTTGAAAGTACACAAACGGAAAAAATCTGCCCCTTCCTTCAGACTTCCTTACAGAGCCCCTCCTGCAACACACACGAACGCGCACATGACCAATGAGGGCAGGAGATAAGTGTGTGCACGAGATGGAAGGCTGACAGGTAGGTTTCTGAAGTGAACTACCTACCCTGCCTTTAAGTCATTTTGCTTTTTTGTAGTTGTTTCATTACATTTCAACTAAGACTGAATCCCCAAAATAAGTACAGTAGCATTTGGACGTAGCTTTACTATATTTAAAAAAAAACACTAAAAGAAAGGGAGTATAGTCATTGAAGCCTCCCTCAAAGTATTGGCTAAATGGTTTAAAAAAATAAAAGTCATTAAGAAATGGTTGAAATAGTTAACTAAGTAAAAGTAATAGGCTCTAATAAGTTATATATATATATATATATATATATATATATATAGTTATATATTGAAATAGCTAAATAGTTGAATTAAATATATATGCTAAATAATGTTTTAAATGTTAATTTGATAGCTAAAAGGTAAGAGCTAGCCAGATGGCAGAAATAGTTAGCTGAACATCACGGCTTACTATCTGAAAAAGTAGTCTAATGAGTAAACTGTAAAAGTTGTTAGCTAGTACAGCTAGAATAACCTACAAACAACATACAAATACCTTAAAGTAATACATTGTTAAATAATTGCATAGCTAAAAAGTAAAAGCAAGCTGGATAGCTACTTGTTAGCTAAACGTAAAAGCTACATTTCTGAAATAGATCTGAAAGTAATGGATTGATGGTTAAAAACCTTCGACCTAATGTTACATTCTAAATCGAGTTCATAGGATTTAAAATGTGATCAAAGTGTCCTCAACATTGACCCTTAAAATGTTAAATTGATTGCTTAAAATTAAGAGCTAGCCTGATGGAATAATGCGTTAGCTAAACATAATGGCTTAACATCTGAAATTACCAAAAGTAGCCGAATGAGACAACAGTTTAAATGGTTAACAACATAATAGCAATAATGACCTACAAACAACTAAAACATTGTTAAAAATAGCTTAAAGATCACCTATCATGTTATTTTTAGGCAATAGCATAGGTCTCAGATATATACAAATATATAAAAAACATGTATATGAAGTGTTTTGCTCAAAAAACCAAACAGATCACCCATTCTAGCCATGCCTCATATCCCTCTATTTCACTTCCTCTTTCAAAAGTGCTGATTTTGAGTATAAAATTGATAAAAAAAAGAAAAAAGGAGGGGGCTGAGCTCATGCGGGACCCGGCAGCTACTGTCTAAACTAAATACTGCCGTGATGAAACGCCATATCATGGATTATCAAGGACTCTTTCTGAAACCGTATGGAGCTCAAAGGCTTTCTCTCTTGCCGGTTATACCAGGTGAGTTCCTTTTTATTTCCTGCTTCTTCACACATATGCTCTGTGCAGTACAGGTTAGCTGAGTGTTAGCGATGCTAATGTAAACACCGACCATTATTACGTCCAAAACAGTCGGCATTGTTTCTGATAGCAACGTTTCTGATAGGGCCGTGGGTCCACATTTCCGATATTACGTCATATCGGACGCAAATCTGGATCAGCTCCATTGTGCCCCCGTTTTTAGAGATTTGGGTCCCCTTTAAATATTGGATACATGTTAAATAGATACATAGCAAATAAGCAACATTTAGCTGCACTCGTTAGCTAAATGTAAGGGGTACATTTCTGAAATAGTTAATTTGCAGGTACTGTATTGGCAAATGGTTGAACTGGCTTTAAGTAATGTATACATTGTTAAAACTTCCAACTTAATATGACACTAAGTGTTGATTATATTAATGAGAACTGTGACCAAAGTGTCCTCAACATTGACCCTTCAAATGTATGAAAACTGCATTATATTGTAACAATGTCCATTATCATGAAGAGTTCATATCCTAACATGTTACTAGTTTGGAAGTTAACTCGGTTCAAAACCACTGCACTAAGACATGTTTACTGTCCCTTCAAAAAGTGTCTGATCGGCCTGTTCAGTAATCTATCCATGCTTTCACATAAACTAATCTGCTTAATCATGCTCCATATATAACCAAAACCCTATAGACCGTTAACAAGAGTTACGTTTGAATGCATGTGTACAAACGTAGTCTCACACTGTGATTATATAAATAACAAAGCTGTGACATTATGCTCCAAGAATCCCATTGAGCCGGTCGAAGCACCTTTGGGTGAAAGGGTGCCGTTTTGGTTCCACTGTATAATTTTCCCATTTGTTCAAGTCTTCTCACACACAGACGCCGTTTGTCTGAGTGCTTTACAGCCCAGCAGGTGCTTTCTCTCCCTCCATTCCTCCCTCTCTTTTTGTATCTCTGTGAGTGTGCGTAAAGAGAAAGAGAGATTGTGTGTTTGTGCAACGACAGAAAGAAAGTGTGCGTTTGTAGTGTAATGGTGTGTGTGTGAGAGGAAGACAGAGTGGATGTGTGTATGCCTGTGCTACACTGCAACAGCAGGGCTTTCACACACACACCTACGCACACAGGGAAGCGAGGGGTTTAATTATCTGGGCTGTTTAGCGACAAGGTGCGCATCAATCGTCAGATTGGAGGGGGAGCAGACACCCATCGGGGGCTGCAGGTGTGTGTGTGTGTGGTGTGTGTGTGTGTGTGTGTGTGTGTGTGTGTGTGTTGATTTATAGTGTTAAGCTGCTGTCCTATAGATCTGACCAGTAGGTAGATGGACTGGCAGCAGAATGACTCCGTCACACCGAACAACATCGGCCATCTATTACAGGATGGGGAGGGGAGGGGGAGTGTACAGCAGGAATGGAGCGATAAGAAAGGATTAGAGAAAGAGAGAAGGCTAGTGTTCAAAGTATTCAGATCCTTTACTTATGTTAGACCTTCAGTACACTTCCCCAATTCATATTTACCATTGAGACAATTCTTTTTCGTATTAGAATTTTTCTAAAGAATGCAAATAATGTGCAATCTCAATAAATGTGTGCTAATTTGCCAATTATTTTCATAACAGACATCTGACAGTTGGAGTAAAAATCCTTGACATATAGAGTTAAAGGTTTTTGCAGTGGGTATTTTCGATATATCTTTGTATCTCTCAATAATGCAATACTACTGTTATAAAAAATACTTTTTTTGCCATGTTTTTAGGGATAGAATGTGATATGTGGAGAGATTACTTGCTTTGAGTAAGAAAAACATTTTGAGAGATGTGGATATGTTTGTACTAAATGTTGGTGAATGAGGTGAATGAGGTGAATATGGATAACATATTGAAACTTCCCCAGTTGATTACTGACATTAAGAAAACATGTATTTTTTTATTCAAGCATTTTCTAATGCTAACTTTAAGCAAGTTAAGTATAAATCTACAAACACAAATTGACAAAGTTACAGAAATCTGAAAGCTGGATAAAGCTTGTTTCAAGATTCTTTTTTAATTTATTTGTCGATTTTAATTGAAGGTTTTTACAGCGGGGAATTTGGATGCATCATTTATCACGCCACAAATGTTTATGTATATTTGTATCACTTTATAAAGCAGAACATACAGACAGAGTAAGTGGAGGTGTCTTGCTTGCTCAACAGTATCATAAACATGTGGCTTAAAACCGGATAAAAAGTCACTTTACTACTTTTTATTTTATTTACGAGCTTATGGCATTCAACGACAATGCGCTAAGTTATCACCATTAAAGGTGACCAAATCAATGCAAAGTTAAGTTAATTAAAATTACAGCTCTCCTTGAGTTTTATGATTTGTGTAAACAACTCAATATAAAGGAATCATAAGTCTACTCCTTGTTACACAATTGAATGTGAAAATATAACATTTGTATTCGAAAAATTCTCCTTTTAGAATCCCGCTAAAGTAAATGTACATAAAGATGTATTCTAAAATGACTAAATGTGATATATACAGTAGATCACATTACTGCTGGGTGTGGTCTGTGATGTCACACCTGTACATCACTGCAGCAAGGTGAGCAAACCAAACCACTGGAGGTCAGCAAAAACAAGACTGTAATTGGCTGGTAAGTTACTCTTTAAGAACAATGAGGTTGTTGATTAAATGTTCTTCCATCAGGGAGGACTGAACATCAAAGAGACGAAAAAAGAAGGCAGGAAATAGAGTAGGAAATGGCAGAGGGGACATAAACAAGGAAGAAGAAAGGGAGAAAGGGACGAGGAGAAACATTAGCAAGGGAGATGCTTCTGTTTTCTCTATTATAATTGCTCCGTGGTAAAACTAATCCATTTTGTACCCCGGCGCTCCTGTGATATACCGAATCCCTAAGCCATTGAAGTGTAGTGAACCAAATAAAAAATATAAAGTTCCTTCAAATATTTGAATCTTCCTTCCTGAGTGATCATCATACGAGTAAAAAACATCTCAGTGTAACTGCTGTGAAGCCGTATAGTTGATGTTTATTGATTTTTAAAACAATTACACACTCTAAAAACGAATTCAGGCGACCTTTCACCTCCACTTCATTAAATGCATGGTTGCAAGATAAAAATGTGAGTTCATTGATTTAGATAAACATTTTTAGTTGCAAACATTAATTTATAAGTTGTGTTGACGTAATCATGTTGGTAATTACATCAACTTAATATTGTGTGTAATTTGAACTCTGATTTCTGCATTAATTGACTTCAAACTAAATTAAAGTTGTAGTAAGTTATGCAATTGGCTTGATAACTTAATTGTTCTACACCTTGAGTTAAGGATTTCAAGTCCACTCCCACTTAACATGCCTGGACAAGTTCCCACAGTTAAGACAAATAGAAATATACAAAGGACATTTTAAGGTGAGTGTCATCTGTTGTCATTCAAATACAGTAGATAGCCTTGTAGTTGCACTGTATAGGCAAATTGCTGTTTGACCAAAATTAGCAGCCTTTGAACTGTGAATAGTTCTGTGAGAGGATACAGAGTAGTAGAGGCTACTGTGAGCATAAACATACTTTGGTTACTATTGTGATATCGCTTTTTATTCAAAATGAATCTCGAGAAGCAGATCAAGGATGCTTCTTGAGGTAGGATCGTTATTTAGAGTTGTCATTGAAATGCAAGTTGTTGGCAGTCTCCCATTCAGAATATATTCATTTAGGTCATTTCTCGTTTTTCCCTTTTTCAAAAATAGCACAATACAATTGAAATACGCAGAGAACTATAGTCATCCGCTGCCTTGTCGTGTACCTTGGAGAAAAGGAACAGGACCTTTTCAAGGAGTTTAGCGGCGTAATTAAAAATCTTGAAATAAAATAAAATCCATGGGCACAGGACAAAAGCACTGCTCTCTGTCAGTTACATAGTGAAGCATATTGCACTTTTGGTCACACCCCAATCAATAATATCTTAGCAACGTTCAGCATGGATAGGTGTTGACAGCAATGGCATGGGAAAAGAATTGTGTAACATTTGAAAAGTGGCTTCTGCTTTTCACTTAACCAGTTCACATATTGTATGGAACCTGCACAACAGATGAGAAGATACACTAAAACTTCCACGGTTATGATTGACAAAATCTGTTCACATGCATTTAAACACTAGGCAAAGTACTCAAAAGCACCTCTGTGTGTCTTCAGGACCACATTGCCATGACGACACACACATGCAGACTCAATAGGTGAAAACAAGACCAGCGTTGCTTTAGCAGCTGGTAATAAGGGCTCTGAATTCTCTAAGAGTTTAAAAAATATGCAATTACCTAATTCATTATCTCTTATGCGCTAACCTATTATTTCATGTGCTTCAAAAGGACATGAATATCGCCTTCATTAGTGACCGGTCCACCCCAGGATCTGACCATACGATGGCAACCATCGTGGTCGAGGGAAACAAATGAATGAGCAAGCATTATGCGTTAAATGTGTTCATACTGTTTGAAATAATGACTGTTGGCAGTGTAAACATCTTTGCTACATCTTTTGTCAAATGGATGTGTGTGATCTGCAGACTGGTGGCCATTGAAAGTTTGTTTCTGTAGTTTTACAAACACTTTACAGATTTTATATATTAGGCACTGGTTTTAAATATGCAAAGGCCTCTAACTTCGATGTGATGGCAGCATGTATTTGCTGTGTCCCATGGTAATACGGCTAATGTGTTTATTTATTATTTGCGGGGCAATTTAAATGTGTGTTATTTATCTTTTTTTACAAGATTGAAATGAAGCTCAGCGCAAGTTCTTTCAGGAAGACTGGGTGTATATACATTCACTCCGCAGCTGCATATAATCAGCTCATCACAGGCGTTCTCTTTAACCTATTACATTTCACCTCATTCTCCAGCAGCCAATCAACGAGCTGCAGCCACACTTTAAAATGGTTCTCCTCTCTCCTGCAGTCAGCTGTGATTTCAGGTGTTCATGCACCTTATCATATGGTATATGGCATATGGCATGTGTCAATAAATGTTCAAACAAAATGAATTCTCTCCTGATTGAAACATCAAGTGTTGAAATAAACAACTGCAGTTCAAAATAAAAAGTTAATTGCCTAATATTTTTGTTGTGGAATCAATTAATTTCTTTCTTTAAAGGCAAAAACATGAAAAAGCTAAGCAAAAAAACTATTGAATACAATATATTTGGAGCAACTTAATTTATAAATGGTTGTCAACTTAAAAACGTGTGTTCATAATGATGGTAATTAAGTACATACAACTTAAAATTTATTTTAAATCATACGGTAAAACTAGTCGGAACAACTTGATCTTTTGAGTTGAACTTCAAAACTTTGGTTTATGCTACCAATTATTAAGTAAGTGGTCATTAAAAACACCTCTGATTGTAGAAGAAAAGCCTTCTCACTCAAATAACTTTGTTGCTTTAAGACAATTTCATTAGAAGTTGTCTTAACTCAATAAACATCGATGCAATACGGTTGCTTTGATTTTCTTTGTTGAGCCAAGTGCACTGGATCTGAAGTGATACGTGTAAAGGAGAGGGATGAACTGAAAAACAAAACCGAGAATAAAGAGGATTTAACTGATGTAGGAAGCTAGAGAGGGAGAAAAAAGAAGGATGGAGAAAATTGAATTGTTGAGGGAGGAGAGGAAATAGAGTGAATAAAGAAGGGATGACAGATTTAGAGACATGAGGACGGAGAGAAGAGAGAGGAGAGAGGGATTCATAAATTGCGAAGGGGAAGACAAGGTGTAGAGAGGCACGGGAAATATACGAGAGGGGAAGAGTGGCTGAGAGGAAAGCAGGATGAACGGGGGAGAAAGAGGGAGAGGGAGGATGCTATTGAAGAGCAATAAGCTGCATTACTGAAGGTTTGAAATATTGTAGATTCAGCCTGTTTGCAGCAATTATTCTTACTGCGTCCTAGTTTATGGATTCTTATACTGAAATCTGTAAGGAACAGCTAAATGAAAACTACAGACTTAACACACCGTTTCTTCAAAATCAGTAAGGAACCATTACTTTACTATTTATGTTGTATTCCCATTAACAAAAAAACACCCCTCTTGGCCTAGTTTTTAAAAAACGGTTCCTGAGCTTTGGCGTACTAAATGATCTTCCTCAGCAGATTGCATTTGTCCAGATTGTAGATGTAGATTTTCCAATTCCCTTTTTTTCGTGGTCCAAACTGGATTGAAATGTAACTATGTACAATTGTCATATCAATTGGGTAAATGTACGTGCTGAAGACGATCACGTGATATGATCAAAAGCTTCAAAATATCTCAATACTTAAGCATACTTAATTCATATAGCACCTTTGGAAATGGTTAGTGAATTACTGGATCCTCGTGCATGTGACAATGCTAATGCTAATGTGATATCTTTTTTTCCTATGAATTTTACTACAAATGTCCAAGAAAATGACCAATGACTACACCAGTGAACAGAAAACGAGGTTGGGTTTCGGAAAACACGTTTGAATAACATGGTTAAGTTAAGGCAGCAATACAACTATTGTTCCCTAGGTTGAGGAAAGGTTTGTGTTTTGGGTTTTAAATTGTTGGCATTTCTTAACAATAGAAGTTACATTACAATTAAGTCAATGTTAACTTCCCATTTCACTTGGGAAACAAACAGCAGTCTCCTGGTTGACAATCCCTGTCCAACCACGCCATCCTCCTCCCTATGTGGACTTTGCTCTCTTTAAACTAAGTCGTCTGTCATAGCTCATAGTTATGTTGAATGTATCTGAATTGATTATGAAAGTTTTATACAAATTGAGTAAGTGTGTTATTTACGTACAGTGCATTACTTTTCATCAGTACAGAATTACTATAGGGGACAAGAACGGCCTCAACAAACATCCTGTTGGTTTTTCAGTTTTTCAAGACCGACCTTTGAACCTCAACATTCCGAATGTTGCATTTATTGAAATGTCTAATTAGAATGTGACTGCTAATCCTCATTGGACAATGTTTAATGTCCTTTAAGCTAATATCCAATAATGGTAAAGACGAATACATAGGGTTGAACATACCAGCTGCTCGATGAAAACAGAGTTACTATACGTCTTCTGTTTTACATAGATCAGTTGTATGCATGCGTCTGGCATGTGTAATGCTACTATGACATGTGTATTGCAACATTTCAAAGAGCAATTCTGATCAAAGTGATGCCACACAATGTAGGAATCCTCACACTTCTGAGCATTTCTGGAATCATTTAATGTCATGCATACTGAGATGATCAAAGAGTCTTTATTTTTGTGTCATATGAAAGAAATTGCTCAATGGCATTTTGGCAAGAAGCAGACATATATTCAGCATGGTGGTTAATTGCATTTTGAATATCTGAGAAACTGAAAGCACACTTTAGTTATTTATTAATCGAGACTGACTAGAAAAGCCTTGCAAGAAAAAAAACGACTTTGAAAAGAATCGGCCTACTACCTGGAAACTGGTTGAAACCACAACATTTCAATGCAACCATGAAGAGAAACCAGTATCCACAAAGTCATGGCTACATGCAAACAACACGCCCTCTATAGAGCCAGAGCATATTGTATGGATTTCAAAAACAATATTTTTCAATGAGGGATCTTTAGAGGTGCAGTTAGTCAGATTTGTTTACCTTGGTACGGAGCCACACACACTTTTAAGTGTGTGAAATCTCAGGTGAAGAAAGTCTTTATTGTCCTTGATGGGCTGCTGCTCTGTCAATGTTGGTAAAGAAAGTCTAAATAAGCTGTTTTATTGGAATTGGAAGCCTTTTAAGTGAAATTTTACTTCGCTTTTTCAATTGGAATCCATGGAAATGTTAGTCAGTAGGACTGCCCCTTATAATTGATTAGTCGAATCATTCTAGTATAAATAGAACTTGCTAAGTTGATTTTCTTACAGGTGGTTGTGGGTTATATATGGTGATATAGCAAAAAGAGTCAGACCCTCAAAGTATGATAAACTCCAGTGTTTACGAACACCAGAGATAGATGCACGATATCAACCTAGAGCATATTTTAGACACATGTTGTGGAGAAAATGCGCCAACAAGTGGATCCCAACATCCCTGACCAAACCAAGTTTATAACAAAAAGCATACTATAAGGAACACATAATAACATCTTTCTTTTGGCCTTCAAAATCCCCTTCCTTTATAATAAATCTGAGTCAGGTACAATGGTAGTTACTTATCATGTCTTGCCAATCTACAGAATATTCCCCCTCGGTTTGAATTGCTTCTACTTCTACTTTTACTACAATGTTTGTTATATAATTGTTTTGGTGCCTGTAGGTTAGCTCCCATCTCTGCGGAGGTCAAACGCAGCGAGGAAAGTGCCCTGCAGCTGATAAGGATTCAGTGATTCAGTGTCTTGCTCACAGTCAGCAGGGCGGGTGCTGACATGAGGCTTCGAACAAAGATCATCCAGTTGAAGGTTGATGTGCTCCACAAAACCACCTCCGACTGGGGGTTTGTGCGAGGGATTGCTGATTTACAGTCGATTGACTAACTTCAACACAAAAAGTTTTTGACGTGATGAAAGTACGGATGTGTTATCAACCTTGCCTCCAATGGGACAACACACTTTGTACCCTTCAGGCATTATTACCAGACTTTCAGCAAGTGTCATTAAGCTACGAAGTTTAGTGTTTCTTCTCCCTGAAAGTAGACACCAGTGTCCCTCGCAGCATTACTCATCCTGCCGGTCACAGCGTCTGGATTGCAGCTATTAACTGTCCTTGTGTAAGACATTCTGGTCGCAGGGCTCCTTCTGGCGCGTCTTCACTTGACAAAAGAGGCAATATGTTTTAATGAGACTGGATCCCAGAGTGAGAGGACATATTTCTTCAGTGTCCTGGGTAGGAAAAGTTGAAGAAAAAAACCTTGGCTACGAAGCAACACCAAAGTAGTTAATCTCCTGGCTGGCTTTCTGGAGTTTAACAAACAAAATCTGTTCTGCCTTTAAACCCTCAATCTAAACAAGCAATATACTTTCACAGGGCATACCTAATACAATGGAGATGTGTTTTCACAGTGCTGTATAAGGTCAAAAATATTTTTTGTGAAAGGAGCAAGCATAAAGCTTATGTCACCGTATTTGAATTAGATCATTCTACAATCCAGGTGGAAAGATTGGGTATTCCAAGAAGCTTTATGTGTTGAGACAGGACGTATTTTGAAGAAATTGATCTAAAGAACTGGGATAATATGATGTTCTAGATACAGAAACAGAACATGTGTGTGCATCTATAACAGTTCATGAATTTCTAATGTTTCTCTTGTGCGCAAAGGGTGAAAAGGTCTTCTGGGGTTAAACCGAGACCTTGCGTAACACAACACACTAATTTATCTGTTATAATAATTGATGCGATGCTTGTTGACCGTGTATGTATTTGCGGGTCGGTGTGGATGGTGACAGGGGGGGGGGCGCAAGGGAGGATTTTTCCCACATCAAACAGAAACTCACATCAGTAGTGATGGGGGCAAGGCCAGTCCTGTGCCTGTAAGGAACACATCACAGCTCAGATAATCCAGACTCAACCGAGCATGATCTCGCGCACACACACGTGCAAATACTCATACAGAGCAACAATATACTTATATGTATCAAAGGATATCTATTTCTTCATCTATATTCATAAGACATCACATGAAATGTTCATGAGTAAACCATTGGATACTTGTCTTTACCAAATAATACAGTAGTATAGGTCATTTGATCAAACAGCTGACAGTTCAACAACCTATACTTTCTTAAAAAGGTCTTACATATAATGATTATTCTCTCTGGACAAAACAAGGTCACGAGTCATTTTCAGTCATGTTGGCGGTGTAACTCTATGGATCACAATACCCCTGACTCCAACAGATAACATGTTCCCAATATCAATGTCAGTAAACTCAGGACTTTCACCTAAGGGAACACTTTTCCCGTCCTGTGTTAAACTAATACAGTCTTATTTTAGGTTACCCAGGTGATTGTCTTACCATGATCTTTACCTACATCTAACCTAGTAATTGTGTTGCCCAAACCCAAAACCAGTTGTTTCATTTGATTTCACACCAACTTGAGATTATCGCTTCTGAAAAGGTCTTGCAGTTTTACAATTGATTGTCCTTTAAGTCACCAGTCATTGTTCAGCCACGGTAGTGTATCCCATTGACTTTAACAGATAATGTTTAACCAATATAAATGTAAATAAACAAATTACTTTAAACTTGAATTCCATTTTCCGTGTTGCGGGTCAAAGTGAAACGGATGTATACTAAGTAACCCAATCAATCTTAATCCAACCCATTATCTTTACCTTAACCTATTCCAGGAGTTTATTTTAATTTACAATGTTAAGGTTGTGTTTAAAACTGTGAAGTTACAAATTCAATTTAGCAGATTTTGTAGGTGAAGGTTCCACATTTTCCCCCATCCAAACCATTCAATATGGGTCATTTTGGGAGCAAGATGGTGACTTTGGCAGGGGGGTTGGGTGGTTGTCTACCAATTGGAAGCTTGGGGGTTCAATGCCAGCCCCTGCATTCTACATGTGAATATGTTCTTGGGCAAGACACTTAACCCAAAGTTGCCACTGATGGCTTTAGCGGTGTGTGAGCAAGTGTGAATGGTGAATGCTGTCTTGTATGTAAAGTAGTTTTAAGTCTGGAAAACAGTATATAAACAAAGTCAATCTACCATTGACACCAAACTTGTTTTGCTTTAATCAATGTCTGGCCCTTGAAAAAGGCCAGACATAATAGTACATCAATGCAAGCCAATCGAGCAACCCTTCCATTGATTCCACCCAGGTTAATATTCTCTGTGTTTTGCTGACACTATTTCAAAGTCATTGCTGTAAGTCATGTTGGAGGATTTAATATCCCAAAAGTAATTCCAAAGACTGCTAAAGAGCCCTACATGTAACTGGAATAACATAAAATCATAATATAGTACCAGAATTGGAACAATAAGGAAAATGCTTTAGCGACAGTGTCCCGCTGCAAAGCTCTGTTTCTTGTCCCTTTCCTGTTCCAATCTTCTTCCCTTCAGCCGTCACCCCTCCTCCTCCTCCCTCCTCCTCCTCCTCCTCCTCCTCCTCCTCCTCCTCCTCCTCCTCCTCCTCCTCCTCCTCCTCCTCCTCACTGTGACTCTCCAGTTCAGCCTTCAGCACTACCAGTGTGCGTAGCCTATCCTTAGTTGACTTAACATGGTCTGACAGGTCAATCCTTATGGATTCTGATCAAATAGAGCAAAAGTGTACACAGTAGCAACAGTGCAGCCCCAGCCTGCTAACACAGCAGCCATACTATGGCAAAGATCAGCGTGCTGCAGAACTGATTCGACACGTTTATCTGCTGATTCTACTGTGTTACCTGCAGCATTTTTATGTGTGTGTGTGTGTGTGTGTGTGTGTGTGTGTGTGTGTGTGTGTGTGTGTGTGTGTGTGTGTGTGTTAGAGGTAGTGCTGCGTACCTGGACTCACATTCAGGTTCAGGTCCGGACTCAAGTCCAGAGGTTCAGGTTCCGGTCCGGACTTATAAGTCCGGACCTGAACCCATGGCTTGTGTCAAGTTGTGTGAGTAACTAAAGTGAACTTATTGTGAGCTAATTATCAATTGAAAATTAACTCATAATCAACTCAAATTCAAACTCGTCAGGTTTATTGTGCTCCCTTCCAACTTGTGTCTACATTTCTCTACAAAGTACAAATGTAAAAAAAAACTTTTTGCCACTTAGTCTACAAATGACTTATGACAGCAACAACAGTGAACTACTACAAAGTTCAAACATTTATTTCATTTACCAAACTAAAGTAACCAAACAGTCCCTGAGCTGACTGAGCCTAAATTGTTAAAACGTTGCTGAAAGGTAGAGTGTAGAGTAGACTATACGCATTACACTGTTACATACCTACTATACAGTATAGGCTACACTGTAGTGACTGTACAGTCAGAGTGTACTGTACTGTCTGTACACCATGTCTTTTCTACAACTCTAGATGTGTACATTATACAGTACATACTACATACATAGTGATGTACATACATACTGTTGGAAATTAAAATCAATGTTGATATGGTGTAATTTTGAATTAAATACACTATTTAATTTAAATCAATTTTATTCTGAAAAAACCGGAAGTTCACACTATTAACTTAATACTTTTATTCTGAAAATTATTCACTTCCGGTTAGCATTAGCATGTGGCGAAATGCTACGTTTTCAAACCGTGAATTGAAGGTGAAATGACATGTGATGTTGTACACTGAGCACACTGGGATTAGCACTCATTTATTGACACTGAATAACGTTTATCAGGGAATGTTTAAATAACCACAGAAACCAGAATAGACGTAAGTGCTAGTTTTTTTGCGAGTCCAAGTACCGGTTCCTGACGTTCCGGTTTTAACCGGACTTGAACCGAAACTTTTTACAAGTCCAGTACCGGTTCGGCGTACCGGTACGCAGCACTAGTTAGAGGTAGTACAAATCAGCACACTGCAAAGCTTTCTTTTGTCACTTTAAAATAACTGTACTTTACTTTTCATTCCTGCCAACCTTTTTTCCTAGAAGATTACAATTGACCATGGGTCTTTGAAAGGGGGTCTGTGATCCCTACGGGTTATTGTAAACATATTGCAGGGAGGTTGCCATATCAATCATTGATAACGTTTAGATTTGTTGGTGCACATTATAGTAACAAGTATCCATACAATTACGGACACATATCAAATACATTAAAACATTACATTTTGATTATTATATATTATTATATTATTATATTATATTATTATATATTATTATTATTATTATATACATTATTACATTGATGATAGTCTTACTTTCACCAGGGTGGGAAATGTACTTTTTGGGATTCCAATTTCTACCAGATAAACACGGTTTATGGCTGATGAGAGAAGCACATTTAGCAACTTTTTGCATATTTTCCAACATTTGGCTAGTTTTTCTAGTCCAGCTGTTAGCCATGAATCCTCATGCGGTCACCAGGGCTAGCTATGTGCTAAATCATTATTTGGCACCTATCATTGTTGGCAAATTAGTGGCAACACATTATTATTTCTCAGCTTAGTATTTTAGGTACCACACACATATATGTTTATATTTAGCACGTAAGGCCACCCCATACGTCACTGTAGGCCCAGTTTTTACATTACATTACATTGCATTTAGCTGACGCTTTTATCCAAAGCGACTTACAATAAGTGCGTTCGACCAACAAAATAGAAACTTGAAGAAAACAGAATCATAAAGTACATCAGGTTTCATAGAGCCAAACACATTTCAAGTGCTACTCAACTGGCTTTAGATAAGCCAGTCCTTTATTAGTATATAAGTGTTTTGTTAATAGTTCTATCGCTCGAGGTAGAGTCGAAAGAGATGAGTTTTCAGTCTGCGCTGGAAGGTGTGTAAGCTATCTGCTGTCCTGTTTTCAATGGGGAGCTCATTCCACCATTTTGGAGCCAGGATAGCAAACCCACGTGTTTTTGCTGATGGGAACTTGGGTCCCCCTCGCAGCGAGGGTGCAGCGAGTCGTTTGGCTGATGCAGAGCGGAGTGCACGTGCTGAGGTGTACCGTTTAACCATGTCCTGGATGTAGGAAGGGCCAGATCCATTCGCAGCATGGTAAGCACGTTTTATATGCAGAGTGATCTTTGGCCGAAACACGTTGCAGAGCCCTACACTAGACTTAAACCATTGAACTACCCATCGATCAATCAGCTATTGTAATCAACTGGGAAAGAGCTTGGCCTATGTACAGTATTACTGAAATACAGTTGTATTGCATTCAAGATGCAGTTTTGAGCTTGAAGCAGTGGACAAACACTTGAACCATGAAGTAAGGAAAGACTGCATTATATAAAGAATCACAGATATAAAAAACAGAAGAAGAATTGTATCTAGGGATGCACGATAATTATCGGCCCGATAATTATCGGCCCGATATTAGGAATTATGACGTCATCCCGATAAACCGATAACAGTATTAATAGCCCCGATAATATACAATATATTTTTTGGGTATCCTGCGGTGTGGGTGGATTGGGATGAGGGGCGCTTGTTTTTCACTCGGCTCCTCCCGTTTTGCCAGTACTGTGGTGTTCGTGGTTTAGGAAGAGGGGAGTTCTTCACAAATCCAGCGCTCCCTAATACTTCGAACCTGATCAGTCACCTGAAACATCGCCATCGCTACGATGGTGTGTTAAAAGCGTACGAAGACAATAATACAATACTGTATGTGTGTGTGTGTGTGTGTGTGTGTGTGTGTCTGCGCGCGCGCGTTGGAGCTATGTGCAACTCAAGGCATATGCTCGAACCGGAGCTGCCTGGACGCTGCAATCATGTTGCTGAGTGTGCTGACTTCTCGTACAATGTCCCGCTGTCTGCTTCCTGCATCAAGTCAAGTGCTCGGCGCAGTTGTGTGGATAGAGCGCTCCTCTGTTTTCATTTAAACAGCTCCTTATATCCGTTAGCGCAGCTAGCTAGCACCAGATGCTAACAACAAAAATGCACGTAAGGTCTCTCTCTTGCTCGCTCGGACCACACGTACACACACCCTCCCGGTCCTCCAGATGGCCAGTCGGTGCCTGCCGGTGAGCGTGGAAGTGTGGTCTGCCACAAGCGGGCGGCAGGGGCGGGGCTGTCAGCATCAGCTTGTGGATGGTATTTTAAACTCGATGCGCTCTGAAGCTACGGGGCGGCCGAGGAAAAAAAAATACACATGCGTTAATCGCATTAAAATAATTAGTGGCGTAATTTTAATTTTTATTATCGGTTATCGGTATCGGTATCGGTCTTGAGAAGCAGGAAGTTATCGGTATCGGTATCGGTTTCAAAAAACCAATATCGTGCATCCCTAATTGTATCATGTTAAAATAGCCTCTTTTTAGAACAGAGGTTCAATGAATATTTCACCTGCTGAGGTGAAGGCTCTGAATGAAAACCAGCAGAATGTTTTCTCTGCTTGATATATGTCAGGATAGTTTAGATCATGGTCTATTTTTCCATTTGTACCGAAGTATTAAAGGTCCCCTATTATACTGTTTTTCATCAATATATTATAGTTATTATATTATATTACTATATTATTATAGTGTTTTGCTCGAAATACCAAACAGATCACCCATTGTAGCATTACCCATAATCCCCTCTGTCTAGTCATTCTCTGTCTGTTAGATGAAAATAAGGAGCCACTCCCAACACAATGGTGCTCAAGGAGGAGATTCAGGGGATAAGGCATAACATAAGCCCCCCTTCTGAAAAAGCCTCTCCACCTTCTCCTTCCACTGAAGCAGGGGACTCCCCATGTGTTTGACACACAGCGTGAAGCCACGTTCTACCTGTCAATGTACAGAATGACATCTCAATTTAACAGCTACATTTCTCCGTACATTGAGCTTACAGAAAATGTCACACTTTGTTTAGGACCTATACCTTTCTTGAAAATACAAAACAGATATGAATCTTAATATGTCTCTATAAGTCTTCGCTCAAGGCCTCAAGACCAAGAAATGCACATTTCAAATGCACCTTTTATTATAGTTCTGATCCAAGGCTGTTTACTCCTTGTCAGTGTCGGGTGTAACGCGTTACAAAAGTAACGGAGTTACAGTAATGTATCACTTTTTGCTGTAACGAAGTAATGTAACGCATTACTAATGAAATTTAGGTAATTTACTACAAATCTCAGTAACGCAGTTAAAACTCATTTTAACCCCAAATTAAATGGTGTTTTATTTTTTAAGAATTCACCAACATTATCCCATCCTTCATTGATATTGACTACCAGTGAACTATGCACATCTGGATCAGGGACTTCCCCTCTTGCTTAAAGTATGATTGACTGAATGAATGATTCAAGTAAAAACACATAACAACCTGAAATGTTATTACTTGGACCATGAACTTGAACTTTCAAATGTACATAAACAATACACATTAAGCTCATTTTCAGGTTCATATCAGTATGTTGTGTCTCTCCTGGGACATGTCTCCATGCTTTAATGTTCAAAAAGCTCTTTATTTTGCTCATACCGCCTATGCTGCAGCACCTCTTTTCACCCTGTGTCTGAAACCAGAGCCCAGTCTGCTCTGATTGGTTAGCTGGCCGTCTCTGTTGTGCTTAGGGCCGGGACGTCTCTAAGTGGTTGACCGTGTTGGAGCGTAAGCCAATAGAAGAGCCAGCTCGACGTAGTGATGTCATTATGTTACGGAAGTAAACAAAGGAGTCCAATGGAGGTTCTTCAGGCAGGGGAGAGTGTGTGGGAGAGAAACTCCCTCTGCTTACATTCTCAGGATTGATTGGATCTGGTTGCTCTGGTTTCTCTGTAGAACTAAACATGACTCAATTTGCATCGAGACCCTACGGTTGTACGTCCTGTCAGATTTCTGGGCCGTCTCAGTGAAATGTGCCAAAGATCAAAGACAGCAACAACTACATTTAAATCAACAGGGATTATACACATGTCACAGCCACTTTAAATGGCTTCAAATCAACAGCGGAGCAATTACAGCCAACAGGCACGACACCGTCACATCCTGTTAAACGCCAGTGGTGCTATACCTGCTCATTCAGAAACCCATGTTTGTCAACAAGTCATGAATTCAGCTTTGTCACATGATCATGTATAGCTTTGATATATATTTGATGTTTTTTTTCCAATGGTACAAGATGAAATCTCCCAGGTTAAAGTATTGGGATATATTTTGAGCATATCATTTTTTGGCTTCCAATGTGCTTAGTCTAGTTTGATGAATAATGATATTTCTTCTAGAAAATGTCGGCAAAGATAAAAGATTAGGAGGCCTACTTTAGGGAGGACGTGGATTACCACATAACAATTTAAACACAATAATAAGAAACTAATTGTCATAACATGAAGTGTGATTAAAACCAGCAGGACCCAGGTTCATAAATGAATAGATTCCACATAGGCAGACAGGCTGCATGTATTTAAAATGACTTCTCTCTGCAGGTGGTTTTGAGGAATCCAGTGAAGGAGGAATGAAAAGGATAAAATAATTAAAAATGCAATGCATAAAGAAAATATATATATTGGTAAAAATGAATAAAAAAAGTGATGAACTTTGTCCAAGGTTGAATACCTAAGAAAATGATTCCCTAACAGTCCCTATACTGTACATATTGTTTTTATTAACCTTTGTATTTCACAGTAAGTACAGGTAAGTATGGTCACATCAATCCTTGCAGTGTGATCCCATATACTTTAAATTGTTATGTGGTAATCCACGCCCTCCCTAATGTAGGCCTCCTAATCTTGTGTTTTAGCTGACGTTTTTTTTACTGCTTTCTTATGTGACATGATATGTGAAAATGTGATCTTGTTGGCTTTGGATTATAAATTAAAGTGTGTTAATATTAAGAATTAGTTATTTTTAATGGTTTGTGAGCTTTAAGATAATACTGTATGATACATAAAAAAAGTCGTAACTATATAATTGGTCACATGGGCCATTAATCATATGTTCTTTATCAGTGTAAACAACGCAACGGGTCACCACTTTATTTGAAGGGGCACACACATGATGAAGTCATGACAACATAATGCTTAGTTAATCATGATTATTTACAACACTTGGAATTGCTGTGACTGGTCACCTTTTTGGCCTGTTACTTTAACTGCAGATCTATATGAAGAAGACATGAACATCATTAATAACTCAGAAGTCATGATGACTGAGATACCTTAGTTGATGCATTAATTAAGGTATTGTCCCTGCATTAAGTCATGCATAAGATACTATTAATCCTTATACATTACTGATAGTTCATGAAGTACCACATGAATGAATTCATGCTTTTTCATGCATGAATTCATGATGATTCACGTACCCTTACCATAAAGTGTTACCATTTATATTGAGTATCTGGTGACTAACATTCCTCCACGATTCTTACACAGCCTGCTCATTGTAATTCTCCATGATGCCATTCAGAACTGTTCTTTGTGTATGTGGTGTAAGTGTGTCTGTGGGTGGAGGCTTTAAAATGATAGGTTAACCTGTTTGTCCTCTGGGGAACCTTTTCGGTCCCATCAGTGCAACAGAAAATAGAAACTGTGTGTGTGAAAAAAGAAACAATGGAGCCTCCTTCTATCCTCCAGTGTCCACCTGTCTGGCTTTTTCCTTGCTCGCCTCCTTCTTCCTTCTATCCATTTATCTCCGTCAGCCTCTGTATAGCAGCAACAGCTTTATTAACAGAGAGGAGAAAAGATACAACATAGTTTCATCAGACCGGAGTGCAGACTACCCTCTGGTATGTTTAAATGATGTGAACATAGGAGTAGATTAATTTGATGATACTGCAAATTGCCTTCTTTGGCCTTCATGACTGCATTTAGATACAAGCTAACGGGCTGTGGTCGGGCAAAATGCAATTTGGAAAACAAGTTTATCTGCGCAGCTACACTGTGTTGGCTGCAGCTGGAACATTGTAATGCTGAGCTGCACCTCCTCCTCTCTGGCACCGGCTGCAGTGCCACAGTCTGAATAAAGCTGCAAGAATTTTGCTCAAATTGTGTCTTGTTGTGCCAGGAGGTGCTCTCTGTTCTCCGCTTTCCAGTTCTCTGGTCTTCAGGGATAATGTGTCTCAGATCAGCAGGTTGCAAAACAGGCCATGAAAATGTGATTATGAGGTCTTTTAAGTTATAAAGAGAGTGAGGCCGGATCCATGCAAACACAGTCGGATTGAAGTGGTGCAGTTTAACTCTAAGGTAATGTAGGAACGGTGTGTTTTGTCTTTTTGTGATATGGACCTTGAGTCTGAAATAAAGATTGGATAATATGGGACAGATATTGAGTTTGCTGGCAATGCTTTAAATGTGAGACTCTATACGGGTGAATAAGATATATTCTTTAGCTAATGGATATCACCTGGAAACTTCTACAACTTATTACTTATATTAAGAATATTCTTTCTTGTATTACACATTTTCTGAAATGTCATGTTTAAATTGGCAAATAACACACTTACGTATATTGAATACAGTATGTGTGAATTTGCAGTGGAAATTGGAGATAACATTTTTCATTTCGGTGACATATAAGTGTCCAAAGATTGTAAGGAGGCGATGTTTGATATGTCTCTGTATCACTCCATACTTCAGGAAATACTGCCCTCATTAATGCCATGTTGTTTAGGAGAAAATACGATATAAATGAAAGACTTTCGAATATAGATGAAAGTATAGATCTGTAGCCTATACATGTAGATGACAGTTTGGTGTTTTGAAGTGGGACTGAAGTCGAGATGAATGCCTCAGAGTAGGCATATTAAACACATTTTGAGATGTCCTTTATAGATAATAATTGTAAAAGTATCACTACAGGTAAATAGGGTAAGAATGTTAACCAACAAAAATCACAATGAAACTTTCACAGTTCATTAAAACAATATTTCTTTGTATACACATTTCAAGAATGTTATGTTTCAAGGTAAAAACACTGCGTTTAGTAAAATAAACACTTTAACGTGGATGTTTTCTAGTCTAAAAAGAAATTATGAAAACAAAAAAGCAAAGAGATTAGGCCAACCAGTACACGAAAACACGTGTTGTTGGAGGAGGGTCCTCTCCTCTCAGACTGAGAGACTCAGGTGAGCTAAAGGACTCTCTGAGTGTTTAGATCAGGGGTGCCCAACCAGTCGATCGCGATCGACCGGTCGATCGCGGGGAGATTCCCAGTCGATCGCGAGATTCCCAGTCGATCGCGAGATGTGTCTAAAAATAGAACAACAATATTCTGTTTTATTGTTAATGTCCTATAACATAATCTTCCCGTGCCAGAATAATGCACTTGAACGCACCAAAGCTTTGTGATTGGCCGGCGTGACCCCATGTGTGGGGGCGTGGCTGGTGGACAGTGGGCACTCACTGATGTTCTCCGTGTCAACAGGAGTGACAGTCTGCACACAAACAAGACCGCAATTATGGCTGAAGCAAAAAAGCCCAAAATATATAATTTTCACTCCGAGTGGGAGGGTGATCATTTTTGTATCTATTCCAATTCAAAGTCCATCTGTCTCATCTGCAATGCGAGCGTGGCTTTATCGAAGAAGGGTAATTTAGGAGCGGCATTTCAAAACAGTGCACAAACGCTACGAGACGGAATTCCCTCCTAATTCTGCCCTACGCTCCCAAAAGGGGAGGGGCCTGAAAGGACAGCTAAATGCACAGCAGTCCATTTTCACCAGGCCCAACAACAAGAGCAAGGCTGCTACCATAGCATCTCATCGTGTCAGTCACGTTCTTGCGAAACACATGAAGTCTTTCAAAGACGGCGAAGTTGTGAAAGAAGCTTTCCTGGAGGTTGCCGGCGCGCTTTTTGGTCGACAGTAAAAATAACAGAAGCATTTCAACAGGTTTTTGATATAATAAAAACTCAAGTTAGATACCGTTATTAATCAGCTGTAAGTTTTAATTTGTTTGAATTTATTCATTATAATGATTGTACAAAATGGTATAAGAATGCAAACTTAAATTGATTATAGTCCATTATCAATTCAGGTTAAGAAACTAGTGTTGCTTGCATCCTGTTTTAAAGGCATTTATTTTTATACTCTACTAAAATGCAACAAAAAAAGGGTTTGATTCTATTAATTTTGTCTTTTTTATTGCACTTTGGCAGCAGATTCCTGTGTAGCTTCTGATCTGAGTTGTCTTATTTGTAAGCCTAATTTATACTTTTGTAGCAACACTATTTTTATATAATGGCAAAGAAAGGGTTCAGAGTCTTTTCTTTTTTCCCTGTGTCATATGTGGCAGCACTGTTCAATGTTTCTTGAAAACATTACCCACTGTAGTGACGTGTGAATAAACTCCAACTCTGTATCAACAACACTGTTGTGTAACTTCAGTTAAATACTTGTATGTGTGTATATTAGAAATATGTAAAATAAAGGTTCTGCAGTATTTTATGGAGTATTAAAGGTCAGTTTTATACAATAAGTGTGTATTTACTTGGTAGTAGGCTGCAGTAATGGCTACGCCTCTCTATTTGGACTGGTAGATCTCGGCAGACTGGCAACTTTAAAAGTAGCTCTCGGTTCAAAAAAGGTTGGGCACCCCTGGTTTAGATAGTTCACTTTAGTCTTGCATTCACACCTAATAGTCCGCTTCTCGGGTGTGCACCAGACCACAGGTTGTTACATTGTTTCATTTTTCAGAAGGTTCGGTTTGCGTTCACACCATAGACTGTATAGCAGGGGTGGGGAACCTTTTTCCTCTGAAGGGCCATTTCAATTTTTTCAACATCCTCTGAGGGCCGTACAAATGATTGACCTCTGCTTAAAAATCACAGCACATTCATTTGGCCTTTCTTTCATGCTGTGCAAAGAAAAAGCAACCTCTTAATCCAGATATCTCACCATGACTCGCGCATGCATGCACGTGCACGGTTGTGGCATGACCACCAAAACAGAAAGATATGGACACAGGTGTGTGCAAAATGTATTTAGTTTCCTATCCATGTGGACATGATTTAAGTGGGGGGGGACCTAACCTCCTCTAGGAGGGTCTGGGGGCTTGCTCCCCCGGGAAGATTTTTTTTTAAATATTGAAGTTGAAAGCATCAATCTGGTGCACTTTGAGAGCAAAATGAAGAGATCTATGGAAACATCTCTCAAAACCCATATGAAACAGAACTGTAAGCAGATTTACTTTTTCTTTATGGATATTTTACAAATCACTCTCCTTTCAAACAGTATTCTTGTTTATTAATAACAACTTTTTTTTTACTGTCATATAGTATTTTATACCTGTTTACTTTATTCTCTTGTTTTTTGATAACTATAATGATCATATAAAGATGTGCCTTTACCTCACTGGTTGGAGAAAAAGCTTCTTATATTCGTTAGCATAGCTAGCTAACCAGATGCTAATAACAACACAGTTATTGACTGTATGATCAGAATGACAGATGAACAGATCGCGACTGGGCTTTCAACTAAAGACACAGCCACGCAAAAACTGCGGCATGTGTAGCCTACGGACTTATGGGTACTGCAATTATTTGAAGTCCCGGAGTGGCGTTCTGGTGCTCTCCCTCAGCACTGCACCCCTGTCTGATATACCACGTGATGACACGTTAGGCTCGTGTTGTGTTCAAGGACCATGACCGTTGCCAGGAAAAACAGGCACTTGCTTGTTTAATTATTTTGTGGTCTAGATTTCTTTAATTTTTTTTCTTTTTTGCGTGTGTTTATAAATTACCTCGAGGGCCAAACCAAATGGTCTCGCGGGCCGTATACGGCCCGGGGGCCGGAGGTTCCCCACCCCTGGTATATAGGTTCACACGGGCAAAACTCAAATGGACTATACACTTTAAACACAAGTCATGTGCACGGAAATGCTGTTCAACCATTGGTCAGACATTAAGGGGTTAAAATCGCAAATACCGGCAATTTCGACCGGAGGCTCCGCCATGGAGCATCGGCACCTTCGGCAGGTTATTCTCATGCTGCTGTTAATCTGGAGATCAACAGACACTAGCGGCCCACGCATGATTATATAATCAGACAACGTCCGTTAAAAAACATTATACCACATATAATGAGAGACGTTCTGCAGTAAGGAGGGGCGTTTCACAGACGACAGGTGTTCTTACTTTTATGTAGTTGACGGAGCATTTTTACTTTACACGACACTGTTCAACACTTCATTCTGCTTCACTCTTTAAATTAACAACCGTAGATGTCTTGAAAGACTCTTTCGCTAAAGATTTTGAAGATATCTGCGTTCTTGTGACACGTAAATACTACGCTTCCTATGTTTTGGTGCGGACTGCGTTCACACCAGCAATGAACCGCTCCAGAGTTCACAAGCAAGCACTCCGAGACCACCTATTTTAGCGGACCAAAGTCCGGTTGTTTAGTTCACTTCAGAGGTCTCGGACTGTGTTCACACCGACCCAAATGAACCGCACCAAGCGGCTTAACGCACCAGGGGTAGATTCAACCCGATTATACAAGGCTGGTGTGAATGCGCCGTTATCTCAGTGGGTCTCAAACGGTTTGGTCACAAATTATTCAAAAGATTATTTCCGCGGCACACCTTCATATGATCATTATAGTCTATATGGCAGTAAAACAAGAATACAGTTTGAAAGGGGAGTGATTTGTAAAATATCCACAAAGAAAAAGAAAATCTGTTTACAGTTCTGTTTCATATGGGTGTTGAGAGATGTATCCATAGATCTCTTAATGTTGCTCTCAATGTGCGCCATATTGATGCTTTTAACTTCAATATTTAAAAACAATCTTCCCGGGGGACTATCCCCCAGGACCCCCCTAGAGGAGATGAGGTCCGCCCCCACCCATAAAAAAATAGCACTTTTCCCCTGCCTATATGCCATGAGCTAATTCCACGGTAACGCCATTGTAACACATAAACACATCAGAGCACAGTGGGCTCATAGGGAGGGGGGGTGCAGGAGCTCCACCAAGGTGTGTAGGACAGAGAGTGAATACACATGGCCTACTATACAGAGATGCTGAATGAGAAACCAATGTGATTTTGGAACAATGTAAATCTATTCTAGTAGACCTCAACAATGGCATTATGATCAGTGGAAATGGCCATGACATGGGACCTTAAAAGTAATGTTAGCAAAAACATTAAAAATGAATGAAACAATGACAATTGTGTTTCTGCTATACTTCAGATTTATTTGAAGCAAACCAAAATGAATTACCTTAAAACACTACTTTCATAAAGACAAGGGACATGTTAAAGCCTGTCTAAACAAGGGTTGCAGGGCTCTTGAGATAGAATGTGGCACTCCTCCTGCAATATTTATACTAACAGTTTCTGTTGAGGAGAAGAAGAACGTGTTTTGTTTTTTTCATGGAGAATCTACAGGATTTGTTTTAAGTAACTAAAGATCTGTGTTAAATCTAAAGCTTGTGCTGCTTCAAATGTTTCATCATTACAACCAACCAGACATGTAGGGTTATTGAAAAGCCTTCAATTCTGCAAACAGTAGCAATGAGTTTAGTTCTGTACTTTACCTCACAATAAATGTGAGGTAAAGGGATAGTGTCTGTCTGACTTAAATGCATGAACATTTTAATTGTAGCATTTTATGATAATGATACACAATGCAATCATGGAACACATTCACTTTATGACAATTTATGATTTTATGATTTTCTTTTGGATTATATGCATATTTCCATTATAATGAATTGTTCGTCTTTTAACTCTTACTCCACTGTATCAATTTAAGTTACTTATTGGCAGAGATGGGAAGTAACCAGGTAGATTTACTCAAGTACTGTACTTAAGTATAATTTTGAGATACTTGGACTTTACTTGAGTATTTCCATTTCATGATGCTTTGTACTTCTGCCCACCTACATTTGTTTTGATATCTTTAGTTACTTTTCAGATTTGTATTAACGATATGAGATTCAATCAACTCTTAAATCAGACTTTAGTTCCACCTGGTGTAAATCCACAAGCTACCCTGCAGGATACAAAGTCATTCAAACTAGCTGCACCTTTACCAGCTTTGAGAACACTTTCATGATCAATCATTATAAAACATATCATATATATTATTCTGAAATGGACCAATCTGCATAATGACTACTTTTACTTTTGGTACTTTAAGTATTTTCTGATGGTTATACTTTTGCACTTCTATTTGTGTAACATTTTGAATGCAGTACTTTTACTTAAAGTGGACCTATCATGCTATATTTGAAAAATATATTATTGAAACATATATTGTAGGGCCATACCTATATAAAACATGTCTGTGTTTTTTGAATACCAAACAGATCATGCATTTTAGCCATGCCTCATTTCGCTCCATTTGCTCTTTTCCAGCCCTGTTTTTGCAAGGGCTGATTCTGCTTTTGAGGCAGACTACAGCGCCACTTACAGGCCTGGCATATGTACTACAGCGTCTCCAGCGCTTTTGAGCGGTCTCTCATTCCCCTGATAGGTGGAGAGTTGCCCATATAGGCGGAGCACCCCTTTTCTGATGTCAGAACAATTGCAGCCCCATTTTTAGAGATTTGGGTATGGAGGAAAAGAGAGAGGGTTGTGTTTTCTGACACTTGGTGAGTTCTCAGACACACCGGGGACACATATACATGTATAAAAGACGTACAAACGTGCATTTTGCATGATAGGTCCCCTTTAAGTACACGATCTGAGTACTTCTCCGTCCTCTGCTTGGATTCGTGGGTTTTCTCTGGAAGTTTTTTGTTGTACGATGTGAGGGTCTAAGGATAGAGGATGTCGTTTTTCTCATACTGATATTCTGAACAATCTGTGCTGAATTATTTGCTGTAAAGTGTCTCTACTGTAGGCTATTTTTATTTTATGTACAGCACTTTGGCTCGACTTTAAATCGTTTATAAATGTGATTTGATTTGATTTGCTTATTGGACTGTAAACAATTATGGGAACACGAAAGAGGAAGTATTGGCCTAAATATCTGGTTGGTTGGCGACACCAGAAACTCTACATTTTGGTTGCCCTCAGAGAATAAAATCATTGCCACACCAATAGCCGATTTTAAAACGAAATTGGTAGAAGCCATCCCTCAAACTCTATGCTACCGTAAATATGCTAGCATGCTCACAGTTACAATGCTTATATTCAGATTTATACACAGTTAAAAGGTTACCATTTCTAGAATTATTTGAGCATGCTATCATGCTTATAGGTCAGGGGTGGGGAACCTCCGGCCTCGATTAAAGAAATCTAGAGACCGCAAAATAATTAAACAAGCGAGTGCCTGTTTTTCCTGGCCAAGGACAGGTTCCATGAACACAACACGATCCTAACGTGTCATCTTGTCTCGTCTGACAGGGGTGTAGTGCTGACGGAGAGCACCGTAATGCCGCTCCAGCACATCAACAATTTCAGTGGGCCTACGCATAAGGAGCCGTATACAGTACATGCCGCAGTTTTTTTGGGCTGTGTCTTTAGTTGTAAGCCCAGTGGCGATCTGTTCATCTGTCTGACCATACAATAACGCCATCGAAAATAATATGATACAGTACAGTACAACTACTTCTGGCTTTTGTGTGTCATTCAAGCTTGGCTGTGTGTGTGTGTGTGTGTGTGTGTGTGTGTGGCACGAGCGCATTTTGTTTGAGCGAGAGAGAGAGAGAGAGAGAGAGAGAGAGAGAGAGAGAGAGAGAGAGAGAGAGATACCGGGGATTGCTAGCATCTGGTTAGCTAGCTATGCTAACGAATATAAGGAGTTTTTTCTACAACCGGGTGGAAGAGAGCTCTCTCCTGTCAGACTGAGAGGCTCAAATAACCTCAGCTCAGTGAGGTAAAGGCACACCTTTATATGATCATTGTAGTTATACAAAAATAAGAGAATACATGAAAAACAGGTATAAAATACTAAATGACAGTAAAAAAAGTTGTTATTAATAAACAAGAATACAGTTTGAAAGGGGAGTGATTTGTAAAATATACATAAAGAAAAATAAAATCTGCTTACAGTTCTGTTTCATATGGATGTTGAGAGATGTATCCATAGATCTCTGAAGTGCACCAGATTGATGCTTTTAATTCAACATTTAAAAATATCTTCCCGGGGGAGCATGCCCCCGGACTCCCCTAGAGGAGGTGAGGTCCATCGCCCACTTAAATCATGTTGGTGGTCATGCCACAACCGTGCACATGCATACATAAGCGAGTCATGGTAAGATATCTGGATTAAGAGGTTGCTTTTTCTTTGCACAGCATGAAAATGAATGGGCTGTGATTTTAGTTTTTTTAAGCAGAGGTTGAGTTCAATAATTTGTACGGCCCTCGGAGGATGTTGTAAAAATGTAAATGGCCCTTGAGAGGAAAAAGGTTCTGTACCCTTGTTATAGGTAATCTGCACCAAACACCCAGAACAAGGATAACATAATCTGTAACTATAGACAGTGTTGGTTTTGTGTATCAATAAACCTAACCCTAACCATTGTGGTCCATTGGGATAGTAAACATTCTGATGGAAGCCCTTTACTTCATGTACCCCATGTTGTCTTCCCTCTGGTACTTATTTTGATCAGCAAAACATAGACAGGATGGGGAGAGAGAGTTTTGAAAGAGAATCTGGCATCCGAGCCCAAACCTGTTTATGTAAACATTAATCTTGGCTAAACTGCTGATGGATTGGCTTCACAAACAAACACACGCGCACACACACTGAAACAAGGTAATAGCTTCAATCCCACCTCTCTCAATAGAAATACTCCCATGAATACAACACACAGAGGGAAGCAAGGCCTTTTGTAATTAAGTTCTACATGTGCAAATCCAGTCGTGAAGCATTGCTTATGAGATCGGCTGTATAATCGCCCCAAAAGGGAGAGGGCGCTTACTTAGCATTTAAATAGGTTCCTTCCCCATGCAACCCTGTGTGTGTGTGTGTGTTACACAAATATTGCACTGCAATGTATTTCATTGTGTGAGTGAAAGAGTGTACATGTGTGTTGAGAGTGTGTTTCCATGATAAAAAGTGCCATGTATGTGTGTTCAAGCTAATCACTCGAGTGTGTTCTGGTGTGTGAGAGTGTGCGATAAACACATTCTCTCAGTGCAATGTGTTTGTGTGTGCAATAAATCTTGCCGGCACATTATTTCTTAGGGGTCCCAGTGGAACAGTGTAGTGTCAATAGAGCAGGTTTTAAAAGGGATGCAGAGGGAATATCAGGGAAATGAACGGTGTGTGTGTGTGTGTGTGTGAAGGCGTGTGCATGTGTGTTTTCTTCGCTCACATCAAGACTGTAGAATGGAACAGGAAATACCTTTTTTAAATCATACCTTTCTGATGTAAAAGTTTGAACATAGGTAAATTACTTAATGTAAATGTAATATTCATAAAAGCAAGCCCAACAATTATGTTTTTGGTTTTTTGGAGTGTGTTTCCGCCTTGGGATATTTCTAAGGCAGTCAACTTCACAGAGACATTGCTATTGAAATGAAACATAATGTCAACACGTTTCCTGAAGCTCAACCAGTCTACTCATGCTCTGGGATTTGGCCTTGTGAAAGTGCTTGTATAAATAAGTTGCTGTATCTTCTTGTTGTTGTGTTCATTTCCCTGAGTCTGCAGTGCAAAATGAGTTGGCATCTGAAGAGGGGCGTCTTTACAAAGGATTACCAAATGGGTTACTGTTGCACAGGGTTATTTAAAATTAGAATAAACATTCATGCCATTTGAAGACATATAATTATGCTGAATCTGGCAACAAATATTCCGTGAAAAGAATAATCCAGTTTTCCCTGTATCCTATAAAAAAAATACATACAATAATCAACATGTTAACTGTATTGACATTTTCCCTAAAACCACAATCCCTTTCAGCCACCTCTCACGGTTTTTCACGGCAGATAGATTTTGATTGTTAACTAATTTTTGAGTAAAAATATCTTCTTTTGAACAAGATAAAACTGCACACTTGATCTGTCTGCCTTGGTAGAAATACTATAGCTCACGAATAGCCTCAGATATGCTACAGCCCTATGGCGAGTGACCAACATTATTTGCTAAATGATATCTGTGAGACGGTTAAAAGCTCTAGAAAATGCTAGTAAGGGGACTTTGAGTGACAAGTTGTTGCATCGTACTAGCCTCGCTTCCCTTTGCGACGTGGGTACTTTTAATTTTGGCTCCAAATGTATCAAGCACCTGTCATTTGCAACTCATACTGTAATCTTAAATGTCATCAGGCTGCCTGAATGGCATCATCACGTCATTAAAAGTAGCGTCATGATCGTCATGGACCATCATTGTCTGCAGGTTTGCATGTGACAGCGATAGGTGTGAATCATGGCTGCAGGTTAAGATGTCTTCACACACATAGTTGACCAGTGTTAATTTTCAGCCACAGTTGGCGAGTTGACAAGTGTTGATATGAGTGTTGTTGCCTCGCTCCGAGATATGATGAGATGTTGATGTTGAATTTGTCGTGGGCGTGGATTGATTTTGATTGGCATTTTTACACTTGGATGATGATGTTTTTTTCCGTGCCTTTCGGGCCATATCTGTCATATCAGGGCAATGTACACAATGCTTAATAGGAAACGTCACATGAGGAAATTAATGTTATCTCTGCTGGTAGAAAAACATTTCAGTGGCTAAATAGGTGAAAAATACCATTATTTTAGATTGGCTCATAATTATAAAGAGCTCGCTATTGATTACAATAAACACTTTGAGAAAAAAAACACTGATAGCATGTGTACACATCACAGATAATGAACATAATCTCTCAATCTGTCACGATCACAGGTACAGATCAGAACCCAATAGCACGACTCAGATACAACCAGTGTATAGCAATGTTCAGTTTATTCAGGTCAGGGACAGGCAGGGTCAAAACCAGTAAATCCGTCAGACAGGCAACCAAAACCAGACAGGGAGCAGGCAGGAACTCGAGATCCGTAAACAGGCAGGCAGGGATCAAAAACCGGGCAGGACAAAAATCTAGGCTAGAGCACAACACCCTACTGGAGAGCTTGGCGGAAACGACAAGACAATCTGGCAAAGGACAAGTGATAGTGAGGTGGTATACATACTGTGGAGTGATGAGGGAATGAGTAACAGGTGAGGGGAAGGGCTGGGGAGACCAGGTGAGGGAAATGAGCTGATTACAAGGGCCTGGAGGGATCTGAAATGACAGGAGAGTTTAGATGAGCCACCAAACAAACAATAATATAAGTGTCTAACTTGTGACAATCAATAAAAGGGTATGTCTAGAGATGTCACAAATAAGGTTTAAAAACAAAATTGTACTATGTTGATGCCAAAAAACAGACGGTACTTGTTTTTCTTTGCTACCGATGGTACAGCAGTTTTTCAGTCGTAGTGTTGAGACTTTCAGCTTCTTGTTGTCCCAGGGCCGATAGAAAATATGATACACTGTCCAGAGGCATCATATATTTTGCCTTTCATTTGTGTTGAAATCCTAGTTCGAAATTGGTAACTATTAATGTTACTAGCTGTCCTAATATACGATAACATACGATATACTTCATTACCCCGTAAGTAAATTGCTGGGGAAATTGTCTTTTGGTCTGGCCTTTGAGGCACTTAAAGTACATTGTATCCTATACAGACAGCTAGTTATGGTAGCAGCTACCTAATAGCCACCAGTGGACAGAGGTTTCATAGAGTGTACTTATGGTGCAAATATTGATTGGGTAAAGGCAAATCACAAGGTTATCATGTGTTAAAATAGTGTCCAACACCAATATAAAGTAAATATTAGATACAAAACTGTGACCTGATTTACTTGTTGACCAAAACCAGTAAAACATGTTTAATAAAAGTGTGTATGCTGGAATTCATGGGATGTATTGTTCTGTTTATTCTTCTGGTATTGACTTGGTATCAAGATTTGTGGAATTTCACTGGTATTGATATATACTGCTACATTTCGTGACACCCGTAGTCATGTCAGCCTCAACCCGCATATTATTTTATCAATCCTTCTGTACCATTTGTTATGATGAATAGCCTGAATTTGAATGGGTTCAAGTCAGAATTATTTCCCATGGAAAATAAATGATCTTTTGACAAAGAAGACAGCTGCTTATTTATTAATCGTCCTTTTTGATGTTTCTCAGTTTTCTCTTCTCTAGCTTACACTCTATCTGTTCCTAACAAAGCTGGATTTTCCTCAAGCAGCTTTCAAAATGTGCGATTGAAAGTCGACATAATCAGTTCAGTGGGTCCTGAACCACATAATGGCAAGTGATATCTAGAAATCTCTTGTTTTAAGAAGTTTAAACAACGACACCCTGCCAGTCCTTTTTATCCCCTTCATTTACTAATATGACACAATATGTCAATAAGTAATAAGGAGTGGGAGAGAGCTATGTATTATTCATAAATGTCTCATGTTATCAAAGAAACATGCTGGGACGTTGATTTATAACGATTGAACATTGTACAAGGAGAGAGGAAGAGACAGAGTGAGCAGATGAACGAAGGATACGGAAAGGAGGACAGACAGATTGAGGGAGGTTTGGAAATCAGTTTGATAACAAGTGGCACCCATTAGGGCGCTGTAAGGGCAGTTTTCAAAGACACAATCTCCGATGTTTCTATAGTCTGCATGCATAGATTTGAAAGGTTGTATATGAGACACTTTACTTGTCAACTTTGTCTTCCCCTGACAAAGCAACTAAACTACTTTAAGTAAATTAACATTTTTGAAAAGTTTCAAAGATATCTTGTTTTGACATATTTGTTTTCTGGGTTTGGCGACTATTAGCCACTAAGCAATACACGTAAAACCACACACCTTATCACCTGAAACTCCTCCTAGATCACCATTGTGATTTTTTGAACCAAACATCTCTCAGAGAGGCGTGGCCAGCAGCAGCCTTAGCATTTAAAGCTACAGACACAGAATCAGCACTTTTGAAACAGGGCTGAGACAGAGGGGTTTATGGCATGCTACAATGATCTGTTTTGTATTTGGAGCCAAACACTTCAGAGACATGTTTTGTATATATCTGAGAACTATAATATATTTTTGGAAAAGAGAATAATAGGTGACCTTTAAATAACGTGACTAACGTACTTTTTTATATCCAAACTGTAATGATTAACCTGTTAAGCGGGGGCCCCCGGGCTTAACAACATCTTGCAAGAAACAGCGTCTGAGGGCTTCTTAACATTTAAAAAACTATGAATGTGTCATACCCACTTAACGGGAAGAAACTCAGCTGCCTGACGATATGAACACTTTTTACCGAAACAAAACACAAGTCTAACGCCGAGCCTCTGAATTAGCACTAAGCGAAAGAGTGCTAACGCACTTAGCACATAACTCGCGGTAGAGATATTGTATACGACATTGGATCTGCACAAACAAGATATCATCTGAAAGCTGAGATTTCACGGATTCCAATGGTGTAAGTATCATCACTGTGCAACCAACACTCACGGCAGCGAAAACCAGCAAAGACAACACACACCTTTACTTTACGGGGCCAAAACGGCAAATACTTCTTACCTTTGCTGTTTTCTGATCAAAAGTTGTGTTCAATGGCATTAAAACGCATATACATGCTGCTGAAGGTTAATCCAATGTCACTGTGTCACTTTGAAATGATTACTGATAATCCATCACAACATTTATGTCAATAACCGGAGTTTTCATATACAGCTGCTATGAGAACTACAAGAGTGTATGAGAGTTTTAAAAAGTGGTGTCAATCATCAACATTGACCGATGGGTTCCAGAGATAAGGCAAATACACCCAAATGACCCCAGAGGTGGGTTTTTTTTCTAAACCTTTCTACAAAGGTCAAATGTCACTTGTTTTGCATACATCTTGATACGGGATACTTAGTATATGTTATAGTTTGGATTCCTATAGATGTTAGTCTCCGATCCCATCATTCAAGGGTGGTTTTCACTATAAGTAATGGTTTCTTTGGACGGACACTATAATTTAATTTGTTTTACTATGTTCAATCTGAATTTACTTTAAGATAACAACATCTATATTGATTCTGACTCCTCTACATCCAACTCATAGGTTTAACACTACTTTGAGAACAAAGATTATTAATGTAACCCTTTTAGAAGGGAAGATATGGTCATTTGTTCTGGGAATGTCATTTTTGAGCCTGAGACCTGAAAAACAGGCTCAGGGCTTAACAGGTTAAAATAAAAACATCTATATTGATTCTGACTCCTCTACATCCAACTCACAGGTTTACCATTGCTTTGAGAAAAAAGATGATTCATTTTCCCCTTTTAGAAGTGAAGTTATAGTCATTTGTCCTGGGAATGTCCTTTTCGAGCCTGAAACCTGAAAAACAGGCTCATGGGCTTAACAGGTTAACTCTACTCAGTAGTTTTGTAGCCTGAAAATAATCAAGTAGTTTTGTTGCATATATTTTTTGTTGGGCCAAGAATAACATCGTTAACCTCTTGTTTAAAACTGGGACCGTAAGAAAATATGTTTACTTTCTAAACATGTTAGGAATGTTGTATGAGAAGGTAATTTCGTAGGAGACAGGGCTACTCTTCAGTTTAAAATTAGGGATCAAGAGAGTAATATAGAGTTTATATTCATTTAATGTCAACTCTATGGGCAGAAGTAAAGATGACAACCACCACAGGCTCTTATCATGATGCAGAGGAAGTAGCAAAGCAAAAGAGTTTTTAGAGGTTGTGTGACAGTAGGAAGAACATGCTGTGTATGTCTTTAGCGAGCACCAGAAGAGGGAAACATTGAGTGTCAGGGTGGTGTGTGTGCAGTTACAAATTCACCTTAAAGCCTTCTTCTTTAGTTGACTTTTTCTTACCTGTCTCGGATTTCATTGCTCTTTCACCTCCTGTGCTCTCATTCTTGACCCTGATGTTTTTATATTCACTTTTCTCTCCGTACCATACTTGCTTCCTTAGCCTCACATGTTGTAATCCTTTTTTCTAGTTTCTCATTATTTCTAATGCTTGACCGTGGTTTAAAGGTCCAGCATATACTTAAGAGGAAGTACATGAACGCAGAAAAACATACAAGGTGTGATTCCGGATCGGAATCGAAATTCCCGTGGGCCGATCCGGAATCACACCTTGTATGTTTTTATGCGTGTGTGTATGTTAGAGTCAAAGCACTTTTACACAATGCTGCCAATTAAAGGTGCATATGGTATGGCATTGACCTCAGACCTGAATCTAGCTTCACCCACATTGCAGCCCACGCTTGACAAAAGCTCCGTTAACAGGCTACAGACCAGGAATTATGAGGTTTTGTAACTGGGTCATACTTTTCAGTGGTCAATGATCCTTATTATTCAGCATAGATTGAGCACTTGTCTTGCTTTGACAAATGGGAATAATTTATTTTTAAATTTGACTTTTTAGGTCTTCATCATCATAATCATCATTTATTTATTCACAAATTAAAAATAATACAAGTACAATTATGAGACATAATGAAATATGTGAAGTGGGACACCCTGATAATCTATACAAAGCTTTAGAATAAGGACCCAGAGATTGAACATAAAGTATTTATATTATGTATTATTAATACATCTGGAATTGGGGACAGTTCATGTGTTATACAGAAACATGACATGCCTAACACTAACCAAAACCCTTAAAACTAAGCTACTCCAGCCCTAACTACTAAATTGTCTTGAATATGTCATCAGTCTAATAGGTAAAACAGATTAAACAAAGACACATATAGGAAAATAATGGTATATATAAATGCATCAAAGAGTATTGTAAACTAGCCGTTTAGTGTATATATTCTCTGACATATTTACTAAACACATATGCTTTAAGGACCTTTTAAAAACTCACAGACAAAGACATCTTCATAGTGTAATCAATCCCATTCTATACCTTAAGATCTCTGCCAACCACACTAAACATTGTACATTTTAGTTTGCGTTTATTACCCTTAATGACATTTAATATTTCCTTGAGCATTTATCCGTGTTGAGAATGTTAATGCGTATTACGGGCGTTTATTTGCTGGCAAGGGGGTCTTAAGGCTCCCATATGTGGGACATTTTGACAACTCCCAGTAGAAGCATAAAAAAAGCATCTTGATTTCTTCTTATTCCCTAAATAAATCCAATGTGGGGACATTGGATGACTGCCTGAAAGCAACAAACAAACTGCACAACCTACGCCAACATTGCCATAGAAAGTAAACGTCCGTACCGTGATATTTGTTTGACTCCCAGACAAATGCTCGCTGTTGAAACAGTTTGTTTTGGGTGTAACGGGACTATGCAATTACAATAAAGGTATTTCCATTGTTTAAAAAGAGAGCATCTTGGAGTTTTTTAGTTGTTATTTTTGCGTTTACATGTACCCTTATCCAAATTGGAATACCATAAACAACTTCATTATGAATCCTGGAAGTAATCCTACCCAAGCACACTATATTCCAAAAATGATTCAAGACATACAGTAGGAACAGAAACATGGGCGGCTGAACAATTGTTTAAATGGACACTTTTACCATGGTTCCAGATTTGTTTTTTAAATAGCTAAATTAAATACAATTCAATGAAATCCCTAGAATCAGTGGATCAGGTCCTGGGGGAGAAATAAATGAAATGTACGGATATACCTTTACTGAGTCTTCTATGTAAATTGCATGGAGATACAGTAGATATTTTTTTCAAAGGTGCAAATGCCACTAACAGACTTTAATAAACAATATAACACAGTTGTGCCATGCTTTTTTCGCCTTTAATTTCATGAACTTTGCAGGGGTATATTTAGGAATTAACCATGAAGAACAAATGCATTATGTGTTCTTTCCATTCCTAATGGTGCCCTGCTCTTCTGCCGGATTCACATCGTTACCTTCCCTCCTACTATATGTTATTTATGTTTTTATTTTACTTTGCAATGATAAAAAGGGAAACTGTGGAGCCTTTTCTCTCTGCAGGAGGTTGACATCATTCTCTTCAGTCGGCTTCCTGCTTGATAATGACAGAGCAGAAAGTACAGGCTGTCATGACCTGATCCTCCCTCGTGAAGAGCAAGAGGGGAAAGGAAAATATAAAAAGCAACATGACTGAAAGGATAATTTGAGAAGATGCTTTTTCTTAGAGTGTGTACAATCCTTTTTTCATGTCAAAGACTTTTATTGCGCTTTCTGGGGCCTTGATTTTGTAGAAGATTGAGTAGCAGTTTCTTTTTAGTGGCTTCTTTTGAGACATGTTCTCATTGGTTTGGTGGGTAGTGACAGAAAAGATAGGGGGGCTAGAGGAGAATGACAGCGCAGTACAGGACAGGCCATTGGTTGTAAGTGCTAAGGAGGATCACGTCTTCCCTGTTTGCTCACTGTGTCAGGGAGAAAATTACTAACATCCCCACGACAAGTCTTCATTTGCTAAACAGATGCTCCTCAATGCCAAATGGGTCATTACACCAACTAAACTGTGTGTGAGTCTGAGCGTGCTCAAGTGTGCGTGGTATGTGTGGCTGCTGACTTGATGTTGTGTCATTCTGCAGACTGTGTGTGGGTATGTATTATACATTAGTATGTTGTATTGATGAGGACATATGGTGTTTCCATATGGGGGTGTCACGCTCTGTGGAGTCTCAATACTGCCACCGCTAGTTGATGTTTCCTCCCTGCCAATGTCTCTATCATAGTCTACATTGTTGCTTTATCTTTGCTGTTTTTTATTTTGCTATTCGTTTATCTGCTGAATCAGCAGCTAACAGGGTATTTAAGGGTTTTAATGTATCCTCTGTTTAAGAAAGGTGCCGTTGAGAAGCAATATTTCTGCTGCCACGGAGTCCTAGAGAAGAAGTACAGTACTTCAAACAATAACTTTTAGATTTTAGTACCACTTTGGATCAGATTTATCCTCCCCAATGAGCCAATGAAAGCATACATCACTTATATTCCTATTACCTGCATACTAGCTCAAAATTAAGAAACCCTTCCAGCACAGATGTTGCACCTTGGTAGGCAAACACATGTATACTCTTGAGGCCTTTTGTAAAACTTAAAGATCACCTATCATGCTATGTTTAGACTATGCGTAGGGTCTCACATATAGTAGAATATATAAAAAACATATCTATGATGTGTTATGCTCAAAATACCAAACAGATCATACATTTTAGACATCCCTCATATCCCACTATTTCAGCCCTGCTGGCCCCACCCTCTTTTGAGCACACAGACACACTGTGAGTTCTGTGACGAGCTGTCTGCTCTGCTCAGATGCAGCGAAATGCTGCCGTGATTAAACGCTATATCATGTTCCAAAGCACTTCAAGGATTATGTCTGAAACAGTATGGAGCTCAAATGCTTTTTTCTTGCGGGTTTCACTACAAGGTGAGTTCCTTTTTTTATTTCCTGCTTTTTTACACATACTCTCTCCAGTACAGGTTAGCTCTGAGTGTTAGCAACGCTTGCTCATGTAAACAAAGAATGAAGAGAGTTGTATCTGGTTACCATGGAGCCATTGAAATACCTGCATCCATGAGACTGCCAACACAGTGTAAAAACAACTTGTAGATTAAAACATTTTGTTGTGTCATGCGGGTTAAGCAAAACACAACTAAAGGGACATTTATATTACAGTAAAACACATCCAATATTACAATTTGAAATACACTCAGTTATTGGCCAATAGTTGCACCTTTGTGTCATTGGTTAAAGAGACTTTTCTGGAGTTGAACATTTACAAACCCAAGGACGTTATGGTTGTCTTTAGGAGGCTGGCACCCAATCCAGTCAAGTATTTGGGTGTTTGACGAAATGTTCAGCTTTCATCAAAATGTGGATGCAATTTCAAAAAAAGTCCAACAATGTATTTTCTTGAGAAAAACAACTCTTTTAATATGTGCAATTCAGTGATGCTTATGTTCAATAGAAGTTTAATTGAGTGGTCGGTCCATCTGTATTGTGATATGCTTGGTAATTATAATCTTGCCAATAGGAAGGCTCAGGCCATATGTATGTATCTGTCATGATCACCCTTGTAAGTCTAGGTCACACTCCTACCTTCTGGTTGTATATAAATCAATTCTGCTCAAAGGACAAAAATATATGAAGTCTCTTTTTTTTTGGACAACCATTCACATCCCGTGTTTGGAAGTGATCTTGAATTTAATAACTTTTTTCATTGGCATTTGGCTTTTTTGTGAAATTGTATTCATTTCAATTAATCTAATATTTGTACATGTCTACATCGTTGCACAGCAGTATTGGATGTTTTATACGATGAATGCGTTTGTATACTTGGCTGGAACTAAATGTATCCTCGGGGAATGATACATTTCGACTGGACTTGGACACTTAGCACATGTTGGGCTTTTATTTCTTAATGTTATCCAACAAACGGTTGTTGCTATGATCCAGTGAATTTCATTTGATGCTCTTGTCAGCATAGGAATTGCGTCAAACTGTCAGAGTTTGGGGACTTTAATAATACCTGGAGGAAGAATACTGACATTTTAATGAGATGTTATTTGGCTATCCCTAACCCTCATTAACTTCCATTATGTGACAGCCTCCAGCAAACAGATCTGGTACCGGCCTGCAAGAAAGTTCCTTTTTTCAACAGCTGCCCATAACAGAAACACAAGTTCTTGGCTTTTTCTAAACTAATTATAATGCAATGACAGTTGTATATTTCTCCTTTTATACTAATGCAATTACATTTCCTAGCTTATTATTCTCTGCTCCTCCTAAAACTAATCAAGACATTGTGACTTGAAGCTGGGACATTCTGCTTGAATGAACAGGCATGCCTTTGAAAAGCTTTACATATCAGATCAAGTAGGTGTTCAATAGCAATGATAAGGACATTAAGGCAGAAGGGACAGATTAAAGAAAACCAGACAGTATTAAAAAGAGTTTGGATGTTTGGAAGTGGGGTTGATGAAGTTCTTAAAGTAGATGGCGGTCAGCATGCCCCCAATTTGGTGAGGCGGACAGGAATACCAGCGGGAAGGTAAGTCATGTACTGCTGTGGCCAGTGGGCAGCAGAAAACCTAAAGAGGCCAATTCAAATAAATATCAATCTAAGTATGCATATTTTTTTCACCTCGTTACCTATACAACAGGCGGCCCTTTCCAAAAGGGAACTGCAACCTTATGTTATGCTAAGGCCAACAGACGCAATGAACAAAAGCAGCACTTTTACCTCGCTGAACACAAGAGTTGCTGGTCTTCCCCGTCATCAATTGGTTTCTCCAACCTGGGGTATTTCACTGACAATGGACAAAAAGCTTCATTCAACTCTAGTTCAAACCATCCAAACTAGCCCTTATATGTTGGTAGTTTGGTGGTTCATGTCCACTAACAATAGCCAAACATACCGGTCAAGAAGAGGAAAAGATGACCTGTTTGGGTACGTTTTATGTCAGCATAATTTGTACATACATACAGTACACTCACAAGCACAAACATACACACACCATTGATAAAAGTAAACCACTTTTTACAAGTACACATTCACAAATGCCAACAAAAAGGACGAAGACCGCCATTTACAGGCTATAGGCCGTAACACGCATACAATACGTATAGGGACATCTGGCCGTAAGCACAAATGAGAAGCACACCTACACAAATGCACATGCAGGGTTAAGTTACACACACACACACACACACACACACACACACACACACACACACACACACACACACACACACACACACACACACACACACACACACACACACACCTGCACAGTGTGGTCTTAGAGGCTCCATGCTGAATGTGATGTTATTAGAAGTGGCTTAATGGTGCCATATTGTGTCCCTTCTCAGCCACACACACAAGGACACACACACACACACACACTTACAAACACACACTGCAGGGTTTCAACAATGTCCCTTTCTTTCTCTCTCCCTCGTCATTTATTAATTTAAACTACAGGAAACTACAGTACGTGTTCATGAGCATAATGTATCTGTGATGTAAATGTGCTAAATGTAGCCATATTTGAATGTTCATGTTCATTCTGTCCCATGTCATGCTAATGCTCAAAACATATTCAGGCAATAGCCCCTATCGCCCTTAAATATATAAAGCCAAGCAGGACAGAGGGACAACATATTACATAGGCAAGCCATACTTGAGTTAAAACAGAAGACTTAATGCAAAGATGTTCTATAAAGAAGATGTACAGCTCACAATGAGGAATAGAGTCCTTCTTTTTTAGCTTAAAATTAGTTTGTTAAATGACTACTTTGAAACAATCCAGCCATAGTGGAATGTCAACTTTCTTGCATCTAAAGTAGGTAAGCATAATGCAAACAATGATCGTCACATTGAGGGGGAAGTCTTGCACTGGATATCCGTGCCGGGACCCCAGAAATATTGCCTGTCATCCCCTGGATTCCAAGGTTGCAAGGTCACTCACAAGGTAATTTGACTTCTCAGCTATTGTTGTGATGAAGATTTAGCCTCTGGGGGCAACAACTTATATATTTGTTGTCCCAGTTAAAAACTTCCAAGTTCACATTCCAATTAGCAACTTGATACGCGAGAGTGGAGTTGAAGTTGAGAGACGTCAACTCATCGCGTCTTTATAAATAGATATCTGCATATGTATACAGATAAAGAAACTAAAAGCAAAAGAAAATGGGTTCCGAGATTGCATGTTGGTCATTTGATTCTGCCTCGCTTTCTTTGTGGACTATTTACTTGCATCAAACACACCAAAGCCCACTCAATAATTGTTGTACAATTCTACTGGGATTGCAAATGGGATACTAACACTTCGGATATCAACATATTTACCTTTTGTAAATTCTGTCAACTCTGCTTTCATATGCAGATATAGGGTGTGACTGTGACTCAGGAGGAAGAGTAATTGATGCTCTGCTGATCAAAAGGCCTCGATTTAAGTCCTTTTTGTATCAGGCGTGGATGTACAATGTGTCCCATCCATGCTCTCTGCCCTGGCATGTCTTTCTCTTACTATCCCCAATTTTATTTATTTTGTATCGCCTCTCATTTCTTTTCTCTTGTCCGTCTATTCCTCTCCTCACAGAGCAGTGACCATTTTAAGGAAAAATCCATTTCTCTTTACCCGATTATCTCACAGCTCCTCTTTGGTAATTGAACCGGGCTGCCTCGTCAATGGGATTGTATTGGAATACAATATCCCTCTGAATGGATCAGCGGTGGACCATGAATAGCCAGAGGTAGCACTAAAACTGTCTAGGTGTTGCACTGTGCTGTAAAAAGACACATTCCTCAGATTTTTAACAGGTCTGAATAGAAAATAATTACTTTTCCATGAGAGGCTCCTTGATCCCTTGCCTTCTGAAGCTTTTACCCTCCCAAAAAAGTGTCAAATGAATTGTGATTGGTTATATGGCCCCTCACAGACACAATGTTTTACATGAATCTGCATCTTAACAAGAGACAGCTTTCGGTGCAGGCTTGACGGTAAAAGTCCCCCATGACTTTAACAACTAAGTCATGGTCGTTTCTATAATTGACTGGTTTACTAGACATCCTCTGAAGCATCGCTAAAAGCAGTATTTATCATAAAAGACATGCCTCTGAAGCGGTATCTCCTTTTAGCCTTGATATTTTGAGTCTTTGCTTTCATTCTGCAGCCTTTTCTCCTGCTCGGGAGGGGGGAGTAAGTGTGTGTAGTGGTGGCCTGTGTGCAGGGAATAGTCTCATTTTCAGAAGCAGGGGTGGTTTTCGCACCACAGAGAAAAGCTGAAAAATATCTAGGGGAGACCCTGTACTGTATGTGGGTTTTTGTGCTGAAAATGGCAGCCAATTGCCTGCCTGAGTCTGCCACAGATGGTGTGTGTGTGTGTGTGTGTGTGTGTGTGTGTGTGTGTGTGTGTGTGTGTGTGTGCGCGTGTACGTGTGTTTGTGTGAGCTTGTGCCATGTTGGACTTCAGACCACCTCAGCAGCTGCTAATTACTCAGACAGAGAAATCTCTCTGTCATCTCTCCTATCAATATGCACTTTCTTTTTCTCTATTCGCCTTTGTTTCCTCAGAATTTGTATCATTCTTTTTCTCCCTTATTTTCTCTCCTTGCGTCTTTTGTCGTTATTATACAACACCTAAGGCTTATCTCTCCCGTATCTCCCTCCCTCCCTTCCTTCTTTCTTCCTCCCTGACCTGTCATGCTGAGGCAGTTGTCAACACTAGGTCGGACCAAAATCCCTCCTTTTTTCTTTTCCACCTCTATCCTTTCCTCCTGTCCCATTTTCTCTGAAACTGTTATCCTTTCTTTGTCACCACATCCTCCCACTCCTTTCTCATAGCTTGACTCATTTTTATAACATTTCCACATTCCTTGCTCTCTTTAAAAACATCTCAACTGAACCTCGATGTTCATTTGTATTGCCATCTCTAGGAATTAAAAATACATACAAATTGTAAGCGGTAGGAGGGAGATTGCACGATGAAAATACAAAACACTCTGCTTTCATGATTTCCCTCCTCTTTCCCCTTCCTCCTTTTGAACTAATATGATGGAGAATTTGAGGTACAGTATAAGCAGGAAGGTTTAAATATTCTATTGGAAATAAATGAGGTGCACATCAATATGTGTGAAAGTGTAGCTTTTATTTTCCATAAAAGTACTAACCTTTAATATCACTTTGATTCACTTATCGTAGGATCCCGCAAACGAAATGCTTCCAAATCAAAACAACGACATAATTCAATACTTTTCGCAAAGCATGGGACATTTTCTTGTGTAATGATATGGTAAAATAAACGTTCCCTAATATAATCTGAATCAGAAATCCTTTACTTGTCCCGCAACTGGGAAATGTACATTATTACAGATAGTGCAGATAGAGTGAGGGGAAACATATAGAAATGGCTAAGTATGGACACGTTATTAATAACACAATAGGTAAACAAAGCTGATAAGTACACCAAAAAGTAGCAGTATATTTGTTTTTAAGAAATTGTAAATAAACTGAGAGAAAAAAATGTATGCTGACCGCTATCTACTATAAGAACTTCATCAACACCACTTCCAAACATCCAAACTCTTTTTAATGCTTAGACCATAACTCATCCATACGTTCACACATAAATAAACAGGCTGGAACTCACATTTTGAAAGTGAGACAGCAGTTACTCAAAAATAATAAAAAAGGTTATACAAAAACATTGTTATGAATAATAATATATAACGTGGTATAATCAAACAAGTCAAAAAGGGATAAAAGCTCAATTTCTTAGTGCGCAAATTAAATGACGTGTTGATGACTAAGTAATGACTATTACTATGTATATGTTGAAGGAGGATGGAATACTTAATTGTTGTTGCATTTTAGAACTGGGAGACATGCTGCGACTTTGACAGAGTAGAAACGTGAGGCAACTCGGTTGGGTGTGTAGGCTGGGTGCCTTACCTTATATCAACCTCAAATCAGAATCAGAATGCCTTTATTGAATGAGGCTAGCATTAGCAGAAAAGGGCGACCATAACCAGCCAACTGTTAATCATTGAGTCCAATTTACAGCCTACTTAACCAGAAATCCCAAGTTCGGAGCTTGTCCTCAGTTGCAATGTTTTTTCAAGGGTGTTTGTGTCTGTGGGACAGAGTTTAAATCTCTGCGATAACATTATTAATTTGTCCTAGTTACCGTAGACTGATATTTACGGAGGGAAGACAGATTGCTCTGGCTGCTCTGGTAATATGAAAATATAAATGAACAAAACACATTAACACTGTGATATAAATAATAGGCTAAAATATCCAACAGCTACCTACAAAGGAATTAAAGTTAGCTATTCTTTAATATATATATGATTCTGAAATGCACTATTACGCACAATAAGTACTTAAACTTTCAATGAAGTGTATTTTAATTCCAATCCTTTTTTTATCTATAGTATGATTTTAAATGCAGGACTTTTATTTGAGTATTTTTACAATTTGGTATGGCTACTTTACTTGAAAATACTTTTTTTACAACTGCTCGTCTGTCACACGCCTTCCGTGTTCAAAAAGTTTAAATACGTTTATCTTACAACAGCTTACCCTAACCCAAAAAAAATAATCGTTTTGGCATCACTCTACTGCAGGCCATTCACACCTCTATAATGAGGCACAGCTTTTTCAAATATAAGATTGAGAATTCATTTTGCCTAAATGATCTTCATGGTTTTTTTTTCCATACTGATTACACTTTTGGAACATTTTAAAATGCAGTGAAAACGGTCTTATCTGACCCACGGGCAGAATCTCCGTCAATTTTGAACACCCTTGTTAAAATAAAGTGAGACTTTGAGGCTCTGAAGTGCCTTATTAAATCTGAATCCAGTATAAGACCCGCTTAATGAATCCAAATGACTGTGTCTCCTTTAAATATTATGTTTGAGTTTCAAACTTTCAAAATATATAAATCATCTTGCTGGCTAAGAAGGCAGAAAATGTTTTATGGGAGGGGGACTTATTAATGTTAATAATGTGAAATGGTGATTAAAAATGTATCTGACACGAAGAACTCAGAGAGGAGTCTCTGGCTTCTGCAGAGTGAATACCATGACAGAGGAAATAAGAAGGAAGAAGAGGTGACATAACGGGCAACATAACTTCACTCCTCACGTATAATTTGCTCATATATGTGCGGATACATTTCCCTGCAGTAATTTGAGCTCATTTATTAAAAAGAATGCATGCTAACTCAGTCAGTCCTACTCAGTGCTTGAATTTGAATAACAAAGGTGCCAGTACTCTAAATCAGCAACTGTTTCAAGTAAAAAAAATGTATACAGCCCAAAAACAAGAATTTGGCTCAAAGTCATATAGTATATCCTATAATGCTGGTGGGTTTGTCTCTTTACTGTATATTTTAGAAAGGCTCATTGTACTAAAACAAAAGTATGAAAGGCAGCGGATATGGCTAAAGCCTGACTCCTACTGGCGGCTGGTTAAATGATTCCTCGTCCCTGAGTACACTCACGCATCTTTCAGCAGCTTGCTTTTGAATTGCTTCACGTCAAGCAGATTTAAGTATGTTAGCAGCTTTTACATGGGCTTGTGATTCTTTGTGTTCTTTGATTTTTTTTCTCAGGCTAGCTTGTTGTTTGCACTTGTCACTACCGAAATGAGACACTGCACACTCACCCCATTCAATCGAGAGTTTCAGTCCTTGTCCAGTGTGTTTTCCCAAAGATTTTACCTCTTTACATATCCGACATCCCAGCTTTTTGTCATTAACAATGAGCCAATCATTGGTCTTGCAAACATATTCCACCTGGTCCAGGCCCGGTTCCAGAACAAAATGACTCTGAGTGCATCTGAGATTAGAGGGGGTGCAGTGGTAAAGTGCTATTTTTACAAGTGGGGAGTGGACCTAACACCCTCTAGGGGCGTCCCGAGGCATGCTCCCCCAGGAAGATTTTTCTTTTAAATATTGAAGTTGAAAGCATCAATCTGGTGCACTTTGAGAGCAAAATTAAGAGATCTATGGATACATCTCTCAACATCCATATGAAACACATATTTACAACACAGATTTAAACACAGACCACACAAAAACAGTCAACAGATTTATTTTTTCTTATTATTTTTTATATTTTACAAATCACTCCCCTTTTAAACTCTATTCTTGTTTCACTGTCATATAGTATTTAATTTGTAGTCAGTTACTCAGATGAGTACCAGGAGACAGCGTTTGGTACTCTGGTACAATTGTGGTGAAGGCTGTGTTAGATATATTTGAAAAAAAATGTCTACAGACATAGCAGAAGATGGCATCCTTTTTACAGGAAATTCCAGCCAATCTCTGTTTTTAAACCATGAGCTGCAAAATGAGTGCCTTACCCCACTGTACAGGCGAGTTGGGAACTTGTTTATATATACATGGGCAGGGTCTGTTTTGCCGAGGTCCTCTGGCACTTGCGGGCTGCCGAGGGCTGGCGGTGTTGGGGGCGACGAAGACGGCTGCTCCGGGGGCGAGGCGGGCAAAGCCGCCGGCACCTCATGACGCATCTACTGTGTACCACCGTACCGTGCCGGTAAGAAGTAACGGTACCAGATGGGTAAAAATCAAAAGTGCGTACCGGCCCAATTCAAGCACTGGTCCTACTCATATTTCACATTTCAGAATTCTCCACTTTTTCCAAGAATGGATGAACTAGAAGATTGCCTACCAAAACAAACAAATTACTGCAGTTTTGTATAGAAATAATATAATTCAGAATTCCTTTGACACACCATCAATCAATTAAAAGCAACTGTTTGAAACTGCATTTGACAGGACTTCTCAGAACGCACTTGAAACTAGAGCTGGCAGTTTCTCCTGTTGACGGCTTTCAAAGTCACTTCAAAAAAATATCTTCGCTAATCAATCAGATTTTGTTGTCAGTGCTACATCTAATCGCACAATACAGTATCTTAAGACTGAATTCTGAAAAAAAAAGTTAACTTAAAGTGGACCTATCATGCTATATTTGAAAAATATATTGTAGGGCCATACCTATATAAACCTATATGTCTGTGAAGTTTTTTTTTCAAAATACCAAACAGATCATGCATTTTAGCCATGCCTCATTTCGCTCTATTTGCTCTTTCCATGCCTGTTCTTGCAAGGACTGATTCTGTGATGTTGCTTTATTGCAAATTAGCTGCAGCTGTCCACGCCCCCCTGCAGGAGAGGGGAGCTTGAGATCAGCTGATGGGAGGAAAAGAGATCTCCGTCCTCCGTGTTTTATTCTCATATGATTATATAAAGTCGTTATTCATTTGTTTTGAAGCTCAATAAATAACAAAGAAGACCTTTGACCGGCACTTTTCTAATTTTGTCCGGAAGATTTAAACTTTACCGGATATGTTGACCGGCGGAAAAAAATCTGACTGAAACTCGCACGGTCCCCTTGTCCCTTGGAAGAGGCGGGGAGGTGGGTGTTTGTCATCTGCTGGTGGCAAACCAGAGATAATTACAATGCTTGCCTCGACGGGGAGCGATTGCATTGAATTACAGGAGCAAACGCTTCGGGGAGGGAGAAAAAGAGCCACAGCGGAGAATAAACAGAAGGGCAACCATGGCAACCATGCAAAGTCTTCTTCGCTGCTTTTGTGGCAGACTACAGCGCCACTTACAGGCCTGGCATATGTACTACAGCGTCTCCAGCGCTTTCTAGCAGCAATGGCCGTGGCCGCTGCCCAACCCCCCATTCCCCTGATAGATGGAGAGTTCCCCATATAGGCGGAGCACCCCTTTTCTGACGTCAGAACAATTCAAATCTGTATCAGCTCCATTGCAGCCCCGTTTTTAGAGATTTGGGTATCGAGGAAAAGAGAGAGGATTGTGTTTTCTGACACTTGGTGAGTTCCCTGACACACCGGGAACACATATTCATGTATAAAAGATGTAAAAAAGTGCATTTTGCACGATCGATCCCCTTTAAAGAAGCATGTAAAGCTGCTGGTTTGAGCCATTCAAAAATTAGCTGTTCACAAATCTAAACAGCGCGTTCCTGAGATTATTTTGTACAGCCATGGATAAGTGTCACACATCATATAAGCAAGTGCTTTACTTTTTTTTAAAGGATTTCAACAAGCTGGAACCACTAAAATGAAGTTTGACAGAGTTGTTGTGGCTAACGTTGTTGTGTCTAACGCTGCTAACGTTAGCAAACATTTTGCAAACCCAGCAAAATTAGCATCCTTTAGGTTTCAAATCTTTCAAATATCTGCTAGCCAGGGTAAGCTGGCTATCTAAAGAGTTTGTTGGGAAGTTAACTGTTCGGTGCTGGGCAGATAGCAGTGGGTACATCGGGATCAGAGGTTTTTGCAAAAGAACCTTGTTGTAAGAAAAGGTTGGTGACAGCTGTAAGAGTAAACCACAACAGTAAAGCTAAGAGATGTAAAAACCCAAGCATAAAGCTGCTTCAACACTCTGTATAGCTGTACAGGCCACAGTCAGGTGATAATAAATGAGTCTGTGAGTTCAACAAGAACATCTTTCAAATTACACACTTATTCGACCAATATTTATTCAGCTCATTGCAAATGAATGCAGATTTTTGGGAAGGCTAAAGTTTATAAAAAAAATCAATAATTTAGGGTACCATTTACAAATTAAATCGACATGACATCCTGAGGGATTTAATAGAAAAGCCTGTACCGACACAAAAAGCCCATGCGTTCAAATGTTTTAAAAAAAATATAAGTCGGGAACTGCAGCTGCTAGCCATTTAAGCCAAAATTAAACAAATCCATAAATAAATAATAAAATAAATACATATATATTTAAATATGCCTATGAAATAAATAAATATGGTTATGATGTTTTGATCGTTGGTGCTCATCCTAATGTTCGGCCTTGATGTAACAACATTCATAATTAAGTAAATGTAACACCCTTTTCATCCCGGTTACACTTTTCATTTGCCCTGTACGATGGGCGATGTTGGCTTATCTGGCACCCGCAGCTCACAGCCAAAGTGCGAGTGAGCGAGCGAGGAAGAGAGGGAGGGCGCTGTTGTTCTTAGCATCTGGTGCTAGCTGCTCTAATGGAAGAAGAAGATGTTTCTACAATAATGTGGAGGGAGAGTCCTCTCCAGTCAGACTGAGGCTGATAACCACAGCTCAGTGAGGTAAAGGACTCTGAGTGTTTAGATAGTTCACTTTAATCTAAGTTATCTCAGTGGGTCTCAAACGTTTTGATCACAATTTATGTAAACACATATTTCCAAGGCACTCCTTTATAATTATTGGGATAAAACAGGTTTGAAATAATTCCAATGTATACTATAGGACAGTAAACCAGACATATCGTTTTAAACTGGAGAGATACAAAAATATGCATAAATAAAATAGTAAAATAAGATCTGAAAGAACAACACAAATAAAATAAGTGACATTTATTTGTTATTGGCTAGGGTAAGTTATTGGTTATGTTCACATACTTATTTAATTATTCAAATGTAAACCGATCTTTTTCATATGGGTGTTTGGAGTTGTACCCCCTAGATCTAGTCTCTAGTAATTCTGCTTAAAGTGCACCAGATTGAAGCATTTTACTTTAAAATGTTCAAACATTTCTTCCCGGTATGCCTGAGAAGGCAGATATGCTTGTTTTTCTCAACAAGAACTGTTTTTAAATGGGGGGGGGGTTCCTTTAAAAGTTGGACTGTTGCACTGTTGTAGCGTCAGTGCTTCTCAAGTTACAGTTACATAGCACTGAATATAAACAGACTGATTAAGAACCGGAATCGAAAAGTAGAATCGGAATCAGAATCGTGGAAATTCAAACGATACCCAACCCTACTTCTGAAGGACCTGACTCGGAAGACATGTCCTACCAAGCAAGCGTCCTCGACATTGAGAAACACCCCTGGAGTGTGTGAAACAAGAGCTATTGAGATTAAGTCAGTGTTGTGTTGCTGTTGCTTTGGGCTGGATCTGTGAGCTTACCACGCCCCGTTCATTTGAATATAAGAAATGGAAATGTAATGTGGCATTATGAAATAAAAGTCCCCTGAAATAAATAAATGTGGCATTATGAGATAAAAGTCCCATGAAATAAATAAATGTGTATTTAAATGTACATTTATATATATATATATATATATGTATTGCCTTATTTATTTATTTCAGAATTTATTTCATATTTATTTATATGTATTTATTTATTTATGTATTTATTTAATTTTGGCTTAAACAGCATTCCGTATACCTGCTTCTCCGATTAATTATTGAAATGTATGTGAATGTAAGGCGACAGATGTTACTTGTTTCGATGTTCTCGTTCTTGTGATTACTCACATTTTCTGATGTCACTTTACCTAAAATATCATCTTGTGGATATTTTATGCGTGCTTGGCTCAACCTTGATCATGCACGTCACATTAAACCCGTACAAATTTGGATGCAGCTTTATAAAGTATACCGTCCGTCAAATACGCACCGAGCCACTTCATCCCTCTCCTCATCTGTCTCTTCTGGATGCAGGTGGGGAGGCAATCGGCCATATGCTCCTCTCCCTCAGATGTAACCTCAGAGAGAAGGAAGCGAGGGTGGAGAGGAGGCGTGATATCCTGGCAGAAGCTCCTCTCTGCTCTCTTGCCCTGAGGGGAGAACAATGTTCCACTCTCCTCCTCTCCTTTTGGCCAAAGTAACAAGGGAGACAGAAGGAGAAGAGAAGAAAAAAGAAGAGGAAGAGGAAAAGGATGTGTGCTGCGTTGGCACACACTCCACTCCTCTTTTCTCCTTCTTGCAGACAAGCTATCTGACACAACTGATTACTTATCTCATTACAGTCAGCGCTTAACCCCTGTGTGTGTGTGTGTGTGTGTGTGTGTGTGTGTGTGTGTGTGTGCATGTGCGTGTGTGTGCGTGTGTGTGTGTGTGTGTGTGTGTGTGTGTGTGTGTGTGTGTGTGTGTGAGTGAATGGCCGCATATATACGCTTGATTGGGAAAACATACATGCGTGCCTGCATCTATGTGACCTTTGTCCATGTGGCTGTCCTCAGTCCACCAAATGCACTCCAGGAAATATGAGCAGTTTGATCAAATAACATTTGATCTGACATATGTGGGTTTCGGTTTTTTTCAAAGCATGTTCTTAGTAGCTTTGTTTGTGTATTTAGTGTGTGTCATATGTTCATGTCATGTTAACAGGAATATCTTCAGGCTCTGTAAACTTAGCAGTTCCCAAGTGTGCAACCTTAGAGTTAATTTGTGTTTAGCATGCCAAGCTAAATATCCCGCAGCACTTGGCTGGGCTACAGTTAGGAAATGCTCCATATGAGTATGGTGTGTGTATACAACGTCATTGTGTATATAACAAACATAACAAACTTTTTAAAATCACTGTGCTTTTGAGAGAATTGCAAATAAGAATTAGGGATTATGAGCAGGATTGCATTGTTCTTAAAAAAACTAAAATGGGCATATAGTGTTTTTTGTAAAAAGATCAGATTTCTTTTCTGTAAGCTGTACTGTTCTGTTGGCTAATACTTTACGTGTGAATCTATAGGCCTACTGCCTGAATGTCTTTATGGTTTTCACTTTCTTTGGTTCATTTGTTATTTCTTTTTTATTCGGTTCATAAAATGGTGTTTGTGAGCTTAACTGTATATGTGATAAACTAAAACAGAGCCTGTCCTGTAAACTCAGATTTTAAACCATGTGTATGTATGTTCTCATGTATCTCATGTGTTTCATTGATGAGCAGGGGATACATTTTTCATACGAAATATCTTGGTTTCTTCTTTTCTTAGGTTACATTGATCTGTCTTCTTACATAATACACTTATATAAAGGTATTCATATTTATTTTCTTCTTGTTTTTATTAGCATAGAATTTGACATTGAGCAAACTCAAAAGTCACAGAAAGTTACATTAATTTTTATGTTGTGATTTTGAATGTGAATTGTATCAGGTAGCTAAGAATTGTAACATAATCAATTTTTTAAGTAACCCTCCCAACCCTGGAGTTTCTATAATAATAACACTTACTCTCAATAATTGGGCGTCATTATATAATCGTTTTCCAGATCAATTGTAACATCAACATGGTTTTCTTTTTAGGGATTTGTTCTTAGTAAAAGAGCAAAACCTCTCCAAACTCAAAAACACACTTATGGACATTTTAATGCTGACATCTTTGTGCAAAATATTAGTTATGGGACTTTTCTTCAGTTGTACAAGATCGGATTTATATAACGACAAATCGTATAATCTTTTTTATTATTTTTTTAGATTATTATTTCCCTTTTTAAAAGAAAAATACACTGACACTTAATAACTGATAAAGTTAGTATCACATGCATCTTTTTTGTGTTATATTATATACACTAAAAATGCAATACGCGTTTGGCGTAGTCTTTCTCGAAAGTACCCCAACTTCACGTTTGTAGTCCTGTCGTCTTTAGACTTCTGTTTGGGCATTATTCACTCGTGGTGGTAGTAATGTCACTGAAAACATCAGATGTTTTTTTATAGGGGCAGTTACCCCATAATGACAGGGTGGACAGCAATGTCAGGGACACATGCAAAATGTTCAATATTATTATGAAAATAGAATATACATGATCAAAATGCCTCGTTTTTGTCAAATAAGTCGTTGTGGACAATAAAACCATCTCATTATTTAAAAATGTAGTATAATTTAATCACTTATTACACACACTGTAGTTAGCAGAGCAGTGTGTGTACGGTATAAAATGAAGGAAACACATTTCAAGAGACTTATCATTGTACTGATATGTGTGTAAATGCTTGGCCATTTATAATAAGACCTCAGTTTCATTATTCTGCTACATTTTCAGGATGACTGAGTGATTCTGATGGGGACACCAAAGTTACTTTATAGTGATATTGACTCCTGAAGTCAAAACGTATTTTTTTGCACCATGCAATCTGTATTTCGATTATAGAATAGTTGGCCTTGAAATGAAAATAACTCAAGTGTTTATTAGCTGTGTTGCACCATCATTTTTTTTTAAATATCTAACATATTCCCAGCTTTCTTATGTGTTAGCCACTAGCTAGCCGGAGAGAGAAGTTCACCAACCAGTCCATTGAGTGGTCCCTTCTAAACACTAAGCCCTTATTTAGTTTATTTCATTTCGGCTGTGTCACTTTTGGTGAAACGTTTTACTTATATCAAACATTTTTGAACTACTAGCAAAGCTAACTATAGCTTACATTTTCTCTACCTCCTAACGTTAACTATAGCCAACACGTTCTCATTCATTTTCATAGGCATATTGTTACATACTACAACGTGTCATTGTATACATCATATGTATTGTCATCCTCACTGACAAGCATAATGCTCTTGATATTTAAAAATATTGATAGTAACGTTTTTATTTCACAAATTGGAACTAACCCGTTTGTTAATTCATGTAGAAATAGAGTGGTTTGTTTCTTTGAACAGCAACACTCCAATTTTAAAGTAGAGCATATACAAAATCACCCTAGGGGTCGAGAATAGGCCAATTATTTGCAAGTACTATTGTGTCCCATTGAGTCATCAACTCCCCCCCAAAGACAATATAAAACTATCAAGGTACTGAAAATGAGGGTGAGGGGACTAATGTGCTACCAATCAGAAGGTCAGCGGTTCAATCCCAGCCCCTGCAGTCAGTGTGTTGATGCGTCCTTGGGCAAGATTCTTAACGCAAAATGGCCCCTATGGGCATGTTGTTGAAGGTAATGAAATGTATGAAAGTCGCTTTGGCTAAACGTGTAATGTAAAATGAGAAAATGTGTACATTTCAAACGTCCAGACCCGTCTCAAAAACTTGTAACACACACAAATGCTATTTAAGCACTCTGTCTACCCCTTGTTGTGCATTTGCATGTGTTGTGAGGATATTCTGCCCTTAGGCTTTAATGGTATCTCTTGCTCTCCTTCCTTTTTTTCTGTCAGTTGCTCTGTTTCTTTCCATCTCATCGTCAGCCAGAAGGTCACGTTTTACCTTCAGCCACACAACATAATAATCTGAACCTGACATAGAAGTCTTGTGTGCGCATGTATCGCCCCTGTGTGTTTTTCGATGTGTGCGGATGTGTGCGCGCTACTGGCAGAATTAAATTAAGGGAACCCAGATGGCCTCCGATTCCAATTGAACCAAATGTGAATTTCCTCTCAGCCTTCAGCAGACGTGATTCAAAAAAATCTCTCAAAGATTGGCACCTTGAGCTGGAGCTGGTCTTTTTTGGCTCCAGCTGTCATGACAATGTACCCGATCCCCAGAAAATCCCCACGGGTTCTCCCATACAGTCGGCCCGCCATCTTTTCCAGCTCCGTCACTAGGAGGCTGTACATTGACGTGACATTACAGATAAAGGGAGGAGACAAATCTTCCCTCTTGTCCATGGCCGGGGGAGACAGCAGTTAATGTTCAGCGTTATCAAATCTGACTGCTGGAGTCATGCAGGGAACTGTTGTAAAACACCTGCTAAATGCACAACTCGAGCCGCATAGCAGTTGATTTGTGTATTCATGCCATAACTAGGGGGCAGGGTCTGTGGTGGTCCATGGCGGTAGAGTTTGACAAAGACGAGAATGGAAACAAGCAAGTAAATTAACTTTAATGAAATTGACCTTGTCACACTGTGGGCTTTTCTCAAAGCCAATGTTTGTGGTAGGAAAACAATTGCATTGACTTACTGTTTGGACTGTACTATTATTCATGAGAAAATATGATTTAATTAACCTCCTCCTTTGTTGTCATAAACTGTCAAAGTGGGTGTTCTTGCTGCGTCCCAGTCCTGTACTACATTCAAATTGTATGCAAGTTATTTATCAGTGTCTCCCAAAATGAAGGTCTTTGTTAATGTGCTGATTTATCAGCTTCACTAGGAACCGCTGGGCTTGGGGCCGAACACACAGAAAGGATTGTATTGTCAGAAAGTATTGAAAATAGGACGAACACATTGTTGGCTGTAGTCTGTTCACATATTTCCATTGCTCATCGCCACAACAATATATTTTGTTACGGTAATTTTGTGTGGTCTAGTTTTCCAAATGTAGCAAGTGTTTTCCAATGCCATTTTAGCCTACGGTCGTTGATAACCCCGCTTGGAAATCAAGATGAACCAAGAGGACTTTACACTTGCAATGTGATCTGGCTACGTCGGACTAACGCATTATATTTCAAAAATCTTTCACCATAACTCCCACCGTTTTTGTCAATTTGATGAAGCAACTAAAGCTTTCTAAACTGTGTCCCCCTAACTCCAGATGAGAAGAGCTAAATTGACCAAATGTTGCGAAACTATGCTCATCTGAGTAGCCATTACCAACTGTACACAGCACCCCATAGTATTATCTTTCAGGATACCTTCAGGCAATCAGACTATTTGGAAAGGTTCTCGGACCTCACAACAACTCAAGTGAGTCGTTGAAGAACTGCATACAATATTCAGGACTGGAAAAAGTACTGCTCCCTTTTTTTGCCAGATTTCCAAGAAAACATGCAGACTTTTAAAATACATGACTAAAAGGGATTTGCACTTTGTGTTGATGAAGCAACCCCTGTGGACAAAAGCCATCAAATGTCCATGAGCACCAGACTCTTGTTTGGTAAACCTCTCATTTGCAGCAGTGAGTTCAGTATATTGCGGATCTGGGATATAGTCGTTTTGTTTTAGTGGTCAGGTGGGGATTCGGGTTTTCAATTGTTGTTCTTCTGCCGCTGATGTACAATGGAGCCTCATGTTGTACTTCTCAGTGGATTTCTGGAAGATGGTCTATGTGGTTGGAAGGTTAGTCATGGTGAAATATGAGTCTAGTTGTTCTCAGGCACAGCAAGAACATATAAGAGAACAGTGATTGAGTGGCATTCCCCTTTAGTTCTGCAGAACAAGCCCTTTTCCATAATTTCTCCATTGATTGTCTTTTAACGCTCCGGAGAAGGATATTGACTTCAGAGTTAGCCCCTGATTTGTGAAGCTCAAAATGTAGTGTGTGCACGCGGATTTGCTATGATTCCATCTGTGCGTGTGTGTGTGCCCCTCTTGCTTCCTAAATCAACCCAAATAAATGAAAAAAGGTGTAAAATAACCGCTACAACACAGTCCTGCGTTGGAAGAGTACAGCCGTCCTTCCATTGAAGCAGCGGGAAAATATGTGAAAAAGCTCTCCTGGAAACGCTTCAGAGCACAATTTTGTTTGCATGTACGATCCAAAACAAGTCAAACTCAGCAGTTTAGAGGAGACGGCACATTCCGTTGTTGTGATTTCAGTCCTCTATTCTTCACTCAGGTGTTTGAAAAACGGCTCAGATAAATATTGGATGCGCAAACGTCAACACAACTGATTCAAACGCTGGAGGCTAATTGAATGCCGCAGGACACATTGTACCAATTGTGGAATATTTAAGATTTTGGATTATCTGTTTTAAAGAAATAGTGGTGAATGTAAAATACTTAAATGGGGTTTTTCCCCTGAATATACACACAGTTTTTTAACATGACAATAATGTAAAAGTGAGCAGTTTCTAAAAACTGTCACACAGACTTTTCTGTTCTTTGGATTAACTGGAGCTCACACAGACGGTTTTCTTTCAGCTAGTTTGTTTTGTTGTTGACAGGAATGTGAAACAGAAAAGGCCAATGAATAAATGTGCCTTGCTCATTTATTTATTTCTTCTGCATGCATTTTTGAGAGGGTAGCCTAAGCGAGAAAAGGGAAAGGAAAATAAATGAGGAGAGACTACAAAACAGGAACTAAAAAGAGGGATGATTAGAAAGTCAGCAGAGAGTTAGTACAGCTGTTCAGATTTTCTTTTTGTGGCAAAGTAGTATGTATGACAGCTTTCAGAGAAAGACTCGAGTAGGCAACATGATTCAAAAGGGTGTGGAGAGCTGCTGATGCAGTTCTTTATCTGCAAGTTTCTGAGTTGTAAACGTTGTTGAGGATACTATATAGCAGAGGTGGGACCAAGTCATTGTTTTGCAAGTCTGAGTCAAGTCTCAAGTCTTTGCGCTCAAGTCCGAGTCAAGTCTCAAGTCAGGATGGGCAAGTTCAAGTCAAGTCCAAGTCCTAAACTTTGACAAAACGAGTCTTAAACTAGGCATGATGTGCTTTTCACCAAATGTAATGACATCGATCAACAGAATAATACTTAATAATCAAACTGCTCTTTATTAGTCACATTAATAATTTAATAATCCATTTTGTCTCTGCTGGTAAAGTAACATGTTTTATTCTATTTTAAGAGGGATCAGTAAGGTAAGGCTACCGTGACGATTTGATCCAGAAGGAGTTTAATGTATAAGATCCCTGATGGTAACCAGAATGTTTATTTCCACTGTGTACAACATGTTGTAAGGGACCCACAATATATCTTTATGCAAGGGATAATGTGCAGCCAGGCGGTCTCTATGGGGAAAAGAACAACTGCATCTAGATCCCTCTGCAGGTGGTACTTTAACTATATTTTGATGCTAATACTTTTGTACTTTTACATTTTGAATGCAGGGCTTTTTATTGTAACCGAGTATTCCTACACTCTGGTACTTTTACTCAAGTACAAGATCTGAACTTCTCCCACCTCTGGCAATAAATACTGAGTGGTTACCAAAAGGAAACCCTGCTTTGAAGGTTATTTTCATTTTAAAAATCCTGCACTCAGCTTTGCTTTCTCCAATATCATTGAAATGCAGCCAGATGCGGCTTCTTTTTTCGGTTTTCGCTAATTTCCTGACTTTTTCCAACACACTTGCATTTAACTCCGGCTCCCCGTCGCTCTGTGTAGCTGGCTTGTACCACTACACCTGCTCTCTTTGGAGCGTCTGCCCCCCACCCATGATCCTAGTGTGTCCTCGCATATGATTGGCCGCATGGTGGCCCAGCTAAATAAAGACCCGCTCCTGCCTGCAAGGATTCTCAGCAAGAGTAGAAGCGGCTGGAGATTCAGCTCCCCCCGACGGGAGTGTGCTCTTCTAGCGGCATCTCGCGATGGGCCTGTTGGAGACCCCTGACTTAAAGTATCAAGTCACCTCAAGTCAGAAGGCTCAAGTCCAAGTCAAGTCCCGAGTCATTGGTGTTCACCCCTGCGAAATGAACCATTGTAGACCATGGTCTACCATGGTTGGGATATGGCACCACAGTCAACCATGGTAGAGCACTGATATAAACCATGGTCTACCATGGTCTACCATGGACATAAACCATGGTCCACTAGTACCATGGACATAAACCATGGTCCACCAGACTGGAAATAATATAAATTAATACAAGCTTTTCAACAGTTTCAAGCATTTAATTTTAAAATATTTGTATAGATCATGTTAATTGCACTTCATTTAATCTACAGTACACTGTCACTCTATAGTTGCACACACACTCATTACATGCTCATTAAACAGTTGGTGACAATGTAAAGACTATTTTATATACATTCACCAGGCGACGGTGCCTGCATGAGCCTCATTGGAATGATTGTCGACCATGGTTTCTTGAGACCCTTCAAATATTCAAATGGCTGACCATGGTTTCTGGAGATGACATTGTGACCATGGTAGGCTGACCATGGTTGACAGAAAGAAAACAAGGAGGGGAGCACGTAACATGTCTACAGACATCCACTCGAAGTCAACAATTGTTCTGAAGAATGTGCTGACATGGGAGTTTAAATTGCCATGCCTCTTTTTGGCTTTCGAGCCCGTCTCAGGATTAATGCCCAGGAAGCATCTGAAAACAATAAGCCAAGACAACCATTTCAATTGTACATAGATGTATACGTTGCATAGTTTATTTTAAGGCACATGCAGCGGTGCCCCTTTCAATTTAAGTAAAACCTGCACAAAGAAAGAAATTAGTATTTAAAGCCAAGCAAGAGCGATGAAAGCAAGACAATCACTTAATTTGTTGTGTTATCACAGAGGATGGTCTGAATACAGTATTTTACTGTGAAATAATACAGTAACATGTTGTGAAATCCTGGTAATCATTTATCCTGTACATTCACAGTAATTAACTGTGCCTGTATTGATTTCACTGTGAAATTAAAAATTACAGTATTATATTGTGAACATTACAGGTAAAGACTGTAAAGTGGTAAAACAGTAATTTATTGTAAAATATTACAGCTAAATATTGTGAAATCATGGTAATATTTTACAGTGTATGTATGTGTTTGGCAGAGGTGGGCCGAGTCACCCTGTCTTGTGTGGGTGGACAGGAAGACAGGACCCTGCTTCCAACCTGACAGCAACTACCCATAGAGGGAGAAAGAAGGGGGAACTGTTCCAATGTTTTTGTAAATACTACAAACACACCCCACTGTACTTTGACTTCCTACAATCTAAAGCCCTAATTATTCATTAAGAAGATATTTTGTGTTCAGTCTGTTGGCCTTTGTGTTGGTAGAATTACAGAAAGACCACTGGCAGGTTTTTTTTATAAAACAATTTCATTTGTTCCTCTATTATATTGGTATATTCTATCATTTTCAGCAATAATTGTCTTGTTTGTGCTTCCATACATGCCAACATTGCATAGCTTTCAATGTGTGGACCATGACTCTCAACATCCAAGGTTTAAATCCCACTAGAGAACGTTGTTGCATGTCAACAATTATTATTTTCTTTCCTGGGGAGTGTTTAGCCAGAAATGAAAACCTATGTTTGTTGTCCACTGCTAACCTTAAATTAATCAGACTTCTTCCCGCCAAAACATTTGACCACGCATTGTCCCTTAATTCTCCTTAGCAACGGTCATGTTCTCCTTAGTAGTGTTGTGTTAGCAAGTAACAACCTTTGAAATGTCCAAATTGACCAATAAGAATCGAGTATCCAACTGAACGATGTAATAATAATCAACATTGTTCCTTTGGATATTCATCAGGAGATTTTTTATACAGCATGCAGATATTTTACTCTGCCTTTAGGCTTTTATTTTTGAAGAATTTGCCATTATATGAATACTGAAATTGTACAGTACTTGATTGCTGATTCTCAATCTCTGAGGGGGCTGGTACTGGTGTGACCTGTAGAGGGAAAACAGGAAAAGGGTGAGATTGTATGATTCCATGAAGAGAGAAATAGAGTGGGAGTTAAAGATGGAAGGAAAGACTGAGAAGGAGAGGAGAGAGAGAAAGATAGAGGGACTATATTCTGCCTTGACAAACAATATTGTATCACTCTGATCCCAGCTTGGCTCTGATTGATGGCATCATTACAATGTGGATATTATATATTTACATAAGGCAGCCACATTTATTCACAGCCAGACACTTTTCAATGAACATGTGACCCCTTAGCAATTGATAAAACATGTTGTTGGCAACCTTCCATGTATCTGTATGGTGGAATTTGTTCTCTGGTTTTGATTATGTACTGTAATTATACAATGTATGTACATGAGATGGGCACGAACTGTTTAGCATTTCCATAATCCCTGGGTGTGCTGATACACGGTTGTTGAAACATGTTAGCATGATGAATATTATTGAATTGTATATTTCAATGTTCTAGTCTCACTGCTATTTGGGAAAAAACTGTATCCTCTAAAAGTGGCACCTTTAAGTCTCACAATGGAGATCATTTAAAATGACTTTTACATACATTTCCATAAGAGCATTCAATGAAAGGCAATTATGACTATTCCTCTGACAAAGGTCCTTGGTCAGATTCAGATAGAAAGGACTGAGGTTAGATGCCTTGTATGCTTGATTTGCCATTTATCTATGACAATCATGCATTTATGAAATTACACCATGTCATGAATTGTTTTGACCCTTGAAGTCAAGATAGCCAGCACACAAAGGGCGATTTGTGTATTCAATGTGGGGGGAAAAGTGAAAAATGTCAAATTCCTAAATGTCAGAGTTATCATCGAAGGTTAACACAGAGCAGCGGCATGTTTACTCCTACCGTCTTAGACAGGTCCGGTGATATTTGTGTTCATGAGCAAGCCGGTCTGAGCTCGGTGCTATTTTAGGGAGGGTCACTGGGTTACCGTGAAGAAGAACCACCACCATCAGAACTAATTTCTGTAACTTCACATTGTATACAATGAATCACTCCTCAGAATACAATTATGGTGGTCTGCCATTAAGATGCTAAGTAAGAGTGACATTTAACTGTCAATAATATGTGTTTGTAGTTCTCTCAAGTATACTGAATACCAGATGTAGAGCGAAGATTCTCCCTGTGTTACTAGACATCATTAACCTTATAACATCATACTAATATAGATTAGTAAAACATACCAATGATTGCTTTGGCAAGTGTGTACCCAAGACGGCAGGCAAAAACATTTTAAAATGCTTGTTATCTGAATGGAGATCGGCTCGATCCAACTAGGCTACGCTACCATTGTAGCTGTACTCGCCAGACTTAAAATATATAGACATAAATAAAGTAGTAGTAAAATTAGGAAGGTCTGATAATGTCATTCTTCATAATAACTAGCCAAGGGTTTCTGTGTATTTGCAGAGCAATGGGCTCTTGGAAGAAAGACATTAGTTTCTAGGGTAAAGTGCTGTGCGTCAAATGGGCCTCAAAGGAAACATGTTTCACACTCGTGGTTTTTGAATAATGGGCCATGGTAACAATGGGCAATCCCCACTGCCACACAGCAGACTGAGCAACCGTTGCTTGCACACTATATGGCCAATAAGTTAGCTTTTGCTTTGAGTGTCTGTTAAATAAATTGAACAATTGGGAGGGTTAATGTTAACATTGTAATCCTGCTATTAATCCCAATTTTCCAAAAATATACCAGCATTCTGATTGTTTGTATCCTGATTACATAAACCTGTTACATGCATTTGGCTACTCTTTAAGCCTGAACAACATTTTTAAAAGCTTTTGAGTTTTGAAATACATGAAGTATTGTATCCGGACTAAAACCACTCAGGGACAGTTTCATCCTATAAGACTGTTAAACACCTGAATTTGAAACATAACATTATCCTGGTTTCTATTTAGAAATTGTTTATCCAATATATCATTCCAATCACTTGCACTATTTCACTATTTTACTATTTTTCTTTTTATATGTACTATTTACTTGCACTATTTGTTTCTGATTGTCTGTTGTATTGTGTTGCACTGTTGGAGGAGCCTGTGACCTAAGATTGTCATCGTCATAACTACACTGTAGCTATGCACGTATGACCAATAAAAGCCTTGAACCTTGAAGGATACATACAATAATACCTTGGCAGTGTGCCATAGTGGAGGATCAGTGTATCATTTGGGGTACTTCTAGGCGACAGGGTGAAATAAACCAACATGTCAGTTTTATTTTGACTTGTTTCACTCAATTTGACAGCTTCCATGATGTGCAGAATGATTATGACCCATGGGAGCACAAAGAGTACAAAGATGGATTACTGCGTGGGCCTACATAAAACTGGTCCATGGGCTTCAAGTGTTACGGGCCATAAAATCTAATAAAGACATGAAAACCCTGAAAGACTACAAATAGACCAAAACAACTACAAAGCGATGTAAAACAGCTTGAGAGGCACAAAGAGAAACAAAGAGACAAATAAATTACAAAGAGAGAAAATCAAACACAAAGAGAAACTAAATGACTACGAAGAGACACAAAGCAACTTCAAAGATACACCAAACAATCACAAAGAGACAATAAATGACCACAATTAGATACTAAAAAACTACAAAGAATTTGCAACAAAAAGTTTAAAAAAAAACACAGAAGTAAAACAAAATGAGAAATTAACTAAACAATTAAAAAAGAACAGTTCAAACTATGAATAGATTAAAAACGACTACTAAGACACACAAAAGCACAGATTCAACGGTCACAAAACCACAAATATGAGGCAAAGCAGCCATAAAGTGTATGTTTTGCCCCTACAGTATATGGGAGCAATTGTGGGTCCATTTTCATGTCGGGGCCCATTGGCTCACGATCCCACCATGTGCGTGCAACCTGCCTGCATGCAAGACGTTTTATGCTGTTTACAGAATTCCACTATAGTTCCTCAAATCTTTATTAGTGCAAAAGCTGTTTACAGCATTCCACTATAGTTCTTTGAATCTTTAATCTTCTTCTTCTTATTTCAACCGATATTTTGGCTCTCCATAACTTCAGCCTACTTTTAGCTACAGAAACCATTCAAATATCAAACTATTCAGCCTTTTCAGCACATGATGGGGACACTTTTTCAAAATATGTTCTACTTTTTAAAATATTCAGCTTTTTAAACTCTTTTTTTAACATGGAAGTCAATGGGAAGAGCCTTCAAATCTTCTTTTAACTAGACCTTACGCCAAATGCTTCTCCTTCCACATACTTTACCATATTGCACGTCTGTCCGTCCTGGGAGAGGGATCCCTCCTCTGTTGCTCTCCCTGAGGTTTCTCCCATTTTTTCCCCTTAAACTGTGGGTTTTCTCTGGAAGTGTTTCCTTGTACGATGTGAGGGTCTAGGGACAGAGGGTGTCGTTTTTCTCATACTGATATTCTGAACAATCTGTGCTGTTGTATTTGCTGTAAAGTGTCTCTACTGTAGGCTATTTTTATTATATGTACAGCACTTTGGCTCGACCAAAAATCTTTTATAAATGTGCTATATGAATAAAACTTGATTTGATTTGATTTGATACTTTGAGCTAGAGACTTAATTTCAACTTTAAAATGATCACAAGACATTCAGCTATTCAATTCTTATTCACATTTTTGATATCGTTTACACTTTTTGAGATATTTAACTTAGTTTGGAGCTTGGTATAGAGGCTTTCTTCAGATTGTAACATTAGTGTGTATTGAGCAGCTCATTAAGTCTAGAGTGCTTTGATCTCAAAACAGAGTGGAGGACAGCTTGAAATTCTCCCATCTTCACATTTACCACACAAAACAAACAAAACAAAACATATCAGTTCATTGGGGTTCCCTGATGCTCACTTTCTGATCATTTTTGTATAGGTGCCATAGTTTTTGAACAGGTGGCAAAATTGTCAGATATAATCCTCAATGCATTCTTAATGGGATTTAGTGCTACAGTTGGTTGCCATGGTGTTGCTGGGCAGATTGAAACCTTTGATCTCTGGGCTCACACAGGTGTTATGATTATTTGTTATGATTAGGTGCTCAGCACAGAAACAAACACTGACAGACTGGACTTTAACAGACTGTCTCAGCCTATTATTTTCTGTCTGATGGAGACTTCATACTGACTTCAACATGTTCCAGATATTTTATATATTATTGGTGAAGTATGGTTTTAGTCGAAAGGTTTGCAGTCAAATTCTGATTCTGCTGCTTTCCCAAACCTTTTTACTTTATTTTCTCTTCCGAAGTACCTTCATTCACTACTACTTACATCTGATATGTAACTCCTTCAGCCTACTTTCAGCTGCAGAAACCATTCAACTATTACATTATTCAGCAATTTCAGGACATTGAGGCTATACATGTTTTTTAAACCTTTTCTTTTAATTATTAAGCTTCTTCACTATTGTTCCTGCTCTTCCAGTTGAACATTTCACTTTCAAGTGTTCAACAAAGTCATTGCAATGCATTTGATCTGTAACATTTTGATTCAAATCATTTCACTTTTATGCATTTCTCTGCTAAGTCCAGCAACACACTTACTTGGTTTTTGTAGCTAAAAGAAGCTACCATTCAACTAATAAAATATTCATCTTTTTCTGCATTTTCAGCTAAATGTTCACAGTTTACAGCTGTTAGAGCCAGTATTTTGATTTGATAAGAAAGACCACCTAATTGTGAGGTCTGTAGTCAATGCACTATAAAGGACTACAATTCCCACGGCGCCTGTGCTAACGCCTGACACGAAGGACTCACAAGAACTCAGATGCACGATTCTTTCTTGACTTCAAAACTATCTTTTAATATACAAAATACTTCTCAAAGTACAAAGGTATTTAGGATCTACTAGGACACTCAAAAGTTCACTAGGTTCGACTAGGTTGCTCAAAGTTACACGAGGAAATACAGACATGGACTTAGTGTTGAGACAAGATGAACCGACAAAAGACAACAGGAAAACAGGGCTACCTATACACAACAGTTAATGAGGCACAGGTGCAAACAATCCAGAACAGGAGATCACTATCAAGCTGACAAGTGACACACCACCACAGGAAGTGATGACACCTGAAACGAGAGGACAGAGTCAACATCAAAATAAACTGCAAGGCCACCAGAATAAACACAAAACAATAAGCTCACAGACTCTAACGCTGAAACCTTACAACGCCACAGTGATGGGCAACCTGTTGAGAGACGCCGTCGAGGAACAGTTTTTAACCGTACACAACTGTACTCGTAACCGTACATACAAACCGTACAAGTACCCTTTAAGTTGTGAAGTTATAAGCATTATCAAGAAAGAATACCTAAGTTGTGTGGTTTTATTTGAGTTTTCCCTATTTCTTTTGAATATTGTAAAGGCCTATTTTTCTTTGTTGCATGTGCAAAAGTTTGTTATTTTATTTTGAGCAAATACATCGCAACATCTTCTAAACCATCGGAAACCAAGCAACACTTCAAACTGAGAGTAATTTAAGAAAATAAACGAGTTAGAACTGTCTGTTTAAGGCATCTAGTGGCTTGGTGGAAAAACAGAGGAAGGAAGCCACGACAACAGCATTCGCACGCATTTTCTGCAGGAAATGCATTTTCTAGTTTAACATGGAACTCAATGGGAGGAACCTTCAAATCCTCTTTTAACTACACCGTGCACCAAATGCTACTCCTTCCACATACTTTTAGCTAGAGACTTCATTTCAACTTTAAAATGATCACAAGACATTCAGCTATTAAAATGTTGTTCAGATGTTTGATATATGTTACACTTTTTGAGATATTTAGTTTGGAGCTTGGTAAAGAGGCTTTCTTTAGATTTTAACATGAGTGTGTTTTGCTCAGCTCGTTGAGGCTTAGAGTGCATGATGTGGAGGAGAGCTTGAAATGTGCCTTAAATTATTTTTTAAAACTGCCATAATTCCCAAAGCCTACACTCCTTGAACATAATTTGTTGTGAAAAACGTAGGAAAACCTCTCTTAGTTTGGAAAATAAAAAAAAAGTAGGAAAAAAAATTAACAAAATGCCTCCTGAGGGCATGAAGTGACAACAACTTTCAACATGTCTCCATTAAGGCCCATTGTAAATCAAGCCTGATATGTCCTCAGAGCAGCAGCTGCACACCTTTAGTACATCTTCCAAAAAGGCCACATTATTGACCCGAAAGAACATAAAAAGCAGACTCAGACGCTCGTCAGGGTCCTGAGACGCTTCACGCGTTGACATTTCACCGATATCTGCTACGGTTATTCAACAAAAGGTTCACATGTAAGAGTCTCTCATTCAGATCAATGGAAAGGCTCTCACTTATTACTGCACATCACCATGGAAAACCTTTGATCTCTGGGCTCAAGCACAGGTGTTTCATAACGTCGTTAGCTCAAACACCGGTGTGATGATGTCATAACTCCAACTGACATGCTCAGAACGCCACCAAACATCACATGATGGTTAACACTGTGGCCCTGAACAGCTCTACATCAAATCTGATGTTACATCATGTGGTGTTACCATGGCAACCCATCCCTCGACATAAAACACAATGTCGCTGTAACTCCAATTGACATGGTCCGATTGTCCCCCAGTCTTCACTTGTATATCACCGGTCCATGCCTCAACAGCTCTACGTCAAATCTGACATCTCACCATATGCCGTTTCCATTGAAACGCATCCCTCGCTAAAAATCACGATGTTGCCTATGAAAAGGGTCAAAAACAGCTCCAGATTTCAGATAATGGTTAATGGACCAGCCCTCAACATGTCTATGTGCCAATCAGAGGTCTCGTTAACCGAATATTTTCCGTCTATTTTTTAACAATGACGGACAAATCTGAAAGCAGTCCGTCATTTTGACAGATTAGAACACACTTGGAACAGCGTCAACATTTCCCCGCAGCGAGGCTCCGGTGTTATGCATGCCCTCCAAAAAGGAAATCATAAAGTTTCCAAACCTAACTGTGCCGTACAAATCATTGAAATGTCTGTTTTGGCTTTACACTGTGCACGCTCCCGCGAGGTGCAGCAGCCATGCATAACACGGTGCATGTGAACTGCCCCCCCCCCATCAGAGTTGTGTAAAGGCCGACGGGTAATTCTGGATTTTGACAGAAGTTTTACGATCCTGTCCGTCGGGCAGCGAAAAAGTCTAGCACAACCTCTGGTGCCAGTGAATGGTGCTAGTGAATTGTCCTCAAAAGCTGTTGCCATGGCAACGCATCCCTCACCATAACACATGATATTCCTATAACTCCTATGAAAATTGTCAAAAAGTGCTCAAACTTCACATGTGTGCTAACAGTCCAGCCGTGAAGACATATATGAAAGCCCTTGAAAGGCGCTATATAAATATCATTTATTATTATTATTATTATTATTATGACAGTTTTGAGATTTCTTCAAATGCCGTTGCCATGGCAACACAATGCTCACCATGAAACACGGTTTTCTCATAACTTCAGTAAAAATGCTCCAAACGGCCCAACACTTCACAGGTTTAGTAACGATGCAGCCATCAACACATCTAAGCATATTAAGTGGTTTCATTAAATGCCGTTGCCATGGCGACAGATCACTCGCCATCAAGTTAGTTCAAAATCCAATCAAATCAAGTTTTATTTATATAGCACATTTATAAACGATTTTTGGTCGAGCCAAAGTGCTGTACATATAATAAAAATAGCCTACAGTAGAGACACTTTACAGCGAATACAACAGCATTAATTGATTGTTCAGAATATCAGTATGAGAAAAACGACACCCTCTATCCTTAGACCCTCACATCGTACAAGGAAAAACTTCCATCGGGGAAACAAATGGGAGAAACCTCAGGGAGAGCAACAGAGGAGGGATCCCTCTCCCAGGACGGACAGACGTGCAATAGATGCTGTGTGTAAATCAAAGAGATAATACATTTTACAGCATACAGTATAGACCGAATGTTAGGAAATGCATGTGTCTGTAATAAGAAGACGAATCCACGAGGATGTCAGCTACAATCCTGTGGAAGCCATCAGGGAAGCAGCATGACGAGACCCAAGGCAGGACCGCAGAGTCAGGTTCAGCCACGACCCAAAGTCCACGACTTAATCCGGAACTCAGGATAGAGGATCCAAGACACAGGACTACAGCAAGAAGATCAACCTCGACTCCGGATCCCGGCGTACATATAGATACGAAACAAGAAAAAAGATTTGGCTGGGTTAATCGGAACAAGAGAATACACAGACACAGACAGACAGACAGACAGACAGACAGACAGACAGACAGACAGACAGACAGACAGAGAGGCAGACAGACAGAGAGAGAGACAGACAGACAGACAGACAGACAGACAGACAGAGAAAGGTCATTGGATAAAAGTTATTCTTGATAACCCTCTAGAAAGATCTCATGAACTTCCCCACTCAATCTATCAAGACCCAAGCAGTTCTATTAGATATAGGATAAGAAACAGAAGTTAAACAAAACAAACAAAAGTTTGCAATTAAAATATTCTGATGCTTTTCCAAGCCTTTTTACTTTCTTTTCTCTTCTTAATACACATTCATTCACTACTACTTACATTTAATATATAACTCCTTCAGCCTACTTTCAGCTACAGAAACCATTCAATTATTACATTATTCAGATATTTAAGGACATTGAGGCTATACATTTAGTTGTTTATACCTTTTAAAATATTTTATTATTATTATATTTTATTTTAAATATTAAGTTTCTTCACTATTTGTCTTACTCTTCCAGTTTAACATTTCACTTTCAAGTTTTCAAAAAAAGCCAGTGCAATGCATTTGAGCTGTAACAATTTTGATTCAAATCATTTCACTTTTCTGCATTTCTCCGCTAAATTCAGCAACACACTTACTTGGTTTTTGTAGCTAATAGTAGCTACAGAGTCCATTCAACTAATAAAACAATTAGCTTTTTCTGCATTTTCTGCTAAATTCAGCAACAAATGTACACAGTTTACAGCATTCGCACACATTTTCAGCAGGAAATGCATTTTCTAGTTGTTTATATGCTCCACACACTCTTTATATTGGCTGGTAGAACATTTTAAAGTGAAGATGAATTAATCCAGAAGTATTCTTGTTTTGATTGCTTTGTTCTTCGATGTTGTAATCTGGTTAGTGTGTGTTTGTGTGTGTGGAGCAAACAGGCGGACACATGAGAATGAAGTTTAATCGATTTGATGGAGCCACTGCTGAACAAATGGCTTTCCCCCTTCTCTGCTAACCTCATAGCTTCACCCTTTCATTTACACTTTTCAAATCCATTTTATTTTCACCCCCTTTTTCCTCACTTGTCCTTCATTTCTTATGCCCCTGCTTCCTCCGCTGCATGAAAAGGCGACCAAAGCTCTCTGACGTGACAGGAGATGGTGCTTAATGCGAAATTGGTGGAGGTGTGAGGGAGAGGAAAGCTCTCTGCAGCAACCTTTCATACCTTAAATGGTGCTGTTAAACGGCGTAATAGTGAGGAAATGGGGATCGGCTGAGAGCAATTACATCATTCACTGAACAGGTGGTACTGCATTCATTAGCACCCACCCCCCTGTGCTGTGTGTGTGTGTGTGTGTGTGTATGTGTGTGTGTGTGTGTGTGTGTGTGTGTGTGTGTGTGTGTGAATGTGCGTGTTTATGTGCTTGTTAGTGTCCTACTACATACAAGGTAGTAGGACACTAACAAGCACATAAGCACTGCAGCGTCTGAAAAGAAATAAGAAGCTTATACTTGTTTTTCCGCATTTAAAAAAATAGATCGTCCTTTGAGCCCAATAAACACCCTTGTTCTGCTTCCCCAGTGCAAATCATTTGTAAATATTTATACTGATTTATTATTTAGTGTCCATTTTCCACCAAAAAAACAGGGTGGCCACAGGAGACTGTACCCTGTGCTTTCACTGCAAGGCAGCTGCATCCTCTGGTACCACCGGCTCAGTATTAATATCCATGAGAAGTGCACTGAGCCTCATGTTTACATAAATACCAGGCAACATTCACCTTGAATTGATTCAGTTAATCTCATGATACTCTCACAAATGTTTCACTGATTTAAATTACAAAAGTTGCAGTAGTAGTTCAACATCTTAAAAGAATATCTATAACATATCACATGTGAAGAGACTTAGCTGAGGCACAATTTAGTTTTTATTTCTTCCCTGTTTAAACTTGAAGGTCCCCTAGTATACTATTTTTCAACAATATATTATAGGTCTCAGATATATACAAATCACTTTGAAGTGTTTGGCTGAAATACCAAACAGATCATGCATTGTAGCATCCCATAATCCTTTCTGTTTGAGCCCTGTTCCAAAAGTGCTGATTCTGTGTCTTCGTGTGACATCACAAAGTGGCCAAATCTGATCAGCTCATTGTCAGACAGGTTTTTATATAGACTGAAGAAAAATATAAACGCAACACTTTTGTTTTTGCTCCCATTTTTCATGAGATGAACTCAAAGATCTAAAACATTTTCTATATACACAAAATAACCATTTCTCTCAAATATTGTTCACAAATCTGAACAAATCTGTGATCGTGAGCACTTCTCCTTTGCCGAGATAATCCATCCCACCTCACAGGTGTGGCATATCAAGATGCTGATTGGACAGCATGATTATTGCACAGGTGTGCCTTAGGCTGGCCACAATAAAAGGCCACTCTGAAACGTGCAGTTTTGCTTTATTGGGGGGGTCTGGGGGGGTCCGAAAACCAGTCAGTATCTGGTGTGAGGGGTAGGATTAGGGTTAGGGGTAGGGTTAGGGTTAGGGTAATGTTGTGAATTGAGTGGCCCGTGGTGGTGGTGGGGTTATGGTATGGGCAGGCGTATGTTATGGACGACGAACACAGGCCACTCGATTCACAACATTACCCTAACCCTAACCATACCCCTAACCCTAATCCTAATTACTTTAAGAACTAACTTTGTAAAATGGGACAAAAAAAAAGATGTTTTATTATTGTAGAATACTAGGTCCAAAACATAGTGGGGAAATCAGAAAAGCGGATTGCTGACAGAAGCAGAGTGCAGACTGGATACACACAAGGGATATCTGTAGGGACCCCAAACTGCACGTTTGGCAAAAATCATTGACAGCATCTGTTGGACAGGTAGGGCCTCACACAAGGTCAAGATGTGCGGGAGAAACGCGGAGCACACCCATTCCCACAATCCATTCCACATAGAAATTAAAATCTATTCAACACAGATCTAGGAATCAATTTGACTACAGATTTTCATTCTACCTTTTTAAAATCCATCCAATCATTTGCAGAGCAGCCTTACACATCTGACCTTGAAATCTATACTGTGAAACCAACTATATAATATAATCAACCACACCTGCTCAGCATTGTCCCATCCTCACACTTTCATTCTACTCACTGCATCGGAGTCAAGAGTTTCATTCACAATGGAATGGAATTAAAGTGCCTTTATGTGCTACCATTGGTATCAAACACACCAGATTAAGTGTCTCAGAGATAGCTGCCATTCTTGTGCTTTAAAGTCAGGAGTTTCCATGGATTGGTGTGATGAGCAGTGGCAGACCTCAGGGCACAGAAGTCTGAGTAAATGAAAGATGTCATAGAGAGAATGGCAAGGCGTTGAGAAAGTTAACAAAACATGGTAGATACAAGTTGAAATTAATGGGTTCTAGATGAAGAAGAACCCTCTTAGTGACCTCCTAGTTCTCTGAGTTAATGCAACAGTGGACATTTGCCTGATCTGAAAGCATACTTCTGTTGCAACATGTTGCTGATGGGTTCATTGGCAGTAGCGTTAACAGCATAAACGGATCCAAATGTCCTGCTGTCTAAAGTATAGACTGCTGGTGGGGTAATGATGTGGGAAATGTGTTCTTGGCTCACATTAGACCCAACTGGCACTAACAGTTGTGCTTCACTGTGCACTCTGTAGGTTATCAAACATTATTGCTGAGCAGGTGCCTTCTTTTTGTGGCCAAGAGTTATTTTTAAAACGCTTCCAATTGGAAACTTTCAATGGGTCAACCATTGTCCTTAAGTCTGCTGTTCTGCAATACTGGGAGAACGGAAATGGTTTTGCCAAGCAGTTACATGTTTCCCTTCTCAAAGGGAGCTGTGAGTAATACATTTTCAGAGGGGTTTTCACCTTAGTATATCATGATTTCCAGTGTTGGGCAAGTTACTCCCAAAATGTAATACAGTACATATTACTTATTACTGTCTTTTTTAAGTAATAAGTTACATTACAATATTACTGTCTGTTAAATGTAATGAGTTAGACTACTTTTATATTACTTTTGAGTTACTTTACCAAAATAACCGCAACAGAATGGCTAGGTATTTTAAAAACTAAAATGTAGTTTAGTGTCGCTCATTATACATCCAGTGAAGGGCAATGTGGTATAGCATAACAACTGTCCTTAAGGCTACACACAACTTTTATTACACGGCTTAGTTGAATACTCGACTCTGATTGTAAATTCTTAACATGTAACACGTTGTCAATTGGTAGTACAGACCACTGTCAAGGACTATAATGAAGGGTGCTAAGGAGGATCAAGAAAGAGAAAGGAAAAGAGGTTCAAAGATGTGGCGCTGGATGTCAGATAAATCACCGGAAGAACGCAGAGAGGAAGTAAACAATAACAGGAACACGGAATGGGCTTTGTATTTTAGTATATGGCCGTGTAATAAGCGGGATAATGTGCAGCGAGGCGGTCATTATGGAGATAAGAACAAAGGGATCTTGATGAGCCTGAAGGGTAAACACCAGGTTTACTAATCTACCTGCACACATTTTCTCTGGTGTCGGAATGTCTTGCAATGTTGGTAAATTCTTAAAAAACAAAACAGCATTTAACTTTGGGTTCAAATGTGTTGTAACTAGGGATGCACGATAATTATCGGCCCGATAATTATCGGTCCGATATTAGGAATTATCATCCCGATAAACCTGATACCAGTATTAATAGCCCCGATAATATTTTTTGTGTAAAAAAAAAGAAAAAAATACTGCGGTGTCGGTGGATTGGGATGAGGGGCGCTTGTTTTTCACTCGGCTCCTCCCGTGTTGCCAGTACTGTGGTATTAGTGGGAAGAGGGGAGTTCTTCACAAATCCAGCGCTCCCTAATACTTCGAACCTGGTCTCTCTCTCTCGCTCGCTCGAACCACACATACACACACCCTCCCGGTCCTCCGGATGGCCAGTTGGTGCCTGCCGGTGAGCGTGGAAGTGTGGTCTGTTACAAGCGGGCGGCAGGAGCGGGGCTGTCAGCATCAGCTTGTAGATGGTATTTTAAACTCGATGCGCTCTGAAACTACGGGGCGGCCGAGGAAAAAAAATACACATGCGTTAATCGCGTTAAAATAATTAGTGGCGTAATTTTTCTTTTTATGATCGGTTATCGGTATCGGTCTTGATAAGCAGGAAGTTATCGGTATCGGTATCGGTTTCAAAAAACCAATATCGTGCATCCCTAGTTGTAACTGCGTTACTGAGAATTGTAACAATTCAACGGGTAGTATATTACCCAAATGTCAATAATAATGCGTCACATTACTTTGTTACAGGAAAAGTAATACATTACTGTAATGGTATTATTATTGGTAACCAGAGCCGCTTTGATTCCCCTCCATATTATGTGTGCATTTATTTTAACGCATTAAGGTTTGCGGATTAATGGTGAACGTTAACAAGTTAAAGTTGACACCCCCAACAAAAAGACACCAGTACAATTAGAAACAATTGTAGACCTCTGATTCAGTTCAAGGTGTATTAAATATGCTTATGATCATTGTTATGATATTACAGGTACCCTTTTCCGTTGTTGACAAATAGCCCTATGGAGCAATGTTTTTCATGAGATGGCCGAAATGTTGTTATTCATTTTGCAACATTTTGCAGGGGGAATTTTGAGTTTGTTCGACCTCCACAACAATACAGTGTGGTTGCTGAGAAACACTGAATGTAATCACAGTTTGTTTGTATCCAAGGGGAAGAAGACTGTTAACTGGCGATTTCAATGTTTTCTTTGCAGATATTTTTAAAGATGTAAATGTATTCATTGTTGCTGTGAAAAGGAACTCCACAGCGCACCTGTAACCAGAATATATATTAATATTTCAACGATGAAATCGATTTTTAGTATAATACACTGTGCTCCATTGTGTCATAGTTTTCTACAATACGAAAAAGATTTAAAGAATTTAGTAAATTACCAACCCAAATATGATCATATTAAAATGATTCAATCTAAAGTTTCTACACCATATTTTAATGTTGTGCTTTTATATTGGAACCAAAGGTTTATCTTTTATGCAATACAACTTCATACTGTATAGTCATGCAAGTACAGAGAGGACAACTGAAACAACATGGTGGTCCTCAGGTGTTTCAGTAATGCTGAGTCATGGTGGATTGAAGCTGTGTGTGTATCGATTTGAAATCATCATCCACACTCCTGTCCTGTATCAACGTTTTAAAAAGCCTGCTTAGTTTGCTGTATATACAAGCGCAGATGTTCCTGTACTTATTTGTTGAAAGCCTGCGCTGGTTGTGAAAGATTTAATCAAGGTACTCACATTAGAAGAGGCGTGCATAATTGCACAGGGCTTGATAAGTGTGCACCACATCCCGCAAATTAGAGACTGCAGATGGAACGGTCATACCTTTCACAGCTTGTTTTCCTGAATTCTTATGGATGTGGGAAATTCATCAACTAAAATTTATCCCAAAAGCATTTGTAAGTGACAGATGGTGGTCAGAAATGTGTGCCGGTGGTACCCCAATACAGACCGCTGTTAATTTCCACCTCCAAATAACGTCAGGGGGAAAACAGGATCTGATTCATGCTGTTGATGGTACAAATACTAAACTGGTGTTGATTATATGTCTATGATACTCTCAATTACAGCAAGCGTATGCAATTTTATCTAACTTAATGAGGTTGTCACCGCATAAACATAATTATAGTTTGGTGTTTTCATCGGTTCTGCTGAACTCATATATTTGCCTTAATGAAGTCATAATCACACACAGTATTGGATCCAAGCAGATAACTTCAGGTCAGTGGATCCAACATTCCTCTGTACACATGTTTTAACTGATTTTAAAACTGTGAAAGGGGTGTTAAGAGATATGTTAGTATGTACATAAATTGTTCATGTGCACTTAACACTGGGGGCGTCTGTGGCTCACTAAGCATGTTGTCCCTTTAGCACATCTCCAAGTGTCCTTGGGCAATACACTGAACCCTAAATGGCATAACATGGTAGCTCGCTGCCGTCTTTGTTTGTGTGTTTGTGAATGAGCAGACGATTGTAAAGCTTGTTGGGTAAAAGTGCTAATTAAAGCATTTTATTTACAATAATTGTTGTTTTTACGATTGGGCGACCCTACAATTGTGTAGGGTAATTCACTTAGACAGCTGTATAGTGCATTGGATAATTACACTTTTTATAGTAAAACCGAGCAAATTGACAACTTTGCTAAAATAACGTACTATTCCAACCGTTGGAACACCTTTCTTCAAACTGGGGCCTAATTTATAAAGGGATATACGCTCAAAAAATGGCGTACGCCAGTTTCTACGCAATGGTTGCGATTTATAAAATACTAACCTGACGGGAAAATGTGCGGTCCTCCACGCAAACTCTAACCCATGCGTACGCACTAATCATAAAATGGGAGAGACGAGAAACTGCGACACCGTTGGCAGAAGGAAGAATAGAGAGAACTATTTGGGAATAATACCATAAATAAAATGTTACCTCTCATTTATCATATATGAAGAATTCATTTTCAAACATTGATTAAAGCCAATCTTAAAATGATTAAACAAAACGCCTGTTTGAGACTCCTCAGTGCACACAAAAACATAACTAAAAAGAAATAAATATAGCGGATATGTTATTTAAAACCACCTCAAATATGTTGTATTAATGTTATGAAATGTTTTCTCATAAATGATGCGGTAAGCAGGAGGACAGAATTACGTCTAAACTGACGCTGTTTTGCATTTCTATAGGTTGTAGATACGAGCATGGTTTTATATACTATCATGTTTAATCGTGTTTTATGCCGTTTGGCAAGACTTGATAAGTCGCTCGTAAAACACAGGAGGTATGGAAGAACACCATATTGTACAGCTAATATAACGCAAAACATTAGTTGTATTTCCTTTAACTGGTGGATATAGAGTTGCTGCTGGGGGGGGGGTGAGATGCACAGGCTGCAGCGGAGACACTGCGCACAGCTGATCGACAGCTGGGACACAGACCACCAAATACAAACAAATAATTCAGATCCAGTCGTCATGACTCCACTCCGGAGGGATTCCCCGATCATTTCTTACAGTTTCTCATCAAGGGGGTGTCTCCTGTCCCCCTGATTAGGCCTCAAGCTCTGTGATTGGATGTTGGAGTGGCAGTGCACAAAGTCTACGGCGAGCGCCAAACAGCACTTTGAAATGGAATGAAACCCATCGACCGCACACTAACCAAAACAGGAATCAAACGTGTCCTACCCCCCCCCTCCCCCCTTAGGTCACATACTCCTCCAACAGTGCAACACAATAAAACAGATAAACAGAAAAAATAGTGCAAGTAAATACAAAAAGAAAAATAGTAAAAAGTGAAATAGTGCAATAAGAGTCTACAAGTGATTGGAATATGATATATTAGATACATAATTTCTAAGTAGCAGCCAGATGAATGTTATGGATGTTGTTTTAAAGTTCAGGTGTTTTAGTCTTATGGCCTGTGGGATGAAGCTGTCCCTGAGTCTGGTGGTTTTAGTCCGGATGCTGCGGTAAAATAAGATAAGATGGTACTTTATTGATCCCAATTTGGGAAATAGTTTTTGTTGCAGAAGCATAAAAGACAAGGCATTTTACAATAAAACAAAACTACAAATAAACAATAATAGAAAGAAAAGAAAATAGAAAATATACATGTTGAAATAGAAAATATGCAAATATATATACTCAAAAATATATGACATATGGAATATGGAATATTAAATATTGAACAGATTATATATGTGTAAAATATACAACGTGGTTATATTCAAGAAAAACTATGGAACAGAGAGTTCTCTTCCAGCCAGAGGTGATTTGTTGTACAGAGTTATTGCAGTGGGCAGGAATGTGTTTCTGTATCGGTCCTTGTGACAGCGGAGCTGCAGCAGTCAGTTGGAGAAGGAGCTCCTGTCTGTCCAGCCGCAGGTGGAGAGGATGGGTGGGTTATCCATCATGGACAACAGCCTGTTCAGTGTCCTCCTCTCCACCACAGCTTCAAAGGGGTCCAGCTTGATGCCGATGACAGACCCAGCTTTCCTGATCAGTTTATTGATCCTGCTGGTGTCACCAGCTATTATGCTGCTCCCCCAGCAGACCGCAGCAAAGAAGAGTGCACTGGCCACAACAGACTAGAAGATCTCCAGCATCTTGCTGCACACGTGGAAGGATCTCAGCTTCCTCAGAAAATAGAGTCTGCTCATCCCCTTCTTGTACACAGCGTCAGTGTTGATCCTCCAGTTCAGCCCATTGTCTAAGTGCACTCCCAGGTACTGTAGTCCTCCACAACAGCCACATCCTCTCCTCGAATGCGGCTGTTGTGCCAGACGGCAGCAGACAGAACAGTTTGTGGCTGTGGTGATGGGGGTCTTTTATAATCCTGAGGGCTTTCTTTAAGGTTAACCTGGTATTTTTACTCCACTACATTTATTTTAGTTACTTTCCAGATTTGGATTAATGATGTGAAATATAAACAACCCTTAAATCAGACTTTAGTTACACCTGAGTAAAATTCAGTGAAGGTGATTGTCAAGTGCCAACAATCAGGAGAGATATTTGATAGTTGGTGCTTGAGAAGACTAAATATTTATCTGAAGATCCCTATAAAGTCTATACATTACTCGATATTCATAGTTAATTCAAAACTGTATATAATTGCTATTTTTCACATCCCTTTCAAGATTTCAATATTTTCAAAGGTTTATTGACAAATCATATCCACAACTACGGTGTAGTTATGCAATGAATGAAAAACTTGGGTCACAGGTTCCTCAACAGTGCATTACAAGACATCTATCAATATGTGTGTACCTCCACCATTACACTGTCATATTCACATTGCAGGAAAGTTGATTGTCAAGTTCCAAAACAAACCATGCAATATATTAGACGTTAAGTACTTTGTCAGGCTTAATATTTATCAGATACCCCCAAAGCTTTTTTCTTATTTAAAAGAAGACCTTAACCTAAAGTATTCTTTAATGTTTAAATAAAGCCTTATTAGTTTGTCTGTTTTGCACATCCTCCTATCAGGCACTAAACTGTTTTATTGTAGAGATCACTTACAGTATCTTCTTGATATTTTCTATTCTATATTTCTATCATTGACCTTCTACTTTCCCACTATTTTGCATGTACTCTTAATATTTAAATGTTTTCATCAAATATAACACATTCAAAAGTGCTTTACAAAAATGAAAGACCTTAAGAAAAAGGCATTTTAAAACAGTCATTAAAAAGCTACCTGCATTGCATTTACTCTAAACCTGTAATAACGTGTTTTAACCAGTAGGAGGTGTGGGTTAAAAAAAAGTGTTAACAAAATAAAATATACTGCTGTTTCTGTTTTAGTTTACGACGGATATATTTTGTTATTGTTTTGATATTTGTAACACAAAAGCGATGGATAAAACCCACAGCAACACAGAAAAGATGGTCTTAACATTATTACTACTAACTTTATTGTGAAATTAAAACAGAACAGTAAAATAATGGTTTACGATCTGTTCTGAGGCCAGATCTCTGTAGATAAATAAAGAACTACGACAGATGTGTAATATGTAATGCAGCCGAACCATTTATTACAATGCATTCATGTGATGACTTTCAAAGAGTAAAGCAAGCACTGCTGAATAAAGTATGATTGTATCTTTTACGAAACGTTTTTTTTCATATGGAATGCAGTTGGAGGTCAACCAATCACAGAGCTTGAGGCAAAGCGGAAGAATAGCTGAGGATTCTGTGTAGTGTAATGTCTTCGGCCATCCTAAACTCTGAACAAATATTTGTTTCTCCGAATCGAAGGGGGAAAATACAAAAGCATTCTCCACAACTTAAACCAATCAATGTTGTGTAATTAACAAGGATAATCTGGTGTTTTTTAGTCGATGAGTAGTGCAGATATCACTGTAAAATCAATCGACAGTAAGGAGAATACTTACTTCTGGGGTAAAATCCTCTGTTATCCAATGGGAATGGACGCTCACATTGCTCTTTCCATCCGTAATACAATAAAGGGGACATGATCAAATAGGAATATAATTATCTTTTAAAAAAACGTTAACTAAAGGGAACAATCTATTTGACACAGCTGAAGCTCTGGCCTTCCTTAAAAACTAACTAATTTAATACCACTCACAGTTGTATTACACACAATGCACTGTTTTTTGAGAACAAAAATTCGTAACTAATGCACCATAATACATTCTGACGAAAAATAAGAATTATTATGAATACAAATAAAATTAAAGAAGCCTCCCGTGAGTTACTACAAGCTATAAAGTAGATTTAAAAAACGTTTTATAGAATAAAAGCTCACTGCTGGACGTTGTAGAAATACGTGTGTGCACCACGACAAAGGAGCCTCATTCACTTTACATTGGCGTTGTTTGCGTGGTGCCGACACGTAAATGTAGCAGAGTTCGTGACTCCAGCACGTACTGCAGTGTTAAGGAGTCGTGGTGGAGTCACGCATTCTGGTGAGACCAGGTTGCCTTTCTTGCTTACAGCCAGTTATTTGGCAACATTTTTGTTAGTGATTCAAAGCCAGTCGGGATGATCTCTTGCACAACAGCCTACTGCTTGGTCACCATTCCCTTTTTTCTTCCTGGTAATGCCTCTGTGATGATGTCCGTACACACGCTGTTGAATCTGTTTCGGTTGACCAGCCAACCTGGCTATGGGTCTTCCATGACACAGCCAATGTTCTGCCTGGCCCAAGGTTGTGCCAGCGGTGAAAACACAATCTCTCAGGTCCTACTGCTAACTTGCAGGAGTTACTGTTAGTAATTTGCATTTAGCACTATTTTAGCAACAAGTAAAACTCAAGCAGCCAGTATCCATCAAAGGGAAAACCAGAAAATGAAAACGAAAAGCCTTATATGAGCACCGTCAACAGGAAGTAGGACTACCGTTTTTTGCTTCTTTTGTCCAGATGAAGGAGGTCCTCTGACCAGGATGTCAAAAATAAAAAAAAGACTTGAAATGGACTGGATGTCCTATTTTGTCGTGTATGCAGTATGAGTAGTATTCACATCCCATTTAAGCTGGTCAACATGATGGCATGACACTAGGTTTAAACAGATAACGCCTCCTCTTGCAGAGATTAAAACAGACTTCAAATCTATCGTAATAATGGCAGAGCATCTTATGTCTCCATGTAAGACAGACTGCCTCTGTAGCCAACATGGCATGACTCATGCAGTTTGGGAGAGACAGATAGTGTGACTATCTGTCACATAGGCCATAGAATAGGCCTGGAGGCTGTCTTTAATATTGAATGTGTCGCTAAAGCAGCCTAATGGCTTAACACTGGTCTGTTTGGGGCAAGAATAACTTGTTATCAGTGTGTGTGTAGGAGTGAAATGGGGTGTTGTGTGTTTCGTGTGTATTTACGTATTTCTGCAAGTGTTGGACCCAGAACTACACCAGTTATTACAGTCTCCATATTGTTAATAATTATCATCTTGAGGTTTAAACCAAAGTGCTTTATACGTCTTTATCCAGGGTCTGTGTATAATCTATACAGTTACTGATGTATAAAGAGAACCGGACAAAAAGCATTATGGCCCACTGTTGCATAAAGCCAAAATGGAAGGACTTTGGAAAATGTAATTACCAAAAGTCTTCTAGTGTTCTTACTTATCAACAGGGCACATACAGTGCAGCAAGAGTTTTCCGTAACGTGGTAGCACATGTTACAACAATTAGTAATGTTTGTGGTAAAGGGTTAACACAATATACAACTTTAGGTACCTTGATTTAAATAAGTGCTTTTTAAGTGTTCGTAATGGGTTGTTGATTTAGCTCAAAACCATTAGAAAGTATTTATCTTTCCAATATAAGTCAATGGAAAAGTATGTTTGGGTCCAATGGTTTCACAGACTGACATGGAAGTTACAATTCCAAGTTCAGGCCACTACAAGAATTTGCTTCAGTGCCTGGGACTCTTCCTGTGAGGCTAGAGGGGGAACTCCCAGATTGTAGAAGTAGACAAGAGTTAAGCCATAAAAGCTAAGGAAAACGTGTGGAAGTTGGAAGCAGCAAAACGTGTTTATCCCTCTAAAACAGAGTCCGTAATGTGTGACGGTGTCTGCATTATACACAATCTGACCCTGCTTAGATCTCCCTGAGCTCTGGTGTTGTACAATCATTAGCAGAGATGGACAGATGCAACAGCAGGGAATGAAAGCTTTGCTTGTTCTGCTCTTTCTCTATATCATCTCTATAAGTGTGTACGTTTAACCCACTCAGATTCTCTTTCATCCAAAGCGTACGTCCACTCTCTTTCTTTATTCCTTTTCTATCTCTTCTATGTTATGGTATGTATTATTATTCTGTAGGTCATTAGGGTTACCTTCAAACACCATTTCCTCCATGCATCCCTTCACCTCTACACTTGTACCCACAGTAATATATTCCATGAGATTCCATTTCCATTCTTGCATTCATGGTGGATCAAATATCAAACAAGCTGCCGCTGCTGTCTTCGCAAGTGTGTCAGTGTTCATGTGTGGAATAAAGAGGCGAGAGGGAGACTGACCTTTGTGTGTGTGTGTGTGTGTGTGTGTGTGTGTGTGTGTGTGTGTGAGAGGCAGTGCAGAAGGGCCAACAGAGAAGACAAGATAAAGAGAGCTCAGTGTTTAGTGATGAGGAGGCCTTACTGAGAATAAGGAGTGTAAGAGGAAGACTGCAGCCTCTATGAGCAAGCTTGCGTGAACGAAGTACAGCTTAATGTGCTTGTGAGAGTGAATGAAAAAATAAGTATGTGTCTGAGAGCAATACAAAGACTTGAGGTATCCTCAAGGTGAACTGAATTATGAAATGATGCATGATAAAATACATACAGCTCCTGTTTTCTTTGCTCAGTGCCTTCCTTATAGCTTTGAGAATATTTGTCTTCCATGGAAAACGCTACATGGTGAAACCGGTCACCTCAAGCCAACTCACTCACATTCCTGCTGGATCAACTAATGGGCATGGCTTTCAATGCACTGATTATGACAGAAAATTGCCTTCAAGCTCAGTTGAACCTTTTCTGAAATTATAATTTGTTTCTATAAAAGCACAAACACATTCATAGACCACGCAGCTGTTAAAGACTGTTGTACTTTTAGACTTCTTTAGATACATTCAGAATGTAGGATACACTGTTCTATTTATAAAAATATAAAGTCTTGGACCCATTATTCCAAAACCAATTATTAATTGTTACAGTTATGTATGACAGTGAACTCCGTTAGCTCTGAATCCACCTGTATTCAGATATGGCCAATTGAAAAGGACTGTGAATCAATGAACACTAATTAATGCATTTCACATCACCCTTGGATGCCAATATTGGCCCGCGTACTATATTTTGAGAAACTATTTGCTATTTGCTTTTAGCAACACTTGGAATCCATGTTGCATGGCTTCTATTCTGTAGCTGACCCTGAACAACTTGTGGAGGTGGCAGAGCAAAATATACGCTTCCTCACAAGGTTTGATGATGTACCCTATTCCTATTTCTAGCTGTTTATGTCTCAAACACATAAGGTCTCGATGCCGAAGTCCATTGGTAATTCTCTTTCTGTTTGTGTTTCGACTTTTCCAAAAGAACCTGATAAGCACTTCCCCCATAAGACTGACTCATGCTTTGATTTGTCTCAGTGTTGCTTGTCAGAGCGCCTGCCTCACTATCTTTACCTGAAGACAACAGCTCATTTTAACGTGTTCCGCTAAAGTATACCATAACCGGACACAACCTGTTTTCCCCTGTGATGTCTGCAGACTGACTGCAGCTTGTGATGCTAAGTCCGGATGGTCCCATGTGCCTGTCACACCGTGTGCATAACCCAAAAGGTCCTAAAGTGTCACGACTTGTGTTGTCAATCTTTATTTAGATCCCAAAATAATAACAACTTATTTTGTATGACTCATGATTTGTTTTGTTAGGCACCGAGGGGGTTTAAGAAGTCATACACCCTGAAGTTAAGTTACCACAGCGTTTGATTGTGTTACTGGTTACCCCGTACAGTACATCTATTAGTGGCTAAACGGCATTTTTCTCCCAGCGTTTCCATGTGGTAAACTACACCAGATTCACACAACTCATTCAATCATTTCTCCTAATGCAACTTTTTTAGTTTTGATGGAAAACACCAAAACACACGTTAATTATGTACAATAAACATTTTCTTCTATTTTGTTATGTTTACTTTATTATCACACATTTATTTTTGTCAGAATACTGCTTTATTTAGTTTACTTCTTTCCATATTGGCTTCCAATGAGAATGCCATTGGTAAAGTAAAATAACTTTAAAGTAACCTTTTAAACTGTCAAGGTGCAAAAGCAGAAATGTTCTGTTTCTGTTTCTCGGTAATGCTGGATTGCTTTGGCTGGCCTCGTGTGGTATTGCTCTGGAAAAGAAGAGACACTTAACTTGCAGCCAAGCCTCCAAACTAAAAGCACTGCACTGCAGTACTGCATAATACTTTTGTATTAATGCAATTTAAATGAAAGTATTATGCTCCACTGTTTTATGTCAGGGCTCTGATACTTTAAAGATATGCATACTACTTACTGATACGACGAGACTTAAAGTTTGAAAGAGAGAGGACCATTGGCCTTTTAATAAGCAACCAAGAAGGGACAACTCAGGTGACTAACTATGGCTGATTTCCATCTCGCGTCTTTGGTTTCGGTGTCATGGTATTGAGCGCTCATGGCTCACTGCGACTTGTGTTTAATTATTTTACTGTGAATCATCAGAATCAGAATAATTGATCACAGGCAGAGATAGGGTTTTGAGACAGTTGCTCCATTTTAAATTAAAATGATATACAAATATTCAATACAAATATACAATATATTTCAATAATATTTTTTTTAATGTGTGTATCAAAATACAGTGCTGTTAAAGTATTGATGAAGATATCAATGCTGAAAACCACATTATTCTCCAAAATGTACTGTGTAATAAAGTGATAATAGGCATGTTGTATGCTTTGACCTTCACTCAACCAATCAGAAATTATTTCCTTACGCTGGTGTTGTTTGTATAACGAATTGATGATTTGAGATGCACCTGTGCCACTATCAAGATGATGGCATGACACACTACATTAGGAGGTTAACAGACAAAGAAAATGACTGTCCTTTCAAGTGATGAAAGGCCATATGCCTTTAAAGCCAGCAAAGATAAAGATGTTACAACTGCTATTTGCAACATCGTACACTATCCTTTATCATGTTTTTGTTCTCTCGGCTTTGTTCTTCACATCAATTTGGTTCCAGTTTTAGATCCCCATCCCATCATTTCATTGTCCTACTTTAAAGGCAAATGACTGTGGCTCACAAATCTACACCCCACTAGGATCTAACACGGACTGTCCCACTGCTCATGTGAATCACATGTGATTTCAATCAGCAGTCAAGATAGATTTTGAGTGGGTAAAATACAATGAAATAACTGCTGGCATCTGCTTCTTCCATCTCTCCCTGGCTGTGTGTGTGAGTGTCTGTGTGGGAACATACACTGCCGTTTGTACACAAAAGCATAAGAAAAATCGGATTGTGGTGTGATTTCACATTGTTGGCTCAACTGTGTGTGTGTGATTGTTTGCGTGTGTGTGTAAAACGTTCTGCAGCCTTTGTAATTCCTGGCCTATGGTCGAATCTAATTCAGTTTTTGTATTGTGAATTTAATTAGTTGAAACAATTGATATTTTCAAAAGCAGCATGAGTACCTGCATTTCAGATCAATATGAATATGTGTTGTGCTTTTATCATGGCCAGACTTGTAATAAAGTGTTTTGTTTTCAATGTGTACAGCACTGCACCACTTGGGGCTCACTTTGTTCTTTTCATCTGAAACTTGTAAAGAATGAGAGATACAGACACTTTGACATCAACTTGAAATCATGTCAAAACACAACAAGACTAAAACAGAAGTATGATGTTCATCACACTGTTATGATAGTGTCTCTTGTTATTGTGTTAACAGATATCTGGATCCTAACTTCTTCAATATAATATGTTGTAAAATGATGGTTCAATGTTCAGTATTGGAAGATAAAAGAGATCATTCTTTAGTGGAGGCTAGCTTGTGACAATCTGCTACCACAGCGTTATTTGGGTGTCTTTCTATCTTGGAACTTTAACTCCTCACAGCTTTTTGTGAGTTTATACAGTAATAGTTAATTGTAACATTTTGTTCACCTTTTTTCATCTTTTCCATTATTGGGTTGGACTAAGCTTCACCCTGTTAAGTCACATCTGGCTCCATAAACCAGATGGCTTCAAAACTCAGATTGCGACGAATCAAAATGCCAAAAAATGCTTGAAAACGGCACTCCACAAACCAATGGGCGACATCACATTAACCACGTCCACTTCAATCTACGATCTCTGTCCGTTTGGGTTATGTTCTCCTGATACTGCCAATGGAAATAAGAAATATACATGCTATGGTTCTCTAAAACGTTCACATTTTCTCTTAAGGTACCAGGGGAGACTAGAGAGATGACTTCTTTATCCCTCCTCTTCCTCCTCCTCCTCCTCCTCCTCGCCTTGGGAACCTGTGACGATGTCAAGTACATCTCCAAGAGGAACTCAGGTAGGAGGAACAGCCTCTGTGTTTATTGTCTACGAGCGCACCCCCAGCTGTGTCGTTTTGTTGAGAATGAGACTTTCTGACCTCGAAAGTCCTTTTGTATGCCTCTTACTGATATTACCTTTTTTTTTACATCTTTTCGTTACTCTTCAGTCTTTTCTCGAACACAATGACTATGCAACACATTGTTTTTTACTCACACTAAACCCAAAATGTCTTCTCCCATGACATGATGCATTGACACCTCTTGCCGTGACACAACGGAATATGTATTCTACTTTGCTATTTCTTTCTTTCTCACCATCACCACTCTACCTTTCTCTTATCCCACTTCTCACTAAACTCCATAACAGATCTCAGATTGCTGTCTTTCTGTTTCCTTGCATGTCATTTTTCCTGCTGAGGGTGTGTAAAGACCAGCCGCCTGACTGTCTTACTGCTGCTGTCATTGTGGCTGCCGTTTAGCCCATTTGTGTATCAGCATCCGGCTGATGACAGATCGACTGATGGTCTTTTATCAGGGATCGATTTGTTGTTTCTTGTTGATCAGCTCGACGAAGCGGCAGTGATTTGCTCTATTGATGTTTGGCATGCAGTCTCAATAACACTTTGTATGGGACTGCACAGTGAGTGGAGTATGTGTGACAGATATAAACGCATTGCTGCTTTGTGTTCACACATTGTCATTCATGCTGCGCTGAATACTTGATCTGCAGTTTTACACATTTTGTAATTATAAATATCACCCACAGCATTTGTAATTTCATTTTCATGCACCACTGCCAAGTCTCGAAAGTGATACAAACAGAGAAAATGACTTACCGACTTCTTAGCAAACTCAGGTCATCTAATTATAACAATCCAGATAGAATTGATTTTCCTCTAATGTAATGCTGCTACCTATTTTGCCTGCCTCTAAGTGAGAGTGCAGGTCCTGATGTTTTAATGGAGGGAATTGAAGGGCAACCATAACAATGCTTTAAAGATCCTTTTGTAATTACACACACAGCCTGGGAAAACCATCCCGTGGCTTAAACAAGCTGCTGTAACAAATAAACAGGTCTATCTGATGTATAAAGGCCCCAAAACCTTTTTTATCAATGTTTTTCTTACTATGTGAGGTGGGATCTTATCACTCTATTGTCTGACCAAAGGTGTAACACATTTAACCATAGCGTGTTGTGTATTCATATCTTTTCTCTGTTTTCCCTTATTACTGGTTTAAGGTAGGTTGTACTGTAGTCTTATCACAAACTCTAGTGCACCAATCAGGATTTAGCAACATTTGAGTCAGAATCTGGTGACAGCTGGAAGAAAAGTCCATCACACAACCCCCTTTGTTTTCATAAATGGATTTGGATGCAGCAGTGTTCAGACATTCTAGCAAATACTGTAGTCCCATCAGTCATTTAAATGAGTGCACTGCATTTCGGCTGAATAAACAGGCGGTCAATGGACATCTTCAAATGAGATGCCCTAACCAAAAGAGTTTAATGCAACTTTGTATAAATGACATGTGTCTTTTTAAATATTAAGCTTTAGAGGTGCTGGTAGGTTAATTGTGTTACCTTCAGATGGAACGCTATTAACTAGGATATTAATTTTCCCTTTTTTCCAGTGTTTTGTGATAAGCTAAGCTAACTAGCTAAGCTATTTTACTGTAGGGACATGACATTGGTTTCCCTTTCCTTATATACATCTCAGCAAGAAAGATAAAAAGCACATTTCTTCAAATGCCGGAATCTAACTTGAATTCACAAGATCCAAAAAAGTATTCTTTCCGTTGTGAATGATAACGTTTATTCAGGTAAGAAATATATATATTTAATTTATATTTATACATCTATAATATATGTACAAATATAAATAACATTTTGATTGGGTCTTTAATGATCCAGAACAGTTGTAATGTGGAAAGAAAATGTATTGGGGCCCATTTATGATAATTTCATCCATCCATCCATCCATCTTCTCCCGCTTATCCGTGGTTGGGTCGCGGGGGTAGCAGTTCCAGCAGAGAGCCCCAAACTTTCTTTTCCCTGGCGACATCAACCAGCTCTGACTGGGGGATCCCAAGGCGCTCCCAGGCCAGCGAAGAGATATAATCCCTCCACCTGGTCCTAGGTCTACCCCTTGGTCTCTTCCCAGCTGGACGTGCCTGGAACACCTCCCTAGGGAGGCGCCCAGGTGGCATCCTAACTAGGTGCCCGAACCACCTCAACTGGCTTCTTTCGACGCGAAGGAGGAGCGGCTCAACTCCGAGTCCCTCCCTGATGACCGAACTTCATGATAATTTCATGTTCAGCAAAAATGTAAATATACACTGAACAAAAATGCAAATCTGAAAAAATCTGTGATAGTGAGCACTTCTCCTTTGCCGAGATAATTCATCCCACCTCACAGGTGTGGCATATCAAGATGCTGATTAGACAGCATGATTAGGTGTGCCTTAGAATGGCCACAATAAAAGGCCACTCTGAAACGTGCAGTTTTGTTTTATTGGGGGGGTCTGGGGGGGTCCAAAAACCAATCAGTATCTGATGTGAGGGTTAGGGTTGGGGTAGGGTTAGGGTAATGTTGTGAATCGAGTGGCCCATGGTGGTGGTGGGGTTATGGTATGGGCAGGCGTATGTTATGGACGACGAACACAGGCCACTCGATTCACAACATTACCCTAACCCTAACTCACCACTCACACCAGATTGACTGACTGGTTTTCGGACCCACCCAGACCCCCCCCAATAAAGCAAAACTGCACGTTTCAGAGTGGCCTTTTATTGTGGCCAGCCTAAGGCACACCTGTGCAATAATCATGCTGTCTAATCAGCATCTTGATATGTCACACCTGTGAGGTGGGATGGATATCTCGGCAAAGGAGAAGTGCTCACGATCACAGATTTTTTCAGATTTGTGAACAATATTTGAGAGAAATGGTTATTCTGTGTATATAGAACATGTTTTAGATCTTTGAGTTCATCTCATGAAAAATGGGAGCAAAAACAAAAGTGTTGAATTTATATTTTTGTTCAGTGTAGTATGTTTTGCAGAAGCTTTAAGATGTCTGCTTGTAGGAACAAGTTGTCTCTAAAAGAAAGTCAAAGGTCAGAACAACAGCCTTTTACTATGATTTATTGATGTGGTGTAAAGGAATTTGCTAAAATGGCGTCGAGGCCACCCACATAAAATATTATGACGCAAAACCTCCAACAGGAATTGGAGAACAAATAGACAAAAGGCGGCAGGTAAAAATAATACAACATAATTCTGTTCTGTTGTTTTGCTGCATTTCTTGCTCAGTCCCATCTTTTTCTGTCTTTATCTTTCACACACTCGACATACTGACTGTGTGGGAGAGCTGGTGGGAGTTTTTGTTTGCTGTGTATGTGTGTGCGTACACTGGAAGGCATACCTGCTCCACTTCATGTTATATCTAACATTGGACTGTATATGTGGGTGTTGTATATATCCAGATGTTAAGTGTGTGTGTGTGTGTGTGTGTGTGTGTGAGCTCCCTAAGTGTGCTTCAGTGTATGCTCTCTGGATGTGCACTTTCCTTCTTTGTTTGTGTGTGTGTGGGAGAGGTGTGCACAGAGCAATTATGTGATCAGAGCAGAGCCAAGCGGACATTTATGTGGGCGACCGCTACAGTCCACCAAAGATAGGCTGTTAGATATTTTCCCTCGCTGCTTCTGGTGTGTGTGTGTGTGTGTGTGTGTGTGTGTGTGTGTGTGTGTGTGTGTGTGTGTGTGCGTGCGTGCGTGCGTGTGTGTAACTGGACACCATATGGATATGAACTACATTTCCTTTTTGTCAGTCACCCCGCTGTGCTTTGATGTAGCACCCGCTACAGAAAAAAGAGGACAAATTGTGATGAAACACAGCGGAGGGAAGGTTTGTGGAGGAGGAGGAGGCACTTTAAAGTGTGTTTCATTCATATTGACAGGAAAATAATGCGAGCTACAGTGTGGAGCCACATACTTTGACGGAGTTATACCGGATCTTCTGTATCATAAACACTTCAGTAGCATTGGTATTTTTAGTTTCCACAGTATGTTTCTGCCAATAAAACACCCAGATACACAAACTAAGGGAAAGTCAATGAGAGTTGAATGGACATCTTTCTGCATGGGAAGAGTGTGTGGACATGTTGACAACCATCCATCTTGGCTCCAAATGGAAGTAGCATCATGAAGAATGCATATTACAACTTGTAAACAAGCCACAGCATGAAGTATACAGCAGTTGCAGGATCCAAGGCAACAGGACAGAATGCATTATGTGCTGGTAATTGAATACAATGGGTGGGCGTGGTCCAAGCACAGAGTAGCAAATAGAGTAGAATGTGTCTAATTGGATTATAATTCTTCTTCTTTTCCTCTTCTTGAGACTCATTCAAACCACTGTGTACTGATTATTACAGATGTAATATCAAAAAGAGGGTATTACAACATAATGTATTAAGGATTACACTAATAAAATAACTTGTATATTCTGGCACATGTATACAGAAGTGCGAGCTAGCTACATGTAGCTTGGTTAGCATGGAGCATCCGTAATCAGCGGTAATGTAAATTGAAATGCTATATTTTGGCTAGTGAAAAACATGGTAAAAAATAAATGTTCTTACGCGGTAATAAGGAACAGTGGACTTGTTAAAGGGTCTTTTCCTACAACTGAACGCTAAACAACCCAGGGTAAAGCCCCTGTTGTGGCAACTTGACAGTCACAAGCTAGCCCAGCCATAACTCATACCCTGCGTTATGGTCTATTATATTTAAACAGGGCCATAATTGACTTAGTCAAGGCCAGATTTGAACCACTTCAGACAAAACCAATAGATTAGGAGAGATGGTGGGTAGAAAGATAACACAGACTCTTATCTGGATCCCTGCTGGGCTTATTCAGCAAGAGAGGAGGAGAGAGACAAACACATCAAACATAAAGTAAGAAAGTGGTCCTCTGTAATCTGTTGTCCTAATCAATACTTGGTGATTAGATGTATTCCATGTTTAAATGGAAATGTATTGATCTTTTCACATTACAACACTATGTTCTGTGTGTTCCCAACACATTTAATTGATAAATGGTTGTAGCGGCCACAATCATATAGAACTATGATGGCTGCGGCCACACGAGGACGAAAACGGCTAAACTCATAGGATTAACGCAAACGCAATCGCAAACAAGCTTCCGTCCACACGCAATAGTTATCCGGATAGTGTCTGCCCACACGAGACCGCTCCGTTTAGCTCCAACCGCTGGAGAAGCTGCAGTACATATGCAGGAGCCTGTACGTGGCGCTGTAACTTCCTCCACAAAAGCAGCGAAGAAGCATGGTTGTCATGGTTGCCCTTCTGTTTATTCTCCGCGGTGGGGGCCGAGGGAACCGGGCAGAGTTTTTCGCCAGTCAACGTGTATTAAAGTTTAAATCTTCCGGACAAAATTATAAAAGTGCCGGTCAAAGTTCTTTGTTATTTATTGAGCTTTAAAACAAATGAATAACGACTCTATATAATATAATAATAAAATACACGGAGCCTCTCTTTTTCCTCCCTCTCTTCGGACAGCGTCAGTGTCTGTCTCATGCAGCAGCTGATCCAGTAATGAGTGACCCGGCCGACAGGAAAAATAAACATATTTATAACTAGTTTATGGAGTTTGAGAGGTAATTAAAATAGCTAAGGGTGATGATCTGACTTGAAGTGTGTGTTTTTGTTTTAGCTGTTTTAACTTTTAAATGCACTGTAAGGCGACCTTGGGTGTCCTGAAAGGCGCCTCGAAATAAAATGTATTATTATTATTATTATTTTTGCTGCAGCGGGAGAAGCTGCAGCTGAGCAGAGCTGCGTGTCTCCTTCCTGTCAGATTAGACTTCACTCACGTTTAGGTCCATATCGAGAGAAAGATAAATAATCTGAATTCAGGGTGCAGTTTACTTTGACGCGGGGTTAGCAGCAGAGATGGAGAGAGGCGGGGCTATTGCCTCATCATTATTGCTGTAGATGTTGCACAAACAACTGTAGCATGGTCAACAGCGTCCGGAGCACGCAATCCGCCATTGTTGCTGTTGTTGGTGGCGAAACACTTCAGCAATGGCGCGGGGTAAACGGAGGTGAGCAGAAGAGGTGGGGAGAGGCGGGGCTATTGCGCAATCACTATCAGTGATCTGAAAATGTTCGGATAGGGCGTACACACGGAGCCGTTTGACCCCCCAGAGACTTGCGTATGCCTTTCTATCTACCTTGGGACCCGTTGTCGTTTCCTCAGTCGTTTAGTGACGTATTCGGTCGTCCTCGTGTGGCCGAACGGTCTGACTAAACAGTAACGCAAACGACCAAATTCGTCCTCGTGTGGCAGCAGCCTTAAACAGATAGTTAACTTAATAGCCGCTGAGGCACTAGTTAGCGGATTTTACGCAGGGCAATGATCCAGGTCCAGACAAGATTCTCCCTTGTGCATTTTATTCCAATAACAAAATACAATGAACAGGTTTCCTATATCTCTTTCCTTAAGCCTTTCCTAAGGCTTTCCCTTGTGTAGCTTGCAACACCCTGCTAAAAAAACATTTGCCTACTAGTGCTCTGGCTCCCACCACCCACCTGTCTCCAATATATACAATTACACCAGGTGCTCTAATCACCCAGTGCCCAAAACATGCCTTCAAAATAAAAGCATATAAACTACTTTAACTTATGACGCTAACTACATATAAATAAATGATAATAATAAACACTATAAACAGCTATAGAAAATAAATGTTAAACTATTAAATAATATAAAGAGATATATAGTTCCAACATTCCGGCCCCTATAATTGTGAACTGTGTAAACACACAATTACTTAAATTATCTATAAATGGAGCTACTCTATCTTTATCCTAACCATACAATTATTCGTCTATAGTCTTCAGGCAACAGCTTCAAACCATGACACTGGTCTTCATTTGGGGCTCACAGAGCTGACCAATCCTTTTCCGTCCGTCCTTCATCCAGGGTCCACTTGTATTTGCAATGAAGAACATATCTCCCGTTGGAAATTATTTTCTGAGCCTTTTCCACTCACTCTGTCATCCAACTCCTCTTCATAAGGAGGCTCCTCTGTGTCTCCATCACTGTTCACACCATTTATCTTGAGGTTGGAAAGCATTTCTTCAACCTGTGTTTCGGTCTGATGTGTATGACTTTGTTGACTCTCTGATGTCTTGGAGCTGGTCTCCTCTTTGTGGTTTCTTCCCTGCTCCTCACTCTGTTGAGCAGGAAAGCAGTGCTTTTCCCATTGCACTGCTGATGATTTCTTTTGAATCATGATGCATGTGAAGTTTGATGAGCATCTTCTCTTGTTGTTCCACTGCAAGCTGGGAGGTTAATACAACAGGGCAGCCAGAGCTGAATCCATTGTCCTGTCCACCGGCCCCAGTGTGGACACTTGTCTCTGACTGTCCAGGTGAAACGTGTGCTTTGTTGAAGGATGTGCCGTGTCCTCATCTTCAATGTGAAGGGCTGACAGTTGCTTCTGGTGACACACACTGCACTTCAAATATCTCCAATAGTCTTTGATTATGTGACCAGCAGTGCAAACAAAACTAGATCCATCCACCTTTATGGAATTAGTTTCCTCATTTTCTATTTTAATATTGAAGCTTGAACATGTATCCTGTGAGTGATGGTTGTGTAGGAGAGAAAAACAGTTGTAGTTTGCAGCAGAAGGAATATTTTCTGATTTCAGTTTGTTACCATTTTCCACAGATCCTTTCGACCCACGCCTCGAGTGGATTTTCAGTTTGTCAAGTTTGGCATTGAGTGCAGTCAGTTTTAGGTCAAAAGCAAGTTTTGTCTTTTCTTTTCTAAGCTCCTCCTCTTGGGCTTCCAATGCATGCTTCCTCTTCAATGCAGCCATGCATTCTTTAAGGACTGCTAAATCAGCTTCAGCTTTGATTATTGCAGATGATCTGTATGATAATCTGACTACTTTCTGTGGTCTGGAATTATTGTCCTTTAAACACAACATGTGTGGTGCAATGTCCTTAGGATTTACCTCGTCAGAAGATCCACCTCTGTCCTGTGATGTGGCGTCTTGCATCATTTTTCTTTGATTGCCGTTATTTAAATATCCAAATTTGTTATTTTAATCCACAGGAGAAAACGCAGATGCATGCGCATGCCTGCGCGTCAGAGTGCCTAATCACTGTGTGCCCCTGTTCCACGGTCCAACTATTCTTTAAACTTTTTCCACTGTTCATTAATATGCGGCGAAACAATGACTCCAGCACTCCAATAGTGAGGCAGTTTTCCTATACAGCCACTGGAGAAAATGTTCACATACCGCCCATGTTCCTGTGCCGTTGTTGAAGTCCGTCCAGAGCCCGATGTGTCTTTTAAAATGAAATCCAATACTCCACTTCAAACGCGGGCAATCCGAAAATCCACATAAAAGAACTTCAAAAAACAAGTCCGCTTTCACGGCAGGGTTTTTTACTTTTTTTTCTTTTTTTTTCCAGCATTGCCATACGTCATTTTTTATTTATTTTTAAAAGGTAAAAGTTGCAATCCTTCACTAAAAAGAGAAAAATACTGTTCAAATATAAATATATTTATTTCCATATATATAAACTGTTGAAAGTATTAAATAAGAGATATATATATATACAGTTCCAACAATGGTATTCTTTTTTCAAACTTTATTTTGCTTGTCCATGTGTCTTTGCAATATCTCAGGAACACCTTCAGTTAATCAGTTTTTCTCACTTGCTCACAGATTATATTTCAGATTATACAAATGTATTCACACTTTTATCCACAGTTCTTTCATTTTCATTCAGCTGTATCTACAAAGCCAACACATAGAAAGACAAATTGAGATAGAATATTACAAATAGAAATAAATAAATTAGTGGAAACATTTTCAAAAATAATACATATATGAAAAAAAACGGATAATGTAGATGTAAAAGAAACTGATCAGACATTTGTGATGTCAAAGTGATCTTATCCAACATCGGATCAGCTCTCCTAGGTATTTTGTATTTTTGTATATATTGTCGTGGTCAAAGGTCAAAGTCACCTTGACTTCACATTTATACCATTCTCATATCTGGAATGCCTTTGGTTACATGTTTTTATTCTGGCCCAATGGTCATGATGATTGTCAAAGGTCAAGATTGCTGTGACCTCTAAAACATGTTTTTGTCCATAATTAAATGAATGTTATGTTAATTATCACAATGTCACACAACGATCCAAAGGGACAACATAATGTAGTGATGACATGTCATACAAACATGGATATAAACTGCAACTTGGCTTCGTGGCGTACAACCTAGACAGTAACATTTATTGCACCGGCTTTGTCTTAACAGTCTTTAAATCACATGATGTGCTGATGCAGATGGTTTGCCGTGTGTGTGTGTATGTTCCCATGTGTGTGTCAGGGTGATTGAGTGCCAGTGAATGCCCTTGTATGTATGCGTAAGAACACGCGTGTCTCCGAGTGTGTTTTCTGACGCAGCTAAAACTTGAGATCAAATAACGATTAGGCCTCGGTATGATCTTATCGTGACTTAACTCCACGCATGCAAAGCAGCGCAAAGATAACAGTGTGTGAGCGTGTGTAAGCGTGTGTGTATGTCATGCTTTATCATCGTGTGAGACATATTTGCATTGTGAAGTATATGTGAGGAAGCTGTTTATTTGTGTGGGCTCACTGGTTTTGAGGGAGACAATAAGGACAAAACACACTTCTCGTTGTCTTTTCACACACACACACACACACACACACACACACACACACACACACAGGTCGGTCCCTCACTCTATCTGCATGCTACATCTAATTCCAAGGCATCTTAAGTTTAGCATATTCTTAACTTCTGTTCTCTATGCAGACACATTCTCCGGTAAAACGTTGATGCAGGTGGTTTTTACGCTTGGCTGTGATCAACTTTGCTGCGCAAAGACTCTGTAAAACAGTAACTTCAGTTAAAAACTTACATTTAGATCAATCCCATGCTTAAACAGTTTTTTAAACTATACAGGAGAAAAAGTGCTGAAGGCAAAAAGGCAAATGACGTATTCACTATGGTGGAGAATGCAGACAGTGGCAGAGGACAAGAGGATGAGATATATTTAACATGTATAAGCTCCTACTGTACTATAGCAGCTGGAGCCAGACAGGGAAACACCTTGGTTTTTCCCGGGAAGCTGAAAGGTGCAGGTCGTTTCAGACTTTCAATACATAAGTTACATCATGTTTTTTTTTCCCCAGTTGTATTTGCAAGTTAGTTTAGTTGTGTTTTTCCAGAGATCTAAACATGTACTTTTTTAATTTGGTGAAACTATCACAGCGTAAAGTACATTTTTAAGGAGTTGGATTGTAGCGTCTTTGCAGAACACTCCTAAAAAATGTAATCTTATTTACCTAATATGTAATCTTTACTCCTCTCATAACTAAATAGTCTGAAGATAAAGTCTCTAGTTTTTAGGGGTGAGTTTTTCCTTGTCCATATTCCACAATCTGCTTTTATGTAACCTTTATTTAAGCAGATAAAAGCATTGAGATAGAATCTCATTTGCAATGCTGACCTGGCCAAGAAGGCAGCAACGTTACCCATAACACATAACACAGACATATAAAATACAGAGAACATAACTAAGTGAACAGAAGACGAAAAGCAGTCACTACATTGTGCACATTAGGACAGTAAGAAAGGTGCTCTACTTATTACTGCAAGAGCAGCTGGTGGTAAGGACCTCAGACAGCTTCAATTTAAAACATGCTATTGAGACAAGTGCCCTCAGTTTGAGGCGTGATTGAAGGTCATTCCAAGACCAAGGCCCATAATAAAAAAGATTCCTTTTCCCAGCCTCAGTCCGCACAGCAGGAACCTGGAACCGTATCCAGGCACTGGATCTGAGGTTGTAAGAATCACAAACTGGAGCAAATCTTGCACATATGTACAGTGGAAGCTTACCTAAAATGGCTTTATACATTAATAAAAACCAATGCTGCATCCTACGTATAGTGAGTGAGGACCGTCCAGTTAGGTTGTACAGTTTGCAATGATGAGTCCTATAGTGCATTTGATATAACGCAGTGCAGCATGGTAGAGTGGGTCAAGTTTGGCCAAAACAGTGGGACAGGCAAATCTATAGATGGTATCACCGTAGTCCAGCTGGGACAGGAATAAGCCAGAGACCAACCTTTTACGGGTGAAGTTGAAAAGCAACCTTTAAGTCTGTAAAGGAAGCCAAGAGTGAATTTCAATTTGAGATAGGAGGATAGTTATTCAACTCAGTGGGATCAAGAGGCGTGATACAAGAGCTTGCTTCCACACAGTGGCAGTGTGTGAGTGGACAGGGAGAGATTACAAATATCAGTAACTAGTTGAGCTATAATCTGAGCTTCAATTTGTAAAAAGAAAGGATCTAGGTCGTTAGGCCCGGCAGTTTTTAGGATCAATTGAGTGCAAACCGTGTAAGACTTCAGAGACAGAGAAAGAAGCTCAATCAAAAACCGGGGAGTTCATCTCTTGACTAGGGCGTGAGTACGGCCATGCAGAGAGTCACGACTTTGCTCATCAAAAATGTGATCAGCCTTTTTGAAGTGAGCATTAAAAGCATTAGACATATCATTTGTATCTGAAATAAAAGAATCACTGACCTTCAGTTTTTGTGGGAAACTAGAAACCTTCTTGTTCTGAAGTGATTTCATTGTTTTACAGAACTTAGATTGGTCATTAAAACAATCAGTGGTTAAGCTCAGATAGTGATCAGCTTTAGCTTTTTTAATAAGGACTGAACATTTATTTCTGAGGACGCGAAAAAGAAGCCAGTCATCACTAGTGTTAGACTTTCTAGCTAAAGACCATTGGTTATTTCGATCATGAATGAGATCAGATAGTTCTCTAGTAAACCATGGAGTGTTCCTATTCTTAACTCTGAATTTTCTAAGGGGGGGGCGTGTCTATTAATAATCGATAAAAAGTGATCAATAAAGAATTGGACAGCAACATCGACAAATGGAATTAACGCTATGAAGTGCCATTTAATCTCCGCCAGATAGTGTAGGAAAGCCTGCACAGAGAAGTGTTTGAAGCAGCGCCTGAGCACAATAAGACCCTTGGCTTTGGGCAACTTAATGCCCCTAACGCAAGCAATAAAAAACTAAATAAAAAATAATAAAAAACAAAAATAAAAAAGCAATACAAAACTCAATGGTCGCTGATATCATTAGGAAAAACACAAACAGACACATACTTATGAGCTGCATTTGTTAGAATGACATCTCTCTCTCTCTGTCTCTCTCTCTGTCTCTCTCCCTCACTCTCTCCTTCACTCTCTCCCTCACTCTCTCGTCTCCGTGTCAATTCTATATGCCAACTTTTCTTGTTTCTGCTGCTGCGTAGCATGTTGTAACAATGTGGAATTAGCAGGATAGGCTATTGTATTGTTTAACTCACACCTGTTGCTCTCGATGTAATTTAGCTGATAAAAGGAGACTAATAAAAGCTAATAAAAGCCTCACGCTTGGCGTTTCACTGTCAAGGGGGCGACATAGCGTGTATGTAATTACATTAGAAAATACTGACTTGAGCCCCACCACTGTATGGGTTAGCCCTACCATAGATTACCCAACAAAAATACTCTGGCGCCGCCACTGGTAATAGGTGACAAAAAAAATGACTGAGTGGGCTGTTTGTGAGCATTAGCAGCCAGTCTGGAAACATTCAGACATGTTTGTGACGTGCAGATGTGACATAACACCTATGTGGTAGGACATAATGTCACTGTGTGTATGTGTGTGTGCATACTGTATGTGTGTGCCTGTGATGACATTTAGCATGCAATGTGTTTACAGCACTCCTAACTGACGTCTCTTCCCGGCGTGACTAATTAACACAAGTGGCTTTGTCATATAAAGACATCCACTTGACTTTTTTCCATACTGCATTTGGCTGTGTGTGTGTGTGTACGTGTGTGTGTTTGTGAGTGTGTGCACTTCAGCTCGCTCTAATTGAGCTATTACGTGTAGCTTAAACTGTAGAAATATTAGCAAAGAGCAGCTTGCTAAGCACTGTATATAGCTGCGTCTTTTTATGTTTTAGTTGCTCTCAATAGCCTGTTCTATTTATGATGACTTTTCAGCCTATATTTTCATGTATTACTGTTTGTATACCACATCATGTGGACACTTGTTTCTAGAATATAAGACAAGTTTAGGGCTTTATTTTTCATGACTCTTCACCAATTATTTGTGACGTTACATACCGTCCTCTGCATTGGGCAGTGCACCTTCTGAGACCAGAGCAACATGATAAGCAAATGTGTTATCTTCTCCTCCCAAGCTAACACAACTGAAAGTGCTGTTTCAGCTCTTCCAGAACAAGGACATCAGTTTTCTCTCAGGAGAAGCCTTTGTGGCAGAGCCTCTCCAGACTCCACTATCTGTGTGAGTGTGTGTCCGTGTGTCCGTGTGTGTCCGTGTGTCCGTGTGTGTGTGTCCATGTGTCTGTGTCCGTGTGTGTGTGTGTGTGTGTGTGTGTGTGTGTGTGTGTGTGTGTGTGTGTGTGTGTGTGTGTGTGTGTGTGTGTGTGTGTGTGTGTGGCCTGGCATTGAACAGCGGAATAGGGATAGAGAGGACTGTATTGTCCCATACCAATGCTAACCCACTCTACAGCCACTGGTAATGTATTTCTCGTACTTTAAGATGTACCACAGTTACACCTCACACTTTGTTAAAGTCATTAACAAAGTCTAGTGTAGCACTTAGCAACAGGACCCGTTCATCCATACAAAATGAGGATGTCTTTCATATTGTGAAATGTGTTCTTGGCAGCATTGCTCTAAAAGGAAAATGTTGTACTTGAATTGGCTTTCTCTCTGCCAGTGGATTCAACAATGAAAACAAACTTTAAAAAAGCAAGAACATTAGCTTTCAATCAGTCAAACCATTGTCAGTGGCTTTAGTCAAACCTGCTTCGTACAGAAGAAATTTATTTTTCTTCTTTCGCCGTTTTTGTTTTTATGTTTAGACTTTCTGCTCTCCTGATATCTTTTTTTAAATGTTTTATAAATGTCATATGCATCTTATGTCTTGGAGTCTTGGAGCTGTTTCTAACCAACCAAAACCACTTGCCTCTTAACTCAAAATGAGTTGTTGGGCAATTATGAATCACGGACGTGAACTGTCGCATAAATATCTATAAAAAAAAATGCATTTTGGGATTGTTTTCATTCCAAGGACAAAACTGGTTAGAAATAAATATAAAAATATTAAAGCATGAACAGCCAAAATCTAAAAAATGTATTGTAAAAATGTGGCCTAAACATTTAGAAAAAGTTAAGTCAAGAGAGCTTCTGGCAGTAAACCCCAACGTTGACTCCCGAAAGGTAGACAACACTATTCATGAGAGATTTCTAGATCTTTCTCGGTTTTACATCGGTTGTAACCAGGCTTGGATTTTCGTCATTTTAGGGGCAAGGGCATTTGGTGTCACAAAGTCTTTCAGGGCGCAACGGCCACATGCCAGGGCACAAAGGCCATTGAAGGAAACATTTGGATTTGGAGCTTACAAATAAATAACTTCACTTTTTGATAAGAAAAACACACGAATGACATGGAAAACAAATCACTTTTTTAATATCAATAATGTCAAACATTATATCATCATATAGGCCTATGCCTCCTTAGTATTACCGTATAATGAAATACTCTACTTTGAATAATTAGTGTTTGGTATTTTTTCCATCTACTACTTCTCCCATTCACAAATCCAAAATCAAATAATCTAAAATTATATTAATATGTAACAAATATATTCAATTTCAGATATACTCTGCACATCATTCAGCAGTGCATCAACTCCTCACAGCTCATCATATCTGTCCAGAAACTAGACACAAGTTAAACACGTACAAACCACAGACTGTCTGTGTCATGGCGAATACAGTCACTGCTTTAATTCTGTCTTTAGGACGTTGTTGTGAGTTTGGACGGAGCAGATACAGGTTCGTTTCTGATCTGATCGAAGGGAGATCGCTCCATTCAGAGAACATGCATTTTAAAAGTTTTTCGCCTGCCGTCTTGTCTGCACACTTGTCAAAGCATGGTTTTTCTAACCGCTATCAGTATTTAACATTGGCATCAATTTGAAACGTGTATTACAATTAAATCACGGTAAATAGGTTAATGTTGTCGTAGTATTTAGCAGTATTTACATGGATATAAACTCCTCTCCAGCGCGTCCTGTTTGAGTGACAGGAGTAAACACAGCTGACAGCCGCGGTGAAACTCCAGCGGTTAGTGATGAGAATATTCGCATTACGTCCGTTGTGAACGAAACGCAGCATAATGCAGTTCAGAAACCACTGTTCTGACGCTTTTAAAGCAACTTCGAGATTTTAACAGTATCAGGGGCACACAGGCCATAGTGGCCGTAGGACGTACAATTATTTTCGGGGCTTCACGGCCAGCTCGAGGGGCAATGACGGCATGGCCGTCATGGCCGCTGGTGAAAATCCTACCCTGGTTGTAACAATGTAGCCTATGATAATATAACTGCAAAAATTCACCAAATATATAACACCGTTTTTTTTATTAAAGATAAAGTAATACTCCAACATTACATATTGTCAGTCCTTATAGAACATCTTATTACACTGAATGATTTGATAAGTAGGTTTTTACAGTCTATCTAAATGTCAAAGTAGGCTATACATAATGAAAGCACTATCGCTCTATTAAGCCCTTGTTGCTTAAAAACCCTGCAGCACTTCTCTTTTTTACTTTGCTGCTAAATGTACTCTTTTTCTCCTCTCCTTCGATCCCCACTCTTGCACATTCTGTCTCCCTCCTTTCTGCAGTGTCCTTCTGTCCTCTCTGTCAGCTTGCTGTCTCTCTGTCTAATCGGCTTTACAAGAGGTGGAGGGTGATTGTGACTCTAAAATGGGGAAATGGAAGTAGAGTATACATATGTCCCATCATGTTCACCTCTATGTGTCTTTGAATCATGTTCTGTAGAGTCTTGCATGATATTCCAACCCAGTCTCATAAAAAAACGTGTAATAACGTTGGTCCACAACAAAAACGCCTCTGAAATTGTAAGATCCCTACGCAGAAAAAAAATATATGGCCGAACTTCGTTTTATTCTCGGTGGAAAATGCCTATTTTAAAGTTAGTTTGGCCATTAAAATGCGTTTTGATGTCATTTGATGCGAGAAATATGAGTTGTTATTTCAGATTATGTGTGCAGTTGATGCACATGATCTTTAGTTTGCTAGTTACTACGAAGATTACTTCAGGAAATGGTGTCGATACAACGTTTTCATTGTTACTAAGGTGGTTGCTAGGGACGCTGCTATCGATATTATTTCTGTTATGTTGTGTAACAGTTTAATGGTGTAATCTTTATTGCTACCCCCTTCCCCGTCAATGTATAGTGTTGGTCCACAGCGCAAATGTATTAGTTTAACAAAATCCGCATCTAAAATTGTGGCATAGATATATTATTTTCCCCTGTGCAATTCCAGTCTCACATCTCACAGCACATCGTCATTAACAAATACCGGAAACAGACTGAAAACACTTTATTCCGAGTGTGCTTGCTTTTCTCTTTGAAAGGCATCACATAACGGCACTGTAATACACGTTTCGGCTGCATTAAATATTACATATCTGCCGTAGTTCTGTATTTATAGAGCCCTGATGAGAAGACTTCTAGACAAACATGAGGAACTGAAAACGTGACGTGGATCATAAATATATCAGCTATTAAACAACATCTTACATTTCTTTTCACACAATACGTCTCCTTGCAGTATCAACACTAATTCGGCTGACTTTTAGATCCAATTGGTAGATAGGCTGTATTTACACCATAAAGGTGCACAGCTGATATAAAGGGACACCTAGTGGTTAAAGCATGTATAAATATAGCTCTTCTGACCTTAGCTGGCATGTGGGTAATGCTACACAAACAATTTTCACCCATTTATTAATTATATGTTTTACATTTGAGTGTTTCCTATCCCCGAAACCTCCAGGGATGTACACAGTTTAATACTAGCCACTTCTTATTATGGGAAATGCGAAAACGTCTTTTAAAACTACAACTCCCAGTAGAGACGTGCCATAGAACATGTTGCGAACATGGTTGTGAAACACAATAGCCAGCATGTGTAGTTCTGGGGACGGGGTGGGGGAGGGGGGGGACGGGGTGGACCCGTTCAAATCCAGTTTTGGACAGTCTGCGGTGGTTCCATCCCATTTCAAGTGCTATTCGACGCTCGGCACACTCTCCAATCACAGAGCTTGAGGACTATCACGGGGTTTGTCAAGCGAAGCGGAGAGAATACTTACTTCCCGGTGTAATATTCTGTAAAGCAAATTAGCTGTTCCCACCCTTGGTCCTGACGGACTCCAACTTGTGTTTATTAATCAAATAAATAAATAAAGACAAGGATAATTATGTGTTATTGTTGAGTAAATGGAGAATTGCACAGGGGAAAATAACGTATGCCACAATTTTAGATGCGGATTTTGTTAAACTAATAAGTTTGCGCTTTCATGTGCATCCACTGCACACATAATCTGAAATAACAACTCATATGTCTCGCATCAAATGACATCAAAACACATTTTAATGGCCAAACTAACTTTAAAATAGGCATTTTACACCGAGAATAAAACGAAGTTCGGCCATGTTTTTTTTTCTGCAGGGGGAAATTTGAAAATCACGTGACATAGACGCCAGCCATTGGAATTAATGGTGAAAAAAACGTAGGGATCTTACAATTTCAGAGGCGTTTTTGTAGAAATATTACGTCCTACGTTCTGGACCAACGTAGTTATTACACGTTTTTTTGTGAGACTGTGTTGGATATTTAGAGCAAAATCAAACCAGGAAGTTGAGCCCTCAACCTTTCAACTGGTCTTCTTCTCTCCCCCCCCTCCCCCATCCTATCCCTCTCTTTCTATGTCTCTCTACTGCAGGGGTGCCCACACTTTTTGGGCCGGTGGGCTACTTTTGAAATGACCAGCTCACCGAGGTCTACCAACCAAAAATAAAATCCCAAATTGCAAGGAGCTGAATAACACGTTTTATGTATACATGGGATAACTACAACAACTCTATTTGGGTTCTTGAACAGAAACAAATACATGAATACATAAAACTAAAATGGCATGTTAACCTCTCTCTATTTCTCTCTCTCTCTGTTAAGAAACACATAACTAGCAGGCTAAGAAATCACTCTCCATGTCCTGAAATCTTAAACATAAAACACAAATATAAGTACAAGGAATACAATAAACGAGTAGAACAGTCAACTTAGACACCAGACTCAAATAGGTCCTATGAACAGTCTCTCAAAGTTATAATGAAATATACATAGGCCCAATATAGGCATGTTATGCTCTCTCTCTCTCTCTCTCTCTCCTCTCTCTCTCTCTCCTCTCTCTCTCTCTCTCTCTCTCTCTCTCTCTCTCTCTCTCTGGCAACTGAATATGTGTCGCCGTAGCTATGATGTCTATGTCTGGACCGCTGCGTAAAAAGGAGGGTTTCTGCCTCATTACTTCTCTTCTTACTTCTATAAGAATCGGTCTCCCAGCATTGCGGTCGCCCGCGGTCGACGTACTGGGCACCTCTGCTCTACTGTATGTCTTGTCCCCCATGTCTCCATGTCTTTGATGTGCTCCAAGGTCATATTAAAGATTCATCCATCCTGTGGTTCTGCAGTCAAATATTGATAAAGGCTGACACCGCTTTGACTCGGGACGGTGAAGGCTTCCATTCTACACACGCACGCGCACACACACACACACACACACACACACACACACACACACACACACACACACACACACACATACACCTATAGTGGACACCCACCACTTTCTTTTTTTTTAATATATGTTTTAACCAGAGAGTTCCTTTATAAAAGATATCGAAAAGTGGAGATTGAGCGGATCACATTGCTCAGGAGTTAAACACGCATAATTAAAACGTTTGTTTTTATTAATAATACTTATATATATTTAGTCTATGTTAATATTTGTTCTACATTAAGGAGTCTTCTGACTGTATTTTACGTTGTGTATTAGATACTCTATTGATACATATATGTTCTACTGTTGATACATAGGCCTATATATCGACTGTTCATGATTATTTTAATTATTTAATTTTTTAACTTTCTGTTAGCAGAAAAATCCCCAATTTGGGAATAAATAAGGTAGCCTAATCTAATTTTGAGTATGGAGCTGCCTCATAGACCATGAATGGGAGACCTTTCCTTTGTAACCCTTTAACTACCAGACCAAGAAAAAAGCTATGGAAAAATTATTTGTTTGCATTTTTGTATCAAATGGGACACAAATAACCACAAACAATTTTAATTTGTTTTGACTACCCACAGTTTTTTTTTATGAGCGTCTACCAACTGGTCGAGCTGGCCTTTTATGGTAAAAGTGCATTTTCAACAATCATCATACATATGGTGGCCCTGAAGTGCAAGTCAAAACAGCATTTCAGGAAACACTACAGCATATTAGAAAAACGCTACAGCATTTGAGAAACACCACAGCATTTCAACTTATACGTAAAGGGTATTCCTTTAGGGGGAACACTTCTTGTTTGTGATTGGACAGAGCCAGCCAGAGAAGCACTGCTGTGATTGGTTGTTTTTGCTGCCAGACCAGAAATGACGCTTCGTGATTGGTCAGCACCCGACAGCGCAACATGTCCCGAAACATCAGCCGTTGCAGATGACTGTTTTAACACTCTAGGTTTTGGATTCGGGAGATCATTATTAACAGGTTTCACATATTTGTTTGGACTGTCTTAGACCAAAGCAATAACATGTATGAATGTAAGCGTGTTAGCAGGTGCAGTGTGGGATGGTTTCATTAACTTGGTAAGATTGGCTTCATTATGCCATTCGACCATCCAAAAACAAGTCCATAAACAAAAAGCCCTTTTAATTTATTTGGATAATTTGCAAGCTGAAAGTCTATCAAAGTCTGTTATTTCACATTTCTGGACTTTAGTATTCATTATATGTAGTGATAATATGTCAGATTTGAATTTAATTGAGAATATTAAAGTATTTTATTGCACACAATTCGTAATGATTGCCTTCATTGAATTGTTAACTATTAGGAGTTTTTCACTGAAAGAAATGGGTGACCAATGATACAAAAAACGAGCATCACAATTACTCAAAGGCAATTATGCTATTGTAGGACTTCATAAAGATACATTATATACACAGAAGTATGATGTAAAAACTAGAAACCAATAGAACATGTAAACAGACTTGTGTTTGAAGTCGGAAACACAATGTGTCCACTGGTTACGCTTAACATGTTTGCTTAATGATAAACTCTGGAATTGTCAATGAGGAAGGAGGAGTACATTTGAATTCAGGTTGCCTTTTTCAACAGTTTATTAAACATGTTTAAGTTATTTTTCTCCTACAATGTATCTGAAGTATCTTTGACATCTTGAATCAATATTTCATTATGTTAGACACAAAACTGCAACATCTGTGGTTGTTCTCTGAACGGATTAGTAGAGTTTCTAATAACAACTGGTTAGTTATTATAGCCTGACTTTGTGATTGTATGTGTGTGTGTGTGTGTGTGTGTGTGTGTGTGTGTGTGTGTGTGTGTGTGTGTGTGTGTGTGTGTGTGTGTTTGCATGCATAAATGTGAAAGTACTATGGAGTGTATTTGAGCGAACACTTGTCCACTCGCATGTCTACTGAGTATTGTGTGTGTGTGTGTGTGTGTGTGTGTGTGTGTGTGTGTGTGTGTTTGACAGTAATGAATGTGGACAGGGGGCCCAGGGGAAAGAGACTATATGCAGCCTTCTATTAATTACCCCCTTACCACATGCACACACCCAGAATGTGCAGAACGATGCAAGAATGCACACACACACACACACACACACACACACACACACGCACACACTCACAAACACACACACACACGCACACACACACACACACTCCAGCAGTGTCACACCAGCTGATAGAGGTACACACACAATGGTATCATTATTCCTGTTGTAATTTGCCATTCCTGTTTTTCTCTTCACTACTGATGTCTTTGTTTTCCTTCTCTTTATTGATTATATACCTTGAATATTCTTACTTTAAACCAAATTCTGTTTTAGCTCCCCTCCGTTCCTTCTGTCGGTCTCCATATTCTTTATCTCAATCTCCTTTGCAGTAAAAGGCATGAATTTATTATAGCATGATGAATTATAGAAGGACGACCTCACACTGGACCCACACACATACTGTATGCACATACCTGTACCTATGCGAAAAACACACACTAGCATATTTGAAGTGGCAGCGCTTTCATATAAACTGATTACCATAGCAGTGAACAAATAAGCCTGAAAACAATTTAAGGTTAGAATACACGCTTCAGCCAAAGAACAAATGCATGCAGAGTGCAAGAGAACCTGATTATACACAGACCGAAACACATGTACCCAACAAAGAGAACACGAGAGCTGTATGAAGTTCTGAAGGTTTTTAGCTTACTCATATGTTGTGTTTATAAACTTAAATAATCACAATACTAGCTTTGCATATTTTTACAATGTGTTAGTCTTGAAGACCCATGTCAGCGAATTAAGAAATGATGTCAACTTCAATATAGCGCTTTTTATCCACATACAGACGTTATAATACGATGAGAAACTTCTCTACGTTTAAGAAGATCTCTAATTCGTATTAGCCTCATACAGGCAATGCTCTCACTTTGTAACAACAACGAATATTATCAGAGAAATGATGACCAAAACATGTTTGCTCTGAAAGTTTGCTATCTGCAGAAGAGATGCTTTACGGTACAAAAAGACATGAATTAAAGTCACAGCTAAGGCCTTGAATATAATTTAACTTAAAAATATGTGGTTTTTTTCTGGAGGAAACAGAAATTAATTTAGATTTAGCTGGATTGGTTTCATTATGACAGCTTGCTTTGCCCTCATGGCGCTGAAGGTGCTGGTTAGGGCTGTACTGTACCTGAAAATCCGTAGCTCCGACATTCTTATTGTTGTTATTAATAACATCTCTCTCAGTCCAAAAGTCCAAATGTATTGAAAACAAGAGATATATTATCATCTCCAAAACTGACAACATATATCCCACCCCAAACTCCAACCCATAATAAGCACATAGACAACATGTTGAGCACAGCGACCTTGCCAACCATTAATAAGAGGAAGAGAGACAAAGAAACATTCTAAGGTTAGAACAAAGTGAGGAAAGGAAACAGATGGAAAGAGAAAGGAGAAAGGACCGAGGAAGAGGGGGAGGAAAAGCAGAAAACAGAGCGAGAGAAAAATAAAATCTAACACGTAGTTCTTGCTGTCAGCCGCTGTGTAATTAAGTTCTGCACTCTGTCACCATCGCTCTGTTGAAGTGGTAATTTAACTGGGCCTGAGCCAGGAAAGCAGATCAGAGGAGGGGAGAGCAGGGACAGGAGGGGGGGGAGAGGGGGGGGGGAAAGGAGCAGAGAATGGAGGAGGAGGAGAAGAAGGTGAAGCGTTAAGAGACATTATTGCGAGAAGATGATTCAAAATGGAATGATCAAGAAGAGATGGGGGGAAAGGAGCAGCGGGTGAAAGAAGAGTAAAGGGGAAGCAGATTAAACCGAAAAAGAAAGTGAGTGGAGACGGCAGCAGGGATGGAGGGAGGAGAGGACAATGGGGAGAAGAGAACAGGAGCGAGGAGTACAAAGCTGCAGATAATTGAATAGAAAACTAGATTTTCCAGCTGGCTTGTGTGGAGCGACCAGTGTCTCAAAGCTGCCAATTGGCTGTTCACATTCATTTAGACTCAGCGCATTTTGGGTCAGACTGCTTAGTGGCCTCAGCCTATGAAATTAACACATCTGATCTTTTAAGTAGACAATAAATATATGAATAAGGGTATCAGTTCTGCATCCATGTTATAAAAATGTTTGGGGGAAAAACCTTCATTTAGCCAACAGGAGCGTTTTAAAATCAAAGCAAGTGGCAGATCATCTCGTCCTAGGAAATGGCCCCCTTTTAAACGTGTGGTCAGGGTAGGTTATAGTCAGGCAACAATATACAACACAAAGACTAATGACTTTACTTTCATTATGTATATAACGTAAGTGAAGTAAGATATGTTCACAATGTAAGTTAAGTTTGTGAGTTAACTCATATGTGAGGTAAGTTAACCTACATTATGCACCACGTTTTTCTACGTGGTGCATAAGTTAACCATGTTCATAGCTCTTATGTTTGTTCCTCTTAAGCGTTTGCAAACTATTGTTGACAACAACAATGGATTAAGAAATTCAGGATGTGGGCTTTAGTGGGAGAAATGTGATCATTGAGACGGTCTCTATACATTGTTTTTTAGGACATTGTTTTATCGTTCAGCCTTTAAACCGGTGGAGATAAGCAGAAACAAGATCTTTTAGAAGATGTTGTCAAGGTGGCTCTTTGAAATAAAGTTCTCATAAAATAAAGTTTGACTACACGGCAGGAGTCTGTGGCCAGGTGAAGGGTTTTTTAACTGATCAGCTATGTATGCTTCCCTTGTTACCCTGAAGTCAAAGACTTTGAAGCAGTCTTTGGTAGAGCAGAAAAAAGACGATAGTTAAAGTAATATCCGGAGAAAAGACACTTGAGATTAGAAGAAGAAAAAGTGAGAGAAATGTAAAAGGTGAAGGGCTGCAAAACTAGTAAAAGATTAGGCAAAAATGAAAGCAGTGAGAAACAGGGACAAGGGATAGAGAAGCAACCAAAAAAAGGAGAAGGGGAGGGGGAGATAACTGTAGTCAAGCAACAGTAAATAGCTTTTCAATGTGCTAGTCTCTGAGGACAAGAAGAGCAGGGGGATGTTAAAAAAAGATTGAACTAGAAGTGACACTGATTAACTCGCTACCTAGTCTTTGTCCTTGCGTGCGAGTGTGTGTGTGTGTTTGTGTGTTTTGTTGTGCATGGAACTATAGTAGGGGGTGGTAAGAGTGTGGCAGATTCTCTCCATGGGGTGTCCGAATGGACCACTGCACAAGTGGGACTGTGTGTAAAATAAGTACTACAGCATTTGACTGAAGGGCAATTAAAGGATACTGTGTGTGTTATGTAATGGCCGGTGTGCGGCCACACTGCTATGTAGCTGCATATTGACATTGTAATTACCAGTGAATAATGTAGGTAGGCCTGTGTATATGTGTGCATGAATGCTTGTGTGTGTGAGTGTGTGTATCAATTGTATACGCTTGGGGAGACTTGCTCGTGGCATTCTAATTAGACAGAATTATATACTCTCCCTATTAGGACCAAAGCAGAGCTGCACATGGTGGCCCTTGGACCGTGCTTCAGTGTTAACCCAGCGCCATGTTGGATCCACTGCATTGCTCCAAGGCTGTTGCTAAGAAACTGAAAAAGTGGCCACAAACATATCGTTTTTTTAAATTGTATTGACATTTTGGAAATGTCTTAATGCTACCTACCGCAGCTAAGCTAGGCTACTCGTTTTCAGTTCTATCTTCATATCTTGGCCAAAGGAAGTTAGTCTTCTCATCTATGTCTAGGCAAAATTCATGCTTAACTTCTGAACTTTAACTTTAGATAATTTTTTTCTGATGTACAAATATGATATGGCCACTTGGAAATAATTTCCCTAAGGTAGAACAGTAAGAAGGCTAGACGAGCTAAATAGCCTTGATGCGATCAGCTTAATTTAGCTAAAGATTTGAATAAAATAGAGTTTAATATAGATCCACTAGTTTTTAAAGCTCACATACTCATTGTCTGTTTTTAAATCACTATAAGTTTGGACAGAGTCAATCAAATTGTTTCTCCCTGCTAAATACTCTAAGCCACATGTGTGAAACTCAAGGCCCGGGGGCCAAATCCGGCCCTTGGTGGATTTAATTTCGGCCCACAGGATAATTTTTTAATTACTATTAGAGCCTGCCGGTATTTTGCCCGCACACCTTCACTCAATCCTGAGGATCTCCTCAGCTCAGAGCCTGAGCCCAAACATTGATGAACTTGCACCCAAGATGAGATGCTAAGTGTCCGGCTTGAACTAGCATCACAGAGCAGCACACTGAGTTTAATGGATGTTTCCTTTTGCACTTTTTTTCTTGCAACAACAGGGCATGTTTTTTTTTGTGAGGGAAATACTTTCTTTGAAGCTGTTGTTGGCTTGTAAAATGCAATCATAAGAAATGACTCCGGAAAAGCTGCAGAAAGAGCCATAAGAAATTATTATTTAATGTTTAATGTTCTTTTTATAGGCAATAATTTAAGCTTTGTTAGTTCCAGGTTTAATATGTGCAATAAATTCATTTCAATACGTTTTGCAATAAACATTGAACCAGTCCAGCCCTCGACTAGTACCCATTTTTTAATTTTGGCCCTCTGTGTATTTGAGTTTGACACCTCTGCTCTAAGCTAAACAAAGCTCATTGCCTCCTAGCTTTAGCTCTATACTAAGCATAATGACATTAGAGTTGTATTTCATTTATAATCCAAAGCTGTGCAAGAAAAAACATAAACACAGGTTACTCAACATTTTATAATGTGTCTTTAAGACACTGGGAACACATTAACCCAGATGTGAAGTCAGGATGTCTTGCAACATGGACACTTTTTAAGCATTATGCTATGTGGTTGCGTTTAAATTAGGGCTGTCAGTCGATTAAAATAGTTAATCGCGATTAATCACAAATTAATCGCACATTTTTTATCTGTTCTAAATGTACCTTAGAGGAATATTTTTCAAGTTTGTTGTACTCTTATCAACATTTGAGTGGACACATATGCTTTATGCAAATGTTTGTTTATTATCATTGGAACAATGACAAATATTCTACTGAATATTCTCAACACAAGAAGCTTGTACCTCTCTCAACCCTGTCTACTTCTTTGCACTGAGCCAGTTGCTCAAACAGACAAGCCTGTTTACAGTTGTCGGCTAAATGCTGCTGTCTGTCTTCATCTTCAGTCAAAGCGTGAGACTGAAGATCCCACTGTGGGTCAAAATAATGCGCTGTGTTGTGCAGTCGACACGTCGGATGCGATCCGAATGATCTAACGCAGCCCCTCATCCTCCACAATGTTAAGCTGTAGCCACCCATTTAGCTTTCGCTGTTGTTGTCCAGACGTCTCCCCGGCAAACTTTCAAGCGTGGTCAGCCGCAAGCGAGCGGCAGGAGCGGGGCTGTGACGCAGAGGCGGACTGGCCGTCTGTAGAATCTGTATAACCACAGAACGGCCGGTCGTCAAGTACCGTTGACGGCCAGCTCGGTTCGCTGACGGCACCGCCCTTATTTTATTGTGTTTTTAAACGGCCTCGTCGAAGTTGCGCCAACAGAGGTCCGTCGTTTCCCCGCAGCGAAGCTTCCCCCCCGTTGACAGTTCACTAGCATACCCCCCCTCTCCCACTGTGAAGCTGACAATTGAGCGGCCCGACCAAGCAAGGAGGCGGAGGCAGAACGTCCAAAAATATAACCCGGCGTGGGCATTTATTAAAAACATGGGCACAAAGTTCACCGCCTCAATCTGCGGTTCTCCTTTCACCCATCCTGCAGCCACAAGGATCTCACACACACACCCAGCCCTCTCAACAGACAGGGCAACAGAGCCTAAATACCCACACTCCAATCATCACAACAAGCAGTGGCGTTTCTATGTAAAAAAGTGGTGGGGCACAAAAAACTCAGATGTCTATATAAGCTTCTGCAGAGAGGTTCATGGCTGGTGAGGCACTGGCACTGACTCTTCAGGTTTACACATATATTAAATCAAATTATAATATTATTTTCAAAAGCTTTTTTTGTCTGATGCTTCAATTACTTTTAAACAGACAGTTCAACAGAAGGATACCCAAAACAATTTAATTTTATCATTTAAATATTGAATTGTTCTCAGTAAGATCCCATTTTCAATACAATTGCAGTCTTACCTTGACTTGAAGATGAAGTCCATTTGCCTATCCTTCTGGACAAAAATCTCTATTACTTTTTTGTAAAAGTCCTCCTTATCTTCTTGTAGTTTCAAAAGTCTATCATAAATGTAATCTAATCAATCGATTTTTGATTCGAAAATGATAAAAGTAGGGTAGACATGTGGATATAATCCGGCTGAACAAAACGTACATTTATCTAACAGCTACGTTTCCCACAGATCTTATTTTGAGCTATTTTCTAAAATCCTATGGAGAAATCTCGTTGCTTTTTTGTGGAGGGAAGCCATGCGCAGCTTACTTCCTGGTTTTAGGATGCCTCACTGCAGCTCTCTCTCCTCCTCTTCACACACCACACTTTTCGTGGCACACGTACTTACAGCCAATCAGCTCTGAATTATGTGAGATGACGTATGGTGGGGATGGCAGCACTTTGCCCCTATGGTCATTATTTTTTGCCACACATTAAATAGGAAAATACTCTGAGCATGCGCAGTGTAGTTTTTGCAGTCACCGTTCACTTAGACAGTGAGAGGGAGGGGCAGGATCAGGTTTTGTCCCACATGGCTCTAAACAGCTCAATAGGCACACACTGTTGACACTAATTAGAAGAACACATACTCAAACAGCAATGTACAGACGAATCAGATGATTAAACATGATCTTAAAATATAATTGTATATAATATAATAATATATAATAATATATTTTTTTATTTGTTTTTTGCATTTTGTTGTAATCATTATTTTAATACTTTCTGCTGACACTAGGTGGGGCTGTGCCCCACCTGCCCCTAATGACCAGTCGCCACTGACAACAAGACACAGGTGAGGGGGGAGGAGACACCACAGGACACCAGGGGGGGTATACTGCAAAGCAGGATTTTCGCTTAGCCGGCTAAATTCAGGGAAAACTCCGGCTTTCCGGTCATCCGAAGCTGGTTCTCTTTTTAGCAGGCTAGATCTCCATGGTAATATATGCTAAGCATCTAACCTGGTCGGGACCAGGTTAGGTTGCAGGCTAAGAGCTCAACTCAGTGAAAGCACTGCCTGCTGACCAATCAGAGCTCAGTGTGCGGAGTTTAAAGCGATCAAGTCATATTACAGGAGAAAGGAAATACAGAAAAGCTGCAGGAAAGACGGCCGGCAAAAATCACAGACTGTGTGAACGTGAACATGAATAGAATATCACCTCCCATCTTCAGAGCAATCTGACTATTATAACATTAGCGTTAAGAAAGGTTACTTAAATATCGGCCACAACATAAGTAACCGGATCAGAGTACATTAAGTACAGTCCGCGGCATATCACATCATAGTGTTTGTCATATATCTGAGTCAGCTGAGCCGTATCTGGCCGTGCAACCAGCCTACTGTATGCAGAAGTATTATTTTAAGCAACACATTAAGTTGACGAAACACTCGAGACAAATATAATTAAAGTCAGATTGTGTTTTAGACGGGCAGTGATATCATAAACCTGTTAATGTACGCATTCAAACACTTGTTCTGTTACCAGTTGTTGTCACCTTACAGCAGCTATGTGGCTTTCGTCCTGGATAAAGTGTTTAAGTCATGGATGTTTAAAGTTTAACTTCTTCATTTTTGACTCGTATTAAAGTTCACTTTTCATTCAGGAAGTATGACGCAGCGCTGTCAGTACGCTTCTCCATGTTTGTGATTGGTTGAATGCTCCAGATACCACCCCTTTCATGTGAACGCGCACCTAACTAGATAGGACACGGCTGGCTTGAGCGATCCACTTGATAACCAGCGTCGTAGTACAGTTTAGCGAGAGCGCGTATGTTTTGGATTAGGCCAACCGGCTAACTCAAACATATCCAGGTTAGGTTGAACCAGCTTCGTAGTATAGGCCCCAGGTGCACACAATCATCAGCCACAGACAACCTATACTGTGCAATCACGCCAACAAAGTGCCATATCACCCGGCCTGAAGCCGTCAGTCCATAGTGACGAAGCCACCTTCGCCACACCCACCATCCAACTAACAACAACAACAACAACAACAACAACAACAACGTCAAGCCTTTGGGCTCTGAAACTACGGGGTGGACCGAGGACAAATACACATGCGTTAATCGCATGTTAAAATAATTAGTGGCGTTAATGCGTTAACTTGACAGCCCTAGTTTAAATGAATACTGTGAAACAGTATTTCTTTGTGCCAATTCTCTTTAGTTTGTGTTTTAGCCAAATAATTTATAGTAGACATTCCAATGAAAGTTGTTTTAGTTAAATAAGGGATATATTTTAGCCCCTTTTTATACATGTTTAACAGTTTCAAGTATCATTGTAGCATCTCTCAACACATTTGTAAGTGTGTCTTCTTCCTTTCTCCCTACTGTATTTCTTCCTGTCTTTGCCCTCCCACTCTCTTTTTTGCCCATCGTTCATTTACAATAGAACTTGACAGGGAAGCATTAGCTGCATAATGAAAAACAGCAGACCAGTAATATATACCGTCACTGTCTATTTCAGCCTCCTTAGCCTAAAGACCCTGCATGTTTAGGCTATATTATGTTCTGTTAAAGTCTGAGAGGTAAGTGGCTCAGAAATGCTTTTAGGACAAAACGCAGACTTTTGTTGTTGCCTCGACTGTTCTTCACTTGAAATGTGCAGCCAATAGTAAAGTGTGTTTTACACTTATTATTACTAATCATTTGCACATTATTCATTATGTGCAAATGATTGAATAATTATTTCAGCTTTTCTACGCTAATGAATGTTTCTAAGTGTAGGGTTGTGTGTCAATGAGATGGTCCCCTGATTTCAACAGAAATGATTGGATAAATAGATATTTGAATTTGCAATGCTCAAACAAACAAGTATCTGATGGATCCAGACAGTAGGATTTAGTTGACTGGGTTTTAAGCGGCGAATGGTTTACAAATTGGTGTTTATGAGATTGAAATCAAAGTTTTTTAAATGATTAGCATTGAAATCCCAAGTCAAGCCCAACAAGTCCCAAACTTCGTCAAAGTATCAAAGCTTTGTGTATCAAGTTATATTTGAACCCCTTTATAGTTTACACACTAAGTAGATGACAACGATTTCAAATCAAGTCCAACTTAAGTACAATTTGTGTGAATTGAATCCAGGCCTCCTATAAAAAGCATCTATCAACAAGCAACAAAGTGCGTCATAAAAGGAAGCATACTATTATCTGTTCCTTGCTTTCAGCAAATTTAGCTTCAACAGCTTTTGCGACCTACTATATTTCCAGTCCCACCTGCTGAGTGTATCTTGTCTTGCCAATTCTGGTCTGAACACAGCTTTAGGACAAATTACTTTAGCTTGTTTGAACTGCAGAACTATGAGTAGCTGCTTGAAGACGAGCACATTGTCCTTTGTGAAGATCAGCTATCAAATATTTCATTCTGCAAGTTTACATGTCGCTTCTGGATTCCGTACGTGTCCTTTCGCTAATAACTTTTAGTTTAAATCTGTCATTGCTCTTTACTTTTACATATTGTTTGGCCAAATTTTAACAATACAGTACATGTGTAATGTGTTATGTACTAGAGTCTAAAAAGACATTAGTATTGCTTTGTGTTCATGGTCTCTACTGTATGTGTGTGTGTGAGTTAGGCACACACGGATGTGGGAACGGAGGAACAAATGACTTTTCTCAGCTGACAATAGTTGGAGATTGCAACAGTAATAGAGATATCAGCAAAGGCTATCATGTTCACTGTAGCAGAATACGAATCGACATAGACGCATGGTCGGCTATATGCGTGTGTCCACCAGGGACGTGCACAGACATTTAGAGGGGCTATTGCTCTAAACTAGAAAAAGGGCCACCCCCCACCCTGCCGAAAACGTAAGAACTTTTTATAAAAAAATAAAAATGAAAACCAGGGACATTTTTTGTTTTGCGGTCCATACCTCATTAACATATCTAATGTTAGTAACTATTAAAGACAAAATGTGGACAATTCTGTTTGACCGTTGTAACTGATGTGCCTTAAATAAACTCACTAATTGATTAAACCAGTTCAATACGCATTATTCTTATTCTTATCATTCTTTATGAGCGCAGTAACGGTAAGATATCAAATTACTTATTTATTTAGTATTCCATAACTTAATAACAGAGATGGTCAAACTAAAGTAGAGACATGGCAGAAATCCTACAATGAAGCGGGGCAGTGAAGTGTTCTCCCATAGGCCTATGTGAGAGAGGGCGATCAAGAAAAGAGAGAGAGGGTGAGGGAGTTTGCGGAGCAGATGAGAAGACACAGAAAGACAGAAGCACAATAACAAGTATATTCAGGTGTTTTTTGGTAAATAACCGACGGTGTCAAGAGGAAGTAAAGTCCCCTGGTTTGTTCCCTATACTCTAACTGCTATGAGAGAACTCAAAATGAATTTACAATAAGCATATTTATAAACGGGGACATTTCCGGGGACAGATTGACCCGGGGATTTGCCACCAAAGCCAGGCAGGCATTTGGTATGATCACCATAGCCATATGAGGCTGGACCGGACTCTGAGGACTTTCCTTTGCTTTTCAGCTGTCAGATTGTAAACAAAGTCACGTGACTGGGGGCAGATGACTCAACAATACTAATTGTGGGCTTATCATGTTTCTTCGGCCACAACAGAACAAAAAGACAATCGCTCTCTCCAGAGAGGCAGGCCAGCTAAAAAGTTCAAAAGGGTTGTTGCCCGGGAAACATTAGCCCGTACCTGTGCACGTCCCTGGTGTCCACACACTCTGATACACACCCAGCTGACTAAACTTGTGCCTGAGAATGAAAGATTGGAAAACTATTAGCTGAAATGTGATCTTAGTGTCTCCACAGACATTGCAATCTTTCTCCCTGTCCTTAGCTCGGGTCCTTCTCTCACACTTTATCGGTGCACACAGACACACACACATACACAAACAAAATCTATTTTCTTGTCTGTCGCTGTGTTACATTGCTGTTATTGAGGAGCCGTGGGGCTCAGGGAGTGCTGGAGTGAAGAGGCTGGGGTGAGAGCGGTAGAAGACACATGTTATATAGCGAGATATGCTCAGATATCAGTTGTGAATGTGATTTGAGTCTCTCATACAGATTTAACAACACATATAGAGCCGAGCTACTGGAAAACTGCTGCTGACATAAAGCGCTACCTTTTCTGAAGATGAAACACAAAATAACTCCTCTGGGATCATAGTTGTTCCGAGCCAGCCAGTTTGGAGGTTTTCCACACAGAAAAAGATAACAAAAGGGTAACTGTCGATGCCCCCAAAATACATGAGAGTCTTCAATATGGAGTGTTTATAGTGTAGATGGAGGGATCTATTCTGGATGCTGGTTAAACAGCCAAGTTCAAAAGCTAAATTCAGCTTGAGAAACTGGAAGTGAAACACTTCACTCCTCCATACTTGGGGTGTTATGAAACTTTGTCATTGTGTAATAGCCTAAAAATAAGTGTCTACAAACTCTTGTCTGGTTAGAGCACATTTAAATATATAAAATAAACGGAACATGTTGTGAATATTAAAATTAAAACTTTACCGTACAGTTTTAGCAGCAACTTTTACAAAGATGTTAAGAAAAAGTGCAATTTTTGCTTTAGTTCGAATTGGTAAGAAACACATTCCAAATGTAATATGACACATTGTTAAGTATCACCATAGGCAAACAATTGGGGCGGATTTTCTCTGGTCAAAAGAAAATCCAGATGAGTTCAAATCAACCGCACACCACCAGCTTTGCGGATTCAAGTTCCGAGAATATACCATTCCAAACAAGAAAAAGAATATCTTTATTGCCTCTGCAGTCTGCATTGATCTATTTTACAAGACTTGACATTTCATTCACAAGGACTTTTCTCAAGACAGCTTTTTTTCCCTTCCTTTTTAAAAATGACGTTCCCACAGAACTAAACTGCATTCTCAATTACGTTTTGGTAGAAACGTATTTTCTCCCAAGTTACGTTTGTTATGAACGTATCTGAAATACGTTTATTTTCTACATATCTTCTAGAAACATATTTTCTCCCACGTTACGTTAGTTATGAACGTATCTTAAATACGTTTATTTTCTACATATCTTTGCCATTTATTGTCTTGCTTATAATAATGATAATAGTTTATAATAGTGATAAATATCATTTTAGAGCACACATTTGAAATCGACAATCGGGCTGGATATATGGTTAAATTAAAATCAGTAGGTGAGGATGTAATTTCGCCAGCTAACCATTATTTTCCTCCACTAAGAGATAGAGATCAGCGCCATATAGATATAATCTATCTATATGGCGCTGGCTAAGATAAAATAACTTTAACAAGATGCCTGTGTGCTGTAAACCGTGATCGTTTTTCTCCTCCTTATCTCTTTCATAACTGTATATGTAATACATGTTAACGGCGTCAATAGCCACTTTAATGATGCTAATGGGCGGTAGTCCCGGATGTCGTCATGAAGGATTTTCAGAATAAAAGCTTGGTATTGAGAACTTCCGTTTTTTTCCAGAATAAAATAGCATTTAAACTGACGGTATGTTTAAGGTACATTACGCCATAAAACATTTATTTTAATTTCTAACAGTGCTTAGTACCAGGTTATTATCATACCAGCAATGGGTCTTGCTCATTATTTCGCTTCCCGTCTGATGAAAGGACCAGGAGTGGCTGGATCTAGTTAGCTACCTAGCTAGTAGATAGCATATTAGTTAGCATTACAGCCTTGTCATTTTTATTAGCCTTAACATGAAGTGACATTAAGTAACCCAAAATGTTAAACAGTAAGAGTATAGTCATATTTCGTTAACCCTTTGAAGAGTACTGTCACCGGTGTGATCATTCTATAATACACAATTTAAGCCCGGGGGAGAAATGCTAACGCTAGCATCGGCGATCACCAATGTTTTCTACTTCATGCTATCTGCACAAATGGTTGACATTATACATTAAAAAGACCAGGCAGTCCAGAGAGAATCAAAGGAAGGCAGGCAGGCAGCTTTGCATGACATTCTTCTGGACGTGTTTCATTGTGGTGATAGTGAGGGTAGTCAATCGTTTGTTGTTAACAAGACAGTAGTGACAGCCATAAGTGACGTGTGTTGTTATGCGAGACCAGAGATATAGTTCATTGAGCGTTTCACACAAAGAAATGTGTTACTTCACACTTTTTAATTTTTTTGAATGGCAAAATTATCTTTTAAATTGACAAACATCATATGTGTAATTCGTGGCACAATTCAAACAGGATCGAAAGATAATCTTTCTTTCTCCATTGACTTCAATACATAATTTTTTCGAAATAAGGTCCCATAGAGCTCCCCCGGAAGGGGAGGGACTTCGCCACTCTATACTGAGTTGAGAGGATTTGGGTGATGGGAGACACATCTATGGAATCACAATTGCAATAGCTTATCATTAAATAAAGGATATACCTTTCTGTTTGTGATGTTTTTCAAATCAGATGAGAAATAGTATTGCAATATCCTTTAAAATTATGTAAAAACATGAATAAAACTACATATCTTGTGTCCTACACTAATACAAAGTTATTATTAGTATGCTGTGTGTACCTTTTGTGCACCACCTAGTGGTTGAAGCACATTTTTGTTGAATAATGTTATTTTTGTTGAATAATGTTATTTGTTGAAAAAAATATTAAGAGTACATACTTTCATAGGGGGAAAGTAGAAGGTCAATGATAGAAATATAGAATATAAAAAATCAAGAAAATACTGTAAGTGATCTCTACAATAAAACAGTTTAGTGCTGGATGCAAACATATATTAATATGAGGATGTGCAAAACAGACAAACTAATTAACCTTTATTAACACATTAAAGAATACTTTAGGTTAAGGTCTTCTTTCAAATAACAAAAAAGTTTTGGGGGTATCTATTGAAGGAAAATTGAAGTAACTTGAAAGTTTGAAGTGAAAGTTTGATACAGCGTATTTTTGGTATATTCATCTTAATGTCCCCTGATATATATATGTACGTTGTATCTAATAGTAGCAGTTTATATGAACAATAAGCTGGAGATATGAGGAGTGAAAACTAAATATCCTTAGACATATGCTATAGACAGCAGAGAGTAGAATGTGTGTTCGTTGCAGTATAATAACTATAATAACAACTGCTCAATTATACTGGTGTTTATGTTTTATATTTATTTCTCTGTTTTATTCTTTCATGTGTGGGTAAAAATTGCTACAACATTGTGGGGTGGTTGGCTTAAACAGATTGTATTACTCTGAGGAGGGGGTGCAGTTATGCAGGACAGGAGACTAGATGGGGGAGGGGAGCAGGGAGGGAAGTCGGAAGAATGTGTGTGTGTGTGTGTGTGTGTGTGTGTGAAAGCAACAGAATGAGACAGCGAACACCAGATGTGGTTGTTTTGCTTCAAACTAAGGGACTGTTTGCGGATCATCTCGGCTGGCGCACGCTGATTTGCTACGACACGCCAGCTCCGTTTTGTTTTTGGCATGTAAGCCTGTTCTGTCTTTGGTTCGTTCTCTTTCCTGATGCCGTCATGACTAATGATGTTGCATTTGGACCAGAGCAGGGGGTGGGCATACCCCTTTGAAAGTGTAATGTATTCTTACCGTTTATCATTAAAACAGATTATTGTTTAACCCTGTATCTGGTGCTTTGAATTCCTTCCTTTATGATTTTACAAGATGCTCACCAAACGAACACGCGGAGCCGAGGTGGGTTTTAAAACCACCCTACTCCAACACTATCTACAGATAAATATTAAGCCTGACAAAGTACTTAACGTCTAATATATTGCTTTACTGCAATGTTAACTATGTTGAAGCACTTATTTTAACTGATATTATACACATTAATTATACTCTTATGTATGTAGATAGAATAAGATACACACATATTGATAGATATGTTGAGGAACCTATGACCCAAGTTTTTAATTCATTGCATAACTACACTGTAGTTGTGTATATGATATGTCAATAAACCTTGAAACATCTTGAAATCTTGAAAGGGATGTGCAAAATAGCAATTATATACAGTTTTGAATTAACTATTAGTAGAGAATAACGAGTAAGTAATATACTTTATAGAGATCTGCAGATAACTGTTTAGTCTTCTCAAGCACCAACTATCTCTCCTGATTGTTGGCACTTGACAATCACCTCACCTGAATTGTACTCAGGTGTAACTAAAGTCTGATTTAAGGGTTGTTTATATTTCACATCATTAATCAGAATCTGCAAAGTAACTAAAATAAGTGTACTGGAGTAAAAATACCAGGTTAACCTCTGAATTGTAGTGGAGTAGAATTACAAAGTAACAATGAGCTGTCATGTGGGTATATATTAATGCTGCGCATTATGGACACAAGCGATTTTCACCCATTTAGTACTTACAGGTTTTACATTTGTACACACCAATTCGTTTCCTATCGCCTAAACCTCCAGGGCTGTACACAGTTTAATACTGTCAACTTCTAATTTTGGGAAAAAGGAAAACATCTTTTAAAACTACAATTCCCAGTAGAGACGTGCCATAGAGAACATGTTGCGAAACACAATAGCTAGCATGTGTAGTTCTGGGGGGGCGTTCGAGTCCAGTTTTGAATAGTCTGCCGTGGTTTCGTTCCATTTCAAGGAGCTTGACGCTCAGCGTAACCTTGGCGCCAGAGTTCCCGTTAGAATATTTTTTCGCCGGTCAACATGTCCGTTAAAGTTTAAATCTTCCGGACAAAATGAGAAAAGTGCTGGTTAAAGGTCTTCATTGTTATTTATTGAGCTTTAAAACCAATTGATGATTCGATATTAAACAAACTAATTATAGTAGATCAACTACATTATTCAAAAGTGTACAGTAACTTACAATAACACAGGAATACTAAACGGAGTGCTCTCCCTCTCCTGACAGCCCGTCAGTATCATGCAGCTCGCGGATCCAGTAATATGACAGTGAAACTAAACATATCTATAACTAGTTACGGTAGTTTGAGAGGTCATTAAAATAGCTACGTGTGCTATTCTAACCTGGTGTGTGTTTTCTTCTGTGATTATGCAGAGCTGCGTGTCTCGACTCGTCAGCAGCAGCTGATCTCTCTCTCCAGTCAGATTAGACTCGCGTTTATGTCCATATCGATCAGATCCAGCTAGTTCTAGCTTATGATATGACTACCTGCTTATTAAAATACACCTAAACAATACGCGTTGCTATGCAACCGGCCACAAAGTATAGCGCAGCATTATGCATTGGTTACATGCCCACCGGTACCCCGAGGCATTACCAACAGATCAACGCACAATCAACCCATACAGGACATCTCTTTCTCCACATTAAAGGTGGGGTAGGTAAGTTTGAGAAACCGGCTCGAGATCGCTAGAATTTGAAAATACACAACCGGAGAAAATCTGCCACTTCCTTACAGAGCCCCTCCTCCAACACACACGAACGCGCACATGACCAATGAGAGCACGAGATAAGTTTGTGCACAGATGGAAGGCTGACAGGCAGGTAGGCTATCTAATTGGTCGTGCTTTTTACAGTATTACGGCTTCCACAGATGACATTTTGTTATGGATTTTTTGTCGAAACACTTAAGATATTCATTGCTATCGGGATGTTAAGAGCATTCCCTGGAATATAACAAAAAGTGTATCTCAAGCCGGTTTCTCAAACGTACCTACCCCACCTCTAAGTATTAGACATTATAATTGACTATTCTTGTCTGTCACACACTCTTCTTGTCGGTCACATACTCTTTTGTCTGTCACATAAGTTGCGCAAGTTGCACAACTGATGTGGTATTGCGCTAAACGGAAATGATTTTGAACGGACACTTTGACCAGAGAGATTTAGATTTGCCGGTCTTCAGCATATTTTACCGGTCGTAGTCCGGTAATTACCGGCTAACGGGAACTCTGCTTGGCGCACTGCCACTCCAACATCCAATCTCAGAGCTTGAAGATAAATCACGGGGTTTGTCGCAAAGCGGACAGGCGTCGTCACAACAATAGCTGGGGATTGTGGGTAGTGTAGTCTCTTTGGCGCTCCACACTTCAGAGAAAACAAGTTGTTTCTCACAATCCAAGGGAAAAACACAAAAGCATTGTCCACAATTTAAACCTATCAATGTCGTTTGATTAACAAAGGTAATCTGGTGTTTTTGAGTTGATGAGTAGTGGAGATATCACTCTCAAATCAGTCGACAGTAAGGAGAATACTTACTTCCGGGTGTACAATTTTCCGTTATCAAATGGGAATGGACACTCACATTGTCTTTAAGAGCTGCTGACATAAATGGATGCGGTGCTTCCCTGAGCGCCAAATACCGCCGCCGATGGGAATACATTACAATCAGTTGAAAGCTCTTTGCGTCCGTTTATGAAGCTGAAGGAGCCTCGACGCGTCCCAACTGCATGCCACGGGACCCTGACCAAGCGTCGCTCTTGGACGTTTAGGGAGTGATAGTGTGTTGGAATATGATATTTCAATACTGAGAACAAAATCACAGTCATGATTTGGAACATCAGTATTATCATTTTGAGCATGTTAGCATTTAGATCAGAAACAGCTGTGCTTAAGTATGGCATCTTCTTACGACTATTCCAACGCATGGCTCTTATCTCAACTCCAAGAACGAGGTCCTTTTCTTTGTTTGGCTGATTTCCATCGCCACACAACGTAAAACGTTTGTGACATCATCAGCGATTGTCATGACAACTCAACAATCCCTTGTTCCTTTCATTGACGACTAAACAGAGTTAAGACTGTACTTTGTCAACTGTTCAACGTAATTTGAGGACTGTCATTTAAAGAAATGTATAGGCCTATATTGGTGGTAACTTGCTGAAATAACAACCGTGTTGCACTGTTGTCTGTTATCTCTGATTAATCAGTGGTCAGCAGTGTATTTAACTCCATCTTTTAGGTTTTATCTCAATTGGCTTTGAACCTTGACCAACATGGTACATACAAAGAGTATCGAGGAAACCACAACTGTTGCTAATAGATAGTAAAATCAGAGCCTGGCTGAGAAGAGCTGTACAGCAAAACACAGTGGGAATTGTGTCCTTGGTCTTGTATGAACAGTATAAGAGAAATGTTTATAGTGGTATTCATTTTTGCAATTAACACCAAAAAGGCTGCCAGATTTGCACTAAGATCTGGGACACATTTTCAGACTTCCATTTGAATTACCTCCAATTTGGCTCATGGTTGTCCATACAATCCAGACATGAATTCAAAGTATATTACCTTACAAGTAGAACTCTCTGCTCTTGAACCCAACTGCATTTAGCTCAAGTGGCAGTTTTTGAGAAGCCTGCTTATCTGTGTGTGCTGGGTGTGTTTCACTTTGTGCGTGTGCGTGATAAGCTGTTTCCTGGCTATTTGTCCTCCTGTGTGGCAGGCCCCTCCAGGCAGCACCCGACTCTTGCGGGTCTTCAGTACAGATTACACACTTCTTTAACCAAGACTTCAGATGCTCTTTGAACCACTTCCTCCCAAGGCAACTCACACACACACACACACACACACACACACACACACACACACACACACACACACACACACACACACACACACACACACAGTCAGCAAGGCCATCACTTAGAGAGGTGCATGGAAATTTAAGTTTGAACTAGCAAAGAGCTTTTATTATTGTTTGGGAACTGCCAAAAATACTCATGGGGTATTTTGTTTATTATGTACTTTGCACAATGGTGTGAACAATGCATTAAAGATGCATTAATCATTATTTATGTATGTATAGACAATGAATAAAACACGTGTACAAGATGTTGCTCATTGTGAGTATCCCACGGAGAGTTATGAATTGACTTTGCAGTTTCCCTCAGTTGAGTTTTTAGTGTCTTTCAGCTGATTGTTTTGGTTTGACATTGCAAGAATTTACCGTTTTATTTGACTGTATACTTTCTAACCAACCTGTATTCCAAAATCAGGAGGGATCCAGCCAAACTAGGAATTACCTGGGTTAAATTGTAGAGCATTTAAGAGCTATATGGCCTGACACTTTTTATAAAAATGAGGTGGAGACAAGAAGGAGCTAAAGATAAGTTAATCTTTGTCTAAAATGCTTCAGAAGAGCATGAGCACAGTATCACAGTTAAGATGTTCATTGAATGGCTACTAGTGTAGTTCAGCTCTGTGAGAGCACAGGTGATAGAAAATTAGCAATGCTAACTTTCACAACTGACATCAAAAGCAATTGTTTGAAAAAGTAAAGTTTACAATTAAATTAAAAGCTTGTATGTGGGCAGTTATTTCAGTATATTTGTGTATTCGGGCACACATTTTGGACCTGTGAAAACATACACTTTCTGCTTTTCAGTCGTCATTTAAGCCACTAAACGCAATAAAGACTCTAAGTCGTTTTTTTGGGAGGAAAAGCACTTTCTCTCACCAATTACCCCAGATGATTTTATCTACTTTAATGCTTCCCTGCTGTTGTTGGGGTTAGTTCACCATTTAATATACGCCTTCTTCTTAAGTGTATATCTGGATAATCTATGTGTTTATCCCTCTGCTTTTCCCTTCTGACAATTTTTCAATTAAAAAACACTAATATCCTCAAGACTGCTCTGCCCTAGTTATTACACACACACACACACACACACACACACACACACACACACACACAAATACACACACACACACACACACACACACACACACACACACACACACACACAGTTTTGAGTTTATCTGAGTACTGCGCTGCCTTCAGCATCTTCTCCTACTCATGCCTAAGTACACACACTGCTTGATTGAATAAGAACACACAAACGTGTGTGTGTGTGTGTGTGTGTGTGTGTGTGTGCGTGTGTGCTTTTACTCCCTTTGTCCTTACATATATATGTGCTTATTTATCTATTTAATTGCACCTGTGTGTCTGTGTCTTCTGGCGTGTTCTGTCTTAGGTTGGATGCTATTGTGTGTCTGTGGAAGAAAGAGAAAGAGAGTCATGTGTGTCAGAACTATGTTTCCTGCTTTGTGCTTTTTAATGAGTGTATGGAAGTTGTTGGTTTAATACCAAAACTGCTGTTATTTGGAAATAGTATATACTTTAAAAACAACGTTTAAAGCCATTCAAATTTTCTTTGGCCTTTGTGTCCAAATATATCCAACACACCATGCATTTCTGTGTGTTAATAGATAATGAAATGTAGAATGTGACAAAGCCTTGGACTTTGTTTAAAACAATACTTTTTTTCCTAAAACTGGTGCCTTTATTGAAGTGAGAGAGTTGAAAGGGGGACACAGCGTGAGTGACATCCAATGGCGTCCAATGGTCCCAAAATTATTTTAAACCACCGTTGTTTCACCCGGGGACCCAGTATATGGCCCGCCTACTCTACCAAGTGAGCTATACAATGGCCCAGCCTCAGATATTTTGGAAGCATTCCTTTAAAACATACTTTATATATATATATATATATATATATATATATATATTATACTTTATTGATGCACCATAAAACATCATTGTGTGATAGTAACTCTCTGAAATGTTAAGCACTCCCACACAACTCATTGACAAAAGAGCTCTGCATGTTGGCTTTTATAGTGATGTTCCTGGATTAACTACCTTTCTGTTCTAATGTAGAAAAAAGTCAATTTAAAGAAAGCTTGCTCATTCATTTGCACAGTTGTAAAGTCTATAGTGCCAGCCTCTAAGCTAAGTCTGTTGTAACTTGTTTTATTTAAGGCAGTAAAACATTTGATTATTTGATTTCTTGATATAAGTTAAAAGGTACGTTTCACAAGAAATGCTTTTATTTTGAAGTGCAAGTATATGTCTCTTCCTCTGACTGCTTCCTGTTATTGAAAAATTGAATACGAGCATGTTGAGTGCATTTTCTCTGTCTTCCACCGTTCTTTTTGGAAACTGTTTAAGGAATATAAAGTAAAGGTTCAGTTTGAAATAGACTGTGCTTGGTTCTTCATTCGAAGCTTCTATTACACAACATTTTGGTGCCGAAACCAGGGATTCTCAAGACTTTTAAGACTTTGAACTGTGTCGTAGTTTGGAAGCTAAATGGCTAATGCTAGCTGTTGAAATTACTGAGCGCTACGAATGGATGAGACGGAAGCAGGGAACAATACGAGCCTCGACAACGAAGCTGATTACTCGTATAGAAGAGGAGGTGAGCAAAGATGAACCAAACTCTGATAGACTCCGTGAAATGCTGATGTTATTGTCGAACAAGGAAGAAAGTTTATTAGACTTAGACAAAAGCATTAAGGATGAAACGCCGACGGACGATCTGGAGGCAGAGATGGAAAACACGCAGGATTACCAGGACCGCATTATCACATGGAAATCCCGGGCCACCAGATATATTCAGAAGGCGCGGGAATCTGGGACTGTGCGGGTGAGCGATGTGAGTGCACCTTCCGTCAGATTGCTGCATAAACAGACTGTTAAACTGCCCAAGTTAATAATAGAAAAATACGGTGGAGAAATAAGCCAGTGGCAAGAATTCTGGTCCCAATATGAAACGGCTATTCATGACAACGATGCACTGTGTAAGAGGGAGAAGTTCACTTACCTGAGATCCTGTCTGACTGGAGCAGCAGCAAGAGCTGTGGCAGGACTGGCCATGACAGACGATAATTATGATGCAGCAATACAATTGCTTCAGAACCGCTTTGGAAGAAAAGACATTGTAGTAAGTGCACACATGTCCAAATTTCTAAACTTGACTCCTGTGAGAAAATCATCGGATGTTGCAGCTCACAGACAACTGTACGATGAAGGTGAAATACAAATTCGGAGTCTAGAATCCTTAGGGGTACACAGTGACACATATCAATCAATCAATCAATCAATCAATCAATCAATCAATCAATCAATGTTTATTTATATAGCCCAATATCACAAATGTTACATTTGTCTCAGTGGTCTTCACAGTGTGTACAGAATATCAGTATGACAATACGACACCCTCTGTCCTTAGACCCTCACATCGTACAAGGAAAATATATGGCTGCCTGCTATGCCCAGTTCTACTACAGCTCATACCAGAAGACATAGCATTAGACTATACACGAATTTCAGACTCCAGTGGCGAATGGAGGGTACCTGAACTCATCCTGTTTCTTCAGAATGAAGTCCAGAGCAGAGAGAGAGCCCTTCAGCTCACCAGACTGGGTAACACTAAAAAGGACTTTCTGCCAAATATCAGAACTGGTAAGCCAGTAGCCACACACCCTTACTGAAAACAAACCTAAAAGTTGGAATGTGCTATCAGCGACTGCATTGCACACAGCAAGTAATAAGTACCAGACATGTGTATATTGTGACAGTGCCAACCATAAACCAGAACATTGTCCAGACAATTCTGTTGCTGCTCGCAAAGATAAACTGCGAAAATTGGGAAGATGCTATGTGTGCCTTGGCCCAAAACACATAGCAAAATTCTACAAAGTCAAGGGTGTTTCATGTGCCTTGTGTAGTCGCAGACATCACCAGTCAGTTTGTGATCAAAGTGAAGCTAAACCAGATGTCGACAGTGGAAGTACTGATGCTGTGGTATCAGCTGTGTCAAGCACAGTTAAAATGAAAGCTAATGTTCAGAACACAGTCCTGCTCCAGACAGTCAAGGCGTGGACAGAGGGCCCAGCAGGGAGAAAAATCATACACTGTCTGTTGGATGGAAGCAGCCAGAGAAGCTTCGTTCATGAGAATGTTGTTAAAGCACTAAGACTACCAGTGGTTATGCAGGAGACGCTACATCTTCACACTTTTGGAGCCACCTCTCCAATAATAGTACAGTGCAACGTTGTGAAAGTGTCCCTAAAAAAATGTGTGGAATTCACAGCAAGAGATCGAAGCAGTGGAAACCCCTCAAGTGTGCAGTGCTGTGATAAAAGTGCCAGGCGAACCAATCCAAAACGAATTAAAGAAAAAGGGTCTGCAGCTTGCTGATTTTCCATTGGAAGGCGCTGATGATCCAGAGCTGTCTGTGTTAATAGGAACAGACTATTACTGGAAAGTAGTGACAGGCAAGGTCCAGAGGATAACAGAATCGCTGGTAGCTGTAGAAAGCAGCTTTGGATGGGTTTTGCAAGGGCCACTAACAACCTCAGGTGTCACCGAAGCCACTTGTATGCACATAAGTCTAGAAGAGGACACTCAGATCTCCAAACAGCTACAGGCTTTCTGGGAGGTGGAGTCACTGGGCATCGTTCATGAAAAAGCCCAGAGCCCAGAGGAAACAGAGGCTCTTCAAAACTTCGAACAGACTATCAAATACAAAGATGGCTGCTATCAAGTCGGGTTGCCATGGCGACCAGAGAGACAAGATCTCCCAAACAACTTCAGAGTAGCAATGGGGAGGTTTGAAGGTCTTAAGAGGAGACTTAAAACAGATGTGACCCTGTACACAAGGTACAATGATGTCATACAGGATTACCTGCAGCAGGGCATCTGTGAGGATGTACCAGTGAACACATCAGCAGGAGAGCAACCGGAGGCTGTGAATTATTACATGCCACATCATGCTGTTATCCGAGAAGATAAAGCAACAACTAAACTAATAATTGTGTTTGATGCATCATCACATGAAGAGGGTTGCCCCTAATTGACTGTTTGCTGACGGGTCCAAACCGTAACCCAAATCTGTTAGATGTGCTCATTAAGTTCAGACTCCACCAGATAGCCTTTACTGCAGATATGACCAAGGCTTTTCTAGCAGAAAAGGATAAAGATGCTGTTAGGTTCCTGTGGCTCCATGGGCCTCCAACCAAAGACGGTAAAGATGAGCTGCGTATCATGAGAATGAATAGAGTGACATTTGGAGTGTCACCTAGCCCTTTCCTGTTCGCTGCAACAATAAGAAACCATATCAAGCAGTATGAAACAGAGCAGCATGTAGCAGTGGAAGCACTGAGAGAGTCTCTATGTTGATGATTTCATTTCCAGCTCATGTGATGTGGATGAAGCCTTTTCACTTGGCACAACAGCAAAGGAGATTCTGTCTCACGCCGGCATGCACCTGTGCAAATGGGTGACAAATTCTCCAGGTCTGAGAGCCAAGTGGACAGAAAGTGGAGTGGAGCACACAACAGAAACAGCCATTTGTGGAAATGTACTGAAGGTGTTAGGGCTAGTATGGAAAGCAGAGATGGATCATTTTGTATTTGACTTAAAGGGACTGCTGGACATTTTAAAAGGCAAAGAAAATACAAAAAGAAGAGTACTGCAGACATCAGCTCGAGTATTTGACCCCATCGGTTTCCTGACTCCCGTCACTATAAGAGTAAAGTGCCTGTTTCAAGAACTGTGGGAGAGGGGAATCGGTTGGGATGAGCAGCTGCCTTCAGACTTGGCTGACAAATGGGATCAGTGGTGTGCAGAGCTGCCAAAGCTCCACCTGGTCGCCATTCTGAGGTGGTACCAAATTGAGATCCAACCAAACTCACAGACAATCAAACTGCATGTCTTCTGCGATGCCAGCTAGCATATAGTGCTGTTGCCTATCTGCAAGGACAAAACAAAGATGGAGAGGTTGTAACGAGTTGTGTTGCCTCAAAGTCAAAGGGAGCTCCATTGAAGAAAATGTCAGTACCCCGCTTGGAGCTTATGGGTGCACTAATCGCGGCAAGGTTAGGGAATAATCTTCTCAAGCCACTCAACATGGAAAAGATTCAGCTTTACATGTGGACAGATTCGATGATCGCTTTCCATTGGATTCGCAGCTCAGCACAAAGGTGGAAGCCGTTTGTGTCGAACAGAGTGACTGAAATACAATGACTCACAAATCCAGAGTCGTGGGCTCACTGGCCATCGGGACGTTCGGGACGAATCCCGGTGGGCCGGTACTGAAGTGGGCCGGTCGGACGATGTGGGCCGGCCGGTAACCGGCAGGGCTCGACATTAAATGCATAACGTACTTTCCACTTGCCCGCTCGGGCCACTAAAAATATTGCTTTAAAAAACGTGTTCCTGTGGTATTGGTATCTTGACTAGCAATTTAGTTAAATTGTTTCGTTTATTAACGCTACAACATAGCGTTCCGTGAGTCGGTTGTCGTTGTTGGGGGAAAAGCAAACAGCTGTTTGCTGAGGAGCGCAGCGCAAGCAGGCTCCCGTGAGCGAGAGCGCGCTCCTTCACTACAGACTATCGCGCCACCTAACCATTTGCCAAATGTTTTTAATACCAGCGGTAACCGGCCAAGCGCCGTGCAAAAAACAATCTTCAAATAAAAGAAAGTCACCGGAGAAGTTAAAGGAGAGTGACAGGGAGCATGAGAAGAAGAGGGAGAGAAAGTTTCAGCCAGCTTGATCGATGGAGTTGGCTTCTAGTGGTGCAGTGACGCGTCCTAAAACCCTTTTATAATCTATCGATTAGATTTATGATTCGAACATTATAAAAGTAGAGTAGACATGTGGAGATTATCCGGCTGAACAAAACGTGCATTTATCAAACAGGTTTGTTTTCCACAGACCTTATTTCCAGCTATTTTCCAAAACCCTGTGTAGAAATCCCATTGCTTTTTGTCGAGGGAACCAGCAGCTTACTTCCTGGTTCCAGGACGCGTCACCTCTCAATATGATGCCAATATAAACAAGGTCTTCTGTCGGCTCTGTACATCAATGCCGACCTATGCTGACAAGTAAGTGAAGTGTAGACAATATAAAGGTATTGGCGAAATGTCCCAGCAGTTTAGGATAATGAAGGTTCTAATCAAATCAATTACATGGCCATTACATGTCTAACTCCTACTGACAGGAAGGCAGAAAGCGCATTATACAAATAATAATACTCATAATAGCAGACATTTTTTAACAATGACCACAATATCATTATTTTAATAAACCAAATATGAACAATTGAGGAAAATGAGGAAGAACTGATGATTAAAATGTTGTAGTACAAGTTGTAATGTAGTTAGTGCATACATTACCACTGAAACATGTGTTAATTTTCTTCATTATTAGTCGATTTTTCTTTTTGGATGAATGCTCCGGGCCAGTGGTTACAATGGTGGGACCAGTGATAATACAAGTCTGCGGTGGGCCGGCGCTACCGGCCGGTCGAGAGTCCCGGGCTGATTTGTAGTCCCAGTCCGCCCCTGGTCGAGAACCTCATCCAAAGTAAGCTGTGGTGGAGTGGACCCACTTCACTGTTATCCACAGATGGAGCAGGAGTCACTGATGAGAGCTGTGATGCAGATGAGGTGAACGCTGAGCTTAGGTCTAAGTTTCAGGCTGTAGTACAGTTTACTAGCACGGAAAAAGCTGAACCACTACTAGACCTAGAGAAGTACAGCAGGTTAAAAACTGTATTGAGGATAACTGCATGGGTGAAAAGGTTCATAGCTAATGCGCGTTCTAATCAAAGGATTCAGGGAGAGCTAACTTCAGAAGAGCTCACAGCAGCAGAAGTGTACTGGGAAAAGGTAACCCAAGAGCAACATTTCAACCAGAAATGTGTCAGCTGAAATCTGGACAAAACATAAAGAGAGATTCGAAAATCAAAGACTTGAAACCATTCTTAGATGAAAATGCCCTTATGAGTGTAGGAGGTAGGCTACAGCACTCTGATTTCAGTTTTAGGGAGAAACACCCATGGATGCTACCTAAAGATCACAGATACACTGAGCTACTAGTTCAGCGCTGTCATGAGAGAGTGATGCATTCAGGGGTCAGAGATACTCTGGTTGAGGTGAGAGAGAGATACTGGATTTTAAGGGGGAGACAGCTAGTCAAGCGGGTGGTATCACATTGTTTCATTTGTCGGAGACTGAAAGCTAAACCAGCACAGCAGGTTACAGCTCCACTACCCAGAGTGACTAAGTCTCCACCCTTTGAAGTAACTGGGGGAGATTTTGTAGGGCCATTGTATGTCAAGTCTAGCGGCTAAGAAGGCATATATTGCACTTTTCACTTGCGCTGTCACCAGGGCAGTGCATTTAGAGTTAGTGTCAGATCAGATGACAGAAAGTTTCCTCTTAGCCTTAAAGAGATTTATAGCAAGACGAGGACTGTGTAAAGTTATTTACTCAGACAATGCTAAAACATTCAAACGAGCAGACCAAGATCTAAAGGAGCTATGGAAGTCATTCAAGGGCTCAGAGCTCACAGAGGTTTTTACTGACAAGGGGATCACCTGGAAGTTTATTGCCGAGCGAGCTGCTTGGTGGGGTGGCTTCTGGGAGAGACTAGTGAGATCTGTTAAAACATGTTTAAAGAGGGTCATGGGTAAGGCTTCACTGAACTTTGAAGAGCTAACAACCATGCTTGCAGAGGTTGAGGCTGTGTTGTACTCCAGGCCTCTATCCTATGTACACAATGATGCATCAGAGCCTCAGCCACTTACCCCCTCTCACTTCCTGGTGGGGAAAAGACTAACCTCTCTACCACCAAAGACTTTGCTTCCACCATCTCAGGCAAACAATGCGAGCAGAGAGGACATGAGCCGGAGGTGGCGGTACCGGCAGAGACTCTTAACCAGCTTTTGGAACAGCTGGAAAAAGGACTACTTGATGGAGTTGAAATCAGCTCACAGGTGTGAAACACCTCCACCCACTTTGCTGAAGGTGGGAGATGTCATCCTCATCGGAGAGGACAAAACTCCCAGGCAGAATTGGACAATGGGTAGGATAACAGACCTGTTTCCAGGGAGAGATGGAATCATTCGTTCCTGCGTTGTCCGGACTTCTACAGGCAGTTTGTTGAGGATACCTGTTCAGTTAATATATCCATTAGAGATAAGTGAATGGACTTAAAAGTGATGAAAGACTGTTCATCGTGCGGGAGAATGTTGTAACTTGTTTTATTTAAGGCAGTAAAACATTTGATTATTTGATTTCTTGATATAAGTTAAAAGGTACGTTTCACAAGAAATGCTTTTATTTTGAAGTGCAAGTATGTCTCTTCCTCTGACTGCTTCCTGTTATTGAAAAATGTAATACGAGCATGTCGAGTGCATTTTCTCTGTCTTCCACCGTTCTTTTTGGAAACTGTTTAAGGAATATAAAGTAAAGGTTCAGTTTGAAATAGACTGTGCTTGGTTCTTCATTCCAAGCTTCTATTACACAACAAAGTCTGACACCAGGAGAGCATTGTATCATGTCTCCAAGGAATATTAAGTGGATTCATGGAGCTTAATCACTCCACTGACTCCAGCTGTATGATTCTTAGAAGATTAGATTTTAATATTTTAAGCAATTTGTCAATAATGATGCATCAAAGGTCTTTCTGGACATTTAGGTAATGTTATTTGGAGCTGCTTTTCAAACACTGATAAATTCAAGTTGTTATATCAAAAGTTTTAGTACTGAAACACTGGCATACATTTTAGAACCAGTTATTTGCATCTAAAAGCTCCAATTCAGAGTATATTTTGAACATATTTTGAGTTGTGTTTTCTACAAACACACACAGTAGATTCAAGTATTCCTGGAGAGGCAAAATATCTGACGGGGACAAAGCAATGCATTTTCCATCAACTTTTAATAAATATTTCTGTTTTGGCAGGCATCAGTGGATACAAACACAGGCAGTCTTTCAGCAAAAGCTAAAACAGATGGAAAAGAATGTAGGCTTAATAGTCGAAGCAAAACCTAAAACAGAAAACACTGCTTTTACCATCAGACAGTGACAAAAAGTAAAGACTCCTTTAAAGAGTAGAATGAGACATCCAGTAAAACTACTCTCAACAGTCTGTTTCACTGTTTCCACTGGTGCTGTTTGGCAGATGAGACAGAAAAACCGAAATCCCACACTTTGGAGAAAGGCTGATTGACTGGGAAGAAGGATTATTATATTCCATCCTTTCAAGTGCCAAACTGAATTCGGAACATTATGTATTTTCTGCCAGACGATGTGTTCAAATCTAATTAGCATCATAGAACTAGACAGCACTTCTCGTTCAAAGTGTTTACTTGAAATAAACTGATGATTTTCTGTCCGGTTGAGTGATAAAGTAGATAGTGGAAAAACTGTTTATTTCACGATCTCCCCCATCATTCTCTCTGTCTCTCTCTGTAATGAGGTGCTCCTTAATTACATTGTAATGGGCTGGAAACAGCTGCTACTGGTTTATATCCCCGCTCATCCCCCTCTTCTCTTCTGCATCGTCCCTTTGCTCAGCCACTTCGACCCTTGTCAACCTCCGTGCTTTCCTCCATCTTCGCTTCGGGTCATTTTTTCTCTTATGATCAAAGTCACGCATCCTTTGAGTATAAATGTTGAGAAGCACTCCTGCAATTTGCATATTGTCTAAGAAGGAATCTCTCTTGCAGGATGAGTGTAGGCCGAGGGATATGAGCTTTTATCTGTTTTGTGATTGAGGTAATGAATGAGCAAATCGTCTACACCGATGAATGGGAGTCAATGAGCCTCGGAGGATAAAAATGTCCCTTTCATTTTGTCCAATGAGTGCAAGACGTGCGTTGAAATAAGCATAAGCTTTACTTTGCTTGTCCATTGTTTTCTGACCTTCTCAGAAAATGTTTTTTAAATGTAATAAAGCTGGTATCTGTTGATTATTTAAAAAAAAATCGGGAAAATAGACATAATTTGGTAGTATTGTAAAATTAGCAGTGTTAATAAAAACAACCTACCAAGTAGTTTGGCACACAACTTAAATGTTTGTTTGATGTTCGATTGTCGAGGGCCAACTAATGGATACTTGCTAAGGTGATGTCTGCTAAAATATTCAAACAAGCTTTTCAGAGATTATCAAAAACTAAAATTACATCTTTCCACATGCCAACTTTCAGACATACCCTTACCCCCTAAACGCACCAGGAGCGTCTGCGCTGCGTTACGGCTGCGCCGCGGCTCGAAGCGTCCCAGAAGCTTCTCGCCGCAAGGAATTTCTAAAATATAGGATGAATCCTATTTTTGACGCAGCGCGGCGCAGGCAGGAAGTGATGAAAATCACCTTGTTGTCTGCTTTGCTGGTTGAGGGGGTGCCCCCACCACCGTCTTTCAAGTAGGAGAATACATGCCAGCGTTCTCCTCCGGTTTACAGGCACTGTAAATTATATATATATACAATAATTCTGATGATGAATGCATATTTTTTTACCACTAAAATACAGCAACACATCTTTGATTCATGTCGTTTATAACTGGAATATTACAATTATTATTAACTGTGTCTGTAGTCTACAACACAACAACATAGGAAATAACAACAATAAACACGATTTAAACAGACACAAACATGAACTATTTAACAACGTAGCCTACTAGTTGTAGAAGTACAAATGTCCAGGAAATATTCCAAAATCAACAACAACTGCGAGGCTGCACACACGACGCTCCGCTTCCGCAACGTTTTGTAACGCAGTTGTTACTCCGATACTACACACATGTGCAGTACGTTAAATAACCAAATAAAAAATGTTACATCTCCACAAATTCAGTGGCTACCATTTGTGGATATAACGTTTTTTCTCTCTTTTTGCATTTTCATGCCTGTTTTCAATATTCGATAGTAAAGAAATAAAGGGACATTTGTTAAAAACACTGATAGAAAATAACAAAGATTGCCAACAAGATGTTAACGGGAGACACTGTCTCCTACAAAATACACTGCATTCTCAGTTGTGTTATAATGAAAATATCTTCTCCCATGTCATCGTTTTAAACACTTGGTTAATGTTGTAAATTAAATAAAACAAACATGACAAAGCAAAACTGCATTGGTATATGTATTAAAACATCACGGTTTGGCTAAAATAGATGTATTGATTATCGAAGTTACGGACGTACATTTATGTTAAACAAATAGACCTACTGGGTAAAAGTCGTATGTTTGACCCATATCCATACTGACTTCCGAAAGCTTGGATTGGCAACTAAAGTGAAACGTCAAAAACATAATCCTGGAAATAAATGACAATTCTGCAATACCTTTATAAGCTTTCATCACTGGTTGCGATTGTGGACTTAATTAAAGTCATTTGTTTTGCATTTTCTTGCCTGTTTTCATTATTCAAAATGTATTTTGGTATATTTGGTAAAGCATCATGGGTTGTGGGTATGTTTGTTACGTTATGAGCGTTACGGACGTACAATTACGGGTCGCCAAATAAGGCCTTCTGGCTAAAAGACACATGTACGTTTGAGCCAGTCACCCATCCTGACTTCCTGATCATAAAACGTTTTAAAATATATTTATCTATGTAAGAATGCAAACTGTGAGACCAGGACATGCCAAGGGGTTATGTGATTTCAAACTATAGTCCAAAAATGGCAAACTTTCCGGGGAGAAGCCCAAATCCTCGTTAGTTAAATAAATCATTTTGTAATGACCTGATGTAAGGAGATGTAGTCAGAGAAATGTCCTGTTTCGAGAGAGACGAGGAGGAAAGAGACCTCTTGTGGTTGAATGCAAGCGTACAGATGTTTCCTGGCCGAACACACATACACACACACACACACACACACACACACACACACACACACACACACACACACACACACACACACACACAGAGAGAGAGATAGTTTGATGGTCTTAATTAGACACTCCAGGGACAAGAAGACGCCCAACTGTCTGAGGCTCAACAGCAATTAGCCTGTATCGATCTACCAAAAGAAAAAAGAGAGGAAGGGCTGAAAGTGACAAAGCCGAAATAACACAAAACAGAAAAAAAGGATTGAGAGATAAGGGAGGAACTAAATGGAAAGGGAGAAGAGGGAGAATATTCACACACAGATTCCCAATAGTCCTCAACACACCACATTGTTTAGAGTTTAGTCCTTTGTTTGCTCTTGTTGTCGCTTTTAGCCGAGTATCTCCACCAAACAAAGCATAACTACAAATCATTTGTAATACACACACAAAGAAATGATAATCAGTCCTTGGATGTGAAGACTGTATTTTAATAATCAATCAACTTTGATTTTCTTTCTAACCTCATACAAATACAAGACTGATAGGTCAACACAGTCTCACGGCATTTCGTGTTATAGTCGCAAAATTAATCTACTGATTCGTGTTCACAAACACCATTCCCCATGTTTTTCGTGTCACACAGAACGATTTAAAAAGCAATGTAAATAATAACAAATTAGGAGGAAAAAAGAGATTTAATAAAACACAGATTTCAGTATTCTGACAAAGAACGATTTTAGAACCAATGTATTTCTATTGGTAGTATGTTTCGTGCCTGCACCAAATAATAACAAATTAGAAGGAAAAAAAGATTTTAAAAAACACAGATTTCAGTATTCTGAGGCTCTGAGCCCCATTTATTTTCATCGCGGACGGCAAAAAAACTCGGACATTATACTATTTAAAATAGAAGGGTTAGGTTTAGGGTAAGATATTGAGTAAGAAAATGTTTTTATGAACCCAACAGCTTCCGGTCTTCCAAAACCCGACTGGATCAAAAAGACGTGGTGCAGGCACGAAAAACACTACCAATAGAAATACATTGCTTTTAAAATCGTTCTGTGTGACACGAAATAAATGCGAAAATCGTGTTGGTGAACACGAATCAATACATTAAATAAATGTTGTGACTATAACACGAAATGCCGTCAGACTGGGTTGGATAGGTTAGTGTTATGCCCGCTCACACAGGGAAGCGTCGATAGCAATGCGTTTTCAAGCAAAACCACAATGTTTCCGGATTTAAGTTTGTCCTCTTTTGCAGGAACTTAACATTTTTAGCGTCTTTCAGACACACAATAGAAGTTAAAATATGCTCAACTTCACTTTTCAATTTGAGCTCTTTCTTTCTGTTTAGACACTTTATTGCGGGTATATGTGGTAGGGCTAGCTAGCAGCTAGCTAGTTAGCAGATCGGACTGTGAGAGCAGTTGCGCCTGTAGGAATTTGTCTTGGTGTGAACACTTCCACAGAGTAAAAAACCCAAATAAGCAGCCGGGACGCTCAGTCTTTGTTGCCCCCTCCCCCCCCTTGTTCTTAATTTGAAGTGTAACCATATTGACCTGTACATAGCCTGGAGGGAATGCACTTTATTGAAAGTAGGCTATACAAAAATGGGGGCTAGGCTGAGATTGAAAGGAAGTCTGCTTGAGAAAGTATAGTTTGGTCTACTACTTCATCCAAGGCTGGAATGCCCTCTTCTTCAATTACTTCATCTGACTCTCCAAAACCTTTTTGCCACACACACAGGTTAAGCATCTGCACCATCAGCCTGCTGTTTTACATGTAATCTCCTAATTAGATTCAATTATGCTCTTAATCAGTCCTGTGTGTTTCTTGTCCCATTGAAATGGACCGGACTGAAACCATTTTCCGTCGTAAGCGATAACCTTTAAGTGGCACTTTAAATGGACTAATCTTAAACTAAGCTGTTAATCTTAAAATGATGGGATAATCTCTGACTGTCTGATAACCCAATATTAGGATTACCGGTCACGGTGGACTGATAAAAATGTGTGTGTGTGGGTTTTAGAGACGGTTAGAGTGTGTGCGTATATGAACGGGTCAATCCACTCTCTAAATATGTGTGTTGCTAAGTGTGTGTGTGAGACGGAGTGCGTCAAGGTGACTGTCTGGGGGTTAATAACTACTGACCCATAGGAGGGACCAGCACGGGGGGCTTAAACTACACACACCTCACAATTCACACCCTTTACACACACTTGGTCTCACTTAATTCCTTCATTTCGTGTTTCTCTTAAACTGCAATGGTGGTGGCTTGTCCAAATTGATTTGACAGTCTTTTTCTCATCAAGGATAAACACGAAACTGTGTGACCGTGTGTGTGATAACTTTTCTTGCTTTATTACTTCATCAGAAGTAAAAAGAACAGTTTGACATTTGGAGAATTACTTTCTAGCCGAGAGTTCCATAAGAAGACTGATGCCACGTTCCCACCTGTGTGTGTTAACTCTGGAACTAGAGCTTAGCGTAGCATTAAGACTAGCTAGAAGCACCAAGTGACAGTTATTCTTGCTAGTCAAGTTAACAAAATCCCCAAATGAACACACCCAACTCTCGCTTATTACCATTTAACCATGAAGTGTAACAAAAGGTTATGTTTTTAGGGAGAGTTGCTTGCTAATAATTTACTTATGAGTTTGAACAGGATTGTTGGACTTTGGTCAGAGCCAGCCACCATTATTATGCTAATTTCTTATTTATTCTACTACTATTTTTCAACTGCCAAAGCATGAGATCACCAATTGATTGCATTTTGTTAATAATGGCTGCATCTTACGTATATCTCTGGGCTAGTTTAAGGAAAGTGTGAACACTATGGGATTTTTCCGTTATTAGATCATATCTGCGCATATTTTCGGACAAATTACAGAGAATTTAATTCTCTGCTTTAGTGGAATAAAGATTATCATGATGACAAAACAGACAATGCGAAGTGTACACATGGCATTTAGAACGTGAACATTTGAAAACTACCCAATTGCGTTGCTTTTAAAACTTGCCTTATTTATTTTTTATGTTGGCCTGCTATATGGAGAAAATTAGTGCCCGATAACGATATTTAATTTAAAAGACCTTATTGTCTGATACTGATGAGGTGACAATGTCATTGTCCTGGTATTGTGGATTCTGGTTCACTGTTCAAATTCAATTTACTGGGTAACTTCATTAAAATTAGTTAAATCATAACCGTTCACACCTCTGCCTTTACTATTCTCGCATGTTCGTCAACATTTAGCATTGTTCGGTTGTAAATCTCTAGATTGCAATAAACTACAATGCCTAGGTTTTTGGCACATGCAAGCTTTGTATGAGAATCTCTTTTTTCCCAGAACCATGAACATTACATGTTCTATTGTTCTACACAGCATATATAATACAACACAATATATACCAAGGATTGGAACATTTCGGAGAATATTCAGGTCCCGCAATGATGATTTAATTTGAGTTACTGCAACCTCATTTGTATAAACAAATGTTTTCAGATGTATTGAAGGTATTTCAAATGTTGATATTCACATAAACTAATTTCTAGGAATAACACATCCTCCTCCTAGGAAGTAGATCTAATTTGCTGCAAATTCATTTAAACTAAACATAATGCCACCTGGATTTTGTTTTAGATTAACATAATCAGAAAACCTTTTCTTAATCAACGTAATCTGGCAAGTGGCAAAATGTTGATTTTGAATATATTTGCACAATATTCATTCAAATGTATGAATGATACTGTGTGGCCGTGCTGAAGATCACCTGGTATATCTGGCAGTCCATTGACTTTGGCTCAGTCCCCGCTGCAGTGGACCCCAGTTCAACTCCAGACCACGGTGGATCATTTCTGCATGTCAACTTCACTCTCTCTCCCCCTTTGAAATGTGTTTATCTATAAAAAGGCAAACATTAGCCATACATTGATGCACAGCTCATGATGTGTTGCTTTAATTGCCCTCTGAGGCCCAGGCAAAAACAGCACAATCAATGCCAGAAGTAAAAAGAACAAAACATTTATATATATATATTTATTTTTAAATGAAAAGAAAACTTGCCTGCGACTTAAACCACAATATTTTTGCTAAACCTTGGAGGCCTTGTTATGCTTTTTGGAGTTTTCTCTTCCCTGAAGTGTGTTATGTTTCTGTGCATGTAAATGTTCTCCACAACTAAAATCCCTTCTTTCCCTCCAAAGGGAGTTTCTCTCCCACACACTCCCCACCTGCCTGAAACACCTCCATTGGACTGCTTTGTTTACTTCAGTAACATAATGAGATCACTATGTAACACTCACACTTCTATTGGATAGCGCTCCAACACATTGTACGTCATATGCTAAGAGGCGGGACATCTCTAAGCGGTTGGCCATTGAAATTGAGGGTGAAAGATATGCTGCAGCACCGGCAGTATAAGAAAAATAAAGAGCTTTTTGAAAAGTAAAGCATGGAAATATGTCACAGTTGTTCTTACGAACAATACGGTCATTTGAATAACACATGAGTGGGATATAAAAGCAAGCTCTGGAGACTAGGACTGCATATAAACCAAATCACTTACACAGGGGCCTCGGACAAACCTAAACCATTTTAAATGTTATTAACTGATCATTTGTCTTGCTGAAGAAAGAGAGCCAGATGATTCAATACTGTATCTCAGTACTGTAATCCAGTACTGTATGCTAAATGAATGGTTCAATGCATGGACTGTGTGTGTGTGTTGAGAGGGTTGTGTTTGTTACATCAAAAGCACACACACACGCACACACACACACACACACACACACACACACACACACACACACACACACACACACACGACACACACAAACGGTGTAATTAGGTACATGCCATAGAGCAAGCTTTTTCGTCTAGAACCTCAGAGTCCATTTAACGCCGGAAATAGCTGCAGGTTAGGTATATACAGTAAAACACTTTGTGTGTGTGTGTGTGTGTGTGTGTGTGTGTGTGTGTGTGTGTGTGTGTGTGCGTGCGTGCGTGTGTGTGTGTGTGTGTATGTGTGTGTGTGTGTGTGTGTGTTTGAGTGAGAGTGCCACCATGCACGTCACTGTGTGAGAGTAGTAGGTTTTTGTAGGCTTTGCCCCCGAGTCTAATTGAGTTTTCAAGGAGTTCTTATCCTTTAAAAGAATAGTGCAGTGTATGTTTGAGTGTGTGTTTGTTTGTGTGTGTGTTTGTGGAAAGGTTGCAAGTAAAATGCATATCTATTTCACTTATGCTTTATATATGAAAATATGCATTTTTTTAAACACACTTTTTGTAATTCTGCACAAATAAGTTTATCTAAAATCAAATTAAAATATAAAGATATTTACAAATTCAAATTAGATACACACTTGATGTCAGCTGTGCTCCAGATATGAGTAAGTCTGCAAAACAATTGCTGTTACAAATAATAGAAAATTATAAAATGAATTAGGTAAAATACAAGCTGCTAATCGTTTGTCTCTCTTACGGCTTTTTCCTCTTTTCCTTTCTTCCAACCTCTCCTGTTTCTATATAGCACTAAATGAATAACAGCCACCACTTAAATGTAGTTTATTTATTTAATCAACAATGGTTACCATCTTCTTTTATTTTCCTGCTTACTAATCTCCCCAAGGTGCTGTTTTACCCGAAGCTGTTTAAGTACACATGTAATCAGCACACACACACACACACACACACACACACACACACACACACACACACACACACACACACACACACACACACACACACACACACACACACACACACACACACACACACAATTCAAATGCACATACACAAGTTCTCTTAGCAGACACATGCATCTTTAAGACAGCAGCACCTCCACTAAATAGGAGTGCTACATCAGTTAGCACTCCTAATGTGCTGTTACCTACATTCTGAGGTAGAGAATATTTAGGCTGTAGCTTCCTGGATATTCTTTTAGTGCACAAAAAACATGTGACTTCTTCTCCAGACAGCTTAAACATAGCCAATAGAGTTCTGCAGGAATGAGTTCTAAAAATGTTACAGTCTGTCCACTGTAGAGGACGTCGGGACTATATTAGTTTGAAAAGACAGCCAACATTAACAGATGGACTATGTAACGTATTATGGTTATAGAGTGATATTAATACGATAATACATTCACCTTTATTTAAAACATGAATAAGTAATTGATCTGAACATTGCTGTTTATTTGGTCATTACAAAACTAGTTTGGTTTTTGGTGAATCTTTCCAGATCTTCAAAGACCTTGTAGTCGATGTAGTGGGAAAGCACCTCATTGACTCCAGTCGGCACGGCCTGTAGGGTCATCTTGACTAGTTTGATGGATGTGGTCTCCATTTGACCTGCTCATAGAAACAAAGCTTGCATTCCTGAGGCAATTCTCATCTTCCATGGCTCCACTTCAAATAAAAACAACAATCAGACATGCGTGCTACTCTTGGCCCACAGGGGGCCATGTCTTTCCAGCTCGTCCCTATCTGTCTCTATGTATCTATCTGTGCGCTCATGGAGCCTCCTGCATCTCCCCCCCTTCTTCTTGACCCTCTTCTATCCCAGGTGTGAAAGCCTCACCTCTCTCATCATCTGAGAGCTCAACATCTTAATCTCCCTGAACTTTCTGGTACAGAAAATGTCTGCTTCAGTTCCGTCTCCTGCAACAATATTGAGTCATAAAGTCCACGAAGACGGTCCTGACGCCCACAGAATGGACATTTATAAAAGGCTGTTATTTGAACACTTGAATTATTTCATTGCATTCAGAACTAATTATATAGTTCCTACAGTGGACATTTTCAATGGGCTGGGTCCCAGGAGGATACGGAATCAAGAGGACAGTACCTTTGTAATGTCCTCTTGATTCAACCACTATTGGATCAAAAAAACACACACTACTGCACACACATCTACACATTTGCTGCAACTGCAGCTGTGGAGAAACGTCTGTTAACTGAATGTCTACACCCCGTTGCCTATTGATTAACAGTATTACATTAATCAGATAAATTAGTTCACCATGGCAGCACAGTGGAACGGTCAGCATGGGTTTTTAACACACATGCACATAATTAGAGTTGGTTAAGATGTTGTTCAGTGAGCAAAAACACACACACATTCACATATAGAGAAGCAGAGCAGCAGAGAAAATTAAACAGAGAAACATTTCTCTTAGTTAAATAATTACCCGCAGTGACTTTAATTTAGACCAACAACGCTATCTGTCAGCTCAGCTTGTCTTTTGTTTTCATTGATTCGGATGAGCTATAAAGAGTTTGGGTGAGTCAGGTGAACTGAATAAATGAGCTGCAGTGTTTGACTTTGTAATGGCTTATAAGCCCAGGGCACGAGTTTCCAATGCTAATGCTACGCTGCCTCATCAATGCATGCTTTGGGTGGTTCTAGATATGTGCACTAGTATGTCAAACGTACCAAAAGCATTGTGAAGAAGTATGAAAGTACGAGTGTAATTAAAATGAATAATAAATACTTGTTTTAAAACAGATATTTTCTTTATACAGAGTTGTCAAATGCTTTTCAGTGTGGCTCAGTTGTAGATTAGGTACCGGATTTTATTGTTGATATATATATTTAGTTATATGACAAAACTCGTATCTGAGGAAGATGCTGGAATCAGTTTAAAACCCAATTGGTGGGTGCACATAATTGATGTTTTTCTAAAGTGCTTTTCAAACAAGGAAACATTTTAACTATTCTAAATAATGCACCGAAATGTATTAGTATGACATTTAAGAACACAATAGAAATGTAAATTAAGACAGCATCAGTCCATCCTTCTTTAATTGCTTATAAGGAGTCGGGCTGCGGAGAAAGCAATTCAGTCAAAGGGCCCTAGACTTCCCTTTCCACCAGATCCGAATGGTGCTCCTAGACATGTGTGAAGATATAAACCTTCCTCCTGATCCTGGGTCTGCCCCTTGGTCTCCTCCCAGCTGGACGTGCATGGAAGCCTCCATAGGTTTCTGCAATCTTGTCCTCTCTGTTACGACCCTTCCTCCATCATGATAGGTGAGAGTAGGAACGAAGATGGACATGTAGATACGGGGTTTGCCTTCTGGTTCAGCTTTCTCTTCATCCCAATGGTGCGGTAAAGCGAATGCAGTATCGCTCCTTCTCCTCTGAATCTCCTGCCCATCTCCCACTCCATTGTACATGTTTGATTGAAATGGACAGTGGTGTAATCAAAAGTACGTTAAACCATCATTAATCGTCAGGAATGATGGACATGTGATATACAAATGTTCTGTGATGATTTGGTGCTGATGACCAACTAGATTTGTTTGTGTAATTTGAGACCAGAATCAAAGATAAACACGAGATGGCGATTTAGTCTTCAGTTTTATTCTGGTTTTGGCAAATGTAGGTTCTTGCCATCCAGTATTTAAACCCTAAATTTGTTTGTTCCTGTGTCATCTGTAATGGGAGATGTTAGCTTTGGTAAGAGTTCACCTTGAATGAAAGATTTTTTTTCTGTCTTTCTTTGTATCTTAATAATAATAATGCATTTATTTTATATAGGCGCCATTCAAGGCTCTCAAGGTCGCCGTAAAAACACATACAAAACAAGATACACAATACATAACTCCAGCATAAGAGACAAACAAGACAATGCCGTGTATAACAAATCAAATAAATAAAACAGAGGATGTGTGATGGATAACAATCAGGGTGGATATGCGATTGTGAAGAGATGTGTTTTGAGACGTGATTTGAAAATGGGGAGAGAGTCAGTGTTGCGGATGTCCGGTGGGAGAGAGTTCCAGAGGCGGGGTGCAGAGCGGCTGAATGCTCTAGACCCCATGGTGGTTAAACGGAAGGGGGGTGCAGTGAGGTGGAGGGAAGCAGAAGACCTGAGAGTGCGGATGGGTGTGTTGCTGTGCAGGAGGTCGGAGAGGTACAGAGGAGTGAGGTTATGGATGGCCTTAAAGGCGAGGAGCATAATCTTAAAAACGATACGGGATTTGACAGGGAGCCAGAGAATGTGCTGAAGAACAGTGATGTGGTTAATGGAGGGGGTTCTGGTGATGATGCGGGCGGCAGAGTTCTGGACCAGTTGAAGTCTTGTATCATATTGGTCGCTTTCAAAACCACATTTTCTTACAGTTTCCAATGTTACTGTCAACAGCATTCTACATGACTGTATTGACGCTAGGGCTGTGCATCTTCACTGGTCTCACGATTCGATTCGATTACGATTATCCTGTCAACGATTCGATTCGGTTCGATATCCCGGTGCATCCCGGTGCATCACGATTCATACCAATGCGTTGCATCCTCAATTTTCTGTATTACTGCACATGGCTTATTTTTCATAATGCATACATGCAGTAAATACATATGAACTCTCTTTTTATTATTTAGAAAGTGCTTCAGAAATCAATAACATAAATGTCTTGACATTAATTTATAAACCAAAATAAATTAATTGTATAGGTCTAGCCTCCATGTGTGAAGTTGTTCTATCCTCAAAAACAAAAAGCTAATGCTTCTGCAGTCGAGCTGCAGCTTCTAGCCACGGCCTTCTGTTAAGAAAGGACACTGAATGTCCTGAATGAGGCATCACTCACAGGACTTGAGTCTGAACACAGCAGACAACAGGAGTATTAACAATAGCATATACAAACTAAAATACTGCATGTGGGTGCACACTTACATTCTCTGTCTTACTGTTGCATACATCCCATGAATGTATGAGATTAAATTAGCTTCATTATATCTCAGTGATTAAGTGAATAATAAAGTTTCTATCGGGTCACTGTCAGCCTGTCACTCATTATTTCCAGGGAGGGGGCGGGGCTTGGAGGAACGGAGGAGACGGTGATCGCAGAAGCTTTTTTCCTCCTGCCTTCACAAACTTTACACACGTATATATCGTCTGAAAATTGCTAGAGGACATTCATACTCTGCATCCAAGACTTAATTAAATCCACCAAAAACCTGACATGATTGTAACGTGATTATTTTTGAAAAACATAAATCCCTGTGTCTCTGATCCTGCTGCTGTCGGTTCTGGACTGGTGTTGGTGGATAAAGCAGACTGCTCCGTGTTCGGTGTTGCTGTGCCGCTGTCACGTCTGCTCCCTGATCTCTGCGTCACCGACCGATTTGATATTAAAGTGACAGAAAAAACGCCGCGGCCGGAAAATCAGGAAGCAACGTTACTACTCTATAACCGATTATCTTCCGTCACTGCATCGAGACCGAATCGTCCACGTCCGCATCGCAATGCATCGTAGAAACGATTATTTTCAACACCCCTAATTGACGCAGCATAGTTGTATCAGAATAAGAACAAAAGCGTTCAGGTATACTTTTAATGGGTTTAAAACTTTTTATTTTTACCTCTATGATTTCATTTCCAAGTAACAGAGGTAGCAGAGCGCAGCAGGATTGTTTGTTGCTGAGAAATGAAATGTCATGCTGTGGCATCAGGAGAGGTTTGGACATCGAAATCATCTTTGCAAGTGTGCAAAGTTCAGAACTCTGAAGAAAATACAGTGAGCTGTGTGACAGTCATCACACTGGTACAAGAAGTCATTAAAAGAGCAATGGTGTTCCGTGTCAAAAGGAAAGGTAGGAACATGAGAATGAGTAAACATGACAGTGAAATAAGAAAATCATGTGGATCCGTACAAACTAACACTCACAAAGTAACTCTCGCCTGAACATACTAACAATTTAAATATAGCTACAGAAGTTGACTTGAAGGACATTACTGTATGTACATAGAGGCGCTAGAGCATGGCAGTGTTTGGAAATACTGCTTCCAGCTATGAGATGGAAATACGAGTCTGACATCATAGAAAAAGCTGAGATTTACTCCCTACTGGTAGAGAGCCAAACATCGAAAAGCTGTGACTATCACTGCTGCTGAGAGAGATGAGAGGGCGACACAATGACAAGTTGGGCGGCAGAAAGAGAAAGATTAAGAGGCAGAGACTGAGTGAAAGGCGTGAAGACATTGATTGAGGGAAACACATGGCAAGAAAGGCAGAGTGGGACGGAAAAAGAAAAGCCCGAGGTGGTAGGTGTTCCTTTGGTGGCAAATGCACACACACACACACACACACACACACACACACACACACACACACACACACACACACACACACACACACACACACACACACACACACACACACACACACACACACACACACACACACACACACACACACACACACACACACACCAAACCACTTAAAGACACATTCTCTTCTGAACCGGAGGACATTCTGACACTCGACGAGGTGTTAGTTTGGCACTTGAATCCTGGGCGGAGACAAGAGTTTGAAATATTAAGGTCACACGCGTCCCACCCTCAGGTGTCTGATGGGGACACATAAAGACAGCGAAAGAGGGGAAGCAAGACGTTAAGAAGGGGTCATATTGCCATGATAAAGACACATCTGTGCTCACGCATCAGAAGTTCATCCCACAGGCCTTTAGATACAGTGTCACAACCCTGGTCAAAAGAGTGGCTCAGTGATGATGTATTTGTGTAGGCTGACAAGGAAGTTAGCATTGCACGGGCTCCCACGGCAACAATCAGTGGGATTTTTCTATTGGATCTCATTGCAAACAAGAAGCTCTTTGCCAACACACCTGTATGATACTCATGTTCAGGCGGATCTTCATATAATAACACCACGTTGTGCTTTTTCAAGGGTACATGCAAATCTGCAGAAATAAAAAGCTTGTGTTCCTGTGATCATGTTAGCTAGTTTATTTAGTCACTTATTAGCAACCGCTGTTTTTTTGACGCATAGAAGCTTCATACATTCACAAGTTGGGTATTTACTGACATATTTTATGTCGTAGAGCAAAACGTCCATAGCGACAGGAGAAGGAATATTGGTTCGAAAGACTGAAGGGACACAAATAACACAGACTCAGTTTATATAAAGTCCAAGATTGGGACATGAAGCCCCACCACCCACGGTGCATTTTAAACAAGTGAAGCTGGTTAGCTGGTTAGCTCTAAATGGGGCAAGAAATCCCCAGTGAACAAAGCTGTGGCATCTACCATTCTTAATTTCTGCTACATCACACCCGGGACACATAAATCACAAGATTTATGTCGATTGTGTCATTATTAAGAGAAACCTTCAAAAGGGCAGCCACACCACCCACTACGTCGATTTATCTTGTGTTTCCCTGAGGCGAAATGAGACTGTCAAACTGGAAGCAGATTGTGGCCACATATTGTTGGAGTAAAGAAGCCCGCAGACACAGATGATAAGGGAGGCGGAGTGTAGCAGCATGTGAGGGAGGAGAAACCGGAGCCAAAAGGCTGAAAAAGCAAGATTTCCATGAGTGGCAACATGGCAGCAGCTCAGTTGAACAAGTTACTGCTGGAAATGTGTGTTTTCCTGACCGACAGCATCGACTACGTTCTTTGAGAGTATGTTAAAAGCAGTGTTGGTCAAACTGTTCAATTGTACGTAGCTAGCAGACCTGCAGCAGCATTGATTTGGAGTCTTGTTTTTTGACCAACTGATGATTGTAACATACATATTAACTCTTCTTTTTTTATATTGAAGCCCTGATCTGAAAACAATTCTAAATTGCCTATGTATGATCTGAACATTTTCACAATTGTCACAATACAACACTGAATAGACCAGGGAACCAAGGCTGCTGGGCTTTTATATTCAATTTGCTACAATATTAATAAAGTACATTATATAGTTGAAGATGCAAACATATGAAATATTAATTACAGATATGTTGTTGATTGTAAGTTTAAAAGATATTCCACTTTGTAATCTCTAAGCCTTTATTTAGCCATGACTGTGAAGTTCTGTGTGTTTGACAGAGAAAGGTTGTATGTCAATTCTTATCATACTCCGAGCAAAGAGTCAGAGACCGGCTGGCAGACGTGGAGATAACACTGGAAGCGGTTTACACTATTGTGATCTAAACTTTGAGTATGTGAATGTGCGACTGTGTGTGAGTGTATGTGCGGCATGTATGGTATCAGTGTGAACAACTCTTACAGCCTTTTTCCACCTCTACAAATCCATTAGAGTAGCGAGGAGGTTATTTTAAACCTCTCTGACACACAGTATATAGTCCTCGTTGAGTGTGTAACTGAGTGAATTCTCGTATAGGTCCACAGTGGATTGAGACATGCCTCTGCAAGCCTTCCTTTTTACACAGTACTGTATATGGTTAACAATTAAAACCAACTAAACAAACAAACTAAAAGAGGTTCTACCTAATATCAAATCTAATTTTACAGAAAGACGAGAGTGGTTATGACTGCGATTTGAGACACATCCAAGTTAATTAGACATTTTTTAATTTGAAGTAGAAGAAGTGTTCATATGCAAAGGCTGTGAGAATGCCTTAAACTTGAGGAAAAGGAGAGAGAACTATAGTTTGTGGCGAGTTCTGGTATCTTTCAGACTCTGAGTTGACACATACAAGGGCAGTCTACACAGACAAGGTCAGTGCATATTTGTGTTAACTCCAGCTAGTATTTAAAAGGCAATACAGTGGGTGTTTGGGAAGCACAAACTCAAAACAACAACTCTTGGAATATCCAGCAGTTAAATTCACCCAAATAATGTGAGGAAGAAATTAGGCTTAAGCTACAATTTGAAACAAACAACGCTAACTAACTAGCCAGCTTCTTGCTAGTTTGTACTGTTAGCGTACAAACTAGCTCAAAAGATTAACAATGCTAACAGAGTAACAACATCACCAGACCATAGATAACAAAACTACCTAGAATTATGACTCTTTTTCAATAAACAAGATATTAAATGTCTAGGACTTCATAGACGCTGCTTAGTCTTTAGAAATAGCTAATGCTATGCTAAGGTGAGTTGATACTTTTGAGACACCAGTCATTTCCATTTGTACATTACTCTATGCTAAACCCTGTTGGGCCAATCTATGTATAAGAAACAATATTATATCAACCCAAGACACATTTTAAATACCCTAGTGGCTAGCTAAAATCTGGCATGTCTGTGTTAAGCTTAACATATAACTTTTCGTTTACCATGAGGTATAACCTCATATTGCATGCTGTTGCTATTGATGACAATAAATGAATGTCAGGGAAGACGCACACATTGTAAACAGCAAATCAATGTGCTAAGTCAAAACCTATTGGGAAAGATGTTTTTATTTTAACATCACACCTTTTTCAAAGAAGGCACCATCAGAAAACAGTTATCGACAACGTTTTCTTTGTACAGTGTGAAGAAGACGCCTTCATCACAGTTGGCATAGGGCAGGGGTATTCAACTAAAATTCAACGAGGTCCAGTTAGAGAAAATGTCCCCATGCAAAGGTCCGGAACATCAACATGTATAAGTTGCTTCATGAATTAGTGTGATATATATTGAAGTAGCCTGTAGCTGTATCAACGTCTGCATGTAATCAACAACTGACTGCCAATCAAATAAAGTACGATTCAAAAACAACAATATTTATTGTCAATTAACATTGAACTATACAGATATACAGTAAAATACTGTGGATATGTGTAATGTTCCTCTCTGGTTGCATTTAAAAAAAATAGCTTTTGAAAATATGTGCATCTTGAAAGTGCTTAATTTTAGATAAATAAAATAAAGTGTAGCAGCAGCTTGAGTTTCCCTTTTTCTTTGTTAACCGTTTCACATCATGACTTAACAATTTCAGACGATTATAGAACAATATCAGTCTTTACACATCATAACAGTTAAACAGTTTTAAAGTTTCTCTTTCTTTCCCTCTTATATTGCAGTCCCTCACTCACTTTGTTTTGTTCTGTGCGAGAATTGAGCTCGAGCTTGTCCGGCCAGGAGTTTAAATCTGGGCTGAAATTGTGTCAGGGCCATTCTCATACACACATACAGGTGCTCATTGGTTAGCCTCGGTTAGCCTGCCCTGGAACGATATTTAGTTTTCATTTTGATCCTGGTGGACTGATCATAATAGGCTGAGCTCTGAGACTGCTTATTTTTAGTGACCTCAGTTCTGACTTGAGCTGGAATGTTTGGTCAAACACTTTGTGTTTTGTCTCATAGTGGCGTTTTGTAACATGAATGAGTCCGTCCACTCAGGGTTAAAAGCTCTGTTCTCACTGTCCACTTTGCTTTTCTTGGAGAGCGCCATGTGTAATTATTTGTCTCTCCCTGTCTGCCGCTAACACGCCTGTTCACTCTCCTCTACTCTCCCTGTATCGCTAAATATTCTCTTCACTCACTTTCCTCTCCGCTCTCTCGTCTCTTCTTCTGTGTTTCTCTCCCTGTATCGCTCACTCATCTCTTTCGCCCCCTGTCGGCGGCTGTTAAAATAGAATCGCCCCGTCAAAATTGAAATCCCCTTTTAAAGGTGGGCTAGGTAAGTTTCAGAAACCGGCTCGAGTGCACTAAAATTTGAAAGTACACAGCCGAAAATAATCAGCCCTTCCTTCAGACTTCCTTACCGAGCACCTCCAACACACATGAACGCCGGACGTCAGCAGACTGGTGAAAGTGGCCGCCTGTTGCTGGCGAGTCATTGAAGTACTGCTGCAATGAGGGCACGCCCAATGACGGCATGCCCAATGACGGCACGAGATACATTTGTGCGTGCACGAGATGGAAGGCTGACAGACAGGGCGGCAATCCAATCCGTTTAGCCGGCTTTTTACAGTAATACTGTAAAAAGCCGGCTAAACGGCTTCCACAGATGACATTTTGTAATGGATTTTTTGTCAAATCACTTCAGATATTCATTGCTATCGGGATGTTAAGATCATTCCATGGAATATAACAAAAAGTGTATCTCGAGCCGGTTTCTGAAACTTACCTACCCCACCTTTAATGTATTGATTATAGGTCCGGGTGCGTATAGGTCGGCGCCTGGGTCCGGATCCACCTGTTACTGAACTATGGCATAGGGGCATGGTAAAAGGCACGCTGAGGGAAACATATTAATAACTGTGCTGGACATTGGTAAAATAAAACCCAAGTCATTATTTGTTCAAGACAGCTTTATTTTAAGTCGTACATAACAATGCTGTGCCAAAGTAACGTGCTTACCCTCTCGTTCAAGGTTGTGAAGTCCAAACCGAGCAGCAGAAAACTGCAGCCTTAAGTCAATGCTCAATCAGTGGAAACGCCTGTGCTCAATTGGAGCATACCATGTAGTGCATGGGCACGGGTGACAATTTTCTTCCAAGTGTTAAAAGTGTTATTGTTTAAGGCTTCTGTGGTCATAAATGTAGAATATGTTGACCTATTTGATTTATTTTGCTTAATTAGTTTGAGCTACATTTTGAATATGTTTGTAGATGAAAAGAATAACAGTAATTAAGTGTATAAATAGTGGATTGTCCTATGGGGAGGGGCTTAACATATATAAACCTCTGGCGTGATTTTGAGTTAGTCTGACTGTGGCTGTAGAGTAGAGAGGTACCAGTTTATATTTCTTCGACCTGTACACACACACACACACACACACACACACACACACACACACACACACACACACACACACACACACACACACACACACACACACACACACACACACACACACACACCACACACACACACACACACACACACACACACACACACACACACACGTACACGTACACGTACACATATATATATATATATACATACATACATACATACATACATACACACACGTATATATATATATGTGGTTTTTCTTTCTGTTTTGGACTGTACATCCTTGTTACTTGTTTTTTTCAGCGTTGTGGCTGTTAATAAAAGCACTTAAGGATACATTTGTTGTGACTCTTGCCATCTTATATAATTCCTAGTTATTTCATCGACCCTTTTTGTAACATTTAGGAAGATGTTTTGTTCCCAACCAGCAGTGATTATGTGATCAGTAATTGTGGTCTTGTGATAAATCAAAGCAAATGCTTGTTGAATCTTGACAAAACACAATTTGTGAATCAGAGGTCAAAGTGCACGCAGCCAATTTGTATCCCTACTTTATTTCACTTAGGGAGACACGATGGTCATTGTGGGGGTTACCCAATTTATCTGCATGTTAACATATCCTACCAGCTCCCCACACACACACACACACACACACACACACACACACGGCTCCATATATGATAAATTGGTGGAATATACATTTACGGGGGAGACAATACATCTTTATTTCCAAATAATCTGGCATGGATCTCATGCACACAGGCCCACACACAGAATGATTTGTCTACTGCCAGATTCACACTCAATGTTAATTTGTTACAGGAGGAATCGTAATCCTTCAAAGTTTGGAAGTGTGTGTGTGTGTGTGCGTGATTTTGTGTGTGTTTCGTGTGACACAATTTATTAAACACGTGCCAAAGCAACCTTTAGCCTTGGACCTTTCTACATACAAAACACGTGCTTGTGTGTGTCTGTGTATCAAGTGTTTTTTAGCCTAGATTTGTTTAAATGATATAATGTTCATCTTTTCTCCTAAGAATAATTACACATCAAATATATTTCCATGTTAATTAGTCATATTATTGTGTAATTTAATCTGTACTGTCGAGGTAATTTCATGGGTATGCAGAAGCACATATATGTAATACGATTAATACATTTATGGAAATAAATCATTGACTGTTTCACAAATCATGCTCCGTAGAAAAAGGATGTGCAGCTAAAATAACAAAAATGTAATCCGCCCAGCATGCTGTAACAGAGCCACACTGCTAATCTTCTCTGTGGCACAAACCAACAGTCATAGCTGGGTTTTTTTTGTGGATGTCAATGAATCCATTACCACATTATCATGACAGCCAAGCAGCGTCACATGCATAATACATGTTAAGATTTGGGTTGAGTGCTGATCTAAAAATACTATGAGGAAAAAACTGCCCCAGAAGTGTTTGGTATGGTGTTTCCCACAGGAAGCAGTGCTAACATTTAACGGAGCTAAATAATAAGCCATGCTAGCACTGTGGCTTTACGGTTGATGGCAATGTGGGTTGGTTGGTCTACCACTTTGGTCCATACTGAAAGATAACGGATTGCCACAAAATGTTGCAAATAATTTGTGTCTTCTTATTTTTAAACAGTATACCATTTTAAATAAACACGTATACACTCAGAATATCATTATAATGAAGTAGCTATTTATATAAGTTTGAATTATAATTGAGATGAAAACCCTTAAAAAGGCACCATTATTTATTTATTATTGAGCCTTCACTCTGCTACAAAGCATGGCACTTTGTGAAGTGAAGTTTCAGGAAGAATAAAACACTGAAATTGTCAGAAAATAAGTATTTAAAGTATGCGTGACTGTCAAACACATGGAAATAAAACATAATTGTTTCAAAAGTTCCTAAAAGTAACAGAAAACTAATCTCGGATGTAATATTCACATCAAATGAATGCTCAAAATTCATCATAAATTGCTTGGTTTTATTCAAACGTTCTGCAGTTATGGCGTTCCTCATGTGGGTTCACTTCAGAGTTAAGCAGTTGTTCTGTACGGTTAATAAAATATTGCGTGCAGAGTTTTGTCTAAACCGCGTAACAGAGCAGCTGCGCCCTCTCACTTTCGGTGTGCGCCCTCAAACCAAAATATAGATTTTCCCCGTTAAAGTGATGCCAGAAAACAATATTTCTGTTCGTCAATAACTCTATAATTACTAAAAAAATATGATAATTGTGTCAAATAGACCGTCAGACGGCTATGTTTCTACGGAGCTCCGAATAAATAGAGGATCGATGACCAGTCATCTGCCGCGGGACGAGTGGCAGGCTTCCACTAAAACTGGGATTCCTGAATTAGAGCGTTTCTTTTACTGTCCTTTTTTATGCAGAGGAAGTAAATAAACTGTAACTCGGGTTGTAATATATGACTCAGCTGCTTTAAGAAATTAGAAACTATTATTTTCCGCTTCACTCTAAAGCATTATTTTTAGCCGGAAAGTGGGCGGGGCGTAATTTTGAAGTGACGTTTGCGCCCTCATACTTAATGTAATACATAATTCACCTTACCTCAGGGTTTGCTAGTGAAATTAAATGTTGGAACTACTGTGCTAAATGGATTGCAAACAAATATTGTTGACATTTGTGATTTTTAACTATTTGATGGATTGCCATGACTTACAGTGCACCAGAAGATAATGGACACTAATATCACTATCACTCTACGCTTGACATATGTCAAGTGTACTGCCAAGTTAAACCAAGAATAAATGTCAGACTTTTTTTAGCATGCACTCTGTGTTCATATAGCAGCACAATGTGACCTGTCTTCTACTTTGAAGTCTCCAGGTGTAAACTTATATAGAGAGCCTGTCAAAGGGAGCTTCTCCCCCCCAGAAAAACAACAACTGTATCCAGCTGCCAAGAAGGGATTGTTCAAAAGTTTTTTCAAAAAAGTTACAAACATCTCAAAGAAATGCTTCAAAAGTCACCATTTAGTTTCAAGTTCGAAGTTACAACAGTGACAACATTATGCTTTCCAAGTGTTATAAGCCAAGAATGACATAGTTTGCCGGCACTGACAATAGCAGCCAACTGCGCTACTGACGCTCTATATGTTTCTGCCAACTTTTGAAAACATGCACAAAGACCCTTTTGGATTGTGTGTGTGTGTGTGTTGTGTGCTTGGATGTGTATTCAAAGCCTTCTGCATATTTGAGACGAATATGAGTGTTGGGTGTACAGAGAATGTGTGTGTGGATACTTGGACGTTAAACAATCAGGGGCATGTAACAATGTGTGCCCAATCACTTCTAAACACACACACACACACACACACACACACACACACACCCACACACACACACACACACACACACACAAACAAACACATGAATATGTTGAGGTAACATGCAATGCTGGAAGGCAGTTCTTCGGACGGACAGGTGTTCGCTCCCACACACACATACATCATGCATGTTTTGCCACACTCGTCCACATTTGGTCCGAGTAGAGCACGTCTAAGAAGACAATAGAAGGATCCTGAGATACAGGTGTATGTGTGTGTTTGTGTGTCTGGCGTGAAACACAATGCTTGGAATGCGGCCCTGCGGATTTGAGCTGAAGCCCTGGATCCGGATCACACTCGCACTGGGAGCGAGAACAATTCTGTGAACACACACCCACACAAATATAGATGCAATGCACACATGCGCGTACAGCAGTGTGGGAGGAAAACATTGTCTTTGTTTGATTCTGTGCTCATCTCGCTTCACATCTATAGTCCTTCTTCCTCCGTTTCTTCCTTCACAGTTTTCACCAATTATTTATCATCATTATTGCGGCTGAAGGAAGTCCAAACAAGTAAACACTTTAACCCACTAAAACATTACCGCTCCAATCTTTCCATTCTTTTGACCATAGGAAAAATAATACAATACAATCCGTAGTACAGTAGTAGTGAAGTGTGATTGACATTGTGAATTTGCAATACAAACATGTGGTAGCATTGCAAACAGTCAACAGAACATTTCCCCACCACCCTTATTAAGTCAAAATACCACAACATATATGAAATCAAATCACATTTAACCTTGAAATTACACGCACATCACAGTACCTGCTTTGGCCTATTATGAGACGTTTTAAATAAAGTTAAAAATGTTATTACTTGAAAACAAAAAAAAAGTCGGGGGCTACAGCCTTTTTTTTTCACGAAACTGTGTCTCAGGGCTTCTTAACATTTAACAAACTATGAATGTGTCATACCCACCTAAAGAAACTCAGCTAACTGACGATACAAACCATTTTTACAGAACCAAACACAACTCTCACAAGAAACCTCTAAATGAGCCCTTAGCGAAAATGGGCTAATGCTACTAGTCATAACTAGCAAAGACGATCGATTATACTTCATATTATCTGCACAAACGACATATGACCTAAAAGCTGAGATTCCACAGATTCCATTGGTATAAGTCTCATTGCTGCACAGCCAGAACTCACTGAGCTAGTAGCCAAAACAGAGCAAGAAAACAACATCCGTTTATAAAACCAATTCAATAATTACGTCTTACCTTTGCTGTGTTGTGGTCAAAAGGTGTGTTCAAGGGAATAAAAATGCTACTCAAGGTTAATCCAATGTCTCTGTGTCATTTTAAAATTATTTCTGATAATCCATCCTTCAATTTTTGTCAAAAACCCTAAAAAAACGGAGATTTAATATGCATGCTTGTGAGAGCTTCCGGTTTTGGGCGTGCTGGCATGCATTCACCAATGGTAATGTTTAGATGGATTTTTAGGAACTTCCCCTCGATTCTATTGGCTCTAAGGGTTCAAAAGAGGTGTCAATCATCAACATCGATGGAGGGGGGTCAGAGATATCCACCCAAAGTAAAATCCACCCAAATGACCCCAGAAGTGGGTTTTATTTTGCTAAATCTGTCTAAAAAGGTAAAATATCATTTGTTTTGCATCAATTTTGATACAGGGTACTTATTATATGTTATAGTTTGGATTCCTAAAGCTTTTAGTCTTCGATCCCATCATGCAAGGGTGGTTTTCACTATAAGTAATGTTTTTTTTTGGATAGACACTATAATTTACATTTTTTATTATGTTCAATCTGAATTTACTTTAAAATAAAAAATATCTATATTGATTCTGATTTTTCTACATCCAACTCACAGGTTTATCATAGCTTTTACAAGTGAAGATATAGTTATTTGTTCTGGGAATGTCATTTCCGACCTGAGACCTGAAAAACAGGCTTTGGGCTTAACAGGTTAAAGGTGCTGGAGGCATTTTCTTGAAAAACACACGCACACACACACACACACACACACGTACACACGTTTGCGTCACTATGTGTTGATTTCGTGCTAGCCTGTCAATGTCTCTACTGTGTGTGTGTGTGTGTGTGTGTGTGTGTGTGTGTGTGTGTGTGTGTGTGTGTGTGTGTGTGTGTGTGTGTGTGTGTGTGTGTGTGTGTGTGTGGAGATAGAGCTGTCATTTTCTTTTTTTGCAGACAGGTGCACCAATTACCTCTGGCTACCTTTTCCTGCCTGCTGCCCTCTATTCACACCTGCTAATTATCCCTTATGTGTGTGTGTGTGTGTGTGTGTGTGTGTGTGTGTGTGTGTGTGTGTGTGTGTGTGTGTGTGTGTGCATGTGTGTGTACATGTGACACCTTGTCTCCTAGAGTGAAGCAACCTTATTGGGTCCAACAGCAGCAGTTTTTCTATGGTCACACACACACTGGACACACGTATTGTTCTGGTGTCGCTGTATGATCGATGATAGATGCTAATTAGGAAAAGCTATTTCCACAACCACCGGTAGCTTAAAGCCCATACTCTCCTGATTAAAGCGCACTTACATGTGCTAATGTATTCATTCATCATCTACATTATAATAGAGGGTGTTTTTTTTACCGATCCAGATTCTACGTTTTTTTATTTTGTATACTAAGTACAATTGTATTTATTGTTTGTTTGAGTGTTTGAGAAAAAAAAATGTGATGTTGTTTTTCCGTCTTATGAACAGAGCAGGAAAATCGAACAGTCAATGAGTAGTGGTTAGTAAGTGGGTAGAAAATCATATTGAATGCAGATGCTTGCATACAGAGCGCTACGTTGTGATAAGTATTCAAATAAAGAAAAACATTTGCCTCTGCAGTCAAAAACTGAGGTTGGAGGTCTTTTGGTAGACCTTGTACAAATGAACTAAAGTAACTGCTTGTTTTTCATAGTGTTTCTTCATCTTATAAAAGCTAATGTTCCTACAGTTCAGACACATTCTTGAAATAAAGTCATAAAACATTGGACAAATACAGTTTTCCAACAAGGTTTACCATTTCCTCTGACAAATCTGTCGTGTCTACTTGCATCTTAACAATGAGTTTATTTGAGACTTGATTGGCGGATGACCTGACTAGACTGGAGCTTGAAGGCTATAAGCTGATGAGTCTTGACTTGATGACAAACGCATTAAAAAATACTGAGCTGTGCATAGTATTCTGTTTTGGAGCGCTGCCAAACTGGAAATGATACTTTAGCTCGGATATGTGAAATCTCCATAGCATAGGAATTAGATTAAAATGGACGGAAACCGCTACTATCGTTATTTGTAACTATACACTATATATTTAATAAACTACATTTTTATAGATGCTTTTCATATCTTTGGGATCTTACCTTCTGACAAGACAGTCTCAAATACTGTATGTTTCCTGTAATTTGCTTGTAATGGATCATGTTTCACAATTTGTTTGACACCATCTTGGGACAATCTTGCGTATACTGACAGAATATTGTTAGAATTGTTTTTGTTAATTTCTCTATCAGTGATCTCTACATTCAATGGCACAAACACATATTTTTACTTTAATTTACAACCCAATGTAGACAAAGAGGAAATAAAAAAACTAAGAAATATGAATTGGTTTTGGGGTAAAGTAAATGTATAGATAGTTTCTGACAAATATAGGCACGCAAATATTTAGTTAACTAACTCCTTGGGAGGATATCAGTATCCCAAATGTTCGAGACAAATCATCCCTAAAGTGGCCTATAAACCATCCACAAATGTGAAAAAATGGTCTTTATAACTGCCACTATTTAACTATATAGTTAATGTATGACTTAACTGCAAACCGGAACTGTAAGTAACCCATTGAACATATTTGTAATGGTGCCAATTTGTCAAAAATTGTAAACCAATATAGGCTTCACTAGCAGGAACCACGCCACAACAATGTGATGTTTGTACGTTTATTGAAGTAACATGTGAATGATATGAGGGGGGTGAAGGGATGATCTGGGAGGACGAGCTGTGGTCCGTGCAGTGGGAGACTCAGAGTGGGGGTTCCGTCTCCGGCATGATCTGCGTGGGCTGATTACGGGCCCCCAAAAGAGTCGGATTAAAGCAGCTGACTTAAGCGTGTGCATATCTGACGTCATTTAGATTGTTGCGGATGTAAGCGTGATACGCTTGGGATGACGAGCGGCCGAGGGCCTAGATGGTTGGATAAGAGATGCCCGGTCTAGCTGCTGTGGACGCTGCGTTGATGCGGGAGAAATGGCTCTAATGTTCTGAGAATGCCCCCAAAGTGTGCGGGATGTTCTGAAAGTGTTTCTGGACCAGAAACATGTGGCTTGAAAATAACATGCCCGGAACGAATGACTACATCTTCACTTCTAAATCCAACTAAACATTACCTGGAGGAGTTAGAATGATGCGCGCGCGGTTTGCCCAGCACCAGGCCTCCGTTACACTCTAAAGGGAAAATACGTTGGGTTGTGGAGGGCGGGTGCTCCTGGTATGAGCGACGCCGCGGAAAGAGCAGATGTGAATTAGGCGGCAGTTAGAGAGAAAGCAGCCTAGTTCATTGAAGTTATTGCACACCGTCCTGCCTCCCTGCGGGTGATAGACGGTTAAAGTCTGAGGCATTGCGTGATAGAGAGGAAAGTGAGTGAGGTGTTTGAGGTGGTGGAGAGCTGACTAAGCATGCTGAGGCCGGGTGGGAGGGGGCTCCGCATAATTGGCAACAGAGGGATGCGCGTGCTGCGAAGATGCCGCAGTAACGCTCGGAGTCCGGAGCGCCCCGGTATGGTCCCTGGTTGAACTGCTTGATGCGGCTTGGCTAGCGAAGTTTATTTTATTATTATTTTTATTATTTTTCCGGAGAGAGAGACAGGAGCGTCTACTCGCGGCGAGGGTCGGAGAGAGAGACCGGAGCGTCTGCTCACTGCGAGGGTCAGAGAGGGAGAGACCGGAGCGTCTGCTCGCTGCGAGGGTCGGAGAGAGAGGGACCGGAGCGTCTGCTCCCTGCGATGGTCAGAGAGGGAGAGACCAGAGCATCTGCTCACTGCGAGGGTCAGAGAGGGAGAGACCGGAGCGTCTGCTCGCTGCGAGGGTCGGAGAGAGAGAGACTGGAGCGTCTGCTCACTGCAAGGGTCAGAGAGGGAGAGACCGGAGCGTCTGTTCGCTGCGAGGGTCGGAGAGAGAGAGACCGGAGCATCTGCTCCCTGCGATAGTCAGAGAGGGACCGGAGCGTCTGCTCACTGCAAGGGTCCGAGAGAGGGACCGGAGCGTCTGCTCACGCGAGGGTCGGAGAGAGAGAGAGAGAGAGAGAGAGAGAGAGAGTGGAGCGTCTGCTCGCTGCGAGGGTCGGAGAGAGAGAGACCGGAGTGTCTGCTCCCTGCGATGGTCAGAGAGGGAGAGACCGGAGCGTCTGCTCACTGCGAGGGTCAGAGAGGGAGAGACCGGAGCGTCTGCTCACTGCGAGGGTCAGAGAGGGAGAGACCGGAGCGTCTGCTCGCTGCGAGGGTCGGAGAGAGAGACTGGAGCGTCTGCTCACTGCGAGGGTCAGAGAGGGAGAGACCGGAGCGTCTGCTCGCTGCGAGGGTCGGAGAGAGAGACCGGAGCGTCTGCTCACTGCGAGGGTCCAAGAGAGAGAGACCGGAGCGTCTGCTCGCTGCGAGGGTCGGAGAGAGAGAGACCGGAGCGTCTGCTCGCTGCGAGGGTCGGAGAGAGAGAGACCGGAGCGTCTGCTCGCTGCGAGGGTCGGAGAGAGAGAGACCGGAGCATCTGCTCGATGCGAGGGTCTGAGAGAGAGACCGGAGCATCTGCTCTCTGCGAGGGTCTGAGAGAGAGACCGGAGCGTCGCTGAAGGTAGAGAAGAAGAAGGAATGGAGGGATGAAGGGATGTATATGCAAGGGAATCTTTGTGAAGCCTGTTAGCACAGGGATGAGAGAAAGGTTGACATGAGCTGCGACATGTCAGACACAGAGAGTGGATGGGTGGTGTTGCTGTGGCTAGAGTGTAGCTGGTTGCACGGGGAGGAAAAACATTTGGGTGTTGGGGAAGGGATGGGTTATGGATGGGGGAAGGGATGGGGTATGGAGGGGGAGGGGGGAAAGGATAGACCAGTTGGGAAAGAAGGTACTGGGTAAGAGTCGGTTAATGGGTTAGCATGTAGCATGGCCCCTTGGGTTACTGGGTGAGGCGCTGTTGCCACGGGGTTAGCTGCTAGAGGAGGAAGGTAAGCAAAAGCTGGGTTGCTGTGGACTGCTGAATATAGAGAAAAAGAAGGGATGGAGGGATGAAGGGATGTATGTGCAAGGGGACTTCGTGAAGCCTGTGATCGCGGGGATGAGAGAAAGGTTGACATGAGCTGCGACATGTCAGACACAGAGAGAGCAGGCATAGAGGGGAATATGACCTACTGGTGCTGGTGAGTAGGGCTGTGTCCGAGGAGGAGGACAGAGGCCTGTGACGTCACGACCCGTGGTGCGCGCGCGCCGCGCGGTGGTTGGCTCTGGAGCAGGAAGAGCTGTGTGTGTCGTTGTTCTTGCCGTTGTGCTGCTGTAGGCTTTGTAGAGGTTGAACCGTCTAGCCTTGTTGTCATTTCGGTGAAAGTGGATGCCGTTTTCTTTCAGCAAATGTTGGAATTGTATGACTGTCCAGCTCCTGAGTTCGGGCTCCGTTTCGGAGCGTGGCCCCGTCCGAGAGGCATGTCGGGTGCGCCGCTGCGAGTGGCCGGGGGCTGCTAATGAGGCAGGCTGCCGTTGGTGGGGAGATTGGAGCTGGCTGTGCCTGTTGTGGCCCCGGTTGTTTGCCCTCGCTGGCGGAGTAGACGAAGCCTGGGACCTGTTTGGAGTTGGAGGTGTCTCATTGGGGGGGCTTGAGTGGGAGCGGTGGCGGCTGGTGTGTGGGACACTGAATGCCGAGCGCAAGCGGCTCCGTTCGGATGCTTGGCTTAGATCCAATTGCTGAAACGTGGATGGCGGGTAGCCGATGTCGAAGAGATCTTCGTCTGACTCCGGTGAGTTGTTCAGCAGTTCGGGATAAGTAAGTTCAATGTTCTCGTGGTAGTGTTTGGCTTGTTTGAACCGTGACGACGCGCGGCGTGAATCACGGTCTGGCTGTCAGCCCTTGAACGGATGGAGACGAGCAGTGGCCGGAAGTTTTGGCGGATATAAATAGGGGTGGCCGTGGTTCGAGGCGGAGTTTTAGGCGTGGCCATGCTCCTGAACCTATGTTAACAATTTAACCTCATTAATATCAAAACTGGACTCAAGTTGTAGCCCATGGCCTATAATGATGTGTTGACTTACCGTTATTATGTTTCTTGTTTACCCCCAAAGCATTATGGAAAACTGATGTTAAAAAATGTAACACATTAATAATCCTATAATAATAGAACGACAATGATTAATGGTCACACAATCCAACGTTCTAAAAGTCTCAGCGACACAGTTCTTATATTTGTGTAACATTTCTTTTCTCGCTATACTTATAAACATACAGTTTCTGAGAAATACTGTATGTCTATAAGAATGAAAACACTACTAAAAAGTTACTTCCCAGTCACTTTAAGCTGGTGAGCAACTTAAGCATCAGCATGTCACTCAGGAAGTGACATATACCTCATTCACACCAACGGTGTTTCGGGGCCGGTTCGGAGCTGGAGCTTGAAAAGTACCGGGTTTTCCTCTTCAAACCGCAGCGGAGCAGCCTCTTTGCTCCGGAATCCGGTTCGTTTCAAGCACCACAAAATTGTCCGGCCAGAGCAAAAGCACCGCACACGTCACGCTTACGTCGAGGCGGGGGCAGGGGCAGAGACAGATCAACTCCTGAACAACAACAAAAAGCCGGCGTTGTATCCAGTTTGTACACAACGTTGGAGACAAGCAGCAGTGGTCCACTGAAGAGACCTACTACTTACTGGGAATCTGGTCTTCCGAAGAGGTACAGAGGAAGCTGGAGCACAATCAGCCATTGTCGGTGTCAGCTGTGAGGGGTTTCCGCGCGGTTTGGCTTTATGAAGCAGGCACGTAAACAGTTACGTCATGACGCAAACGATGACGACCCAGTCGGACTCTGGGCAGTGTGAAAAGAGGCAGAGCTAAACCGAAGAACCGGTTCTGAACCTGAAAATCTCTAGCACGGAGCTTGAACCGGAGTTGCGTTGGTGTGAATGAGGTAATATAGACCTCACAGGTGTAGGTGTCTCTCTCCGTCAGTTTAGCAATTGGTATCATTAGTCACCCTAATAATAACAATTCCTTATATTTATTATAGCACTTTTCCAGATGCTCAAAGCGCTTCACAAATACACATTACACATACATGCAATGGTCATGTACTGTGGACAATACCCACAATACCCACAGGTGAAGTGTCTTGCCCAAGGACCCAACGACTTTACAGACGCAGCAGCGGCGGGTTTCACCCCTTGATCTGATGATCATTGCACAGCGCACTGCGCCACACCGTTCATCTTCACGCCTCAAAGTCATTGAGGCGCTTTTACAAGTACACATTAGTATCATACATGTACTGTGGACAATACCCACAGGAGCAAATCCGGGTGAAGTGTCTTGCCCAAGGACACAACGGCCTGACGCAGTGGCGGCAGGAGCGGGTTTCGAACTAGAGTTCCCCAGCACCCCCCTTGATCTGATGACCAGATGCACAGACCACTGCGCCAGCCGTCCCAATAGATGTTCAGCTCAGAATAGCCAGCGGCCAGTCAGCTTTATTGACACACCATGATGTTAGCTTGTCAGATACGAGGACACATATTAAAACAGTAGGACAAAAACCTTGTCAGTCAGTAGTATTTTCAGTAAACCAGGAGTCAGATATCTCTCTTTAGGTATTTTGAGAGGAAGTCTGTATTTATTTTCAAAGATTTGTGAGGTTTGAACTCAACAGCCGAACACATAGGTCCCATCAGTGTTTCTTTAGAGCGTTATGTTGCTCTATTACATTATATTACTTGTTTTTTAGCAGATACTTTTACCAAAAACAACTACATACAGTACATTTCATCACTGTAGACATACAGGATAAACTAAGGGTTAAGTATCTTGCCTGAGAACGTGTTGACGGCAGGGATTAGGGATCTAAAAATCTACCGTCTGATTGGTAGACACCCTAGATGTGTTAGATGGGTTTATTGGAAAAGGGTAGATGGATTCATGTTTTCAAATTCACCACATGTTATATGAAACAACATATTCTGCTTTAACCCATATTTGACTTTCAAAGTCTACTTTTATTTAATATGGTCAAAAACGATTTGCTCCATTGGTCCAACACTAAAGGCACTGAAAAAGCATGAATTAATGGAGCGCTCCTGTACCAATCCAACACAATCATAAATTACAATAGACAATCTTAAAAGAAGCTTCAAATTGTACAAAATGACTACTTTGTTTTTCATTTATAAGGCCAGGGTTATGTATGAACACACGGTACCCAAACACAACCAACAAATAGCAGACCATAAGGAATATTAAACAAACTGACAATAGGCGTATTGGATTACAATCCCAGACTCTAAAACTCTACTAACCCTAACCCTAACCAAGGCAGAGTAAGATAGGATGGGACAGCTCAATGTCAGAAGATAAAAACATGACTTATACACAAGGTCACACACAAGACTAAAATCGTACCATCCCCTTCATCTTCTCCATCCATCTATGAACTGCCGCCCTGTTCTTCTCATTAGATCATCCCTCGCTTTCTCTTCAAAGGTCACGGTGAATAAGTGTGCTTGGTAAACACGCGCAGATTTAGCTGACTGCAGATGAAGTCTGCATGTATACTGCCAAAAGAGAAATGATGGAGAAGAGGGATGGAAGGGGTGGGAGGAAATTAGAAGAAAATGACAAAAAGAGATTGGTATTTTCATTTTCTCGCCGAGGCGTTCGGGAGACAGAAAGACGCCGTTGTGGACAATAACACGACTGCGTACATACACACTCACAGTCACAGAGAGATATGGCATTTAGCAGCCATTGTCATTTATAAGCAGAGTAAATCTAATTCATGGACTGGAGTGCGACGGCAAACAATGTTAGTTTGTCATCCAAATGTCAGCTGTTGGGATGCAATATGCAAATAGGAACGTATAGACGGGAAGCAGGGATGCGATCGATTAATTCTCTGAAGGTACGTTTGATTTCATTCCCTGAAGAAATCATCTTTGACAAAGGGAATAAAACTGAGACGCTACATGTTTATGTGCGACCCCTCTCAACCCGGCGCTGAGCGGGGCCCAGAGGTCCGCAAATCAAACGGCAGGACAGCGGCGAGACGGAGCGGGTCGCAAATCAAGCGCGCTTCATCGCGGGGCAAGGGGGTCAGAGCGCGTCACATATCAAAGCGACTCTGGCGGGTGAAACAAATCACGGCAGCAACCCCATCTCGTGTGCCTTCTTGTCCGAGGGGATAGAAGAAGATGAAAAAAAGGTTGCTGCCGACATTAAACACGAGAGGTAGAATAAATGATGGCTGTCGCCTGGCTGTTGACACTAACGGAGGGAGTGAATGGAAAATGATGAGCTCTCTCCTTCTGGTACAGTGTGTCGGAGTGCACACGTAGACTGCAGACGTGTGTGTCATGCCGGGCTCATATCACCGTGTACCTGTGTGTTTCTGTGTGTGGGATTTCACTGTAATGGTATTCCAATTGGTAGGCAGCCATGCAGAAGGGGTGAGTAACGGCCTGGAGATTCTCGACTCAATACGCCGTCGATTACCGACAGAGACAAAGAGAGGGAAGGAGATAGCGCTTGTTTAGTTTTTTTCTCACAAGGGCTGAGGTTTTTCACCTGTTTCCTTTTCCGTCTCGCCCCTTGCCAATCCCCTGGAACCTCCCTGAGCGTGTGTTTGAATGTGTATTCACCTGTGAAATGTCTACCATGTATCCAGCAGCATGCTTGACAAGCTGTGGAGATAGCCGAGTAGGTGGCTGCTGACCCTCACACTGCCTCCTGCCTGCCTGCTCAAACACAAAGGGATTGTTAACAGCAACCAAATCCTTTCGGAACAAAATAAAACAAAATAAGGATGCTTGAAAGTAGCGGTATGAAAGAGACAATAAAGGCCTTGTCACACCAGCAATTAAAAAGACAACAATGTTTCTCAACAGTTCATTTTAGTATAGGACTTATTGGTGAATTATGACATGAACATTCACTGGATACCACACTCAAAAATGTCGCCTATTCACTCTATTGAAATTTGCTGGCCAACATAAAGATACATTTTTCCATTATGTAGATGTTCCCTGGTTTCTATCAGTGAATATATTTGCGTATGGGTCTGACAATACCATTAGGAATCTTGGACTTTGAGAAACTGGGACATCTAAAATAAAAAAATTATAAAAAAAAGAATAATCGGAAGTTTAATTAATAATACAATTAGTTTAGCCCTCCTGACACGGAAGTACCAGGGGAATGTAATTTTGCCTAGCGTGGCTTATTAGTTTGTTAGCCACTAGCTCGATAGCAGCATTAGTTCACCACTAATACTGTCCCTACGTCATCGAGTTTATAGCACCCTGTCATATTGTATGTACTACTACAACTACTATTATTTCTACTACAACTACTGTTAGCACATAAAAGTAATCTACGAAAAATGTGAGCAATGCAGTAAAATTGCACTGTGCCACTATTTTTGACCCATTGTCAGTTTCTTCATGAGAGTTAACATTACTCCCATCTGTAGGATATACTTCTGTTTGTGAGTGTGTGCGTGTGTGTGTGTGTGTGTGTGTGTGTGTGTGTGTGTGTGTGTGTGTGTGTGTGTGTGTGTGTGTGTGTGTGTTACATCTTGACAAATCCCCTGTCATGTTTTCAGATCAATACACCATGTAATCCAGATGAATCACATCAATATATAAGATTGAATTTAAATTTCTGCATGATTGACCCTAACAATAAATACTAAAAACGTTGTGGGCTTTCTGTGACCCATACTGTATGAGACATTTGCTGCTCACCCTCTCGATAATATTATTATTCAGCTCTCTGCTCAGCAGTCACTGTTTAACAAGAACACAGCACCGGCGGTTTGATTGTGTTGTCTTTGAACGTATGAAATGATTTTTCAAAGCTCATGATGAGGCTCAGATGAGAAGCTAATATTGGCAACAACACTTATTTGAAGATAGATGTCTCTGTTCCGCCAAAGACAGATAATCCAATCTTATAAACCACTATAATATGTAGTTAGTTCTAAGCATAGTGGTTTGATCTGCCAAAGAGATGCCAATGTAAATATTACACCTTCAACTCCATATTAAAAATAATATTCTGTCTTGTGTTGAGTAATCAACACAAGACAATTTCCCTTGACCCTCTTCCCACCCCTCTACTGAAGTCCTGCCTCCCCGTCCTCTACCTTGCCAACCTCTTCAACTCCTCCCTGTCCCAAGGAACCGTTCACTCTGCCTTTAAAACTGCTGCTGTCACTCCCATCCTCAAAAAACCCGGTCTGGATCCCTCATCCCTCAGTAACTACCGCCCCATCTCCAACCTCCCCTTTCTCTCCAAAACAATAGAACCCAATCAAATCACCTCTTCGAACCCCTTCAGTCTGGTTTTCGTCCCCATCACAGCACAGAAACGGCACTCGTCAGGGTCCTCAATGACCTCCTCACCTCTGCTGACACCGGTTCCCTCAACATCCTCATCCTCCTCGACCTGAGTGCAGCCTTTGATACCGTGAGCCACAACATCCTGCTCACCCGACTCCAAGACATCGGTATCGAAGGTACTGCGCTCAGGTGGCTCCAGTCATATCTCTCCGACAGATCCCACTTCATCTCCCTCAATAATCACTCCTCTGCCACCGCTACAGTCACCCAAGGTGTTCCCCAAGGCTCAGTACTCGGCCCCCTCCTCTTCATCATCTACATCCTCCCCCTTGGTCAGATTCTCCGCCACTACAACCTGGACTTCCACTGCTACGCCGATGACACTCAAATCTACCTCAGCACCAAATCCCTCCATAACCCCCCCATCACCCACATTGAATCCTGTCTGACTGATTTGAAATCCTGGATGCAAAAAAACTCTCTTAAACTCAACAGCAATAAAACTGAACTCCTCCTCATCGGCTCCAAATCCACCCTCAGTAAAACCCCCAACCTCACACTGACCATCGATGGCACCCCTGTTTCCCCCTCAACCCAGGCACGCAACCTCGGGGTTATATTCGATCCCACCCTCTCCCTTGACTCCCACATCCGCCAAGTTGTCAAAATCTCATTTTTCCATCTCCGCAACATTGCCAAAATCCGTCCCTATCTCACCCGCCCCGCAGCTGAGCGACTCATTCACGCCTTCATCTCCTCCCGCCTCGACTACTGTAACTCCCTCCTATACGGCATCAGCTCCACCTCCCTCAGTAGACTCCAGCGTGTTCAGAACGCAGCCGCCAGACTTCTCACCCATACTAAATCATGGCACCATATCACCCCGGTCCTCAAAGAACTACACTGGCTTCCCGTTACTCACCGCATCAACTACAAACTCCTGGTCCTTACCTATAAACCCCTCCACCATCTGACCCCCCGTACCTGACTGACCTTCTCATCCCCTACCATCCTCCCGGACCCTCAGATCCACCTCGGCCGGCCTGCTTTCCACCCCCATTGGCAATCTCCGGAGCTTCGGAGACAGAGCCTTCTCTGTGGCCGCCCCAAAGCTCTGGAACTCCCTCCCCCAAGACCTCCGTGAGTCCGAGTCCCTCACTCTGTTCCAGTCCCGCCTCAAAACCCATCTTTTCACCTCTCTCTATCCGTAAAACACCCCCCCACTCATTTTCGACCTCCTCCTGACTGCCACTGTGTTTTGTTTTGTTGTTTTTGTTGTTTTTCTTAGTCTGTTGTCTACCTGCCCCAGTCTATCTACCCCTCATATTGTAAAGCGTCTTTGGGTCCTATTAAAGCGCTATATAAATCCAATATATTATTATTATTATTATTAATAAAAAACATTTTTTATTGGTTATTTTATAGACTTCAAAGAAGAAATTAATTTACCTTCAGGCTGCTACTTAATGAACGATTTAGGGAATGGAAAGCAGTGAAACTTAGCATTTTTATATTAATCTGACATATCATGTTTCAAATCCAACCACAACAAATGAAAAAAAAAGGAAATAATTGATAAAAATTAAGGAAAACACCCATAACTCTTGAGGTCTTAACTTTTCAAGTTTTATTTTGGTGGAATGGGAGTTAAGACCAAACTTCAGAAGAAAACAGTTACTACTTCAGCAATTATTTATCATAACACTATGCACAGCTCCATACATTGCAGTGAAATGAAGACGGAGGATTAATACCAGCAGGATAAGTGGGATGAAACCATTTTAAAGTAGCTCATACACATATTAATGATAAGCACATTAGTCTGACATAAATATTACACATTCTACCCCCTACTCTCTGTGATTTCTCACTCTGTCACACACATACATACAAACAGCACACACCTGCCAATAACACTATACATCACAGTGAGCACACATGATTAGTTGTCATGCTGTGAACATACAAAGTGTTACATTTAAAAAGGGATTTATTTATTTTATTACACAGCTTAGTTGAATAGCTGATTCTTTCAATTAGGACATTAATTGATCTGTTTCCGACCCCACCGCTGCTACGGATGCTTCATACGTAGGACTATGTGCAGTCATATCAGTCAGCCGAAAGAAGTCTGGACAATTTAACGTCAGCTAAAGCCAAAAAATCACATACGTTTATTTTCTATCGGAAAACACCGTGAAGTATTTGTGAATATTCACTTTTATATTTGTAGAGATCACAACAGTTGTTCAGGCTTGGTAAACTGTCTGCAGTAATTACGACACATGCAGAAGAAGACAGACAGGAAGTAAACACTAAAGGGAACAGCAGAGGAAGACAGACAGGAAGTATACACTAAAGGGAACAGCGGAGGAAGACAGAGAGGAAGTATACACTAAAGGGAACAGCAGAGGAAGACAGGCAGGAAGTAAACACTAAAGGGAACAGCAGAAGAAGACAGACAGGAAGTATACACTAAAGGGAACAGCAGAGGAAGACAGACAGGAAGTATACACTAAAGGGAACAGCAGAGGAAGACAGACAGGAAGTAAACACTAAAGGGAACAGCAGAGGAAGACAGACAGGAAGTATACACTAAAGGGAACAGCAGAGAAAGACAGACAGGAAGTATACACTAAAGGGAACAGCAGAGAAAGACAGTCAGGAAGTATACACTAAAGGGAACAGCAGAGGAATACAGTCAGGAAGTATACACTAAAGGGAACAGCAGAGGAAGACAGACAGGAAGTAAACACTAAAGGGAACAGCAGAGGAAGACAGACAGGAAGTATACACTAAAGGGAACAGCAGAGGAAGACAGACAGGAAGTATACACTAAAGAGAACAGCAGAGGAAGACAGACAGGAAGTATACACTAAAGGGAACAGCAGAGGAATACAGTCAGGAAGTATACACTAAATGGAACAACAGAGGAAGACAGACAGGAAGTAAACACTAAAGGGAACAGCAGAGGGAGACAGACAGGAAGTATACACTAAAGGGAACAGCAGAGGAAGACAGACAGGAAGTATACACTAAAGGGAACAGCAGAGGAAGACAGTCAGGAAGTATACACTAAAGGGAACAGCAGAGGAAGACAGTCAGGAAGTATACACTAAAAGGAACAGCAGAGGAAGACAGACAGGAAGTAAACACTAAAGGGAACAGCAGAGGAAGACAGACAGGAAGTAAACACTAAAGGGAACAGCAGAGGAAGACAGACAGGAAGTAAACACCAAAGGGAACTCGGTATAGAAAATGCTAGCAGACTTGAATAGTTACAGAAAAACTCGATCAGTTTATGTTATATGTTTATTATATTGGTGTAATACGCAGGATTCTGTGCAGCAGGACATTCATTATTAAGAAAAGTACCATGAGTGAGCAGGACCTCAACACGACATAAGCTCAAACCTGGTGGAAAACATTAAGGCTACAATTTAGTAGCAGTCAGTATCAAACATGGTGGTTTAAATGGGTTTCAGTGGGGACATTTTTGTCCTTAAGGGTGTCTGTGTTTTGGCACTTTTGGTTTATTATGACTTATTATCAGAGCTTAGGTGGAACTTTCACAAACTGCAGCAGATCAACAGAAATCCCTCTGTGGGCGTCCAGGTGGATCAGTGATATAAACCCCTCTAGGTCATGCTGCCTCAGGGTCTCCTCTTCGTTAGTGTTCCCTGGAACTCTACACCTCCTCCACATCCACGACTCCTCTCAATGTGGTGGAGATCAATACTGAGGTCTTTGCCAATTGCTGCTCACATTGAGAAGGAGCAGCTTCCTGTGGAGTGAGCTCCTATATGCTGCTTGTTTCTAAATTCTAAAAGTGTGTGATGTGTTCCTAGATTAGAGATCGGTCTGAGATTGGATGGTAGGACTTTCATTAATACGGTGTGGGCTTATCAACAGCTGAGCAGAGATAGGTAAAGACTGCAATGCTTTATATTGGGCTACATTATGATACTAACAGGCTTTTTGTGTATCGACTTATGAAGTCATCAACTCAATTGCACACAAACACTAATACTTGAATAGTGTTGTCCTACTTTTGACTTGGAGTTTTCCTTCCTGAGAAATATGAACAAATATGAACCTGAAAATGTGTATAATATGTCCTCTTTAAAAACTAACTTGGGATTGTTCCTTTACTGTAGTTATTGTTTTTAGCAGATTATAACATTTTAAGAAAGAAAATACATAATTTACAATTGGGAGCAATATTAAGCTATTAAGTTATCATAATGATTTAAGAGGTAATAGACATCAACACATTTCTAGGGTAGATATGATGAAGAATTGTCTCAAAAGAATCATTACTTTTATTTACGCAGTAAGTTAAGACTGAAATACGTTGTTGATGATTTATTTAGGAATGATATTGTAGATATGAAGGTCTGAGAAACTGTTTACATGAGTCAGGGTTAGGGTTAGGTGAATGTGATCTTAAACTTGTGTGATAGGCACGATAATAAATCTGTAATTTATATTCTAAATAATATTAAATGAAACAAACTGCATGTCAGCCATTAAGGTATTATCTTTCAAGGAAACTTAAAATTGACAAATAATGAATTTACTGTAATTGTTGGTGTAGGCTGAGTGGCACGTCATAAATTGGCTCATTATTCTTCCAGACACAGTTGTGATAGAGGTGCATTAGCATCCGCATCTCATCCCTCCGCCTGCGCTCCATCTTCCTCCACCCATCCCTGTCCGTCTCTGTGTGGTTCTGCCTTCATCTCCTTCAAACTGCCGCCACTCCTCCCCGCTGTTCGGTAAAGATGACTGAGTGTGAAGATATGATGAAATATTTCCTGTCATCATTATGAATTAGCCTCTGCACGGACTCACACTCACACACTGATACAGAAGGCGTAGCAGGCGTGCATACACACAGTGGGAGGCCCATGCATCATATCAAGGTCTCTTTGAGGTGCAGTCACAGCGATGTCGTTGATCTCTGTCGGCTATCAACGAGGAGACTGCCACACATCGTAAAACACAGCACAAACAGGACCTTTACACCGTTTTGAGACATAGGAGCATCTGAGACTGTGTGTCATTAGCTAGGTCTTCATACAAATGTATGTATTGCTTGAATACACCACTGTTATGAGTGTTTTGTTTTTGTAATTGGTCTATAGAGATAAGCATGAGGTGGCACCAATCATTTCAGATCTTTCAAACCTTTTTTTTGGAAGACTCAACACCTAAGTTGTGTCAGTAGGAAACAACTTAAAGAGGCCTTATTGTTCTTTTCCTTTCCTTTAGAGTGTTACATCGTTTTGTGTGCATGTAAATGGACTGCAAAGGCTAAAATCCCTGTGTTCCCTCAAGAGGGAGTTTCTCTCCCACACATCCCCCCACTCCCTGCCTGAAATGCCTCCATTGGGCTAAAATGTGTTTACTTCCATAACATAATGACATCACTCTGTAACACTTGTGCTTCTATTGGCTAGCACTCCAACACATTGTGCATTATAGGCTTAGAGACTGGACCAAAGTAGTTGACCAATCACATCAGAGCTTTCCAGCTCACCAATCAGAACAGACTGGGCTCTGGTTTCGGACAGAGGGTGAAAAGAGGTGCTGCAGCACAGACAGTATGAGAACAATAAAGAGCTTTGTGAACATTAAAGCATGGAAACATGTCCAAGTAGAGACACAAGATACAAATATGAACCTGAATACCGTCATAATACGTCCCCTTTAAGTAGAATCAGCTCAGTATACCTCGACAGACAAAGCTGATATTTATTTGTTGTTGTTAACCTTGGAACCAGTAGTTACCAGTATCAAAAGAAATGCTCAAGAAAGTGGACTTCAAGTCAAGGAATTTATATTTGAATCAGTTTCAGTCAAGTTAATAATGCACCAAAAATGGGCGCCACATTTATTGATTGTATTGATTATTTTTCAACATGCACCTGTTGTTGGAACGGTATAGGTCATAGTGGTCAATATATGTGTTTTTGTGTCTATGTATGCACCACATATACCAAAGCAAATTCCTCGTATGTGTAGACCTACTTGGTTATAAAACTGATTCTGATTCTATTTACATCCCTATGTGTTACTTGACTAAAACATACCTGGAGAGAAATTCAGCCTAAGATAGGGAGGGAGAGGGGGACTCTATATACGGCTCAATTTATTCAGGTCACCCTAAGCTTAAAGAGCCTGCTGTTAAAGCCCGGCTATAAAAGCCACAACACAACAGCTCAGTAGCTCATGCATGGCCTGTTAGCCACAACCTGCGAGGCCTTTAGCATGCAACAACTGCTGCCATGTAATACACACAATTCTGACGTCTTCGGTTAAAACAAGACAATGGGTTCTGGTCATATTTATACATTCATGGAGTAAAAGCTGATGTTTGTTGAGTTAAGGGTGGACATGGAGGGGAAAGTTATGAATAAAACATGAAGATGAGCCTAGCTGGGTGCGTGCATTTGCATTTAGAGCTTGAAGGGTAATTGGAATGCACATATCTTCGCCAATGGTGTTCCCAATCTTCAAAAAGAATGGGCCCCAATGATTTGGATTCACTCTGAGATGTTATGGGTTCTTTCAGGACCAATGATACCCCCTCTTACCAAGTATCATGAAAATCACACCAGTGGTCTTCTGAAAGGTAGGATAACATTCCCTAAAAACATTCTTAAAATGTTTGGTAATAACCTTCTGATGTTTTTGATAACCTTCTTAAGATGTTTTTGATAACATTGTTCGAACATTATGCCCTACTATTCTTAAAATATTGGGAGTGTGGAAGGCCTTGGATTCCTCCTGGGAGAGACATACAAATGAGTGTGAGGCAAAAGCAGGCAAAGTTGTCAAAGAATATGCTGGTAAAAAGCTAGAGCGGCACGCAACAATCCGTTCACGGCAACAATCCGTTCACGGCAACAATCTGGCAGGGAATGAGTGCAGACTGCAGGCTTTCATAGTGTGGCTGATGAGCAGGTTGCAGGTTTGGTTGATTGGAGATTGCTCCCAGCCGTGTCGAGCAGACCAGCAGGCAGGGGGCGGGGCAGAGAGAGAGACACACAGTTGAAACAAACACACACTAACAGGGGTTTCAGGGACGGGCAGTGACAGTCGGTCCGTTCTTCTATATGTCTGTCGGTCTCAAATCTAAAGGGTGCAATAACGATTTGTATCCACTATGCATAAACAGCGGACACTGTTTACTGTATACGCAGCCCTCACAAACCACACACGACCAGATAGCTTATCTAACAGTTAGAACCTACATACGAGACTTTACACATATGATATTATGAATACTGTGGGCCTACATACCTTAGTGTGATTATAAGTGCATGTGAGTGAATATTGGAATGCAAATTCGTTCTTATACGTCCTATTCATTGTCTCAATGCGCTCATATCTTAAGAAAGTTATCACCAAAAATGTTAAAAATCCTACCTTTCAGAAGAACATTCTGGGAACCAAAAGAAAACGTCCCGCTGAAAACGTTGTAAGAACAATAGGGCATACTGTTCTAACAATGTTATCAGACACAGCTTAATAAGGTCATCACACACATCTTAAGAAGGTTATCAAAAACATCTTAAGAAGGTTATCAAAAACATCTTAAGAAGGTTATCACCAAATATTTCAAGAATGTTTTTAAAGAACGTTATCCTACCTTTCAGAAGAACATTCTGGGAACCAAAATAAAACGTCCCGCTGAAAACATTCCTAGAACAATGAATGGAAATATTCTCAGAATCTTTTGTGAACCAAAAATGTCTAGCTGGGAACTCACACATGCCACCGCAAACATGCAATATCGGCTTACAGCTTATCATGAATTACGTGCTTGTTTGTTTTTCTCAAAAGGAAAATATGGTGACATCAGATTTTTTAAAACATCCTTTTCAAACAAATGCAACAAGTTTGTTTTTTAAAGCACTCTAGAAATAAATCTGACGTTGACCATGACCGTGTTAATATTTGCCATCACAGGAACGTTTTATAAAAAAAGAATAACATCCTGAAAAGATTTTCAGAATGTTTCTTGGAGAATGTTCTTAATTTGTTATAATGTAACATTGAGGGAACGTTTTATAAAGACTATCTTTAATGTCAACAACAACGTCCAAAACACATCCTTAGAATGTTGCAGGCAAAATACTAGCTGGGATGTCTGTATTGTGTTTACAGTTTCACCAATTCATTAAACTTCAGTAAAGCTGACATCTGTCCGGGAGTTTCTTTGAAAGTGTTTAACTGGATGGATAGCGAGCTCGGTGATCGTGAGACCTTCACAGCGACACAGAGGATAAAGACTTCAGTGGATAAATGCGACTTATACATCGAAGCGACTTATATATGTTGTTTTTTTCTCTTAACGACACGTTTTTTGACAAGAGCGACTTATATTCATGTGCGACTTGTAGTCCGGAAAATACGGTATGTGTTTCCCAAAAAACACATACCTCAAATGTTTTCTCTGCCGTTGTGAAGTGTGGTTATGACCTGGCATATGGCTCTTTTCATACTTATACGCATCACAACACGCTGAGTTTTACAATGTCAGTAACGCTTACAGGGTTTATTGCAGTGTTTCATTGAGTGGGTTTCCTGAGTCATGCTTAGAGTATAAGCCTCTGGCCAGAAGGCATGCTGTAGTTTCTGACCCTATGGTAAGCAATGCAATAGCCACTGGCTAACACTTTAAAACAAGCATACAGCTGATATAAGTTTGCATTATAATACAAAATACAACTTTTGACCCATGTATGAGTACATTATATCAATGATGGCACTTTAATTTGTCTGACATTGTTTCACAATAGTTTCTAATACAGTTAACAGCACATGAAGTATTAATGATCCACCATGCATTGCGTGCTTTACGGACAATCCGCACCTATCAAAACAACCTTTTAAAAAAACAACAATACAACAATCTAAAAAACATGTTTAATTTATAAAAATAAGTAAACCAATTACTGGAACTAGGGCAGCCGGGCGATTGGTTCACACCATCGACCTGAAGGACGCTTACATTCATGTCGAAAATTGCTCCAAAGCCCAGAAAGTATTTGCATTTTGCCTTCCAGGGGGTAGCCTACGAGTACAACAGACTACCGTTTGGCTACTCCCTACCCCCACGCCAAATGTGTGGCCACAGTGCTTCAGCCGCTTCGCGACCATGGCATGAGGTTTTTATAATCCGAACTCATAGTCATGGCCAGGTCCAGGAAAGGGGCAAACACAGCACAATTGATCCAAGTAGATTGCGGTCAATTGGAAAAAGAGCAGTCATTACCTCACCAGCAGGTGGGGTATCTGTGGATTTTGCTCGATGCAGGCAGACCATGTGCCATCCTGTCAGAGACCAGACAGGCATCCCTGCTTCAGGCAGTTTTTAGACTGCGAAAGGGGGCAACGGTGACAGCTTTGACCATCATGCAGACTCTGAGTCCTACTGAGTCTGACTCCTGAGGGGCAGGAGACCGCCTACGTCACAGTGTTCGAGATGCACCCGTGACAGGATGGGGGGGACCTGCCTAGAGAGAGCTATATGTGGTGGCTGGCCTCTGACAGAAACTCGGCACATTAACCTTCTAGAGCTACGGGCAGTAGCCTAAAGCACTGCACACCCTTACTACAGGGCAAACATGTGCTGGTGAGGAGCAACAACCGCACCACAGTGGCTTACATCAACAGGCAGGACGGAGTCAGCTCCGCCGCCTTGTTTAGCGCAGCGGGGAACCTGTGGTTGTGGGCCTCAGAGAATGTTTTTATCTCTAGAGGCCCCCCACATTCCGGGACTGGAGAACAGAGGGGCCAGCCTCATGTCAAGAGGCGGGCCCCTGCCAGGCGAATGGTGGTTCTTCCTGGCTCGGCCGCAGGTGCAATAGGGGGCGTTACCCACTCTGGGACAACCTCTCCAGGCTTGGCTCCTGAGAGGGACAGGCTGAGACGGGAGGGACTGTCTGACAAAGTTATTCAGACTATCCAGGCAGCAGGAGCAGGATCCACCACAGCCTGTCACAGGACGAAGTGGTTGGGTTTCCAGCGGTGGTGTGAAGAAAGGAGTCTTGAGCCTCTATCATGTACTTTGGGCTCTATTCTGTCCCATTGACAGATACTGGTGGACAGGGGGCTTGCTCATTCCACAATTAAAAAGTGTATGCATCAGAACAGAACCATTTGAGCCTCTGGAGCTCTCCTCCCTGAAAGCACTGTCATTGAAAACAGCTTTGCTGCTTATGTTGTTGACGTGCTGAGGAAATCCCAATATCCCAAAGGACAAGGGGACATGGCCACAGATTCATTTGCAAAAAAGACTCATCCCCACAGTCATATTGTGTTGGTTTGATTCTTATTGTGTGATCTTTCTTGTCATAGCTTCCCTTGTCATCACTGCTGCTCTTTTTTTAAAGGTTTCACCTGTTTCTAGAAACAGACAATGTAATGAATACATTAACTAGAGGAAGAGGAACAATTATGAGGAAAACGCCAAGTCTCCTAAGAAAAATAATTAAAACTATTTTTGTGCCTTGTTTCCCCGTTTATACAGTAACTGTCTGAGAGTACGTGAGAGTGGGGGCATGTCAAAGGAGGAAACGGTGAACTTCACTGACCTGAAGCTGTTGGACTTAAAATTGGAGTTTACATTGAACACCTCAAAGTAAAATTAAATTAAAGTTTACATCCACAGTAAAACCACAGTACTGGTTTGAACAGAAGGAAAATGTTTATTTTGAAATGGAATGGAATATCATCTCCAGTCAAGTATTGACTTTTAGCCAAAAGTGCTTACTTGTTGTGCTACATGAGGTGGATTTCAAAGGTGAGGCAGGGAATAAGGTACATGTGTATTCATGTATATTCATGTTTGGGTTATGTGAGAGGTGTGCATAACTATTGGCTAGTGACTAACGTATTAATGACTTCCTTTAATATTCCTTGTATAAAACAACGATAAACTCCTTATATGTAAACATGATGACTTTGGGGTTATGAACTCATTGATAAAAGTTAATGGGATAATTGAATAACAATTATGTATAGAAAATACGTTATTGATAATCCTGTGATCTAAGTGAGTGAATATAAGCCAACTGTAGAACGTTATGAGAGTTAATATAACAATATATTTGAAAAGTTCTCCATACTTGTTTCTACTTTATATATAACATAAGTTAGTACTATACTATATTTATAGTACATAGTAATGTTTTTCTACATCATTTAAACAGAACAATTGTGTCCTGCTTTGCCCCTCAACCTGGAAAGAAAGCTCATAAAGCTTTTTTCTGGATGTTTTGTTGAGTCATTGTGGGCAGAGAGGGACACAGAGGTCACTGACAGTTCTGTCAGTGACCTGACACACAAGTTTCTCTATACACAAACACATATACATACTTCTAAAAATGTTCCTTTCAGTGAGATAAATGCTTTGAGATACAGCACACAAACACACAGCCGCTATAGCAGCTATCAATCAATCAATCAATCAATCAATGTTTATTCATATAGCCCAATATTACAAATGTTACATTTGTCTCAGTGGTCTTCACAGTTTGTACAGAATATCAGTATGACAATACGACCCTCTGTCCTTAGACCCTCCGTCCTTAGACCCTCACATCGTACAAGGAAAAACTTCCAGAGAAAACCCACAGTTTAAAGGGAAAATGGGAGAAACCTCAGGGAGAGCAACAGAGGAGGGATCCCTCTCCCAGGACGGACAGACGTGCAGTAGATGCCGTGTGTAAATCAAAGAGATAATACATTTTACAGCATAGGTAGACCAAATGTCTGGAAATGCATGTGTCTGTAATAAGAAGGTGAATCCACGAGGATGTCAACAATCCTGTGGGAGCCATCAGGGAAGTAGTATGATGAGAGTCAGGCAGGACCACAGTGATAGGTTCAGCCACGACAAGTCCAGGACTCAGATCCAGAACTCAAGATAGAGGATCCAAGACACAGGTCCGCAGCAACAGGATCAGCCTCGACTCAGGATCCCGGCGTAGATACTGTAGACACCAAAAAGACATTTGGGGGAAGCTGGGTTATACGCAACATGAGAGTACACAGGTACAAGGCAAGGCAAGGCAAGTTTATTTATATAGCACTTTTCAACGCAAGGCAATTCAAAGTGCTTTACAAAAAATGAAAGACATTAGGCATTAAAAAAGAAAAGCTAATAAAATAAACATTAAAAGGAAAAATACATGGATAAAAGTTACAGTGCAGTTTAAAATATGAATAGTTCAATTAAACATAAAAAGAAAAAATACATGGATAAAAGTTACAGTGCAGTTTAAGATATTAAGAGTTCAATTAAAAGCAGCGACACAAAGAAAAGCCTTCAGCCTGGATTTAAAAGTAGTCAGAGTTGCAGCGGACCTGCAGGTTTCTGGGAGTTTGTTCCAGATGTTTGGAGCATAATAACTGAACGCTGCTTCTCCATGTTTAGTTCTGACTCTGGGGACAGAAAGCTGACCAGTCCCTGAAGACCTGAGAGATCTGGATGGTTCATAATTTAGCAAAAGGTCAGAAATGTATGTTGGGCCTAAACCATTCAGTGCTTTATAAACCAGCAGGAGTATTTTGAAATCTATTCTTTGACACACAGGAAGCCAGTGTAAAGACTTCAGAACAGGAGTGATGTGATCCACTTTCTTAGTGTTAGTGAGGACTCGAGCAGCGGCGTTCTGAATCAGCTGCAGCTTTCTAATAGATTTTTTAGTGAGACCTGTGAAGACACCATTGCAGTAGTCGAGTCTACTGAAGATAAAGGCATGGACAAGTTTTTCCAAATCCTGCTGTGACATTAGTCTTTTAATCCTAGATATGTTCTTTAGGTGATAGTAGGCTGATTTAGTAACTGTGTTAATGTGACTGTTGAAACTCAGGTCAGAGTCCATGACTACACCTAGAATTCTGGCTTTATCTGTTGTTTTGAACATTGCAGACTGAAGCTCAGCGCTAACTTTTATACGTTCTGCCTCGGCTCCAAAAACCATTACCTCAGTTTTATCTTTGTTTAATTGGAGAAAAGGTACAGACAGACAGAAGGAAGAAGTAAGGTGTCCCCCGACAGTCTAAGCCTATAGCAGCTAAACTAACGTGTCTACGTGGACTCCCTTAGGATAGGTTAAGGGAAAGGGGTAGCAGGTAAGAGGTAAAGAACAGAGGTGGAGAGGCACAACGTGTCTACATGCATGCACTCCCTTAGGATAGGTTGAGGGAAAAGGGTAGCAAGTATGACTGTGATGAGGCGTGTGGTGCAGTGGGTTGTCCGTAGGTCTTCGTATCAGCGGGTCACAGGTTCTAACCCCACTGCAGTCAGCATGTCGTTGTGTCACTGGGCAAGACACTTCACCCTAAATTGCTCCTGTGGGGAGTGTCCACAGTATTGAGAATGCAATTCACTTTGGATAAAAGCATCTGACAAGTAACATGTAATAATGAAGTAAGAAGTAAGGAACAGAGGTGGAGAGGCACAACATACATGCACTTCCTTAGGATAGGTTGAGGGAAACCGATCACATTGCTCCCAAAAAGTTGTTTTGGCACTGACACCACTCAACAGTTGAGCGTCGACTCGGCAGGGATCAAGGCACGTATGCCTCTCCCTGCTTCCACCGTCGACACACACAACCAAATGACATACCATCAGTAAAGAAACAGAGTAAGAACTAAAATGTATAGGTGAAGAGGCACAACGTATCTACGTCAATGCACTCTTATTAGATTATTTTATCAACTATAAGCTTTATTAAAAAGGAAGGTCTTAAGCGCACTCTTAAAAACGGATAGGGTGTCTGCCGCCCGAACACAAACTGGAAGCTGATTCCACAAAAGTGGAGCTTAATAAGAAAAGGCTCTGGCTCCCATTGTACTTTTAGAGACTCTAGGAACAACCAACAACATGAACTTTACTCTGACCTCTATTCTTTCAAAAAACTCTTTATATACGCTTCCTCTGACTGAAAACGATTTTTCACTTCTATCATGTAAGACAAAAAGGATTGTTTGATCTGCTCTCCTCCTAAACCCTGAGACAACACTGTGTTTACATCAATATGTTAATTTGTCATGGCTTCAAAATAAAATGTGTATTCTATGAAATGCCTTTCCACTCGTGCACACTTTTAAACAATTAACACGTCGTGTGTACGGGGGTTGAACTTTTAACCCTTACCAACTTGTCATCATCTTTCTCAGTTCTTTTTTTTTCACTTTTGAGTGATAACTCCTGTCAAAGTCCTGTCTGCATTGTTTATTTTGTCATGTATGACGATGACCAGCGCTGACTGCTGTGTGCCTGTGGGCGACTCGTCCAGCCTCCATGACGTTCACTAATGGATCCCTATCAGCTCCGGTCACATCACAGCACTCTGTATTCTGCAACTTCTCTCTACTATCTGCAACACATGGATCATAATGCAATAGGCCATGGGATGGGCAACTTACATTGTGGTGGGGGCCACATAATGTATGTACTGGCCACCAGGGGGCCGCAGATTCACTTGGAACACACACAAATTCCATGTATTGTATGTAATTATTAACAAATATACTAAGTCTGACATCTTCATTGACATTTTTCGATCTTTCCAGGAACATCCTCTAATAAGCTCACTAAACAAATATCAGTTCACAGAAATGCTATTTACTTTTTACAAGTGACATGTTTGTATTGAACAGGTTATTTAACAGTGGAATTCATCTATTTAAAACTATTGGAAAGCACGGAAAATGCGTGTGCATTAAGATTAAACATTAAACATTAAACATTAAACATTAGTCATGAACACTAACGCAGACATTAGTTGTCTAACTTGAAGACAAGGTTGTTTATATTTCACATCATTAATCCAAATCTGTAAAGTAACTAAAATAAATGTAGTGGAGTAAAAATACCAGGTTAACCTCTGAATTGTAGTGGAGTAGAATTACAAAGTAACAATGAGCTGTTTATGATGATATGTTTTAAGTTTAATACTGGCAACTTCTAATTGTGGGAAAAACGAAAACGTTCCCAGTAGAGACGTCCCATAGAACATTTTGCGAAACACAATAGCCAGCATGTGTAGTTCTGGGGGGGGCTGTTTCCGTTCGAGTCCAGTTTTGGATAGTCTGCCATGGTTTCGTTCCATTTCAAAGAGCTGTTTGACGCTCTGCGTAACCTTGGCACACTGCCACTCCAACATCCAATCCAAGAGCTTGAAGATTAATCATGGGGTTTGTCAAGCAAAGGGACTGTAGTCCCAAACGATGGCTGAGGATTATGGGTAGTGTAGTGTCTTCGGCAATCCATTCGACTAAACTCCTAAATGTTTTTCGGATTTCATATCGCATTAACACCATATCCAACGTGCATTGCGGCTAAAACATCTAATCACCGAGCTTAAAACATAGCTGAGGATCTTGGGTAATCAGTTCAGTGGGTGTGTATCGCAATGATGCTCAAAATGTCCCTTATAGGCCTACGTCTGTTTCCTTTATTTTGAAATTCACTTCCTGACGGATGGCAAAAAAGCCAGAGATTAAAGAATCAAACAAATAAATAAAAACAAGGATAATTGTGTGTTATTGTTGAGTAAATAACAGTGTTTTATTTAGTAAAGAAAACAAATTAGAAGGAAAAAAACATTAAAAAAATACAGATTTCATCATTTCAGTAAAAAAAAGTCCGACATTATACGATTTAAAATAAAACAATAATTGTGGCTTGATATTGAGTAAGAACATGTTTTTATGAACCACACAGCTTCCGGTCTTCCAAGACCCGAGCGGACAAAAAGACGTGCTGCAGGCACGAAACACACTACCAATAGAAATACATTGCTTTTAAATCGTTCTGTGTGACACGAAGACAAGGGGGAACTCGTGTTAGTGAATACGAATCAATAGATTAAATGTCGTGACTATAACACGAAATGCCGTGAGACTGGGTTGGACAGAAAGTGGGAGGAAGACATGTGGAAGAGGATAAAGCTGTAGGAGGAAGCAAGATAGGAAGATGCATGTAAGAGTAATATGGAGAGCGTAAACGAGATATAAAAGGATGGTGAGAGTGCTCTAGTCTCCTCCATGGCTTGTTTGAATAACAATATTGATCTGCTGATACCACAGAGCTTCCATATCAGCTCACTATTAACAACCTTGGCAAACCCCCCCACACACATATAAACATGTACACATGACAACAAACATTGCATGAGTGTAGTACATTTGTGTCTCTGTGTCAAACCAATGAGTTAAGCGTATTTGTGCATGTGGGTGGCCCCAGAGAATGTGTTAGATCTAAAGAAAAAACAGGTCAATCTGATCTCCATCCAGTGAATAATGCAGTCCTGTGTCAGGCTTAATACAGCAAATACACAAACACATGGGCACAAACGCAGATATTGTGGTCCAACGTATTATAAAATATAAGCGTTGGGTGTGGATCTGTTGGTTTGCATACTATTTCTTTTGTATCACTGTATGGATGCATTTTTTTGCCTGAACTTTGGGAGAATGTTTCATTTTTGTCTGTTGGTCCAGACTAAGAAATCTAAACAACAATTGGATGAATTGACATATAAATTGGAAGAGCCATTCATTGATTCCAGAGGATAAACCCTACTTACTGCAGTTATCCCTGACTTTTAATTTAGTGCCACCAGCAGTTCAAACATATGTGCCATGGATTGGCAAACAATTGTCTGTGTGTGTCATGTCATGTTTTGTCAGTGCTAGCGGCTAACCATATTAGCAGCCCATGGCGCTCACAGCGCAAACAGCAGCCCAATACTGACAGAGATAACAGTGTTAACCTTGGGGGGAACCACAGGGTGGGCGTAACGCTGCCTTCACATGTTAGCAATTTGTTCACCGTGAAGTGTGAACAAAGTTACTTTAGTTACTTTTGTTTCTATGGTTACCTCCGTTACTTGCCCGTTCCACATCACACTGCTGTTATCTGATTGGTTGGTAGCCAGTTGGCCAAACAACAAGTAAACAAGTATCACTTCAGAGGTACTCGTAACATATTTCGAAACAATCCCCAGCCCTTTCAATGCGCTTATGATTGTGTTCTGGTCAAATGTCTTTGTAACTATTGAATAGATTGCAATGACGTTTCGTAGACATATTCATTTTCATCTGAAGATTAACCAAAATAACTTTGGGGATCCCTTACATTTTCTCTGGAGACTTTTTGTATTTTATCTGCTTTAATTGCTTGTTATTTATGTATATTTTACATTTTAGTCTTTTCAAAACCGAAAGGGTACCAAAATAATGTTGCATTGCAAAAAAGACACATTTGCAAGTTTAATGTGACGCCTTTATAGATCAGTCATTTATGTAATTACTATGAATTAATAAGCCCTTAGGGGGGATGATTGAGACATTTTCCATAAGCCTACATGCCTCCAGTCACCCCACCCCCTCTCCTGTCATCTTTGGCTTTAACATGCTAGAAGGGATTGTTCCAGCGGCCTGCTGCGCTAATACAGACTTCTTAGTGGTTGGCCTTAGTTGCTTGCTTTAATAATGCAAATGTATCAAACAGAACATGCGTATGATCTCATTAAGAAGTATAACAAGCAATATTTAAAATGTCCCAGTTCAAAAAATGCCTCACGATCTGTCCTTTCCTGTAAAAAATAGACATTTTAAAGTTGAAGTATTTGGACATAGTCAAATATGGGTGAGTGTATTATTTTCTGACAGAGAGAGACAGTGTACATTCCAGAGGGAAGATATGGTCTCACTAAAAGATTGACACAATCTCTTGTCAACATATATCTGTCTCTCTTCCATGTCACTTTTGCTTTAACTCCAAAATACACACATACAGGGCTTTGCACACAAACACACACACACTCATATATAAAGATATATATGTCAGAACAATTCTCTCCAGGTTTTGTCCGTCCCAACCTTTATGCTATGATATGCCTTGGACACGCTGAAGTGCAAAAACACACACACAAATACTGTATGCCACAGAGCCATAGAGAGAGACATGCATTCTCACTGAAATACAGTCTGACACACACACACACACACACACACACACACACACACACACACACACACACAGATAGGGTCCAGTGGGAGGCTGGTTGACTGGTAGAGATTATGTCAGGCCTGTCTTTGTCAATCAGGATCAAACTCCGCCCCCAAACCTCTGACCACATCATCTTCGTGACAACCAAAGGCTGTCAGAGAACTGTGCTGAGGCTGCAACTTCACCAAGGCGCAGACCTTGTGTGTGTGTGTGTGTGTGTGTGTGTGTGTGTGTGTGTGTGTGTGTGTGTGTGTGTGTGTGTATGTATTTGCAGTGGGGGGAGTTTGACTGAACGCTTTCTGCATGAAGGCACATATATGAAATATGTAGGCAGAATAACAGAAAGTTCAGTTCATTCTCTCCTGCATTTCTATTTAGATAAAAAGTAAAATATTGGTTCATTCGGACTAGCATGTTGCTTGCAGTACTCATTTGTTCCACCATTTTATGTTTTGGTCATTTGAATATTGATTTCAGTGAGTGAAAATAAATATTAACATACACAGAAATCTATTTCAGTGCAGTGCATTTCCACATAATACGAACATATTTCATATTCATATCTAATCAATTGGTCCTTTATCATTGTTTATTAACACATTATTGCTAATTATCAAAACTATTAATATTAATTAAATCATTAATGGGGTTGATTCTGCAGCAGTTTGATAATGTGTTTGCCTATATCTCCAAATGCATTAAACAATTAGTCATTATGATTATCATCACATTATCATTACATTAATTAGCAGGATTTAACTCAATGGGGCACCACTGTTTTTTCAAAAGAAATATTATATGATATGATAAATGTATTCTCAAAAAATTAAAGTCTCAATTTATTTTCTTGACAATGCATTTAGGACCCTCATTAATAATTAAATTAATACATAAACAGTTACCATACCAAATTCATATCTAGTAAAGGTTAAAGTAATTCAGAGTTTTATCATTATGGGTTGGCAGTAAACACTCTTAAAACATTAAACAAACCTTGACATCTACAATATAATGGCTGCCATCCTGAATCAGTTTTGCTGTGCTTCCTGCTTCCACCAGCCTTCAGCTTTATTCTGTTTCTGCATTACTCTGAGCTTACGACGCCTATCAATATACATAGTGCCGCCATGCTGGATCAAACTGTTCTCTCATCTTTGTTTGCTCTGAAAAACCTAAGGCCATGGAGCAGTGTATAAACCCCCATCTGACCTATTTTTATCATTGGAATGTTTTTAGATATGAATAGCTAATGGTTAGCTGGTTAGCATGCTAATCCAGGTTCCTCTCATGCTTCTTGGTTGCTAGCGTGGTGGCATGCTATCTATTTTTGTTTGTGTTGTTCAAGGTTCAAGGTTCTTTATTGTCAAACTAAAATAGCTACAGAGTAATTATGTCGTTGACAATCTTAGGTCACAGGCTTCTCCAACAATGCAACACAATAATATGGATAAGCAGACAATATTACAATATACTCTATTAAAAGTAATACAAAAAGAAAAATTGTTTTAAAAAAGTGAGAAAAAAAAGAAGAAAAAAAGAAAGAAAAGTGGAATAGTGCAATACGAGTCTATATACAAGTTATTGGAATGATATATTATATAAATAGATAATGAATTACTAAGTAGCAGATGAATGTTATGGATGTTGTTTCAGCAGTTCAGTTGTTAGCAATCTTATTGCCTGTGGGATGAAGCTGTCTCTGAATCTGGTGGTTTTAGTCCGGATGCTGCGGTAGCGCCTGCCAGACGGCAGCAGACAGAACAGTTTGTGGCTGGGGTGATGGGGGTCTTTTATAATCCGGAGGGATTTCTTCCTGAGCCGCTGGGAGTAAAGGTCCTCCATGGATGGCAGCTCCTTCCTGGTGATGTTCTGTGCAGTTTTCACCACCCTCTGTAAAGCCTTACGATTGAGGGCGGTGCAGCTGCCGTACCAGGCCGTGATGCAGCTAGTCAGGATACTCTCTATGGTGCACCTGTAGAAGTTGCAGAGTATCCTGGAGTCCATGTTGTCCTCCTCAGTCCTCTTCAGTCCTCCTCAGCCTGTGGAGGAAGAAGAGCCGCTGTCAAGCTTTCTTGGTGATGGTGGTGGTGTGAAGAGTCCATGTCAGGTCCTCAGTGATGTGGACACCGAGGAACCTGAAGCTGCTGAGTCTCTCCACCGTAGTCCCATTGATGGCGATGGGGGTGTGTCCCTCTCTCTGCTGCTTCCTGTAATCCACGATCAGCTCCTTTGTTTTGCTGACCTTGAGATGGAGGTTGTTATCCTGGCACCAAGATGTCAGGTTTCCGACCTCCTCTCTGTAAGCCGTCTTGTCTGTGATCTGGCCGATGATGGTCGTGTCGTCAGTAGTGCTGGGGGGAAACGATTATTTCGAAAACGATTAATCGGGCGATTATTTGATCGATTAGTCGACTAATCTAACGATTATTTTTCTGTTGTTCAATTCATAAAAAACGTAATGTAAAAAAAACGTAATGTAAAAAAAAATTGTCACGATACTGTGTCTCAGGGGATTTTAATATTTAACAAACTATTAATGTGTTATACCAGATTAACGGAAATAATCTCAGCTAACTGACGATACAAACCATGTTTACCAAAACAAAACACAAGTCTCATAAGAAGCATCTAAATGACCCATGAGCGAAAAATGCTAACGGACATTGGCACAGAACTCAAGATAAAAGTACCCTTATTACTCATCGTAGCTGAACATACAAGATATCCGATTAAAGATGAGACTCCACAGATTATGTAGGTATATAGTATCATCACTGAGTGATCCGGACTCGCGACAGGGGAAGCAAATACAGTCATCACAACACGTACCTTTACAGAGCTTCTAGGGAGATCGTCTCACCGCCGTAGCTGTCAATCTGATCAAAAGACGTGTTCAATTGCATTAAAACGAGAAAAAACGTGGCTGAATCGGTTAATCCATAGGTTTTTAACGTCTATGTATAAAAAAAATATTGAATTTATAATCCATAATTCCATTTTTATGTAAAAATCGGAGAGCAAATGCTAGCTGCTAATGGTAGCCACCACAGCTAGCTGCCGCTTTAAATGTTCCAACATAGCCGTTGTGCTTGTGTGATATGCCAACTCCATTTGGCAAAGACTGCAAATGACAATATCTTTGCGTTTTGGACTAATTTTAAAATATTCCCATGCTTTTGAAGACCTAGGGCGAGATGTTTTCGTTTGAGGGCTTCGTGCGCAATCCTGTGAGGAGGAGTTGGTAGCCGTTTCAGTCTCCATTGTGTTTGAAGTGCGATTGCGAACGGCTTGTTGCTTTGTTTACACACCCACGTGTGTGTAGCGACGCGTCGACGCGGAAATATGTCGTCGACGATATTTTGAAGTCGACGCGTCGTCGACGCGTTGCTCCAGCACTAGTCGTCAGCAAACTTCACGATGGTGTTGGAGCTGTGTGTGGCACGCAGTCGTGAGTGAACAGGGAGAGGAGAGGGCTGAGCATGCAGCCTTGAGGAGCAAGCATTGCTTTCAATTCTAGAATCAAAACGAGACACAAACCGTGGCCTGGTGTTCTTTTGTCCCCACTCAGGCAAAAGTATGACTCAGATCAAGCCCTTTTATTTTTTCCTCACAACATCTTTGCACCAAATACCATGATACTGTGGCAAAAATGTAGCACTTAACAAGCATGTCAATGTCTCATTTAGCCTGAAAATGTTACAACAAGTGAAAACAATCCGTCATTTGTGGGGAGCTCACAATGCGCCTGTCTTGCACGAGGTTGAATAAGATACCTCATTTCATAATTCAGCGTTGCAAAGGTCAAATTATGAGTAACTCCCTCAACCTAGTTTCTAAAAGCATCACAGCCCTAAAGGCCTTGTTACACTGGCACTTGTATCCTGCTGCGATGAAACTGCTCAGTGGACAACAGCAGAGGAGTGTGACTGTGGCAGTCAGTCGGAAGCTTTGATTAACCAACAATAAAGACTGAAACGAGCTAGCTACTGGGTGCCTCGTCTATGCTAAAATGCATTTGAATAAAAAACAGGGTGCAGAGTTCTTAGTGCTATATTCCCTTTTAAGGACACATTAGGTAGAACTGGGAACCATTAGGGGTTGAGGAACATGGCACTATATGAACTCAATGTTATCCTTTAACTGTGGTACACAATATGGTATTTTTGGCAAGCTATGAGCCCTTTCTTCCAAATATAGATCAAATTCTGAACACTTGTGTTTAGCCATTAAAAATTTGCCCTTCAGTTTAATTCAATTCACTTTCATAGCAATAAAGCCAAGCTGGTGGTATATGTTACTTATGCATTGTTGATTAGGAGCCAGAGGTGTTGTGATCTGAGCTGAGGTAGAAAGATTTGTCTTTTTATGTTGCACCGTTAGCTGCTAGCCGCAGTCAATCCCTCAATTCTATGCTCTGATTTACGTTTGAAGCTATTTTAAGTTTTCATACTGGAAAGTTGATCAACCAAATAAATAAAACTACACACTGATTAACAGCCATGCTTGTAATTTGTTACTCAAGCATTGTTGAGGAGCTAGAGGTATTGTGATCTGAGCTGGGGAAAGATTAGTCTGCTAGCTGGTCTGCTAAGCTGTAGCAATGTAGAGGAAATCCTCCAAATGTAGATATGCTCTGGCTATTTTGTTTACCAAGAAAGAAAATACCCCACCGAGGCATTTCATGTCTATTGGGAAGTGTTTTTTTTCCGCCAAATGTATGTTTTTTGGGAATCACTTGACGGACATAGAAGTTGTAATTGTGGTTGTGTTACTACAACAATTTGACTGGCGCTTTGGTTGCGCCTCAAACTAAGTCTCGTCCTTACATTGTATAAACTATTGTGTTGATTTAACTTTTAAAAACATATGTAAAACCATTGATTTTATTGAAGTTATGCAAACTTATTGGGATGTTGAGCAGGGTAAACTCAATGTTATAAAGTAATTGTATGACTAAAACAGACCTTGATGAAGGTATAACTTCAATTCAGGAATTCTGGTCCGTTTTTTGGGCTGTAGGCAAAATATAATTAAGCTGTCACTGTCATGTGTAGTGTGCAGTGTGAAGTTACTTTTCTTCTTGAAGGTGAAAGTGTACACACAATGCACAGAGAGTGGGGCGATTGAGGGTTCAACGCTGGCCCAAAGCTTAATCTTGGCCCAGGCTGTCCTTCTGGGTTATTTAGACCACATGCACCAGAGAGATTCTGGGCTGATAGATATGGTATATGTATTGAAGCAGAAAGCCTGGGAGATACTGCGGCATTGTGACCAAACATTCATTACATGATTAGCTTTTGGAATGTGTGAGAAACTAATCTAATTCGACCATGATATCAAAATAAATACATATCTTAACATAGTACCTTCATGTAATTAAGTTGATGTATGTGTTTGGCCCTCCTTGTAATAAGGGTCAAGGACTTTGAAGCAAATCTAGATGGAAGATTTTTCCCACCATTATTATCTTTTACATAGTATGTTAAGCTGGCCTGCTCAAAAGTTACCCCCCAACACACACACACACACACACACCCACCCACCCACCCACCCACACACACACACACACACACACACACACACACACACACACACACACACACACACACACACACACACACACACACACACACACACACACACACACACACACACACACACACCCTACCATATGCATCAGTTTGCCGATCTGAGCTGATTTAGGCCTTTCATTATTCATCACCTGAGATATGATGGAGGTTCCTCGCTCTGCGCAGCTATCTGTAAGAACTGCAATGACATTTCATTTTCTTGGCACCTTTATTGTATTTGTGATTTTATCTCAAGAAATGACATGAATCCACAAAAGCCAATACACCCCTTTAACATAGGATCTTCAGAACAAACTACAGTAATACAACATTTGAATACAAAAAAGAAAAAAAACCTTTACATTTTATTTTTTTATAATAGTAATAGTAGTATTATAGTTTTGTTTTTGTTTTTTCTATTTGAACTTGTATGTTATCAATTTCATTAATTAACTTTTTTTTTCTTAACTTATTTTACTAAGCCAAGAAGGTTATTTTTCTACGATTCGGTTTTGTGTCTCCGTCCAAAATCTTGGTAAAAGGGTTGATCATGGGTTAAGGAAAAAACAACAAAATGTAAGAGTGGGTCCTCGCTAACGGGCGGATACAAAAATTATCTTTCACTTTCGTTATATTGCAAGCATTGATGGGTCTCCACTTTACTAGTTTTATTTTGCAGTGGATCTTATACACTGCTGTTGATTGTCACGGTTTCAATGTATATATGTTTCTTTATAACTATTAACAGACCTAATAATGTTCAATATTAAGTGACTAGAAGTGTAACAAGGAATGGTCATTTCCCCCCCCATTTCCCCTCATTTCCCCCCAAGAAAGACTTTATACCCTTACTTTATTGGTGTCATGAATCTACAGCTGTGAAGTTGAGTTAAAAAGTAAGATCAACTTTAAAGATGGCTGTGTAATTTGTATATATCTATTAAGCACAGTATGTATCACTTGCATGGTACTCTTTAATGACCTTTCTCTCCACATGAGTGATTATACTCCTGGAAACACTTTTAAAACACTCAGTGTTTGATTGAGCTGCGAGTTCTCCTGGGGTTCCCCAATGCTGACACTCAACACACACACACACACACACACACGCACACACACACACACACACACACACACACACACACACACACACACACAAATGCACACAAACGCATATACACGCACTCCCCTATACAGTAAGCCCTGTGCATGCCCACTAATCATGTGTGCTTCCCAGAAGACGGAGTTGACTAAAACTGTCAAATCCCAGAGACACAGTGGTGTTCTGGGTCGGGTGGTGTCGAGCTGAAGGGATACACACACACACACAAACACATGGACACGCACACACAATTCAGCCCAGAGTGCCGAGGTAAGCGGTATTTGACAGCAGACCTTCAGGGAGACAGGAGAGCTTTTACTGTCCGGGGGAAGGGGGGGGGGCATGGAAAGGAAATGACAGAGGGGCAGGAAGTGAACACAAGGTTGTATTGAGTGCAGCTAAGAGAAGAAGACTGGAAATAACTTAGATACATGTTTTTAATTAATGAGTCATGTTTTACCTTTTTTTATAATGATAGCCTTTAATAGTGAAATAGCTTTTATTGCAGGACAATTTATTATTAATACTACTGGGTTTCATGTTTCGTGAAGTTTAATGAACGGCGTTGGTGGAAGAAAAATCCACTTAGCACTTGTATTATGACTCACTTAGTCACTTACAGACTTTAAGATGCATAATTGTCATGTGTTGTGTGAACTGTATGATGTGGTGTATAATATAGGTCTTGTCTTGTATGCCATTGCCAAAGAGAGATGTCCATTTCATGCATATTTAATTGCTAATGGAGTAATCTAATATGCAATTTGTTGAAAGATTTCTTGCATTACATTTTCAGTACTCTGTCTTTTGTCATACCTCAAGATCAGGAAACGTACTTTCAATCACCAAACACTGGTGTCAATTACATATGTTCGTGAAAATACTTTTAGAACTGTAGTCCAGGAATCTTTAGGGGTCTTCCCTGGTGGTACATTCAGACATTCAGATTTTCTGAATGTACCAGTTTTTAACCTTTTGTTTTAGCAGCGTTTTCTCTTAGCCCATATCTACTCTAATGGCGCATTTCCACTGCAGGGCCTCGCACGGCTTAGTACGGTATAGTTAGGCCTTGGTAGGCCAGGCTCACTTTATTTTGCGTTTCCATTACAGTTTAGTAACTGGGGCAGTAACTATAGTAACGCAGTGTAGGCAGACCCGTGACGTCTTCTTCAATGCGAACCACAAAACCAACATCAGCCGTTAGCTGTTAGCACTCATAGCTCACAGCTCCTCATATCTGTTCAGAAACTAGACAAAAGTTAAACAAGTACAAACCACAGACTGTCTGTGTCATGGCGAATACAGTCGCTGGTTTATTTATGTCTGGAGGCCGTTGTTGTGAGTGTGGACGGTTGAAGCATATACAACGTTAGCTTAGCCGATCTCCATTCAGAAAACACGCATTTTAAAAGGTTTTTCGCCTGACGTCTTGTCAGCAGACTTTTCAAAGCATTAATTCATGATTTTTACTAACCGGTATCAGCATGTTGTTACTTCGGCATCATTTTGAAACGTGTATTACAATTAAATCACGGTAAAATATGTTCATTTTGTTGTAGTTGTAGCCCCCTTGCCAGCGATTTTCTCTGACATCACTAGTTTAGCATATTCAGCCCGGTTATTGGCCCGGTAAGAACCTCGATTTTGGAAGGCCAGAAAAAGCTGAAGAAGTAGCCCTGAGCCGGAACTACCCCTGGAAAAGCAAAAAAAAGACGGGCCGGGTTTGGCACGGCACGCTTAAACCGTGCTATGTGCTGCAGTGGAAATGCGCCATAATTGTATTCCAAGAAAAATATCAAAGGTAGTTCTCAAACCATGGGTGGAGATACTGTGGGCTACATTCAATTTCACCATAGGCTGGGAAGACCAATCTGAAATGTTTCCCTGAATCCAATGCATTATGATCTACATAGCCAACAAAATACTGACTGTGTTGTGTTATTTCACTGTTTTTTAGTTGCAAAAGTACCTTTTGCATAAGTACCCTTTAATAAATGGAAAAGCGCGCACCTCCGCCAAGGTAAAGTTACATGGAAATTGGGACAGTAATTGTTCCATAATAACAACATTTAAACCAACCGAACATAGCCTCTTAGGAGGTATACATATACCAAAAGTTTGAATTGAAAATAACATTATCTTTAACATTGTCCAAGGTCTCTAGAATCCACTTCAAGACAATGGTACTTGCGTACCAGTGACGTGCGGTGAGGTTCATGGCTGGTGAGGCACTGACTCTTTCAGAGTCAGATTTACAAATATTATATGTTGACCTTAATCGAAATATTCGGTTATTTTCAAAAGCTTTTTTAGTCTAATGCTTCGATTCATTTTAAACAGACCGTTCAACAAAAGGATACCCAAAATCTAAATATTGTATTGTTCTTCCTTAGTGAGATCCCATTTGCATTACAATTGGGGTCTTACCTTGACTTGAAGATGAAGTCCATGCTATCCTTCTGGACAACAATCTCTATTACTTTTTTGTAAAAGTCCTCTATCTTCCTCTAGTTTCAAAAGTCTAGTTTTTTGTTTGCGTCTACCGTCTCCGCATAGAATAAAAGTAGCAACAAGAACCTGTGGGCTCACTTGTGCCCCCTTCCGTGCGGCAGAGGTTATGGCTGCCTCCCCTGGTACTTTGTTCATTGCCGTTGTATGATGAGACCAGCGAGCCTACATATCATACATGAAATAAGTTATTTAGAGACTATGGATGGTGAGGATACATGTAATAAAGGGATCTACAAACATTGCATTGGTGACATACAGTAAGATGGTGCAGGTATGCGCTTAGCAGTGGCATTTTCTCCTGGAGGCCAAGGGAAGTCAGGCTTCCCCTGTTTTTTCGGATTGTAGTTATATAATTTTAAGTCTTCGTTTAGTTTTGGTAATTCTTTGTTGTGTGTTGCTACCGGTCCATCTCTCCCCCATTCTCATTGAGTATTTTACAAAGAGTGAAACAGCGCCCCTCTAGATGTTATGGTGAAACAGTAGATTGCACTCACTGTTGCGAGAAGAGGCCAGCCGAAATTGGCTTCCCAATGGTGAAAACAAATTGAGGGATTGACCATTCAGACAAGGCTCACGTCATGCCCCTGCCAACCTGTGATTAGTCAGGGCCATGCCCTTTCCTCTAGAGATGTTAAGATTCACCGATTCGCATCGGTGCACCGGCATAAACGTTCAAGATGCGAGTGCACCGGTTGAAAGAGTGCACATCGGCTACAGTTTGGGTTGAACCGGGTTGAACTCGCGATGCATCGATTGCGTAGCGTCTTTGCATCGGTAAAAAACCGATTCATTCATGTAAAATCCCCTCATCTTGTCAACGCTCAGCAGAGACGATCTTTGATATTTGCTTCGCCACTACGGAGGCCGAGAGTCTCAGTTATCAACACACACGGAAGTTGAGGAGAAAGAGAAACATAGCGCACCGAAAAATACCTACAAATCAAACGTTTGGCAACACTTCGGAGTGTTCAAGAAAGACGGTGTAATAGTCCTTTATGCTATATAGTTGACCGCAGGTCATGGAGAGTAATAAGGTATCCATAGACATTTGTATGAGGTATCTTTATTACTTAACAGGTCTACAGCCATGATACATAGATCCGTCCTAGATGCGGGCTTGCATACACACAGTATCACTCCGCAGCCGCACCCCATCAGTAACGTCCTGATGGTATATGTGCGCCGGTTATTGGCCCGGTAAGAACACTATATACTACAGACGGTCAACTTGAAAAATCGCTCGCAAATTGTTAACGATGCCGAGCCACTTTAGAGTACACAAGTAGTACGAGGAACTTAGCGACGCACATAAAGAGGCGACATGGAGTCTGCGGCTGAAAAGAGAAACCTGAAAGTTAGACATATGAGTTAAATCACTCAGTGAGGTGTTCCTGTCAGAGAGTGGTGTTTAGTTTACAGCAGCCTGTGACGGCCAATAACAGTTTAAATGTCTTCCTCACTGTAAGCAGTTATGAAATACCTGTTTGTGAAAGGTTATTTGTATTATTTATTGTTCATATAGAACCCACTGCTTTCTGCTCACTGGTGAGTTAGCCTATGCATGAGTGTTAAGCACATCAGGCTGGCAGCTGTATGGGCATGGCACTATGGTAGCTGTTATTTGCACATTGTTAATCATGAGCAATGCATCCTTACATTGTTTAACTGTGAGGTGTTATACAATTGTACTGTACTCTGGAGAGCTTTTAATGGTAACAAAATAAACGGCATGATGGGATGTGCAGTACCAAATATGTAAAGCACTTTTTTGTTAATGTATGATTTGCTGAATATAAGGAATAAAACAAAAATCCTCAGTCGTACCTTATTGAAGTATCATTATTTTTGCATAGTGTTGAATCGCATCGTATTGCACCGAATCGCATAATGTTGAATCAAATCGTATCGAACTGTATCGCAACAGGGGTGAATCGTATCGTATCGCATCGCCTGGTGTTTCAAATGTATCGTTAATGTATCGTATCGTGGCAACGTATCGAGATGCGCATCGCATCGGCCTCAGTGATGGAGATGCACATCCCTACTTTCCTCACAATCCAATCAAATCGCATCAACTTAGTGTTGCAGTGACGTGTCCTAAACTCCGGAAGTAAGCTGCGCTCGGTTTCCCTCATGTTTCCCTTGACAAAAAAGCAATGGGATTTCTCCATAGGATTTTGGAAAATAGCTCGAAATAAGGTCAGTGGAAAACAAACCTGTTAGATAAATGCACGTTTTCTTCAGTCGGATAATATCTACATGTCTACCCTACTTTTATCATTTTCGAATCATAAATCTAATCGATAGAAGATAGATAGCGTCACTGCACCACTCTCACCGCCGTTAGAAAGTAGCAAGCAACTGAAGCAAGTGCAATTATGGAGGGTGGAGATTTGGAGTATTTAATCAAAAATAATTGTACTAAACTTCCGCTACAGCAGCAACAACAAATACAATCTGATGACAGGCCAATGCCCACACTGGAGCTGTGTACAGCGAGGAAAAAAGGAGCGAATCGGATGTAAAACGTTAAAGGTCTCCTGATTTAGTTTGTGAATGAATGCTTATTAGAGTTTCGTCTGGAGAGTGGGTGCAGACCTGTCGGTTAGATAACAGGCGTGTGTAAGTCATGCATCTGTATGATACAAATGTGTGTAAATTGATACCGGGTGCTGTAATTACTCATCTGGTTACGTTATTACATTGACCACCACACCCCCGACCCAAAATAAAGGACGTATTATTGACTTCCCCTAATTTTTTTTCAGCGCCACGCTACTGGCGCTTAGGGCCCACTTTCCAGACAGTTTCTGTGGGGTGACACATTCTGAGGTGAGGCAGATCTCATCTGTGCCTCACCTTACCCCACAGTAACTGGCTTGAGCGCGCTCACAAAATAAGTGCCCGCGTTAAATTAGTGCCCGCGTTCCAGCCAGTTACTGTGGGCTCGTCCCTGCCTCACTTCTCATCGCTACCCGTAGTTGTAGCGGAGCTCAGCAAATTTACTGATTTTGACTATAAAAAGCGATTGGAATCATACATAAATCACATTTCCAACACAGATCAGTGGAGACATTTTATTATTATTACTATTTAGTTTTTCTTTAGTTGTTTTTCCGTTACATTGGAGTATGACAGGTAAGGCTCTGCACGTCGCTGTTGCTTACCATGCTGTGAATGGATCTGGCCCTTCCTACATCCAAGACCAACACATCCTCACTCCCAGGTCGGCCTATGTTGACGTTATGTCAAGTCCCCTGCCGGCTTTTTCCAACGCAAGGGGGGGGGTCTTAGCGTCCATTTTCAACGCCAGGGGGGGGGCCTTAGCGTCCATTTTCAACGCCAGGGGGGGGGCCTTAGCGTCCATTTTCAACGCAAGGGGGGGGCCCTTAGCGTCCATATTCAGCTTTCCGGGATGTCCATGTGCTTCTATGGACGCTCATGTAAGCACGGCATTCGTTTGTGTCAACTGCCCTTAAAGGCAATGAAGACACTACACTACCCAGAATCCCCAGCTATCGTTTGGACTACACCATGTGCTCTGTTTGGCAAACCCCGTGATCGTCCTCAAGCTCTGTGATTGGAGAGTGTGCTCCGAGGGTTACCGAGCCTCGAACAGCACTTGAAATGGGATGGAACCACGGCAGACTGTTCAAAACTGGATTTGAACGGGTCCACCGCGTCCCCCCCTCCCCCACCCTGTCCCCAGAACTACACATGCTGGCTATTCTGTTTCGCAACATGTTCTCTATGGCACGTCTCTACTGGGAGTTGTAGTTTTAAAAGACGTGTTCGTATTTCCCATAATAAGAAGTTGCCAGTATTAAACTGTGTACATCCCTGGAGGTTTAGGGGACAGGAAACACTCACATTTAAAACATATAATTAATAAATGGGTGAAAATTGCTTGTGCCCATAATGGGCAGCATTAATATATATACACACATGCCAGCTAAGGTCAGAAGAGCTTTATTTAACAGCTGGACTTATGTTTGTGACCCCTCCTGTTGTTAATTGATAACATTACATTACATTACATTACATTAATTGATAAGCCTGAAACATGCACTTGTCAAGGTTCAGAGGCACATTTTGCAAATATGGCAGTAGCCATCGATCAGCTTAAGATAAGATATACTTTATTGATCCCAAGTTGGAACATTTGCGTTACATCATAGTATACATACAACATAGTTAACATTGCTGGAGGTATGCACACATATTGATAGATGTCTTGTAATGCACTATTGAGGAACCTGCGACCCAAGTTTTTCATTCAGTGCAGAACTACACCACAGTTGTGTAGGCCTATATGATATGTCAATAAACCTTAGAACATCTTGAAATCTTGAACGGGATGTGCAAAATAGTCATTATATACAGTCTTTAATTAACTATTAGTAGAGAATAACGAGTAATGAATATACTTTATAGGGATTCTATTAATATCTAATAATAAAAATAATGAAATTCAATAACATGCTTTAACCACCAGGTGTCTCTTTATATCAGGTGTGCACCTTTATGGTGTAAATGCAGCCTATCTACCAATTGGATCAAATATAAAAGTGAGCCGAATTAGTGTTGATACTGCAAGGAGACGTATTGTGTGAAAAGAAATGTAAGATGTTGTTTAATGGCTGATATATTTATGATCCACGTCACGTTTTCAGTTCCTCATCTTTGTCTTCTCATCAGGGCTCTATAAATACAGAACTGCGGCAGATATGTAATATTTAATCCAGCCGAACCGTGTATTACAATGCCGTTATGTGATGACTTTCAAAGAGAAAAGCAAGAGCACTCGGAATAAGGTATTATTTTATTTTTTAAAAATATTTTCGGTCTGTTTCCGGTATTTGTTAATGACGATGTGCTGTGAGATGTGAGACTGGAATTGCACAGGGGAAAATAACGTATCTTTAGATGCGGATTTTGTTAAACTAATATGTTTAGGCTGTGGACCAACACTATACATTGACGGGGAAGGGGGTAGCAATAAAGATAACACCATTAAACAGTTGCACAACATAACAGAAATAATATCGATAGCAGCGTCCCTAGCAACCACCTTGGTAACAATGAAAACGTTGGACGCAATTTCCTGAAGTAATCTTCGTAATAACTAGCAAACTAAAGATCATGTACATCCACTGCACACATAATCTGAAATAACAACTCATATTTCTCGCATCAAATGACATCAAAACGCATTGTAATGGCCAAACTAACTTTAAAATAGGCATTTTACACCCAGAATAAAACGAAGTTCGGCCATGTTTTCTTTTTCTGCAGGGAGAAATCACGTGACGTCAAACAGAGCACATGGTGTAGGCCAAACGATAGCTGGGGATTCTGGGTAGTGTAGTGTCTTCATTGCCTTTAAGGGCAGTTGACACAAACGAATGCCGTGCTTACATGAGCGTCCATAGAAGCACATGGACATCCCGGAAAGCTGAACATGGACGCTAAGGCCCCCCCCCTTGCGTTGAAAATGGACGCTAAGGCCCCCCCCCCTTGCGTTGAAAATGGACGCTAAGGCCCCCCCCCTGGCGTTGAAAATAGACGCTAAGGCCCCCCCCCTGGCGTTGGAAAAAGCCGGCAGGGGACTTGACATAACGTCAACATAGGCCGACCTGGGAGTGAGGATGTGTTGCCAAGACATGGTTAACCTGTTGAACCCCATCCCCCCGGGCGGAAAAACGCATCATCTGCAGGAAACAGCGTCTGAGGCAAGGGCGCCGGAAGCGGGGGGGCCAGGGGGACATTGGCCCCCCCACTTTTCAGCCTTGCCCCACATTTTCGCAGCAGCAGATTTTTTTTTCAGTCTTTATTTCGAACAGATTAAAACATATCAAATAAAAAATAACAAATGTGAAAAACAGAATACCCTATTGTTATAATACAGTATTTAACTAAAAAAGTCTTCATATTAATAATAATAATAATAATAAGATAAGATAAAATAAGACTTTATTCATCCCGAAGGAAATTGTTGTGCCAGAGTAACAGAGTAACAAAATACAACAAACACAATAAACACAGCAGAAAAAGAGCAATCAAACATCCACCGACAACATGAAACATAGAAACATAGATGGTCACAAAATCAATGCAATCATTATTAGCAGTATTTAGTAGTTAGTAGTGCAACAATTAAAACGTAATGGCAGTTACGTAATTGCACGTTATCATAGCATTATTAATAATAATACTAATAATAATAATAATAATAATATAATATAATATTGCACATAGTTATATATAGCAGCGAGTGTAATTGCAATGATGTTAATTATATTGATATATTGCACATAGTGTATTTACAATAATAAATCATATGTGTCCGAAAGGGAGTAGGAGGAAGTAAATGCTTATTAATTCCCACCCCTTACTTGATTAATGATTGTCCTTTAAATCATTATGTAAATTATTCCTACTTAGATTTACATTTATACATACATATACAATAATTTCTCATCTTCAATCACCTTTCTTCATTCTCATATTTTTCCAAAAAAGTGTTTCTGTACATCCTTTTAAACTGAATTATGCTTGTGCTTTGTTTTAACTCCTGCTCCAAACCATTCCATAAAATCACCTCACAGATTGTTATACTCATACTTCTCAGAGTTGTTCTGACCTTGAGTTGTTTAAAATGTAGATTTCCTCTCAAATTATACCCACCCTCTCTGTCTATCAATGTTTTTAATTTCCTAGGAAGTAGATTATGTCTGGCTCTGTACATGATTTGTGCCGTTTTAAATTTAACCAGATTAATGAACTTCAATATGTGTGACTTCAAAAATAATATTTTAGTGTGTTCAAGATATCCATCATTATTGATAACTCTTATAGCCCTTTTTTGTAATGTGCATAACGGCTGTAGGTTGGTTTTGTACGTGTTTCCCCAAATCTCCACACATTAAATCAGATATGGCAATATTAGTGTGTTATATAGAGTATACAATGAGTTATAGTCCAGAATGTATCTGGCTTTTCCCAATATTGCGATAGTTTTAGCCAGTTTTGCTTTTACATGAGTAATATGAGGTTTCCAGCTGATTGTGTGGTCTAAAACCACACCAAGGAACTTAATTTCATATACTCTTTCTATGTTTCTATGTCATCTAGTATTAATTGTATCTGTGGATTTGTTTTATGTTTTCCAAATAACATAATCTTTATTTTGCTTATATTTAATGATAATTTGTTTGTGTCAAACCAATGTTTTACTTTAATCATTTCTGCTGTTATCACTTCCATTAGCTCGTTCAAATTGTCACCGGAAAAAAAAATATTAGTGTCATCTGCAAATAAAATAAATTTCAATATATTTGATACTCTGCAAATGTCGTTGATGTATATTATGAACAGCTTTGGACCCAACACGGACCCCTGAGGTACTCCACAAGTTATGTTCATGTATTCTGATTTATGTTCACTAATTTCAACAAATTGTTGTCCGTTGCTTAAATAATCTCTCACCCAGTTTAATCCCACCCCTCTGATGCCATACCGTTCCAGTTTTATCAGTAAAATATTGTGATGGTGTCAAATGCTTTTTGTAAATTTATAAATATTCCCACTGCTTGTTTTTTATTGTCCATGCAGTTTGCTATTTCCTCACTTAATTCCATTAGTGCCATAGACAGGGTTCATACACTTTTTCACTAATGATTTTCAATGACTTTTCCATGACTTCTCAATGACCTTTACCTCATTTTCCATGACCAACAGAAAATTACGACTGAAAATGGTTTATTTTAACATGGAACAGGAAAATAAGGTTTGCATATGAAACATGTTGTGCCTATCTAAAACAAGTCAAATAGTAGGCTTACTAGCTTCTACACGCTAAAGCAACTGTAGTCAGGGATGCAAACTTATCAGGTATGAAAAAGGTGATAAGGATCCGAGCCCCCGACCCCACGGAATATCGGCTTTAAAATTAGGATTAACAGGATTTTAGCAGTCGGAACAACTAAAGCAGCAGTGTTAATAATAACAGAAACACCAAAGAGTCACATCTAATAGACATATATAAAAGCATTTATTTTAATTGTGTAGCAGTCAGTTTATAATTCTGGCAGCACTGTTGAGCATTTTGAAAATGTATTTTCATGCCTCTGTGCAAGGCTTAGTCTTTCTATCTTTATAGCCACTGGTGTAAAGTAACTAAGTTCATAAACTCAACAGGTACTATACATGGGTACACTTTTGAGATACATATTTCAATGTTTTGCTACTGTGTACTTCTACTCCTCTACAGTTCAGAGGTACATGGTGTACTTCTCCTCCACTGCATGTATTTAATACCTTTAGTTACTTCACAGATGTGGATGAATGATGTGAAATATAATCAAGTGTTGAATCAGACTTTAGTTCCACCTGGAGTAAATCCACCAGCTACCCTGCAGTCTACAAAGTACTTCAGACTAGCTGCACCTTCACCAGCTTTGAGAACACTTTCATGATCAATCATTATAAAACATATCATATATATTATTCTGAAATGGACCAATCTGCACAACGACTACTTTTACTGTCGCTACTTTCACTATATTTTGATGAGAATACTTTTCTACTTTCACTTGAGGAACATTTTGAATGCAGGACCTTTACTGTAACATAGTATTCCTACACTCTGGTACTTCTACTTTTACTCAAGTACAAGACCTGAGTACTTCTACTTTTACTCAAGTACAAGATCTGAGTACTTCTACTTTTACTCAAGTACAAGATCTGAGTACTTCTACTTTGACTACAATATATGAGTACTTCTACTTTTAATTAAGTACAAGATCTGAGTACTTCTACTTTTACTCAAGTACAAGACCCGAGTAATTCTACTTTTACTCAAGTACAAGATCTGAGTACTTCTACTTTGACTACAAGATCTGAGTACTTCTACTTTTACTCAAGTACAAGATCTGAGTACTTCTACTTTTAATCAAGTACTATATCTGAGTACTTACTTCTACTTTTACTCAAGAACAAAACCTGAGTACTTCTACTTTTATTCTAGTACAATATCTATCCTTATACCACCTCTGTTTATAGCCTATGAAAAAAACGATTAGAAAACGAAGGCTAAAGCTAACGTTAGCAGATAGTGACAATGTATGCTAGCTAGCTTAACGATTCCTTAAATAATATTGCGACAGAAAAATCTTTCAGTTCACATCACGCTCTGCCGCTCTGCTCTGAACACCTGAACGGCCCGTTCTAACAGCTGTTCACCAGCGGTGCAGTCTGTGCCACAGTGACTCTGCACAGTTAACGAACACACCGTAGATAATGTAGCTGACCCTCATCCCGGAGCAGCAGAGTGCAGCCGACAGGCAGGAAGACTCGAGCACACAGCTCGCGCTTCATATATTAAAAAATAACACCATGCACGTCATGATGGCACATAACAGCTGGCGACCGCAGATTATTTCGGCGATTAGATAACATGTAAATTAAATTTGACGCAACTTTAGTTACATTTCCATGACTTTTCCAAAACTTTGGGAAAAATATTGTTTTCCATAACTTTTCCAGGGCCTGATATTTGCATTTTGAAATTCCATGACTTTTCCAGGTTTCCAATGACCGTACGAACCCTGCATATATGTTGATCTATCTTTCCTGAATCCATATTGACTATTAACTAGCTGTGTATATTTTGTTATTTTTGATTGTTATATTCAATCTCACTAGCTACAGGAATGTTTGAAGCTTGTAAAGGGAAGATGACAGCTCTCGCCACTCTGCTCTTCCTCAGCGCCGCCCCCTCTCCCTCCCGCTGAAATTATTAATGTAAGGTGTATAGTAATCATAGATATCACGGCAGGGTCCGTTACAGTTTGTTTTTATCTGATTTCAAATAAGCAAGGTCTTGGCTTTCAGAATATTAAACTTGTTTCCGCAAATTCAGATGATAAATACAACTTTGACGCTTCGGCATAATTACAGGCGGAGAACGGAGTAGTTTAACGTCACAGCCGGCATAACAACAGCCGGTGTTTCTCGTGAGTGCAGTAATCCAAACGAAAATATCTTCTCTCCGTAGTATTTTGATCATTTGCTCCGCTAATAATCAATCATGATTGATGATGAGAAATGATGGATTCCCGAGAAGAGAAAACTTTAAAGGTCTTTTTCTCAAAATGATGACTCTGTAACAGTCATTATATAATGTGACATATTTTTCTTAATATTTGGAGTACAAAAACAATCCTGATATCATTAGAAAGCTAGGAATCAAAATGTGTCTTCGGGTCAATGCGACTGATTTCGATGGAGCAGGTCACTTTGCATTTGGTAAAATAACAGGAAGAATATGTACATTTTAACCCAATCAAATGTATCCATGTAAATTACAACCAATAAAAAAGCTTAGATTTGTTTATTTGTTGTTCTGTGTATGTCAGCCGTTAACCTATAAATAATATATACACTTGCAAACATGTCAGAAGAAACAGCGCAGAAGAAGACTAAATACAGTCAATCTAAACTTAAATTTAACAACTGGAAGGTCCCCATTTATTGTCCTCACAGACGGCAACAAAAGTCCGAAATTATACGATTTAAAATAAAAGCAATAACTGTGGCTTGATATTGAGTAAGAACATGTTTTTATGAACCACACAGCTTCCGGTCTTCCACGACCCGACCGGAGAAAAAGACGTGCTGCAGCCTGCAGGCACGAAACACGTTACCGGTAGAAATACATTGCTTTTAAAATCGTCATGTGCAACACGAAAAAAAGGGGCAAATCGTGATGGTGAACACGAATCAATAGATTAAAAATCGTGTTGGCGAACACGAAATGCCGTGAGACTGGGTTGAGATATAAGGAGCTGTTTAAATGAAAACAGAGGAGCGCCCTATCCACACAACTGCACCGAGCACTTGACTTTATGCAGGCAGCCAGACAGTGGGACATTGTAAAGTCAGCACACTCAGCAACATGATTGCAGCGTCCAGGCAGCTCCGGTTCGAGCATATGCCTTGAGTTGCGCATAGCTCCAATGCGCGCGCGCAGACACACGCGCAGACACACACACACACACACACACACACACACACACACACACACAGACACACACACACACACACTGTATTGTATTATTGTCTTTGTACGCTTTTAACACACCATCGTAGCGATGGCGATGTTTCAGGTGACTGATCAGGTTCGAAGTATTAGGGAGCGCTGGATTTGTGAAGAACTCCCCTCTTCCTAAACCACTAACACCACAGTACTGGCAAAACGGGAGGAGCCGAGTGAAAAACAAGCGCCCCTCATCCTAATCCACCCACACCGCATTATTTATTTTTTTTTACCCAAAAAAATATATTGTATATTATCGGGGCTATTAATACTGTTATCGGTTTATCGGGATGACGTCATAATTCCTAATATCGGGCCGATAATTATCGGGCCGATAATTATCGGGCATCCCTACTTCTTAATATTTAATAGACTATGAATGTTTTATATCCATGTAACAGGAAGAAACTCAGCTAACTGATAAATGCGAAAAAACCCACAAAGCTAACAAGCCTCTGAATTAGCCATGAGCGAAAAAATGCTAACGGCGCTTGCACAGAAAACACAGTTTAACACCCTTATTACTTATCGTAACTGCACATCCAACATATCGACTAGCATCGTGAGAAGACACCTAATTGATCGGTACATACATCATCACTCCATGATAACAACTCGCGACTTTATAAACAAAAACATCACATCACAACATATGGCGCTAGTTAGCAAAAATGGGAATATGGCTTACCTTTGTCGTTGTCTGATCAAAAGTGGTCTTGAATTGCATTAAAACGTTAATAACGCTGCTGAAGGTTAATCCATAGGTTAATCCAATGTGTCTGTGTCACTTTGAAATGATTTCTGATAATCCATAAGCAATAAACTTACTTTTCCGTTTTCAGATGTCAGAGCATGAGATAGGTTCGCTCTGGGCAAAACTGCATGCACGAAGCCCCCATTTTGTGTTGTTAACGTTGGTGCGGTGCGTATGTGGAAATTCCTCTTCGATTATATTGGCTCTAATGGTTAAAAAGAGATGTCAATCACCAAAATCGACCAATGGGTTCCAGAGAAATGGCAAAAACGCCCATTTCCACGCAAATCACCCCAGAGGTGGAGTTTTTTTGCTAAACCTCTCTAAAAAGGTCAAATGTCACTTGTTTTGCATCAATCTTGATACAGGGTACTTATTATATGTTGTACTTTAGATTTCTAATGCTTCTAGTTTACCATACCATCATCCAAGGGTAGTTTTCACTATAAGTACAAAATATATTTTGGACGAATGCACTTATCGAAGTCACTTTGGATAAAAGCGTCAGCTAAATGCAATGTAATGTAATGAAATGTCTCACTTTCACCACTATTCCTACACATACAATACTCAACCAAGGCCAAATATGTTTTTATTATTTGAGAATCAACTCACTAAACTTACATAGGTAATTAAATGAGTGCCTTTTTTAAATATGTGAAGGACGAAGCAGCTATTTAAGGTCTGCTTGAATCATGTAGTCACTCAACATCTAAAGGCAACAGTGTTTACAGTTTTTCTCAATTGCTAAACCCACTATTTAGAATCAAAATTCATTTCTTCAAAACAAGAACATAGCCATCTAAACAGAAACACACTCTGCACACGCCATAACTCTGAATATCTTTTGCAAAATGCACTTACATGACCAAAACTGAAAATACTGGTCACAACAGGGTTCCCTCTTCCTCTCTGAACATCAGGGTTCCCTCTTCCTCTCTGAACATCAGGGTTCCCTCTTCTTCTCTGAACATCAGGGTTCCCTCTTCCTCTCTGAACAACAGGGTTCCCTCTTCCTCTCTGAACATCAGGGTTCCCTCTTCCTCTCTGAACAACAGGGTTCCCTCTTCCTCTCTGAACATCAGCCCTCCCTCTTCCTTGTTGAACAACAGGGTTCCTTCTTCCTCTCAGAGCTCCTCTACCTACTCGATCAGCCATTTTGTTCACACAAACATCTTACTGAAGTGAGGGATGTCTTTTATAGGATTCTCACTAATTACAATTACTATAGGAAAGTCATTGATATCAGCTAACAGTAACATCATTACTGTAAGGTATACCTTTTTCAATGGGATGATTGACTGATAACAAGTGTTAATATTTTGCACATCAAGTGTCAATTAGTGTAGCTATGGTCTACGTTTATGAGGAGTAAGTGTTATCCACTGTGAGAAGATTTTTGTTTTGTAGACATGAGTTACACAAAAGATTGTTGATGTTGTGTAGAGAATTGTAACTTCAGTCAGAGAATTGTGTGATCCGTTTGGCAAAACACTGCTTAGCATCTGCATTTTGTGTGATATCAATGATAAATGGTATACTGTTGTCGAGAAATAGTTTTCTGTTTCGATGGCTGTGCTGTTGGTTTGATGAAAGGAATCCTCCACCTGTGTCCTGAATATTAATGAAAGGCTGAATGCTGGCTCTGTCTAGGTTGTTGTTGATTTCAATGCTAATAATCAATCAATCAATCAATGTTTATTTATATAGCCCAATATCACAAATGTTACATTTGTCTCAGTGGTCTTCACAGTGTGTACAGAATATCAGTATGACAATACGACACCCTCTGTCCTTAGACCCTCACATCGTACAAGGAAAAACTTCCAAAGAAAACCCAGTTTAAAGGGAAAAATGGGAGAAACCTCAGGGAGAGCAACAGAGGAGGGATCCCTCTCCCAGGACGGACAGACGTGCAATAGATGCCGTGTGTAAATTGAAAAGATAATACATTTGCAACATAGGTAGTCCAAATGTTTGGAAATGCATGTGTGTATAATAGGAAGATGAATCCACAAGGATATCCATCCAGGACCGATGATCCAGGACCACAGCCATGACTCAAGATCCAGCGCTCGCGATCCAGGACACAAGACCGCAGGATCATCCATGACTCCGGATCCCAGCGTATATAGACACCAAAAGGAAAGACATTTGGGGAAGCTGGGTTAATCGGAACATGAGAGTACACAGGTATAGACAGAGAGAAGGAAGAAGTAAGATGTCCCCCGACAAACTAAGCCTATATCAGCAAAACTAGGGGCTGAATCTAATCAGCCCTAACTATAAGCTTTATCAAAAAGGAAGGTCTTAAGCGCACTCTTAAAAACGGATAGGGTGTCTGCCGCCCGAACACAAACTGGAAGCTGATTCCACAAATGTGGAGCTTGATAAGAAAAGGCTCTGGCTCCCATTGTACTTTTAGAGACTCTAGGAACAACCAACAACCCTGCATTCTTGGAACGCAATGCCCTAGTAGGACAGTAGGGTATAATGAGTTCTTTAAGGTAAGATGGCGCCTGCCCATTAAGGGCTTTGTAGGCGAGAAGAAGAATTTTAAATTCTATCCTGTGTTCTATAGGGAGCCAGTGTAAGGCAGCCAGAACAGGAGTAATGTGGTCCCTTTTCCTAACTCTGGTTAGTACACGAGCCGCAGCATTTTGAATCAGCTGAAGCGACTTGATTGACTTCTTGGTACTCCCTGATAATAAAGAGTTACAATAATCCAGCCTAGAAGTAACAAATGCATGGACTAGTTTCTCTGCATCGCTTTGAGGCAAGATATGCCTGATTTTTGCAATGTTACGTAGATGGAAGTAGGCGGTCCTTGAAATTGATTTTTTGTGGGCGTTAAAGGATAAATCCTGATCAAATATAACACCAAGATTCCTTATAGTCTCACTGGAGGCCAAATTAATGCCATCCATAGTTAGTATATCTTTAGATAATTTGTTTCGTAGATTCTTCGGGCCAAGTACAATAACTTCAGTTTTGGTCGTGTTTAACATCAAAAAGTTTAAGGTCATCCACGTTTTTAAGTCCTTAAGGCAGTCTTGAATTTTATTTAGATGATTAATTTCATCAGGCTTGATTGATAAATATAGTTGAGTATCATCCGCATAACAATGAAAGTTTACAGAATGTTGTTTGCTCGTGTTTTAGCACCAATTACTGAATCAGGCGCCTGTGACTTTGTAATTCATTATATTTCATCAATTATTACAACCACGCAAGTTATGAAAATTGGCAGTTGTGTCGAATTAAACAGCAGGCGACTCCTGTAATTTCACTATTTGATTTTCCTTTTTAATATCTATGTTTTGCGTCGTGTTAGCAGAATGGGAGTCTGCAAGTTTAGTATTAATTGCTTTATTCTTTCCACACTAGAAGAATTAGAAAAGTAAAGAGACCCCTGGGAAAGAGAGTTTAGCTCACAAACATAACTAAAACCTCATTTCTGCTACTTTGTTGAGGATGATCAAACACAAGACAGCCTGGGATTCTTCAAGAATCCTTTAGTGTGGGTATTTTTAATGAGCTATAATGTTTCAAAGAAGTATAAAGAAGTTTAAAGTATAAAGGGACCCATTATCATTCTTTAAACGTTGCTGCTATGAAGCATTTCATGCATTTATTTTTTTATGAGACAGATAAGATTGAGTCAGGCGTTAAACTGAAGAGTTTATTTGATTATATATGATTATATATATGAGTAGCATTGTATGGTGATCAAGAAGTCTGCATATATTTAAAAGTTGGTTGTTGTTTTTAACATTTTGGGGATCTTTACGATAAGTTTGACTGATTGTTTAGATTTTATTATCATATGGTGCAACTGTCACGCAACCGCATTCCCCCTGGGATTAAGAATTGATTGGTTGATTGGTTTATTGTTATGGTAGCAGGCTGGCATGTTAGGAGGCTAATGTTAGCATTAGGTTAAAAGCATAGCTGTACACAGTTTAGTTTAGCCATTTGATATCATTGCTTGTGTGAACTACCCAGATGGATGAATGCTAAATGCTAAAAATTGATAGCTAAATAGCATTGCTTCCATAAGCTACTGAATGTTATCAGTAAAGGTCAATATAACAACTCAGACACATTATGAGGATACATTTTAGTTGCATATACTTATACTTATAATATACAATATACTTATTTCACATCATGTAGGTCTACGTAATGTGCTTAACTTAAGAAAAATAATGATCTTAACTTACGAAACATATGCAATGTTCCTAATTTATGAAACATGCGCAATATCCTTAACTTACAAAACATACTCAATCTTCTTAAAACATACGCAATGTTCTTAACCTATGAAACATAGGCGATATCCTTAACTTACAAAACATATGCAATGTTCTTAACTAATGAAACATACGCAATGTACTTAACTTATGAAATATCATAATGTAACATTACGTAAGTTAGAGTACTTAACTTACGATACATACGTAATATACTTAACTTTCATACTTAAGTTATTTTACAAACATTCTTATTTTAACCTGTATGGGGAGATGTTCCCAATCGTCACCAAGTAGAAACGTAATGTACTTGTTCACGTCATGTACATATTAATAACCACCTTGAATCCTACCATGCATATTGAAAAATGGCGCTAAAGGGGTTCCTGGTTAGTAAAAAGAAAATGTTGGTATGAAATCCTGAAGTGCCAGTAAAGATATGTAGAATATAGACATATTGAAGAAGAACAGCAAACAGACGCATATACCAGACACACTTGTACATTAATATATAAATAGAACAAAAACGTACACAGACGCATAACTAAACAATTCTGCCTGCACTGAAAGAAAAATTGCAGTGAGCAGAAACACATGCATGAAAACACAAGGCACTTACTCTCACACACAAACACACACACACACACACACACAAACACACATACATACACACGAGATGGGGCTTACATAAGGACTTTTAGGCAGGGGATAGAGGAACAGGCTTTTAGCCAAAGTAGAGACTGAAGCTGAGAGAAAGAGAGACACTCCATCCTATTCTGTCATCTCTGTCTTTGAAATGAACCTCATAGCTCTTCGCTCTCTCCTTCTTTCTATCTGCCGTTTAACCTCATAGCATTGTGGGACTTTCATCCCTGAAGCCTTTATGGGTTCATAAACTCTGTCCCATCACATCAAACCCACACACACACAAACAGGTCCAAACTACAAATCTCTCTGTCTTTATGGAGCCATCTATTGCTCTGTCCAACACTGACACCCTCGGCCTCTCATCTCCGTAAGGGAATGCAGAAGTTAACTTTCCATGGGTGGAGGTGTGAGAGAGGTCGGTGAAATTGCTGGGTAGTTACGATTCTGTACTTCAGCAAGTGTAACACTTAGCGGTGGAAGTGTAGGCCCACTACTTTTTTATTTCAGGAGTCAGAGGAACAAGCATTTATATTTTCACAGAGCAGCTTAAAGTTGTCGCATGTGTGAGAATAGAAAAAGTTACATTTACTGCGAGCTGTTGATACAGCTTCCATATTTGCTGCCATCTAAATGTCACATCTACCATTTATCATATCAGGAAATACTTGCTTCGCAGTCTTTTAACCCAGCAACGTAGTGATAAATGAAAATGTGGGTAAAACGTATGACATTCAGTCAGTGGCGGTGCCAGATATTTTGTTTTGGGGGTGCTGTGGGGTAGCTTGACGTTTCATAGAGGGTGCTCAAACATTTAGGGTTTCCCATTAATGTCCCGGGCGCTACAGTTGAATTCTCTACTGCAACACTCCCCACACGCACATACACAGTGTACCTGTGACTGTTACAATGAAGGCTCGATAATCAGCTCATGGCATACAGGTGTAAGCAGGGGTAAAGTGCTATTTTTTTGTGGGGGGTGGACCTAACATCTTTTAGGGTGGTCCGGGGGCATGCTCCCCCGGGAAGATTTATTTTTAATATTGAAATTAAATGCATTAATCTTGTGCACTTTGAGAGCAACATTAAGAGATGCATTTAGCTGACGCTTTTATCCAAAGCGACTTACAATAAGTGCATTCGACCAAATTTGAAGAAAACAGAATCATATAAGTACATCAGGTTTCATAGAGCCAAAACATTTCAAGTGCTACTCAACTGGCTATAGATAAACAAGTCCTTTATTAGTATATACTGTAAGTGCTTTGTTAGTAATTGTATTGCTCGAAGTGGAGTCGAAAGAGATGAGTTTTCAGTCTGCGCCGGAAGATGTGTAGGCTTTCTGCTGTCCTGATGTCAATGGGGAGCTCATTCCACCATTTTCCAATGGATCTTTCAACACCCATATGAAACAGAACTGTAAACCGATTTTCTATTTGTCTATGGATATCTTACAAATCACTCCCCTTTTAAACTGTATTCTTGTTTTAATGTCATATAGTAGGCTATTTCATACCTGTTTTTCATTTATGTTCTTATTTATTTATACATATAATGATCATATAAACGTGTGCCTCAGAAATACTTATTTACATTAAACGTGACCAAACCGTTTTGAGACCCACTGAGATAACTTAGACTAAAGTTAACTATCTAAACACTGAGAGAGTCCTTTACCTCACTGAGCTGGGATTATCTGAGGCTCTCAGTCTGACAGGAGAGAGTTCTCCCTCCACCTTGTTGTTAAAAAAGCCCCTTATATCCGTTATCGTAGCTAGCACCAGATACTAACCACAACGATCTCCGGTACTGGTGTGCGCTCTCTCTCTCGCTCGAGCACGCACACGCAGAGCTTGAATGAAACACAGAGACCCAGAAGTAAGCTACTTGTACTGTAGCATATTATTTTCGAATCAATCCTTTTTCAAATTATTAATTTCACACATAAAAAAAATATATATATACATTTCTTGGGGGTGCTTAGGGGGTGCTATCCTGGGGGGTGCTTCAGTATTTTCTCTTTTTCATATATCTATATTGGTCTATATTGTCTAGTCATGCGGATTTAAAACATTTTCACGAGTTTTTGAGATATCAAACCTACTCGTCAGAATGAAATAAATGATTGATATTGAAATATTCTGCAAACCATTGCTACCATCATGTGATGTTTTTTGGTGGCAGAGAACCCACAGTTGAACATATCCATTCTATCTTTTTGTATTTATTTCGCTTGAAAGTCATATACTTTAGCATATGAGATATGTCCTCACCATATTAAAGAAGTTGGGAATATGAAGTGCCTGATATACAAGTCAAATGTTGTTTATGGCTAGAAAAAGATGGTGTGAGTGGCTAGACGTATAGTAAACCACCCAAAAGAAAGGAGTTGTTTGTATCCAATATTTGTTATTAAAAAACAGCCCCTAAAAGGGTAAAATTATCCTAGTTTCGAGTAAGTGCTACTGTATATCGACCCAAACTGAGCTACATTTTAAACCTAGCTAGTTTGTATTTAGGTAAGGGACTTTAATGTTGATACTGTTATTTGATCAAGTTTAGCCCAGCTCTGCTTTCTCTGGCTGTCATTAGAGACACATGCAGGTATATTGCCAGAATAACAAATACAAACATGTAGACAGACTTTTTTTACAAATGGCTAACATGGGGTAGTTATTATTTTTTGATCAGGTTATTGCAATTAAAATCACAGGAAATACTGCAACACTTTGGTTCCATATTATTGTAATGAACAGGTTTTAATTACAGGCAATAAACATAAATGATCCTGCTATAAACCTAGCGTGAGTGGAAAGTTCACTACGCAGCAATATAACTTTTCACTACAGAAAAAGTCCTATATTTTATGGTTTTGGTTGACTGACCCTTTCACAATATGTGTGATGTAGTTACACATTCACAATCGGGGCAGGTCACAAAATGTGTTTCCCCATTAAATTGAGCCACTTCCACATATTGTTTGTGTCCACTTGATTTGTAATAGCAATATTCCCAACAGCACAAGATGCATGGTGTGTGAGTTATCTGGTCCAGTGTGTGTGTGTGTGTGTGTGTGTGTGTGTGTGTGTGTGTGTGTGTGTGTGTGTGTTTTGCGGCAGCCATTAAACCACTCAAAAACAAGAAGAACTAGAACAGGCCAGAGGCTCTCTGTGTCTTTTTGTTTCTATCTTTTGCCCTCCTTTGCCGTCCTGGCATGTTTTTATATTGTCGCTCACTCTGTCTGTCTCTGTCTCCATCCATCCCCACCTCACCCCCACCCCACCCTTCCAGCTATTTCCAGGGAGTGACACAAGACAAAAGTGTCTTGCTGAGTTCATGTATTTTTAGTAGGGCTGTCAGTCGATTAAAATATTTAATCGCGATTAATCGCATGATTGTCCATAGTTAATCGCGATTAATCGCAAATTAATCGAACATTTTTTGTCTATTCTAAGGATATTTTTCAAGTTTTTAATACTCTTATCAACATATGAGTAGACAAATATGCTTTATGCAAATGTTTGGTTATTATCATTTGAACAATGACAAATATTCTCATGAATATTAAACAAAACAACCTTTGAACATTACAAATATTCGCCTCAATTCAACCTGGAACCTCTCTCATGCAATGCAATGTGTGTGTGTGTGTGTGTGTGTGTGTGTGTGTGTGTGTGTGTGTGTGTGTGCGTATGTGTGCGTATGCGTGTGTGCGTGCGTGCGTGTGTGTGTGGAGAGACACTGTGATGGATCGTTAGAGCTATGTGCAACTCAAGGCATATGCTCGAACGGGAGCTGCCTGGACGCTGCATTCATGTTGCACGCACTATCCATGCTGAGTGTGCTGACTTTGCGTACAATGTCCCACTGTCTGGCTACCGGCATAAACTCAAGTGCTCGGCGCAGTTGTCGGCGGAATGTCGCTCCTCTGTTTTCATTGAAACAGCTCCTTATATTTGTTAGCGCAGCTAGCTAGCACCAGACGCTAACAACAACAATGCACGTAAGGTGTGCGCGTTCTCTCCATGCCCCCAGCAAGTGCGCCGGACTCTGAGGAAAATATTCGTTGTGGTCAAACGGCGGTACTACACTTCCGTTGCCCGGAAACACTATTTCCCATTGACAATCGAGTTTAAAATACCATCTACAAGCTGATGCTGACAGCCCCGCTCCTGCCGCCCGCTTGCGACAGACCACACTTCCACGATCACCGGCAGGCCCGGACTGGCCATCAGGAGGATCGGGAGGGTGTGTGAATGTGTGGTGCGAGCGAGAGAGAACGTGCACACCTTAGCCTATGTGTATTGTTGTTAGCATCTGGTGCTAGCTAACTGCGCTAACGGATATAAGGAGCTGTTTCAATGAAAACAGAGGAGCGACATTCCGCCGACAACTGCGCCGAGCACTTGACTTTATGCCGGTAGCCAGACAGTGGGACATTGTACGAAAAGTCAGCACACTCAGCACAGATAGTGCGCGCAACATGATTGCAGTGTCCAGGCAGCTCCCGTTCGAGCATATGCCTTGTGTCTCCACACACACACATACATACACACACACACACACACACACACACACACATTCTTGTATTATTGTATTGTATGAGAGGTTCCAGGTTGAATTGAGGCGAATATTTGTAATGTTCAGAGGTTATTGTTTTTAATATTCATGAGAATATTTGTCATTGTTCAAATGCTAATAAACAAACATTTGCATAAAGCATATTTGTACACTCATATAAGCCTATTAAAAACTTGATTTAGAACAGATACAAAAATGTGCGATTAATTTGCGATTAACTATGGACAATCATGCGATCAATCGCGTTTAATTATTTGAATCGACCGACAGCCCTAATATATATATATATGTACATGTATATATATATGTATGTTTTTGTTATCTTATCCACATTTTGATTTCAGAGCACAGGACAGGAGAATTCTGGGCACAACGTAAAGCTCAACAGTGAAGCTAGCAATGCTGAAACAAAAACCATCTCGAGTTATAATATTTATTCAGCTGAAAAAGTCAAAGCTCTATGAAAATGTAATTAAAGATATATTGTACATGGTTGGTATTTAACAATAAGGGGTGTTATAGTCTGTGTTGTAGTGTGTGATAGTGATATTTATGGAAACATTTGTACACCTTTCCTTCAAGTATTATACGTTTTAGTTACTTGTGGGCTACTTAACATGAATAATCACAGTTACTATCCTTTTACTCCATCACATTTTAAAAATAAATAGGCTATTGTTATTTTAACTCCACCACAGTAATCCATCATCAGCTTTACTTTTTAGATAAATATTTAACTCAAAATACATATATTTTGATGTATTACTAAGTAGTTTCATGTACAACCCACACAAGTATCATGCTAAATTAAGCTCTGTTGCTTAGATATCACTAGATCCTGTTATCAGCGTAATATAGAAGTACATAATGATTGATGTTAACATTAGCATAATTACTAGCTAGCCGCTAGCTGCTAACTGCCACGGCCGCCTCGTTCATATCAAAATTCATCATATAACAATCCAGTACCATCAGTGGTGGCGCCAGAGTATTTTTGTTGGGTAATCTATGGTAGGGCTAACCCATACAGTGGTGGGGCTCAAGTCAGTATTTGTAATGTAATTACATACACGCTATATCGCCCCCTTGACAGTGAAACGCCACGCGTGAGGCTTTTATTAGCTTTTATTCGTCACCTTTTATCAGCTAAATTACATCGAGAGCAACAGGTGTGAGTTAAACAATACAATAGCCTATTCTGCTAATTCCACGTTGTTGCAACATGCTACGCAGCAGCAGAAACAAGAAAAGTTGGCATATAGAATTGACACGGAGAGGGAGAGGGAGAGAGACAGACAGACAGACAGACAGACAGACAGACAGACACACACACACACACACACACACACACACACACAGACACAGGTAAACAGAGAGAGACAGACGCAGCACACAACAGGTGGCCTGTGTCTCTATTGTCATACAAAACACTTTTTCAAATGACCCATTATTACAAAATATATTCAAAACTCACTGTTCACTCTTCAGGTGGGTTGTGTGACTCTGGCACCTGTTCGACTTGTACCTCAATGCGAGGGCGTTTAAGAACAAATGTATCCATCCGAAATATACAATTAATCCTAGAAGTTCTGCTGTCTGCTGCAATTTACTCGGCGCGAGTTTGGGGACTTTTCACTGTGAACGTGACGAATCAGTAATGCATAATGCAGTAATGCACCCAACGTTTCGTTGCTCTGATTGGCTGTAGGTCTGTTCAAATTGCATTCGCAGGCATTTTGTTCTGACCGCGGCCGCGCTGATATTATAACAAGAGAGAATGTCCACACCTTTAGTGTATAAAACTCCCCCACTACTTAGACTATTCCTTGCACCGCTCTAGCATAAGCCCGAATGGTCTCAGCCATATTGCGTCAGTAACGTGCACTTGTTGTTACAGCAGGATCAGTTTGTGTGTTGTGGACACGACCGGTAGATTTTCGCAATCCGTGTTCTCAACATGCTTACTTTAACATCATTTTTCATGGTTGGGCTAAGGTAGGGCTAAGCCATTTCTTGGTATGGCTGTAGCCTACCCCAGCCACCACTGAGTACCATGCTGTCATGAACGTGCGGTGCTGTTACGTGTACAAATTGACATGCTTAATGTGAACGAGCCTTTTGGGGGGCGTGGTTAAAGTTGCACATGCTCTGAGTGCAGATACGGGTACTTCTCAGGCATGACGGGTAATCTGTGACATTTCGCTTTCTCAAAAGTTGGGCCATTTTATCTTCATGCGCCAATGAGCAGCTCTCATAGGAATGAATGAGGCCCACCTCCCACGCTGTATCTATATACCAACCCAGTCTCACGGCATTTCGTGTTCACCATCACGATTTTTAATCTATTGATTCGTGTTCACCATCACGATTTTCCCCTTTTTTTCGTGTTGCACAGGACAATTTTAAAAGCAATGTATTTCTGTAACGTGTTTCGTGCCTGCAGACTGCAGCACATCTTTTTCTCCGGTCGGGTCGTGGAAGACCGGAAGCTGTGTGGTTCATAAAAACATGTTCTTACTCAATATCAAGCCACAGTTATTGCTTTTATTTTAAATCGTATAATTTCGGACTTTTGTTGTCGTCTGTGAGGAAAATAAACGGGGCTCAGAGCCTCAGGATACTGAAATCTGTATTTTTTAAATCTTTTTTTCCTTCTAATTTGTTATTCTTTTCAAAATAACACACTGTTATTTACTCACCAATAACACTCAATTATCCTTGCTTTTATTTATTGGTTTAATTCCATAATCTCGGGCTTTTTTGGCGTCCGTCAGGAACTGAATTTCAAAATAAATATAACAGGAAACAGACGTAGGCATTTCGAGCGATTACCCAAGATCCTCAGCTATGGTTTGAAGCTCGTTGATTGGATGTGTTAGCCGCAATGCATGCTGGGATTTGGTGTTTATATTATATGAAATCCGGAAAACATTTTAAAAGTATAAAATAATACTTAATTCCGAGTGCTCTTGCTTTTCTCTTTGAAAGTCATCACATAACGGCATTGTAATACACGGTTCGGCTGCATTACATACTACAGATCTGCCGTAGTTATTTATTTAGAGAGCCCTGATGAGAAGACCTTTGGAAAAATTGGAAGAAATGGCGCCGAAACTGAATACTTGACGTGGATCATAAATATATCAACAATTAAACAACATCTTCAATTTCTCTTCACACAATACGTCTCCTTGCAGTATCAACACTAATTCGGCTGACTTTTACATTTGATCTAATTCATAGATAGGTTATATTTACACCATAACGGTGCACAGCTGATAAAAAAGGACTGTAGTTTTCAAAGATATTACTGATTTTCTTTGAATGTAAGAATGTAAATACTGAGTCTGAAATAGTATAGCAATATGCTCTAAAATGATGTGAAAGCATGCATAAAACTATACATCTTCAGATGTTGTACATACAAGTGTCTGTGTGTACCTTGTGTGCCTAGTGGTTAAAGCACGTTATTGAATTATTGTTTGTATGTGTTATATTTGATTAAAAAAATATTAAGAGTACATACTTTCATAGGGGGAAAGTATAAATATGGAAATATAGAATATACAAAATTAAGAAGATACTATCAGTGATCTCTACAATAAAACAATTTAGTGCAGGATGTACACAGATATTAATAGGAGGAGGTGCAAAACAGAAAAACGGATTAACCTTTACTTAAACATTAAATATTAAATATTAAGCCTGACAAAGTAATTAAGGTCTAATATATTGCTTTCCTCTGTTGAAGCACTTATTTTAACTGATATTATACACATTAATTATACTATTATGTATGTAGATAAAATAAGAAATGTGCAGAATATGACAGTTTAATGGTGGAGGTACACACATATTGATAGATGTCTTGTAATGCACTGTTGAGGAACCTGTGACCCAAGTTTTTCATTCATTGCATAACTACACCGTAGTTGTGTATGATATGTCAATAAACCTTTGAAAGTCTTGAAAGGGATGTGCACAATAGCCATAATATACAGTCTTTAATTAACTATTAGTAGAGAATAACGAGTAATGAATATACTTTATTACTTGTTTCCATTCATGTCAATTGCAGATACATGTTTAGTCTTCTCAAGCACCAACTATCAAATATCTCTCCTGATTGTTGGCACTTGACAATCAGCATACCTGAATTTAAGGGTTGTTTATATTTCACATCATTAATCAGAATCTGCAAAGTAACTCAAATAAATGCAGTGGAGTGAAAATACCAGGTTAACCTCTGAATTGTAGTGGAGTAGAATTACAAAGTAGCAATGAGCTGTCATGTGGGTATATATTAATGCTGCGCATTATGGACACAAGTGATTTTCACCCATTTATTAATTATATGTTTTACATTTGATAACACCAATGTGTTTAATAATGGCAACTTCTAATTGTGGGAAAAACGAAAACGTTCAGTAGAGACGTCCCATAAAACATTTTGCGAAACACATTAGCCAGCATGTGTAGTTCTGGGGGGGGTGTTCGATTCTAGTTTTGGATAATCTGGCGTGGTTTCGTTCCATTTCACACAGCTGTTTGACGCTCTGCGTAACCTTACGGGAACTGTAGTCCTAAACGATAGCTGGGGATTATGGGTAGTGTAGTGTTTTCGGCCATCCTAAACTCAAAAATGTTGACAATCGCAATGATGCTCGAAATGTCCCTTATAGGCCTACGTCTGTTTCCGGTTATTTTTATTTCGAAATTCAGTTCCTGACGGACACCAAAAAAGCCCGAGATTATGGAATTAAACCAATGAATAAAAGCAAGGATAATTGTGTGTTATTGGTGAGTAAATAACAGTGTGGTATTTTGAAAAGAATAACAAATTAGAAGGAAAAAAATGTTTAAAAATACAGATTTCAGTATCCTGAGGCTCTGAGCTCCGTTTATTTTCCTCACAGACGGCAACAAAAGTCCGAAATTATACAATTTAAAATAAAAGCAATAATTGTGGCTTGATATTGAGTAAGAACATGTTTTTATGAACCACACAGCTTCTGGTCTTCCACGACCCGACCGGAGAAAAAGACGTGCTGCAGCCTGCAGGCACGAAACACGTTACCAGTAGAAATACATTGCTTTTAAAATCGTCATGTGCAACACGAAAACAAGGGGCAAATCGTGATGGTGAATACGAATCAATAGATTCAAAATCGTGTTGGTGAACACGAAATGCCGTGAGACTGGGTTGTATATACATCCATGGTGCTCTCTCTCTCTCACTCGCGCCACACATACACACACCCTCCCGGTGTGGTCTGCCGCAAGTGGGCGGCAGGAGCGGGGCTGTCAGCATCAGCTTAGATGGTATTTTAAACTCCATGCGCTCTGAAACTATGGGGCGGCCGAGGACAAAAAATACACATGCGTTAATCACGTTAAAATAATTAGTGGCGTTAATTTGTTTTTGCGTTAACGCGTTATTAACTTGACAGCCCTAATTTGTTGTTCACACAGTCAATTTAGGAGCTGTAATGGGTCTTATGACAAGACTTTAAGTTGGCTTTTCACAATTTCCCCTTAAAATGTAATTACGTGTAAAGCATTATCTGACATTAAAATGACCATTACACTTTGAAAGATGGGAAATAATCAGTAATATCAGTTCTCATCGATACTCACTTGAACATTTTTGTACTTTTTAGATTTTCGAGTGGATAAAAAACATGTTTTGCCTTTTTTTGTTGCTAGACACACTCACACACACAATTCACACGCAATTAAAAATCAAAGTCCATCACCAGAGGATAGAGATGTTACTAGTGGTCGGGACCTTCAGATAGGATTATGTCATGAAGCTTCACAGATAATGTTTTATTCATTAATAAATCGTTTTTAGCTGTCAAGGAAAAAGCACCCACACAAACATGGCCTGTCCTCCTTTAATAAACTGCAAAAAGTCTGCAATGATTGACCACACTGACTGCACCCTGACTCCCAAAGTCATCATAGATTATTTCCACCCAAACAATCTGCATGGAAAGCTACCTCCACCCAACCCACAATAACATTCACACCCCAATTATGACAGCAAGATAAATAGGAAATAGTTGTTTTAATACCGAGGCCTGTTCACACCTCATCAGCATTTGTTTTCACCTGCTTCTAAAGGCTTGTTTGCATGGTAGGCCTAATAGTATTTTTGTGATTCATGATTCGCTTGAATATTAAAATGTAAATGTGAACAGATTAGCCTGGGCAAGACTGTGATGTGGAATGTGAGGTTTTTTCTGTAGGAAACTCATGGAAACACAATCACTCATCATTTAACTGTAGTGATTCTAGGGTTATTTTGCTCATTTAAAGTTAATTGCACGAAGGAAAAGACATATCCTTGACGACTCAGCTTTTTATTTGCTCAAAAACAAACTGTGGAAAGTGAGTAAAATCGGGTTGTAGCAGTCGTTACCGAGCTCTAACTTCAGCTAAACACTAAACGTCTCTACTCTGAAACCCCATTTGTAAGGGAAACTACTGTGACAATGGAGAGTCAGGACTCAGAGAGACACAGAGTGTTTATTTTTGCCTAATCTAACAAAGCAGGACAGACGCGCAAATGTCTTCATAAATTAGCATCAAGTAGCAGTTCTAGCAGAGTAAAACAATGCTTTTTATGAACAGTTTTTATCTTAAACTTAACCTGTAACACCACAAAATGTAGCAAATGACATAACTATGTGTTAGCTTGATGTTGGTGGTTGTAAGCTAGTTAGCTTGTCGTGCTTACAGTATATTTGCAGCTTTTGTTAGAAATAAACCTAGTGTTTAATCCAGTCCTTGATAAACTCTTGTTTTTGTAAAACTTTAAAGATGACACAATTGACTAAACTATACATTTGCTTTGAGAAACTACAGCTAAGGGAAGGTGTTAAAACATCTGAGATGACATTCTTCATATTCTCTTTATACAACCCCATCAGCAGCCATCTTCAGCCCAAACGTTACTGGCTGTTGGGGCCGTCAGATTGGATTATAAACCCAGGCGTTATACCTGATGTTTTATTCACGAAAGGTGTATTTGGCTGTCAGGCAGAGAGGAGGACAAACACTTTTTCATGCCTACACTTAGGACCACAAAGGTAGAAAATATGTTTTTGCCCTTACCAAATTATTAGCACCCCCGCAGACAGAGTACAAGGTGCTCTTTCACTTTTAAAATGATTTAAAATGCACGCAGAGAGTGGACTCCCTTTCCAAATGGAGTGAAAAGTTGCCAGACCAAACTTGAAGGAAGCAAACACACACATACACAGAATGTGAAAGCAACAGCCACATTGGGACAACGCCACGGTCAAGTGCAAGCAAAAATGTTGTCTGAATACCAACAAAGAAAATGGTTAGAGTGCTGGGTCTGTATTTATCCAGGAAGTCAGAGTAGGAAATCAGTCCTAAATTACCCATGTTATGTCACAGGGAGAGCATTTTGAGTCTACTCTGAGCTTTTGACTTGAACAACTTTCTCTGAGGAAGGAATAAGTCGCAGCTTTCCAATAAACTTGTTGCTATTGTGACAAGCTTGATTAATTCCACATTACGTCTTTAATCCTCCACTCAAAGGTAGATGACACTATTTGAAATAATGTAAGGATACATTGTATTTAACCTAAAAGTAAACTGTACAAATATTACAAAACTGTAAAAGTAATGAAAAACAATAGTGCAACCAATATAAATTGGGGAAAAAGTAATGTTAACACCAGTGCCTATTGGATAAAGAATACAAGTAAGATACGTTTAGTAAAATTAAGAAATATTTATTAAGCAATGGTTTTGAAAGTAATATTTTAAATGATATTGAAAGTAATATTGCACATTGAATGTATGCTACATTTTATGATATGTTATACTTATACATTACATTAACAACTGTTATACTTTAAACTATTTTTAAATTTAGCAGAATAACTTGTTATTAAGTTATAATAATTAAACGTTTTAAAGTTTTCTTCTAATTTATTTTATTATCTTCTGAAATATGATGCATTATACAGTTCAAACTACGACAGTACATAAGTATAAAGCAATTCAAAATGTCCCCATTGGGAAAATTAGAATGCTGCAAGTTAATGCATCAGTAATTATGTTTAGGGCCCCACCACCATAATGACTGCTATTACTTTTGATCCTTAATGTTTATTTTTCTGATTATACTTTTGTACTTTGCTTCAAGTAAGACTTTGAATGCTGGAGCATTAGGTGGTTAATGTACTTTTAAAACACCTCAAATCTTCTTCCACCATTAACATCCCTGCAGCATCCTATTCATAAATCATCACCTGACCTTAAACATGCACACAGACACACACACACACACATGTAATGTTTTAGATATTTTAGGTTGCCACACCGGCATGCGTGCGTGCATGTGTGTGACCCCGGACAAGACGCCATTATCTCAGTGGAGCCACTGAGTTTGTTGGCCTGTTTGTTTCTGTGCATCAATGGTTATTTTCAGATGTTTGTAGTGCATCTTTTAATTAATGAGTCGTGCTTCCTCCCCCTCTCTTTGAATCCACTGGTGCCCAACTCAAATCTCCCGGTTTGTTTAAATAATCGGATCATTTAGCCGTTTTAATTTCAAACCTCAAAATAAATGTACCCACTTCTCTCTCTCTCTTCCTTTCTTCTATCAGCGGCTCACTCCATCGCTGTGGGCTTTTTATTTCCACCCTTGTTTATATAATCTACTCATTTAGCCATTTTTTATTTAAAGAGCCTTTGGAGACTCTTTCCTTCTTTCTTCTGGTTGTTTCCTCTGACTCACAGCTTTGTATCTCTTTTGTGTTCCTCTATTTCTGTCCTCTTTGCTCTCCGTTTCCTTCCTCTCCCACTGCGTCTCTCTGTCATATTGAACAACCGTCTAAATGATCCGCATCTTCCGCAACGGTCTGTTTAGCCTCGATAACGTATAATTACGTGCATTACATACGGTAACACTCATCTCTGATGTCTCCTCTGAGGATGCTTTTTACAGCATCTGGGGGCAGTACAAATGATACTCAGGGGTTTGGATTGCTCCATATGCAACAAAAAGAGACGGCATACAACGAATCCATCAAGTCACAGTAATGTTCCTTTGATGTTGTTTTAAAGCAGTATACACGTTAGGCTAAATGGGAGCTCTTCACAAGACGTGGATGTGTTCCAGGTAGGAAGCTCTAAAGAAAATATCATTTTGAATTGCTTCATGGATCTTTAGGATCCTGGTCCTGCTCACCCTTCAGGTCATTTTCTCATTAATAACCAGCTTGCTGCATTTTATCCCACTTATAACAAAGCTACTTACTAATTGAATCAAAAAGTTGACTCACAATACGCATTTAAAAGTTATCATATTGCTTATATAACATATATTATGTTCTGTGTAGCCATGGCTCCACTGCGGCAAGAACAACTTAATTCAACGGTAGCTCTGATTAAGGTTTCTTGCCCCATACTGTGCAATTTTGTTCACAGTTTTTTCAATGAACAAGTCTTTAAACACTACACAAGCCTATATGTCAACCTGTTTCCTTTAGTTTGGCTATCATGATCCAAAGTATGCTTTTCATAAATACTTTTTTTTAGTATTCTGCTTATGACTGAACCTGGGTCAGAGCGTCCTTAGCAACGGACTGCTATTGCAAAATTGCAGACAACTGAATGTCTAAATTGACCATCAGAATCAAGTATTCAACTAAGCTGTATTATACGTACTTATACCCACGTTATATCAGCCTCTGCATTCATTTGACCCTTCTTGTCTGAATCTCACTGGGTAATTAATAGATGACAAATCCCTGAGTATTTTTTAAAGATCAAGAAGTGCAAGATTTACAAACGAACCATTTTAATACGACCATCAGCTTTTCATAAAAAAAATATCTTCCTTCTCTAGCTTTACCGAAATAGTTTTACAACTAATGTTTTTCCTTTATTATATGTTTATCCAGTCTTTAAGTCATCAGTCAAAAACATTTAAACCCTGACACACATTCCCAAAAAGGCAGTTGGAGATCTCTGCAAATAGCTGTTTTCAGTGGTGACTGGTCATTAGGGGCAGGTGCCCCACCTAGTGTCAGCAGAAAGTATTAAAATAATGATTACAACAAAATGCAAAAAAAAATATATATATATATATATATACAATATATTTTAAGATCATGTTTAATCATCTGATTCGTCTGTACATTGCTGTTTTAGTATGTGTTCTTCTAATTAGTGTCTACAGTGTGTGCCTATTGAGCTGTTTAGAGCCATGTGGGACAAAACCCGATCCTGCCCCTCCCTCTCACTGTCTAAGTGAACGGTGACTGCAAAAACTACACTGCGCATGCTCAGAGTATTTTCCTATTTAATGTCTGTGGCAACAAATAATGACCATAGGGGCAAAGTGCTGCCATCCCCACCATACGTCATCTCACATCATTCAGAGCTGATTGGCTGTAAGTACTTACTATGCGTATTAATGTATAAAGCCATTTTAGGAAAGCTTCCACTGTACATATGTGCCAGATTTGCTCCAGTTTGTGACTCTTACAACCTCAGATCCAGTGCCTGGATACGGTTCCAGGTTCCTGCCGTGCGGACTGAGGCTGGGAAAAGGAGTCTTTTTTATTATGGTCCTTGGTCTTGGAATGACCTTCAATCACGCCTCAAACTGAGGGCACTTGTCTCAATAGCATGTTTTAAATTGAAGCTGTCTGAGGTCCTTGCCACCAGCTGCTCTTGCAGTAATAAGTAGTGCACCTTTCTTACTGTCCTAATGTGCACAATGTAGTGACTGCTTTTTTGTCTTTTGTTTTCTTAGTTATGTTCTCTGTATTTTATATGTTTGCGTTATTTGTTATGTGTGACGTTGCTGCCTTCTTGGCCAGGTCCGAATTGCAAATGAGATTCTATCTCAATGCTTCGATCTGGTTAAATAAAGGTTAAAAAAAAATAATAATAAAAGTATGTGTGTCGCGAATAGTGTGGTGTGTGAAGTGGAGGAGAGAGACGCGTCCTAAAACCAGGAAGTAAGCTGCGCATGGCTTCCCTCCACAAAAAAGCAATGAGATTTCTCCATAGGATTTTAGAAAATAGCTCAAAATAAGATCTGTGGGAAGCGTAGCTGTTAGATAAATGTACGTTTTGTTCAGCCGGATAATATCCATGTCTACCCTACTTTTATCATTTTCGAATCATAAATCCATCATTTAGATTTATGATAGACTTTTGAAACTACAAGAAGATAAGGAGGACTTTTACAAAAAAGTAATAGAGATTTTTGTCCAGAAGGATAGCCAAATGGACTTCATCTTCAAGTCAAGGTAAGACCACCATTTTATTGAAAATGGGATTTTACTAAGAGAGAACAATTCAATATTTAATTGATACAATTACATTTTGTGGGTATCCTTCTGTTGAACTGTCTGTTTAAAATTAATTGAAGCATCACACTAAAAAAGCTTTTGAAAATAATATTATATTTTGATTTAGGTCAAAATATAATATTTGTAAACCTGCGAGTCAGTGCCAGTGCCTCACCAGCCATGCACCTAGGGTGACCAGATGTCCCGCTTTGCGCGGGACTGCACAGCATTTTCACGACTTTTGGTGCGTCCCGCAAATTGAGACGATGTCCATATTTCATTTTGATTGGTTAAAACGCTTTTCTTTAAAATCAGATTCAGCCAATGGCTGTTGAGAAAGCAGGGAAGGCTATCATCAGGGGGCTGTGTTTTCTGTCAATCAAACTGTAACACACGGCGGGTGCTGGTCAAGTGTTAACCAATGAGAGTAACTCACTCACACACACCCCCCCCACCCCGCCAAACAACAACAACAACGAACGCAGGCGACGCAGCAGGTTATGGACAATGGAGGAAACTGAAACTACAGCTAAGAAGATGCACAAACAACAAAGACTGGGAAGACACTTACCCGTGGGTGCAGCCAGTGCAGGGCGACTCTCAGAGAGTTTGTTGCAATCTTTGCAAGAGTAATTTTTAAATTTCACATGGCGGTGAATACGACGTCAAAAGACACAGAGAATGCGATTCTCACAAGAAACGTGTCGCTCAAAAAGAGACATCCCACTCTATGGAGACATTCCTACTCAAACCAAAAAATGATGGCCACTCAGACAAGGTAACCACACAGTGCAACACTCCCATTCATACCGGTCACATGACTGGTAACAAGCTAGCGCCGACCATTTTTCCAGACTCTGAGATAGTAAGGAAAATGTCATGTGGTCGTACAAAAGCAGCGTCCATAATAACAGATGTGCTTCCCCCTGCCTCTGTGGAGAGTTGTTTGACAGAGTCAAAGACACCAGTGGGTCTAGGTGACAAAATAGCCCACACACTGTGTGTGGGGGCCCACCTTCTGTTGCTGTGATGGACAAAACTGAAAGCTATTTTATTTTATGTATTATTATGTTTCTGTTCCCTCCTGGCCAGTGTTGGTTTTATTTTATCTATTAATTTATGTTGTGCCTACTTGTACAGGTAATACACTTGTTGAATTAAGAAGATGCATTTCTAAACACTTGAAGTGAATAATGCCTGCTGCCTTGGTTAGCCTTAGTTTACTTTTCTTTATTAAAAAACTGCATTTTGACTTCACTTTCTGCTCTGTTATATATTTGTTACGTTTTTTTTTCCGGGGGTTGCTGTTGAGAGGGTGTCCCACATTGTCCCACACAACCATACTCCTTGTCCCACATTTGGTTTGTTGGGATCTGGTCACCCTACATGCACCTCACTGCAGAAGCTTATATATAGACATCTAAGTTTTTTGTGCCCCATCACTTTGGTACATATAGAAACGCCACTGGCTGTTTTATAGGAAAATTACGTGTTTACTCCCTATTCTTTGGATCCGCACCAATATTAAATGGGTTATTCCTTGGCCGATGCTACATCCTTTCCCTAACCTATCATCTTTCTGTTTCACTCAAGATCCCAATTTATAACCAAAAAGGCCCTCTGGGAATATTCATACCACACTGTAAGTGTAAGTGAAAATCTGGTAATGAAAATGTTACTTAAGTAAAAGTATAATGAGCTAAATGCTGTTTGAGTATTACACATAAAAAGTACCCTGTAGTAATTGTAGTAACCCTTGAGAATGTAATAGCTCAAGGGTTTCTAACAATATTTAAATGTTTTACTTTATAAACTCTATATAAGATAGTGAAGCACAAAGTACAATATTTCCCTTTGATTTGTAGTGGAGTATAAAGTGCAACAAAAACACAATTCTCAAGTACCTCAAAATGCCACCACTGCTTATGCAAACATGTGGACTTTCAAGAGAAAACTTGAGGAAATTAAGTTTAAGAAATATTTTTGCAAACGACAGAAGCGTATTACAACTTTGATGTGTTACTTAAGTTCATTGCATGGATGATGTCCGTGAGCAGAAGGCAGACGTTCACCCTCATCAAGCACCGCCGATCCCTCAATGGGACACGTTGGGAGGTGTGGCGTCTTCTTTTGCTGCACTTCAAGAGGGACATGGATCTTCACGACACTCAGCATACTGTCGTCCTTTTTCCACGATATCTTTGCCTCCATTCTGTCAAAACATGTAAATCAGTGTTAACATACAGTACTGTAAACTTTTCTGTGAATTTACTAAAACGGATTGGGTTTAGTTAGCTATTTCATTTAGTGTTTAAGTAGCCATTGATTTTACATGTTCTTTTTAAGCAGAGGGGATGGGGTAAGTTTCAAAAGGCTTTATTATCACATGCATTAGCTCCAGTGTGGCTATGGGAATGTATATTAACTCTTATTTGTTATGGTCAAAGTATGACTACAAGTAAGGAAGCTCAGTTTATAAAATGTTTGCTTTGTTCCCAACAGGAAGTAAACCTGATTAAATAATTGGGTTCTACAGGTTCAAACTATCAATTCTCCTGAAAAACACATTTTGAATCAGAATATTAAACATTGAAATTGAGTAAGTTTGAAAATATATATAAATATTATACAGTCAAATTAGATTCCAATGTACTTTATCTACATTTTAGAGAGGTTTTTCACATAATGGCAAGATGTACTTACCTTTAGAGAATAGAGATATTCTTGTACAAACAAAACAGCAGAAACATTTTAACACAAATCAAGCGGAACATTTACCTGGTTCTCTTTAATCAGCTCCTCTGCAGACTCTTCCAGAAGCTCCATCAGGCGGGAGGACGGCTTCCCTCTAACTTCAACGTGGTGCTGTTTAACAGACATGTAAATTATTGTAGCGAACACACATTACTGTAAGTACAGAAAGATACTGGAGACAAAGAGTATACCTTAACTTCAATTTAACGCGCTACAGAAGGAGGCACCAACAGTTCAACTTCGAGCGATATAATTACTAACAAAGCACGTATTCTTTCACACACACATACAGGTATTGGGCCGAGCGTGTATCCGCCGTTTTACGCGAGGTGTAAGCAGCCGTACACCGTCTAGGTGTTGCTAAGCTTCCTGTACTGAATATCATAGTTGTCTTAATCAATATCTAGTCAACTCTAAAATACCACATATATGCAATGGCATGATAATATTATTGTGACAAGTGGGGTATTCACCTGGTGTTTCCAGAAATTAGACGTAGATGCAGCAAAAATTGACGAAGGCCACTGTCGTTTTTCCATACATCTGCAGGCAGTCTGTAAGGGCAATCCGACAACCCACACAGCTCTAGTTTACGCTGGTAACAACCTAAAGCACACCCCTCAAGTCCAGAGATGTAATCCGAAGACATGCAGCGATTTCTTCGGTCGCTAATTCAGAAAAAAAACCTAGTGCGCTCTGACTGGCTATGTTAGCTAGCTGTTTATATTTGCACCTCCAGGATATTTGCACCTCCAGGAAAATGGCGTATTTATATATATATATATATATGGCGCGTGTTGCATTGTGGGTAGCTCGTGACGTCACTGTGTGTGAAAGAATATACTAATAAAGGACTGGCTTATCTAAAGCCAGTTGAGTAGCACTTGAAATGTTTTTGCTCTATGAAACCTGATGTACTTATATGATTCTGTTTTCTTCAAGTTTGTATTTTGTTGGTCGAACGCACTTATTGTATGTCGCTTTGGATAAAAGCATCAGGTAAATGCAATGTAATGTAATGTAACTTCCCAGTAGTCTTCCTGGATCACCCCTCTGGCCGCATCACAGACTGGCCCACAGAGCAGTGTCCATGGCAGTGAATGTGACATACCCTTTTTTTAGGAATCTGGTGCCGCTATCTGTCTCAGTGTATGAGTGTACACAGGAAATAAAAGCACCCATGTGCATCACACACAGTCGGATGCATGTGAGTGAACTGACTTGACTCCCACAGAAAAGGAAAACTCAGTTTGGCGAGACATTGCTAACTACTGAGCAGGATTAGAAAATGTAGCGCAAACACCACCAACAAAAAAACTCTTCTGAACTACTTGTGCCCCACTGCCACATGTTTTATTCAAAACCGTGAATTTCACCAGCTGTTAACTCATTTGAAGCAACTACTAAACCACTAAGTATTACATGTTGTGTGCCTCGTCCATGACAGCAGGCTAAATTACCTAGCACGCTAACTAGCTAAATTGCTCAGCTGAAACACTGACGTTAGCTTACATTTGTTCAGGGTTGGGAGGGTTACTTTGTAAATGTAATCAGTTACTGATTACTAAATACATGGCTCTGAAAGTAATCCGAATACAGTTACAGTTACGTGTCTTAAAAAAGCGTAATCAGATTACTTTTAGATTACTTTTGGATTACATTATTTTTCCATCACAGATGGGTATGTGTTGGTGAACAGGAGACACGAAAAGCAAAAGGAAACTGTGTTTTTACTGTTTTAATGGCGTATCAAGAGCACAACTGAAACATCACATCTGAAACGATGTAACAACATAATAAACTTGTTGGGGATGCAGCTTGGGATGTGAGGAGTGAGAACGGGCGTGTCGCCTTCCGTCCTGCCAGTGTTAGCAGGACATGAATTAAAATGTCCAACAGGGGTGTATTTTTGTTTAAGCACCGGATTGGCAAAACAGGACAGTGTGTGCACCAGTCTGCCTTAATCTATGTATTCATGTCCGTGACTCTCACAGTATCTGCTGCCCGCAGCTGTTTATAGAAGGAAAACCTCCTTCACTTCATGAAATATCTGCAGCGCCAGGAGGCAGCGGGAGGGTTAACTCAGGCTGCAGCCACACGAGGACAAAAACGGCTGTTTGCGTTACTGTTTAGTGTCATATAGACCATTCGGTCACACGAGGACGACCGAATACGGCACTAAACGACTGAGGAAATGATAACGGGTCCCAAGGTGGATAGAACGGCATACGCAACTCTCTGGGGAGTCAAACGGCGCCCTATCCGAACATTTTCAGATCACTGATAGTGATTGCGCAATAGCCCTGCCTCTCCCCACCTCTTCTGCTCACCTCCGCTTAGGGCTGGGCGATTTTTTCGGTTTTCACGATTAATTTGCATTTTTACTTTCCTACGGTTTGTGAAATGGCTGAACCGAAAAAACCGCGATTTTAAAACATTTCTAGACTTTAAGGGACTCCGTAGTAACTTACTCTCTCACTTTCCAGAACGCGCACAAAACACAGCCACATTGCCTGTGACTACCCGATCTGCAGCTCTGCCCGATCTGCTGTTGTTATGATGTGTTCGTTGTTGAGCATTACAGAGGACTCAGACATTGTACATTACATATATAACTAAACACGCCTTTTCTCCTCCTTATCTCTTTCATGACTTTTCATTTAATATGGTTTTGAACGCTGTAATCAATACTCAATACAGGAAAAACTTCACGGCTGGTTTCATTTCTGGTAGTTCCGGTTGTTGTCTCATGCTACCCACGTCTGTAAACAAACGTATTTAAATAAACTGTACCTTCATTTAATATTCAGCAATAATAATATCTCAACGTCTATACAGTAGTTGTAGTGTTGGAATCAGTAGGTTTCGGTGTGCAACACTCCGTGTCATATCGCTACTAAATTCACCTCTATAGTAAATGGTATATTAGCCACATGCTAAATGCTAACCGGAGATGAAGGATTTTCAGAATAAAAGCTTAACAACTGCGCACGAGAACTTCTGGTTTTTCAGTATAAAACAGCATTTAAATTGACGGTGTGTTTAAGGTACTTTATGCCATAAAAAAACATTGATTTTAATTTATAACGCTGTGCGCATGTGCAGAGCTGCAGATCGGGTTGTCACACACTACTGCAATCACATTCACCGCTTCACCGACAGACGTATCATAAAAATGTCCACGAACACAGATGAAGAACTCATTCCTAAAAAAGGTGCTACTTCAGTTGTATGGAAGTGGTTCGGGTACAAGCGGTCATACATAGAACAAACAACTGTTCTGTGTAAGGTCTGTGGAAAGACAACTTCCTATAAAGTTAAAGGGATGTTATTTTGTTTGAGGGTATTTTTTTATTATTCATTTCATTATCATTATTTATTATTTGTTGTATTTCATTTTACAAGTTTTTTCAGGGATGGCCTACAAGAGATTTTTTTTTCAGTTTGATTTAAAAAGAATCTTTGCACATTAATGACAGCCAAGTGCCGTGGTGCTGTTTTTATTTGTATTATTTTTATTCTTGAACAACTGATTTGTTCACATAGGCCTAGACTACTTGGTAATCTCATTTATTTTCATTGTGTTATTAAAGAAAATATTTATTGAAATGTTGCCTTGGTCTGGTTTGTTTAGAAAAAAATCGAGGTTTAAATCGAAATTGTCCATTAGTTAAAAAAAATCGAGGTTTTATTTTTAGGCCAAATCGCCCAGCCCTACCTCCGCTTAGCCCGCGCCATTTCTGAAGTGTTTCGCCACCAACAACAACAACAATGGCGGATCGCAGAGTTGCTATCGTGCTCCGGACGCTATTGACCATGCTACAGTTGTTTGTGCAACATCTACAGCAATAATGATGAGGCAATAGCCCCGCCTCTCCCCACCTCTGCTGCTCACCCCCACGTCAAAGTAAACTGCACCCTGAATTCAGATTATTTATCTTTCTCTCGATATGGACCTAAACGCGAGTGAAGTCTAATCTGACAGGACGGAGACACGCAGCTCTGCTCACCTGCAGCTCCTCCCGCTGCAGCAGAACACACACTTCAAGTCAGATCATCACCCTTAGCTATTTTAATTACCTCTCAAACTCCCTAAACTAGTTATAAATATGTTTATTTTTCCTGTCGGCCGGGTCACTCATTACTGGATCAGCTGCTGCATGAGACAGACGCTGACGCTGTCCGAAGAGAGGGAGGAAAAAGAGAGGCTCCGTGTATTTTATTATTATATAGAGTCATTATTCATTTGTTTTAAAGCTCAATAAATAACAAAGAAGAACTTTGACCGGCACTTTTATAATTTTGTCCGGAAGATTACAATTTGAATACACGTTGACTGGCGAAAAACTCTGCCCGGTTCCCTCGGCCCCCACCGCGGAGAATAAACAGAAGGGCAACCATGACAACCATGCTTCTTCGCTGCTTTTGTGGAGGAAGTTACAGCGCCACGTACAGGCTCCTGCATATGTACTGCAGCTTCTCCAGCGGTTGGAGCTAAACGGAGCGGTCTCGTGTGGGCAGACACTATCCAGATAACTATTGCGTGTGGACGGAAGCTTGTTTGCGATTGCGTTTGCGTTAATCCTATGCGTTTAGCCATTTTCGTCCTCGTGTGGCCACAGCCTCAGCCTCTGAGAAGACGAGCGCACCGCCTTCACTGTGTTTACCTTCAGAATCATTAGAAAGGCTAAAGAGCGGTGTGGTTGATGTGTTTTAACCACACACACCTCTACACGCACACACACAGACGCGCGATTTAAACGCAGACTTTTGTTCCTCCATGTTTCGTTGTTATCGTTTCACTGAGCGGACCCGCCTCTTTTTTTTCAAACGCTCCCTTTTTGGTCCATCTGCGGCGGTAAACGTTTTTGTGCACTGTGATGATTTGGCTGTACCTTTAGTAATGAATATTAAATGTTGTGAGAAAATCTTTCCACCAATAATTCCAATAAGTAATCCAAAATGTATTCACTTCAGGTTTACGAAAGTAACTGTAATCAGATTACTCGTTTTTCAAATGTAACGCGAGCTGAATACAGTTACTTGATTTTTGTATTCTGATTACGTCACGGCGTTACATGTATTCCGTTACAACCCAACCCTGCATTTGTTTGATATCCACATTAAGCCCCTGTCACACTGTCCCGAAATTGACACCCGATGGACACACGAATATGGAATTGTGAATTTCGCACGAAGATGGCCCCGAACCACACACAAAGGCAACATTTACATTACATTTAAGACATACAACTGCAATGAAAGTAACAAAAACAATTATGTTACTGTACTATGATACTGTACTGTAATATCTTCAGACTTTGTTCTTTACTTTATCCGTCTTTATATGTAGAAAATATTACGTTTTCTCCGCAATGTTGTTTCCATAACAACAACAACTTCCTGTCAACTGTCCTTCAAAATAATATATTATATCCTTTTTAGTTTCACAGAACACAAATTGGGTTATTTACATAATATGTTTACATTATTTTGTTGTGCAATAAAACAACCCGATGGACACACGATAAAGGAAATGTTCAAATTCGGCTGTGATCGAAGCAACATCGGGCCATTCGTGAGGGCATCTTAAGCCTTCGTATGATCGCCGGTGGAGTTTCTCAGGCTCCGGCAGCAACTTCGTGAGCGGTGGCAAAATCTTTGGCATGACAAAAAATTGCCGAAGGACCTTGCGAAGGTTCATTTTCGTGTTGAATTCGTGTGTCAATTTTGCCCTTCGTAAGGCCATCGTAAGGCCATCGTGAGGGCATCTTGTTATCATCGGTGCCATTGGGCATTCGCCCCGATCAGAGTGAGTGTGAATGCAACGATGATAACACGAAGATTACACGATTTGACAAGATGCCCTCACGAGTGCCTTACGAAGTTGCCGTTCACGAAGTTGCTGCCGGAGCCTGAGAAACTCCACCGGCGGTCATACGATGGCTTAGATGCCCTCACGAATGGCCCGATGTTGCTACGATCAGAGCCGAATTTGAACATTTCCTTTATCGTGTGTCCATCGGGTGTCAATTTCGGTACAGTGTGACAGGGCCTTTAAGCTGACAAGCTAACAAGGATGTACAGAGTTAATAAAGTACAAACATATACTTACATGATTCAAAATGTATGAGTATTCTTCATATTAGACGAGGGTCCATGCTTTATTCTCTTCAACTGGAATCGTCTGCTTTTTTTCAAATGTCTGTACCATGCGCAAACTCCTCTGACGTCATTGGGGGCGTCGCCCACCTTACTCACATTGCCCACGTACATTTTACTAGCTTTTCACAGGTTGTAGGTCAATACATTACTTTAGTTAACATTTACTTGGTGCTATGATTTAAATGTACTTGTCAAAATGAAGATACAAAATTACTCCATCAATTCAAGCAACACATTCAATAAAAGGAGAGATGTTGAGTCAAATAAAACTATTAGTAATTGCTTGTATAATTTAAACACATAATCGTTGTTATCAGTGTGTTAAGACTATCTCTCAACGTTGCTAACAGCATTTACTCTGCCGTCAGTGCATTGAGAAATGTTAGTGCCATGGACAGCTCCTGCAACTATTCCAGTCCTACAGTCAGCACCTTGGACAGCAGTTGTGACACATTTTGGCATACAGTGTTCCAAAAAACCCATCTGAGCTGTACAGGGAGGAAGGGATGCTGTTTATTTCATTCATTTCAACAAGGAAGTGCTCTGAATACGTAATGTTTGCCTTCTTACTCCATTCTACAGTGAAAGTCGGAATGTTTTATGTTGTATTTTGACATTGTTTCCTTATTCAAGCATTATTGTTCAGGGTGCTTCATGAAAATGCATGCAAATATTTCACTAGAGCCGTGGAAAAACCTTTAAGAGTGTGGTAATTAAAATGTAATTGTAGAAACTGACAAAAAGAAAGAACGATGCACCCTAAGAAAACAGATACATTACAATTGAATGTACTAGTCAATACAATCTGCCTCATGAAGCACACATGTTTGATCAGAATAACTCACAAATCAAGTTGTTCTTTATGTTAATAGAACACATTTCATACGTTTCACCATTGAGGAGAAACCTTTTCCTTCGTTGAGCTAACCTTGTGTTAAGGGAGCATTGAGTCGTTCCCCTCAATAAAGAAAACGACTTTCTTATTGGCATGTTACAGTATTGACAGACCAGTACTGTGCCCACATATGAACTCCAACCAGGCTGCAAGTGACTCAAAATGCCAAGTGTAACAACAGTTTATGTCTAGAATATTTGTACATGCTGAAGAATATGCTTGTGATTGCTGCATCTAGTGCTGTGTCAAATAATAAAAGTACACCTGGTATTAGTGTTGCACGGTGTACCGATACTTGAAAGGTACCGCTATACCCTGCCGATAAAAACGGTACGATTCCTCCGTTTCATTAGTATCAGTACTTTAAGAATGACGGGGGAAAGTACTCCGGTGAGAAAGTGCCGTTTTAATAAGAGCCGTGTGTATTCAGCGCTCTGCTTCCACTCCCTGCACTGCAGCCATGCCTGCAGTCCCTCCCCTCTCAAGCACGCTCTAAGTGCCTCCCCTCTCTCGTGCACGCGCTAGCTACGAAAAGCATGGCTGCAAGTGGGAGTGCAACTGCCGCTGCGCCTCGGCTTGTTGACAAACAAGACGCTAGAAGCGAAAAACAAAAAAGTTGTTTATACTGTAGATGATGCTTAATTTTATTTAATACAAATTCTAGTCATTTATTTTATGTATTGTTCTCATTGTTTAAAAGTGTGTGTTATGGTTATGGTTATGGTGTGAAATAAAGCACAATAATTACATGTGAGACTGTTTCCTTTTTTTTAAGAAGAGTATCGAAAAAGAATCGGAATCGCAATTCTTGACTTGGTATCGGTATCGAAACCAAAATGTTGGTATCGTGACAACACTACCTGGTATTAGTTCATTTCAGGTACGTTTTTAATATTTCAGGCAAAGATAGTATTTGTCTGTGCAAATGTTAAAGGCCAAGTTATAAGGCAGGATTAAACAAACATATCATTCTAAATATTAGAGATCGGGAAGTTAACCGAAGTTGTTTTAATAATGGCCACAAGGGGAAGCTAGTGGGTCTATGCTTTGATAGGTCATGCACAAACTTGTGGTTGTTTACCAAATGTGTAGATACATGTTACTGTAGCCTCCCTGTGGGTAGAATGTATGAGGTTTAACAGACTTGTGCCTATAGGCAATACCTACAACATTCCTAAATGTGGTCGCAGTCGAAATTGGCATTGGTGAGCTATGGCCTGTTAGACATTGCTATCAATAGATTGGTACCAATCGGTAAGCAATACCCCAAAACGTACAACTTTTGTTAGGGGTCATCAAGATACGCAGCAATCACACAATTATATCCAATCTCGGAAATGGTGTTCAACTCAAAATGTTGTCCATTATAGCTCATACAGGAGATGTATGCTGTGTTCTATAATGCCACAGTAGCTACGCACATGCTGAGGTCATGCACTTGGTTAAGGTCATGGTCACATAGCCTTGAGCGAAGCGAGCACACATACATTCTCAGTCTGTCTCCATATGGCACACACACGGAGAGTTGCATTCTCACTCACTCACTCACACACACACACACACACACACACACACACACACACACACACACACACACACACACACACACACACACACCTATTGTCTGCATCTATTAGCGTTGCTTTGCTGCTCTGACCTGGCTTAGCCCTGACCTACTTTGTTGTATTTCCTGAGTGTGTGCTTGTGTGTGTCAGTGTGTCTTTTGTTCTGCTTGTGAAGCATATCTGAAGTTATGAGGAATATCCTGGTTGGATTGTCTGTACCTGAAGTGATGTGTCACTGTGTGTGTATGTGCGTGTGTGTATGTGTGTGCGTGTGTGTGTGTGTGTGTGTGTGTGTGTGTGTGTGTGTGTGTGTGTGTGTGTGTGTTGTTGATGGGGATGTGGCTCTGAAAGCACATACTTGCTCCAGGAGGAAGCTTTTCTTAACCTCTATTAAACTCTTGACCTGGGGACACTTTCATTAAAGCAGGATGTACTGGTTGGTAAAAAAAAGAAAAGAAAATGTTCTTGTTTGACCAGGAGGAGAACACTAAGACACTGGCTGATCAAAGATGGCTGCTTCCCTGTGCCCAAGGTGGATAGGTTCATTTTTGCATTCTCCTTACCAGTGTGAGAGAAGTTGGCGAGACTGCAAATATCAAGAGGGGTCTTTGGAAGCACATATTGTTTTTTTTTGTATTGTGGTTGGATTTTTTGCAAAAAAGTGTAATACATTCTTGAACTGTTTTAGGTTGCATATTTGTATCTAGTGCCTCTTTGACATGTTTCTATGCTTTAATGTTCAAAAAGTGCTTTTTTTCTCATACTGTGCTGCTGCACTCTTTTCACCATCTGTCTGAAACCAAAGCCTTGTTGTGTTTTGGTGAGCTGGCTAGTTAAGTACCCTCAGATCAGACATACAATAGAATATTTATGGCATTTCGGAAAGCTATACTAGATCTATTGATGCATTCATGACGCAATTGGTTTTCCATTTGCAAGCATTTTTATAGTAGTTTTTATTTTTTTATTGTGACAGTTGGAGGAGTTTTTGTGCAAAAGGAGGGTAAACTCAATAGCATGCACATGGTTAAGCTATTGCATTTTGAAACTTGACCATTTTGAAAGTACCTTTAGATTGGACAAACGATAGAGCATCACTGCACCAGATCTGATAATGTATTCATGATGCAAATGGTTTTCCATTGGACATGCATGGCATGAACACTTGTTATTAGGTTAATGATGATTTGGAGGTAAACTGGTTCTTTTACAAGAATATGTTTCCAGAATTAATAAAAGTCATGCTCAAATTCTATTTCAGAGAAACAGGTTTTCTTGCGCGATTATGGATGCAGTTTCTTCAAAATATTCGGTTAAAGTTGCAAAACTACTTGGTTAGGTTTCTATTGGTGTTTGGCTTGAAATAAAATACTGTGTTTGTAACATAATTGAAGCCACGGAGGATTTACAATAAATCCAAGTGGTTGCATAGCAGTTTAATTCGGGTGAAAATCCTGTTAGATCTTTAAAGCATGATCACAAATGTTCCCTATCTTTAACAAGACTATTTCACGCATGGTGACAAAGTGTCAAAATGCCTTTCTCATCCCCCTGTTAACGATCAACATATTGCTGATGATTCATCTTGAACACAGACTTTTCTTGTCAAATATGATTTGGGGTGAAGAAAATGGTCAGAAGCAATATGCATACTTCTGAACAGTTAGTTATCTCCAGAGGCACTTTTCCATCACAAGTGGAAACAACCAAAAATAAGGCTTCCACGCATGTTTTGACATTACTCTAGTATGTGATGAGAAATTCCCTGTATTTAATGTTTTTTTCTGATTTACGTGCTGCACACTTTCATATATATTAAGGCAACATTTTTACTTTTTTAAGATATTTTTTTTAGGGGGGGATCGATCCCTTTATAGAGAAAACAGCTGAACGGAAGGGGGTAGAGAGGGTGTGACAGTCTGATATATAAAAATGCAGTGACTGACAGCGGTTGCCAGATTTGGCGTAACTCCTCTGCACACACATCTATTAATCATGTGATCACTTGAGAGCTGCTCTTAAAGGTTACTGCTTCATGGTAAGTAGGTTTGCACTGCTTAATATATGTATTTTATTCTTCACTTGAATAGGAGAATGATTTCCTCTTAAATTAGCCCTTTAATTCAATCTTAAGAGTTATGGGAGTCACACTTAATATCGCTATGGCTTAGTTTGCAAACCGAGAGCAACATTGTGATTTTTCCCGGCTGTGAAACTTCAAATGAAAGTAAATCAGTGAAGGAATCACTTAAAAAGTTCACAGTCAATGTTATCTGAGCTAAAGTGGGCAGCAATTGGCTCATTAACAAAAAAGGTCAAAGAGTTAATTATTACCTGGAAAAGGCTGCTGCAAAGACATAAAGGTAATCACAACAGCTTTGAGAAGGGGCAAAACAACCAGAAAGACTAACAAGAACAAGGAGGCAAAAATACTTGAAAAATACAATGAAAAACTACAAAGAGATCAAAACAGATACAAAGGCATAAAAAGATACACAACAACTATGAAAAGGGGCAAAACAAAAAGCACACAATTAATACGAAAGACACACAAAGTGACTACAAATACACACAAAGTGACAACAAAGATACGCAAAGTAACTACAAAGACACATAAAGTGACTACAAGGAGACTTCAAATAACAACATATATACATAAAAGCAACTTCAAAGAGACCCCAAATTACTACAAAGATGCAACAAGCGACTACAAAAAGACTTAAAACAATTACAAAGAGACACACATCACAGAGAAATGCGTAAAGCAACAACAAAAAGAGGCTTAATGTATGTACGTATAGTCTGTGTGTCTCTCCAGTGTAGCAACAAACCGGAGCTAATGTAACCAGCCCTTCTAAATGAGCAGCTGGCCCCACACAGTGAAGTGAGAGGAGTGATACACACCTTACTGTTCTCATCGATACACACAGTGAAATGAGAGGATTAGAGTGATACACACGCAACACTGCTCCGAGATTGCTCCCATCTCCACTGATCATACACTCGTTGATTGGAATATTAATGGGATGGATTAGCTCGTAGTTTTAATCTGAATGCTGTATTGATTTTGAAATAACTTTAATGGGAATGCTGTTATTGATTACTTAATAAGTGTGACAGTCCCCATGGGAGATATGCATCGATTGTGCATACATTGCAAGAAACAGCACAGCAGGCCGCTCACACAACACAAATGGGATGGGGAAGGAATGGAAACATCTGGGAAAATGGATATCTTGCACACATAGTCAAAAGAAATGTGTTTGTTTTTAACTAAAGTCGGGAAAAAAAATCATTATATATGGAACAAAATAGCTCTTAATGGTTGTTTCTGCTTTTGCAGATAACAGAAACAAAGCAATCCTGGATACCAGTGTGTGAAATGAACCTCATTTTAAAGTGTCTAGTATTTTTAAAGCGAGTTAATTCCCCAGAGTTTCACACTGGCTCCTTTTCAAAACTCCACTCAAGTGGAAAAGATAGTCAAACAGTTTGAATGCAATTAGAAACCAAGGAAATCAAAACTGTTCTTTTTATTTTCTTCCATCTGAGAAAAAATAACAATATATGGTGAACCTGCTGAGGAAGAGGTAAAAACACGTAGTCAATCACATAAACTGTTACTGTTGTTACCTTGACATTTATCTCTTTTTTTAATAAACTTAAATAGCTTTATATTCGCTGTTTGCCTCCATCATTGTGAATGTTGATTCGCTGTTGTTATCCCTGCTGTTTTCCCACATTCATATCATTCAGAGTACATTACAGTCATATTTACTACTGGCATATAAATAAACTGCCATCGAAAGGACTGACAGACGAGGGGAATGAAGTAAACTAGAGAATGCAATTCCTGAAGAAATTGCTAGTGGGAATGCTTTATGCTGAAAAGCTGACGCTGAATTGCTATGCTGAAATGTAATGTGTAAGAAAGTGAAGAATTTAGATTGAAATGATTGATGAACACTGGGGGCTTGAATGTGTGATGAGAGAAGAAAAGCAAGTAAAAAGACTTGGAAAAGCAGCAGAATATTTGAACTGCAAACTTTTGATAATCTTTTGATAATCCCATAATACGCTTAGATGTGTTGATGGCTGCATCGTTACCAAACCTGTGAAGTTTTGGGCCGTTTGGAGCATTTTCACTGAAGTTAGGAGAAAACCGTGTTTCATGGTGAGCATTGTGTTGCCTTGGCAACGGCATTTGAGGAAATCTCAAAACTGTCCCTTAGATGTCTTCACGGCTGGACTGTTAGCACACATGTGAAGTTTGAGCACGTTTTGAAAATGTTCATAGGAGTTAATGTAAAGCGACATCGTCTTTTATGGCGAAGGATGCGTTTCCATGGAAACGGCATATGATGACACCCCATAATTGACGTAGAGCTGTTGAGGGCAGGACCATTAACCATTATCTGAAGTATGCTGCTCTGAGCATGTCAGTTGGAGTGAAGACATCATCGTGTTCCATGACACAGGTGTTTATATTTGAGCTAACGAGGCGTCCAGAGATCAAAGGTTTCCATTGTTCTTAATAAGAGATACACCTGTTACATGTGAACGTTTTGTTGAAGAACCGTAACAGATATCAGTGAAATTTCAAAGCGTGAAACATCTCAAGGACCTTGAGTATCTGAAGTGTGCTTTTTGAAATTACAATGGGCTTTAATGGAGACATGTTGAAAGTTATTGTCACTTCATGCCCTCAAGAGGCATTTTGTTTAATAATTGTGCTGAATTATTTGTCATTTTTCAAGCTACGAGATGTTTTCTTACGTTTGTCATGAAAAAGTAGGTCTCAGGAATGTAGGGTTTGGGAATTATGGCAGTTTTAAAAAAGAACATGAATGCAAATTTCAAACTGTCCTCCACTCTAACTGTGACATCACACACTCTGCCTTAACGAGCTGCACAATGTTAAAGTTAAAATGTTAAAAATGTGATGAGTTATGGGCTATATCTTGGGAATTATGAAAGTTATGAATGAGAAAAGTAATAGCCATCGATTCCCGACCGAGCTGAACGTTTTGATGTTTGAACGGAGTTTCTGCGATGTGGAATGTGGGAGCAGAAGAGGGCCAAAATCACAAGCGGAATAATAAAGAATTCTGTGCGTAGAAGAACAGATAGTTGGAATGCTGTTAACAGCATTCCCATTAAATGAAGGAATAAAAGATGAGATCGAGGGATAATTGGAGTGAAATCTGAAGTGTTGAAGCGGAGATAGGGGTGAAGGAAGAGGTGAAAGGTGAACTAAAAGATGGGTATAAATACAAAGGGAGGAAAGTGCAGTGAATGTGTCAACCATAGGAGGGAGAGAAGACTTACCACTTCACATAAAGGGGGGAGTAATATATAGAGTGATAAGGAGAGTATAAGAACACAAGTGGGGCCAATACCTGACTGTTAACTTGGCAGCAACATTTATGCCTATTTCCATCTGCCATTAGTGAACATTTGTATGTACTTAAATATGTACCTTAATATATTTGATGGTCAAAACAGCTCTATAGGGCTGTATGGAATGTAGTGTTTCATTCTTAAATTTCAGTCATGTTTATTTGGGTACATCTGTAATTAATTGTTAGGAAAATATCACTCAACACCGGGATGAGAATCAATAGTCAGGTACTTTCACTATTCTTGCAAGAATGAGCAGAGTTAAGTCACATACAAAGGATATGGTTCAACTCACACACATGAAGAATGCTGCTCAACGGAGCCGGAAAAAATATCAAGCTGATATAGTCCAAAGTTAGGAGATAGCAACACAGTTGTAAATGGAGTTGGCGCCAGCATCGTCAGCAGGTGTCGGGAACATCTCTGGAAAGTCATGTACTTCCTCCGCACAGTTGTTGCTCTTTGTCCCTCGAAGGATTGAGGAGACAACAAATATGTGTCCTCTCGTCTGTATCAACAACATGAATTATGCTCTGCTCTCTCCTATCTCAAGAGGCAAGGTCATCCACAGTACAGAGTCACACACACCCACAGTATCAATGCTTTTAGGCCCATAATAGGAGACAACTTGCATTTTCTCCAACATTAATGGTGGTAAAAACAAGTGACAACTCATACTAGAATACTTGGGGCAGAGCCTTCTTCTAGATGTTGCACAAATGGACACAACATTGACATCCAGGCGTGCACAAGTACAACAAAAATACTCTTTACTTCAGTAGTTCTGCAACACACAAGCACAATCACATTACATCACGAGGCTGTACACACTCTCCTCGTCCAATCAGCGATCCCCTCACCTTCCCGCGCTTCACCCGAAGGACCCCCAGAGTAGACCCCCCCCCGTGCCTGTGTGAGCTTCACTCCTTTTAACGTACTAAACGCTCAAATTCGCATTGCACGAGAATACATCAGATATAAACAGGTTCATTAAATACAAGAAAATACACCATCATAAATAAAGTGATTTTGCAGTAATATACAGTTTCATTTCCATCACCAGGCGCAATATTACTATGGGTCTCAAATAGCACAGCAGCTATTTTGTCTGAACTATTGTTAAATATCATCCCCCAAAAATGTAGAGTGGTTCAGTAATGAGTGCTTCGACACTTCTGCGGTACCATGTCTCGGGAAATGAAGGGCTTTTTGAAAGTGTTTTGGTTAGAAGCCTAAAAAAAACGTACAATATTTTCATGTTCTATTCTACAACATAAATACGTCAGTAAATACCTCACTCGTTAATGTCATAGAAATGTTGGTGACTAAATAAACTCCTAAACATCATCATGCCAACAGTAGTCAGTTTTTAGCTTAGTGGTGGTAGCTTAACGTTAGCTTTCTATTTCTGCCGATTGCATTTACTTATTTAGTGAGCTTATTTTCTGCAATATTCCAAAATCGAACGAGAAAACCCTTTTGCTTTTTATCGAGGGAGCCCTTGCGTTGTTCACTTCCCGGTTCACCTACACAAATATGTCATCACAGCACCACTCTATAGAGTTTGGGCAAGCTTCTTATTACACTAAATATTTTCATTCTTTGTCAGGCTGCTACCTCAAGTGGCTGTAGTTATCAGAACAGAGCAACCACGTGTTACAACTGCGACCAATGCACAATGTTTGCCAGTCTATAATATTCTCATTTATGACTTTTTAGAAGTCAATGGCAAACAACCTTTTCTGTTGTTTATGTATCAGGATGTTTTGGAAATCTGAACATTATAGCAACTGGGGCAACAGTTTACAGTGACAAAAAACTAGGTTAGTTCAAACCGGAGAGACGTGATGTAAGAATTACATATTTATTGTTTACATGTCATATGAATGAAATGATTGCCATGATAATACAACAGGAGAATGGAATGGTGTTTTGGCGATTAGGCCCCGGTTTGCAGGATAATCATTCAGGAGGGAAAGCACCGCTCCGATGAAATCCCCGGGGTCTAGACACTGGTGGTGGTGCTGAGTAGGTGAGACCGGTCTGAAGAAGGCAGGTTTAGCTTTGTCCTGGAGGAGACAGTGTCTTATGTGAAGTGATACAGTGAAGTATGAAATACTGAGATGAACTGAGTTGCTTAGCTTGTGGGGTGACTGGTGATCTGGGAAGGAAAGATAATAGATTAACACGTATATGAGCGACATAGTGCCGGAATCACTGCCGGAGCTTACGGGTCATGCTGAGACTCTGACTGCTGAAATCAGTGCCGGTCTTACCTGAAAACGACCTGCGGGTCGCATGCCTGGCCAGCAGGGCTTGACTACGCCGAGGAGCGAGCGGTTTCATTTTGTAACGGTGGCCTTCCGCCACGACACCGAAGTGTACGGTGGCCTTCCGCCACGCCTGACTTCGCAGGCTATATACATCCTTTTCTTCTTTTTTTTTCTTCCTCCACGAGGTTTCTGGCGTAGAGCTACTGTGACGGCCCGTCCACACGGTTTTTCAAATGTAACGCCCGCTGAATATATGTGATTTTTTGTATTTCTGATTACGTAACGCCGTTACATCTATTCCGTTACAACCCGACCCTTTGTGGGTGAGTGCAAACATTTTCGTTAACACTAGTACCTGACCTGAGTGCCACGGAAGTCGAAGCTCCTGTGACGAGTCTTCCAGGGCCTGGAGGCGAGCATCGATAGCTATCATGGAGCTAGCCAGGGATTGCAGGGAGCCGGCCACGCTACTCTCCATGAGGGGTGTGTTAGTGATGCTCCCGGACTGGCAGCCTGGGAAGGGGTGGATTTTGGAGGTGGACGGGATCCTGGCTGGAGGGCTCGACTTCCTACCCTTTTTTTTTATTACCTCCGCGGCTGCGGCAGCGTCCTCGCCCTGCTCTCTGGGGAGCTGACTGGAGCTGCTGCCCCGGACTGGGGAGCTGTGCTGGAGACCTGATCCGAGAGCTCTCGGAGCAGCGAGAGAGTGAGGCCTGGGGCTGTGGGGATGTCCTGCTGCAGGAGCCGGGCGATGAGGAAGTCTGCCTCTGGTGATAGGCCGCTGTGGGGAGCCGAACCGGGCTCGAATAATTCCATACCATGTTCGTGATCTGAATTGTCGGAGTTGGACATCTCGAGCTAGTTTTTCTTGTGCTTTTTTTTTCTTTTCTTTTTTCTCACGAGGAAGAGTATAGTACTGCTACTGTTTGCGGTCATCTGCAAATGACAACTGACAGGGAGGAAGAGCAGGCATTTAAGGAATTTAGCATGTGCAGCTATTGGCTGCTGAGGGGTGACGCCCTCATATTTAATGAGGGGGGAAGGGAGCCATCGAGTGACGTGTAAGTGACTCGTGTTAGGTCTTCCTTATTGAACTTGCGCTAAGCTTCATTAGTCAGTTAGTCATTGGCCTTTTTCCATTTCATTTCATTTCAAACCTTTATTTTTACAGATAAATCCCATTGAGATTATTGATCTCTTTTTCAAGGGAGACCTGCTCAAGTAGTTCCACATGAAACATAAACACAAATAGAACAACAAAAGGACATCATACAGAATCATTTACATAATTATCCACATAAGCAGGTACCAATAGCTTACGATTGACGAGCATCCAACCGAGCTTTAAAAACATTTAGTGGCACCAGATGCCACAAGCAACTGCACTTTGTTTTCGTGCTACACATGGTATGAGTAGTTTTCTACACAACATCATGGCACAGTTAGGTTAGTCACAAACTAGTCATCTAAGAACTGACTGTAGCTGCTTCTTCTCTGTTACTCCCTGCAATCAGCTGTCAAAAATATAGAAAATGAGAGAGGATTTAGATGAACAATAGCAATCAGTGCTGACATCTGTAACAAATACATTTTGTTTCCTGTGACTGTTTCACAATAGAAGCCAATAGAATAATTTAATGTGAATCATTAACAGAAACATTTGGTTGGCAATAACAGAAACACAATAATTATTCATCTGTGAGCCAGTGAACAGTAAACAACAAGGCTAATATCAGTGAGATATAATTACAAACGGCAACACTTTGTTGCATATTGCACTTCCTGTACATCTCTGATAGTTAGGCAGTTTGAAGATAGTGAGGGGATGGAATCTTCCAAAGTGGGTTTGAACTGGAGCATACCATAAGAAAAAATAAAAGTCATAACTGAAATCAGCATTGGTTGGGCTAAACAAAATACAGATAACATATTGCCAGGCTTGGGGGGTAACACATATAACAGGATTATGTAATCAGGACACCAAAAAAAGAGAACTGTATTTCCTTACAGTTATATACAAATGATGTATTCAGACTACTATTACAGTTTTCAAAAATGGGGATTATTAGGAGGATCACAGTGTCAAACATTTTATAAGTAGTAAAATATATTATGCAGCACATGTAATATACATGTAAACACTTATTTCAGACACCTGTTTGTCAAAAGTAGTGTATGCTTTAAATTCATATATTAAACTAAAACAGCAACTTTACTATGATGTACAGTAGTGACATCACTAAGTAACACTTCTATTGGCTAGTGCTCCAACACATTGTACATGGCGGGACATCGCTAAGCAGTTGAGCAATCACAACAGAGCCGGCCAGCTAACCAATCAGAGCAGACTGGGCTCTGGTTTCAGACAGAGGGTGGAAAGAGGTGCTGCAGCACAGGCAGTATGAGAAAAATAAAGAGCTCTTTGAACATTTAAGCATGGAGACATGTCCCAGGTGAGGAACAAAATACAAATATGAAACTGAAAATGAGCACAATATGTCCTCTTTAAACAAGGTTTCACATTTGGACCTGTGGTAGTAAAATAGGTGCACATGTTGCTATAAAGGAGGTCATTTGAATGACGTCTAACGATTCGACTTTCTGATACTATATTACTGTTCTCACACATCGACATACATATCAGCGGTTGTCTGTTTCTATGCCTCTATCTCTGGCTCATTATCCCTCTCTCTCTTTTGTTGGATAGAAACCGTGTGTCTTTCCTGTCAATACGGTACCTACCCACGCTCACCGCTATATATAGGACCTGCCTTCTTCCCACAATCCCCCTCACCAAACCTCTCCTCCAACTCTCCTATTCAGCTCCCAATCAAACACGCTCATTTCACTTCAAAACAAAAGCGAGAGGAAAGAGGGGTGAAACAGAAAGATAAGCGTAAAGTAGAAGAAATAGACCCTGAATCAGATTGAGACAACATAATGAGACGGTATAAAGTGGAGGGGAAGAGTAGCCGGTAAAACAAAAGAAAGGTCTCAATCTCTTCTATTTTAAGACTTTTTCTTGAATTTTTGATTTTGCACAATCATTCCACGATCACCTCAGCCCTTCCAGTTTGTGGCTGCCTGTAATGCTCCTGACATTTATTGGAGCTGTATTTGCATGAGAGTGCCAGTGGAATGACTACAGAGGAGGACAGGGGAGAGTTGGAGAAAGAGAGCAAAGAGAGGGGTTTAAGGCTAGATCGTAATTAAGGACTTAGGTTCAAGCACCGGTATTGGCAAGCGTCCCTCGTGCTGTGATGTTCCTGGAGCAAGATATTGGATCTCTTCTCGTGGCAGGACGCCGATCTCTGACCCCAAACTCACTGTTGAGGGAGCCGAGAGGAAGGACGATATCTCATAACTAGCAATTAAATATGATATCATTAAGGACAAGAAGTCGTTGAAACAAAAGACTCAAATTACGGTTTAGAGATGTAGAATTATGAATGAAGTTTGGATTCTGACTATTTAGACAAACAATCATGTCTCAAACAGTCCATAGACAAAACACTATTATTGAAAACACCTGTGGGTTGGTGTAGATTCAACTATTTGCGAAAAAAAAGGTTGTGCGTCCTCCTATCATGACCCCTATCAGTAGAAAGCCTTCGAGGCACATTTACTGGGTATATGAATATATTAAATGTAAAATGTGTTCTATTGTTTGTTCAATAAAGGCATTTGAAACAATTTAATTCTAATGGAACAGCCATGATAGGGTGATTTACCCAAAGGGGTTATATTGGACCAAGTTAAAAGTTGGTGAACTTTTAAACTTGATCAATTACAAGCTGTCTGAGAACAATCCCCCACAGGAGGTTCATTGGTTCAGTACAGAGCTTTGAGAGTGGTTTTTGAGTGACTAGCATTAGCATGCTAGCTTACAATTGGTAAATACATACATTTCTCTGGGCCAACTTTTGGTTTGATATACATATATTTAACTTAAGTGAAGAGAATCTCAACAATTACACCAAGACATACGGACATACATCATTATAAATGCACATTACAGCTGAATAAATCGAAATGAAAATATAAAAGCAAAACAAAATAATGAGCTTTTTGAACATTGATGCATGGAAACATGTCATAGGAGGAGAGGAGCTAAATACAAATATGACCCTGAAAATGAGCATAATATGTCCTCTTTAATGCAATACTATAACTGAAGCATCTTATAGATTACATCTGACAGAAACTGGCAGGATATTAAACAGCTGAAGATATATTTATTTATTTAAGGGAACCATGTTGAATATGTTTTTTTAGATTGAGATCGTACACAAATCCACAATGTATTCGGGTTGTGTGAATCTCACGCAGGGAACATGTTTCCACCACTGCTAAGGTTTGGTTTTCAGTTCGGATCATGTTTTTCTCACCAGAAGAATTACTGGTCAGATGTTCTTGAACTTTGTTGGAAGGGCATTTCATGGGCTACAGCAGGATCCTTACAGTTTTGGAATGAATTCGAATCACGAGGCGGATAGACTTTGCAAGATATGCCATTTGGCCTTCACGGATGAATAGGCTTTATGAGTGCCTTTCTATGAAGGGTATAAAGTGGAATGGTTTCTTTTTGTATCACGCACACGATTCAAAATGCAAGGATCATATGGCAAGAAGGGATTCAAAAACATAAGCACTGAATGCCACTAGCTGAACTTAAATAGCATTGGCCATGTTTAGTCCCTGTGATCTCTGTAAAATGTCATGTAGATTAACCCAACACAAAGACACATAAAACAATCACCAAAATAAAAGCAAGACGTTTGTATTCTTTATCACTTTGTAGCTTCGTGTTTGAACTGAAAGGATGAGGGCTTTTATTTATCGGCAACACTGAAATTAGCACGTTAGCCCCGGGTGATAAACATTGCATACTGAGTATTTTTCACACAAGTGCTCTTAAGTGCCATAAAGAATACGAGGTGATGCATGGGGTGTTTTAGCTAACATGCTGTGAATGTAAGTGCAGCATGTGCCCTCACATGTCCCCTGAAACATGTATGCCCTTTAATGTATGTGCAGCCAGTGTTGAAATGTGGATAATGTCTAAAATGCGCAATCTGAATGTTTGCAAGTCTGGATTTGCATGTCCTTTGCAGCTGTGGATATAAACAATAATAGACAATAAGTACATGCATGAATAAATCATTCCTCTGTGGCGTGTGACTCAGTTCAATATTAAATGTGTCAGGAACTATGAAACATGAAAGTAGACTGACTGACACGCACACACACAAAAGAAGACAGGGTCAAAAAGGTGCATAACTGCATACTTAGCCACATTCATATATTGGGACGTGCAGGGTCATTCTTAAGTAGTAAAAAGGAAGGCCTTGTATTTCTAATCTCAACAGGCAGTGAAGCCACTTCAGATGATCTCTCTTTCATCTCCATGTAACAACACTATCTCTATATATACGACCCTGCATTCAGTGGAATTTAAGTGTTACTAAATATACATCGTTGCATGTTCATTTTCAATCGAAAAAGTGCTGAAAGCACTGGTGATAAATTCCTGAAGTAATGGGAATCCCTACTGAGCATGGTTCCATTTGTTTAGCACACATACTTAAGTGTTTGTGTTCATTTTTTTTCACATTAATAATGCAGATATTCTATATATGATATGATAAAACTCTCATGGCACACCATTTATTGTATTCTCTATAAATTGTTTTAATATGGTAGTGTCATTGAGATTAAGTTACCAATTGCAAAAGAGACGTACTGTAAAATAATACAGTATAAATGAAAATGTACGGTACTAAAAATTACTTAACAAAAAAACAACAATTTGTAATTAGATTTTTCTATCGATAGTATGAGGATATGTATCTCAGGAAAGTGCATCATGTTATCAGCAGTAGCTCAGGATATCCTTATTGTCGAGCTTACACGTCAGCCAACTGCAAAAATGTTTTCCTCTCCAAAAAAGAGAACCACAATTATATTGTTTGCAAATCACAAAGGACCGAGACTTAAACCCTGTGGTACACCATCCGTAATTACGGGTGTAGAACAAGGGTCCATGAGAAAAAAAGGTTCAAACAAAAGGTTATGACCTTTTTTTGTTTGCCTTGCCTTTTCCGGCTTTCCTTCCTTTAGGCCAGTGAAGAGCTGACTTGAAGATACAGGGTTATCTAAATTGTCTGCTTACTATTGGGTGGAACACATGAACTGAATCTCAGAAATAACACTGTCTCATATGTGAATGTTAAAAGAACCCTGCATGTACTTGAGGCGACCTTGAGAGCCTTGAAAGGCGCCTATATAAAATAAATGAATTATTATTATTACTAGGGATAATGGGAGCTGAATAAACTCGCCTAGTTTTAAATGTCAGTTATATCTGTGAGGCCTGCCGCAGTGTTGTTACTGCAGCGACTTATTTGTATCGACCTTGTCCTCTGTTTTGTCGTGATTGAAAATAAGTAAGCACGGTCCAATAGAAATGTGTCTTAGAGAGTTTTAGTTTGAGTTTGCTGGACCTTGCTAGGGGCAACTCCAACTCCAACCTGGCAAATCAACATTGAACCCTACAAACTCATTAATGCAGTCATGCATGTATTAGCATTAGGCCCCAAGCTAAAGGACCTATAGTGACTACACCTTGCTTTTCTTTTAACATTACTTGCCACATAAACTGTAACAGCCACCTTAATAGGCTTCTTTCCCCAGCAAGAACTGGCTCCCATGTTTAATTGGTTATGTGTCCCCTTCACAGCGAGCTGTTTGGTTGATGCAGAGCGTAGTGCACGTGCTGGGGTGTACGGTTTAACCATGTCCTGGATGTAGGAAGGGCCAGATCCATTCGCAGCATGGTACGCAAGTACCATTGTCTTGAAGTGGATTCTAGCAGTTATCGGAAGCCAGTGAAGAGAGCGGAGGAGCGGCGTGGTGTGGGAGAATTTAGGAAGGTTGAAGACCAGGCGAGCAGCTGCATTCTGGATGAGCTGCAGAGGTCGGATGGCACATGCAGGTAGACCAGCCAGAAGGGAGTTGCAGTAGTCTAGGCTTGAGATGACGAGAGCCTGGACCAGAACCTGCGTTGCTTTCTGGGTCAGCTGGGGACGCATCCTCCTGATGTTGTAAAGCGTGTATCTGCAGCAGCGATGTTTGCAGTGAAGGACAGGCTGTTATCTAGGGTCACACCCAGATTCCTTGCAGTCTGAGTCGGGGAAACAACAGAGGTGCCGATGTTGATTGTTAGGTCAAGAGTGGGACAATCTTTTCCCGGAAGGAAAAGCAGTTCAGTCTTGTCAAGGTTGAGCTTGAGGTGGTGAGCAGACATCCACTGAGAGATGTCAGCTGGACAAGCAGAGATGCGTGCGACGACCTGGGTCTCTGAGCGGGGAAAGGACATAATTAATTGGGTGTCGTCAGCGTAGCAGTGGTATGAAAAACCATGCAGGCTAATGACCGATCCGAGCGAGTTTGTGTACAAGGAGAAGAGGAGGGGACCAAGAACATATGTATATATATATATATATATATATATATATATATATATATATATATAATAATGAAAGTAACAATTATAATATTCTTTATAATAATAATATTAATAATAACAATAATAATAATTATATTAATTATCATGTAACAGTGGCTCTTTCCTTTTTCTCCATCTTTTGCTATCAAGTTCAGATTTGTTATTTGCATGAAGGTCTAGGCAAGGCCAGGCAAGTGTATGTATATAGCAATTTCAACACAAGGCAATTCAAAGTGCTTTCGCATCCATTGCTTTAAAATTCAGTTTATGACATACTGTATTAAAGACAATGATAAAGAGTGAACTGAAATGAACTTATGCATATTAAGTGTCCCGTCTTCTGGTCCTCAGGTTCACAGTGACAACAACAACACAGAGCATCAGCAACAGAACGCTGTTTATGTTTATGTGGATAATTATGTAAATGATGCTGTATGATGTCCTTTTGTTGTTCTGTTTATGCGTTTATGTTTCATGTGGAACTACTTGAACAGGTCTCCCTTGGAAAAGAGATCAATGATCTCAATGGGATTTTATCTGTATAAATAAAGGTTTGAAATGAAATGAACGCTGAGCACCTCACTGCGAGAAGGGATCTCTGTGCTTCAGAAGAGTTTTGGTTGAAAACATGCACTGGCTAAGGGTCAAGAACTGCACACCAATATTCTCCTGTGTCTAGCAGTGAGATAGTAGGAATGACCAAGTTAAAATAAGTAAAACTGTGCATGTTCTTGATCAGGTAGGAATCTACACTAAAGGTTCTTCCTTTGGTTCGGTTCGACTTAAAGAACTAGAAGTGATGCGAACCCTTTTCCCTATCTTTACATCTGAGAGTTACATCTTCTCACCCCGAGAAGTGCTCTTCAGCAGGGGGGAGAAGCAAATACAAGCAGATATGATTTCAGAATAGTTAAGATTTTTCAAAAGTACCAACCTGAGTGATTCAACATTAAATATGTTAACACCGGCGAGTAGTTTTGGTCCATTACACCCACGGTAGTTATGTTGGCCTTGATCAATGTTGAATAAATCAGTCTTCCAAAATGGAGGCTTTTCAACACTGAAATCAGTGACAGGGCACTGCAACATAGCTGTGTCTGCCACTGAGCGATACACACCCTCTGTGTTCAGCAGGAACTGTGCAGGGCGACTGCTCAGTGCTCACACACTGCTGCTGGTTGATCACCAGACACGTGTGCAATCTGAAGACCATTGTTGAGATGTTGGATATAAGTAGATCCGATGAGTTTTTCACCACTTGGTATCTTCCTCTATCATTGTCCATAACTGATACTGTATTGTCCCCAAAAATTCTGGTCCATATTTCTTGCTCGTATCGATAATCCCATTTGAGCCACTGGAAATCCAGGTCGTCAGCTCCTCCTAAACAAGGCAGGTGCATTGTTTATCTAGGTATCGCATCTATATTTTTGATTTCAACTATTGAATTGTTATGTTTTTCTCATATGTTGCTTTGCCGTCAGTCCAGCACTCCTCTTGGTACAGGCCGGAGTCTGAATGGGTCATGTTGCGGATCATGTAAGAAGAAATGTTCGCCCTGCAGACAAGTCGTTGTTTCAAGTCTTCAGGTACTGAAGTGTTCTGGGGGCAAAGGTCAGAGGCTTTCCACAGGACGAGCTTCTCCTCACCAACAAATCTGGAGATCAGGCAGGGCCTGAAATCCTTTGGAAGGTTGAAGGTGCCTTTCTTTTTGGATGACGATCAGTTGTTCTGCGTACAAGTTGCTGATGAGGGCAAACAGCAGGACCGAGAGTTCTGCGAATGCGACCATTCTGCTCAAAGGTTACCTCAAGAGTGTGCCAACGTTTCACAAGATCTGTGTCAACGCTCAGCATCAGCGTTTCATTTTTCATGGTTGGAAAAACACGACTTATTTATCTCATCATTATTTGAAACTTTGAAGAGTTAGGTTTAGTGTTATCAAGTAATCTATGTTTTTTGGACTTACCTCAAAACCATGCTGTAAGTCAGGGGTGGGGAACCCTTTTACTCTCAAGGGCCATTTCAATTTTTTCAACATCCTCTGAGGGCCGTACAAATGATTGACCTCTGCTTAAAAAAACAAAAAACACAGCCCATTCATTGGGCCTTTCTTTCAGGCTGTGCAAAGAAAAAGCAACCTCTTAATCCAGATATCTTACCATGACTTGCACATGCACGGTAGGGCTGCACAATTTTGGGAAAAAAAATGTAATTGCGTTTTTTCTGACAAATATTGCGATGTCGATTCGATTTGTGATATCTCTTTTTAAGCGACCCAACGGAAGTTTATTGTAAAATGTGGCCATATCTCTGGCTAGGAAGGTCACATCAACATGCTCCCGTCTCCAGCACCCACGCACCCCGTGCTACGAGTGAAAGAACTAAACTTACATGAAACTTCCGTTGGGTTGCTTTAAAGTCAAGCTTCAGTTTAAGATTCACCCTGTAATAGATGTAAAACATGTGATGGAGCATTACTAACCTGACTCAGATTGTTTGTTTCACCAAACCATCTAGGGAAGCTCCATTGGAAGCCATTTGGAAAGTGCAGGCACTTTCAAAAATACTTGGCAGGTGATTTGATCAATCTGTCCATCACCTTCTATCATGGGCCACTTGTGATTGGTTAACAATGGCTGGTACATGTGGAACACAGCACTTCTGATTGGTGTGGATGACTGACACACAAGAAGAACAAAACAAATGTGTCACGGTTGAGTGAAGGAAGCAGGACCCAAATGCAGATAACTCTGATAAACCTTTATTTCAAGGATCATGAAACTAACATAGACAAAACAGAACACTCACCGGTGAACTCAGTCACCAACAAAAGACGAACCGACAAAGACAGACAGAAAAAAAAGAACTTAAATACACACAAGACTAATCATACAAACAAGACACAGGTGAGGAGGGAGGAGAAAACACGGGGACACCAGGTGAACACAATCGGGTAAATTAGACACACCAGGGAAACTAACGACAGGGAACCACAGACAGATTTAAACAAGACAAAACGCAGACAGAAAACCAAAAATAGATCTAGACAAGACACCATAGAGACAGATCGTGTCAAAATGTAAAAAAAAATGTAAACATTTTTTTTTAAAAATCGCAGGCTTTGCAATTTGATAATCGCATCATTTAAAATCACGATTTCGATTTCGATTAATCGTTCAGCCCTAGTGCACGGTTGTGGCATGACCACCAAAACAGAAAGAGAAGGACACAAGATGTGTGCAAATGTATTAAGTTTCCTATCCATGTGGACATGATTTAAGTGGGGGGAGGGGGGGGGACCAAACCTCCCCTAGGGGGGTCCGGGGGGATGCTCCCCCGGAAAGATATTTTTTTGTTAAATGTTGAAGTTAAATGCATCAATCTGGTGCACTTTGAGAGCAGCATTAGGAGATCTACTGTATGGATACATCTCTCAACATCCATATGAAACAGAACTGTAAGCAGATTTATTTTTCTTTATGAATATTTTACAAATCACTCCCCTTTTAAACTGTATTCTTGTTTATTAATAACAACTTTTTTTTACTGTCATATAGTATGTTATGCCTGTTTACTTTATTCTCTTTTTTTTATAACTATAATGATCATATAAAGATGTGCCTTTACCTCACTGGTTGTAGAAAAGGCTTCTTATATTTGTTAGCATAGCTAGCTCACCAGATGCTTATAATAACAAAGCTATTGACTGTATAATCAGTGTGACAGATGAACAGATCGCCACTGGGCTTTCAACTAAAGACACAGCCACGCGAAAACTGCGGCATGTGTACGGCTCCTTATGGGTACTGCCATTTTTTAAAGTGCCGGACCGACGTTCTGGTCACTCTGGTGCTCTCCGTCAGAACTGAAAACAGGCACTCGCTTGTTTAATCTTTTTACGGTCTAGATTTCTCTTATTGTTTTCTTATTTGCGTGTGTTTATAAATCACCTCGAGGGCCGTACCAAATGGTCTCGCCGGCCATATGCGGCCCGGGGGCCGGAGGTTCCCCACCCCTGCTGTAAGTGTTGAACATTTTGATATCTTGTGTTTTCTGCACAGGGAGAGATTGATTTAAAGGCTAGATTTGAGGTTGCCAAGATACAAGTTTCATCCTGTTACATCATTGCCACAGAGAACAGTTTGTTTCTGACTTTCTGGCAGGTGTCCTTTGCATTATTATTTTGCTGTTCTTAAAGCACTTTTTTAACAATTCAGTATTAATCAAGTGTTTTGTCATACACAGTGAGTATGTTACCACTAGACACAAATATAGCTCCGTCTCGCTGTACTGCCCTATCTCAGGGATCTGTGTTTGAGAATATGACGGCCTCTGTGGTTTAGGCTCCATTTCCTCTCTCATTTCCTCAAACAATGTCACACCGGCACAAACTTAACCAACATTTTAACAGTTTCTCAGTTTTTTTATCTTGATGGATTTGATGGATTATAATGACACCAAGCAGAGGATGAGCATTCATACAACTATTCAGCTCTTAAATAGTGGGATTAAAGATAATTATTTAAATGGAGCATGGTCGGTTTGTTAGAGTATCTATTTCATTTGAATTGGATGAAAATGTGAGTTTTCTGTAATAAACAAAACAGTCAAACCTGGTTATTAATGTATGAAAACTCCTTAAATACATGTGTGTCATCTTTATGTTATATTTACAATATACAGTATATTGTTCAAAAACATTTTTTGGTTTAGTTTATGGTCTGATGGAAAATATTGAAATCTATGAAATAAGAAATCTAGAATATATTTGCCTATTTGACTGTGTATCATATCTTGTTAACAGTGTGTACAGGTAACATATAACTGCATTTAAATGTCTTTATATCATCACTGAAAAATGTAATATTCGGCTGATTCTCTCCTGATCAGAGCTTATATAACATAATCACAACAAAACATTTGTACTTCTTGTACTTGGGGTTGGGGAATGAATACAAAATAAGATTAAGATACATACATCTCTTTTTGACAATATATTATTTTGGTTATACATTTTCCTAATTTATACCCCTTTGGTATTTTATTAATACAATTTATTTGGCAAACAACATTTCATGTTGTACAGTTTGCTTATCAGTGCTGTTGTCTTGAAGTGTGCATTCAAAAATACCCTGAATGTTCGATCCAACTGGCAATCTTGAATATTAAGAAGAACATACTTTACAGCTAGCTTTAAATGATGCTTTAGGCCAGGGTAGTTAGTGCTTTTCATCAGACTAATAGCTGAGGACCCAACTGTTGCGTGCGCATTTCCTGACATAAGATTTTACATCATTTCGATCAATAGATGAATTGAGAGGGAAAAAATACAAGCCAAAGGCTGTTTGCTTATCATTATCCAAAAATGTTGTTAGCCCTGTCGCTAGCGGGGAAAAAAAGTGTAACCATTTTGAAAAAACATACATTCTTGCACCACTGTTTGTATCAGCAAACACTATTATAAAACAAGTTTATATTGTTACAGAGGATATATTTAATGGGAAAATTGGATGGCGCCACAGCTTATAGGCTACATAAGCTCCATTTAGTCAAACTCCAACAAACAACATTTTCTATTGGTCAATGGTTTGTTCCAGCAGACTACAATGTTACTTGACCCTAAGACATATGACGTATTTACTCGTAAAGCATAGATTATATTGCATGAAATTCATTTTGGTGAAAAATAGCTGTATTTAAATGCTAATGTGACCAGGCCTGTCTTTGCTGGAGTAAATCACAGAAAAAACATGATGCCAATTATCATGAAACATTCTATTGTTTCTTGCGTTCCCATTTTGTAGCAGCAGTTACTTCCCATAGGATTCTAACTACCAATGCTGTATGCCAAAATCCTTCTGAAAAAGCAGTAGCTATTAGTAGCAAGCCTTTATTTATTGCCAAATGTTTTTCTGTCCAGCTGGCCTTCATCCGGTAATCAAGTATTTTAGGGGTTGAATTTCTGCATTTTTATCTTCTCTCACCAACACTGTCTTACTTGGATCCTGTTGTTGTTACCATCATGACATATTTGAAACCGTCATTGGAAAAGAATATGTTTTATTATCTTGTACTGTATGATTAGAGTTAAAAGATGTTAAAGTTTGCATGTAATTGTATGTAAATTAGAACTTTCTTTACGTTAAATTCAGTTCAAAGAATGGAAAGGAAAATAAGATCATGTGTATGCAGTTGGGAGAAAGTGAGGGGGACAGTGGTGAAATGTCACTCTGCAAAACCGCAGCAGAGAGATATTAACATTAAGACCAATGGCATTTTAATGGAGTGGACAGGGAGGGATAATTTGGGACGGACCATATTGTTGTTCATTACTGATCCTCCCTCTGTGAGATGCATACACACTCACACACGTACACTGACCGGCAGGTGTGTGTGTGTGTGGTGTGTGTGTGTGTGTGTGTGTGTGTGTGTGTGTGTGTGTGTGTGTGTGTGTGGTGTGTGTGTGTGTGTGTGTGTGTGTGTGTGTGTGTGTGTGTGTGTGTGTGTGTGTGGTGTGTGTGTGTGTGTGTGTGTGTGTGTGTGTGTGTGTGTGTGTGTGTGTGTGTGTGTGTGTGTGTGTGTGTGTGTGTGTGTGTGGGGGTCTAGGTGTGATGGATTGGTGTGAGTGCAGAGGTCTTAGTGTATTTGTCCAGACTCCATTAAACACCTGTTCACTGGCCTAATGCGTATGGCCCTGTGTCCTCAGGCTGCTGCAGTAGAACAGAAGCAGCAGACATTTTCTCCACAGAATAAAATCAAAGACAGAGTTAGGTTTTGATGTTAGTTATTATTTTTCAAATTGAACTGAACGAACTCCAATGAAAAACAGCTTATTTGTGCAATGAGACTACGGCATATCTGCAAGGAAACTACATTTTTCACGGATTGAATATTGTTAATCAAATAGACTGTAATCATTTTGCTTAATCATTACTATGCAATTCTGAAATATGCATTTTAAAGTAATTGCATCGCTTTTAATTCAGTCCAAGAAGCATCATTGCCGTGAGCATGTTGCTTCAGGCACTGGCTAGACGATGAAATATAAATCTACTCTTGTTATTCTTGTTATTCCGGGCACTATCCGGCTACTCCTTCTGCTTCGCAGTAAGACGGTAGTACTAACGCCGTTAGTACTTAAAAATCGACATCGCCCTTCTCTACGAGAAAGTAAGGTAGGTCCGATTTGTTCAAGCTAGCACACCTGTTACTAGCTCGCTCCCTCCCTACCAACACCACGGTAGCGAGGAAGTTTTTCTTTTCTCTTCCCCACGGAGGGGAAAAGGATTAAAGGAGCATACTGCCACACCAGTCAGTATTCTCCGGGAATAAAAGACCCACACCGTCCTTTTTTCTCCGGATTAAGGACAAGGTGGTAATACTTTTTTCCCGTCCCACCTGTCGAGAGCGGGCCCTCTCCACGCCACGACAAAGATTGACGCCCTTCTCCCTCACACCAGAGGAGTCAGGGACTCGGTGGCTCGACTCTGCGGCTGCGGGTTGAAGATCTCGGGCACAGACACACACCAGGTCTGTTCGTCCTGCCTCGGGCTGGAACACGCCCGAGGCGCGATCGACAACCCCGGCTCATGCAGACATTGTGTCCGCTTCACAGTTAAGAGCCTCCGCTGACGGCTAGCGAGACAAGCTAGCCTGTCGGAACAGGACCCCCCCCCATGTCCATGGACCCGCCAGCCGGCAGTCAAGACACGGGGGCGTCTGCCACAGAGAGCGAACCCCTCTCTGTGTCGGTCTGGGAATCATTATCAGCGATGGCCTCAGAACCGGAATCCCGCGCCCTGGCAGGCCGGGACCCGGTGACGACAAGACACACATGAACGGATTCCCGCGCTTTACCAAGCTGGGGCTCCCGGTTAGACCTCACCATGGTCTCACCCGCGGAGGATGTCCTCGAGTTGGATTATGAGGAGGACGATGAGGAGGACGCCCTGGCGTTCCTCCTGTCCGAGTCAGATAAACAAGAAGAGGACACCTTCATGTCATCGGCCCAGGCTGCAAAGCCTGGAGCGAGGGCATACCAGCTTCGCCCCGGTCTGAGCATGGACCTGCAGGCCGTGTGCAAACGCGCTGCGGTCAGACTCAATGTTCCGTGGCCTGAAATGGCCAAGGAGACCTCCAGGTCCCGCTACGAGGGGAAGCATTCCCCAAACAGCGGGCAAAGGTAGGCAACTCCTCCCGGTTTTTCCAGAAATGTTGGATGAAGTGTCGGTCTCGTGGAGAGACCGGCCCTTCAGCAACAAGTTCCCAATCCAGGGTGCCTCCTCCCTGGACTGCGATGGAATGGAGAGGCTCGGCCTGCTCCGCATACCGCCCATGGAACCGCTGGTGGCGGCCCACCTTCTCCCCTCACCGAGCAGGAACCCCACGCTGCCAGCAAAGGCGGACCGCTTTCAGTCCACAATGACTGAAAAGTCCTATAAAGCTGCAGCGATGTCCGCCAGGGCCCTGAACGTGTCCTCGCTGCTAACCGCCTACCAAGCGGAGCTCTGCGAGGACCTGTCGGGTAGCCCGGGAGCAGCCACTCTGGACGAGATGGCAGCAGTGACGGACATTTGCCTCCGTGTCCAGCGCTGCGCCGTCCAGGCCACGGGCAAAGTAATGGGGATCATGGTGGTGCAGGGAAGAGCGAGATGGCTCAACCTCACCAACCTCCCTGACCGAGAAATGGAAGATGTGCTGGATATGCCCATCGTTCCTGACGGAATTTTCGGCTCCACTCTTGCCTCCATGCAAAGGAGGTGTGAGACGAAGAAGAAGGAGGAAGAGGCACTCCACCTCTGCCTCCCTCGAAGAGTCCAGCTGCTGCCCTCGCAGCAGCAGTCCTTCACCCAAGCGAACTCTGCTCAGTTTAAAGCACCGGACAAGCAGAGGTCGCAGCCCACCCAGAGTCCCCAGCCCAGGCTGGAAACAAGGGCAAGCTGGCCCAGAAATTCTCCGGTTCCGGCTGCAGCTCAGGCTCAGCCAACCCAGAATTTCGGCCAGCAGTCGAGGAAGAAGAAGCGAGCGGTGTGACAGCCCCTCCTTCTCCCCTCCGTGAATGTGTTCCCGCCGCCTCGAGAGATGCCTAAACACCATCCTCAAGTCCGCACAAACACATGTCACATGTTGATTGATTCCTCTGTCATAAAACATTTGCCGCTGACGCATCCAGGCTTCAGGCCGAGGGCGCAGCTCAAAAAAATGAAAAGAAAATCAATAAAACCAATAAACAGCCTGCCAATTCTTCCCCTTTTGAGAGCAGCTACGACATCTCTCAAAAGGAGGATTATTGACGTGTTTGTGAAGGCACCACCGCCACGCGCACACGCAGTGCCGGCTGGGGCTGTAAAGGCACCACCGTCACGTGCATGCGCAGTGCCGGCTGGAGCCGTAAGCGTGACATCTCAGCTGGCTCTAAGGAGCATACAGCAGGAGATACTCACGACATCTGCCTGGGCTTCTCAAAACAGTTATACTTTATCTGTTTTCACAAGCCCAGAGAGAGTCAACCCATATTCTGGAGAGAGATGTTCTCTCTCTCTCCTAGAAAGAAGGGTTTTATCTGTAATGCCCGCCGAGCAGTGGCGGCGCCAGAGATTTTCTTTAGGGGGTGCTGTGGGGTAGCTTGACGTTTCATAGAGGGTGCTCAAACATTAAGGGTTTCCCATTAATGCACCAGCGCTACAGTTACATTTTCTACTGCAACACTCCGCACACACACACACACACACACACCTGTGACTGTTACAATGAAGGCTCGGTAATCAGCTCACGGCATATAGGTGTAAGCAGGGGTAAAGTGCTATTTTTACAAGTGGGGAGTGGACCTTACCTCCTCTAGGAGGGTCCTCACCTACTCTAGTGGGGAAGATTTTTTTTTAAATATTGAAGTTAAAAGCATCAATCTGGTGCACTTTGAGAGCCAACATGAAGAGATCTATAGATATACAGTATCTCTCAACATACATATGAAACAGAACTGTAAACAGATTTTCTATTTCTTTATAGATATTTTACAAATCACTCCCCTTTTAAAACAAACCGTTTGAGACCCACTGAGATAACTAGACTATAGTTAACTATCTAAACACTGAGAGTCCTTTACTTCACCTGAGGTTATCTGAGACTCTCAGTCTGACAGGAGAGAGTTCTCCCTCCACCTTGTTGTTGAAAAATATCCTTATATCCGTTAGCTTGGCTAGCTAGCACCAGATGCTAACCACAACAATCTCCGGTAGATTGTCGCGAGCTCTCTCTCTCGCTCGCTTGCGCACGCACACAAAATGGCTCATGCCGCACACACATAGCTGAGCTTGAATGAAACACAGAGACCCAGAAGTAAGCTACTTGTACTCACGAGGCCTATTATGTGCAGAATCCCTCTCACCTTTAGGTGGTTTTGATTGAGTGTCCACACGTGGACGTTTAAGGACTAAAAAACGATCAATTTTTCACTTTGCTGTTAGCAAATCATTTGGGGCTCCAGCTAACAGGAAGTCACTCAAGTGTCACAAAGTAATTTAGCCTATGGGTAGGTCAAACATCGAATGGGTGCTGGCCATTGGCCTAATCATATCACCTGTGTTGGCTTTATGTTTTTGGTCAAACATTTATTTGTTTCACATTTGCATTGATGTAATCAATAATTGTTCTGATTTAATTTAATAAAAATAATAATAATTTTCGAAAAAGAAAAAAAACACATTTATTGGGGGTGCTTAGGGGGTGCTTTGGCAATCCTGGGGGGACATATTGTCTCAGGCGGGGGGGAACGATCCTTCACCCACGCCCAGAGGGCGGGGCACTATGGGCCTGACCCGTGAGTGGTACAATCTGAATACAGTGGGACTCCCTCAGAAGGTGATAAACACTATTCAGAGTGCAAGAGCTTCCTCCACCAGGTCTCTCTATGACTGTAAGTGGAGGGTGTTTGAGGAGTGGTGCCTTCAAGAAGGACACATCTCTTTCCAATGTCCTGTTGGGGCGATGTTATCATTTCTAAAGGACTTGATCGATAAACACAGAGCTTTCTCCACAATCAAGGTGTACCTGGCTGCTATTGCTGCATGCCATGTGGGCTTTGAGGGTAAGACGGCTAGCCAACATCTTTTGGTTTGCCGTTTTATGAAGGGAGCGCGCAGGCTCCTTCCTGTCTCTAGGTCGCTGGTGCCCTTATGGGACCTGGCGGTGGTTTTAAATGTGCTCAAAATGACCCCATTTGAACCCCTGGAAGGAGCTGACATGAAACATCTGTCACTCAAGACAGTGCTGTTAATGGCCCTGGCATCCGCCAAGCAGTTCAGCGATATTCATGCGCTGTCTGTACATCCTTCATGTACTCAGTTCGCCCCAGGGCAAACGAGAGTGTTGTTGAAGCCCAACCCTGCCTTTACACCAAAGGTGGTTGGTTCGTGTACCCCAATTGACATTGAGGCATTTCCTCCGCCGCTGGTTTCCTCCGGGGAGCAGCAGCAGGATCTGTTGTGTCCAGTCCGGGCTTTACACACATATATGGACAGATCAAAAGAGCTTCGTCTTAATGACCAACTCTTCGTGTCCTGGGCTAACCCTCACAAGGGCAAGCCTTGTCTGTATCATCTTTTGCTTCATTTGTATTTTCTTTGGTTTTACACGCTCGAAAAAAATAAATAAAACTAAACTAAACTAAACTGTTACTAAGCAACGGCTCTCCCACTGGATTGTGGAGGCAATTGCTTTGGCCTATACGAGTCAGAATTTGCAAGCACCTTCGGGTCTGCGGGCTCACTCGACTCGGGGCCTGGCTACATCCTGGGCTTTGTTCAAGGGTGTTTCCATCCAAGACATCTGTGCAGCGGTGAGCTGGTCCTCGCCGCTCACTTTTGTCCGCTTTTACAGGCTAGACGTCTCCGCTCCAAGCGTGGCCCGAGCAGTGCTGGGCACCTTGTTGTGTCGGGACTCTACCTGTTAAATTCTGGTTGATCGGTGATTTTCGAGATAAGATCATCTGGCAATACGGGAGCTACAATATCCTATAGTGAGACATCGAACGGAGTGTTATGAATGAGAACTATAGGTTCTCCAGACCAGACGGCCCTCCTTGCTATGGTGAAGCGAGAAGAGGTGCTTATTTTGAATGACGCATGCGTTGTGGCGCAAGCTACTTATAGGGGGTGATTTCCCCTGACGATGACGTGAAGATCACCAGCCAATCAGGATTAGCGTAATGAGATTGATGCTTCTGTTTGCTCCGCGATGAGGCGCATCCCATAGTGAGACATCTCACTTCATGTTACTCTTAGTGCTGGGGTTACGTAAGTAACCTATCGTTTTTATGGCAACCACTCTTGGCAATCATTGCAACAGTCTTATAGTTTGCAAAGCAGCTTTAAATCTGAAGTAGGGACCAGTGGACATAAGTATAAGTCAAATTACCATATTATAAATGCTAATCATCTACCAGACATGTGTTCTTACGAGCATTTATGCAAGCAGAACCTTGACATTCTATTGTTTAGCGGCAGTTTAGCCATCTTTACTTGTCTATTTTGACATGTTATCATGACCCTGTAAATTTGGCGTGTTATTATGACCCTGTAAATTTGGCGTGTTATTATGACCCTATAAATTTGGCGTGTTATTATGACCTTGTAATTTCGACGTGTTATGACCCTCATGGCTGCGTTTTCCTTTTACCCAGCTTTAATGTTGGTTGGTTTGAGCATTTCACAGAAGAGTAAACCACAATTATAATAGAAGAACAAATTAAATCATGAGTATAGTACAATGAGTGAGGAAAATGTTTTACAAATGAGGCAATCAATTATTCTTAATCAAAGGCCTGTCGAAGATAGTACAAACTTCCTCCAACAATACTGTTAGAATGACACCACTGCCAAGACTAACTTGTATAAGCTGCCTATTAACCATTCTAATTATGTTAAGCACTTTGCATGTGGCCTCTACTTCAACATGATGGTCACTTTTAATGACCTCTGTGTACCCGCTTAGCATGAACATTAGCGCTGGCACTAGCTGTCCATGCTAACGACAGGTACAACATTGATTAATGCAAGTGTGTTGGGGCGCAGCAGTGCATATTAACCTGATATTTGCTGTCAATCACAGGTAATTGTATAGACATGACTTTAATAAGCCCGATGGGTGTCAGCTGAGTTAGTTAGTGTATGGATAATATCCTCTACATCCTGGTCCCATGTCATGGCTGTCAGTGCATCGAATTAGCATGACTGAAGCACTTACCATTAACATCAGTATGGGTGATGGCTCAGTGCTCTAACTGCAGTGCTTTACATGTATGGCAGTGGTAATGATCGCTCAGCATCCATTATCTCCCGCTCACTCTTCTCTCCTCCTTTTATCCTCCATCTCACCGTATTTAGTTTACTTATGCACCTGTCTCCGCCCTTCCTCCGTCCATTTTAATTGCGTCCTATGATTGATCCTGTGAGGTTCTGCCATTATATTGTGATTACAGAAACTACAGTTGTCAGTCACACAAACAATTACGTAAACAGACACAGAGAGAAGAGGACTCCTAATGAAGTGTCAGCAGTTTTGCGAAACAAGCAACAATGGCACCCACAAAACGAAATAGCACACACACACACACACACACACATTCTCCTTTTTTTGGCGAATAAAATGTCACTTGTGCTGACACTGCGCTATCAACAACAGTGGTGTGTGTGTACTATGTGTGATTCAACAGTAGTGGGCAGAATGAATTATGTTGGCCATTGTGAACATGCTTTAGAATGGCTTATATTTTAATCAAAGTGTTAATGTCCAAGCTGTTAGTGAGAACATTAAAGTATTTATTTCATTATTGTTAAAACAAGTCTGTAAAATTGAGTGAAAGCCCATTTCTCATACAGCCTGGTTTTCTGGAAACAAACAACCATTGTTCCCAAAGGCCCATTGAATTGAACACACTGTTCCTGCAGCAAACAGAAGCACATGGCTAATTATGATGTAGAAGGACATAATTGGACCTCCCCAGCAACAATGTGATTCAACCTAGAAGTAAAACATGTATTGATGACATTTCACACATAAGCCATGTGATTCTTTGGAGATTGTGTACTTTCTGAGAAATAGGGTTTAGGAGAAATGACTTTTAGTTTTTCTGTTTTTTTCTGAATATTTCGCAATCGTAACAATGGCATGGCGCCACTTTTTTCGGATGTTGACTATTATTAACATAATAATAGCATGTTGAGTGACTCAGATAATTGCAAAGCCAAAACACATAGGACATAAGAGATTCCGTACACACAACAATCTTACCTTTACCAGTCAAACCATACCGGATGAGACAAAAAGGACTTGAAATGTATAACTCAAATTCATATGTTTGTGACTACTTGTATCACTGTGGAGTGTTTTTCATGAGTGAGTCTCGCCAATGATTTCACTCTATTCAACAAGTCTACCAGAAGCACGACAATGCGCCAACACAGGCAGTTGGGAAAACTCAAAGCTAGTCAACATGGATGCCAACAATACACAGTTAGAAATAGTTTGGAAATCAGCAAGACAACTACATTTAGTCAGTTTCCAAATCTGAAAGAATTTCAAGTGTAAACTTCTCTTTGTGATTAACTGTTGCTCAAGTGTATTTTCAATAGAAGAATGCTTACTGTGGAGATACAATACTGTTCGTATTGGGACTGCATAGGAAATTACAATACATATCAGGCAATAAAATATACATTTAACTAGAAATACCATTTGGAGAGAATACAGTTTATTCAAGGCCATGCCATATCTTGCAATTTAAGAGTCTGTAAAAGAACTTGATTTATCCCATGGGTAACATCTTTATGGTAATCCATCCAATAGAAGTTGATATAATTTAGTTTGGATCAAAGTAGGAAAACACATATAACTAGAAGAGGCATACAGCCAAGGTTGTTCCCACAAGTGGAAAATATATTTTAGATATGCGTTATGATCTACTGCAAAACTAATTGCTTCTTCCTTGGCTATTTCTAAATCATCCCACTAAGGGGCATAACAATCTGGCCAGTCGTTTTCAAACTAATCCTGTTGATAAATAGACAATAAAAGCATCTCTTGAATTAGATTCAGACTTTCTGAATTGGACACACGTGTGCTGGAGAATTGTCTAATTTAAAGAATATTCCTAGAGATACTGGGCTTGGGAAACAATATTGACATAATAGTCTATGTCTTGTCAACCTGGTAACATAACACATTGTTTGAATACAACATTGTACGCAGGCCCAGTCAAACATTTCCTATACAAAATAAAACATTTAGAAATAAATTCCAAGATATTTCTGAACATGAATGACACTCATTAACATGTGTATTTTGAAAAGTTCATCCTACAATGATTTGATTACTTGCTCAGATATTTGTTGACATATGTTTTACTCTCTTATTTGTGCTTCATGTTTCGCAGAGAATCAGCAACCTAATACACTAACACATCCATGAAACCCAACATGTGAAAATGAGCTGATTATCTGTGCTGGTTCAAGCTGACTGTCCCTGTGTGAAAAGTTACAGTCAAATTATAATGCCCTCACCAAACAAATACACTGCCACTGTCTGGTCCGCCTTTGAGTGTTTCCTGTGGAGTCTCAGTGTGAGTGTGTGCCACATCAAAGTCATCATTAGCAGGGAATATTGAGTCACACAGGTATATGCAGTACAGAGACATGTAAAAATTGCAAAAAACCCCAGTGCTGTCATCATTAGCTAGGTAAACACACACACACACATACACACACACATAGCAGTGTCTTTGAGATGTTTGTCTATGTTTGGCTTGTTGCTTTGGCAGATGCTCTAAATATACAGCTGATGAAAAGCTGAGAGGTGGTAAGCTTTGGTGTTCTTTCACTTCCTGATTTTCTGTCCGGCTGTACATTTCCTTTTCTCTGTTAGTTTGTGTTTCGTCGTCAGTCCATCATTTAGTTTTTATTCTTCATTGCCATGGCTGTATTTTCCATCCCTCCTTTTTTCTTGGAATTATAAGGTAATAAATAAAAGTCATCATTTCGAAAGAGTGCATTTTGATGTTCAAGCTTATGTTTAAGCTATACAAGAATGTCTGATTCACTTTACTTGAAAAAACAATACATGGAAATGATATCTGGCAAACAAGGTTATTTCCCAGCAAATGAAATGTTATGTAACTACAGATGGGTAGAGTAAATACAAAGTAAATTAACTGTTGAGGGAAATAAAGTATGTCTTTGATTGTTAAAACAAATAGGATGTATGTTATACAGCTGACCCATGGCCTGTATTCATCTGAGAGAGAACAAGCTAAAAAAACACTGCCCGTTGTAGAATCAATCAATCAATCAATCAATCAATCAATCAATCAATCAATGTTTATTTATATAGCCCAATATCACAAATGTTACATTTGTCTCAGTGGTCTTCACAGTGTGTACAGAATATCAGTATGACAATACGACACCCTCTGTCCTTAGACCCTCACATCGTACAAGGAAAAACTTCCAGAGAAAACCCACAGTTTAAAGGGGAACATGGGAGAAACCTCAGGGAGAGCAACAGAGGAGGGATCCCTCTCCCAGGACGGACAGACGTGCAATAGATGCCGTGGAATTGATTCCATGGAAGAGAAGCTGTTTGGTTTAGCTTCCCGCACAACATGACAGAAGAGCCAATTTTTAGCCATCAAGTCAAACTTGATTACATATCTGTTGGAACATGAAGTGTTACATTCCAACTTTTATATCAACAGAATTCCCAGATCTAAACATGTTCATTAATTACTGTGTTATGCAATAGTGTAAAAGTGAGATGCTAATGCGAAATTGCTTTTTTCTGCTTTTCATGTCTGTCTCTTTCCCTCTGTTTGTCTCTTTCTTTCTATTCTTACATCACTTTTCTATTGTTGAGTCATTCTTGCGTATTTCTCTCCCAGACTGACTTCCATTTTATCTTCCCTTGGTCATCCCTCTCTCTTTATATGCTTAAACTTTACATGCAGGTAAAACGTCGATACTTAGACAAAGGTACACTCACACAGATATCACTAATATGCACACACAGACACACAAACTTGTAGGCCTCAACTATTATACACACACATATCTGCGCAGTACTTTTGGCCAGAACCCTGAGAGGATATAAGGATGCACATAATTAGTATATTTGAAAATGCCAGGATTCATGAAGCAAGGCAAGGCAAGGCAAGGCAAGGCAAGGCAAAGCAAGGCAAGTTTATTTATATAGCACCTTTCAGCACCAGGCAATTCAAGGTGCTTTACAAAAATGAAAGATATTCAGACAAAGGCATTTAAAAACAGTCAAAGATAATAAAAGAAACATTAAAAGAAAAACAAAAAATGAAAGACATTAAGAAAACGGCATTTAAAATCAGTCATTAAAAAGAAAAGCTAATAAAATAAACATTAAAAGATAAAAGTTACAGTGCAGTCTAAGATATGAATAGTTCAATTATTTTGGTTCTTGATTTTTTATTTATTCACAGAACCTCCCTTTGGAAATCCGAACAGTTCCGTCCCGATTGTTCATTTAGACTGATTGTTTTCACCATGTTATGCTCGCATGACATCCACAATCGGACCCTCAGGAGGGTGTACTAGCCCCCTACTCTGCCTTTGCGTTCCATAACAAAGTCTTTAAGTGTTACCTGAACACCCCGTGTTACCAAAACACTATGTTTCACCCGTCGGTGCTGTGATACTTGTTCCTCAGTACAACTCACCCAAAAACTGATAGTAAACCCTGGCTACGATGGATATCCCACATATCCTAATTTCGAGCAGTCCCTCTCATAAATGTCATGGAGAAATTAATTACGTTTACATTTAAAACATAAAAAGAAAAAATACATGGATAAAAGTTCAATTAAAGAATAGTTCAATTAAAAGCGGCGACAAAAAGAAAAGTCTTCAGCAGGTGAACAGAGCGTGGGATTGGCCGGTTGGGGAGATCAGGTGGCCACCAAGGGGCAGAAGAAAAAGACAGCCAGTCGACTTGAATGAACAGATGATCCGACTTTCCCTAGGTTCCACTTTTCACCTTTTCAGCTTTCATGCTGCACATTTCGTCGGTCACCAAGCTGAAGTAATTCATTCGGCCTCCTCATGGCTTTTGAATGCATAAACTGATGGGATCAACAGCTTGGAAATTCAAAAGTTCTAATTCCTGAGCCATGGCTGTGATGTTTTTAAAGTACACTTCACTTTACTTTTCAGTTTGTGAGGTGTTGCTTTTTTTTCTGGTTTTAGAGGCGGTTGCTACAGCTAGGCTGCTGACAAGTTCTGTTGAGTTATTTATTTGTAAAGGAATGCTGCCAGCCTTTTTATAGCTTGTTTGAAGCATCTTCAGTATTTTAAAGTTTCAAGAAGCAGATGCAAACTAGCTAACCTTTGCTAATTCCCTGTGCTGCTCCGATACAAAATGGCAAACTACTTCGCTAAGGCTTTGTATAATTGTTTAAATAGCCTAGTTTTGAACATGCCCTAAAAAAGTATGTTTATGTGCCACTTTAGACTGCTCAACATGTTGTTGTAGGCTCAGTTTAAAATGCAGCCACATTTTATAATGTAGTAAGGGCTCCCATCTCTTTAAACTAAAGACCCCTAATCTAAAACTAGCTGGATAATTATCAAGCTAGCTGCTAACATTCTAGCTCAACACATACATAGTTATCCAGATGACTAGCTAGCTAAGAGGACATCGCTAATAATCTAGCTAACTGGCCAAGTATCAAGCTTATTATAGTAGCTGATCAGCTGGTTGAATATATTGCCAACCATTTTGCTAACATTATCAAACTATCTTGCTGGTTTATTATGAAGCTATTTTACAAGCAAATTAGCTTATTAATAACTAATTAAAGAATAATACATTAAAGGCAAAGAGACATTAGTTTTTCCTCCCCATAAATTAAAAGTGAATGTTGGAAATCTCTAGCTTCTGACTTTATATGTAATATTATTAAACTAATTCATAAGGTGGTCCAGGGAGAGAAAATCCACCAAACTGCCTTTGATCTTTGCCTCACCATCTCTTTATTTCCATATCTTTCCCTCTTCTTTTCAGTAACTGTTTTGAAAATGTGCAATGAGGAGACAAAATAGACATGACATTCAATAACGAATTCAATACTTCCTAAAAAAAAAGATATGAGATGAAAAGTTACTCATCACGTCTCATATCCTGCTTTGACAATATTTCTCTAATATGTCTTTCTCTGGTTCCCTTACTTTTGAGTTGGTTTTTTGAAATAAATCACACATGACAGAAACCCTTTTAATACTTAAATACCTAAATATTCTCTTGGCACTCGATGACAGCGAGGAAGAAATGTTGGGAGCCAATTTTCATTTACCATCTGTCGTTTCTAACTGTATGTGAAGATTATTCTCGCATGGAAAGAAAAAAACAACGATAGCTGTTCATTAAATGACAGAAGTTTGCATTTCTACAGTACCAAGGGAAGATGTATACACAAATCAAATTAGCTTTTAACAAAGACAATGGTCCTTCCATGTTTATGCTCTACTAAAAAACAAAGAAACATTATTCATCCTATCCATGTGTTAGATTACCATTTTTTGCAGATAAAGACATTTTTGTTTTGTTTTGCTGGGCGGCAAAAAGGTTATACAAATGACAAGGACACTGTGTAATGTTTTGAACTATCACAAAGCAATTTAGAGTTTGGTGATTCAGAGTGTCGCAGTTTCATGGGGACAGTTGAAGGACATATGCTTCTACCTTAATATCCTATTATCACACACTATTATGCTATTATATTCATTATTATCACAGCGAGGGGTTGCCACCTCTGTGATACAAGTCTGGTTACATTTTAACAATCAAGCCTTTGTGGTATAGACACAGTGACAATGCATACACATGACATTCTTCTTAAATGAAAACTAAAACAGCCTCTTGGTCTGCAAAGTGAAACAAGTATCAAAGTACCTTGAACCTGCATTCTCTCTTTATCCAGCAGGGGGCCATCCTACGGGTTATTAACATTGTATAGTTGTCTATGAGAAAATGACCCTACTTTTCACTTGATCTATTACCTCAGTGAATATTTTCTTAACTGGTGTATGTTGTCAAGTGATATTTTAAGTTTATTCTAATACAGAATGATGTTTAACATTTAACCTACTGGCTAATTCTGAGTAAAATAGACCATGAAAAAGGTATGCGTTAGGGTACCATGGTGTTGTCTGTCCTCGTTGCTTTCCAATATTGGTGTTCTACGTGTTTATTTTGTACACACACTTCAACACCTTCGCAGTGTGTTTTCAGTTCAATACATGTAATTGACATTTTGGTCCCCAGAATATGTTCTGGCTATCCTTTGATTTTACTTTACTCCAACCTCCTCCCCTGGTTGCAAAAAAACAAAGATGGCAGTGGGCAAAATGGAAAACTTCCAAAAAGGAAAAGTCAGAAAACCAAATAGTGATGTCACAGTGATTACCTCCTGTTAATAAACAGTCTATGCAACAACCTCAATTTGCATTGCAATGTATTTACATCCTGCTTGATTAGATCTGAACACAACACTTGGCCAAAAGGAAACAAAACTCCAACTCCTGTTAATGCTACAGATGATAGCATTGCTGAATGTGATGAGAAAAACCAAAGGCTTTGACAGGGTACTTCCAGACTGCTGCCAACAATTTACAAGAATGTTTTATTGATTGAACTATAATTTGTAAAGGCTGCCACTTACATAATGATTTATTGTACACCTAACTTCTAGGCAAACAATGTCATTCTTAAATTCAACCTCCTCTCTAAAAAGAATACAAAATGAACACTGCCAACATATGCCTCATTGTCTGAATCAAAGGCGCTCTGTTTAATTTAGGGCTGAGCATCTGTTTCAATGGATCTGCAGTATGTCAGAACAGAGCCGTGTTAGCACTGCGAGGCTCCACAGGGATGTCTGTTATCTTGCAGTTGTATTTCCTCTGTAGCTTAATGAACTTAGTTCCAGCACAGTCTTTTTAAATATGTTGATGACATGGCTTCAGAAGTCCTTTCATAAAAGGATAATAAATGTGATTGAACATGGTTATATGAAACTGGAAGTGGTCCTACAGGACATGTACAAAAGTGATTAAACATGAATAGTTAATCCCCAGAGAAGACCAAATAGCGTGTTATCTGCAATGCCGGACTAGCAATTACACCTGCCGTTTAAAAGAATCAATTACTAGGGTTGAAGGTCTGATTTCAAATGTTACTATTACCCAGGAACATGTAACTCTCTTTCCTGAATGGCCTGAATGTATGCCCAGAAATGACATAATCTAGAGCTGTTGCTAAAGACATGTGTTTAGTCTAACGTTATTATTCATAACGGTATACATAATCATGTGTGGTAGTTGCATTTTTCTATGAAAATAAATGAAAAAAACCTGCATGTGAAACCTCAAATTAGCATACAAATTGAGTTACAAGGTCAGAACAAAGCTATGACTGTTGCATGGCATGTTAATTAGTTTGAACTTTTCTTCAGTACACGTAACATTCTTTATCATTAAAATACACACAGAAGCGCAAGGCAAAAAAGGCCAACGTCATGCAGTTATATTGAGATTTCTAGGTAGTACATTGCCTTCTCTAGGAGATAATGCTTGTTTATTTCCCAACTCACAGTAACCTAACTCAAGGCAGTACATGTTGCGCCTCTATCATATGCTCGATATGTAAATTAAAGATAGTTACAGCCTTGCTCCTGATATCCATCTGAATGTCTTACAATGTGACTGTGACTATACAGACAAATTCCTACTTACATAAATGCTATTTAGGCTTACAAATGCTCAAACTGGTCTCTATTACCCCAAGCAAGTCTTTTCTGTCACTTCCTATCCTTTAAACAAACAGCGTAATCACACTGACATTGTGTTGTACCTTACTAAAAGTAATACCCATTATGTTGTCCTTCTTGTCCGAGCGTATAAATCACCTTCCGGCAAATGGAAAGCAGTGTGCTGCTGCGGTTCACTGACATGACAATGCCAACCGTTCTGGCATGCTGTTTTCTCTTTAGCACTATTTCATTACACAGCCACAATAAAGGCTCCCCTGAGTTCAGCGGTACATGAGCCTTGATGCCACATGAGGTCAAACCACAGTGTTTATACCCCTGAAGAGTAGCTGATACACTTATGTGTGTCTGTCCGAGTGAACTCACTGACCTTGGGTGTCTGGTACTGTAATAAAGCCAAATGAAAAGATGCCCAGAGAGACAGAGGGAGTCAATGAGAGGGAAGGAGGGCAGGGGAAGAGGGAGGAAGGAAGAGATGAAGGAGCTAGGGCAGGGATAAAGGGACGAGACGGAAGAGTGCCCAACGCCTTGCCAGTATTCTATTTTCTCTTCTCTCCATGGTGAAGGTCAGCGGTGGGGCAGACTGCTGTCCTAACCCAAGTTAGAGTCTCTCACCCTGGGACAGCATCCCACGTTGACCTCCTTTGTAACAAACTGGCAGAGAGAAAGATCCATCCAACTGTCAGGAACACTTGGAGTGAACTTTGTACTGACAATCCAATACATCCACGAAATACTACACATCAATGGTAAAGATGTACCGCAGTTGTTTCTGACAGGCTGTGGTGTTATTTGTGTCAGTAGATCTCCATCTGCATTCATCATCTTTCCAACTAAATTAGATTTTGCAGTATATGCAGTATTTGTTTTTCAAAATATACCTTTTCCCACCCAGGAACGGCAAATTCATTTCATTAGAATTTACATAAATGCATTTGGATGAAAGCCCCAGCACACTGCATAGTGCCGTATCCTACTCCTGCTGAGAAATACAGCGCAGATTGAGTCAGTATACTTATGTAAACTAGCACAGGGGCACGGCTGCAGGGAATGTACTTAGCTGGGAAGAACATTCGATAAGACAGAACGGCAACAAAAGGCAACATCTAAAACAACTCAAACGTTTTTTATTAGGCATCCACTTTTATCTCTCTATATTCTTCTCTTGACATTCATTAATCTTGACAGCTATGTTACTTTTGCGCCGTTTGTCTGTCTAACTATACTCTGACTCAGTATTGGATTGAGGCATATTTAGTAGAAGGTGTATACGGTGCATTGATGCATTGCAGCTGCTTCTTAGTAGTTATCCAATGGACAGCTAAGAATCGTACTTAATAAATTCCAAATAAATGTGCAGATTTTATGTTCAGCTACTGCTGGAAGAAACTGGCCATATATATGTAGAGACAAATAAATTGGTTGTGGATCTTTGCATGGTGGATTTGTGTGTAGTTTATATGCCACAACTACCATGGTTGGATTAACCTGGTTTTAACCCAAGGTAAGTCTTTGCCGCTACTGTATGCCCCATCAAAGTAAATGTGGCAGCTTCATGCCGTAAACAAACTACATAACCTTGACTCAGTTGTCTGTGTGTCAGAGCTAGGGTTAGGGTTAACACAAAACAAGGAATAATCACCTGCTGACTACATTAAAACATATGTGATAAAGGTTCATTCTAGGATCGAAGAATCAGCCAATATATATATATATTCAGTGGTGGACATTTCCAAGCAAACTTGGAAGTGATCCAACAACCAAAAAGCAACTGACACGGTGAACCCAGGCTATTGGGGTCCTTGAGGTCTTGGGCAGGGATCTATACTGTATCTGCATAATAGCTTCCCTCACATTTAACCTGCATATATTGCACCATTTGGCATTTTTTTATACTTGACGTCTTCCTTCTTTCTTACGTCTCATGATGTGAATGGGGCTCTGGGCTCAGACACATGCCTCTGAGTGCACAGCGGTATGGATTAGATTCTGATGGACAACTCCCAGCTGCTACTATTGTGCTTCTGAGACGAGGTGTCACTCTGACTTCTTTCCTACCTTCCCTTTGTTCCAACTGACCCCGTCCACATTCCCATAGCAGTTGGCCAATCTTTTCCTTAAAATAGCAACGTTCAATTCTGCTGTTGTCGATGTTGAGCCTCGTATAGTAATAGTTGTGCTCAAGTAATGGGAAGAGAGGATAGCCATCTAACTGTAATGGACTGAGATGTCCGTTAAATGTGTTCACTCGCCGGCTGCCCACTCTGCACGCGAGATAAGCATTAGAAAGAGTGTGACAATTAAATTAGAGGCTCTCATTAATGCGTTTGGAAAACAAGTGCAAGGTACACCATTCCAGACCAGATAACGGTAGACATTAGGCCAATGTGTTGTTCCATTTATCAATGCAGATGTCCATACCTTCCTTCTTCATCATCCATTAATTCATGCATTCGCAAACACTCATCAATCTATCATCCGTCATCATTGTCCCTCCACCTAGAATAAAGTCACGCCGACACCTGATCAGTCATCCATTCATCAGTTAGCCAGTCAATTAGCCACCCATCCATCCAGTCAGCATGCGCCCAGTCTAGTTGAAGCAACCGGTCAGTAGGGTCATGTGAGTAATGAAGAGGAAAAGACGGATTCACAGCAAACCGCGGAGTCATGACCCGCGTATCATCCCTCTCTGACTCACTTTAGGGCTTTTCATCTCCCCTCACCTGTCTCTCTTTTCTCTAAGACCTTAATGTTTGACCTCTTTCACACATATGTTCACAGACAGAAGACTCTGGCCTCTCCAGGGACACAAATCACTGTGAAAGACAGGGGTTTCTTTTCTTCTGACTTTATCTGGAGGTTTTTGGAGAGCATTCATAAGAAACCATGTCTGCTCACAAGTCTGAGATTAGCTGCAATAGCGAGTAAATATGTGTCCATGTTCTGCAATGCAATCATACCTTCTTGAATCAATGTTTTTGCCCTTGGATATTTGAAAGCAGGAAAAGGTTCTTACACTGTCAAACATTTGGAAAGACTGTTTCTTAAAGGGTACATCGATAACTGGGTGCCATATTGCTGCCAGGGGGGGTCAAAAACCGACTAGATACACTGGAAAGGTCCAACTAAAGCTCTGGGGTTCCGAGGCAGGAGGTACATCAACTTCTTTGCTGCCACCGAAGTTCAAAAGAAAATAGAATGATACTTTGTGTGTGTGATAAAATTCCATCTGAAGAACAGAACATTTATTTGTCAACTTCTACCAAGCAAACAACGTTAGCATTGTACCATTCGCGAGGTATTAAGACGAACAGTAAGCCTCCTGTTCGTCTTAATACCTCGTTTGTAACACTATTTGGCATTGCGGTGCATACATTCTTGTGTGGAAAAACAGCAACAAAATAAGAAAAGAGATGCTCTCCAAGTGTTTTTTTAGCAAGTAAAGGATCCACATTGACCCAAAACAGTAATGTATTGCAGCTTGAATCTAAAGACGAAAATCAATACTGTTTCTGAAAATAAAGTGAGGGCCCTTTGGTTTGGCCCTTGTGTTCAGAAGGGCAGGCTGGTGGGAAGGAGAAGTAGGGAGAACAATGGCGGTGCTGACAGAGAAGGCTCTTGACTATGCTAGGTGCCTAACCAGGGCTCTCCAAAAGCCCAAACATCGTTACACAACTACAACACTTTTGAACAGCCGTCAAACTTGAAGCTAAATCTGGTGGCTGCTGTAGTGTAACTGACAATTGCCACTGTCCAGAAGAAACCCAGTGCTTCCAGTGTTCATCCGTCCAACTATACATCATAAAATAATCCGGTAGATCTTAAAGTTTATTATATACTGCATATGTTAAGAGTCTCAAGCATTATATATATTCTGCTTACAGCATATTTATCAGACCTTACACACATGCTGAAATGCATTTGCATCCATACTTGGTAATATACTTTCTTGGAGAAGAGGGAATGTATCTTGAAGTTGAAGCAGCAGATGATCGTAACTCCAGCTCAAAGGAAACCCTCACTTACGGATACTAAAAAAGAAACAAACCAATCTAATATAATATAATCCGATTTCTCCTATAAGGGGCATTCAAGTTCCATCTTGCTTCGCTGTTTGTTAGGGCTGAACTTGTCCTCTATTTGAAACATTTCTGAAAGTTCGACAAAGGGCGACCTCTGCCAACCTTTTCAAATGCCTGATATAACAATGATCTCAATGGGATACACCTGGATAAATAAAGGTTTGAAATGAAATGAATAACGATGTCATCGCATTGCTATATGTTCAAATAAAAATGTCTGTACAAAATACTTATTAACGACCCTGCAACTGAGACTGAATACTGATCATTTTTAGAATCAGCAAAGCAAAGGCTTCCTTCTTTATTTCAGAGAAGTTAGCGCTTACAGACTTATGCTAAAATTATTATGCAAAACAAACAGATTCGGCTGATTTAAGAGGATTGGATGGGTAAACAATTGCAAATAGATATGATATGAATACATATAAATATTCAATATCACCCAAACTGTTCACACAGGCAAATAATCCCCCGGGAACTTTTTATCTGTGCTGCTGGGAAATCATTCCTTGGATGACTTTTCCCAGGAATACATTTTTAGATATATATCCTACCCACAAATGGTGTTTGTTAATTTATACTGGTCTCCAAATGTGTGCTCCTATTTGAGTATTTCTGTCTTAATTTGTGTGTGTGTGTGTGTGTGTGTGTGTGTGTGTGTGTGTGTGTGTGTGTGTGTGTGGCCTAGCATTACTATACTTGTGGGGACCTAAATCTGTTTACACAGTCATGTGTGGGGACTCGCCGCCCTTATGGGGACACATTGGAGGTTCCCATAAGGGGAATAATTCATTTTAGGGTGAAGACTTGGTTAGGTTTAGGATTAGGGTAAGGGTAAGGGTAAGGGTTAGGGTTAGGCATGTGTTGGTTATGGTTAAGGTTATGATAAGTCTCCAGGAAATGTATGTAAGTCAATGTAATGTCCCCTGAAGTGATGTATACATGGAGGGTGTGTGTGTGTGTGTGTGTGTGTGTGTGTGTGTGTGTGTGTGTGCGCATGTGTGTGTGTGCGCATGTGTGTGTGTGTGTGTGTGTGTGTGTGTGTGTGTGTGTGTTGATATTAGTATAACTCCGTGTTTGTGTATGTTCAGCTTCTCCCTCCAGTCAAGCTGTGGCTGATTTCTGCTGCCAACACTAAATAAGCCCGAAGCTTTGCTTATGCTGCTGTGTAATTGAATCAACCAATCACGCTGCTTAACTTTTTATGTTCTCCCTGTTTTGGGGTCAATTTTGGTTGTTTCAACTGCATGCTGAAATGATTCGCACACATCATACTGTACAACACTGACTAATTGCTTTGAAGATGACACAGTGTACATCCACCAAAAACACCAACTCACTTTAAGAGACACAGACAGACAGACACACAAGTGGGTGAATTGCATGCTGATGGATGTTAAGCAGTTTTGATGAAGGAAGCGGAGAAGATAGAAGCTATGGTAGAGAGATTAAGAAGTAAAGAGAAAGATGACACATTACCAGGATGTTCCCTTTGTCACAAATCAAAAAGAAAATCAGCCTTGTCAACGATAGTCATGTATTCACGTTGATGTATTGGCTTGTAAATGGGTTTCCTAAGCTTCAGAGGGCCGGGTTCCTTTTCCGTAGCCTTCAGAGGGTACGGAAAACACTTCTGCTGAAGAGAAGACACATGAATCTCTCAAATCAGTGAGTCTTCCCATTTGAAAATTCATTTTAGCCTCAGGATCTGCTGCCAAGTCTGTAAATGTGCTGGACGTACATACGGTTAGATATGTGACTTCCATTTTACCATTTTCCACTTACGAGTCTCAATACTCTAAAAGTGCGTGTTTGATAATCAAACAGTCTAAAACCCATTCAATTCAATTCAAAACCTTTATTTATCCAGGTAAAATCCCATTGAGATCAATGATCTCTTTTTCAAGGGAGACCTGCAGACCTGATTATCATCAGACCTGTGGTTGTATCCAACAAAAAAAGTCAAACAATGAAAATATACAAATAATGAATAAATAAAAACGATTAAAGTCTGGTTTTACAGCAATATTTCGGGTGGCTATTTGTAATTTTAAACTTAAGACCTGTGTACAGAAAACCAGGGATGAGGCTGTTTGGAACTCCAAAAGCCATATTTTATTAACCATGTATTTCAGCTGTAATGTATTTATAAATCTAAATAAAATGCTTAAAATGGTTACAGCCTATACTGTATAAAATAAGCCAAGTCATCACTAGTGCAAACATTTTCAGGATTTGAATATCAACACTTCTTTGGGAAACTGAATATCTTTAAGTCACATACTTCCTTTTCTTGTTCAACACGCACAAATCCTCCCGCACATTTTCCTGAAAATATGACAAGTATTGACACTAGACAGCAAGAAAAAATATCTGCTGATAAAAAAGGGACAAGAAGAAAAGGACCCATATGCCTTTGGGGGCACACGGAAAAAAAGAGATGAAGAGAAGTCTACATAACACATTGCTAACTTCTGTGAGTGTCAATCAATAACTTTTCAACCCTATAAATGATGGCGTTCAATATTTGTTCAACAAGTCTTGCTTTTCTGTCATACGCTTGCTTTTTTCCCACCATTTAAAAATCGTATCCTGCCACACATACACACACATTAATGTACTGTAACATTTATCATAGAAGTCAGAGTTCCTCATTCCCTGAGTATATATTTATGACCTTTCACACTTCATATATTTTCTGAATAATTTCCCTCTCAGTCTCTCCATGCTTTATTGATCAGTCATATGATTCTTTAATCACTTAAGACCTTTTCTCTTCTCCCAGAGGAACTATCAAATATCATGTGTCAAATGGTCTTTCATTAATACGCAGGGTTTGCCTATGACCCTACATAAGTCATATATTGCTTAATATTATGATTATATATTACAACTTGGTTTAATTTGTATATTTTTCTCAAATATTTCTAATTTAAAAGGACATTGAAACAACTTAGTTGCTATGATCTGGGAACACCTTTTAAAATCGGACCAGTTACACTAAAAGTAAATTAGCCAGATTAGATTTGAATAAGTGTATAGTGAAGCCAAATGATCTTCTCCAACAAAGTTGTGAATCGTGTCCATTTTTTTAAGAAGTAGCTCGTGAAGTAGGCTACTGATTTTCAATGAAAGTTTCTAATATTAGCCTTTAGTTACTTACATTTCTTTAGATTGTACACCTAATTAAAAATGGTATTGAATTTGAAAATGATTCAGATTCAGTGGTAGACTTGACTCTGGATACAAATACAATCAAACCCTATTCCAAGATTATCTGTCCAATTAAGCAACCTGTGCCTCCATAAATGAGCATGTTTCATCATCAGCTTCTGCATTATGTGAAGTTCCACAAGGATGCATCCTGGGCCCAATTCTGTTTTTTCTTATGTGAACACTGTGGCCATACCACTCATTGCTCTGATATATTTTGTTATGCAGATGACACACAGTTGTGTCTCTTAAAATGGTATTACATGTATGAAAGACATAACCCAAAACTGTCAACACTACAATAAAGTAGTCAGGAAGTATTTATCATGCAGAAACAAAAAAAACAAAAAGCAGTTTTTGTTTTTATTGACACAGATAGTGTTATACCCAAATTGTCTAAAGGTCCCTTTGTAAATTATGTTGAGAAATGTTGTAGAAACTTAGATAAAATGTTGACATGTTGACGTACAGTCGGTCACATTTCGTAACCGGTGGTAAACTTTTATGTTTTTTCTATGTGTGTTTTCTTAAAGGACAGTCTTTGGAACCATATGTTTTCACCTTTTGTTTTCTCTTCAAAATAGATTTTCTAACATGTGGGTTTTTTAAGGACCTGTCTTTCTGACTGCTCGTGTTAAATTCCTGGTCGGATTCTTTTTTAAGATGTCACAACATTCATAGACAAACTACAACACTCGATTAAATTAGAAGCTCATGTGGTGAGTTCTGTTTGACTATTATCTGTTAGAAAGAAAAGAAAATATGTAAATCAAACACAAGTCGTATAAAACTAGAATCACCATTGAACAATTCACGACAAGAAATAATTCTAGAAATGAGTGGCATCATAACTAATTGAGTTATAATAGTTCTCCTCATCTCTCTAAATATGTTTACTCTTTACTTTCATTCTCCCTCATGCCTTTTTAAGTGAAGAGTACAAACAGAGAACCTAGGGAGGGTTTATCATGTGTATAATTTTCCCTCAGCTAAAGAAACCAAAAAAAGCGAACCAAAGCCTGCAGGAGAACATTTTATAACCATCTTTCATGCCACATTTAACATGATCAGATTGGTTATTGATCACACATGTTTTCTCTCTGTATTGATCCAACATGTGGTAGAGTAAAATATAAAATGTATGAAATACTTGATACAGTCACTGAGGGAAGTGAGTTCAATCCAGTCACGGAAAGTAGTACAGTCAAATCCACACATTGTTAATGTTCCGAGGGAAAAGTCCTGCTGCTATTTATGATAGTAAGAGATGCAACTATAACGCAATCATTGCATAAGGACTAACATATATCTCACAGAAATGTCTGGTTTACCAGGTTCAATCTTCTTTTGGCACTGTGTTTGTTAGTGTTAGCTCATGTTATGAGTCAGGCTGGATGCAGAAAACGAAGAATCGTCACCGCTGCTCTGAGTCACCATGACAGCCAGTAGTCATGTTGTATATACACAGCCAGGGTTAGCAGACAGCTAATCTGCAGCGTGTCATTTTCATGTAGGTGATACATAGAAGTCAGGCCTTTTTTATATATCTGAGCTGTGTTTTTTCTGCAGGAAGGCACATCTAATATGGTTCTCCTGTACTGAGGGCAGTGCATAGTTTTGTTTCAAAAAATGCATTAAAAATACACGGGATATTCTGCTATACCTTAAAAATGTTCATACTTTTATAAACTACAATGAATCATACTAAATACTAAGACTAATCTATTTTTTAAATACAATTTAATATCTGTAAATACAATTAATACCCCATAATGGGTTTAAAAATACATTGGAAACATTTTCCTGTGAAGTTCAGTTTTAAAAAATGTATTCTTTACATGTTAAGATAAGATAAGACAATATATACTTTATTGATCCCAAATTGCAGCAGCATGTTAAAACCAACACATTGCACATCAATTGAAAAATAAATAAGAATAGAACATTTAAAAAAGATGAAATATAAGGAAACGATTTAAAATATATAAAAGTTAACCGTGAAAGATAACAATTTGTAGACTGTCTGACAAATAAACACTATGAAGGACCAAATTACATGGTTAAATGTTTAAAGAGCTCTTTACATTTTGTGCTGCAGCACCTCTTTTCACCGTCTGTCTGAAAACAGAGCCCAAACTGCTCTGATTGGATAGCTGGCCTGCTCTGTTTTGATTTGTCAAACACCTAGAGGTGTCCCGCCCCTTGCAGCGTTAGCCAATAGAAGTGTGAGTGTTACGTAGTGATGTCATTATGTTATGGAAATAAACAAAGGAATCCAATATAGGCCTTTCGGCTGGGGGGAATGTGTGGGATAAAAACTCCCTCTGGAGGGACCATTTACATGCACAAAAAACATATACACACTACAGGTGAAAACCCATAAAAGCATCAACTACATAATCCTCTTTCAAGTAGTACAAATATTGTTAATAATAACCTTTAAAAATGTATTTGATAGTTTATTGCTGCTTTTAATTATTATGATTCAATTCAATTCAAAACCTTTATTTATCCAGGTAAAATCCCATTGAGATCAATGATCTCTTTTTCAAGGGAGACCTGCAGCAGTAGGTTCCACAAAAAGACATACAAACATAAACAACATAACAACAAAAGGACATCATACAGCAACATATTTAACCACATGTACAGGCACCAACAGCATCTGATTGTGTAGCATCCAACCGAGCTTTAAAAACATGGAGTGGTACTAGCTTGGTAATTTTCCATTCTTTTTGCAGACTGTTCCATGTTAGTGGAGCTGCACATCTAAAAGCTTTCTTCCCTAAGACAGTCCTAGCACTTGGCACATTTAATAAAACTACAGCATGCGATCTCAGGCAATAAGTACTTTCAATTCGCAGAGAGATCGGGGAGCAGATATAAGATGGTAGTTTATCCAACATGGCTTTGTAAATGAAAAAGTACCAGTGACTGAGCCTCCATACAGTAAGTGATTGCAAAACCGCCTTGGTATACAGGGTACAGTGATGCGTAAGTGCTTTACAATTTGTCAAAACTTGTCTCTAACTTGCTCAGGTAATTGGCAGGTGCATTCATATATAACAAATCACCATAGTCCAGCACAGGTAAAAAGGTCACTCGCCTTTTCCTGGCCTCAAGCGGGAAACAGGACTTATTTCTGTAAAAGAAACCTAGCCTAACCCTCAGCTTTTTAAGCAGGTTATTTTTACATTACGTTACATTACATTGCATTTAGCTGACGCTTTTATCCAAAGCGACTTACAATAAGTACATTCGACCAGGAAGACACAACCTTGAAGAAAACAGAATCATAAAGTACATCAGGTTTCAAAGAGCCAATCGTTTCAAGTGCTACTCAACTGGCTATAGATAAGCCAGTCCTTTATTAGTATATAAGTGCTCTGTTAGCAGTTCTTTGTTAGTCATTCTATCGCTCGAAGTGGAGTCGAAAGAGATGAGTTTTCAGTCTGCGCCGGAAGGTGTGTAAGCTTTCTGCTGTCCTGATTTCAATGGGGAGCTCATTCCACCATTTTGGGGCCAGGACCCACATGTTTTAGCTGATGTTTTAGCCGTTTGGCTGATGCAGAGCGGAGTGCACGTGCTGGGGTGTACGGTTTAACCATGTCCTGGATGTAGGAAGGGCCAGATCCATTCGCAGCATGGTACGCAAGTACCAGTGTCTTGAAGTGAATTCTAGCCGTTACCGGAAGCCAGTGAAGCGAGCGGAGGAGCGGCGTGGTGTGGGAACATTTTGGAAGGTTGAAGACCAGACGAGCCGCTGCATTCTGGATGAGCTGCAGAGGTCGGATGGCACATGCAGGTAGACCAGCCAGGAGGGAGTTGCAGTAGTCTAGGCGTGAGATGACGAGAGCCTGGACCAGAACCTGCGTCGCTTTCTGGGTCAGCTGGGGGCGTATCCTCCTGATATTGTAAAGCGTGTATCTGCAGCAGCGGGTTGTAGCAGCGATGTTTGCAGTAAAGGACAGGGTGTTATCTAGGGTCACACCCAGATTCCTTGCAGTCTGAGTCGGGGAAACAACAGAGGAGCCAATGTTGATAGTCAGGTCAAGAGTGGGACAATCTTTTCCCGGAAGGAAAAGCACTTCAGTTTTGTCAAGGTTGAACTTGAGGTGATGAGCGGACATCCACTGAGAGATGTTAGCTAGACAAGCAGAGATGCGTGCGACGACCTGGGTCTCTGAGCGGGGGAAGGACAGAATTAATTGGGTGTCGTCAGCGTAGCATTGGTATGAAAAACCATGCGGGCTAATGACAGATCCGAGCGAGTTTACATATTTACATGACATTTAAAAGTGAGACAATCATCAAGCCAGATACCCAAGTATTTGTAACAGGTAACCACTTAAAGTTGTATTCCGTGCGTAGTTACAATATCCAAAGCAGTCTCCGGTGTATTTTTAGCTTTAGCTTTAGAAAAAAGCATTACCTTGGTTTTATCCACATTTAAAAGAAGCTTAAGCTCAGAGAACTGAGCCTGAATAATGTTAAAAACAGCCTGTAATTTAACAACAGCCTCGTTAATTGAGGGACCTGCACAGTACATAACGGTATCGTCCGCATAAAAATGTAAGGTTGCTCCTTCGACATTTTCACCTAAACTATTAATATAGATAGAGAATAATAGCGGACCTAAAACTGAACCTTGTGGTACACCATTAGTGATGTTTAACCACTCAGAAGACAGCCCATCAAACTGAACATATTGGGACCTTTCAGAGAGGTAGTTCACAAACCACCCCACTGCATGGCTGGATATGCCAATACTGAGTAGCCTCTGCTTCAAAATGCGATGATCGACGGTATCAATGGCTTTGGATAGGTCAACAAATAGAGCTGCACAACTCTGCTTATTATCTAAAATACTCGTAATATCATTTACCACTTTCATTGTGGCAGTGATGGTGCAATGTTGCTTTCAGAAGCCTGACTGATGTTTAGACAGGATGTCATTTGTACATAAAAACTCCTTTACTTGTTCACTCACTAGGAGTTCAAGAACCTTAGCCAGAACTGACAATTTAGAGATGGGTCTATAATTGTTTAATAAGGTGGCCTCCCCTGCTTTTAGTAGTGGCAGGACATAAGCTGACTTCCATACTTTTGGGATTTTGTTCATGCTGAGAGAGAGGTTAAAAAGAGTAGTAAGAGGTGGAGCAATAACATCTGCAGCTATCTTTAAAAAGAAAGGTTCTACGTTGTCCGGACCAGCCGGCTTTTGATGATCACCGCCTATAGAATTTGGCCACCTCTTTATGCGTTACTTCATTACAGTCTGTATTACCAATGGTATTAAACTGATTATTTTACCAAATGTTGTGTGCATGAAACAAACTCATCAGAAATACGAGTGGGAAATCTGAACGTGGAGCAGATTGCTCCTTTAAAGACAAGCAGCCACTTCAGTGACAGTACAGCGGTGTATATGTGAGTGGGATGAGACAGCAATAAACAGAACAGCTTGATGGCCTTCTATTCTTGGCAAGGCCTCCGTTCATCTACATCTTGTTTCATAAATTCACAGCTTGACTCTGATTTCTGCCTCATTACACTTTGAATGGAGCAAAGGCCTGTGTGACTGCGAGTGTGTGTGCGAGTGTGTGAGACGTGAGATTAGTGTCTTGGTCTCCAAGGAGAGATTCTCCGCGGCAAACAGAAGCAGATACACAACAAACACACACATTATGGTCTCACAGTTCAAAGCACTCGGAGGGAAAACAAATCGTATACACATTAAGACATACACACACATACACACACACACACACACACACACACACACACACACACACACACGCTCAAGAACCCGAATCAGAATCACAGAGGGGGTCAACTTCAGTTGAGCGTTTGCATAAAAGAAACAGAGATGCTCATCTTATAAGAAAGAAAGCTGCTTCATCTTTAACACAAGTGGACAGCGAGAGGGACCAAAGAGAAAAGAAGAGGCCTTGAGTTCAAGATTCTTAGCAAAGGCAAGAGAAAGAGGAAGCAGAGATCACAAGAGTGGTTACGTGCAAACTGAGGCACCATGAGAGAAACAGAGGGAAAAAAGATCGTGAGATGGGGAAGTCAATATGCTTTGCTTTTTTTAATCAAATTAAGCTTCAAAGGAGTCTAGCAATGAGCTTGTCCTTGTTAAATAAATATGTTGGGACAAGACACACACACATGGAAACATTTTATCCCTGCCCAATCCCACTGTACTATCACTTTTCATCTTGCTCTCCCATCAAGGGAGGCCCTATTTAGTATTTTTTAAGTAATCAGTTCTAAATTACATAATTTCCTTGGGTAATTGAACACAACTACCACAATTAAAGCTCTGTACTTTCATTTACCAGTCATTTCAATCAGTTTTGTTAGATTTTAGATTTTTAAGCTAAAATGAACTTCCCTATTCACAGGAATCAACCTGGTTAGTGCTAGGGAAAACTGTGGTTTGGGTTAAAGAAAAACTACAGAAGGGACAACGAGTACGGAAGGTACGTGACAATAAAAGTACATTCAGGTTTCACATGGGATGCAAACGGGATTCTCCTGGAAAGAGTCCATTGTTTTTTATGAGGGGCCGTACAGGCCGTAATTCATACTGGTCCTCTCACACACTATATTCTCCTTTTACATTCATACATTTTCACTCTCATATACATATATGTTTACACTCACACATTCATACATTTAGCTCTCATATGATCATATTTCAATGCACATACATTGTCACTCACATATTCATAAATGTTTCCCTCACACATTTTGCTCTCGTGCACATTCATTCAATGTTTCCATTTAATATTATAAATTATATATGCATGTCTGAAGACAATATATGTATGCAAGAGTAGTGATGTGTCGGTCGCGAACGAGCCAATTCTTTTGAACGGCTCTTTGGTACGAATGAAGGGAACCGAGTCGTACTTAGTGAGAGCCGTTCTTTTTATCGTTCAATCGTTGGTCCGCACTCACTGCCTGTCAAAATCCACTCGCCTTTTAAAAAGCTTGATTTTGTTCCCCAAACGTATTCTGTGAAGACCCTTAACGGAACACATGGGAAATGAGCCAAACGCGAAAACGCAGCAGCATTTGGATGCACTTCAACCAAATCCCAAGCAGTGATAAAGCGGAGTGTTCTAATTTTACGAGTTGCGTGAATTTCATTCAAGGCAAGGCAAATGTATTTACTTAACACATACATAGGGTAAATTCAAAGTAGCACATTCACTGACATGAATGAAATGGATATGGCGCCACCCTGTGTCATGTTTACAATACAGATTATTGACATTAGGGGTGTTTCTCAATGTCGAGTACGATTGCTTGGTAGCATGTCTTCCGAGTCACTTGCTTCTGAAGCGAGGCAATAATACTTCCTGGCATTCGGAAAACGAAGAGTGGAACAGACGAGCAAGTGTGCGTCATATGAGAGCCTTACATTTTCCGCCACAGAGTTGGGGAAATTAGTCTGTGCGCAAAGCATTGTGGGGATTTTAAGAGCGCGGAGTCTACACATGTGCAGCCTCGAAATTTCTCCAAACGAAGTACGCTGGGCTCGGTAGAATTCCAAGTATGCTGGAGATTGGAACAGTACTTCGGCGTCACTCGATGACGTAGTATGCTTGAAATAGTGGCTCTGCAGCAGCTTTACTCGAGATTGAGAAACACCCCCTGTCTGGCAATACAGTCAATCATTATCCTGGTGATTATTATAAACCTAGTAACCCCGCCCCCTTTAAAAAAAAACTGCTCTTTTGAACGGCTCTTTGAAAGGAACGGAGTCATGAGATCCGGCTTCCTTTAAAGAGCCATAATGGTAGGCAGGTCATTATCGCGCTGTGATTGGCTCAGAAGGTCGAGCGGGGCGGGCGGGCTCATGTTCAGAACTTCTGATTCAAATCAACATGATGGAGGGAGATGAATCTGTGTATCTTCAGACCATTTGTTTTTCTTTATTAAACATGTAAACGGAAGAGCGTCTGAGAGGCGTTACAACCCATGAACCCAATGATTACGTAGGCCTACTATGGAGGGGACTTTGACAGAGGATTACTCAAAAAGTACACTGTAGAAGTACTTCATATTATTTCTGGTAGCATTCAACTAGTACTGAGTCCAACAGTGTCAGTTTTATTAAGAACTTGTGGTTAAAAATAGTTGTATCACTCGTTGAATATAGCAGAACAAAAATGAATGCTGCTGAGTTGAAAAATGTATAAATATGTGAGTGACAATGTATGAATGTGTGAGTGTAAATATATATGTATATGAGAGTGAAAATATATGTATGTAAAAGGAGAATGTATGTGTGTGAGAGGACCAGTATGAATTACGGCCTGTACGGCCCCTCATAGTTTATTACCCCACTTATCCACTCCAACGTCGAGTGCACATTTACTATGTCAAACCTTATGCTGCTTGTTTAAAAATATAGGAAAATATAGGTGTTAATTTGGTGGACTATGCAAGAATAACGTCACCTTTTTGTTGGTTATAGTAACAGTGTGATGTTATCACATTTGGATCCACTCATCCACTCCAACCTTGTGAGTCAATTAACTATTTCAAAATGTATATTTCCTGTCTTAAAATTGGTAAAAAACACATGGCGTGGGTGAATCACGACTAACAGCGCCAGTCTATACGTAGGTATGGCAACAGAGTATGAGAACAGCATGTACAGTGTGTGGTTATCACTTTAAAACATTTGGAAATAAATTAAAAACGATACAGAGTGTAAAATATATTTCAAAAAATTCTTAACTTGTGAATATGTTGAATGAATTTAATATCATTATATTCAGCTCTTCTGCAACATGAAACATGATAAGATGTCAACTAAAGCACCATTCCATTTCTCGTGTCACATTTACTTCCTGCCTGCTCTGCATTAGCTTGTTGTTTAGGAGCAGCTGTGCTTTGCTTTTATGTGTCCACCAACACCATGCTGTGAATTGTAGTATTCTTTTAGCCTGAGGAACCATATTAATGAACCGAACAATGTCTCCACGCATGAATATTATCATCAGTTGGGACTGTGTATAAATAATAACAACAACAACAAAAAGATTAGATCCATTCTGTCGGGCTCCTTTGGGATTTGAGGACGTTAAAACAAGCATGTCACTGCTGGTGGGCTTATAGGGTCTGTCCAATGGGTAGGTAGGTATGTATACAATTCACCACTGAAATGTAGTTTAGGAGAGGTGTAAAGTAGTATTTAATGGAAATAGTACAAATAAGTCAGAAAAGTACAGTAAATGCTCTAAGATACTTTCCACACGTGTTTCTGGTCTGGCCAGGTCTTTAGGCAGAATAGATCTTATTTCAGCCAGAATCAAAGAACCATACGCTGCACGCAAAGTAGCAGAGGACCAGCACAGCATGTGATGAATGATGCGGAAGAATCCTGTTTCATGGCAGCTGTGGGACCAGCACCACTTCCAAAGAGTGACCTAAATATTCCTCAAACAGAAGATTATACATTTTGAGGAACCAATGTGTGTCCCCTGGATATATATGAAGGACATAGAATGAAAGGACGGGATTTACAAAATGGAAGAAGTGGCTAGTGTGAGGTGTACTTACTAAGGAAACAGATAGCATGCAATAAATGATGACAGATTAAGTGCTGTTCGATATCTTAGATGGTCTATAGAAACAAGGATAACATAGAAGATCAGCTGAAGAAACATCAGAGAAAACCACAAGCAATAAACAGGAGTTTTTGGAGAAAATGTGAACATCAAAAAGAACAATACATAGTGAGACTAAACTCAGGAATAGATAGGGACGCTTAAGCAATGATGGGCAGATGAGCCACAAGAAGTTTGGTTGTAGCACACACAACAACAATACATTCCAACCACTGTAGAAAATGTAAATAATTACAAGTGAACTGATTCTTCTTTTCTGTGGGATTATAAATAAGAATACAGGTCTGAGTCACAATTGGAAGAACCTCTAGAATACGATCAGAAAGCTTGAAAACTAAGCCTGATAGCAATGGATGCATGGAAGGCATTCTTTTATGAATGTTAGTCACCACTTCAATGTCACAGATCACTGCAGTGTCTTTACCATCCCATCAGTGGGCCCAGATGGGTATGGTCCAATCAAACCCACACATCAGGGGGCCTCCGATGGCTGATGAAGCTTGAGAAGCCATTGTGGTGGTACTCTGTGCTCCTATTATTCATAGAAAAGTACATCTACAACTCTATCACCCATTGTAAAGGCACATTGTTGATGTCGAAAGACCTTTAATAGCAAAGATGGAGAAATGTTATTTGCGATGTTCACAACATGGAGAAAGCACATTGGCATTTTTGGAATGTTTGCTCTATTGCTAAGCTATATAAGATACTGGCAGCCTTACAGCAAATACAACCATGCAAGAATAAAGTGAATCCAAACTTGACATAATCCAGCACATGTAAAGCCACAAAGTAACATCTTCACACGGATTAAACAAACAATATTTAACATTTTTACTGTGATCTTTAGAAATGCTGGAAGGCGAATTACGTAACCTACGGAAGGAGCCAAGCCTGAGGCCATTTCTAGTTTTTGCTAAACAGAACTAACCAGATGATCTTTTATCTTCATATTTACCATACAGACACTCTTGGCAAAAACAGTGAAATAAAATGTTGTTTTCTCAGTTTAGAAGCATTGGAGTGTTTGCAAGGTTTACTTTAAATAGCTATATGCAAATACTTAAACCATGGTTATACTTCCTAACAGATGTGTACTTGTACACTATGAACTTTCAGTAACTTTGTTTAAACTGTACACTTGGAGGACCCATTCCTCAGAAGATTGTTAAGCAATCACTCTCAGCATAGTGGCTGTGGATGTCTGCATAGAGACTACACACACCCTTTAAAGGCCCGGACACACCACACCGATGTTGGCCCTTGATGGTCGTCAGGACAAAGGCTGTAGGCAAAATAAATCACTCTGATTGGCTGTTCAGCTAGCGAATCAGTGCATGAGAAGCGAAACAAACTATTAAGAAGGCAAATCTGAGATTTCATTTAACTCCAGCTCTCGACACAGGTTCGCTTCTCGTTGTAGAGTGAAAATGGAACGCACACGATATTTGTTGTTTGTTTATATCACGCAGTTTGTTCTTCTTCTCTCGGTTATCACGCAGTCTGTCTTCCGGTTGTTGCCTCTTTTGAGTGACGAATACACACTACCGCCACCTGCTGGTACGGAGAGTTATTGCCACTCACGCATGCGCAGTTCATATGTGTTTCAGCCATCGGCTGAAGTCTTTGCGGTGTGTTCCAGTGTGACACATGGCCAAGACACAGAGACGCGAGGCGACACAACAGTCGGGAGTCCGTTCTTTCACCATCTGTTCTGATTCCCATACCTAAAAGGCTAAAATGCAAACATTGCTAACAATTATTGGATCAGTACAGAGACTCATTTTAAAGGTTCCAATCGAAGGATGATTTATACGTTTTATTAAATTGTTCTCCATCTTAACTGCTGAACAAGCAGTATTCTTTAGCAATTGGCTGCACTCCCAAAGGTCATGAAGTCTGATGCCATTATCCGAACTGCTTCATGGAATAGAGACGGGCAGCAACAGTTGCCCTGATAGACCAGCAATGCTGAAGAAGTGCTCGAGAACTCTTTATGGACTATAAGGTAAGATGAGAATGAAAATGAGAAATGGAACTAATACATTAACTGACTAAACTTAAGAATACGTTTCTTGTTTGGGAACAACTAAATGTCCTAAGACTATTCAAGTTTTCTGTATTTGGTATTCATCAAGAACAAATAAGACCAATTCATTTAGTAATTTAGTTAATTATTAGAAGTGGAATAATATAGCAAGGGCTTGACATCAGCACTCACACAATAATGAAATATTTTCATCCAGCTGCTTCTGAAATCAATAAAATGGCTGTTGCAATAAATCAACATCAGTTAAAATTCCATTATATATGGCCTAGGGTTAGCTTAACAGATAAACATCGGCAGCACATTATCTTGTAATTCTCTGGAGATTGTCTTCGCCATGCAAACAATGACATTGTTAATTAAACTAAACTCATTTGAAGAGAGAGTGAGAGATTTGTTTTATCTGTTTGCCTCTGTCTCTCCTCTCTCCCTCTGTTTGAAATGGAATACACTGGTGTTTAATCCCCTCTGCAAAATAAATCATTGGCAAGATTAACTTACTTCTAAATGTATACCCCTTATTCTTCAGGTTAAAATTGTGAAAAGTAATGTTACATCGTAATTGTGGACATATGGTTATTCTATAATAGTATCAACAATTAATTACAGGCCTGTCTGGATAGTTTTAGGGTATATATTTATATATCTTTTTAGATTCCTTCACTCAAGTTTAAAATGATACCACAGTTGTTAATGACTTACTGAGATTGTGGTAGATCATGTATTACCATGAATTATGCATACATGTACATCCTACACTTTAAACCTTTTGTAAATGATACCTTAGTGGTACATGATTTCTTAAATACTTTCTGTACAGTTCATGATTTTTAGAAGTATGTTTCTAATAGTTCTAAGAATTCATTGGGAATTTGCTGGAGCTGTTCTATCCATCATCATAGTGAACTTTTAGTCTGCAATATTTGTGTGTGTGAACATTGCACAGTAATACATATAATAGTATACTGCAGCATTCAAATATGTATAAAACTATGATAATATAATTCAGAGTTCACCATAATGTGTCACACCACTTAATTTATACAATTCTGCTGATTAAAATGATTGGACAAAAACATTGAGAAAGTGACTGCAAAGCAACATTGTCTGCAAGATGGTTAGCGTTGATGCAGAGTCTATCACTTGGTGGGTCCCTGCTGTGCTTTGGACTAAAATGCCTCAACATCTATGTGATGGATTGGCACTTACTTCTGTACACACAACTCACCCTCTGACCTTCATCAAGATGTCAAGATGTTATGTCATGAGAAATAAAAAATAAAATGCCTGCAAAACTAATGACAGTCCCTTGGTGATACTTTGCTAATTTGCTAATAACCAGATCTCATGCTAACATGCTAAACACATCAGCATTATCGCTAAAATTCCCAAGTTTATCCTTACTGAGACACTTGCATAGATGTATACTCTAAGTGTTATTATATTTGTTTATTTTAAATAATGTTGGAGAAGTTTACTCTGCAAAAACAGCTTACTAATTTTAAAGACGGTCACAACACATTTGCATTCAGCTACGCTAGTCAACACACTTCCACAACAGGCCATCAAGTCAAAGAAAACTTATCCAAACCAATTATTAGTTTGGTAAGCAGTTGTCTTGGAAGGCTTATCCAGAAGGAATTAGGATTCTGGATGTTTGCCTAGCTGCTGGATAATGAAAAGAAGAAAAGTACCAAGAAAAATATTGCTGTCATAAATGCTGAGAATATTACCAAACTGAACAGTGCAAGAATGTGCCCAGTCTGTCGAGACCTCAAATCAGCAGATACATCCCGGCAAAAATGAGACATTTTGACAGCGAAACAGTCAAGCATTGTCTCATACTGCTAAAAATACTGGAGCTGTTAGGACTCACATGTATTCAGTGGTGTGTGTGCGTGTGCGTGTGCGTGTGCGCGCGCGTGTGTGTGTGTGTGTGTGTGTGTGTGTGTGTGTGTGTGTGTGTGTGTGTGTGTGTGTGTGAGGGCTTTAGCCATGTAAGCTAGGTTGTCAATGTCTCTATAGCTTCTAATCCATGTGTGGAGTGAGGGGTGACCATCTCTCCCTTGCTTTCTGTCTCTTTCCCTCGGTCGCTCTATCTCTACCTAAGCCTCTTTTCACCCCAATTTAACACCAATCGTCCTTTTCACAATGCTGCCCATAGCCCCAGCGTGACCTCTGCACACACCCACACACATGCTATCCCCCTATCATTCCATACAATTGTTATACCATCACCCTCCTCTTTTCTGATCTCTTCTACCGATTTGTCCCTTTGTTAATCTCTCGCCATCACTAGCAATCTATCCATCTTCCTCTTTGCCACTCTTTTTTAGAACTCAGAGGTGGGTCGTTCTCATTAGAAGCAGTTAAATTGGAGGAATCAGCAACTATCCTGATGATATCTGGCATAAACCTTGTGAGTCTGTTGGGATCATGTGGCTTACGGTATTCGAGGAAGGAGGTTTCTGGTACATTTGCAGGATTTGCAGCTTTCTGCTACTTGAGCAAAAACTGATTTGAAAACAGAAAATATACAAATAAAAACAGCCAAAATATCCCAAGTATGGCTCTAAACACTGAATAATACAACATGTTTCCATATTTTCACTAGACTATTCCTAATCATCATATTATAATATCCATCAGGCTACCCTGCCAAAAAAAAGAATACGCCAAAGGGGTACACAGTGCGTAAGGGGTCTTATCCAAGGGTTAATAAATGACAAGTTGGAATTGGGAATGTGTTGCTTTTGAAAAAAAACAAAAAACTCTATGTTGCCTGTGTGTCAAAACCCAGACAAAAGAGTCACCCGAATCTTTTGCAAACCTTAATGAAGGCTATTCAGACGACCTCATCTGCATTATCATCAGATTCACTCTTATTTTGGCAGCTAGACAATCAGGGAACACTGTTTAGAGAGATTTAAGTGAGTAAATGAAACTATAACTCCAATTTCCCCAGAGGAAGCGCTTTGCCCCTGGACCAACTAGAGTTGATCCTCTAGTGGTGTGGTTGATCCTCCACACCACTAGAGGATCAACGTTCTTAACCCAGCTAGCAAAGCTGCATTTTCCTGAATGGTGGGTCGGGAACCCTTGAGAAAAAGTCTTCACTGTCAACTTTTAAAGACATCAAATTGGGACTGAGGCATATTTATATATCTAGCATACTGTAAATGCATTCCATCTAAATTATTTAAAGATATGATATAGATTTAGGATGCAGGTTAATGCAAAGTGAAAAGGAAGCTTTGAACACCAAGAAAAAAGGCAGAGTTACATTTAAACCCCATACAAATACACTAGCTGTGCAACCATACAAGCGAAGATTGTGGAAAGCTCAACAAAATACCTCCCCAAAATACTTCACCATATGGGTACAGATCCGACTGGATATGATGCATCAGGGGAGATTTCAGGTACTATGAAAAAAGCAATGTTTGTCTGTATGCGATAATGCAGGGCTTCCTTCAAAATATGGGCATTTGAAAAAGAAACAAATGTTACACAGCCACTTTTTATTGTATTTCCAAGCCTCATCTTTGTTATGTTCAGGTTGCTGGGAGGAAGTATCTTTGCCAGTCTAGAGAGGAGTTTTTAAAGACCTGGCGCACATAAGGATGATGTACAGATTAAGTAAGAGAGACAGGAAGAGATACCTCTAAGAGAAGAGTAAGCGAGGAGTAGGAGAACTTGTTTTGTATTTCATAGTTGGCCTTTGTGTGCACTTGGGAGGAAATAACTATTGATGCCTCCTACTCAGTTTGGCTTCAGGCCTCAGTATCCCAGCACTACAGAGTACTGCTGGGTTTGGCTCGAGACGTTGGATACCAACACCTCTGTACGGTTGCAGTATAGACACTCCAGAAAATGTATCTGCTGTGAAAGATCCAATTTTCACAGGGAACAGACTCTGGATGGAGCCAAATGGAACTTTTCACTTTGTTAGTCAAGCTTTGTTGTGGTATAACATGAGTGTGCACGGATACACAGAGGGGATTTAGGGCACAGACACTCTGAGGGAAGCTTTTATGACTACACCACAGGTACTCTTACATACAAATGTAGTTACAGCTGAAATCCACCTTTCTACAGCAGCAGGGCTCTGGAATGAACCTTCACTATGTTAGCTACGCTTTCTTCTTGTATTTTAAAAAATATAAAAGGGACACAGAAAAGGTTTCAGCCGCAGAAAACTAACGGGAGGCTTCTGGGGTGATATTGGCGTGGTGGAATACAAGTATAGCTATTGTAGAAATCAGAAAATTCACCTTGTTACAGATATACACCCAACCCAGAACTGCATTTCTGAACTGCAATCTGATGCTTGTGAACATAAAATGTGCTGTTAAAGAGGAGTTTTGTGTAACCTCAATAGTCACAATTAAAAGCCACATTTATCATCAAATGACTCAATCTTCAAAAGAATATCTTTATTTTTGTCGTTTTGAACAATCACGATATTTTTTCAAAAAGATGACTCAAATTTCAAGAAAATCACCAATAATTCATATTTTAGAATTGAGACGTTTGGGAAAAAATACTCAGTCGAGTGATTTTAAATCATTATTTTCTTGCATTTTCTTTTCTTGTAACAGTGATCCTGTTACCATTGCTGAAGCAATTCTAACCTTTCTTCTTAACATCTGACAAATCCAGTCCAATATTCACTCTCCTTTTAGCACATTTTTGGTCTCCCCCAACTACGGAGGAAAATATCCAATTTTCAAAACCTCCACTATGTTCAACAGCTTGGCGCTAACTTTGTCTGTTTGGATCTGGGCAGGTACAGTGGGTTTATAAGAGCATCTTTGCTTAAAAAAAGAGCTACCTATTTCAGCTGGATAACTTAAACAGTACATCTGTGGGGCAGAAACCAAAACTATAGGTTACTTACGTAACCCAAGGTCTCAAAGTAACATGAAGTGAGATGTCTCACTATGGGATGCGCCTCATCGCGGAGCAAACAGAAGCATCAATCTCATTACGCCAATCCTGATTGGCTGGTGATCTTGACGTCAACGGAAATCACCCCCTATAAGTAGCCTGCGACACGACGCATGCGTCATTCAAAATAAGCACCTCTTCTCGCTTCACCATAGCAAGGAGGGCCGTCTGGTGAGACATCTCACTTCATGTTACTCTGAGTGATGGGGTTACGTAAGTAACCTATAGTTCTCATTCATAACACTCTGTTCGATGTCTCACTATGGGCTATTGTAGCTCCCGTATTGCCAGACGAGCTTATCTCGAACAGGTGGAGTCCCGACTCAACAAGGTGCCCAGCACTGCTCGGGCCACGCTTGGAGCGGAGACGTCTAGCCTGTAAAAGCGGACAAAAGTGAGCGGTGAAGACCAGCTTGTGTTTGTGAATAGTGTTTATCACCTTCTGAGGGAGTCCCACTGTATTCAGATTGTACCACTCACGGGTCAGGCCCATAGTGCCCCGCGCTCTGGGCGTGGGTAAAGGATCGCCCCCCCCATCTGAGACAATATGTCCCTGCGTGGTGGGGGCTGCCATGGCTGCCCGCACAACAGCTGATAAATCTCCGCCAGCCCGTACATTGCGGGCTAGGGCGGAAACATCAGAGTAAGTGTGTGGCGTTGCTCCTTCACTCTGGCCAGAGTTGGGAGTAACAGAGCCAGGGGTGGGAGCGCGTACAGAGGACCCGGAGGTCGATCGTGTACGAGTGCGTCCCCGCCTAACAGTGCGTTTAAATCGTGCATTAAAGAGAACAGCTGTAATTGAGCATGTTCTCCTTTTGCGAACAGACTTAACGCGGCTCCGCCGTAACGCACCCACAGCGGACTCCCAATCCTTGGATGAGGAGTCCAGTCTGCATAGAGTGGTGCACCTCTGGACAGTAGTTCTGTCCCGAGGTGCATCACTCCCGGTACCTGTGTCGCTCTCAGAGAGAGGAGACGTCTGCCGCTCCAAGGGATCAGTTTGTGTGCCAGTGTGTGTGACTGGAGACAACGCAACCTCCCCTGGCGGTTCATACACGATATCGTGTTGTCTGTCCTCACGAGGACATGCAGTCCTCTGAGAGAAGGCAGGAAGCGTTTTAGTGGCGCGCGGGGTTTAGTTTTATTATGAGGCCCATGTTGAGTGGGTGCTTTACGAGGACATTTTTCCCCGTAATCTGACTCCACTCGGTGGGCATTACAGATAAAACCCTTCTTTCTAGGAGAGAGAGAGAACCTCTCTCTCCAGAATATGAGTTGACTCTCTCTGGGTTTGTGAAAACAGATAAAGTATAACTGTTTTGAGAAGCCCAGGCAGATGTCGTGAGTATCTCCTGCTGTATGCTCCTTAGAGCCAGCTGAGATGTCACGCTTACGGCTCCGGCCGGCACTGTGCATGCGCGTGACGGAGGTGCCCTTACAGCTCCAGCCGGCACTGCGCATGTGCGTGACGGTAGTGCCCTTAAAGCCCCAACCGGCACTGCGCATGCGCGTGACGGTGGTGCCTTCACAGACCCGTTTATTATCCGCCTTTTGAGAGAGGCCGTAGCTGCTCTCAGAAGGAGATTTATAGTTAACGGACTGTTTATTGTTTTTCTTTTCATTTTTTTTAGCTGCGCCCTTGGCCGAAGCCTGGATGTGTCAGCGGAAAATGGTTTATTTAAACAACAAAGATGTGACATGAGGATGACGTTGAGGCATCTCTCGAGGCAGCGGGGACACGTTTAGAGCCGGGGAAAGAACTTACAGCTCTGTCACAGAGGGGCGAAGGAGGGGCTGTCAGGCCGCCCGCTTCTTCTTCCTCGACTGCTGGCCGAAATTCTGGGTTGGCTGCGCCTGGGCTGCAGCCGGAACCGGAGATTTTTTAGGCCAACTCGCCCTCGTCTCCTGCCTGGGCTAGGGACTCGGGGTGGGCTGCGACCTCTGCTGTCCTGGTACTTCAAACCTAGCAGGGTTCGGTGCAGCTTGGGCGAAGGGCCGCTGTTGCGAAGCAGCGGCTGGACCCTTCGAGGGAGACAGAGGTGGAGGGCCTCGTCTTCCTTCTTTTTCGACTCGCACTTCCTCTGCATGGAAGCAAGAGCGGAGCCGAAAATCCCCTCGGGAACGATGGGCATGTCAAGCACATCCTCCTTTTCCCGGTCTGGGAGGTTGGTGAGGTTGAGCCATCTAGCTCTTTCCTGCACCACCATGATCCCCATTACCTTGCCCGTGGCCTGGACGGCGCAGCGTTGGACACGGAGACAAATGTCTGTGACCGCGGCTATCTCGTCCAGAGTGGCCGGTCCAGGATTGCTCGACAGATCCTCACAGAGCTCCGCTTGGTACGCGGTTATTATCGAGGAAACGTTCAGAGCCCTGGCGGACAATGCTGCGGCTCTGTAGGCCCGTTCAGTCATGGTCGACTGGAATCGGTCCGTTTTTGCTGGCAGCGTGGGGTTCCTGCTTGGTGAAGGGCCCATACTCGGTAGGAGGTGGGCTGCCACCAGCGGTTCCATAGGCGGTATGCAGAGCAGGCCGAGCCTCTCCATACCGTCACAGTCAAGGGAGGAGGCACCCTGGATTGGGGCCTTGTTGCTAAAGGGCCGGTCTCTCCACGAGACCGACACCTCATCCAACATCTCCCGGAAGACCGGAAGGAGCTGCCTCTTCGTACTCGTTGTTTGGGGAAAATGTTTCCCCTCGTAACAGGACCTGGAGGTCTCCTTGGCCATTTCGGGCCACGGGATGTCTAGCCTGGACGCAGTGAGCTGACACGGCCTGCAGGTCCATGCTTAGACAGGGCGAAGCTGGTGTGCTATCGCCCGGGAGAGCAGCCATCGCTCCCGGCTTTGCAGCCTGAGCCGATGACATGAAGATGTCGTCTTCCTGCTCATCCGAGTCAGACAGGAGGAACTCAGAGGTATCCTCTTCATCCTCCATGTAGTCTAACTCTAGGACATCTTCCGCAGGTGAAACAATGGTGAGGTCCAGCCGGGAGCCCCAGCTTGGTAAAGCGTGGGGCCCCGTTCCCGCGTCTCTTGCCGCCACCGGGTCTCGGCCTGATATGGCGTGGGATTCCGTTTCTGCGGCTGCCGCTGTCGATGAGCCCCAGACCGACCCAGTGAGGGGCTCCATCTCTACGGCGGACGCCCCCTTGTCTTGATTGCCAGCTGGCAAACCAGTGGACATAAGGGGGTCCTGTCCCGACAGGCTAGCTTGTTGTGCTAACCTTCGGCGGAGGCTCTTCATGGTGAAGCGGGCACAATGCCCGCACGAGCCGGGGTTGTCAATGGCCTCCTGGGCGTGTTCCAGCCCGAGGCAGGACGAACAGATCTGGTGTGAGTCTGTGCCTGACACTTTCAACCCGCAGCCGCAGAGCCGAGCCTCCGAGTTCCTGACTCCTCTGGTGTGAGGGGGAGAGGCGTCCATCGTATACGCTGCGTGGCGTGAAAAGGACCCGCTCATAACAGGTACGTCGAGAGAAAAAATAGTTCCCAACCTGTCTTTAATCCGTAGAAAAAGGACAGTGTGGGTATTTTTTCTCAAAGAATATTACCTGGTGTGGTAATATCCTTTTAATCCTTTTTCTCCTTTGTGGAAGAAAAAAGTAAAAAATCGGTCCTCACTACCGTGGTGTCGGCAGTGAGGGAAAAAACAAGCTAGCAGCAGGTGTGTTGCTAGCTTGAACAATCAAAACCTTACCTTAATTCCTGAGGAAGAATGGCGAGGTTGATTATAATACTAACTGGTGTGTTAGTAGTATACTCTTCTGCGAGGCAGAATAGGGTAGCCGGCTAACACCCGTCGACCGAAAATTAGCTTTTGGTTCAGTCTGTGGACTGTTAAGCTAGCCCGGCTACCATTAGAGATGTGCTCTGAAGCGAGAAGAGGTGTTTGAATGACGCATGCGTCGTGGCGCAGGCTACTTATAGGGGGTGATTTCCCCTGATGTTGACGTCAAGATCACCAGCCAATCAGGATTGGCGTAATGAGATTGATGCTTCTGTTTGCTCCGCGATGAGGCGCATCCCATAGTGAGACATCGAACGGAGTGTTATGAATGAGAACCTTAGCTGTAAGACACTTCATTTTTGGAGCAGTTTTAATAGTGTACTTTAAATTGCATAACTGAGGAAAAAATGTTAAGCCTGTAATGTTCTACTGAATGACCCTGATATGCAATGGAGTTACTCAAGACACTATTCTCCAGGACCTATACAGCAATGAAGACAACAATGAAGGGTGTTTTGTGCATCAGGACTTCTAACTTCACTTAATTAAATGAAAACCCTCTGATAAAATTCGGACTATAATTAACGACTTGCCCATTCATGTGTGAGGAAATTCATCTAAAATTAGAATTTGATTTGGAGAAAAAGCTTAGCTCATAAATCTGGAGCTAAGCCAAGGCGGCTTTAATAGAGCTGTTTCACTCCCTTACTAATCCCAATAACAGTGTTTGCCTTCGAAAAAACCATGACGGATTTGTGATGCATCAACTTAGTAGAATACATTGTTTTTTGGCAAATAACATTTCTGATCAAGTTGGTGCCGTGTTGCAAAAGGGTTGGAGTGTCATGTCACCCCATCTTAAGTTGAACAAGGGACTTGGATACGCTGGTTTGGGGGGGGGACACACAACTTATTTCCTTAGATTCTGGCAGGATTATCCTCTGGACACAGTACATTTACATCCTCCGAGTGAAAGCATAACCAAATCTGAATGTTCATTTGTGTTGCCACTTTGTGTCTTTGAAACAGATCAAGGTACACAGTAGTGGAATGTTACATCGTATTGTATTTCAAAAACCATTTTGAGGTACTTTTACGAATTTCACATGCTACTTTATACATCTACTCCACTTCACATCTAAAAGCCAATATTGTACTTCTTACTCCACTGCTCCACTCACGTTATGCTTTTGCATACCTCATAATGCTGCATAATGTAATCTGATGTGTTTTTCTGTTAGGGAATACAGTTACTTTGTCTTGTATCCTGAGCGTTATCCCTTTACAAGTAATCAGTTACTTCCCAAGCCTGGTTATATGCATGTTAAATTAATAGGCTGAGACATCTTCACTCAGCAAGATGACATTTCCCCAGGTCAGCATTTTGCCCCCCTCCCCCATGAGACCTTTGATTGGTCAACTCTTAGCCAACCAGCAGGAGATAGGAAGGAGCTCAGAGACCCCTGGACAGTAATTGGCTCCTCACTGTCTGATAAATACAGAAGCAAAGAGAGTGAAACAGGATGTTAAATGGAAAAAGAGACACTGTGGATGAACGAAAGAATAGCTACTTTACGGCTAAATGCTGCAAGAGTTGAATGAATAATGGTGTTTGGATGGTCACATATTGGGTAGACATTAGCCATGTAGCCCGCTAGAAAAATAGAGTGTGTGTGTGTGTGTGTGTGTGTGTGTGTGTGTGTGTGTGTGTGTGTGTGTGTGTGTGTGTGTGTGTGGCCTCTAATTGGCCACTGTAACTGGGTTTCCTGCAGTGATTTGAGCTGACTGCAGGGACTGCATGCCGACACACAATCACAGACAAAGATACAATTAATGATGGCAATAATGTCAACACAGTGCCGGCGACAGTTGGAGAAAATGAGAGGAGAGCAATTCAAGATGGAGAGAAAAATGGGAGGAAAGCACTTGCCGATTAGATTTGTCTCTAACAAAAGCTTTTCCTGGACAATATAAGTTATACAGTGAGGAGCTTAAAGGAGGAAATAAATACTGTGAATCAACTGTGATGATCTGAGTGACACCAGGTGTTCATTGTAATGTTGCATGACTCTTCTTTCCCTGATAATAATTGTAATTATACAGCTCAAGTTTGAATGATTTAAATGTATCTCAGTTCTGATCAGCTTTATGGCTGCTACATGATTGGATCTGATTGAATTTGAGATGATGAAGTCTGCTTCCCTTGGTATAATTACACAGAAAACAAAATGAACTAGGCCATCCTCCTGCATCCTTTCACAAATGTAGATAATGATAAAGCGTTCTATTATCCAATTTATATATACAAAAAAGAGAGTAAGAGAGAGAAATATATTTCAAAAAGAATGATATGCCAATATGAAATAAATTAAATAATTTAAAGACACAATCATTACATTGCTGAGGATTATTTGTTTAGAAAAGAGTACCTCTTTTTCTTCAGTTTTAGCAGGCATATGTACAGTATATGTGATTGGCACACAAGGGGTAGGGATGATGCTTGTTTTTGTGTATAGTCACATTCCCGAGGAAAAGAAGCCCTATTATGCCTATTTTGGGGTTTTCCCTTTCTTGTAGAGTGGTATATAGGTTTTTGAGCATGTAAGTGGTCTTTAAAGTCTGAACTCCCTGTGTTCCCCTCAGAGGGAGTCTCTCAGACACACTACCCTGCCTGAAACAGCTCCATTTGCCTCCTTTTTGTACGTCCGTAGCATAGTGACATCCTTATGTAACACTTGCATTTATATTGGCTAGTGCTCCAACACATTGTAAGTGATCGGGTGAGGGGCGGAACATCTCTAAGCAGTTGACCAATCACAACAGAGCCATCCAGCTAACCAATCAGAGCAGACTGGGCTCTGGTTTCAGACGGAGGGTGAAAAGAGGTGCTGCAGCACAGGCAGGATGAGAACAAAAAAAACAAAACTTTTTGAACATTAAATCATGGAAATATGTATTGACCATGTCCTCTTCAAGATGTAAAGGTCCCATGGTCATGGCCATTTCTACTGATCATAATTCCATTGTTAAGGTCGACTAGAATAGATTTACATTGTTCAATTTTCCAAACTCACATTGGTTTCTCATTCAGCATCTCTGTATCATATGTGTATTTACTCTCTGTCCTAAACGGCTTGTTGGAGCTCCTGCATCCCTGTGAGCCCAGTGTGCTCTGATTGGTCGGGACGTTGAGAAGCTCGTTGCTGCTCGTTGCTGCTCGTTGCTGCTGCGAGCGGCTGCGATCTGCTGTGAGGAGCAGACAGGCTTCCATGTCGGTGATACAGCGAGAACAAGCGAAACTCATCCTGAGCACACACAAACACTCACAGCCGAAGTAAAAACAATAAGTGTGACTTGATATTGAGTAAGACAAAAGTTTATAACGCTGTGAGCATGGGTCTGCGGAGAGCATTTCTCAGCAGAAAAACGTTTACCCATTGAAACAGTCGTGGTAGATACCTTGTTTGTTTTAAACATCATACATACACAAGCAACAACAATGAATACTTACAGGTTGTGTCTCCAGCTGGTCCAAACAAAGTAGGAACAGCATCGTCCTTCAGTGCCCTACGCTATACATATCCGGCATGAATCGCTGACAGGTTTGTGAAGCTTTGTTTCGTGAAAGGCTGGCAGAGGGTGTGGCCTCTGGGTATTCACACGTCACAGTACCAAGGAGGAAAACATTGGAAGATGAGAAATCTCCAACGAGGCGTTTTGGGGAGGTATTTTCTGTGTTAGAGTTTTACTCGCTACACGGTGTACTTTGAGGGTTTTGACTCTGCAGACCGTTTACATGCAGAAAAACCTTCATAACACACAAGGGGACGGGTAATAACCAGAAAAGCATGACATGGGCCCTTTAAGGATAGTTTCATGTGTGTATGAGTGAGTGTATCTGTGTAGTACACTGGTATCAAGACAAATTATTTGGATGTATGTTGGTTGAAGGTTATCAATAACAAGTATTTAATGGGATGGATTGGATGTTCTGCTTCTAATAAATCCATTAAGTGTGAAAGGTAACTTCTCTCCTCTTTTTTATGTTTTCCCCTGTTTTCTCCACTATTTCATTATTTTCTTTCTCAGCTTTTTCACCCTGTCATTCTTCCTTCTTCCTCCCTTTTACTTTATCTCCCCTCCTACTCTTTCCTCCATTATCTTCCTCTTTTCTATGGTCCTATTCTCTCCTCTCCTCTGTGTTTCAGATACGTTGTATCATCTCTGGGTTATGTTTTAGCCATAGGGGAGAGTGTGTGTGATAGGGATCTTAGCTGTCTGATTATATCTTACCCTGTTACCAAACTATGAGACGGTTTATTGATATTTTGTAAGGGAAGATATTTTCTCAAGACAAGTGCGTCTTGATTTTATCCCCGATCTAACGAAGCAACTTTGGGATTAACCGCTCCTTTCAACTAAAACATGCTTCGGGGCTCTTTACTCAAAAAAACTCAAACGCTTAAACTACAAGTGGTGTAGCATTTTTTCGGAAATATGTATGGGTCACATACCAAAGCTATGGAGCCAGTTTGGAGAGATGAAAGCAGTAATGTTTTGGTCGCGCAATCAAGTTAACATAAAAGTCAGACATATAAATAGACCGAAGTAAATTGGATTTTTTTACTTTCTGCAAGGATTCAGACAGTACATCAAATTATTCTCTGCACATACAGAGCAGCGCCTCTAAAAACACCTGATCTGCAAATGTCCATGTAAGAATGGAATACATTTGGTTGGTAAAACATTTCTCAAAGGATTTTACTTCCTAATCAACACAGTGATGTTGAGGCGAAACAGTATGCTGCTACATTGTTGTTATGTTACAATGCATATTTTCTTGTTTATTAAACAAATACATCTTCGCTCTTTCAAATAGACTGCATTGCCTCTTTTTCTAAAAACGTTTTAAAATGATGGTTAATTGGCGAAGTTGGCATGTTCGTTGGGGCGCTTTGTTCCAGACTCAAATCTATTGAATGGAAAGTCATGACATTTGGTGCACCCATTCATGGTGCACAGAGGATGAATCCTTATGACTTTGTCTATGCCCTGACTTTTCTGTCAAGTTGCTCTTGACAATCATTTTTCAACATTGACATTTGATCATCTAAGTGCTATAGTATCATTTCCACCAGGAAAGATTCATTTTAGCCAAGCTTATGTTTCAGCAAAACTTCCCATGTTAAACATATGACTTTTAAGGGCATATGACATAGGGCCACAGCTTTCTTTATTAGACATTGGTGCGACCAATCTGGACTGATGGCCTGGCCTGATGAGACATGTTCATTTAACCTCCATTTCCATTCTCTATGTAACTGAACAAATAGTTTATTGTATAGTAACAGGAACAGCTTTCCTATAAGACTTGCCGAAAAATATGGTCTATAGTCATCCTGCTGCTTGCACCATTTCAACGCCTTGGACTCTGTATACCACTTCCACCTCATTATATTTACCGGGTTATATTCACAATTGTGCCTGGTCCAATACGTTTGGTTCTCCATGGCAGAGAGGCCTGATATACACTGGCATCTGCCTCTTTATAAGACTATTGTTGGAGATCTGCCACCTTATATCACCTGATTATTGGACTGGACCTACGGACCTTATTGTACTCACTCGAGAGATTGGCTAACACTTAAAGCCCCCAGAAAAAGCACTTAGCTTAGGAAAAACTGCTTTTACCTTCTCTGTCCTCTACACTTTGAATGCCCTACAGCGTACTTTAAAACTCAATATTTGGGTCTCTATTGGTCAGTTTAAATACTTTATACAGAACCATTCCACCCGCAGTTGCCTTCAAATTGTTATATGGATTGACTTTCAACTGACTTTGATACACCCCAACCTTCAAAGAAATACCACAATATAGAAACATACATGTTTTCTTTGTTAGTTTATTCACAATAAAAACATTCCTTATAACATTAAATATGTGTATAGTGGACACATTTTATAACATTTGTACACAAAGCAAGAAGTGTGATTATTATTAGCTTTTCTTTCAGATTTTGAACACATATATTATAGAAATAATTATGTGGGACAACATACATTAGTGTACTATATGAATGAATGTTGGTTAGCAAAGTAGTTTTTTAATTCCCATTAATTGTCTAAATGCATTCATTCAGTTGCACTAGTACCAACATTAGTAACAACACTTGGTTGTTTCCTGAATGTTATTTTATCATCCTGACAATATATGCAGGTGCATATAAGGTATTAGAGAACAGTTTCATGGAATAATTAAATAGAAATAAAGATAAATGGAATGGGCTAAATAATTCCTAGTTAAACTTATGTTGAATTGCACAATGTTTTTGCTGCTCGAAACTTCCTGAACAAAACATTTCACTTAAATTATAATGAGCAGCAAATGTTTCTCTTAAGTTACTTAAAGGGGACCTATCATGCAAAATGCACCTTTGTACGTCTTTTATACATGAATATGTGTCCCAGGGAACTCACCAAGTGTCAGAAAACACAACCCTCTCTATTTTCCTCCTTCGCCAAATCTCTAAAAAAGGGGCTGCAACGGATCTGAAAAAAACGGATCCACATTCCAATACTTTTCTACGTCACAAAGAAGTGCTCCACTTATTGGTCAACTCTCCACCTATCAGGGGAATGAGCCACGGCCACGTGCATTGCCAAACCTCTCATTCGCATATAGGCTATCGGCAGGCTAAATAATCAACACCCCAGTCACATCTGTGTTTTTGCCTGCTCTTGCCAGGATGTCTAAGCCAGTTAAATGTTGTGCTGTTGTTGGCTGCAAGACTCGGGACAGAGGACTGCATGCAATGCCATCAGTGGAAAAAGAAATGAATCTGTGGCTGGACTTCATTTACAAGGGACATGTGCCAGAAGACCACGGAAGATTTCTGTTTGTGTGTTCCAAACATTTTACCACGGACATGTTTATTAACTTCTCTCAAGTCCAACACGGATATGCCTCCAAACTAATGCTAAACCCGGGATCAATACCAACCATCCGGGACCAGGCCAGTGAGGACACATCCAATTTTGAAGCTGTAAGTTTTTATTTAGCGGTGTTTTTCCTGATAAAGCTATCTCTAGCTTGTAGCATGTAGCTTCGCCGCATCAATGTCGCCTCAAACCCAAATAGTAATCGGTTAGGTGTTTATATATTTTTGTAGCATTTTATTTTGTACGCTCTGCAGTCTTTGCTTTGTCATTTGAATTATCAGGCATTTGCTAACATGTTCAGACATACTGCCGTAATGGCGATCTGTGTGAAGGCTGTACAGCCACGCCCTAGGCGATAACACAAGTATTTATTCTCCTATTTATTAGTATTTTGTGTCTACAATCATATTGAGTAAGTTATAATAACAAACGTAATCTTCTGTAGGCAAGTGCCGTTTTTTCCAGCGTTATATGTAAACGCTTTTGTGATTGTAGTCTGTAAGAACGATCAGATATCATCGATCTGTAAGCTAAGCTACGCTAATGAGACATGCCGTGTTTTGCAGCGTTATATGTAAAAGATTTTGTGTGTTTACTTGTTTGCGCACATGAATATAAATGGGGGTGTGTTAGGATACAACACTGTGTATGTATGCGAGGGGGGACACACACCACGAGTAAAACTGAGCTAAAGCCCCGTCGGTCTGTTGTTGTTGACAAGGCCCTACCTCTAGCAACAGGCTAATTAGTGGCTAGCACTAATTACAGTCAGTCTACTGAGCTCAGCCCCTCTAACACATCACCTGCATTGAGTCAGAAACACAGCATGCACGTTACGGTTCAAAACTAACTCAGATTGGAAAAGGCTAAGCAAAGAGCTTTGCTAAATAGAGAGCTTTGCTAAGAAGTTTCAGTTTTTTACATGCATATACTAATCTAAACCACATTTTTTGTTGTGCTTTTTTTACCATTGCACAGCCCTACGTGGCCAACTTGATGGACCTCATCTTCGACCAAGTCTTTGTGGACCCTGCACCATTATGAGCGACCTGACAGGGAGGAGGTCATCGCCGGGTATGCTACACGGTTCAATTTGGCTGCTGTCTGAACCCAACATCGACATTTCACGGATCAGGAAACTCCATGCGTATCCTGAGGACAACGCAGGCCGGAATCACCACTCTGATCCTGCGTCCAAGGAAGCCCCAGCACCAGCTCACAAAGCTTCTGTAAAAACATTTAGTGTCATTTATACAAAATACAAGTAGGCTACATTTAGTTTTTTTTGTATGGGTTTTTTTAACCGTTGATTTTGACAATAAAGTTCGAGTTGATATCAAAATGTGTCGTGATTATTCATGTTTGGATGGGTAAAGAATATTCTGATTTCGAAAGCATAAGGTTGTGTGTGGACCTTTTTGTTGTACACATGGGTGTGTTATGCCATTGCTGTGTAGTATATAATATAATAGTACATGTACAATGACAGAATGAAAGATTGCATAAAGCCATATACACCAGTATTTATTTCCATGAACAATATTAGCATTCGTTTTACAATTTCAGTCAAAACAAACAAACCACTCACTGCTCTATTTGTCTCAACTGTAGCTGAAAATATGAATGTCTCCCTTTATAAATATATATATATATCGCTGTTTGCGTTACAAACTGTACACATTGCATTCTTGCTAATTAGCCAAAATATGAACGGAATAAGGAGCAAGCATCGTAACAGAGTAAAATAAATAGGGACAACAGCTTGTCAGCTAACCATTCAGAAACGTCCTGCTGGACGGGCTTGGAATAAAGCGAAAATGAGCGAAACGAGGCATGTCTAAAAAATGATCTGTCTGGTATTTTGAAAAATAAAATGTATAAATATACCATATATAGGTATGGTCATACACTATATCATTTAAATATAGCATGATAGGTCTCCTTTAAGATGCACTTAAATGTGTTCTCCCTCACACCACCTGGAACCAGTGGGTTTGTTCCCAAATGTCCTCACATCCACCTGGTGTGCAGGGGGGAGTAAATGAGGCGCTCCCAAAGCAAGAGAGTTTGGGAAAACTAAACTTCCCATATTTTGACCTCAGACCTTCCATCCCCTTAACACCCAACTCTTTCTTCCCTAAGCCCACCATTTCAATCTGTTTCCTCCTAGTTCCCCTCATCCAGCTCTCAACGGACACACACAAGGGAGAAGGTGTCAGTCAAGATGGATGTTTAAGTTGGACCAACATCCCATATGGCAATGTGTCCTTTATGTGTTGGTGTTTGTGTGGAGAGCTCTTCCCCCGGGCTGCGCCACAAAGTTTGGCACCGTTCAGCTCCACTACATCCAGCCTGCCATTGAGATGGTTACATTTGCACACACAAGCAAAGCCTCAGCCAAACATCTCACTGCACAACTCAGAACATATTATACTGTGAAGGATATTTGGAAAACACAGTGTTCCATGAAATGATGGAGAATGTTTACTTGCTTTAAACCCGCTTTTATTATAAATCAAATGTGGTGTTACAACATTCTGGCTTATACAATTGACTTGAAAATCAACTTTCCGAAGTATCAGTACCTTTAAGTTTGTTAATGTATCGAACCTTCGAACTCTTCAAGTTTTGATATTTTTTGCATATTTAGTGTCAGTTTCTCAGTGAAATTTGACGGCTAACCTGCAGTTGTTGCCCGTCCATGGATGCATAAAGATAACTGGAAACAGCTTTGGAGACGAGGCCTCCTTCTTATGACATGTGCTCAGTGGAAGCACTCATTGCGTATGAAGCCAAAACGTCCTGACCCTCAAGTAGAAAAATACCCTGGATAACCTTGGGTCATATACTGTATGACATGTGCACTTGCCTCCAATCTGCTCCGTCACTTCCGGTCTCAGCTCAGTCAAATGAATAGAGAGTGTAAAAAAAACCTGGACCTAGAGATTTAAATAACGGCTATTAAAGTATTCATACTGGTTGTTTGATTTAGCTAAAAATATATATATATGCTGATTTACAGACATCCCTTTACCAATGTTAGCCAGTAGGATACAATATGTTTTGTGCCCAAACTTTTTTTCAAGATTTGTTCGTATATTTATTTCAAGATGACTGCGCTAACTTTAGCCTCATTTAATTTGCTGTGGGAACTTGCCTGATACTTTGCTTGTTGGCTGACTGAACCTTATCTTGCAGAATAAATGAATCTGTTTCTTTGCAGAAGAGAGTACAAAACCTACTTGTTTCCAACAGCGCATACAGCTCTAATGATCTGTATTGATAATGATACATACTTTTACCTGGATCTGACATGTTCTCCATTCAGGTCCTTATTAGTTCATCTACTGCTTAATATTCTGAATGCGTTTTTAAGCAAACGAGAGGGCATGAAAACAAGTGTAAAATAAATTAAAGTAGGATTTTTATGACTGACAGCATCTCAGATTTCGAGGTGCCCGAGACTCCTGGGGTCTTGGGGACACACACACATGCACACGTACATCCTCTACATGCATTGACACATCATTCAGATGCAGCTATAGCACAGCCCAACACTGCACTGCACTGCACTGCACACTTTTCTTTCCATATACACGCACGCACACACACACACACACACACACACACACACACACACACACACACACACACACACACACACACACACACACACACACACACACACACATATATTCAGTCTAAACCTTGATGACTTGGTCTTTTCCTATCTGATTGGAAGTGCAGTGTCTGCAACTCTTCCTCCGTCCTTCAGAAGCAAAAAGAGAATCACTTGCTCCGCGCCTTTCCCTTCAATGTCTCGATATAGTATCTCTTCAGCTATTTTACTTCTCGCGTTTCCACTTCGCCTTTTCTCATCTGACATTGACTTTGTTTTTTCTTTAAAAAAAAACTTCTGTCAAGCTGAGAAAAGTAACAGTGCTATTGGAAATGTCATCCACTCTTTTTAATATAGGAGTTGCTAGCTTGTGTCATTTGAAAGAGTTTGTTCCCTGATGTAGCATGCTGCAGCTAATGATGTCTGAGGAAACACACAAGCCTCATCCCAATACCCCTCCTCGACTCCTCTCTTCCCCTCCTCCGGGACTTGACCCGGAAACCGATCAAGACACGCCATTTTGAAGGACGTCCCAATAGAGAACCGCAGTGACGCGTCGTAAAACCCTGAAGTAAACTTCTTCCGGTTCCTTCGTGAAAAACACAATGCAAATTCTCCATAGGATTTTGGAAAATAAGCTCGAAATAAGGTCTGTGGTTGACACACACTTAAGAGAGGGATCACGTTTTGTTCAGCCGGATAATCTCCACATGTCTATCCTACTTTTATAATCTTTGAATCATAAATCTAGTCGCCAAAAGTTAAATGCTAACGTTATGCTATAAATGAACTACAAGCTAGTACAGCAGCAGGGTCGCACGACTTCAATGTCACGCCAACTTTAGATCGTTTCAACCGACTTGCACTGAAACTGCACTTTGAACACTTTTAAATATATTAACATTTTAAACTGTATACCCCGGTTATCTAGGCCCATTTTGTTTTATGTATACATGTGGGAAACGATATTTCTGGATGTATAACACATGTAGAATTTTTGACAATAAGGCTGACTTTGACTTCCACGTGCTTGTATATTTTAACAAAGCTTTTCATTTTAGCCACACTGAATTTAACTAGAAGTCATGGCTGTGTCAATTACCAGTCTGATATCGTTTTATCGTTCTGGCTGGTCTACCTGCATGTGCCATCCAACCTCTGCAGCTCATCCAGAATGAAGCGGCTCGTCTGGTCTTCAACCTTCCTAAATGTTCCCGCACCACGCCGCTCCTCCGCTCCCTTCACTGGCTTCCGGTAACTGCTAGAATCCACTTCAAGACAATGGTACTTGCGTACCATGCTGCGAATGGATCTGGCCCTTCCTACATCCAGGACATGATTAAACTTTACACCCCAGCGCGGTGCTCTACGCTCTGCATCAGCCAAACGACTCGCTGCACCCTCGCTGCGAGGGGGACCCAAGTTCCCATCAGCTAAAAAACGTGGGTTTGCTATCCTGGCTCCAAAATGGTGGAATGAGCTCCCCATTAACATCAGGACAGCATAAAGCTTACACACCTTCCGGCGCAGACTGAAAACTCATCTATTTCGACTCCATTTCGAGCAATACAATTACTAACAAAGAACTGCTAACAGAGCACTTATATACTAATAAAGGACTGGCTTATCTAAAGCCAGTTGAGTAGCACTTTAAATACTTGGCTCTATGAAACCTGATGTACTTATATGATTCTGTTTTCTTCAAGGTTGTGTCTTCCTGGTTGAATGTAGTTATTGTAAGTCGCTTTGGATAAAAGCGTCAGCTAAATGCAATGTAATGTAATGTAATGTTTTACAAAGATGACAAGAGTGTAGATTGAGGAGAGAACCACTACAAGTCAGGACACGTAAAACAGTGCAGCCTAGATGAAGGTGTGCTTACCGGTGTTGTCAGGGCTAGCATGAGAGACAAGGTTTATAGTGTCGGTGAGAAGTGATAGCATGAGTACCGTTAACCTAGAGTTAATTTATTCACATTAATTCCCATCAACAAATCCATTTTATGTGTCACATGAAATCTTTATTAGGCAAAGCAAGTTTATTTATATAGCACCTTTCAACACAAGGCAATTGAAAGTGCTTTACAAAAAATGAAAGACATTAAGAAAATGGCATTTAAAATCAGTCATTAAAAATAAAAGCTAACAAAATAAACATTAAAAGAAAAAATACATGGATAAAAGTTACAGTGCAGTTTAAGATATGAATAGTTCAATTAAAAGTCTTTTTGTTGGATTTAAAAGTAATAAAAGTTGCAGCGGACCTGCAGGTTTCTGGGAGGTTGTTCCAGATATTTGGAGCATAATAACTGAACGCTGCTTCTCCATGTTTAGTTCTGACTCTGGGGACAGAAAGCTGACCAGTCCCTGAAGACCTGAGGGATCTGGATGGTTCATAATTTAGCAGGAGGTCAGAAATGTATTTTGGGCCTAAACCATTCAAAGCTTTATAAACCAGCAGCAGTATTTTGAAATCTATTCTTTGACACACAGGAAGCCAGTGTAAAGACTTCAGAACAGGAGTGATGTGATCCACTTTCTTAGTGTTAGTGAGGACTCGAGCAGCGGCGTTCTGAATCAGCTGCAGCTTCCTAATAGATGTTTTAGATGACCTGCAAAGACACCATTGCAGTAGTCGAGTCTACTGAAGATAAAAGCATGGACACGTTTTTCCAAATCCTGCTGTGACATTAGTCTTTTAATCCTAGATATGTTCTTTAGGTGATAGTTGGCTGATTTAGTAACTGTTTTAATGTGACTGTTGAAACTCAGGTCAGAGTCAATGACTACACCTAGATTTGTGGCTTTATCTGTTGTTTTGAACATTGCAGACTGAAGCTCAGCGCTAACTTTTATACATTCTGCCTTGGCTCCAAAAACCATTACCTCAGTTTTATCTTTGTTTAATTGGAGAAAGTTCTGACACATCCAGTCATTGAATTGTTCAATGCACTTACTCAGTGTTTGAATTGGAGCATAGTCTCCTGGTAACTTATTTTGTTGTTCTTCATTATCTGAGCCAGTGGTCAGAGGCGGATTTAGGATTGTAGTAGATCCGGGGCTTAGCCCAGGAGTCGTTGGGTTGGGGGGGGGTGCAGGGGTACAGTGCTATTTTTTATAAGTGGGGGGTGGACCGAACATCCTTTAGGGGGGTCGTCGCTTCCTCTCGGGGGGTCCGGGGGCATGCTCCCCCGGGAAGATTTATTTTTTTTTAAATATTGAAGTTGAAAGCATCACTCTGGTGCACTTTGAGAGCAACATAACCTTACCTTAATAACACCTTAAAGCGGACAAAAGGCACTGGAGAACACTCATTAACACCCTTTAATGAAGCAAACTAATGCCTTAACTCACTCAAATAGTTGTTTACTTATTAAGGTGAAACAAATGTGCGTAGAGTTTTAAAGGATGCGGATAGTCTCACCTTGATTCTGGCGCATTTCTTATCGTTTTATAGATCTATTCTCATCCACCATCTTTGTTTGTGACGTAAAGAGTGTAAGAGTCACGTTTCTGAATCGGACACTCTGAGTGGATGCAGTCACAGCCAATCGGAGTCTGATTCAGAGGGTTGCCTGTCAGTTCTGTTGTTATGTGTACTGAAATGAGAGCCGGTATAATTCCATGCGTGAAAACAAAATAAAAATTGGAATACGTTATTTTAGTGTCTTAAAAGTAGACTGAGGTATGAAGGGTTAACGTTACATCTTAGGATCATTTTTAGTCATGTTCTGTATCCATACTAACATATAAGGGTATACTTAGTGAGGTTACTCCATGTTTACTAGCTATAACATTAACGTTGCATCACTCTTTTTTACTTCTTACTCAGTCAGCCAGAGTGCAGATATCACCATTAGATTAACAAACCTGAAACATCATCCATTTCTTGACTGCTGGTGATGACATTGTTGTCAGCTGCTGATACTGCTGCTGCTGATACTGCTGCTGCTGCAGCTTCTGACACCTGCTTCGATGACAATAACTTTCTAACACTTCTTCTTCAGGGCAGGCTACGCAGTACGCAGGCTAATGTCCCACAGTGGCTGCCTCTCTGGTGGACTCCGGTACTGCACATTACTCCCGAGACGTTTTCAAAAAATATATATTAAAATTTAAAAAATAATAATAATAATTTTGTAAGTGAAACATCCGGGGCTTTTCAGAAAACATCCGGGGCTTGAGCCCAAGTAGCCACCCCCTAGCGCCGCCACTGGGTAGCATGTAGACGTTAAAGAGAAGAGGCCCCAAGATTACACATGTTACACACCAGAAAACACAGAAATATCCATGAAATAAACATACAGTAGACTATAAACAATTAAATGGATAATTGGGAAGGCATTACCAATGTAAATATATTTTAAATAATAAAACAATCCCACCACCACAGGTATCTAGAGGAGAAGAGTGAATTCTCTCCACAAAATGTGAATGCCCTTGTGGAGAATAGAAATGCAGTCATGCGGCTGCATTAGCCATCTTTGCCATCCACAATTTCAGCTGCGCTGACACCCCCTGTCAATGCAAGAAGCCAAAGGCAGCTAAACGTACGCATTCAGTAGAGGAGCTATTTCCTCCAACCAATAAGTCATTCAACCCGCTGACAAGAGAGCCCACCTCCGAAGATGGCTGGCTGAGGGACAGACTCGGGGGCAGGTTCTCAGGAATTTCTTGGCTTCTCTCCCCCGAGCCAGAAGAGGAACACAACAGCTTGGAAACACTTCCTGAACTTCTCAAATCTGTTGGGCATCAGGGACCTGAGGCAATTGTGGCAAGCATGGCATTGTCTGAAGAGCAACAGAGGGCAATGCAGGTGGCTACCACTGGTCAGCGAACCAACCCAAACTGGCATTTGTTCAGGAAAGCACCCTTAGTGCCAGGGTGCTAGGGCAACAACAGGTCCTTGATGGTGTTTTGTCTGTACAGTGGGGGACTATGAATGAATGTCAGGGAGTCAGGGCATTCACCACTGCAACCCAGATGCAGGTCCATGAGTCAGGTTTGTGGCTCTCCCAATCAGGAGTGTTGGGGACATCTCCAGATGGTCTGGTAGGGTCTTCCGCTGTGCTGGAGGTAAAGTGTCCCAACGGAGCCAGGGAAATGACAATTAGTGAAGCATTGCAAATCAAGGGCTTCTGTGTCAGTAAGGAGGGAGAAACATTCAGCCTGCGTGAGGAACATCCTTACTGGCACCAAGTGCAAGGTCAGCTTCACCTCACTGCAAGAAAGAAGAAGAAATAAAAAAATTGTGAATCGTTTTTAATTTACATTTACTCGCCTTTGCAATGTTGTGGTTGTTAGAGTGTTAGGCTTCCTGTCAGCTCGTCTGTTGGGAAGATATAAAATATTAGTTTCATGGAAGTCACACCGTCACATATAAGAGCATTAAGAATTAAGCATTAAGCAGTACATAGGCTAAAACAAAACATCTAAAGATATAACCTTGCACTTTGTCTTGTGAACATTTTCACTATTTTGACATTTTTATAGATGAAAATTGAACGAAAGAAATAAATGGTAGATTAATCCATATTGAAAATAGGTGTCAGCTGCTACACTAATTATAATAGTTATATTTCTTAATTAATTAAGATATATATTGATCCCAATTTGGAAATGTTTGTGTTGCAGCAGCATAACAAGAAAAACAAAATATAAGTTATTATATACAAAAGTATGTGAGGGATGGAATATTACATTGAATATAAATGTAAAATGTACACCTCCAGCCAGAGGTGATTTGTTATTAGTTCAATATGTCAAACTGATTTCCCTGACTATAATTTTTAGTTACATGGTGAAACGTTATGCTGCTTATACTAATTAGACTTATCATATAAACCACACAGGTTTTAATAGGATGTATTCATTATCTTTACTTATGTTGCGGTCTTTTCAGCAGCGCCATCTCTAAAATGGCGATACAGTCACTACCCATCATTTCATTTCACGTGACATGGACAAAAATGTAACGTCAGCTTACCTCATGGCACGAATCCAGACTCTCCTTTGGAAAACATTGGCTGGGAAACGATAGAACGAGCACGTTTCATGCGAAGACCTGTGGCTGCAACCCGGAGCAAAGCAACAAACTATTGGGTACTAGTAGCGCTAGCTTTAGCTAAAGTTAGCTAACGAAACAAACTGCCGAGTAAACTTGGAAAACACTGGTAATTAATTAATTCTATCATTTGTAAAACTACGGTGTTAAAAACGACAATTTCAAAAATACAGATTCTAATGGTCAGATATAGATATACAGATACTAAAGATAGGCAGGTACTTGCTTTCAAGCAGAACACAGGGGAAAACAAATTTAGCGGGAGTGTTTACGTGTTAGGCGTAATGACGTACAACGGCCTCGACAATTTCTGTAGTCCTATTCAACCACTCGGTAACAACCATCGTTTTTCAGACACGTAAACTCTTCAAAAATCACCAGTGGGGTCACTGCTGATGGATTTAATGTCGTAGAACAAAACGCGATTTATCTCTTAAATTTGTCTCAACCACAGACCTTATTTCGAGCTATTTTCCAAAATCCTATGGAAAAATTCAATTCAATTCATTGCTTTTTGACGAAGGAACCGGAAGTGCTAAAAATGCTAACTTACTTCCGGGTTTTACGACGCGTCACTGCGGTTCTCTATAGAGGCTTCTCAATTCTTGAATTTCTCCTCCTCGACTAGGGGAAGTAGCAGACGTTTAAAGAAATGAGAACTCCTCTCCTCTGAGCGGTCATATTAAAGCAACGTCCGTTCATTATTACATGGCAACAGCTGCATCAGCTGTCGAGTGTTTTGTCATAGCACTGTATTTTATAATCTCTGTTAGATCAGCTGAACATTGTTCCCCCACATAATTACTTTGAATTCATTGAGAGTGCGGTATAATGAGACAATAACAGGCTACAGATGCGGACACACACACACAAATATATTTATATAAATATATACAATTTAAAGTATGAGAGCACTCTCATAATAACGTAACACAATCAGAGACTGGATATATCCCCCCCCTCTCTCTGGTCGCTGAAATGGGGAATTGAAATTACGGGCCAAATGTTGTATTTACAAGTAGGCTATTAAAAGTAAGCAAAGGACACCAAACCAACTGAGACCCCGTTTGTCCGCCGCATCTACGCACAGTACAACACACACCTACACACTGTACCACACACACACCTACACACTGTACCACACACACCTACAGCTCCTAAAGCAAAATCAGGCTACAGCCGTTGTGTATTTTATTATGTGAAGCACTAAATGGTCTTAGAAAAAATATCGACTCTTTGTTTGTAGTTACTCTACTAAACTAAAGCAAATAAAGAGAGTAGTCTGTTAAACTGAGTGATATATATTATACACACTGCTCTGCTTTCTGCACGGACCTCACAGCTGTTCTCTCTGGAAACATTGCAACGCGATGAAAGCAGTTTTGAAAATAATATCCAGGGGATGCATGCAGAGCTGTCATTGGCTGAGATAAGTCCGGCCGTGCGTCACGCCTCCACCGTTCCCGGAAATGCATCCGCATCCGCTTACCCACATTTCATTGCATTGTTCATCATATTTCACACTTTCCAAAAATAATGCTATTGCTAACACTAGTGTCTTGAAACGTCACAAGCTAAATGGGACACATTACACAGATCATTAGTTGATTGGTTCTGGAATTTATTTTATTTTCTTAAATACAAAGGCTTTTCGTATCTGGAACTAGTCAAAAGGTGAATACTAAACATAAAAGTTAATTAAACTAGTAGTATAATTAGCCTGCTAGTTATGGAGTTAACTAGCTAGCAGTTTTAGTGGCTCACTGCAAGACTCGTTTCTCCTAACTCATCTATATGTGTGGTTTATAATGCCCATAAGCTATGAACGGCTAGCCTAACTAGCGAATTAAAGCAATGCTAATAAAGAAATCACTTTCAAGCACTTTTATGTTACAATAAATGAGGTAGCCAATGCAGCTTGGAGGAACAAGATAATGTCAAACAAATGTATAAACCTATTTAGTACACAAACAACACATAATCTTTTTTGAATAGAAACAAATTATCTGTTTCATAGCTGGACATAATACAACATCTACTCATTTGATTTTTGAAATGGCCACATGGTTATTTCTAAAAACACATGTTTTTTGGCCTATTTTCAAAAGCTCCAGCATGGGGTCATCATGTCTTGGAGGGATGAGGTTCACGGGTTCAAAGTAGCTCTTGAAGTGATGGGTTTCAAACACATACTTATAGGCCTGTTTCAGCCCCAGTATTACTCACAAAGCGACATGTTTTCAAAAACCAAGCTGCACCAAAAATTGCAATCCCTGCTATCTCAGTTGGACAGAAAGCCAAACGTTAAGAGCTTTAAGATGCTTTTTCAGTGTCTCGCCAAAGCACTGCAGCGTGGTGATCTAGGATGATGTGTTTTCCCCTGACAGGCATCATTTTCGTTCCGTGTGAGTCACATTTGAGGGCGAAACTTTGAACCAACTGGTAAGGCAAATCATTTCTTTGTAGAGATCAGTGCTATTTTAGAGGTTGACATGAATTGTGACTTACAAAAGACCCATTCAAACCTAATCTTTCATAGCTCCTTGTATACAAATAACTGCTAAATTACAGCCCAGATGGAGCTGCATTACATTTTCACAGGGACACATAACATCCAGTCACAGGAGGAATTGGCATAATGTAACGTATTTATAAGAAGCAGAATAAATCCTCAAGGATGACTTGTTTCATTTCGCAGATCGCCATTAAGACAGGCTGTCTTAGTTCTTATCACTCTCTCTTCCGCCTGCCACTCTTGGCCATCTCCTCATCTGTCTTTTCCAGGAAAACAGCTCAATCAGTCATCTATCGTTTGGTCTCGTCCCCACTCTCCCCTTTGCCGAGAAGTCAAACATCTCTCAACCTCTATGTACCCTCCTCCATTTCATTACTTCTTATTGCAGTATCTCTTATTCCCTTAGCGTTCATTCTTACCCATTCAGAACATATTCTGAAAGATTTAGTCTGTTAATCAGAAGTGTCTTGGAAACCCATTAATGGTGTACTCGGTCATAATAATAGCCCATTGCTGACCAATGTGACACACTGTATCATGTGTTCCTCAGCTGTGTTGCATCTCCTGCCTTACACCTTTCATTATTCAGATGGCCAGAAACTGTGACAGCCATCTGCATCAGTGGAGATGGACTCGAACATCGAACTTGTGGCGCAGCGCTCGGTGACAATTTCGACCAAAGAAGCTTACACCATTTGGATTGTTATTAAAAGACCAAAATGCAAATTTCAATTATCAATCGGCAAAGTGATCCTCTCTCCGTCCCGCGGCTAAGTGATCCTCTCCAACTACGGTTGGCTCAAGTTAGAATTTAGAGCTAGACCATGGCTCTGAAATACCTGCAGTCTAACTGTGTTGTGTTCTGATAAATCCATGACGTGTTCAGGGAGTTGATGTAGTATGTATTGGTAATTGCAATATTTCCCTTCGTACAGCCTTCCGTTTTGGATCTTTATGACTACTGATGGAATACAAAAATACAGCACCAAAATAATCGTCACTTGGGTGCAGAGGTTGCGTTAGAGATTTTCGCTGCCCGTCATTTTGACGGACAGGATCGTAACATTTCCGTCACAATCCATTATGGGGGGGGGGACAGCACGCTCGTGAACTGTCAACGGGGGACTGGACAGGGGGGTGACGCTCGTGAACTGTTAGCGCTGGTGTCATGCATGCCCACTGCACCTCGTGGGAGTGCGCCACAGCGTAAAGCACTCACAGACATTTTAATGATGGCATGCATAATAACACGGCATAACACTGGAGCCTCGCTGCGGGGAAGCTTTGGCGCTGTTCTGAGTTTGTTCTAATCTGTCAAAATGACGGACTGCTTTCAGATTTTTCCGTCATTGTTAAAAGAAAATGGTCATAGACGGTTAACGCGACCTCTGCTTGGGTGGTACACAAGCAAAGAGTTACCTAAACAAACCAGGTCCATATCCCATGATAACAAGTAACAATGTGCCTACTGACGTTCAATGTGTTGCATTTTGGCTAATGTGTTCCCCTTTTTTCATTCTCCACAAAGAGTAAGTTTACCTGTATGCAACTAAGGCCAGTTCAAAATGCGATTGGTCAACACTAATTAGAATACAATTAGAAACCTGAATGCTTCTGATAGCAAAACATAGTCATATTGCTGATTCATACTGTATATAGATATCTGTTTGAAGAGAATACATATTTTCAGGCTTGACTGTCATCATTTCTCTACCCTTTCTCCATTTTTTTGGAAATCAGAATAAAAAGGTGTTCATCAGTGCATCGGGGATCTGTATGGCTAAAAAAGAGGCTCGATGACACTGACACGTGTCTATTCACTGCTCTTTGCTACTCCAATAATGTGCACCAATGATACCCTGAAAAGCTCCATGCCTTTTTTCAAAACAAGCCAATCTGTCTGCAAATTTGAAAAAGCACACAACATACTCCATAATGCTTTTTGTTTTGTCCCCATCCAACCTTGTGGGGTGGGATTTCTTGCTCATTAAAGCCTCAGTAGTGAAGGTACCTGCTGAAAACAACCTTGGACCTGCAACTGTGCCATTTAAAACTGCATTTCATTACAGGTGGAACCATGTTAGTGCTCTGTAATCCTGTGCAATGCTCACTGATGTGTATAAGCCCTTTCACAGTAATGATTACATCGGTCCATATATACAGTGCATTATGGGAATGAACATACCCCTCCTGACCCAGATAAGGGCAGTATACAAAGTCAGCTCTAGCTGCAGAACTCTATTGTGGATAACAAGTGCAAAACAGTGTCAGTCAGGAGCCTTTTAGTTTATTCTTTGTCCATTATGGTGAGTGTTTTTCATTAGCAGAGTCCTTGGTGTAGTTTCTGTCTGGAACATTTTGATGTGGCAACAGTGTTTGTATTAAAAATATATGAAGACAGATAGAGGGGTGCTGTAATTAAAGCTGGCTCATATGGCAAATCAAAACGTATTTATCTATTTTATTTCAAGCTTGTATATGTCTTTAAACAAGGCTTTTTTATTATGCAAATGCTGTGCCAGTAATACATGTTATAAAAATTGTTATGCATATTATAAATATAGGCTTAACCACAAGACTATTGACTATCAGTGCCACTTGTCTGAAACCATGTATTATAGCAAAAAGATCATCCTAAATTACCAGCTTACTATTTAATCTGATTTTTGCTTCTCCACATTGTGCATGCGTCTTTGTTATTTTTCAAGCTTTCCTTTTCAGTCATTTATTGCAATGAGTTTTGTAGATTTTGAATGTTATACACTACATCTATTTAGCTAACACTATATCCAGAGCAACTAACAATATGTGCAATCAACCATGAAGATACAAGCTCAAAACAGCTGTTAACTGATCGGTTGCATGTTGAATGGTCAGCAGTAAACATTGAAAAGGAAAACATTTAAATAATTAGAACTTGGGGCAAAGCGCTCGGCGACAATTTGGAGCACTGTGCGACTCCGAGGGTATCGCTTTGTTCTAGTTGGACGGCACCGCTCTGTTTAGAAACATCAAGTCATGTGGATGCAGTTTAAGGAAATAGGTTTTTCTGTCCTGATATCAATGGGCAGGGCTTCCCTTCATTTTGGAGCCACTAAAGCAAATCGGCATTTTACATGGAGGACATCTGTTTATATACTCTACCATGGACATCCCTTTAAAGTCCCTAAAGTGGTATATTTTGTTGTTTTATTGCTATAGTGTACTTTTCACTTTTTTAGCTCATTTGATTAAATCGAAAAGCAAATAAAAACATCACTCTTAGTGACACTCCGAAAAGGACATCATTGACTGTGCTGTATTAGAGTTCAAGCCAGCTCACGTCAGCAGACTGTCACAACATGTAAAGTCAAGGTAAATGACAGCTGTCAGAGTACAGCATGCACAACCAGCCATTTGTATAGGTGCGATATTGGTAATGAAGTGTTTAGATGCATGTTACTGCTGCTTTCTGATCTGGACGTTATCAAGGATATTACATCAAGTTAATGTTCAGCCAGAATATTGGAGTATGGTGGATATTAATGGAATATTATTATGAATATGCTTCTACACAAATCTCTAGCAAACCAATATATGTGGTGTGGTCCAATGGCAACATACATTTGTTTTGTTATCATGAGATTCACTAAACAGGCTTCTAGATACATCATTCATTCATATACATGTGTATGTGTTTATGTAGAGTGTGTGTGGTGGCTGGCAGTAAGTTTGTTGCCGGTTGTACTGAATGTCTCCCCTTGAGAAATGCATAGTAAATGTTCTAAATAAACATAATGCTGTAGTAAAGAGTGTGAACACACTATGAGACAGACAGAGAGAAGGATTTGGTGTGGCAGTAGAGAGGAAGGTGAGTGTAATTTATTGTGATGAGCGTAAACTGGTCGGATCATGCACTGGGGATTCGGAGTAATTAGGGCATATTTGCAGCGCAGAGGAAGAGAAACAGGTGCACACAAGCAAAATACAACACTCATAATAATTGATTAAAAAGACAAGACTGTTTAAAGAGGAAGGATTTATAAGAATGATAACATTGTGGGTGTTTTCAATACAGAACTATAACGTTTTGACCTAACATCAGGTCAAAGGCGTTGTTAGAATCTTAACTGTCCTTATTGCAGGTTGGGAGGGATACTTTTAAAATGTATTCTGTTATAATTACTAATTACCTGTAAAACATTAAAATCACGAAGCCTACTAAGTATCACAATGTAATTGTACAGAATACAGTTGGCTTTCCTTTTTTCACATCATCATCACGTAGGATAATCCTGTTACATCGAATTCGTTATTTTCCAAGCCTGTTCATTTTAAGTGTATAGGCTATAGTAAGCGTTTAGAAAATACATCATGTGTTGAGAAAATGCTCCAAATAAGACAATACAAATTGTAACTAAGTTTGCTGACTTTAAGGTAATTTCGTAAACAATGTGTGGCCCGGCGGGGCTGTAGATGCGCCGCATTTGCGCTTCAGATGAGGCTCTCTACGGAATATGAAGCACCCTCCGCAAGCTGAGGCCCCCTCCGCGAGGTGACTCCCCCTCCGCGAGGCTTCTCAATTCTTGAATTTCCCCTCCTCGACTCCTATCCTCGTGAGTTAGTCCCGCCCACAGGAGGTGCGAGCGGAGGACTGAGGAGGGGAAGCAGCAGACGGTTAGAGAAATGAGAACTCCTCTCCTCTGAGCTGTTATTTTAAAGAGACGTCATCAATGATGGCAGGAGGCACAGCAGCCCTCTGTCTGATGGACACATGTGTTCATGACCACTTATATTTACTTTGATTCATTCACAGTGTGGTATAATGAGACAATAACAGGCTACAGATGCGGACACACACACACACACACACACACACACACACACACACACACACACACACACACACACGCACACACACACACACACACACACACACACACACACACACACACACACACACACACATGTATATACATATATACCATTTGGAATCAAACAAGTATGAGAGCACTCTCATAATAACACAACACAATCAGAGACTGGATATATCCCCCCCCCACCCCCCCCTCTCTCTTGTCGCTGAAATGGGGACTTGAAATACGGGCCAAAAGTTGTATTTACAAGTATTAAAAGTAAGCATAGGTCACCAAACCAACTGAGACCTATCTGTCCGCCACAGCACTGTACAACACACACACCTACAGCTCCTAAAGCATAATCAGGCTACAGCCGTTAGAAAAATATCGACTCTTTGTTTGTATATATCTACTAAACTACAGCATACAAATACAGAGAGTAATGTAGGAATGTTATACTGAGTGATATATATTGTACACACTCCTCTGCTTTCTGCACCTCACAGCTGTTCTCACTGTAAACATGGCGTCGCAATGAAATCAGTTACTAAAATAATATCCAGGGGATGCATGCAGAGCTGTCATTGGCTGAGATAAGTCCGGCCAGAAACAGCATGGGAGTTTGACACAAACAGATGAAAGAGACAGTTAAATGTTGCTGAATTAATAACTATCAAGTTCTCATTCATAACACTCCGCTATAAGTAGCCTGCGCCACGACGCATGCGTCATTCAAACACCTCTTCTCGCTTCAGAGCACATCTCGAACGGTAGCCGGGCTAGCTTAACAATCCACAGACTGAACCCAACTAATTTTCGGTAGACGGGCGTTAGCCGGCTACCCGATTCTCTCACAGAAGAATATTATAGTCAACCTCGCCGTTCTTCCTCTGGAGTAAGGTAAGGTTTTGACTTCAAGTTAGCAACACACCAGTTGCTAACTTGTGTTTTTTCCCTCACTACCGACACCACGGTAGCAAGGACACTTTTTTCTTCTCTCTTCCACGGAGGAGAAAAGGATTACAGGAATATTACCATACCAGGTAATATCCTTGAGACCCACGCTGTCCTTTTCCCCCCGGATTAAAGACAGATCGGAAAAAAATTTTTCTCGAACGTACCTGTCACGAGCGGTCCCTCTCCACGCCTCACGGCGAACGAGATGGATGCCTCTCCCCCTCACACCAGAGGAGTCAGGATCTCGGAGGCTCGGCGCTGCGGTTGCGGGTTGAAAGTGTCAGGCACAGACTCACACCAGATCTGTTCGTCCTGCCTCGGGCTGGAACACGCCCAGGAGGCCATCGACAACCCCGGCTCGTGCGGACATTGTGCCCGCCTCACCGTGAAGAGCCTCCACCGAAGGTTAGCGCAACAAGTTAACCTGTCGGGACGGGACCCCCTCATGTCCACTGATCCGCCGACCGGCAATCAAGACACGAGGACGTCTGCCGCAGAGATGGAGTCCCTCACTGCGGTCTGGGGCTCACCGACAGCGGCACCCGCAGAACCGAATCCCGCGCCATATCGGGCCGAGATCCGGTGGCGGCAAAGAACGCGGGAACGGGGCCCCACGCTATACCAAGCTGGGGCTCCCGACTGGACCTCACCACGGTTTCACCCGCGGAAGATGTCCTGGAGTTAGATTGCATGGAGGACGAAGAGTACACCTCTGAGTTCCTCCTGTCTGACTCGGATGAGCAGGAAGACGACATCTTCATGTCATCGACTCAGGCTGCAAAGCCGGGAGCGATGGCTGCTCCCCCGGGCGACAGCACACCAGCTTCGCCCTGTCTCAGTATGGACCTACAAGCCGTGTGTCAGCGCGCTGCGGCCAAACTAGACATCCCATGGCCCGAAGTGGCCAAGGAGACCTCCAGGTCCCGTTACGAGGGAAAACTTTTTTCCCAAACAACGAGGGCAAAGAGGCAACTCCTCCCGGTCTTCCCGGAGATGTTGGACGAGGTGTCGGTCTCGTGGAGAGACCGGCCCTTTAGCAACAAGGCCCCAATCCAGGGTGCCTCCTCCCTAGACTGTGACGGTATGGAGAGGCTCGGCCTGCTCCACATACCACCTATGGAACCGCTGGTGGCAGCCCACCTCCTACCGAGGATGGGCCAGCCGCCAAGCAGGAACCCCACGCTGCCAGCAAAAACGGACCGATTCCAGTCTACCATGACGGAACGGGCCTACAGAGCCGCAGCGTTGTCCGCCAGGGCTCTGAACGTTTCCTCGATGCTAACCGCATACCAAGCGGAGCTCTGTGAGGATATGTCGAGCAATCCTGGACCGGCCACTCTGGACGAGATAGCCGCGGTCACAGACATTTGTCTCCGTGTCCAACACTGCGCCGTCCAGGCCACGGGCAAGGTAATGGGGATCATGGTGGTGCAGGAAAGAGCTAGATGGCTCAACCTCACCAACCTCCCAGACCGGGAAAAGGAAGATGTGCTTGACATGCCCATCGTTCCCGAGGGGATTTTCGGCTCCGCTCTCGCTTCCATGCAAAGGAAGTGCGAGTCGAAAAAGATGGAAGACGAGGCTCTCCACCTTTGTCTCCCTCGAAGGGTCCAGCCGCGGCCTTTCCAACGGCGGCCCTTCGCCCACGCTGCACCGCGCTCTGCTGGGTTCAAAGTACCGGGACAGCAGAGGGCGCAGCCCGCCCCGAGTCCCAAGCCCAGGCAGGAGACGAGGGCGAGTTGGTCTAGAAAATCTCCGGCTCCGGCTGTAGCCCAGGCACAGCCGAACCAGAATTTCGGCAAGCAGGCGAGGAAGAAGAAGCGAGCGGCCTGACAGCCCCTCCTTCTCCCCTCCGTGACGGAGCTGGAAGTTCCTTCCCCGGCTCTAAATGTGTCCCCGCCGCCTCGAGAGATGCCTCAACGCCATCCTCAAGTCCACACAAGACACATGTCACATTGTTATTGTCTGAATAAACCATTTTCCGCTGACGCATCCAGGCTCCGGCCAAGGGCGCAGCCTAAAAAAATGAAAAGAAAGACAATAAACAGTCCGTTAACCATAAATCCCCTTCTGAGAGCAGCTATGGCCTCTCTCAAAAGGCGGATAATAAACGGGTCTGTGAAGGCACCACCGCCACGCGCATGCGCAGTGCCGGTTGGGGCTTTAAGGGCACTACCGCCACATGCGTACGCAGTGCCGGCTAGAGCTGTAAAGAACGGCCCGTCAATCCTTCCCCTTTCAAGAGCAGCTGCGGCATCTCTCAAAGGACGGATTATTGATGGGTCCGTGAAGCCACCGCCACACACATGCGCAGTGCCGGTCAGGGCTTTAAGGGCACCAGCGGTACGCGCAGGCGCAGTGCCGACTGGAGCCGTGAGGGCACCACCGGCACACACATGCGCAGTACCGGCTGGAGCCAAAAAGGCACCTCCGTCACGCACATGCGCAGTGCCGGTCGGAGCCATAAGAGTGACATCCCAGCTGGCTCTTAGGAGCATACAGCAGGAGATACTCACGATGTCTGCCTGGACTTCTCAAGACAGTTATAATGTATCTGTTTTCACAAACCCAGTGAGAGTCAACCCACATTCTGGAGAGAAGAGTTCTCTCTCTCCCAGAAAGAAGGGTTTTATCTATAAAGCCCACCGAGCGGAGTCAGATTACGGAGGAGAATGTCCTCGTAAAGCACCCGCTCAACATGGGCCTCATAATAAAACTAAACCCCGAACGCCACGGCTTACGGAGAGTTTTGGTGATTATGAAATGCGTAGTGGCACTACACCCGACTTTTCCAGTGCGGGACGCGCCTACGGGTGCAGTCCTTTCACGGAAGGTGGTCACCACGGACGCAGGTCAGACGGGCTGACAGGGGACTTACGAAGGTTGCCCGGTGAGAGGTCTCTAGAACAGAGACTTCCAGCGGGCACGCGTAAATTACCCGGAGCTTTTAGCGGTGTTCCACACCCAAAAATGCTTCCTGCCCTCTCTCAGAGGACTTCATGTCCCCGTGAGGATAGACAACACGATATCGTGCATGAACCGCCAGGGGAAGTTGCGTTGTCTCCAGTCACCACTGGCACACAAACTGATCCCTTAGAGCGGCAGGCGTCTCCTCTCTCTGAGAACGACACGAGTACCGGGTGTTATGCACCTAGGGACAGAATTACTGTCAAAAGGTGCACCACTTTATTCAGACTGGACTCCTCATCCAAGGATCGAGAGTCCGCCGTGGGTGCGTTACGGCGGAGCCGCGTTAAATCTGTTCGCAAGGGGAGAAAATGCTCAATGACAGCTGTTCTCTTTAATGCACGATTTAAACGCACCGTTAAGCGGGGAAGCACTCGTACACGATTGACCTCCGGGTCCTCTGTACACGTTCCCACCCCTGGTTCTGTTCCCCTTAACTCCGGCCAGAGTGAAAGAGCAACGCCACACACGTACTCTGATGTTTCCACCCTAGCCCGCAATATACAGGCTGGTGGTGATATATCAGCTGTTGTGCGCGCAGCCGTGGCAGCCCCCACCACGCAGGGACAAATTGTCTCAGGCGGGGGGGGGTGATCCTTCACCCACGCCCAGAGCACGGGGCACTATGGGCCTGACCCGTGAGTGGTACAATCTGAATACAGTGGGACTCCCTCAGAAGGTGATAAACACGATTCAGAGTGCGAGAGCTTCCTCCACCAGGTCTCTCTACGACTGTAAGTGGAGGGTGTTTGAGGAGTGGTGCCTTCAAGAAGGGCACATCTCTTTTCAATGTCCTGTCGGGGTGATTTTATCATTCCTACAGGACTTGATCGATAAACACAGAGCTTTTTCCACGATCAAGGTGTACCTGGCTGCTATTGCTGCATGCCATGTGGGCTTTGAGGGTAAGACGGCTAGCCAACATCCTTTGGTCTGCCGTTTTATGAAGGGAGGTCGCAGGCTCCTCCCTGTCTCCAGGTCGCTGGTGCCCTTATGGGACCTGGCAGTGGTTTTAAATGGGCTCAAAATGACCCCATTTGAACCCCTGGAGGGAGCTGACATGAAACATCTGTCACTCAAGACAGTGCTGTTACTGGCCCTGGCATCCGCAAAACGGGTCAGTGATATCCATGCACTGTCTGTACATCCCTCATGCACTCAGTTCGCCCCAGGGCAAACGAGAGTGTTGTTGAAACCCAACCCTGCCTTTACACCAAAGGTGGTTGGTTCGTGTACCCCGATTGACATTGAGGCATTTCCTCCGCAGCTGGTTTCCTCCGGGGAGCAGCAGCAGGATCTGTTGTGTCCAGTCCGGGCTTTGCACACATATATGGACAGATCAAAAGAGCTTCGTCTTAATGATCAACTCTTCGTGTCCTGGGCTAAACCTCACAAGGGTAAGCCTGTTACTAAGCAACGACTATCCCACTGGATCGTGGAGGCGATTGCTTTGGCCTATACGAGTCAGAATCTGCAAGTACTTTTGGGTCTGCGGGCTCACTCGACTCGGGGCCTGGCTACATCCTGGGCTTTGTTCAAGGGTGTTTCCATCCAGGATATCTGTGCGGTGGCAAGCTGGTCTTCGCCACTCACTTTTGTCCGCTTTTACAGACTGGACGTCTCCGCTCCAAGCGTGGCCCGAGCAGTGCTGGGCACCTTGTTGAGTCGGGACTCCACCTGTTAAATTCTGGTTGATCGGTGATCTTCGAGATAAGCTCGTCTGGCAATACGGGAGCTACAATATCCCATAGTGAGACATTGAACGGAGTGTTATGAATGAGAACTATCGGTTACTTACGTAACCCCAGTCTCCGAGTAACATGAAGTGAGATGTCTCACCAGACGGCCCTCCTTGCTATAGTGAAGCGAGAAGAGGTGCTTATTTTGAATGACGCATGCGTCGTGGCGCAGGCTACTTATAGGGGGTGATTTCCCCTGACGTTGACGTCAAGAATCACCGGCCAATCAGGATTGGCGTAATGAGATTGATGCTTCTGTTTGCTCCGCGATGAGGCGCATCCCATAGTGAGACATCTCACTTCATGTTACTCTGAGGACTGGGGTTACGTAAGTAACCTATAGTTTTGCCTAGGAGACCATTTTTCTGTAAGTATTATGTGTGCAATATTAGCGTTATGTGTTTGCTTTTACAAGGGGTGTCAGTAACTTTTCTGTATTTAGCTAAACATGTGCTCTGTTAACTAGTAGCCTAATTACAGGCTAAGCTAGCTCTGTTAAATGAATGTAGCTGTGGCGTAGAACAGCATTGTGTGATTTGTATGCAGTTTAATACTTTAAAAGTAATTTAACATTTGTTTTTGTTTACCTGCTGGGTATTTAGAACAGGATAAAGGGAAGCCAAAAGAAGCCACATTAAAGTAGAAGAAAAGTCAAGCCTGGTGTCTTCTGGACATTCAAATGTTAGCTGGCTGGTACAGTAAGTGCATTTCCAATATGTTTTTCCTATACAGTGAAATTAATAATCATACTGTAAGCACATACAATAAGGAATATAGAGCAACATTTTTTTTTCAAGAAAACTTTGTGTGGGAGAGAAACTCCCTCTGGAAGGAACTTTGGGATTTTAGCCTTTGCAGACCATTCACATGCACTAAAACCTATATATACCACAGGAAAGGGAAGCGCCAAAAAGCATAGTTGGGCCTCTTTAAGAGGCATTATAATATGACGTATTGTAAAACTTTCAACTCCAACACAGAATCATGAACAGTCAAATCTCAGGCACATTAATCAAACTAAATATATGTATTAAATGTATAATCATTAGAGCCCAAAGCATTGTGATTTTTAAAGGATATTATAGAAGCCAACAACCTGACAGAAACTGTGCCCTCAAGAAAAATTGACTGGAAATGTTCCAAAATGAAAGTTTTTCTCTACTCTATATCTGTGAGTCAATAACTACGTTGTACAGTATATCTCAGCTTCAAATAGTCTGCTTCGGGCATGTTTTCAAAGAGGAATATTAAGTTTGTCTCAAGCAAATGTCAAACTAAAGAGAAGAAGAAGATCAGGGATCGGTTTATAGCTAAAGTATGGAAATGAATCAGCTTGACTCCATTTATGTGTCTTATCCTTTATATTTTTGCCAAAAAACACAACTCAAATGCGCCCCCTAGTGCTGAACTCCCTCTGACCCATATCTCTTTTTAGCTATATTTTTTGTATCATTTGTTAATTTAATCAAATATGTATGCAGACAACAGAACAAACAAGTCCCGTAATTAGCGCATGAGCTATTAGACATTTGCACTGTCAATTATGTGCATCTCATTAAATAACAAAGATAATTTGTGCGGCACTTCACAGAACAAAATGATCTTGACAGCATAAGTGCTATTGATGGAACAGTGCGATTATTTAATCTATGTCAACACAGTAGGGATGAGCTATAGAGACAGACGTGACCACAAGCATTGCTGGAACAAGTATTCAGCTCCTGTACTTATGTAAAAACACAAATCTACAAATACAAATATACTACATCACACGTGAAAACCTTTCAATCCTTATCATACTTATGTTATAAAAATATGTTGGAGTGTAAATCTAAGTATCAAAAATGAAAGTAGTCTTTATGGAAAAATGGCTCCTGTGATATGTTATTATCTGTTTCAGTATAGCTAGCTGTTTTTGCAAGCGTTACACTATATGACAGGTCTTCACGGATGTATATGCTTTGGCTGTATGGGCCCTGTGTGAGGGACGACTGTCGCTAACACAATAGAGAACAGCGCTAGCGTTGTTAAAGCTAATTGTTAAGCTACTGCTATCTATCAATTTTACACTGTTATATTTTATACTCAAAATATATTATAGTCAAACTTATACATCATGTAGAACAAGTCAAACAAACTTCACCCAAATAAACTATGCCTTTTCCAAAGTAATGTACCACACATTAAGAAAGCAGTGGGGAGATGTATTGTTCTACCCTACCCAAACAAGTTTGCATAAATTCCTATATTTTGAAAGAGGATTTATTTCGTTATTATTCCTTTTAGTTTTGGCACATTTTAGAAATGTGTTAGTTGTTGCATTAATTATGATACATAACATTTATATGTATGAAAATACACATTTTAAAATGATCAGTAGTATGTCCATTTTACTTTCCATAACTGAGCAAATGTACCCATGGTGCTTATTAAAATAGCAATCACAATATTGTCCAAAATAATGGCAATATCAATTTTTCACCAAATCGTGCAGCCCTAGATACCAAATACAAAGGAAAAAAGAAAAGAAAAAACATAGAAAAAGTTCTGCTATACAAATTTGAAGTCCTTATTTTTGACTTTTCTCAAATATTTATTTTTACGGAATTTTTTATTATTTCTACCCCTTCTCAGTGACAGACGATTAGACTCTGCTTTGTAGCAAGGGCTGAATCCCACAGAGATTGGAATCCACTTGTTTAATACTTAACTAGGCCTTTCTTTTTATAAGCATTTCATTGTACCTCCAACACGGAGATTATGTTGTTCGCTGGGTTTGTAGGTTCGTTTTTCAACAACACGAACAAGGAACAAATACTGCCTGATTTAAAAAAAGAATTCCAATCTAAAATTGGATCCAGACATTATTTTTCACTTAGAGAAACGGCCTTGGTAGAGGTGTACCTTCTCTTAATGGCCTTTTAATGTCCATGTCTGTCTTGTCTTTTTGAAAGGTGGTACAGTATAGGAGTAGAGACTAGCATGAAGTTGAATCATTACTGCAAAGTACCCTTAAACTTGTGTTTAAGTAATGGCGGAGAACTCGACCAACCATATTTTTGTTTGTGAGTTTGTGTGTGCAAGGGGTGATGTTGGGGGTAACAGCAGGTAGTGAAGGTGACCGGAAAACGGAGAGGTTGCCAGGTTTGATGGCGCAGTTTCGCCCTCCTGCATGTAAGACTTCATAAGAACTGGCACAAAAAAAAACTGGCACAGGAAACCAAAAATGCTTTCTTTTGGGCACACATATTCCTAAATACACACATTTCTATTTTGCTTTTCCTAAAAACAGGCACATTTATTTATTTACTTTCATCCTTTACCTTAAAACATAACCCAAAACGTGACCCTAGCATCAGAATCAGAATGCACAATGTGCTTGTTTCTAAGCATTCACTTTTTGGTAAGACTTCTACATTGTTTGCAGTTCAGGAACAAATAGCGGTTTCCGTCTTTTACCTCTTCAAAGTACTTGATCTTTACTGGCCTTGCTCGACTAACCTCTCTTTCAATTTATCTTCCTTTTCAATATCTCATTGTCTCTCTTATACATTCATCATCTCTTTTAGCCCTGAACAAAAACGCTGCAGCCATTACTCTGATCTTCTTATAAGGAGAGTACAAGGCGGAGTGTCCTCAGAGGTGATTGCTGCGTTCTATTGGCTCTGTGGCTTCAAAGGCTGATTGCGTATTGTGTCAGAAACCCAGATAGGTCGCCAATAACAAAGAAAAGGGTCATTGCAATCAGAAAGTTAAAGATTTCTCAATTTGTGTTGTGTATTTATTTACCATTGACAGTTGACATACGCACGGAGCGTAAACACTGACATGTGATGTCTTTTTTGCATTAGATTAAGACATGTCCCCAGGCTTTTCCTGCGGCTGTTCAGCACTTCCACTGTGGTTGATTCAAACATATTCAATAGTTAGAGAGGCTGAGAGGGGGATACAAAGTGATGATGGAGAACAGGCTGCAGGTACAGTAGGAACAGTGGGTGGAGTGAGAGGAAGATAGTAAATACAGATTTAGAGAACAGAGAGGAGTAAAAGTTGCCAGGAGACTGTCAGAAGCATGTGACAGGTGAAGGAGTTCATTATTTTACTGGTTTAACATACAGTGTCACCAATTACTCTGCATCTCTTCCCTTCTCTAACACCATCATAACTATGTTGAGTGTAAGAAAAGTTTGGAAGGAAAAGGTATTTGTTCTCTCAATCTTTTTTTCCCATCAAGATAGCACATTTGTGCTCTGGCATCACCTATCTGTTAAAGAAATGTTTTTTGCGTTACTCCGACACGGGTTCCCATGTAACATGTACAGTAATGGTTTTCTTCGACGTGACAGGACCACGTCAGAAAGATCTGTGATATGTGGTACCTGGTGTGTGAGAGCACTGTTGGAAAACAACAGAGTTGGAGGGTAACGATATCAAGAAATTGATTTGTAAACAGAACTTGCAGTTGCATTTCTCCGTGGCATAAACTACGCTTGCAGCAAACTGAGAGCTCCAAAAACCAGTAAGAAACATCATGCATTTGTGTTCAAATGGTTTTGCTTATTCAAAGCTCATTTAATGATTAATGAGTAGTGTTATTGTTCAATGTTATTGTAAGTCGCTTTGTCCAAAAGCGGCCACTAAATGAAATGTAGCGTGACATTGTACGAGGTTCTCATAATCAGTGTGTGCCTACAGTAGACCATTGTCAGCACACCCAGTTTTAGAAATACTGTGTTCATCTCAGATCCTTTAGCTCCCTCAGCTAAATGTCTTGTTTCTCCATTTCTTTAAATGTAAGATTAGCCCCCGAAACAACACTGTAAAGTGAGGCCAAAGGGGGCTTAAGGGGCAACATTGAGTGACGTAAAACCAAAACTAATGAAAGACACTGAAAATCAGTGCCTATGGGAACTCATCAGATTATAATTCTCTGTGAATTGGTAACAAACTCTACATTTGAAGCCAAAGTACTATGTAGCCTATGCATTATTGAATCTCTTATGACATTTAAAATCATATTTTGTTTCCCTATGACTGCTGTTATAACGTTAAAACTGAATTGCTGTTCTTTTATTCAAAATCCAGTGGCATTTCTGGGCAAAACTGAGGAGCAGTTTTTTTTATTCTGAAAGAAGTCGCAGATGACTTTCAAAATGTCAAAATGTAGACATGAAGATGACTGGATTTAACTCATAAGGGCCCTACAATTGGATTAAAGAAACATCTAGACATGTGAAGTTGCCAACCTATTTACATACCAAGCCTCAAGTCTCTTAATATATATATATTTTGTATTACTTCTTCTGCTCTCTTTTCAGTCGAACTAATCCCTTCCCCCTTTACCTTTGTCACACTCTCTTGCACTTTCACCCAGCTCTACCTCTCTGTGGGGGGCTGTCAGTGAACAGGTGTGCAGCTACTTCTCTTTATTAATGACGGGCAGGGAGGTAGCAAAGGGGGCCGTGTGTGTGTGTGTGTTTGTGTGTGTGTGTGTGTGTATGTTTGTATGTGTGTGTGTGAGAAGGAGTAACACACTGGAGAACTGAAAGATGCGGGAGTGACTGTGCTGCACGCTCCATCGACACAGTGACAAATGGAGAGGGCATGACCACAAATAAACACACACACACACACACACACACACACACACACACACACACACACACACACACACATTCTCCTATGTTTGGCTAAAACAGTGTCACTTGTGCTGACACTGCACTATCTACAACAGTGGTTGAGTGTGTGTGTGTGTGTGTGTGTGTGTGTGTGTGTGTGTGTGTGTGTGTGTGTGTGTGTGTGTGTGATTCAACAGTCGTGGGCAGAATGCATTATGTCGGCTGTAAGGGAAACGTCTGCAGCAATGGAGAGTCAGGACTCAGAGAGACACGAGGAGAGTTGGAGCTTTGATGTCAAACACTGGTAGTTTATTACAAGTCAACGGCCGGAGAATTCACATCACAAGTCACAGCAGCAAAAGGTTCTGACTGCACGGGTGGGTTGTCATGTCAACTCTGATCAGCCTATCTCTCGATAGACCTTTTAACTAGTTTACAGAGTTAATGAGCATATTGGGGGAGGCGTAAACATCTGTGGAGCTTAGAAAGCCAGCGTTCCCACCGCCGCAAACCATTTTGTGACCAAGAGTTGAACTGGTTTATCAAGATAGCTGGAGCCTCCCATTCCTTAAGAGAGATAACAGAGCCAGGGTTTGGTCGTAAACGTCAACAGGCAATACGGTTAAATATCTTAGGAGTAAGGAGAATTATTCCCTCACATTGGCCATTGTGAACATGCTTTAGAAGGGCTTATATTTTAATCAAAGTGTTAATGTTCAAGCTGTTGGTTAGTTATTTCTTTCATTATTGTTCCATGGGGTCTTTGCTCTGAAGACCCATTATTTAACACTCAGCAACACAACTAAGCAGTTTGATGGGGGACAATGTTTTAGTTGTTAGGTTCTGCTCAGAAGAGAGTTTCTGAAAATCATCCAAAGTAAAATGTTGTTGTGCGTTTCGTGTTGATGGAGCATTGGAAACGTTTTCCACCGTGTCAGGTTGTTTAATGAAGTGTTGAATCTGAAAATCTTTGTTTGTTCAAACTAAATAGAACGTCTGTCACCGTGAGGAAATCATATTTCTCCTGAACCGCAATGACGGTTTGGAGGACATTTTATTTTTTTGTTGAGGGAAGGTTATCTTTGTCCCATTGAGTTCCAACAGCAGGAATATAATTGTCCCTTATGTGTTTTAGACTTCCATATAAAATCAGCTTTTAGTTGTTATTGCCTAATACCTTAACTATGTGACTATATTAGGCGTGTTTAAACGAGCGTCATGTATGTCTCAAGGTTATCATTGCAACATATTGTAAACATAGTAAGAGTGTTTTGCTGACACTAGAATGGGAGGAGGCTGTATTTATGTTTTTCCTATAATCGTTATTTGTACATGTTTTTCACGTTTGCGAATATTCGATTACAGTGATTCAAATCCTAATTTTGAATGAGACACATGACATTTGAGTCTTCTGTTCATAGCACTTGGAAAGGTGAGGATTTGTTGAAGATGCTGTTACAAAGGTTTTGCTTATTCAAAGCTAATTTAATGAGTAGTGTTGTTGTTCAATGCACTTGTCTAAGTCGCTTTGACCAACAGCGTCCACTAAATGAAATGTAGTGTGATATGTAGTGTAATCAGTAGCACACCGCTTCAACACGTGTATTTCGGTGTATTCACGGCATTCATTTTGTTATAGTTATTTGTTTATGTAAATAACCCAATTTGTGTTCTTTGAAATTGAAAAGGATATCGCATTGTGTTTGTTACTTTCGTTGCAGTTGTGTATGTCTTAAAGAGCCTGTGACACCATCCCAACAACTGTTGTGCAATGAAATATTGGTCTACTATTAATCTCGAACCGTTTAAAAAAGAAAAAGCGATACCGTTCCGTTAAATATCAATAATTTCGAACATCGCGGGGAAATTCCTTCGACTCATTTTGAAGTTTTGGGGGAAGCCGGAAGTGACGTCAATGCGGGAACGCTTCGAGAGCCAAACACGGACAAAGTGTGTTGTGTCATGCGTAGAAATGGTGAATTACTGAGATTAGGCACGTTAATAACGTTTTAATGAAGTTGACTACAGTATATTCATATTTACAACAATTTCCCCACGAGGGATTAATACAAGTCCATCTTATCTTATCTTGTCAGTGCTTTCATGTCAATTCGGCGACATAAACATAAATGATCGTGGTGAAGATGATGATTACATTAGGATTAAAAATCGGGAGTGAGAGCTGCTGAATTTCCTCCCGTCGGATGTGATATAAAAACAAATCGATTATTTTTGTAGTTGTAAACTCAAGTGGATGAAACTACATTTATTTGTGCTTTCATGTCAATTCGGTGAACATATGATACATTAAATGATCGTTTGTTTGAGCCGGTCGGCATTTCCTGATGAGAAAACAAACCGATGCTTTTTGTAGTTGTAGTACACCAACAACATGGATTAAACGTGTGTTTTTTTTACCACTCCGATCGGGACACTAGGTCCACCGTTTCCCCGCAGCGAGGCTCCCCCCGTTGACAGTTTACGTGGGCTGGGTGCAGTGGCGGACTGGCCATCGGGACGAATCCCGATGGGCCGGTACCGAAGTGGGCCGGTCGGATAAGTCACCAGCACATCGGCGGCGCGTGAGGCTCAGGTTTGAGAAGGCTAAATAACTTATTTTACCTGACGCTGCCCGCCTCCGGCGTCTATAGAAAAGAGATCAGCTCAGTGTGCGGAGTTTAAATCTCTCAAGTCATATTACAGGATAAAGGAAATACAGTTTAAACTGCCGTATGCAGAGAAGACGCCGACGTGTCGCACTTATCATCCATATTACATCATCAATCAGTCGATCATCGATCATATAATATCATAATATATCATAATATATCATATATTTCCTGATCTAAGTCAGCTTCTCCAGCCTCATCTGGCCGTGCAACACTCACAGTGTCACAGACTGGAAGTATTATTTAACACATTATGTTGACGAAACACTTGAGACAAATGTAATTAAAGTCAGATCCACGCGTGTCTTAGACGTGAACGCGCTCTCAGCTGGAGAGAGAAACCCTGGCTTGATTTACCGAGTTGATAACCAGCGTCGTCGGACCGCTTAGCGAGATCTCGTTTGTTAGTTTGTTGTTGTTAGTTTGTTTGTTACTCAAACATATCCAGGGTCTGTTGAACTCACTTCGTAGTACAGGGCACAGGTGGCTAGCAGCGCTAATGTCAAAGACACAGACATTATACATTATATTTATATTTTACCAGGATGCAGTGACACACATATTTAAATATTTACATTTACTATATACAGCACCTGCCACCCCTAACATCCCCACTCCCCCCGTTGACAAGTTACTAGCGGTACCGAAGTGGGCCGGTCGAGAGTCCCGGGATGATTTGTAGTCCCATTCCACCACTGGCTACATGACCATATGATCGCCCATATTGACGCACCTCATTCCTAAACTTCTAACAGATACAACATAAACCGATCCTTCAGCCTCATACGAGCTCTCAGACACGTTCAACATTAACCTGTCATCGCTGTCTGAGCTTGCTGCTGTGTGCGCCGTCGTGCGTTTACATCTGACTGTATATATAAATAAAGGTTTACATGCAGATGCTGGGATCCTGGACGGTGCAGCTGGAGCGCTGTGCCCGCAATGACGTCACCCAGAAGATCCAGAAAATTGTCAACATTGAAGGCAGATTAATGGTTATCAAAGTACAAATATCCAAAATCAGTTCAGTAACGGTTTTCAAGGGGACAATATGTACTCAAATTGATGGGTTTGGATGATGGGGGAAACCGCGTCACAGGCTCTTTAAGTGTAATTTGGCTTGGCTTCCTATTTTGTGTGGACACATTTTATTTTTGTATTTAGAAGGAGTGTTAGCGCTGTTGACAGGAAGTTGTTGTTGCTATGGAAACAACGTGACGGAGATTAACGGAGAACAGTCATATCTACATTATAAAGACGGAGAAAGTAAACAATAACGTTTATGGTTAAGTGTTAGCACCCCCCGAAGAGGCACAAGCTCTTACGTTGATAATGCAGTTTTCAATACATTCAATTCATTTTAAAAAACGAAGAAACCGAATATCCGAATAACGAAATTGAAAACCCGAATTATACTCCAACGAGCGGATATTCGAGTACAGCCCGAATCCAAGCACACACACCTACTGTCTTCATCCTGCAGAATATCATAATCGCGATATAAACACAGGGAACATTTCATTCACCCTGAGACACAGTAGAAAGTGTGAAATGATCCGAAGTTCAGCAACAAATAAGAAACAGTCATAATCTGTGAATCATAAAGTGTATCATCACTCCTCTGCATATACATCTCTCCAGCAAGCTGAGATTACATTCAAGTTAAACAATCAACAACACAAGCAAAGCAGGCTTTTGCAACTGATACAACAAGACAAATGGAACAATTGTTTCCTGAATATAAAGAAATATGTCAATGAAGACGAGAAAATGTACATGCATGCAGTTCTTTCTTCCTGTTCCAACATGTTGTTCTTGCTATAATTACCTTTCTTTATTTTTGTATTCCTGTCATGCCCTCACCAGTTTGACATTTTCATTTTTCATTCATTTCGAGCAAAGGAAAATCTCCATTGATCTGGTTGTATTTGAGTTCTTTTAATTGGTTCAGTATATTTCCACTCCTTTGACATTCCTGGGTTGTCCTCTCCCATTTCTCTTTCTTTTGCTTGCTTGGCAAATCCTTTGGCAGCAGTGCGTCATGCATTATGAATAGGTTTACTTGTTTACATACTTGTGATTCTCTCTCAATCCAGTTTTGGCCTTTTTTAATGTTCCTCCCCTTTCTCATACTTCCAGTTCTACCTGTTAAAAACATCCATCTCGTCATTTACAGACTCTTGGTCAGGAACAGCTGGCACTTGATTAACACTGTGCACCCATGTTAATGTTATTTTTCAATCACCAAGGTAGTTGGATAAAGAATTCAAACAGAAAATAATACTTAAGTTGAGGAAAGGTTTGCTGTTTGTGATACATTTGATATGTTTGTAATTAAATTGAAGTTGCATATTTGAGGTATTTGGCGTAAATTCAGTTTGTTACCATCGTACATAGGTCAATAAGTCAACGTTGACTTTAATTTTCACATGTGACAACAGGAAGCAGTCAATATCAAAATGCATACACCCTGACATCCATCTTTGTTACAAGTCATACGAGTTTACATATACCGTTTTTCACACGTAGAAAGTTTGCACATTTGAGCTAATAGAAGGCTAACGTATCATCTTCAGACAACAGCAGACAGGTTATGTATCTTTGCACATGCTTAACACCTCTTGCCCTTCACATGGACTGTTGACCAAAGACAATTATTTAATACTACTTTCTCTTCTTCAGAATTGGTTTATGGAGATGTTACGACCTTCATTCCTATTTGAATTACTGGGCCACTCAGCCTTTTCTGTGCAACACTGGCACTAGAGGGTTATAAGGAGTCTTATAGCTTGACTTAATGGAGCATTAACCAGTTGCCAGGAGCGTGCTGCCCTTCTGTAGATTCTCAAACACAAAATCTAGATTTTTTTCTGATCAGGTGAAGCTAAACAAATTACAGTTTCTATATTAGAAGGTGTTGGACGAAAAGGGACGCCAAAGAAGGCATCCTTCGAAGACTTTTATCTGGGAATGAAAAGAAAAAGAAGAAAGGCATTTGCTTAAAGCAAAACATGGTCTTCATTTTCAGAACCACTAACATTACCTGGTAAAATGGATCATCAATCATCTGCTCCCTGATCTCATTTATTTGTGTAATTATACCGAGGTACCACATTTAATTTGACATTGATTTATCTATGTTTGCAATGCCACAAACAACTTTTTCCTATCTCGCCTAATCTTTCTCCTTTTAATCTTTGTTTCCTCGATCATTATTCAATGAGAAGTAACTCGATAAGGGAACACATTACCTTCTTTCTTATTATCTCTCCTAATATGACTCTTTTGCTCATCCACGTGTTTCTCCACTGCATGTTCCTTCTGTCCCTCCCTCCATCCGTCCATTCATCACCTCTTCAGAAGTTATTACGGTTAATGTAAAGGCCAACGAGTTCTGCTTCCCAGGGAAATGGAACTCATTGCTTCTCATTAGGTACTTTGAGTAAAAACTGCTCCCTCATCGTCCTCTCCATTTCCTCTTTCCACACTTTTTTGAGAAAAACATGCCAGAACTCTTAACACCAATGGAAATAGTGGTGTCACTGTGAGGAGTCTGGCTTCCAGCCTGACCAATCAAATCACTTTCTTTCTTCTCTATCAGATAGTTCGCCATGTTCCGGGGCACTCTGACCATTTGGGGATGGAGAGGTCCAAAATAGCTCTGCCACAAAAACAGATATTGCCAGTCCAATTATTCAAGATAACAGTTAACTGTTGGTGTGTCCTAGTTATAGTCACTACAACAGGACGCACTAATACATGTGCTGAGTAAACCCAGTATTCTAACGTTTAGAAAGAAGGAACCTACTGTAGTTTTCCTAAAGTATTTGTGTTAGAATGAATTTTTAGCCTTTAAATAATCATAATTTGTAGAACTCTGGTTTTGTGTTCTGCTAAAGCTCATTGAAAAACCTTTTAGGAAGTTTCACGGAAATCAAGTCAGTAGGGTTACGTAAAACAGATAGATATCAAACCAAACCTAAAAAAAAAGCGTTAACTTATGCAACGTAACTAGCAGCTTACTTACTAGCAGACCGTTTACATGCACACAAACCTATATCACACACTACAGGAAAGGGAAAACAAACCAAAACAATTCTCTTTTTTTAAACAATACCACATTATTAGTTTTCAATTTAAAATGTCATCCCTGTGTTTAAAACGGTAACTGTTCTAAAATGATATAGATATTATTTATGCATATATATTATAAGGTATTATAATATATACAATTACAGTTGCTCGTACTCTCCAAAATGGTATTTGTAGTTACAGTATGTTCAGTGTTATTTAACAGCCTCTGAGTTTCACTTCTCTGGAAAATAATGTCTGGATAATTAGGAATATCAAAGTCAAGTCATTGACGGATCCTGAAATGATAATGTTGTCTGGACTTCATCCAAACCGTTTGATGAGTTGTTCCTTCCAGCTTGAATCCACTGTCTGACTGCCAGTGTGTCGACAGCAGCAGTTTGGTTTGGAATACATGCCACTTTTTACTTTCTTTTGTTCCACGATAAATAAGTTGTGTGTGAATACGTTTCAGATTGCTTGGTAGCACTACACAGAGGGCAGATTGTGGTCAACTCCATTTATTCAGCGCTGACGCCTGTGTGAACATGTGTGTGTGTGTGTGTGTGTGTGGCACGGCGCGCATGGTATGCGGTGGTAACTCCATGGCACTGAATGAAGGCCATAACCCGCAAGCATTACCATATTCATACACGTCACACAATCGATTGCTTTGCTGTGTGTGTGTGTGTGTGTGTGTGTGTGTGTGTGTTGCGCTTGTGTTTCTGTGTGTTTCTGACATCACTTGTTTATGCAACTCATTTTGACGAGTCAGTTTCAAAAATAGCTAACAAACTGTATCTCTCTTTCTTACGCTTCATCTTGCACACACACACACACACACACACACACACACACACACACACACACACACACACACACACACACACACACACACACACACACCCACACACTTTACAGTGTGTCCTCTCAACCACTGTATACATCTCTATCTGGCCGGGCTAAAGCCTGTTCTCGCACAATGTGTTCAGAGAAAAGGAGTGCCGCCCATCAAGTTGAAATTGAACAGCAGTACAAAACATTGGGCACCCTCATTGTTATCTCGTTCTCCTTCTATATCCCCCTCTTCTGTTTTCCTCTCCTTTTCTTTCCCTGTATTCTTTAGCTTCCCACTTGGGTGTAAATTGCCCTGCCGTGGTGACAGACTTGTGTGTATGAGTGTGTGTGCTTGCGCTCAGTCATTTTGGTCTGTGCGCCGCTTTTCTGTGCTCTCTCTTTTGTTCTCTTTACCTCAGAGTGTGTGAGTGCATGCGTGTACCTGTTAGTGAGTGTTGGCATCGTGTGTGTGTGTGTGTGTGTGTCAGGTCAAGCTATTATTATGGCTGTAGTGGTATTACAGGGGATTGTGGGAGGCGTGCAGACAGACGGGAGGCTCTGAGGGCTTTATGTTTGAGTGACAGGCCTGCACTAAATATTCTGCACCTTGACATAACTCACAGCTATTAAATATAATGAAACATAAATGCTTATTATTGTGTCGTCTTTAAAGTACTATAATTCTGAAACACATTGTAATGTTACTGCCTTAAATGAGGAATTACATATTCAATATTTATAGAGGGAGTAATATAACTTGTATTGGGCTTTAATACACATTGTGAGATTAAATGAAGCTAAGCACTATCAGAAGGTCACCACCACACCATGTCAGAGTTCAGCAGTGGTTTAACTTGTCGTGTATTGTTTTTGACATTATGTTTATTATTATTTTCATTTTAAATTGACATTTTTCGATTTTTTTAAATGAATACAAAAAAGACATACATGAATCCCAACACAGTATTCACTCAAACAAAAGGGAATTTAAAAGAAAATTAAGTACAAGCTGAAGAAAAAAGAATTCCAATGTTGTAGTTTTATCATCGAACATGTCAATATTAATATGTTTTCCTTATAATAAAGAACACAATAATAAAATGAGTTGAAAATATAAATGTATAAAGGTGCAATACTTCATAATAGTGTATTTGTTACTTTTATGTTTAAAAAGTGGACCCCTGTGAAATCAGCACCATGGACCTGCTTTATCACCTCATCAGCTTACTTATTTCAAAGTTTAGCAAAGACACACAACATTTAAATGCTTTGAGAGTTTAAGAAGACATATTATGCTCACTTTTCACATTTGTATGTTGTGTCTCTACTTTAACATGTTCTCTTTCCTGTAGCGTGTTATATAGGTTGTTCTGGCTGTACACATGGTCTGCACAGGCTAACATCCCAGAGGGAGTTTCTCTCCTGCACACTTCCCCCTCCCAACTGAAATACCTCCATTGGATTCCTTTGTATACCTTCTGTAACACAATGACATCACTATGTAACACTTGTGCTTCTATTGGCTAGCGCTCCATACCTCCATAGGCGCCTTAGCCTATGTACGTCATAGGCTAAGGCACGGGACATTTCTAAGCGGTTGACCAATCACAACAGAGCCAGCCAGCTAACTAATCAGAGAAGACTGGGCTCTGGTTTCAGACAGAGGGTGAAAAGAGGTGCTGCAGCACAGACAGTCTGAGAAAAATAAAGAGCTTTTTGAACATTAAAGCATGGAGACATGTCACAGGTGAGACATGAAATACTATCAATATGAACCTGACCATCAGCATAATAGGGCCCCTTTAAAAATGTTCTAATCGACTTAATTAGTCTTAGTTAACTGAGACCAACACCGCCAATGAATCTACTATTTGACAAATAGGGGTCAGCTCTATGATAAGACATAACAAACAATAAAACTTATAAACATACAGTAAGCATATACATGATATATAGACACCCACACCCACACACACACACACACACACACACACACACACACACACACACACACACACACACACCCGCACACACACGCACACACACACACGCGCACACACACACCATGTTAAATGTAAGTCTCACAGATCAGAATTACAGAAGAGGTAACAACTTTTTTTATTTGATGCATTTCTAGAAACGTTGATGATAAAAAAAAAGTAGTATAACCCCATATCTGGGTTTGTGACTCTGTGAATGTGTTGTGCCCCTTTCCGAAGCTGTGAAACTTTGCCATTTATCCGGGGTTATTTCCATTCTGCCGTCTGGGTGCATCCATATGCAAATAGAGCTGGCGGGGAAGATGTATCTGGCCATGCTTACAGCTCACCCACACAATTAATGTCTAAGACACATGCAGCTGCATGCTCCCATACACACACCGCTTATGTACACACACATACTCACACAAACACCCAGATGAATACACAAGCGCGAGCAGAGGCAGCTATGAATGAATTATTGGGTGAGAGTTTGCTTTGGTTATGACCTGCAGCTACATATGCCCCAGTCATTCGTGTGTGTGTGTGTGTGTGTGTGTGTGGCCTAGCATTACTATACTTGTGGGGACCTACATCTGTTTACACAGTCACGTGTGGGGACTCACCTCCCTTATGGGGACACATTGGCGGTCCCCATGAGGGGAATCATTAATTTTAGGGTGAAGACTTAGTTAGGTTCAGGGTTAGGGTTAGGCATGTGTTGGTTATGGTTAAGGTTAGGATAAGTCTCCAGGAAATGCATGTAAGTCAATGTAATGTCCCCTGAAGTGATGCATACATAGTATGTGTGTGTGTGTATATGTGTGTGTGTGTGTGTGTGTGTGTGTGTGTGTGTGTGTTTGTGTACAACCTTTGTTAAACACTGTCTAAAACAAAAGGCATTAGTCCAGTAGACCAAACTAATGTGATTTTCCATTAATGTGATGCCCTGGGTGGCTCTGTTTGTTTGTGTGTGTGTGTGTGTGTGTGTGTGTGTGTGTGTGTGTGTGTGTGTGTTTTATCCTCAGTGTTAGGTGTTGAACGGACTCCACTCACACCTTCAATTTGTGTCAGCTGGTCGCTGGTGTATTCATTACCTATATTTAAAAACACACTCACACACACATTCCCACGCATGCAGTGTAATCTTCTGAATATCTGGCAACCTTGTCAATGATTACATTACTGCTGTTAAGTATGTGTGTGTGTGTGTGTGTGTGTGTGTGTGTGTGTGTGTGTGTGTGTGTGTGTGTGTGTGTGTGTGTGTGTGTGTGTGTGTGTGTGTGTGTATGTGTTTGAGAGAGAGCAATGGAGGGAGAGATGTGGATAAGTACTAAATAGTTGTACAGTGAAAGCGAGAGTGTGCAATAAATGTAAGGCGTGCGTGTTTGTGTGTGTGTGTGTATGTGTGTGTGTGTGTGTGTGTGTTTGTGTGTGTATTGATACCACAGTAAATCTCTCCTGCCTCTGTATGACTTAATGCATATTGCTAAATCTATAAATGTAACCAATTAAGTGCATGGTCGTAAGTCAGCACCACAGACTCATGCAAATGAAGTCTTTAAATCTGGATATGTGACTTAACTTTACACAAATTACACTTGACACATTTTACTGGGTGCTAAAAGTGTACATTGACTTGCTGTGGTAGCCACGGTAACAATCCATATCCCACGTCTGACTGATTGCACACTTTGGCAAAGGTGCCTACTCTTCATAAGGTTGTATACATTAATATTGAAATACAAATCAACCATATACTGTATAACGTATGTATTTGTATGCATATGTATGCAGATAGTGGGTGGGGCACTTTCTGGACGGTGAAATAATCTCGACTGCTTAAATTGGTAAATTGGTCTCTTATGACATTTAAAGTAAAAGATGAATTGATTTTGAAAGCCTTTTTCTTGTCCAATGCGATTATTCAAAGGAAGTGAAGAATGTGTTGGATGGGTCAGAGCTTGTTAATTTCCCTTCCTTGCATGCATGATGTCTTTTCAAAATAAAGTTCCGTAAATAAAAGGAAAATTATGGTTTCGTCTTGTAGCATGCATCAAGTCAACCCTCGACTTACTTCGTTTTTAGGGTTAGTTATACAACAACACTTTGGATGGTTTAACCCTCACCCTAACCCTTGGGATCAAATTAGTCAAATAAGTAATGTTGGCACTTAACTGGCATCAGTGAGGTATTCTAAGATGCACAATTAAAGTACAATAAGTTGTTTTCTTGTTTCCTAAAGGACAAACGCTGTGCATCCTGGGAAAAACGCATGTGTTTGTCTGACCCATCTATCCACTCTTGCCTCCTCACCTGTTCGGACTTAATGCTTTTACGGAAGTCACGGCAGTTGCTTTGATGTCCGACAGACATTACGGCCTGGAGCCTCTCACAGGTGTCTCTGACCAAGTGTCTATATTTGAACAGTTAGGATGTGACAGGGTTGGTAATATCTGTGTAAATAGGTTAATAATTAAATAATGTTGATGATGTATGATTCCGTCACACCAATTACTATTCATTTTCCAGAAAACACTTGTTTGTATTTGCACCCTTAACTTATAGGCTGCTTATTGCCAGTATTGCATAATAAACAACCAAGAGGAACACAATAAGGATGTGAGCTCGTTGGCCCATGACAGATCCAGAAGCTTTATTGCTCCTGGGTAGAGGCTATCATTCAGAGGGAAGGCCTTGTGGCAAGTGCCCGAAGGCTGCCACAGAACACAGCACATCTATCTGAGCCTCAGACCATGAGTGAGGAAAAAAGAAATCAGAGGTCTAAAGGACTAAGAAAGAAAAGAAAAGGGAGAGGGTGGTCAGGGGGAGGAGGGAAGTCCATTTGGGAAAGCTCCTTGTCATATTTCGTCCTGACCTCTACGTCTCACAAGCTCCTGCTTGTCTTCCGTCTACAGCTTGTTTTCTGTCCGTTCCACTTGGCCGGGTCTCACCCCGACATCACAGCACTTCCTCTCTGCTTCTTCTTCTGTCTCTCTTCATTTGGTCTCGACATCCTCCTCTTTTTGTATTCCTCTGAATCTCCACTGTCACGCTTTCCCCCCCCACTCTTTATTTGAGTTCAATGCAATATATCGGGGAAAGCATAACAAAACGGGAGAGCACATTACATTTGGTTGTAAAATGAAATGAATACAAAGGAAAGTCGTTATTTTAGGTTATTTTCAACTTGCCTTTTTATTATTGTCAACCTATGGTGGCCGAGAGGGCAAACATGCTACAGCCGCCCAAAACACTTTCAAAACGAGAAAGGCACTGCACTTGCAAGATGCAAATATATAAAAACACAAATGTGCCAAAACACATGCAAATTAGGAAACATGTTCACCAACGTCATGAACCATGCACAGCGTTTACTAAAAGAACTGCAAATACAAAATAGCGCATATAAACGCTGCAAATAAAAAAATGCTGCAGGAAGCTTCAAAAACAACAGAAACCAGGGGACACTAAAAGGTGATGCACACAGCTGGGAACGGAGTACTTCCAGTAGCGTGGCGTGGGAAAAAAATTAGGGGAAGCCAATAATACGTCCTTTCTTTTGGGTCGGGGGTGTGGTGGTCAATGTAATAACGTAACCAGATGAGTGATTACAGCACCCGGTATCATTTTACACACATTTGTATCATACAGATGCAGGACTTACACACGCCTGTTATCTAACCGCACTCTCCAGCCCAAACTCTAATAAGCATTCATTCACAAACTAAATCAGGAGACCTTTAACGTTTTACATCCGATTCGCTCCTTTTTTCCTCGCTGTACACAGCTCCAGTTTGGGCATCGGCCTGTCATCAGATTTTATTTGTTGTTGCTGCTGTAGCAGAAGTTTAGTACAATTATCTTTGATTAATACTCCAAATCTCCACCCTCCATAATTGCACTTGCTTCAGTTGCTTGCTACTTTCTAATGGCGGTGAGAGTGGTGCAGTGACGCTATCTATCTTCTATCGATTAGATTTATGATTCGAAAATGATAAAAGTAGGATAGACATGTGGATATTATCCGACTGAACAAAATGTGCATTTATCTAACAGGTTTGTTTTCCACTGACCTTATTTCGAGCTATTTTCCAAAATCCTTTGGAGAAATCCCATTGCTTTTTTGTCGAGGGAAACATGAGGGAAACCGAGCGCAGCTTACTTCCGGATTTTAGGACGTGTCACTGCAACACTAAGTTGATGCGATTTGATTGGATTGTGAGGCAAGGGAAGCCAGCCGCCTCTGGCTTCCCTTGGCATGGCCCTGACTAATCACAGGTTGGCAGGGGCATGACGTGAGCCTTCTCTGATTGGTCAATCCCTCCATTTGTTTTCACCAAGGGAAGCCAGTTTCGGCTGGCCTCCTCTCGCAACAGAGAGTGCAATCTACTGTTTCACCATAACATCTAGAGGGGTGCTGTTTCACTCTTTGTAAAATACTCAATGAGAATGGGGGGAGAGACGGGCCGGCAGCAACACACAGCAAATCATTTCCGAAACTAAACAAAGTTTATATTAAATGTATATTAAATGTTTTTATTGCGTTGAAGGTAAAATCAATAGTGCCAAAGAAACGAGATGAAATAATCTTCCTGTCACTCAAAGTCTTTCTCCCATGTTTTTCATTTTCTCTTTGTCACCTTTTCTCTCACAACGCATGTTTTCTATATTAGGTTTCATTTCTTTAGTCCTATAAAACTGTTTTCAACCCAGTTCTGTGTTTCCACGATCTTTCTCCCACTGAGGTTTAAAGTGGAGTTGTACTCTGAGTCATCTCACTCAATGATGGAATATATACGGTATATTCATCCCCACATTCTTAATATTTCTTTGTCTGTTCTTTTCTTTCCTCACAGTGGATGGATGCATAGACTGGTCGGTGGATCTGAAGCAGTACCATGTTCTGGCCGGGGAACCTCTTCGGTTGAAATGTGCCTTGTTCTACAGCTACATCCGAACCAACTACACCATGGCCACCAACGCCAAACTGCGCCTCATCTGGTACAAGAACAAAGGAGATGCAGAGGTAAGAGCACGTGGAACTAGAAGCGCATTTGGAAAGAACGGGGGCATTTGAATAAGGGAACCATCATTTTGGTTATATAGCTGAGATGTAGAATTGTAGGCCATCTTCCTGGAGATGTTTGCAGTCATCGAAATAAACTGTCAGTCAGAAAAAACTAAAAACATGAATTTTACTGACACATAAAGTCTCCTACATTTAAGTCAATACAAATATAACCTGAATTACTCTTTTTTTGAGTTTCCAATGAACATGTTTGTACGATTATTTATGTGTTGTATGTTATTATATGTTAACTGTTAAGACGGTGGACTACTCAGAAATTATTATGCTTTTTAAGGGTTGTCCCTTTCCTTTAGTGCAGGGGTCTCCAACCTTTCTTCATCTGAGAGCTACTTTGAAAAAATGAAAGTGGCCAAGAGCTACTTGTATCACATCGCTTACATTTATTCACATAGCCCTCATCAGTTTAATTAAGCTATACTTTTGTACACGTGTGAAATTGCAATACCTCAAGCTTATCACAAATCTTAACTTCACATCAAGGTCCAAGAAAACGAAAATGTCTCACATATTATTATGGCCCACATAGTGAGTACTTCACTGAGAATTCACATACATGTCCTTAATCACCACCTGACAAACATCTTATGCACTTATGGTCAAATAAGTGCATTCACTCTTTGTTACAGTTAGTGAGAGGACTGGCGCTGCATGGAGCCCACCATAGGTGTATGCTGAAGTGTAGCCACTTAGGTTCACTCTAATAGAGTCATGTACATGTTCATCAGTCAGCCTTGTTCTGAATTTAGATTTCATTCATACCAGAAAAAGCTGCTTCACAAAGGTCTGTAGAACAGAACCAAACAACAGACTTGTTCAGTGCTGCTTGGTGAATGTTCTTATAGTTTTCTGGGTATTCAAGGCTCCAGAAATGTTGTGAGTTTTGCTGAGACTTCAGCTGAGCATGATTTTGGAGATTTATGACCTCCATCTCCATCTCCACAGGATTGACACTGAACAGTTCAGCCATCTTTTTCATCTTCTTCTTCGTCTTGACATGACATTTTAAACAATAATAAATCAACTGTAGGTCTAGCCTCCATATATCTGTGTGTGAAGTAAAGTTGTTCTATCCTCAAAAACAAAAACATAATGCTTCTGCAGTCGAGCTGCAGCTTCTAGCTACGGTCTTCTGTTAAAAAAAGGACACTGAATGTCCTGAATGTGGCATCACACACATGACTTGAGTCTGAACACAGCAGACAACAGGAGTATACAAACTAAAATAGTGCATGTGGGTGCACACTCACATTCTCTGTCTTACTGTTACATGAATCCCATGAATGTATGAGACTAAGTTAGCTTCATCATATCTCAATCAGTGATTAAGTGAATAATAAAGGGGTCACTGTCAGCCTGTCACTCATTATTTTCAGGGAGGGGGCGGGGCTTGGAGGAACGGAGAGTAGGAAGCTTTCCCCCTGCCTTCACAAACTTTAGTATTTATCAACTGAAAATAGTAAGAAGACATTCATACTCTGCAATCCAAGACTTGATTAAATCCACCAAAAACCAGACATGACGATAACGAGTGTTTTTCAAAAACACAAATCCCTCCCTGCGTGTCTGAGCCGCAGCGACACGGCCTGATTCAGAGCGGGCCGTGTCGCTGTTGGTTCTGGACTGGTGTTGCTGGATAAAGCAGACTGCTCCATGTGTGGTGTCGCTGTGCCGCTGTCACGTCTGTTCCATGATCTCTGCGTCACCGACCAATTTGATATTCGTGTGACAGAAAAAATTCTAAAATAAAAAAACGTTATTGTCCAGCGGTGGCCGAAAAATCAAGAAGCAACCTCAATACGCTATAATCGATAATCGAGCGGCGAGCTACTGAAAAGCTGCCCGCGAGCTAGCGGTAGCTTGCGATCGACGTGTTGGAGACCCCTGCTTTAGTGTGTTATATAGAGGTCACTGTGTTCCCTCACGAGGGAGTTTCTCTCCCACACACTCCTCCCCCCTGCCTGAAACACCTCCACTCCTTTGTTTATTACCATAACATAGTGACATCACTATCTAACACTCACGCTTCTATTGGCTAGTGCCTCAACACATTGTACGTCAAAAGACGGGTGAAAAGGGTGAAAAGAGGTGCTGCAGCGCAGACAGTATGAGAAAAATAAAGAGCTTTTTGAACATTAAAGCATGGAGACATGTCACAGGATAGACAATGCAAATCTGAAACTGAAAATATGTCCTCTTTGAAAAGGAAACAAGCTAAAAAGAGAACCCCGCTGCGCTGACGTTTAACCTTATTAGCCGCGTTTACACTGCGGTACTTTTCCTACAAAGGTTCATGCGAACTTAGTTCATGATCGCGTTCACACCAAAAAGAGCCGGTACTAAAAGTAGTTCATGCGAACCTTTTTACCCCCTCGAAAGTCCCTGCTAGAGAGCAGGGACTTTCGAGCGGCTCTTTTTTGAGAAAAGAGCTATATTCCTGATTGGCTGGGCGAATTGCAAACCACGCCCCGTAAAACTCCCAAAAAGTTTTGTGAAGCCGCCATTTTATTATCCTCGCGTTAGCATTATTAGCATTAGCATTAGCCCAGCGAGACTAACTTACGGCAACACAAAATAAAACATGGGAGCGGTGGAGATGAGGAGGTGTCGGCGTTCTGGCGATTTACTCGGAAGGCTTCAGTAGAAGCTGCTGGGACTCCCAGCAGCTTCTACTGAAGCCAGTCCCCAACTCCGGGGACTTCCGGCCGGGGACTTCCGGCCGGGGACTTTGGGCGGCAGTATACGCCGTGAAGTGGTTTGCAGCCTGCCAGTAAACCCAAAGCAGAAGAAGAAGAAGTGATGTCAGCGGCTTCATTTGCCTAATCCTCCCCCAGGGACTTTTTCTGGTGTGAACGCGATCTGTACGCATGAACCTTTGTGGGAAAAGTACCGCAGTGTGAACGCGGCTAATAATATTAGCATAGTGCACATGTTCATACACAACATTTTTCAGAAGTCTCTATACCTTTCAAAGCCTGACCATGTGACCATTCAGAGGAAATTACGTTTCATTGCTCTTAAAACCTATTTCACTGTCCCCCCCCCCTTTTACTGGTGGGTGAAACATGGATGCAATTTAAGAGACATGGGAAGTACCTCCAGACACATACCATGTGCAAAAACTATACAAAATTGGAATATTGTCTACATTGTAAAGATCAAAGTGTGACATACATCTAACCACGCCAACAATCTCTCTTTGTGTGAGCTCGCTTGTGTTTGAGTAATACAAAATAGACAGAAACAAGAGGGACTGATAAATCACACAGGGTTAGGGCCCTACATGTTCTAATACAGGGGTGCCCAATACGTCGATCGCAAAGGTAGTGTGGGTAAATCATCATCCATCCTTACTATGGCATTTGCCACTTGATTGACGTACAGATAAGCCAGTCTGAGTTGTATTGTGCCATACGGGTTCATGCAGTCATGAGGGGGCCTCAACTCCTCATCTGAAACGCAAATGCGGTGCACTATTATGCGCTTATGCGTCGCAATTATTGTAAGCGCGCCACAGTTTATCCACCGTTTAGTCCACTAGCACCCCCCCCCCACGCTCGTGACACAGAGATTGGGCAGGAGCGGCCCTGGAGGTAGAGCTTGGTCATTTTAAAACTTGCACTGTGGGTTATATCTGAATGGTAAAACAGGATTTAGCTGGATTACATTTAGACTTGATGATACATGTAATTTACTGTACATCTCCACCTAATCCTCTGGGTAGCACTTTAATGCAACACATATTTAGAGCATTTACATGTAATGTTCTGCCTTTCTGCTCTATAGCATTCTAATTCTATTATCTATACCTTAAGGCAGTGGTTCTCAAACTTTTTTCAATAATGTACCCCCTTTGAAAAAAAAATTCAGCCAAGTACCCCCTGATCAGCGCAAAAACAATTTAGGGAACAAATGCCTATATAAAGAGGTACGGTACAGCGCTGCACCATCGGTGTCTGATTTATTAAAACAACAACATTGTAACTGAGAAACACTTAAAAGCTACATTTCAAATGTTTACAATCCATCACTAAATGTATGTCAAACCAATTTTAACATCATGCAATAACACTAAGACGACATTAGTTGCATTGAACTGATCTTTGTACAAGTTGTACATACCATTTTTTGTGAGAAACATGGGCTTGTGCTTCACTGAGGACCTTTGTCATTCTGACAGGGAGGCAAACTGCAGTTATTACACTTTGCGTTTTTAAGTATGTGTAACTCTGTTAATATAAAACCCACACTGCTCAAACTTCGTTACTTTTCCTAAAATTTGTTTATGTATTGCTTTATTTTGGGGCATGGGGAATGAAGAGAAAAAAACATTTTATGAGCATGGGATTTTGACCCCTCATATAAACATATGCATAATGCTGCGCTATACTTTGCAGCCACAAGCCGTTGCCAAGCAAAGCTTATTGTTTAGGTCAGCGGTTTTCAAAGTGTGAGCCGCGCCTCCCTGAGGGGGCGCCAGAGAGCTTCAGGGGAGGTGCAGCGTGAGAAAAAATAGCGAGAAAAAAACGAGTAAAGTGTCACTTGCACACTTTTAGCTGTCTGTGGAGACCTCGCCAAAAAGGCTGTAAAAGTGCTCATTCCCTTCACCTCCACCCAGGGTGGACTGGCCATCTGTGTGTTCTGGAGAATCCCAGAATGGCCGGTCGTCAGTGGGCCGTTGTCGGCCGGCTCGGTTCGCTGGCGGCCGGCACCGCCCTTTATTTTCTATGTTTTTAAACTGCATCATTTAAGTTGCGCTGACAGGTAACAGAGGTCCGTTCAGCGGGCCGTTTCCACGCAGTGAGGCTCCCCCCCCGTTGACAGTTCACTAGCGCGTGCTCTACCAATTTCTGTGGGCTGGGCTGGGTGAGATTTCAGGGCTGATTTTTAGTCCCAGTCCGCCCTTCCGATTACATGTAAAGTCAATGCAGAGACACGATCAGACACAAATTCGCTCCGACGGCGCACATGAAGCGGTGGACGCGGCGCGAATCACGCGATTGAGGCGATTGAAGGGGGCTGCGTCAAACGCGAGAGTTCAATTTTTTCAACTCGAGCGTCAAATTCACGTGACGCGTTATCGCGGAAGCCAATCAGCGGTGAGGATCTCAGCCTGCCGTCACTGACGCTCAACCAGAAAACATCAGCCGTTAGCTGTTAGCAGTTAGCACACAGAGCTCACAGCTCCTCATATCTGTTCAGAAACTGGACAAAAGTTAAACAAGTACAAACCACAGACTGTCTGTGTCATGGCGAATACAGTCACTGGTTTATTTATGTCTGTAGGCCGTTGTTATGAGTGTGGAGTGAGCATATACAACGTTAGCTTAGCCTGGTCGACACAATCTCCATTCAGAAAACAAGCATTTTAAAAGGTTTTTCGCCTGCCGTCTTGTCTGCAGACTTGTCAAGCATTAATTCATGGTTTTTACTAACCGGTATCAGTATGTTGTTACGTCGGCATCATTTAGAAACGTGTATTACAATTTAATCACGGTAAAATATGTTCATTTTGTTGTAGTTGTAGCTCCCGAGCCAGCGCGTCTTGTTTGAATGATGCGAGTAAACACAGCTGGCAGCCGCGGTGAAACTCGTGTTTAGAGAGAAGCGAATATTCGCATCGCGTCCGGTGTGAACGCACCAATAGACTAGAGCGATGCGATAGGAGCGATTAGAGCGAAGCGAATATTTGCATCGCGTCCGGTGTGAACATTAGCTAGTTTATCTACTCTGGAACAAGCTAAAGTAGTTATAATAAATATATGTATTATATGTATTTACTGTCGGGTCACTCACTTATTACAGGTTCAGCGAGCTGCACAAGACTGACGGGCTGTCAGGAGAGGGAGAGGAAAAGAGAGCACCCCGTTTATTTTTCCCATTTTATTATCCAGAATTACTTTAAACTTTTGAATAAAGTAGTTAATCAACTATTAGTAGTTTGTTTAAATGCATTACTTACATTTCATTAACATAACATCAATCTCACGTACCCCCTGCAGTACTCCAACGTACTCCTAGGGGTCCGCTTACCCCCATTTGAGAACCACTGCCTTAAGGGAAGGGGGAATGTATGTCTCCTTATTTAAATGACTCTTATATTTAAATGACAGCCACTGAGACAAATGTTACATTTGTGATATTGGGCTATATAAATAAGCATTGATTGATTGATTGATAATTATTGCTCTAACACTGACTTTGTACTGGGTCCTTTAGGAGCCTATCATCTTCTCTGGTCATAGACTGAGTAAAGAAGACGACTCGATCTGGTTCAGATCTGCTGAAATGGAAGACAATGGATTCTACACCTGTGTACTAAGGTAACCTCACAATTTCAGACATTTGGACAACGTCCAACGGGACCGGAGAGCTTGTTGGCGTTGGGGGATTATACACTGGAAACGTATCTAAAATTGAAGTTTTAGTGGCTGATGTTAACAATGTGATCACATGATATCTTCCAATAGTATTGCAGATCTTCGGTTAGATGGCAAGCTAACTCAGCTTTGCCACTGTATTATCATTATTACATTTGTTTACAATATTTAAAACTTTCACTCGAGGTATTGCAGATCATGTCAATTCAATTCAATTCAAAACCTTTATTCATCCAGGTAAAATCCCATTGAGATCAATGATCTCTTTTTCAAGGGAGACCTGCAGCAGTAGGTTCCACAAGAACACATAAAAACATAAACAACAGAACAACAAAAGGACATCATACAGCAAAATGTACAGGGATTACAATTTACATATTTAACCACATGTACAGGTACCAACAGCATCTGATTGTGCAGCATCCAACCGAGCTTTAAAAACATGTAGTGGTACTAGCTTGGTAATTTTCCATTCTTTTTGCAGACTGTTCCATGTTAGTGGAGCTGCACATCTAAAAGCTTTCTTCCCTTAGACAGTCCTAGCACTTGGCACATTTAATAAAACCACAACATGCGATCTCAGGCAATAAGTACTTTCAATTCGCAGAGAGATCAGGGAGCAGATATAAGATGGTTTTGTAGATGAAAGAGTACCAGTGACTGAGCCTCCGTACTGTGTGTGTGTGTGTGTGTGTGTGTGTGTGTGTGTGTGTGTGTGTGTACTTGCATATTTTCCTTGCTAGTTTCATGGAATGCTGCCAGTTCAGTCAATTGAATATGTACAATATGGCTGTTGGCACTACAGCAGAATTTGTCCCGAGTCCTTGTGATCTTTAGCGTGTGTGTTTGTGTGTGTGTACATTTGTTTGATACTAGGTTGGTGGTGTTGGGGTATCAAGTTGTGCACCGGTTGGCTTTGTAGCCCAGAACAAAGCTTACAGTGTTGTTTACCTGCAAGCGGATGGTGCATAATGAACTAACTTAAAATATACCCTCTTGTAAATCTGTGTAAAGTAAATATGTGGCCTCCTGTCAGCCAATATCCATAGGGTCAAGATCATGTCCTGGCTTATTTTGTAGAAATGATGAGGCATGGTTGTTGTTGTTTTTTTTAATGTAATTCATATGCTTAAAGGTAACACTCCTCATCCGGATATTTTTTGGAATGATTAAATGGTCATTATCAAACATTTTTGGAAGCATTAATTTGAGTTGGTATTATACTATAATACAGATACTATGGTATATTATACTGTACCTCCTAATTGTTTCAATTGGTCATTATGATTTCTTATTACATGCCTAAGTTGAAGTGGCCCTTTTTAAAAAAAAAGGTTGTTAAAGGTCAATATTTTATGTCTAGATATTCTAATTTATTTTCAAAAATCTCATCAACAATTATTTTGGTGAGCTTTCAGAACTAATGTGTTTACCAGTCGAAACAACACTGAAAGCAAGACCCAACATTTAGTAAACAGAATTCTTTAATTGATCAACATTGGAGGTCATTTTCCATCATTCACTTTTCGGAAAAACACCTTCCCTCTCTACTTGATCCCGTTTGCCTCCCTCCTCTGCACACCTTCACCACCTTCAGCGTCCTTTAATCTCTCCAGCTGCCTCCATCTCCAACACCTCGTCCTCCTCCATCTCTTCTTCTTCTAGTTGCTGTTCCATCTTCCTCCATTCTGCTCCCTCTCCCCGTCTCCTGTTTTTATCGGCACCAGATTCACTTTACCTCCCCTCATCGCGCTCTCCCTCATCCCCTCATCTTCCCCCTCCGTTGCTCTCCACCCACCTCCTTTTCCTGCCAGAGTTTGACACCTTTCCTCCCTAATAAGCTCTCTCCCTCTTTCTCCTTTTTCCCTCGCTCTCTCAGCATGACAACCTAATTAGGGCTTGGTGTCTGTCATTGTCTCAGGGCCTCTTATTAACACTCTCTCACACACACACACACACACACACACACACACACACACACACACACACACACACACACACACACACACACACACACACACACACACACACACACAGGCACTATCCTAGCAGGGAGCAACAACTGGATCATATAATAGTACTAGAAGGTTGTATGTAGAACGTGTCACCATGCACAAAAAGCCATTTGGAGAATTAACCTTTTAATGCATTTATTGCCCTCATGCAATGTCAATTGTTGTCGCTGTGACAATGAAACTGACACTTGGTTAAAGCCCCTTGGCGATACCTTTGTCACACATTTTGTACGGGCAGGGTGGTCCGATAGTCTTTAGCATGTGGTAAAGGTTGCACATTTAAACACAACTCTTGGTTAGACTAGACAAACATCACCATTTGGGTTTAAGCAATTATGAAGTTGATGTCACAGCCTGTAAGAATACAAACACTGATGTGCAATACTACTGCTCTAGTGCAATCACAATTTCATTCAGTTTAGTACTGTTATTCACGATATTACAACAATCTACTTCAATAACCATACATGTTGCATACTTGTTATACCATCATGTCATTCCCATTTGTTCTGCGCTGTTCCCCTTTGCTGTAACAACGTGTCCTGGGGTGGGAAAGATAAAAGCTTTTCCTTAACCAATTTCTGATAAGTTAAGTTATGTACAGGTTATTTACGCTATGCAAATTATTATTATTATATATAGTTTTTTGGCTAAAATGCACGTTCATTTTTGTTTTCACATGGCATGAACAGCATTATCTTTGACGAAAGTCCCTTGCTTGTTTCACCCGTCCATATCTGCCAACATCCTGACTATGACGCTCTTTATACGTTGTCACAAGACTTCCTCCTTTGAGAAGCTTCAAGTAGAGAGCATATGAAGCCTTTTACATACGCCCACGTCAGCACCCTGAGATAGAAGTCACCTCTCCACCTGACACTGACATGAACATGAAGACAGGTTCATATAGAATATAAAAAAACATCAGAGCCACCTCAGCTGCTGCCTTAACCTTCCTGAGGCATGTATATAACATGGGTGTAATCTCATATAGAAATGTTACTGTGGAATTCAATAATTAAATGATCTCTATTTTATGCCAAGGTGAATCCTCTCTCCTATATGACTGGAATGTGTGACTAGTTTGTTCTCCATTAACCAGTCTTTAAACAATACCTGAGCCCATACCGTGTTCCCTTTATTGTGTACTTCCTGTCTGTCTTCTTCTGTTGATGTTTCTGACGTCCAGCGCTCTGTCTTTTAACCTCTTTCCTTCTCGTGTGCTGTTTTTCTTTTCCTACTGGGGACAGTTTAGCCATCATGAATCCAAAGCTTCATGCTCTACACAAATATCAAAATGAATATCCAAAAAGTATTCCATGGTGTTTTTCTGATATGACTTCTTTATGTGGACTGGACATACAGTAATGCCCTTTGCAAGTGTCTGCTTTTAAAAACAGCAGCCTGATGAATGTCCACATTAACCACTCAGAATCGAATATTCAACAAAGCCGTGTAATAACAAATGATCCACAACTCACTGAGCCAATTAGGAGGTAGAGAAGGGCCATACCAACTAAACTGAATGCTCCCAAAAACTACTCATAAAGGCCATTTAATCGTCCGATAACATTAGATTTCCAATTTTTCCACAAGGCAATTCATTAGTTTAACATAAATATCATGATCAATCCCTAAATCCTTCTCAGCAGCGGTCTGTTCTCCTTAGGGGCAGTCCGTAAGCAAGAATTAACAACTAATTAAATGTCCGAATTGACCAATCAGAATTGAGTATTCAATTAAGCCATATACTGTAATATCAACATCTAGACATGAATTGTTGACTAATTGCTTTGATTATAGATATGTATTTTAAGGTTGGACGTGGTTTCTTTGTGTGTTTGTGTGTTTTTATGCTGTCAAGGTTTATGTGGATCAAAGCAAGATCCAAAAGATAAATTGGGAATACTCTCCAATAAGTTATCTTTCCAGGAATGGGAACATTGTTTCACTTTCACACCCATGCTGCGTACACATTGTTTACATCACTATCACTGGTTGGTCTTGCTTATCAACAGCGGATGATTGGAGAAATAAGGTGCAACATAGGCACCAATGATCTATTGGCGGGTGGAGGAGCCCGTGGAGGATGTCGAGTCTTCCATCAGCCTCATTGTATCAGTGTTTCACTATATGAGTCTCCCAGTAATGTCTGTGTGACATGCATGCAGGGGGTAGAACAACAAACCAACATGATTGATGTTGATACCAACAAGTTGTTTTTGTGCCTTAAACTGCACGACTCTGAATCAAAGTCATGTGAAGAAGCTCAAAGAGTATAATAAGGCCATCCGCGTCTAGTGATTTGCAATAGTTCTGTATTTGAAGAAGAAGTTGACTATTTGGCACCGTGTTTGTGCTGTTTATTGAATATTGCAACAGTTATAGAAACTCTTTTTTTCCAACGCTTTGATGATCAGTTTGACGTGCATTCAGAGTGTCAGTGAGGAGCTCTGTGACAGCAGATAAAGGTGCAAACTGGTGGCTTTTGGGAGGGAAAATGTGCCTTGGAGATCTTAGAATTTGGAGCTGATAAATAATACTTTGTAATTGACACAGTTGGCTTTGAGAAAGGGTTGGTTGGAGTCACTGCAGGGTTTAATATGCAGCTTTTTACTCATTTAACATATTTGCCATAACTAGTATTGGCATGGTCTCCTAAAAATGAAGTTCCCAAACAACAAATATATATTGTCAACTTGATTTTGAAAATGTATTTTGTTATGGATAACCTTTCCTCAACATAAACCAGTGATGTGTTTTCTTCCCATTTCTTCCAATTTACATAAGTGAAATACGTCTTTAAAACTGTTATCTGGGAGCATACATGTTCCCTTCAAAACGGCCAATAAGTACAGTATATATATATATCAATGTAGTTAAAACGTTTTATTTTACTATAGAATACAATTTACAAATCTACCTCCGAACAGTAATTTGACTTATAACTCACTTTTCTTTCTTGTGAAAATATCGCTATATAAGCCATCACATAATGAAAATGACCTTTATACCCCTGTGCTATGTGTCTATATTGGTTTCTATACCCTGCTGTGCGTCCACTTACCTGTTCATCTATAGCTCTCCCTGCACTCACCAATCCATCCCTCCTGCCCTCCATCCATCTGCCCATGCCTTAGCTTTGTCAGTGGTGATGGATGTGTGTCTGATGCCCTGTTCTTATCATCTTTAGCGCATTAACAAGGCGTGACGGAGAGGGTCAAGGGGAAAAGAACACGTTTCTATGGAAATTTCTTTCCTCCGTACCTTTAACAGTTTTCCCTTGCTGCAGTGGAGGCCATTAGAAGACCCATCGTTTTGGTTCTCACCTTTAGTTGAATTCAAATTGGTAGTTGATAACATGATATTGTTACCTTCTCTATCGTTGATTTTACATTAGTGGATTGGCACTCTTTCCTTGGTCTTTGCTGCCTCTGTGACACTGGTCATGCTAATTATGGGTATTCGTAAATAGTCAGTCTGAGCGATTGAGTGCTTTTCACAAACTGGACCAATCGAAAACTCGGAGCGATGGAATGTACCATTGGGACATTCAGAGAAGCTCCCTCTTGTGGCAGAGTGAGATCTGGTCTAGTTGTGCAATCATTTAAACATAAAAACGTGTAGCTAGCTAACTAGCCTACATTTCATCCAATTCCTAGCATGATATCATACATACACATTTAAATTTATTTTCATTGGCATTGGCCTTTAGACTCTGATATCTCTCAAGAGGCATCACATTACATATCAATAGGAACACGTTTAGTTCATGCATTTAAACCAACCTTCACTGTTTCTTATAGCTACAACGCTCATGTTAGTGTTGAGTCATTGGATAAACAAACACATCATACACAGTTCAAACCGGAGAGACGTGATGTAAGAATTACATATTTATTGTTTACACGTCATATGAATGAAATGATTGCCATGATAATACAGAAGGAGAATGGAATGGTGTTTTGGCGATTAGGCCCCGGTTTGCAGGATAATCATTCAGGAGGGAAAGCACCGCTCCGATGAAATCCCCGGGGTCTAGACACTGGTGGTGCTGAGTAGGTGAGACCGGTCTGAAGAAGGAAGGTTTAGCTTTGTCCTGGAGGAGGCGAGAGGCGATAGTGGTGGAGGCGGGTTGCGTGTGATCATCTGCAATGACAACTGACAGGGAGGAAGAGCAGGCATTTAAGGAATTTAGCATGTGCAGCTATTGGCTGCTGAGGGGTGACGCCCTCGTATTTAATGAGGGGGGAAGGGATCCATCGAGTGACGTGTAAGTGACTCGTGTTCGGTCTTCCTTATTGAACTTGCGCTAAAGTTTTCATTTTGTGTGTATATTAAATACAAATTGGACATGCAAGATCCAACACATGTCCAAGTGTGTTTTGTAAGCTCGGGCCTAAAGGCAGTTGCATGACAAGAATAAGGTTGTTTAAAAGGGCTTTAATCGATGATGGGTTTGGCAATATAGCAGGAGAGTCTCAATGTTGTTGTGTTTCTATAATGAAAAGAGTTCACCAGGTGTCAATCCCAATATTAGGCACAAAGCAGATAATATGAAATTAAACAGAATATCAAAAGAACTACCTGTGGTATCATCTTGTTCATCATTACAAAATGTCAGCTGAATTCTTAAATATACATTAGAACTACAATATGTCAGCCCAAGGCTAAGTGATTACTATTCATGGCCTCTACAAACAGGCCCTGGCCTTCTTTAATTCATGCAGTACTGTATGCCTTTGGTCTGCCGGCAATATATATGTCCTCTTCTCTCTGAGGTCGTGACAAGACCCTGTAGCACTGAGACATCCTGCCTTCACTTTGCTGTGATGAAGAATAATAATCTGAATGAATGGTGTTCACTGCTGTTGAGCTTTTTCCAAAAACATCAACACATTTGATTAGATTTTCTCAGGTGGTTTCAGTTATCTGAGACACTACACACAATATAGTACATTTTACATTGTTATAGTGCTTTTCTAAGTACTAAGACACTTTATAAAAAAACATTTAATATATGCATACAACAAACATACAAACATGAATGACAGAAAGAAAAAAAAATAGTTTAGAGAAAACACAACAGTAAGCTTCATTATTCAGGGTTTCCCACACATACTGTAGACGTTTCTTGGGCGGGCCGCCCAGGTATGTTAACAGCCTCCTAAGTATATTTTGCGCCCCATTTATTATTATTTAAAACAAAAAAATGTTTTAAATGTTTTTATCCGTCCGCGACCACGACGCCGTCTGCGATCGATTAACTTGTGGACAATGATCCCTCGCTCTACGCCTCCTGTACCCAGTCCCGGACTGGCCATCGGGAGGACCGGGGGGTTTCCCGATGGCCTGGCCTGTGAAGTGGCCTGCCTCACACAGGGTGACCGACTGTCTACATGATGTGGCCTGCCGACATGGCCACTGTCATACAGATCATACATCAACGCCCTTGATTGGTCTCTGTGTGTCATTCAAGCTCGGGATAACCTCAGCTCAGGTGAGGTGAAGGACTCACCTGGAGAATTGGAGAGAGTTTAGATAGTTAACTTAGTTCTCAGTGGGTCTCAAACGGTTTGGTCACCATCAACACATATTTCCATTTGGGAGGGTAGTGATTCGTAAAATATGCATGAATAAAAAATAAATAAAGTTAGGGAAAAAAGGTAAGATACACTTTGAAAACTTGTTGAGAGCTAAAACTAGTCTTTGCTGCTGCCTCAAAGAGGAGGAGAGGAGGGTGACAGGTGAGGCTGATTCAGGAGCACAGACACACTCACAACTATAAATGGACCAAACCTAAATAAATAAACAAGTTTCATTGTTTTTTCATGTTGGATGAACCATCGAGCAGGTTCCATTAACAGCTTTACTCCACTCAAATGATTCTAAGTTATTACCTTCTGTATAACACATGCGATGACTCCTGGTTAAGTCATTCTGTCGGTTATTCCGCTTCATTCAAATGGACTCCTGAAAACTGTTGATTTCCAAAACACTGAACAATGATTTCTTGTTTCTATTGAAGTGTGTAGGTTTGTAAGAACTAGAAAGAGGTGGCAACCTGGAGTTGATGTTTTAAAAACAAAGGGCATAAAAGTGGAATGACAATCTCTTTTATCAGACTTTAACTGGAAGATAACATTGCCTGAGACACCAGTTATATACAACATGAAAGCAGGAGGGTGGGAAGGAGAGTGGATCCAGGTAAAAGGTTATATTGGAGGGATGCGGAGAATGGGTGAATACATGTAGAGAAAAACAGAAGGAAGCTGATGGAAAGAAGAGAAAGATGGAGGGGAGGGTTGAGAAAGAGGTGGAGGAATGAAAGGAGGAAAAAAAGAAAAGCAGAAATCAATTTTCTCTGCAGGTATAAGGACCGCGGTAGGGGGAGAGGGCATGCTGCGACTGCCCGAGACACTCTATACAGCTGCGATGATTAGGACACCATTGAAACACACTCTCACACACACTCAACTTGGAAATAAATTGATAAACACAGTAAGAGGTCTCGGTTTAAAACTGAGAAATACTTTGCAACAAACTTCTATCATGCAACATAAAGAGAGAACACACACACACACACACACACACACACACACACACGAGGGCATGAGAAAGACAGAGGACAAACCAATAGAGAAAAAAGTAATGAGTGTTGGATAGTGAACAAGGCAGCGTGAGATGAGATATTTCATGCCTTTGCTCACTGTTCAAATGCGAGCAAAACATGGGGAAAACCGTCTGAAACTCCGTGACATTTATGAGAGGGACTGCTCGAAAGTAGGATATTTGGGATATCCATCGTAGCCAGGGTTTACTATCAGTTTTTGGGTGAGTTGTACTGAGGAACAAGTATCACAGCACCGACGGGTGAAACATAGTGTTTTGGTAACACAGGGTGTTCAGGTAACACTTAAAGACTTTGTTATGGAACGCAAAGCAGAGTAGGGGGCTAGTACACCCTCCTGAGGGTCCGATTGTGGATGTCATGCGAGCATAACATGGTGAAAACAATCAGTCTAAATGAACAATCGGGACGGAACTGTTCGGATTTCCAAAGGGAGGTTCTGTGAATAAATAAAAAATCAAGAACCAAAATAATTGAACTATTCATATCTTAGACTGCACTGTAACTTTTATCTTTTAATGTTTATTTTATTAGCTTTTCTTTTAAATGACTGATTTTAAATGCCATTTTCTTAATGTCTTTCATTTTTTGTTTTTCTTTTAATGTTTCTTTTATTATCTTTTACTGTTTTTAAATGCCTTTGTCTGAATGTCTTTCATTTTTGTAAAGCACCTTGAATTGCCTGGTGCTGAAAGGTGCTATATAAATAAACTTGCCTTGCCTTGCCTTGCCTTGCCTGCCTTGCCTTGCCTTGCCTGCCTTGCCTTGCCTGCTTGCCTTGCCTTGCCTTGCCTTGCCTTGCCTGCCTTGCCTTGCCTTGCCTTGCCTTGCCGTGCCGTGCCTTGCCTTGCCTTGCCTTGCCTTCAACACTTTGCATTTCCTGGAAATGTAACACGTTTTTTAATTGGTTGGCTTGCTGGATGGGTGAGTAATTGTCTCATTTGGTGACATCGTGGCTGGAGAATTGGTTTGGTGGGGTCTGTGGTTGTTTGGTTTGTTGGCAGGACTACAGGCAGACTGGCGAACTGACTTGTTGGTGATATTGATATTTGCCTGAATGGTTGATGATTTAATCGGTTCTCAAGTTGGCTGGATTCACCAGCCTTCTCATTTCCTGACTGGTTAGTTCTGGCTAATTGGTGAAACTCTTGTCACAAGAAGGATACAAGCAATGATTGTTTGTTCAAATGCTCAATACTTACCTTGTAGAGGTTGCGTTTGGGTAAGGGCACTGAACATGAGGAGAAACATCCCAAGCTTTAGGTCAGTTAGGGTCTAAATTAGTAGTTCTCAACTGGTGGGTCGCGGATGTGTGAGTGAAGAAAAAACATTTGAAAAAAGAAATTGTAATTGTTTTTTGTTTTTTTTGGGAAAAAAGTCAAACTTTTATTTTAAAGGCCCGATTTTCTAACGCTGTGCATGCAGTAGGCGTTGGACTGGAAGCACCGGAGACCATAAATGGTTTTGAAAACTTCTGTCACATAGTGATCATCCACTCAATAAAACATCTTTGCTGATGTTTTTTCGAGGCTTCTGGCCAATCAGAATCAAGATTGTTGCCGGAAGTCCCCACGGAGAATAACTTTGCGGTATAACTATTCTTTAGACATCAGATAACAATGAACACATAATGAAATAATACCCCCGGTTTGATGATTGACAGGTCACAGAACAATGGGAGCTATCTACCCTTACACACAATTTAAAGTAATTCACATATACTCTCTCCTCTTTACTTTTCTCTCTGTGTGGAGCAGCAAGCTGTCAGAACAAAGTGAAAAACAAATGGCATAACATATTATTAATATGTCGGGTTGTAATACATTTATTTATTTTCTTCTCAGAGTGTACCAGAATGCGTAGTTTATGTTAGTATTTCTAAAAATCTCCTGGGGGAGAATCCTCCCAGACCCCACCTTCTGGGGTTGGCTTTTCAGCATGTGTGCTGAATACAGTTCAGCTTTGATTCCATCATCTCATTAAACCTTTTTTAAAAGCATACTTTAGTTCTGTGAAGGGATATCAGGGATATATGCACTGTACTTCACTTTATTGTATGCTGAAAAGCGTATAAATTACAGCACGATTTTTTGTTGAATAGATTCGAGTGCGGGTCGTGATTTATTGACAATGTAAAAAGTGGGTCCCGAGGCCTGACCAGTTGAGAACCACTGGTCTAAATTGCATATCATTCCCCATCTGTCTCTCAGTTCTCAGTTTGGGTTGTATTTCAGAAGGATTACGGAAAGACTACAAGCCTTACTTTTTGCTGGAAGGATGTATCATGGTTCAAGGAACAACCCAGTTCAGGTATGATACAAGCAGTTCTTTCTACTTATGGAAATCGCCTTGTGGAACTCTGAGGTCTGGGCAGGTTGGAGCCAAATGCAGGATGTACCTTTAGTCGCAGGGCAAGGGAACAGAGTAGGGCAAGGCAAAACGGAAACAAAATCCCCGACGAACAAACAAGGATCTTACCAATACCGACAAAACAAACAAGACTTAAATAAATGCAGAGCTAATCACAAGGACAAGACATAGCTGGGGAAGGCAAGAAAACACAAGGGCAGCAGGTGAAAGGTGGAGGCGTGTGGCGCACTGGTTAGAGCCTTGGTGTTGGGATCAGTGGAGCACAGGTTCAAACCCCTCTGCAGTCAGCATGTCGTTGTGTCCCTGTCAAGCCACTTCACCCCAAATTGCTCCTGTGGGGATTGTCCACAGTATTGAGTATTGAGTATGTAAGTCGCTTTGGATAAAAGTGTCTAACAGGTAATGTGAAAATGATCAGGTAATAACCAGAGTTGGGTGTAACGCGTTACAAAGTAACGAATACGAATACACACTACCGCCGCCTGCTGGTAAGGAGAGTTATTGCCACTCACGCATAGGCAGTTCGTACGTGCTCGGCTGAAGTCTTTGCGGTGTCTGGTTCCAGTGCAACACATGGCCAACACGCAGGAGAACACGCCGACGCAACAGCGTGAGCAGAGATAGACTGCGCAAAATATACAGATAGCAGGAGACAGAGGACAGCCATGGTCAGATAGGAAAACATTCAGGATCTGGATCAGTCTTATGCGACAATGGAAACTGAACTAAAGAGAACATTTGAAACTTTAGCAGTCTGCGTGATCTGCCTGTAGGGAGGGGCGGGCCGGCCCTGCGAGTAAATTAACGAGTAAAGTAACGAAGTAGTGTAATATATTACTTTTTTTTAAAGTAATATGGAATATGTAATATATTACTTTTTTTTAGTAACGACACCATCTCTGGTAATAACACAGGCGGAATTACACAGACAGGAAGCACATATATATACAGTACATAACAGGGATGGTGACAACATCTTAACAAACCAGGTTTAAATTTGGTTCATCAGCTAGTGTTCCTGGTAGCCAAAGGTCTCTGCTCTTGTGGTCATAACTTGTATAGGCCCAGGAACTATTTAGCAGCAATGAAAATGCCAAACCTACAGTATGTGTCATCATTTCTAAGCACGCACTGAATTTCTGTTGAAAGAAGGGTGGACATTTTTGTGAAATGTTAAACTTAGTTATGTAGTTGATTCCTCGTCCTATATATAACGAGCTGAACAAAAACAGAGTGAACAAGAGAACTGACTTATAACCATTTAGAAGTTGTTATGCATCTAAGCCTGTCCATTTTGTTTGTATCTATTACTAATTTGTTTCCCAAAAGGTTGTGGTAGTAAATGCTGCAAGTAATGTTTTTACGAGGGAAAGTATTGCTACATTTATAGAACCAATCTAGATGGCCGTTCACAGCACAGTGGAGTTAAACGTTTTTTTAGCGAAAAATTATATCGTAGCTTTAGTAGACAGTATTCGATCAGTTTCAGCAAACTAGGTTGTTTTCTAAAATAACTAATGAACGCTTATCTTTAGAATCTTTTTACCCTCCAATCTTTATTTTAAAGCAAATTAAACACAAGCTTGCAGATTCATGTGGTTTGGCACCACAAATGTAACTGCCTTTATTGCCTGATTTAATAAAGCTTTAGTTAATACGATCTGGTATCTGATTGTATTGCAAGAGTACATATTATTAGACAAGTCATTAAAAGCGATGTCAGAAAAACTCATTTGTATTGTGGGCCAACATATTTTTACAAAAATCATTTCCCTTCGACTGGTCTAAAAGCGGTCTATGTTGACATATTCCTGCTGACTTTTTCTGGTTTTATGAAAACTGACTGTCCTCTTTTAGGAACACAGGCAGAAGTGGATGGCCAAAGTTTATACATCAGCAAAAAGAACCTCAGAGGAGTTCTGGATAGATTATTGGACATATAAACTGGCTTATTGTTTACACTGGAGACCATAATATTCACCCTATTTAATTTAAACTTGACCAAAATCTAAATTACTCTTGTCAAACGCAATGAACCAATTATTAACCATAGATGTAGTACCTAAGGAAATGCTAATTTCCGTCATTTTGGAAGGTTTTTCCAAACAAATAATGTGCTATCTCTCAGCTATTCCCCTGTGGTGTTACTAGTAAGATGAACCACCTGCCTCTCTTTGCTTTAGCGGATGAATATACTCCCTATGGACACTCACTCAAAAACACACATAATTGTCACTAGGGTGTTTTCTGATGCCAGACATATGTTTAACCTTTCTCTTCATCAGATTAACAGTCTCTGAGCAGGAGATAAACACAGCGAGTGGAAAAAGGAAGCAACAATATGATAAAGAGAGAAAGAGACTGGAAGACAAACAGACAATAGCAATATGAGGGTAGAATAGAGAGGACAGGAGAGCAGAATGGGCGAGAAGTAGAGTGCGGACATTTGCAGTTTCTTTGGCAGTCCTCTATGACTTGGCAACCATTGAGTCGGTTCTACTCTCTTGCCAATGTGGACCAACATGTGCCAGTATATGCCAACTTCAGCCAATGCCTGCTGCTCTCGCCTGTCTTTAAAAAAAAAGTAGGCCTTGGTTTCCACACTTTGATGTTCACAAGGTTTTTGGTTGCTCTGAAATACAATCTGGCTTGTTAGTGATATGGAGAAACGGACTACGTCACAGGAGAAAGGAGGGCAGGGGAGGATTTGTGAAAACCAAGCAACCTGTATTTCAGAATGGTCATGTTGGAAAGCCAGCTCTCGATAGCAATGGTCGTGCTTTGAACCCCAAAACATCCACAGCTGTTGTATAATGCTTTGTTTCCACCTCATGGTGTGGCACCACTAGACATCATTTTGAAACCAGCATATTTTCTCTAGTTTTTTTTTCAATTCTAATTGCACCCCTTCAGTGTAGGCGTGGTTCTCAACTAATCACTATGGTGAGTTCGTACCTGCAGCCACTGAAATAAAGAAGTTATCCATTTGAGCTCACAATTAATTATTATATATAATTAAGCTTTTCTCACAGTTTTGCTCAAGCATATCTATAACACCGATTACGAGTCGTTACAGTATAATAAGCATGGGCATGTGGAATCAGTCACCACTGCATCTTAACAATGCACACATGGCAAAGTGGACAACACCCCACCATGGCCCAGAGCCTCAGGGGGCCTGGGCCATGGTGGCAATTAGTTGCTGCTAATCTAATTAACGCCAGTTTGTTTGTTAATACTGTGTGCACCACTAGACACTAACCGACACTAACCGAGATTGATTCATTAAAAAAGTCTTCGAATTGAATCATCACTTCATTTGAATGTTTTGTCTGGTTTAAAGTCTCCATAGGGACATGGGGCGCTGTGGTTGTTGCTTATCAGTCGTGACACATATCGATCAATGCTTCACAGGTTGGGGTTGCTGATCTGACACAAAGTAATCTCAGCACTCGTGCATACATCTGACCTTTTATACAGCACACTGACACATAGCCTACAGTTGTTGAACAATTTCAAATGTCAGAGAGTTCACACTCTGGCAATGTGTGAACTCTCTTAACTAATTATTTTACGTGCCAGTGCATTTTGATGCAGTTTTGTACGTTTTTAAAATCACAAGGTCTTAAAGGAATACTTCCTCTACCAAGTGATCATTTGTTTATCAACCGTTCACTTCTTGTAACCTTGAATTCCTAAAAAAAACAGTTTTCATGTGAATGAATCATAAGTGAAAAAAAGTCTTTAATAACTGAGATAAATAAAATATTATTTGTATGAACTCTCACACAAATTGCCTTTTTCCATTTATAGGCTCACTACTTCATAAACACATGCTAAATCTTCAGCCTTGTAGGCGCAAGAATGAGACTGACTTTTTGGAAGTGTTAGTAATTAGTAAGGTTTAGTAAGGTTTTTAGCAAAATTGCATTTTTCAATCAATCAATGTTTATTTATATTGCCCAATATCACAAATGTTACATTTGTCTCAGTGGACTTCACAGTTTGTACACAATATCATAAATGTGACAATACCCTCTGTCCTTAGACCCTCTGTCCTTAGACCCTCACATCGTACAAGGAAAAACCTCCAGAGAAAAACCCACAGTTTAAAGGGAACATGGGAGAAACCTCAGGGAGAGCAACAGAGGAGGGATCCCTCTCCCAGGACGGACAGACGTGCAGTAGATGCCGTGTGTAAATTGAAAAGATAATACATTTTACAGCATAGAGACGGAATGTTAGGAAATGCATGTGTCTATACTGTAATAAGAAGATGAATCCAAGAGGATGTCAATAATCCTGTGGGAGCCATCAGGGAAGTAGTATGATGAGAGTCAGGCAGGACCACAGAGATAGGTTCATCCACGACAAGTCCAGGACTCAAATCCAGAACTCAGGATAGAGGATCAAGGACACAGGATCCAGGACTCAGGACTAAGGATCCAGGACTCATGATCCAGTACTCAGGATCCAGGATCCAGGACTCATGATGCAGGATCCAGGACACAGGACCGCAGCAACAGGATCAGCCGCGACTCAGGATCCCGGCGTAGATAGACACCAAAAAGACATTTGGGGGAAGCTGGGTTATACGGAACATGAGAGTACACAGGTACAGACGGAAGGAAGACGGAAGGAAGAAGTAAGGTGTCCCGACAGTCTAAGCCCATAGCAGCTAAACTAACGTGTCTACGTGGACTCCCTTAGGATAGGTTGAGGGAAAGGGGTAGCAGGTAAGAAATAATTGCTACCAGCGAAATAATTAATTTTTTTTTGAATAAATATTACTCTTGCTCCTGTTGTGTGAACGTTTTTAAACTGATGTGTTGATGTAGTTTTCTTTTGTTGAACGATGCCCCTATTTTCTTGACTTAAGGGTTAACTTAATAAAGATTATTCTCCGTTCGTGAATTCTTAAAAGTATTCCAGAAAAAACAAAGCTGTTTTTTTACAAATTTGAACTGGCAGCAAGTGAGTTATTGAAGTGATTATTTTGGTGTGAGAAGTTCTTTGAAAAGGCCCTAAGGGCTTTTGTTATCATTATAAAATGACTTGCTGTTTTCATGGATGAATATGCCAAGGAGCTGTGCCTGAAAAATAATAAGTATATTTCTGATCCCTTTTTAAAAAAGTTGTTTATCCTTAAGGGTTGCCGAGGGCTGGAGCCAACCCCTGTCATTTGTAGAAAAGCAGGTTACACCCTTGACATAACAAGAGGGATAACCATTGACACTAACATCTAGCCCTAAGGGCAATTTATTCATCGGCAATAGATCTAACCTGCATCTGTTGGAAATAAAAAAGTTCTTGCTGAGAGGAAACCACTTTATTGTGCTACCTCTCATAGACAGTATTTGATATCACCATATGCATCGCTGCTATAGAAAAACTGTAGCCATGCTGACGTAGTTTCTGATGGTCAAAACAGGCAGTGTCAACAACCATGCTATTTGAATACAGTCGGTACGCAACAAATACATACATATCAGGGTAACCATAGTAGGTGGAGAAATATCTCAATCATGGACACATGGTTGTGTACCTTTTTACAGAGGTGTGCATCAAATTAATATACATTTTGAAAAAACTTGAATGGATAGTTGGCATTCATTTTGGCCTTTTAAAAAACATTTGCATTGTTCCGGGGGCGTTCCCTCTTGGTCTGCCGGATGTAAAATGACAGGGTAAACACTACGTTAATAAGTTGTTGAGTCAAGTTGGTCGCAGACAGATTTAGCTAGCTCACGTCAGCAGGAAACCGATGGACTGTCCACTCCAAGTAGGGAATGAGTCCTTACCCCAAGTGAAGGAGTTCAAGTATCTCGGGGTCTTGTTCTCAAGTGAGGGAACACTGGAGCTTCCGATACAAGCGGCCGAGATGGGTTTCCTCCGCAGGGTGGCTGGTGTCTCCCTTCGGGATAAGGTGAGAAGTTCAGTCATCCGGCAGGGACTCAGAGTTGAGCCGCTCCTCCTTCGCGTCGAAAGGAGCCAGTTGAGGTGGTTCGGGCACCTAGTTAGGATGCCACCTGGGCGCCTCCCTAGGGAAGTGTTCCAGAGACGTCCAGCTGGGAAGAGACCAAGGGGTAGACCTAGGACCCGGTGGAGGGATTATATCTCTTCGCTGGCCTGGGAGCGCCTTGGGATCCCCCAGTCAGAGCTGGTTGATGTCGCCAGGGAAAAGAAAGTTTGGGGCTCTCTGCTGGAACTGCTACCCCCGCGACCCGACTGGGAGAAGATGGATTTACGTCGTAGTGTGCAGTAATGTGGGTAATGGCTCGCTGTAATCACGCCTAACGTTACTGAAATGAAGAGACAACATATATGGGTTGACCAGCCTCAGGTAGATCAGTTACATTTTGATAGATCTGAGAGTAGGCTTTGACTGTATTTAGTGTGATTAGTTGCTTTTTCCCACCAATGATATGCGCCCACATTCTTTAAACATTTACTCTTTTTTGGCAGAAAAAACTTCAAATAAATTAAGATGAAAAAGTTTGTGCAAAAACAGTAGACCTTATGTATAACCTGTATGTGAATACATGCATCCTTATGTAGAAGCATTTGTGTTCAGATACGTGCATTGACATAAGTGTGTGTGTGTGTGTGTGTGTGTGTGTGTATGTGTGTGTTTGTGTGTGTGTGTGTGTGTGTGTGTGTGTGTGTGTGTGTGTGTGTGTTTCTCAGCATGCGCAGGTGTCGGCGCTCTCTCTTGCTGCCTGTTAGTTAGATTGATAGTCAAATTAATCCGCAGCTCCGTCCAGGTATAAACACGCTGCCTGCTGGCCAGGATACATCCCCCTCTATTAACGCCGTAATTCAACGCACCCTCCAGCTGCCTGCCCTGATCATAGGAGGGTAATTGCAGAGAGCACTTGATTTACTGATGGCGAGGATACGATGGAGTTAGTAAGGGTTGATTTGGAGATTAATTTAAGGCTCATTTTGAATTTATGTAATTGGAATTTGTGTTATTTGATGACAAAAAACTCTCATCCAATATACACAAATATAAAACACTTGCGGTCAGCCAAAGTACAGAGAGCCTGAAGCTGTGATGTAGCAATGACGCTGCCCTGCTGGAGGGCACTTGGGAAGTGATCGTGGACAGATGTACAGCCATCCGATCAAATTATCATCAGAGTGCATTGAAGAAAGAAATCATTATAGCCTCTATGTACAAACTGTCTGTGCACAAGTGTGATGCCTCCAACAGTGCTTTCAACTCTAACATGAACTCAGGAGATGAACACTCCGAGAACGGAATTAAGACTAATCCAATTAGCAGACTGTCATAATTTGTATTAACGGATTTGTTTTATATTTTTGAAGCTGTACATTGTGATTTCCATTTAAAAGCATGTCATGCAATTTGAAGTAGTTTTTTCCCCTTCTTCTATTTGACATTGTTGCCAGTTCCAATGTAAGTTCATGTTTGTTCACACCTGGCATCTGTTTCAGCATGGTAGCACATTCCTCATTTGTGTTATTCGATGGGGATACACACCAACACACACAGTGAGATCCTATGTTATATTCATAGGTGTCTTCAAATGAAAATACAGGCGACCAACTTTCCTAGCCATGTTACAAAATAACAAGCCACACACTACCGACCCCACAAACAAACAAGCACACAAAAGCTGAGTGTGTGTGTATCAGATTTGAGCTCAATTTATAACTTGCTGATAACAGAAGGGTCATCAATGTCAGCCACTCACATTAGACACAAAATGGCATCCACAAATCTTTCCTTTCACCCTTTAAATCTCCTTTTTCACCTCATTCATCTTCAGGAGGAAGACTCAACTTCACCAGACACATTTTACTTGCATTTATTTTCAAGTCGGGCACATAATTGTAAGGCAATTTCCCTCCCAATGTGTTTTATTACTTACTGTTAGTCCTGTACAGAACAGCAGAGGTCACTTTGTTTTTTGCCGACTTCAAATTGTATCCGCTGTTATCGGGTGTCATACAGCCATAAGGCATGGCCCTGCTTTACCTTTTCATTGGCTTGTCATTGTTTTGCAAGTCCGAGTCAAGTCTCAAGACCGAGTCAAGTCTCAAGTCAGGATGGGCAAGTTCAAGTCAAGTCCAAGTCCTAAACTTTGACAAAACGAGTCTTAAACAAGTCATTATGTGCTTTTCACCAAATGTAATGACATCGATCAACAGAATAATACTTAATAATCAAACTGCTCTTTATTTGTCACATTAATAATTTAATAATCCATTTTCTCTCTGTTGGTAAAGTAACATGTTTTATTCTAATTTAAGAGGGATCAGTAAGGTAAGGCTACCGTGACGATTTTATTCAGAAGGAGTTTAAGGTAACCACAATGTTTATTTCCACTGTGTACAACATGTTATGAGTGACCCACAATCTATCTTTATGCAAGGGATAATGTGCAGCGAGGCGGGCTCTATGGGGAAAAGAACACCTGCATCTAGATCCCTCTGCAGGTGGTACTTTAAGTATATGTTGATGCTGATACTTTTGTACTTTTACTTGGAACATTTTGAATGCAGGACTTTTTATTTGTGCGAATGCTGTTTACAGCATTCCACTATAGTACTTCAAATATTTATTCTTCCCCTTATTATTTCAGCCAATACTTTGGCTTATTTTCAGCTACAGAAACCATTCAAATATTAAACTATTCAGCCTGTTCAGGAATCGATGGGAAACCTTCAACTTTTTCAAAATATTTCATACCTTTTGAAATATTCAGCTTTTTAAACTCTTTTTTTTACATTGAACTCAATGGGAAGAGCCTTCAAATCAGCCAATACTTTAGCTCTCCATAACTTCAGCTTAATTTCAGCTACAGAAACCATTCAAATATTAAACTATTTTTTTAAGTCAATGGGAGATGCCTTCAAATCCTGTGTTCCTACACTTTGCGCCAAATGCATCTCCTTCCACATAATTTCAGCCAGACCCTTCATTCCAACTTTCAAATGACCACAATATATTGAATTTAGTTTAGAGCTTGGTAGAAAGGCATTTTTCCTGTGCGTTGATCTCAAAACTGTGCAAAAGAGTGCAGGATAGCTCAAAATTCTCCCCCAAATTTGTTTTAAACTTGCCGTACTTCCCAAACCCTACACTCCTCAGACATATTTTTTCATGGAAAATGTAGGAAAACCTCTCCTAGGTTAAAAAAAAAGATAAAAAAATAAAGAAAAAATATTAAAGAAAATGCCTCTTGAGGGCATTAAGTGACAAAAACGTTCAACATTCCTCCATTGAAGCCCATTGTAATTTCAGGCAGATATTTCCTCATGGTAGCAGCCGCACACCTTTAGTTAAACTGCCAAAAAGGCCACATTATTAACCCAAAACGACACAAAAATTACACTTCAGATACTCAACTTCCTTGCTATGCTTCATGTTTTGAAATTTCACAGATATCTGTTACGGTTCTTCCACAAAACGTTCACATGTAAGAGGTTCATCTCTCATTCAGAACAATGAAGCCTTTGAAGTCTAGGCACCTCGTCAGCTCAACTATAAACACCTGTGTAATGGAACACGATGATGTCATCACTCCAACTGACATGCAGCAGACTTCAACAGTCCAGCTGTGAAGACATCTCAGAGACATTCTCTCTCTCTCTCTCTCTCTCTCTCTCTCTCTCTCTCTCTCTCTCTCTCTCTCTCTCTCTCTCTCTATAGCCACACACACTCTCCCTCTCTCTCACACACACAGACACAGACACACACACACACACACACACACACACACACACACACACACACACACACACACACACACACACACACACACACACACACAACTCTCTCTCTCTCTCTCTCTCTCCATAGTTTTTGAACAGGTGGCAAAATGGTCAGATATACAAGTCAATGCATTCTTATGGGACGCAGTGCTGCAGTTGGTTGTCTTTGATCTCTGGACACACACACAGGTGTTCTGAGTAGGTGCTCAGGAACAGAAAAAACACTGACAGACTGGACTGTAACAGACTGTCTCAGCCTATTATTTTCTGTCTGATGGAGACTCCATACTGACTTCAACAGGTTTCACATATTTTATACATTATTGGTGACGTATGGTTTTAGTCAAAAAGTTTGCAGTTAAAATATTCTTCTGCTTTCCCAAGCCTTTTTAACTTCTTTTTTCATCTTAATACAAATTCATTCACTACTACGTACATCTGATATTTAACTCCTTCAGCCTATTTTCAGCTGCAGAACCCATTCAACTATTACATTATTCAGCTATTTCAGGACATCAAGGCTATACATGTTGTTTTTGAAACTTTTTTTCAACATTTTCTTTTAAATATTAAGCTTTTTCTGCATTTTTGTAGCTAAAAGCAGCTACCATTCAGCTAATAACATTCAGCTTTTTCTGCATTTTCAGCTAAATTCAGCCATAAATGATCACAGTTTACAGCATTCGCACGCATTTTCTGCAAGAAATACATTTTCTAGTTGTAACCGAGTATACGCTGGTACTTTTACTCAAGTACAAGATCTGAACTCACACACAAAAAGGTTATTTTCATTTTACAAATCCTGCACTCAGCTTTGCTTTCTCCAATATCATTGAAATGCAGCCAGATGCTGCTTATTTTTTCGGTTTTCGCTCATTTCTTGACTTTTTCCAATCCTCGCATATGATTGTCCGCATGGTGGCCCAGCTAAATAAAGTCCCGCCCCTGCCTGCAAGGATTCTCAGCAAGAGTAGGAGTGGCTGAAGATTCTGCTCTCCCCAATGGGAGTCTGCTCTTCTAGCGGCATCTCACGATCGGCCTGTTGGAGACCTCTGAATTAAAGTATCAAGTCACCTCAAGTCAGAAGGCTCAAGTCCAAGTCAAGTCCCGAGTCATTGGTGTTCAAGTCCAAGTCGAGTCGCAAGTGTTTTGTGATTTTGTCAAGTCGAATCTCAAGTCATCAAATTGATGACTCGATTCTGACTCGAGTCCAAGTCATGTGACTCGAGTCCACACCTCTGGTGTTTGTTATAATCTATGGATAAGCCAGAACACAGGAAAAAGGATAAACGTGATACGCCGATAAAGAGTGACTTATTTAAACAAGAATCTTATTTTAGCCCAAACCATGATTTTTTTTCCCTAAATTAACCAAGTAGTTTTGTTGCACAAACCTCACCCTGTAGCTTCTCAATGTTAACGCACATTAAACTTAAACCGTTTCACGATTAGTGGCTAAGTGCAATTAGCTGTTTGCATTTTCAGCATAATATTTCAGCAATTCTAAAACCTTTATTTGTTTGTATTCAATAATCCTATTATCACACTGTATCTCTCAATTACACAGTAAGACTTCAATTCCTAACTGAAGTTATAGGGGTGTCACGGTATCCGTATTCGTCCCGAACTGTCACGGTTCGGCACATGCAGTCACACGACGAATACACCTTTTTTTATGAGTGGGAACAAAGTCTGTCACTGACTCAGGGCAGTATCCATTACACTATATATAATCCAGTAGGCGGTATTGCTTGATTGCCAGCCACCCTTAAACAACAAATGAAGAACAAGAAGAAAACACAACAAAACGAACAAAATACAAGAAGAAAAAAAGTTAGTATGGTGATTTCAGATAACACACAGGAGCTAGAAGACCCACCTGCTTCTTTTAAATCAGCTGTGTGGGAACATTTTGGGTTCCCTGTGGACTACAATAACGATGAAGTGTGCGAGTGGTGGATCAGACGAGGACGGTGTGTCGGTGTTGTTCGATAGCGGTGCGGTATGCTAATGGTAACACACGCCAAACATGCTAAATCACATCAGAAGGCATCACCCAGATTTGCCAATCACCGGAGCCCGGCAAAAGACAACTGCAGTTCAGCAACTGATCCCCGCTGTTTTTGATAAACCAATAGACATGAAAGCCGAGAGACCAAAATAAATAACGGAAGCTATTGGCATATATATTTCAACGGCAATGCGCCCTGGAAACACTTTCTTATTATTTATTTTGTAATATTTTCAAGACATTCATTTTAGTTTCACAGCTTGATGAAACCTTTTTGTTTGACATCAGCCAGGATAGATACTATGGCCACCTGAGTGTGTGGGGTTTGTTTTTAACTGTGTAATACAGTAATTATTCAAAATGTTAGAGTTCCTTATTTTTAAACTGAAACTTGCACTACTGTTAAAAAATAAATAACAACAAACCTGGAATTATGCATTTGGGACTTTTTTTTGCTTTTTCTTGTTGTACCGAACCGTGACCCTCAAACCGAGGTACGTACCAAACCGTGAATTCTGTGAACCATTACACCCCTACTAGGTTAAGTTAATAGAGGTATTGAAAAAATATTAGACTGCCAATAACAAGGACATAAATGATCCCGTTAACACCAGTGCTGGTAACTAACGCTTTGTAGGCCTGTAAAGTGTGCAAGTCTCATTACATTATGAAACATAAATACCATCTCTGCACTACACTATATTAACTCTTATTTAGCATTTCTAGCATCTCTTTCCTGTTTCTGGCATGCATGTTCCTGTCTGCTTGATAGAGTCCTGTGCCACATACATGTCCTCTTCCTTCCTCCTGACAGATATTCACATTAGCAGCTGTCTTAAGGGCTGAGATGACCCATTAACAGCTTTTATCTTCAGGGACATTCAGTATATTTTTAAGTTTGTAAATAAGAACATTTTAACCATTTTCTTTGAATTTCCGACCAGTAGAGTAGCAGGAAAAGAAATGGGTGAACCTGTGAAGGTTACAGAAAAACACACCTTCTTGTGTTAATAATAATACAGGTCAAATTCAATGAGAGCATCTTCTTTTATGCTAAGTAAAACGCTCCAGCCAGTATCCTAGCATTTCAACTACAGACATGTTAAAACTGTTTTTGTTATCTGCCTTACCAAAGACTTCTCACAATATGTAAACTTTAGGAAATCGGAACCAGCTGGTAACGCCCCCCAAAATACAAACTTGTTCTCAAAAAAGGCCTAAAGTTAATTAATAATGAAAAATGGTATATCGGCGTTGTCACAATTCACATGTTATGTCACGTTGGTAGTTTTGTCTGTGTTGGTGTTTTTCTTGTCTTTGGGTTCCTGTCTTATTGTGTTAAGTGTTCACCCCCGTTTCCTGCCTGTCTGCTTTCTGTCTGTTCCCTCCCTGATTACCCGATTGTGTTCACCTGTTGTCCTCGTGTTTCTCCTCCCCTGCCCGGCTGTTTCTCGTTGTCTTGATTACCCCTCCCTGTATTTAGTCTCGTCTCTTTCTGTGTTCAGTGTTGGGTCATTGTTTGTTGGTGACGGAGTTCACAGGAGAGTGTTCTGTTCTGTATTTGTCATTTAGCCTTGAAATAAAGGGTTTCTCAAGAGTTATCTGCATTTGGGTCCTGCTTCCTTCACTCATCCGTGACAGAATGACCCAAGCCGAAATGGACCCAGCAGACGATCCTTTTGAGGTGGAGCTGCAACATTTCTCTTTCCCTTTGGAATGTTGCTACGATTGGTGGAAGGAAGCGTCCAGTGATCGGCTGAAGAAGGCCGCTCTGGTAGAGGCGCACCGGTTGGCGATGGAGAAGCCCGACTTGGTGAAATACTTGCCTGACTGGATGTTGGACTTCCTCTGGAGGTGTGTTTTCCAGCCTGCTGATTACAGACGTCTCGGAGTGGTCCGTCTGGGGTCAACCCATGCTTCTGCCCCAGTTCCTGCTCCTGTTCTGGAGTCATACGCTGGAACTCGTCAGGCTTATGGAGGCCCACGGAGTATTCAGGCGGCTGCTAAGAGGAGTCGTCGCAAGGCCAGACAAGGAGCCCGGGCCCCAGCAGCCATGGTTCCAGTCCCGGTACGGGCCCCAGCAGCCATGGTTCCAGTCCCGGTACAGGCCCCAGCAGCCATGGTTCCAGTCCCGGTACGGGCCCCAGCAGCCATGGTTCCAGTCCCGGTACAGGCCCCAGCAGCCATGGTTCCTGCCCCAGTACAGGCTCCCGCAGCCATGTTTCCGGCTCCAAGACCGCCCCACACAGTCATGATCCAGGCTCCAGACCTGGATCATACAGCCATGTTTCCAGCTCCAGGGCCGGCCCCAGCGGCCATGGTCCCGGCTCCAAGAGCGCCCTTTACAGCCATGTTTCCGGCTTCAGAGCTGAATCTTATAGACAGGATTCTGGCTTCAACAGCCATGATGCTGGCTTCAATTCCGGTCCCTGCAGCCATGGTTTCAGCCCCAGTTCTGGCCCCAGCAGCCATGGTCCCGACCCCAGCTGCCTTGGTTCCAGACCCAGAGCTGGTCCCAGCTGCCACAGTCCCATCTCGGGTTCCCTCCTCTGGTTCCTCCTCGAGTCCCCTCTTTGGATTCCCTCTCGAGTTCCCTTCTCTGGTTGCTCCTCCAGTCTCTCCTCTAGTCCCCTCTGTAGTCCCTTCTCGAGTCCCCTCTCTGTTTCCATCTCCAGTTCCCTCCTATGGTTCCTCCTCGAGTCCCCTCTCTAGTTTCCCTCTCGAGTTCCCTCGCAAGTTCCCTTCTCTAGTTACTCTTCCAGTCCCTCCTCTAGTCTCTCCTCTAGTCCCCTCTTTAGTCTCTGTTCGAGTCCCCTCTCTGTTTCCATCTCAAGTTCCCTCTCCAGTTTCCCCTCGAGTCCCCTCTCCAGTTCCCTCCTTTAGTCCCTCCTCGAGTCCCCTCTCTAGTTCCCCTCTCGAGTTCCCTTCTCTAGTTACTCCTCTAGTCCCCTCTGTAGTCCCTTCTCGAGTCCCCTCTCTGTTTCCATCTCCAGTTCCCTCTCGAGTTCCCTCCTTTAGTCCCTCCGTTAGGCCCTCCTTTAGTCCCTCCTCGAGTCCCCTCTCTAGTTACCCTCTCAAGTCCCCTCTCGTGTTCCCTTCTCTAGTCCCCTCTGGAGTCCCCTCTCCAGTCTCCTCTCGAGTCCCCTCTCAAGTCTCCGCTCGAGTTCCCTCTCCAGTCCCAATTCAAGCCCCTACGCAAGTGTTGTTGGAGGTTCCGCTGGGGGTCCTTCCAACCCTGTGTCCTGTGTCGTTGGAGGTCCCGCCGTCTACTCCCCTGCCGGGGGTCCTGCCAACCCTTTCTCCTGTCCCGTTGGAGGTCCCGCAGAATACTCTTCTGCCGGGGGTCCTGCCAACCCTGTGTCCTGTGCCGTTGGAGGTCCCGCCGTCTACTCCCCTGCCGGGGGTCCTGCCAACCCTGTGTCCTGTGCCGTTGGAGGTCCCGCCGTCTACTCCCCTGCCGGGGGTCCTGCCAACCCTTTCTTCTGTCCCGTTGGAGGCCCCGCCGACTACTCTCCTGCCGGGGGTCCTGCCAACCCTTGGTCCTCTGCCTTGCCCCCGGGCCGTCCGCCCGAATCCCCCTTTTTGGACTCTGCCTTACCCCCGGGCCGTCCGCCCGAGACCCCTTCCTGGTACTCTGCCTTGCCCCCGGGCCGTCCGCCCGAGACCCGTTCCTGGTCCTCTGCCTTGCCCCCGGGCCGTCCGCCCGAATCCCCCTTTTTGGACTGTACCTGTCCCCCCGGCCGTCCGCCCGAGACCCCTTCCTGGTCCTCCGCTGTGTTCCTGGGCTGTCAGCCCAAGACCCGTCCTCCGGACCCCCTCCGCCCACCCTGCTTGGGGTTTTGGACTTTTGTGTTTTGTTTTTTTTAGGGACGTCTGGGATCCGTCCCTTGAGGGGGGGGGTTCTGTCACAATTCACATGTTATGTCACGTTGGTAGTTTTGTCTGTGTTGGTGTTTTTCTTGTCTTTGGGTTCCTGTCTTATTGTGTTAAGTGTTCACCCCCGTTTCCTGCCTGTCTGCTTTCTGTCTGTTCCCTCCCTGATTACCCGATTGTGTTCACCTGTTGTCCTCGTGTTTCTCCTCCCCTGCCCGGCTGTTTCTCGTTGTCTTGATTACCCCTCCCTGTATTTAGTCTCGTCTCTTTCTGTGTTCAGTGTTGGGTCATTGTTTGTTGGTGACGGAGTTCACAGGAGAGTGTTCTGTTCTGTATTTGTCATTTAGCCTTGAAATAAAGGGTTTCTCAAGAGTTATCTGCATTTGGGTCCTGCTTCCTTCACTCATCCGTGACAGGCGTAGTGTGAACATCGAGATAACTTCAGTATTTTAAGTGTGAAGACCTTTTTATCATTAGAGCATGGCAGCTTTTGAATAAAATAGGTTTTCCTTCAGAGCCAGTTTACTAACTGAAGCCTTTAATTGTATTCCACATATGTAAACACACCCACTCATAGATGCACAATTGGCATCTGTAAGAGGTGCAGAGCATGCGCTAAATGCTACTGACACAGCGTTTGCATCACCGTCTAATGGAATCGTCATGTTTATGGTGAGATATGCATAATACATTCATCTTTACATAGATGCTGCTTTTTCAGTTTAGTGTTAGGCTTCTGGCTTCTGGGTTGGACAGGCAGTGGGGGGAGACCGTGACAAAGGCTGGTACAACGGTGAAAAAGAGACGGGACACATCAGTGAAAAAACAAGAGGAAGCTATACTTGTTCTCCCTTTTTTAGCTCATTACAATTCAATGTGCGGTACTGGCATGCATGTAAAGAACCATATCATCAAAGCAACCAGATGAAAGAATGTGTTAACATAAAATCCCTTTCGGCTCTTGGGTGCGTCAGTCTGTTTGTTTCTGTTCCTTTTTGATCGATGATTCGGACTGTTTGAATAAAGATATTTCATCAGTGTATTTCATGCATGTGGAGGTTTAACACTTAATTCATAATCCACATGCAGATGTCCCACTACGTGTATAACTAACAAGTAGAGGTAAGACACATTCATTGTTTAGCGACTCTGGCTATGAGGTAGAATCCAATAATAACAATAATAATAATACATATATGTTGGGGGGCGCCTTTCATAACACCCAAGGACACCTCGCAGGGCATAGGGGCAATATAGGGAACAATCCGTAGGTCAGTGGTTTGATTCCCAGCCCCTGCAGTCAAGATGAAATCATATCCTTGGGAAACATTTTTAGAGACGTTTTGGTCCCAGAGGTTTGTCCAACAGTGTTTGAATGTGTGTGAATGTTAGTCTACCTGAGCAGGAAGCCCCTTGTATGGCAGCCCCTGACTTTGTATGAATGTGTGTGAGTGGGTCATTGCTGACCTGTATATTTAAAAGTGCCCTTATGGGTCATATAAGACTGGAGAAGTACTATATAAATGCAGTTAACTTACCATTTACCAATTTTTGCAAATCTTTATTAGCTTTAAGACTTGTGATTCGTCCACTAAGGGTGCGTTCACACCTGCCTTGTATAGTCCGGTTGAATCTACCCCTGGTGCGTTTAGCTGCTTGGTGCGGTTCATTTGGGTCGGTGTGAACGCAGTCCGAGACCTCTGAAGTGAACTAAACAACCGGACTCTGGTCCGCTAAAATAGGTGGTCTCGGAGCGCTTGCTTGCGAACTCTGGAGCGGTTCATTGCTGGTGTGAACGCAGTCCGCACCAAAACATAGGAAGCGCAGTATTTACGTGTCACAAGAACGCAGATATCTTCAAATATCTTTAGCGAAAGAGTCTTTCAAGACATCCGCGGTTGTTTAGTTAAAGAGTAAAGCAGAATTAAGTGTTGAACAGTGTCGTGTAAAGTAAAAATTCTCCGTCAGCTACATAAAAGTAAGAACTCCTGTCGTCGGTGAAACGCCCCTCCTCTGCAGAACGTCTCTCATGGATAAGCAGGAAAAGAACACCGACAGGCTGATCAGGAGCCCGACGTGAAGCGGAGGGATCTAGATCAGCATGTTTATAGTCCCTTTGAGTTTTTGCCCGTGTGAACACAAACCGAACCTTCTGAGAAATGAAACAATGTAACAAACCGTGGTCTGGTGCGCACCAGAGAGCGGACTATTAGGTGTGAACACACCCTAAAATACAAGATTTTAAATGATTGGCTGTCGGCCGGATGCCAATGTGGCAATAGGGAGTATTTTGAGAATTACTCGGGCTAATACTTTTTCTTCAGTGCAGCAGTGGTTGTTAGGAACTAGGAAGTGGGAACCAGTGTGCTACTATACAAAAACATGTTTTCGGTTGCTAACAGACCTTGGAACTAAACGGTGCAAAAATCATATTGTCACGGTTGACATTATAATGGAAACAGCTTCTGGATCTCAAGCTAGTTTCTAATATTGTGTTTTTTTATTAAATGCAGCAGTAATTTGTTCCATTGATAATTTGAACACTTCATAACTGTTAACAGTAAGATTTAAATGGGCACCCCCCCTGCATATCATAATTACCTCTACATGATGAACAACTGAGTCAGAGTTGTTTTATTTGAATTTGATTGTATTATATGTCCTCAGTTTGAATGGATGGGTTTATTTCAGAAGTTCATGAATCCATAACATTACAAATACCTTTTTTCTTACGTCTACATTTGAATATATTGTAGTAGATTTAATCATTCATTGCTTTGACAAATGTAAAAACCAACTGGTTATGGTTTGGGGGACAAATAAGTCAAATGTGAGGAGTTCATAAAATGCTGGATGATTTGTGTGTGTGACAGAGAGGCACAGAGAGAGAGAGAGCAACAGGAGCATACAAGGAAAGGTAACCAAATCACTGGAGGAGAAAACAACATGCTGCAGGCTGGAGATGGATTGATGAGGAGGCGAGACATAGAGAGATGGATGGATGGATAAAAGGCTGTCCAGGCCTCAAGTTCAATGCTCAGTGGTCCTGGTTAGGTCAATCACTGAACAACTCGCACGCGCGCACACACACACACACACACACACACACACACACACACACACACACACACACACACACACACACAGAACTCATTGAATAAGTGGCAGATTCACTTAGATGAGAGGTTGTTATAGGGAGGGCAGGTCGTGTGCATGTGTGGGAGAAAAAGAAATAGAGATCAATGAGGTGCTTTGTGTCTGGAGGTCAACTTGGGAGAATACACACAGCAAGGGTTACACGCACACTCTCGCAATCTCACACACTGACTCACAAAAAACAATTACCATCACCTTGAGCAGATGTTGGGACTTCAAATACAATTTTTTAAACACATTGTGTCAAACACATCACAAGACACAAGTAACTTCAAGGATGGATGTGCTGTGTTATCTATATCCTCCAGCAATGCTCCATGACAACCACGACCCATTTTCCACTGAGCCTACATGTCTTTTAAGTTTGTGCTTTAGTTCTGTTCTTGCATACCAGATCCAATTAAGAGCCATGATTGCATTAGGTGTGCTAACATGGTGGAAACATGTGGCTTTATGACACTATGTCACAAAAAAAACATTTTATTATGTATTATTATTATTATTATTATTATTATTATTATTATTATTATTATTATTATTATTATTATTATTATTATTATTATTATTATTATTATTATTATTATTATTATGTGGAGTCGAGACTCTGGGTACCTGATCATTGTAATTCCAATATTGACTTGCCTGTTAACCTCTTCAGTAATGTTCTGAGGGAAATCAGTGGCTCTTAGGCTCCTGAATGCTAGCTGCTATGTTTGCCTGCTAGCTTGTGTGTCTTTTGTTTGATGCTGGGCAAGTATGATGTCAATGTTCTATTTTTATCAGAGTCAGTTGAAAAGAAACAATGCTTGCTACGACTGACACAAAAGAGCAGTGCAAATTGTGACCTGCAATTCCAAAACCAATAACATAACTGAAAATGCTCAAACAATGTCGGGCTAACAGGAACTGTAGAGTCGGGACATCATTATTTGTGGTTATCCTTTTCAAATGAGACAATCAATTAGTCCAGTAAAAGAACACATTCAAAATGTAGACAATGTTGTGTTTTTAATCTCTTCAGGAACTCAACATACTGCATGAAAGTGTCCATGTCGATGACTGTGGACCAGAGCGATGAGGGGAAATGCTTCAGCAGCAAAATCCGACACGTGGAGAAAGCCGAAATAACCCACAACAAAATGATCATCTGTCCTGATATAGGGGACTATTTGGCTCCATACAAGCAGCCACAGATGACCTGGTATAAGGTAAGACACAGACAAAGACTCAAGACATCTTTTATTCTTCTGTAGTCTATTCCACTTCATCAGCATGTGTCTCTTCTCAGGAGTGTGAACGGGTTGAATGGAGAAGCTCCATCATTGTTAACACTACACACGTCTGGATTCCTGAGGTGGAGGAGGGTGACGGGGGAAATTACACCTGTGAGTTACAGTATGGCTCCAGACATGTGCGACGAACGACTCTACTCAAAGTCACAGGTAGGACACGGTGCATAGATAACTTGAACAATATCATGTGGCGTCTTTCTGCATGGATTGGTGGATGGATCCTTGAAAGATAGAATGAGAAATGAAAGAGTTTAGGACAGAAAACAATTGAGAGAGGAAGCATTGAACCTAAGGATTGGAATTAGAAATGGAATGATATTGATTCATCCTCAGGAAATCCTTCACCTGGACCTAGACACAGCAAGGGGAATCTAACCAGAGGGCCTGAAGCTGCAGTCCTGCTCATAGAGGGTCAGGAGTTCACATGTGTATCTTGGGCCTTAGGCCTAATGTACCCTTTAATGTATGCTTATTACAATTTTGAAACCAATTCTGAAAGCTAGTGAAGGGAGGCACACATTGAATTATTGTGGGCAAATGTGATTGAATGGCATAAAATAAAGGCATGGTAAAGTTGCCTTATGCAGTGACAAAGAGGAGGTCACTGATTCATATCGGTTGCAATTTCTTGTCAATAAAATGAAGGAACATCAGACATTCAGCCCTAAATCTGATCAAGGCTGTAAATGACATGTACAAGATTGGGATTTCCCGCTGATGTTATTGGTAAATAAGTTTGGTGGTGTTCAATTTATGTTTGCTAGAGATGTTGCTGAGAGTAAACAAAACACTAGAGTGGTCTTCCATGACCCATGTGGCTTGCAAAAACACGGCTGGAAAAGAGCAAATAGAGTGAAATGAGGCATTGCTAAAATGCATGATCCGTTTGGTATGTTGAAGAAAAAACGTCACAGACATGTTTTATATAGGTATGGCCCTACAATATATGTTTCAAGTATAGCATGGTAGTAGTGATGGGAATTCCGGCTCTTCTTGGTGAGCCGGATCATTTGGCTCACCAAGAAGAGCCGGCTCTTTCGGCTCCCAAACGGCTCTTCAGTTTACCACATATTATACCTTTTATAATTAAATCAAATGTAGCCCTGTTTTGACTAAAGATTTATATGTGTACACATATATCACTTAAATTATTCAAGACATCCTTTGTACTGAAGTATTGAAAAGTAAAAATTAGATGTTTAATATAAATTATTTGCTGTGGCCAATTGTTTTCATTGCATTTCAGAGACCCTCTCTGATACCACCCAATGAATGCACTGACTTGCTTGTAGAACCACGCTACACAAAGCAGAGAGCAACACCTATAACAACTTAAGCATAGACATTTAAAAAAAAAGGGGCTACTGTATCAACATTTTAAAATTATATTTAAAGAAAAGGCCCTGACAAAACAGCAGGGCTCTATTTCAGTATTAACTATAGAAAAAAAGACAGCAACAGCTGACATCAAATCTTTGGTGAGCCTAAGGATAATCATAAATAAATAACATAGTGAAAATAAATATATTGCAATGCTCAAAACAGCAGCATCCATCAGTCTCTAATCCTTGGATATTACATGTCACTGCATGCATGCACGGAGCAGCTGTAGCGCGTTACTTAACGTTTGTATTACTTAACAAAAAAACAAACAAAAAAACGGTTCGTTTGCGGGCGCGAACCGACTCCCGTCGTTGACTTAAAAGACCGACACATGATAGGTCCACTTTAATGTAAAATAAGAACTCATTATGCAGAACGGTTACTTTCAGAATAATATATATTTATAACGATAATGTGTTTTTGCTTGATAGCTTGAACATTTACCCCAGGTAAAACTAAACGTGTTGATTATATTTGATATACATCATGTTTTGCTGCTGTCCTTTGTGGGAATGTTTAGTTCTCTGTAAATATTATTAATATGATCTGGATGTACTCTCTAGGAAAAGTGAGATAACTTCTGTTATGATTCGGCACTATATAAATAAATGGAATAAAATGTATATATGTGCATTATACCCCTAAGAGTACTTTCGGGTAAACTGACAACTCAAAGAGAGTGGGCTCAAACCAAATGCAGGAATATGTACTTTTAATATGCAATGGATCTCTCAGTGACTCCAGAGCATCCATTATTTTTGACACATGCCCAGACTCAGCAGTACATCATTCATCATTACTACAGCACTTTTAAAGTTTCATTTTTGCACAATACAACTCTTCTCTATAACAGCGGAGTGCTTTTACATTCTTGGCACCATTTTGGGCATTCGCTCTATTTGCTTTATCCCCAGATTAAACATACATTGTGTCAAGCTGCAGTAGCTTTGGTGACGGTAGTTGCATTCGGTAGTTCCATCAGCACTTTTTCACTGTGTCAGAGTGTGGGTGGGAGAGGGGGGGCTGCTTTCTCTGAGTGTGAGCTTGTGTTTTTTTATTGTGCCGTGTGCAATATGCATTTTGATATGAACAACAATGACAACATAGAGTTTCTACATAGAAGATGTGTGTTAATCCAGTATTTCCTACATATTGTAATGTGTGTGGTGGGTTGTATAGTGTGAACACAGATATGTCTTCTTGAACAATATCCACTTAGAGTATTCTGTCTTGCATTAAGGTCTCCATATCTATTACATTTTAATACCCAGAACCAAACTCTTTCATCTTGCACTTTGTGATCTGGTTCAGATATATACGGAAACCTTTTGTTGTCGATGCAAACTTAATTTGTCAAGGAATGATTCCCCCTCAGATCCCTTCATCTCCTCTCCTGTGGGCGAAGATAAGATGGGAAATCACTTTTTCCCCCGTGAGTTTATTTTTTGAAGAAGGAAATAGATTTTGCTGGCTCCCATGTTGTGACATCTTATATACAGGGCTGCACATAACTGGTGCGCAGGTGCGCACCCACCCCCCGCCAAGAAAGAGCACCGGATCATTTGAAAAAAGGCGTATGTGCGCACCAACATTGAGAGAGAGAGAAAAGAGAGAAGAGAGAGAGAGATATCTGCGAGTTGCATAAGAACTGGTAAGATAGCAGGGTTTACCACACATAGACTTTACTTGGGCCACCCAGGTATATTAACGGCCACCAAAGTATAATTCGCGAGCTATTTAGGTTTAATTGTATTAATCCGTCCGCGTGCACGACGGCATCTGCGATGCCCTCGCTCTACCCCTCGCTATCGCGTGAAGGGTCTGCTTTTTCCTGTTCACACCGCAGCGGTAAGCTCCAGAATCCGGTTTGTTTCAAGCACCAAAAAAGTTGTCGGTCTAGAAAGCAAGCACCGCATATGTCACGCTTACGTCGGAGGCGGGGGCAGGGACAGGGGCATCAGTTTTAATGTTATACCATAGTAATTAATGCTGCAAAGCTGGGTATTTTGAGCTTGGCACATGCAGAGGCTAACAACAGCTAGCTCTAACGCCATTGAATAGGACGTATATTTACCTTCTTTCTCCTACGGAATCGTCGTTGAAGTTGATGATGATGATTGTAAAGAACTTTTGAATGTAGCATGTAACGACTGTAAAGTTGGTAGTAAAGTTGTCCCATTTCTTCCATTTCGCTTCGACAGAGCAAAACCAAAACGAGTAACGCTTCAATACAATCGGTCATTTGTTGTTGTCGATGTGAGGGGGTTCCGTGCGGTTTGGCTTTATGAAGCAGGCAAGCAAACAGTTACCTCATGACGCAAACAATGACGCAATGACGCAGCACCAGTCGGGCTCTGAGCGATGTGAACAGAGCGGGAGCTGAACCAAAGAACCAGATCCGAACCAGAAAAGCTCTAGCATGGAGCTAGAACAGGAAAAGCGCTGGTGTGAAAGGGGAATTAAATACTTTGATTGTGACTCAGAAACCTTTTTCTCTTTAAACCATTCTGTTTTCAAATGGGGTTGGTTAACACGAGAATGGTGAGATTCCCTAACATTACAGGCAGGCTATATTGAACATGTAGCATATGCGTAGTGTTGCAGCAGCCCATTTGCAAGCTCTTGATCACTTCTACTACAATCAATACAACTGTAAGTACAACAGGAGTGAGTGCAGCAGTGTGTACGTGCTATGGAGATCCTAATTTCTCGTATACAGGTGTTGCTTTACACATCGAATAGCGTAAGTGCCAAGGTGACACAAATCAAAAACCTCAAGGTAACGTGAGGTCAAGAAGGGAATCATTTTGTAGGGAATACAAGTGGTGTAAGTGCATTTCAAGCTCTCAGCAAAAACAAACTACATACATATGTTCAAAGAGTTGTTTTATGTCATTCGTTCAAATTGCATGCAAAATTATCGTCATGCTTATCGTGACTCTGGGTTATTTTATCATCGCAAGGACACAACAACCCAGCACCAGGAAAAGTGCAATATAAATGTAATGTATTATTATTATTATTATTATTATTATTATTATTATTATTATTATTATTATTATTATTATTATTATTGTTATTATTATTATTATTATAATAATATGACACCACAGTGAAATACCCAGTCACTTTTATTGTCCTAGCTATATTTATTTACTCTCCATCATATCCTCGTGTTGTTTTTGCGGGCAATACAAAGATAAGCAAACTAACATGGGAACCAGACTCAGTGAAGCAATATAAGCATTCATTAACCACGATTTGTGTTTCAGCCTGATGCCACACACATTAACTGCTGAGGGGCCAATTTATCCCGTCCTGTTTTGGAAGCCACCATATCGCTCTGACTCTTATTACTTCCTAGCCTCTCTTCACTCCTCTCTATTTTTGTCCACATTTAGATCTATGACTCCGCTGTCTACCCAAACAGCTAAGAGCCAAATCTCTGATCATTCTAAGCCAATGCTCATGACCAACGGCAAGATTTGCATGTGTCTCTGTGCATGCACAACAATACAAATGTGTGCATGTGGTGTTAGATTAGCTACATCATGGTTTCCATCTCATATCGTGGGAACAAGGATTTCTTCAACGTTAGCTCAGTATTTCTGACTGCACTCTTCCACTGTAAAGGATTTTCAGTGAAACAAGCCCTTAAGACATCTGTCAGTGTGTGCCAGGCCTTTGCTAAACATCTCCGTCCTTGATACTGTAGCTAGGTCTGTGTCCCCTTGGCAGCAGACTTTATCGCCGTGCTCTGAACAATAAATGGAGATTAAAGCAAAGACACAGGAAGAGCCCGCAGATCAGCTGCCGGCTATGATTCCAGAAAAATACACTTAGCTGAAAAGAAGTGCTGGAAATAGACCAGAAGTCAGCTGTGAGATCAAAGAAAAGCCTGCAATGGGGGAAAGATGTTCTAAATATCTCAAAGTGCTTTATTCAGAGCTTCTTACTGTTAGTTTTTTTTAAACATGCAAAGCTTTTAATTAACCGATGCCCCTGAGGATAAGTGTTCACTTTATAAAGCTGGGATAAAGCACTTGTGTTAACAACGCTGTTCTTACTGTCAACTCCTAGCCCTGGGATGTTGTTGTGTCTTGGCTAACTTTCCAACATCTAGGGTCACTGTAGTTCAGTGCTTGTCTTGAGTTACTGAAGGATTAGCACTTGGATGAATTATCAAACAATCAAGTACAATTAGTCATAATACAAAGATTACAAATTACATTTGGATGCTAAGAAAAGTTGGAGAAATTAAGATGGACAGCACTCCAGAAATGTTGAGGACTGTTGGAAATGGTGCTCCAGCGGTTGTGTTTCCATAAAAACAAAACAGCATTTTACATTTTGAAAGTGCCAACTAAAAAGTGCACTATGCTCTAGATTAGTCTCCCTTTCACCTATCAATGGACTAAGTCCGTACAGTCTCTCTAAGAGTCAACATTGCGGCAAAAGCCAGGATTATATTGAAGTTGTAACATGCCTAACTTTAGTGTATCATAAACATTGGGTGTTGTAATGCTCTGCAGAAGCTCCCGGTTCAAATCGAGATGATACGTTTCTATCAATGGGCAAGACCCAACAAAGCCACAATTTGGGCTGTAACAGACTGGCTAATGTTTGTTTATAGCCTAGTGCAGTGCTTCTCAAACTTTTTTCACCAATGTACCCCCTTTGAAACATCTTCTTAGCCAAGTACCCCCTGACTGACCCCGAACATTTTTGATCGAAAAAGCCTATATAAATAATTACAATATAGTCATGTTCCATCAGTGTGTGATTTATTAACTCCTTCATCCATGAATTCCAACAAACAAAGTACATAACGGATTTTTTTTAAAACATTTCTCACTCTTCTCTTGATCGCCCTTTCTCTCTTCTCTTATTCACCCTCTCTCTCTTCTCTTGATCACTCTCTCACTCTTCTATCACCCTCTCTCTCTTCTCTTGATCGCCCTATCTCTCTTCTCTTGATCGCCCTCTCACAGGAGAACACTTCACTGTAGGGTTTCTGCCATGTCTCCACTTTAGTTTGACTCTCTCTCTTCTCTTGATCACCCTCTCTCTCTTCTCTCTCACTTCTCTTGATCGTCCTCTCTCTGTTCTCTTGATCGCCCTCTCTCTTCTCTGATCACCCTCTCTCTCTTCTCTCTCTCTTCTCTCTCTCTTCTCTCTCTATTCTCTTGATCACCCTCTCACTCTTCTATCACCCTCTCTCTCTTCTCTTGATCGCCCTCTCTCTCTTCTCTTGATCACCCTCTCTCTCTTCCCTTGATCACCCTCTCTCTCTTCTCTTGATCACCCTCTCTCTCCTCTTGATCACCCTCTCTCTCTTCTCTTGATCGCCCTCTTGATCTCCCATGGAAACGGCATATGATGACACCCCATAATTGAAGTCGAGCTGTTGAGGGCAGGACCATTAACCTCTATCTGAAGTCTGCTGCTCGGAGCATGTCAGTTGGAGTGATGACATCATCGTGTTCCATGACACAGGTGTTTATATTTGAGCTAACGAGGCGTCCAGAGATCAAAGGTTTCCATTGTTCTTAATAAGAGATACACCTGTTACATGTGAACGTTTTGTTGAAGAACCGTAACAGATATCAGTGAAATTTCAAAGCGTGAAGCATCTCAAGGACCTTGAGTATGTGAAGTGTGCTTTTTGTGTACTTTCGGGTCAATAATGTGGCCTTGTTGGCAGATTAACTAAAGGTGTGCGGCTGCTGCTGTGAGGAAATATCAGCCTGAAATTACAATGGGCTTTAATGGAGACATGTTGAACGTTTTTGTCACGTCATGCCCTCAAGAGGCATTTTGTTTAATTATTTTTGCTTAATTATTTGTCATTTTTCAAGCTGCGAGATGTTTCCCTACGTTTGTCATGAACAATTATGTGTCAGGAATATAGCGTTTGGGATTTATGGCAGTTTTAAAAACAAATATGAAGGCACATTTCAAGATTTCCTACACTCTAGCTGTGACATCACGCACTCTAGTTAATGTTCAAATCTGAAGAAAGCCTCTTTACCAAGGTCTGACAATATCTCTAAAAGTAAGAATCATATTTAAAAGTTGTGTTACACAAATAATGTCAGAAAGATGTCTAACATTTTAAAATTGGAATGAGGATTCTGAGTGAAAGTATGAAGGAACAGTTAGTAGTTGAAGTCGCATGAAGATTGTTCAAGTCTGAATATTTTCTCCATTGACTTCAATGGTTAAAAATGTGATGAATTATGGGATGTATCTCTGGAATTATGAAAGTTATGAATGATAAAAGTAACAGCACTCGATTCCCGACTGAGCTGAACATTTTGATGTTTGAACAGAGTTTCTGCGATGTTCAATGCGGGAGGAGAAGACCGGCAAAATAACGGGCGGAATAAAATTAAAGAATTTCGTAGAAGAACAGATAGTGCTGTTAACAGCATTCCCACTAAATAAGCCGTCTCCGATGACTACAGTGCATGGAAGGGTTAAAAAAAAACACATTGTAACAAAAATGAGCAATTACAAAATAACTATGTAATAATACTGCAATGACAATATGTATGAGTTTTAGGTGCATTAAACTGCATTTGAAAATCGAACATACAATTTAGTTTCAAAACATTGGCAAACAAAACAAACAATTGTCTTAACAAATAAACTATAAATTGCAATAACACTAACAAGTAATAATGAGAGCACTTAGAATTTAGTGTGAAACATGTGCTTGTCCTTCACTGAGGATCTTGGTCATCCTTGGTGGCAGAGAGGACACAGCAGTGATCAGACAAGCTCAGTCTGTTTCTCTGCTTTCTTTTGATCAGAGTGATTGCAGAGAAGGAGGCCTCATAGAAATATGTGGATTCAAAGGGCAGTAGCTGCTCCAAAGCTGTTTTTCCCAGCTCAGGATGCTCCTTCTTCACACACACCCAAAACTGCGTGAGAGTGGAGTTCTCAAATGTCATCTTTAGGCCACGGTCAGGTGACACATCCAAGAGTGTTTCCTGGCAACAGAGAGGCAGCTTTTCTCTGTTTGCTTCTGACAGAAGGAATGGGTTTCTTACCCAATCGAGCTGTGCAGGTTTCTCCTCCATGTCAGGAAAGTAGTACTTGCAACTAACTATCAGGTTGGCCAAGTGTTCCTCTATAATGGACTTGACTGGAGCACATCCTCACTGGAGAGGAAAGCATCTACCTGAGGAAAGCAGGAGAGATTCCCCTGTGCACATGCCCGTTTCCACAACTCTGCTTTCTTTACGAAACCACCAACCTTGTCATACAGGTTCAGCATGTTGGTGTCCTTGCCCTGCATGCACACATTCAGCCAGGGCCGGACTGGGACAATAAGTCAGGCCGGGAATTATACACCCAGCCAGGCCACTACCAGTTTTTTGTGCCATTTTGCTGGATTTATTTGTCAACTTTTACAGCGTTGCTGCCCGTAGTGATAGCCCTCTAAATCTACTACCCAAAAATAAACATATGGACATGGGACATGGGACATGGGTTACTATTTTAAGTGAACATATTTGAAGTGGATGTGGACCTCATTCCGGGGGCAGGTAGGATTTTTTTTTAAATGTTGGACTTAAATGCATCAATCTGGTGCATTTTGAGGGGGAAATAAAGAGACTACACCCATATGAAACATAACTATACATTTAAATAATCATACAATCACAAGTACATGGCCATAACCAATAACATACCATATCCAATATGAAAAAACATTGAAAGTTGTTTATTTATTTGTTTTTGGTTCATTTGTAGTTGTGAGTGTGTCTGTGCTCCTGAACCAGCCTCACCCGTCTCCCTCCTCTCCCTCCTCTGCCCCTGCTCCTCTTTGAGGCAGAAGCAAAGACTAGTTTTAGCTCTCAACAAGTTTATCTTACCTTTTTTCACCTAGTTAACGTTTTTTAAATTATTATTCATGCATATTTTACTAATCACTCCCCCCTCAAATTGAAATATGTGTTTACATAATTTACCATCTTTATTCCAGACTCAAGGTCCATATCACATACAAACAGACAAAACACACATCAATAAATAAGATAAAAAGCTAAACACAAAACAGATAAAAACAAACAGATAAAAACATAAAATCAGTCCAATCACAGCGAGCCACACGTGCTCACTGTCTGGAGAGCCTGCTGCGCCAATGTCTCCAAATCATGGAAGAGAACCGGGTAGAACTCTTCACGGGGTTAATTAAAATCGAGATAACATGATTGTCCGAGTCTTCTAGGCGACACATGAATTTGTATATTAACTTTCTTAAAAGGGCTTGACAGGCGGGTACCCCCAAGTTAACAAACAGCTGGCTGGCACTGTGCCATCTCGGTACCCTCAGCAGCAACCGTAAAGCATCATTGCACGCAACTTTTAGTTTTTGGATGCTTCTAGCCGTGTAGTTACTCCGCAGGTGAGCCGTGTACAATGGTGTACAGAAAGCTTTAAAAAGTGATACCTTGACATCTACAGAGCACTTGTGAAACTTCCGCATTAATATGTTTGCCTGGGCGTACTACAATTTGCAGCGTTGTCTTTGTCATCTGTGAGATCATCAGAGATATAATGACCAAGGTACTTCATCTCACTGCACACAAGTAGAATGTAGCTACTGAGAATAAAATGAGGAAATACAGCCTTTTTATCCTCTTTACTTCGCACAATCATGATGCTACTCTTCTTGGCGTTATACATAACGCCAAGAAGAGCATATACATAAATGGTGACCAAACTGTTTGAGACCCACTGAGATAACTTAGACTAAGTTAACTATCTAAACGCTCAGAGTCCTTTACCTCACCTGAGCTGAGCTGTAGTTATCAGTCTGACAGCAGAGGACTCTCCTCCACCTTGTTGTTGAAACAGCTCCTTATATCAGTTAGCGCAGCTAGCTAGCACCAGATGCTAACAACAACAATACACGTAACCGTGCGCGCGCTTTATCTCACTCGCTCGTGCCACACACACACACACCTTCCCGAGCTTGAATGACACACAGAGACCAATCGAGGGCATTAGTATGATCTGTATGAAAATGTCGGCAGGCCACATCATGTATACAGACAGTCACACTCTGTGAGGCAGAGTCAGACCCACATTTGCGCAGCGTTGCGTTCACAATACATACATAAAAAAAAGATCCTCAGGCCAGCAGGCCACTTAACAGGCCAGGCCATCGGGAAACCTCCCGGTCCTCCCGATGGCCAGTCCGGGCCTGCATTCAGCTCATTCAATGTGCTGAATATGTCTGCCAGATAGCAAAGTATGCAAGCCAATCTTCAAACAGTGTGGCATAGGGAGATCCTTGCTCTGACAGAAAGGTATGCACCTCCGATCGTAGCTCCAACAACCTGCTCAGTATCCTCCCCCGAGAGAGCCAGCACACTTCTGTGTGTAGCAGTAGTTGGGTGTGTTCAGCTCCCATGTCCTCGCAAAGGCAGTGAAACAGACGTGCATTGAGTGGCCTTGACTTTATGAAGTTAATCACTTTGATGCTGTTGTTCAAAACGTCATGCAACACAGGACTCCCTGTGTATGACACAGGGATTCCACTGCACTTCTGGATTATACTTGGAATTCTACCGAGGCCGGCGTACTTCGTATCGAGACATTTCTAGGCTGCAAATGTGTAGACTCCGCGGTCTTAAAATCCCCACAATGCTTTGCGCACGGACCAACTTACAAATCTTTGGCGGAAATCAGGCTCCATTTAAGGCGGGCCTCGCATACGACGCACACCTGTTAGCCTGTTCCACAATTCTTCGTTTTCCAAGGCTAGGAAGGATTCTTGCCTCGCTTCTGAAGCAAGTGACTCGGAAGACATGTACTACCAAGCAAGCGTCCTCGACATTGAGAAACAAATCAAAGATGCTTTCAACTTATTAAGTCGTCAGAAAGTAATTTCCTTTCTCACAGCGAAACCCATCACACTCCTCTAGGTTGAACTACGCTGACAAAACACTTCAAACAGAAGTTGAAAAACGTACTAGCAACATTATATGTACAATAATGTGTGAGGAAGAGCCAATCCTCTTACAGTTGAAAAGTCTGGACCCATGTGATGTCACGTTAACCGAATATGTTCCATCTATGATGCCATTTTTTTTTAACAATGACGGACAAATCTTTAAGTCATTTTGACAGATTAGAACAAACTCAGAACAGCGCCACAGTTTCTCCCCGCAGCGAGCCTCCGGTATTGAAATGTCTGCGTTTTCTTTTACGCTGTGCGCGCCCCCGCGAGGTGCATGCATATCTCGGCGGGCGTGCATAACACTGGTGCTAACAGTTCACAAGCACACTCTTCCCCCCCAGTTCACGAGTATGTTGCTGGTCCATCCTAATGCGTCCAGAGACATACTGTATTAGTCTACGCTTGTTGATACTGCCCCTCGGAATCAGAATCAAGATATCTTAGGAAATCATAATTAAGACACTGTAGGCTACATCTCAAAACAATTAAAGTGCAATTAAATATTTACCATGTTTAATCAAGCTCAAAGGAATTCATTCGACCCCAATAAAACAGTACTACAGTCCTACTTTCCAAAGATTCTAAGGTTTAATGTCATAACAAATACACAACTACAGTGTAGTTTGGTAACAGGTTCCTCAACAATGCAATTACAAGACATCAAAAAACATCAAAACAACGTAACAATACAAATAGTGTAAGCTAAAGCGTAGTAGTCTTATGGCCTGTGATATAAAACTCCCTGAGCCATGCAGTCATCTATATTACATTAGAGAAGGCTTGTATCACATGCTTTATGAAACCTTCACCATCATTATTAACCAGTCAAAATGTATCTTCTAAATGGCATTTGTTTTGTTATAAAGAATTGTTCTATTACATTGCATTTCTGTATTTTAAATGAGTATGTGTGTTCACATGAACATGCAGTTGTTTGTAATGCTTTGTGATCTCTCTGGTGATCACTGAGTGCAGGGTCATATAGTATCACTGCACTACCCTTGGGGGCAATAGCCCCGGAATAGATCCCACTGCGAGACACACACAAATACTTCCACACATAAACAAGTGAGGCACACGCAAGCTCCGCTGGCCAGAACAGATCTGATCAGGTCAGAGCAGAGCAGGGATAACTCAGGGTCGGTGGAAGAGAGGCAGAGATGCAGGAAGGAACATAAAAAGAAAAAAAGAAAAATTGAACTTTAGAAAATACAGTAAATTGCTCAAAGAGCCGCAAGCGGGACTGTAGACTCTCTATTGTTATATCTCAAGTTTCAAAGTGAAGCTGTAGAGAGCAATACACTTCAAAATAGAGATAACATGAAGATGTAAATTAAGACTAAACTGATATATAAATAGTCTAGACGCCAAAGCAACTTACAAACACAATAATACACAACGCCCATGTCTACGGGAGCAACTTGGGGTCAGGTATCGTGTCCAAGAACACCTGAACAAACACCAAACATGTTGCCGGCAGAGGCTTTGGATGGAACCACTGACCCTGCTCTGATTGGTTAGCTGGCCGGCTTTGCTGTGATTTATCAACCACTCAGAGATGTGTCAAAGATGTTTTGCCCCTGAAGCGCGACTGTTACATAGTGATGTCATTATGTTACGGAAGTAAACAAAGGACTCAAATGGAGGCGGGAGTTTCTCTCCCACACTCGGGGGAGTGTGGGGAGAAACTCCCGCCCCATTTGAGTCTTTGGAGAAACGCCCTCTGGAGAGAACACAGGGATTTCAGACGTTGCCGTTTACATGCACAAAGCGAAACATTATTTACTATAGTAAAGAAAAAAGAAAGAAAAAAGCATGCAGGCCCTCTTTAAAAACATCGAAACAAAAGCTTCAATGAGAAAAAATTAAATCTGAATCTCCATAAAACCAAGGAGTGATCTCTGCACTTCAACCAGTTTTCCTTCATAATCCGAGGAATTAATGTTGCTCTCTGTTAGGATCAAACGATTATTGGAGAAAGACCTTTTTTCTTAATGGTTCTGCAGACAGAGAGAGAGAGGGAGAGCAAGAGAAAGACAGACTGAACTCGTGCTTTGTTTTAACCGTCATGTCCCACAGTGAAGAGCTCCATCAGCCCTGAGCTGCCTTCAGGAGCAATCTGCTACCTACCACACCAAAACTCTGTGTGTGTGTGTGTGTGTGTGTGTGTGTGTGTGTGTTTGCCCGCAAGCCTTTACGTACAAACAAGACTAGTAGTATTATGATGTATCTGACACTATATTCGTGCTATTATCTTTGAAGTGTGTAATACAGGGAGAACATCCAAATGTCTTTACAGCTGGTTCCAAATATGAACAAAGAAAACCAAGGAATATACTGAAGGCATGTCAAGTTTATTTTTGTACTGACAGTCCTTGCAATATAAGTAGGAACGAAGTGGAAGCAAATCACAGTAAGTAACAAGTAATGTTCAATTTAGATCATAGCTGGAAGTAAATGTCATGTGAAAGTGTAAAGAACAAAACTGTACATATCTATCACTGTATACTACAGCGAATATCTATTTTCTCTTCTATCCGGTTTCACTTGAACATTTGAAGTAAATACATAACATCCTAGTGGTTTGCACCACTTTGACCTCTAAACTTGTATAATGTAATTGTTAATGCATCCTGATACATCCAGACAAGCCCTTTTCTGTACCTACTTGGGATATGCTAGTTATTTTAGCACAAATTAAAATACACATTTTGAATATAATCAAGTAATTAAATTACCGTTATCCGTTAACAGGACACTACCATTATAACGCTTCAGACTGGGCACACTGCTCCTTTCTCCATTCAATTACACTGTTGCAGTTTGGTTAGACTTCAGCGGGATAGCTCAGTGGCGCGTATGCAGTGTCGCCTTCCAAATACGCTCTCAAGCTTGAGGGATATTTCAGTGTCATGTCCTCTACTGTCGCCTTTCAACACTTTATCTCCAGTAAAGAAACTCTGGTACTTTACTGACTTGATGTAAGTTCCCTTACGAACTTTATAATTAAAAGAAGTGAACGTGTTGACTTCTTCTTGTGTAGGTTTGACCCATCCAACCCCCCTTACCCCCTCTTCTTTGTCGCTATATGTACTTCCTGTATATCTCCTTCCAGAACTGCTAATACCACTCGCAACAATGTTGAACCTACCTATAGTGATCCAGCTTACCAATCAATTATAAATGCGTTAGAGTAAGCCTCAAACATCCATTTCATCGGTACCGTTCAAAACGCTCGAAATGAACCACTTACATCTTCCCCTGACTTGTCTTTGCCTCAAATGACACCTTCTGGAGTGACTAAGCATATCGCCTTTCGAGTTTTGCCCCAGTTTTACCAGCCCTGAAATGACACTGACATTATGATCACACCCTCACAATGAGCTCTGCTACCTGACAGTCTTTCTCTTAGCTAAATCTCTGAGCTAATCCAGTTAGCAGCCATTTTGGACTTCATGGACTAATCTCTCTGCATATTTTGTCTTGGAGATAACCCCACTCACTCACTCACTCACTCACCTCTCACTCTCTCTCACTCTCTCTCTCTCTCTCTCTCTCTCTCTCCTCTCTCTCTCTCTCTCTCTCTCTCTCTCTCTCTCTCTCTCTCTCTTTCCACCCGTAGCCATTTGTCAAAGAAAAAAAAATATCTTCCATATTTCAGATGCATTTCAAAGTAAAATGTGAGTTAGCAAAGTACACAGCATTCAGGCTGAATGTATCACTGCTGAGGATGTCTGTATTCCGATGTGTGTTAGTGGCTGTGTACGACTGGAGCGACACAGACGAGTGACGAGTGAGACGGACGGAGTGAGAGAAACAAAGGAATAGAGGGGATTTGTTGTGGAGCAAAAATATTTGTAACCTCATCGGAATACTGTTAAGCCTAATGCAACATTACTTCCTCTGCATAACAGACACCCCTCTCTCTGGGATGCAGTTCTTCTTTCTCTTTTCTCTCTCTCCACCTCCCTCTTCTCTTCTCTCTTTATTTCCCTCCATTTGTCTGCCTCTCACCCTCATCCCACTCTTTTCTTTCAGAGATGCATTTTTCTTCCCTTCATCTCTCTTATACTTTAAATACTCTTCCTCTTGTTCCACCTATCTATCTCTCAATTTGACACAGTGTCTAGTGTGTGTGTGTGTGTGGTGTGTTTATTTTTTAAGGGCCAGTGACCCAGTTAGAGACTCACCTCCTAATTCATTGTGAAATTGGCTCTGTTCTCCAAAGATAGATGGGCTCGGTGAGGTTTATACTCCCAGTCTCCCACACACACACACAGACACACACACACACACACACACACACACACACCACACACACACACACACACACACACACACACCTATGTGAGACATAACGATGGCACCACAATTCAGTTCGGCAAAGCGAGACGTCACCCCATTCAAAATGAATGGGAAGCGTTTCCGTTGAAGCTTACAACGGAACCGTGTGTACAGGGCGTAAACGTAACACGAACCTCACGCCGAAGATGAACCTTGCGCTTAGCACGAAGCTTAGGCCTGACATAAACCTTACTCCTAACACAAACCTTACTCCTAAACCTACACAGAACATTTTCCTTACACAAACCCTACTCCTAAACGAAACTGGCTTTCAACAGACATTAATATAACATTGTTCAAACACACTCGGTTTCATTTAGTTTCATATCATGTATTTATTCAAGTGCAGTCATAAGACATAATGAAGACATGTGAAACCCTCTAATAAGCTATACAACACTTGAGAATAGAGACATGCTATATTATAGAACACATACATTTTAGCATGTTACTAAATATCTACAGCATTAAAAGGACTGCTACATGTGCTATAGTTTGACATGGTTAGATACACAGAAGAAGGGACCCAGGGGACACAGCAGTCTTTTCGTTTGTGGTGCATATACTTCATGTGTGTGTGCGTGTGTTTGGTCGAGGTGACTTGATGAAGGGGCTCGAGAGGACATTATGTAAACTCACTCTTTAAGTTATCCATTCATGTTGAAGAAGGGCACAACCATGTGTTTTTCACCTACACACAAACACACGCTTACTCAGAATCCCACTCAAAAGACTATTGATGTTGACCTATATCCTTGATTCAGGCTCTCTCTCTCTCACACACACACACATGCACGCACACACGCACGCACACACACACACACACACACACACACACACACACACACACACACACACACACACACACACTAAAAACCCAGTGGTCGAGTTAATTGCATGAAGCAACCTTAAGATGCAGACCCTTCTGCCTCTCACACATCGATACCTCTGACAGAGGCAAAGTAAAACAACAAAAAAGAACAAAAACAAGGAGAAAAGAAAGCAGAAAAACAAGATGAGGAGAAACCAAAGAGGAGGGATTATGCAAAATGATTTACGCCAGGTTACCCAACACTGAGACATTAATAACAAACTTTGTTTACTCTCGGTAGACTTCAACAAACTTCATCCATAGAATTATTATGTGAGGCCTGCATGGAACGGGACATTTCATAATCCTCCATACAATTAGTTTAGCAAGCAGAGACCTCACATTTAAAAAAGTTAGATCAATTATCTCAAAGTTATTTTTTAGAAGTATTAAAATGTGTTAGACACAACTCATGGAGATAATAATGCAGAGACACATAAAACACAATATTCAGTACTGCATATCAGGACATTACATTGTCTGTAACAAGAGAGCAAATCAAATTATTTTCTAGCTTTAATCACAGGTGGAAGGTACATTTATATTCATGACTTCCACATGCAAGTAATTTCATTCACAATAATAACCATTCATTCTACATCCTGCATTTCACACACTCAGTCAAATTCATAATTCAATATTTGTCACAATAATGGGAACTAACAGGTGAGGTGAGAGGATAGAAACCACTGTCTGTGTGTTAAATACAGAGCAGGAGAGTACATTTTGTCTTGATTAGCAAGAAGAATTTGTTAGCCGATAGCTCTATCCAATTTCACCAATTTCAAATGTTATCGCCAATGTAATGCTTGAGACTCAAACATGCTCAAACATGACCTTACTAAACCTTACTAACTTTGTGAAACTGTTGGAGTTTATGGCTCCGTTTACACGGAGACAAAAACTAAAACAAACAGATTTTGATATCAAAAAAGTCTTCCGTCCACACGGAATCGGCTCAATAAACGTGTCCGTCCACACGAGACCGCTCGACCCGCTGGAGACGCTGTAGTAAATATGCAGTGCCTGTAAGTGGCGCTGTACTTCCGCCACAAAATACACCAAAAGCAGCGAAGTAGATCCCCCGAGCATGGTTGCCATGGTTGCCTGGTTGCCCTTCTGTTTATTCTCCGCAGTGGATTTAGTAACATGTAGTTCATGTAGTTCTCCATGTCCACTTGTTGCTGATGGTTGTGGTAGAGAAGCTGTATTTGAGCAGCAGAGGTGGGGGGAGGCAGGGCTCTGGCTGTTTCGGCGGCCTCTGATTCTCTTTTTCTCCCTTCCCGAGGCGAGCGTGTGCTCCTGCTGTAAAAGGCAGTTGCAGCGCATCCACTGCCACTAACTCTGAGACTGGCTCCCCGAGCAGGACGTTTTCTCCGGTAGTCCACCAGCAGATGAAAAACACCCACCTCTCCGCCTCTTCCAAGGGACAAGGGAACCGTGAGGGGGGGTCTGCTGGAGGCTCCTGCCGGGTGCACTGTCCTGCGAGATACCGGGACCTGGCTCGAAACACCCGGAACACTGTTGTTGTTGTTGTTGTTGGCGAAACACATCAGCAATGATGCAGGTGACGCGGGGGTGAGAGGCGGGGCTATGGCGTATAGGGCGTACACACGGAGCCGTTTGGCCCCCCAGAGCGTTCCGTCCGCAGATCTACCCACCTTGGGACCCGTTATCGTTTGAGGGCTCCGTTTCCGCGGTTCCGTTACGGCCTCGTGTGGACGAACCGTCCATACGATAGAGAACAGTAGCAGATACAACCCGTTCCGTCTCCATGTAAACGTGGCCTAAAACACACGTGGGAAACATTGTGAAATGAAATTAAACGACTTTGTAAAGATCATAATTTGAGTCAACATAAGTTTGTTTGTTTGTTATGTAACCAGGTTTGAGGATACTGTATATCCCTTACAGTTTTTTAAAAACAAGATGTAATCAGATTACTATTACATTTCTAAAAAAAATCAAAATGTAACTAAAGAACTTAGACGAGTGCTCATGTGTTTCATTGTTGCTACTGCCTGAATATGCTTAATTAAAGGCAGGTTTTAACATCAATACATCAATATATTTTCTAAAGCGACATTGTTCTGTTGTCCATTTTGTAAAAAAGTAACAATCAGGTTACATTACTTTCTATTTTGGTATTTAGATTAGGTTACTGATCACATTTACAGGTAACGAGCAATTCCAACAGAAGACATTTTAAAAGTAACCTTGCCTGTGTACGCAACTCACATACGTTCAGTCAGTAAGTAATGTATGTTACATGCGTCATGTATGTTAGTTGGTTAAGTTAACTTGCAAGTGTAAGTTAAAATAAGTGTACGTTGAATTTTGGTTTGATACAGGACACAAACGGCTTATGTTTGATTGTACCCTGTCCAGTTGGAACATTTATTTTCATTACTGAAGCAATTATTCTGTCCATTAAGTGTAATCATTAACCAAATGCTCTCTTATTTAATCTATAACAGCCGTCCAAATGTTCAAATTCATTTTTTCTGAAATCCATTATCCGTAACCCAGACTGAATCCTTCATTTAAGGGGAAGTGGAGGGAGATTAAATTACTTTTTTCCTCAATATTTTCAGTTAAGACTGTGTACTTCTGAACTAGAGCAGGCCTTAATAGCTTCTTGTAATGTACTTAAAGCTGGCAATGTCATCCTTCACATTTCCTTTTTATAATCTGTTGTTTTTTCCTCATCTATCCTCATCTCTCCATTTCCCTAACAACTTTTCTTCCTTTTCTCTGTCCCTTATAACCATTAGTTCCCCTTTCTTATTTATCTTTATACATCTTCAATCTTCAGCATGAAACAATCTATCTATTCTTCTGATAAAGAAAATAATTACAAACTGGTAAGAGAAATAAGGTTTTTTTTCTTTTTTACTAATTTTTTCCTGAATTATTGAAATGTTGTGTGCCAATTTTCTGACGCTAAAGCATCAACAACGTCAAACCAAAACCAAAGGCACGACATGCAGTGGATGCTCAGCAGTGCATGATTCGGGATCTGACACTATCCCCCAGGTAGTGCGCTGGACATTGAAGCAAATATCCATAGTCGCCATACGGTGGTCTACACATGGTGTCTTAAAAGTATTAAAAGTTGATAAATAAATTAAGCGAAAATTAAGGCTATAAAAAAGTATTAAGAAGTATTAAAAGGAATTTTCCAAGGTATTACATGTTGTAGCTTGTTTTCAATAAGTATATAAATTGTCCAAAGAGGTTGTATTCTAAAGTTTGCCTGAATGTAATCATTGCGTTGGTGTCTAGTGTGATTCTTTGTAGTTTATTTATGGCATCCCGTTGGATTTTAAACAGGACATCGCACGCTCACTGCTTGATAACGCGTGAAGGTCCGTTTACGCAGGTTGTTAAACAACATCGTTATGGGGAAATGGAAGTTTGCGTCCAAATGGTTGGAAGATAAGGAGGGAGGACAATCAATACTGTATATAGTAAATGTGAGGTAAAGTGTGTCGCCAATGTAACCGGTTAAAACTTGAAGTGGCGTTGAGGTCTTAAAGGGCCCATGTCATGCTTTTCCGGTTATTACCCGTCCCCTTGTGTTATGAAGGTTTTTTCTGCATGTAAACGGTCTGCAAAGTCAAAAACCCTCAAAGTACACCCTGTAGCGAGTAAAACTCTAACACAGTCTATGCTGCTCCAAAACGCCTCGTTGGAGATTTCTCATTTTCCATTGTTTACTTCCTGGGTACTGTGACGTGTGAATACCCAGAGGCCACACCCTCTGCCAGCATTTCACGAAACAAAGCTTCACAAACCTTTCAGTGATTCATGCCGGATATGTACAGCGTAGGGCACTGAAGAACGATGCTGTTCCTACTTTGTTTGGACCTGCGGGAGATTCGGTAACCTGTAAGTATTCATTGTTGTTTGTGTATTTATGATGTTTAAAACAAACAAGGTATCTACCACGACTGTTTCAATGGGTAAACGTTTTTTCGGGCTGCTAAGTTGGGGTCGCGGAGAAATGCTCTCCGTAGACCCATTCTCACAGCGTTATAAACATTTTTCTTACTCAATATCAAGCCACACTTTGTTTTACTTCGGCTGTGAGTGTTTGTGTGTGCTCAGGATGAGATTCGCTCGCTGTATCGCTGACCCAGAAGCCTGTCCGCTCCTTGCAGCAGATCGCAGCAACGAGCCCCGCAAGATCCCCGCAAGATCCCCGCAAGATCCCGACCAATCAGAGCACACTGGGCTCACAGGGGGGGGGGCAGGAGCTTCAACAAGCCGTTTAGGACAGAGAGTGAATACCGGTGAATACAAATACTTTACAGAGATGCTGTATGAAACCAATGTGAGTTTGGACAATTGCACAGTATACATCTATTTTAGTATACCTCAACAATGGAATTATGATCAGTAGAAATGGCAATGACATGGGCCCTTTAAAACGTATGGAACGGGTCTTAAAAAAGGTATTACATTTGACTTCAGGATTCCTGCATATACAACTTCTGTGTCAGTCCGTGACGTAATTGGGCCCAAAAATACTTTTTCCCATTGGGAATGAGACGTCTAGAAATCAGCTGATACTTTAAAAAAAAATAAAAATCATGAATGTATGAACACTTTTATAGTCCATATTTAAATCATTAGGGTCTAAAAGTTGTAAAATGTGCTAAAAGCCAATACCAATGTATATTGCGCTATCCAATAATTTGACTAAGCTGAAAGAGGGAGATTGGAGGCGGAGCTTAAGGGAAAGTTAAACTGTGCACGCTTTAATGGCCCAGATATGGGTACTTTTGCTCCTGAGAGTCAGGCCATTTTGGCACCATGCTCCCATGAGCAACTTTCATAAGAATAAACTGGGTCCTGCATCCAATGCTGTATCCAGTTCTCTTTGGACATCCATGATCTGACATCGCAGTTTGTTACTAAACAGCCCGGGAGGGGAGAGACAAAAGAGGTGTCATACAAATAATGGCAAACAGCAGAGGAAGAGATAAATAGGGAGAAAAGAGAGGCGACACAATTTGAAACAAACGCATGATAAAACATGGCAGTATAACCTTTCCGTGATCTGAATATCTTTGGTGCGGAACATAATCGGACCGAGAGTCATTTGTATCTTTGTAACAAGTGAGAGAGAGAACAGGGTAATATTTCTGAGAAGGCTATTTCCACTTCAACCAGACACATTCATCAAGTAGCGCTTTCTCCAGCGTCTGTGTTTGCCTGGCTCCCTCTCTGTCTTTCCCTTTCTCTCTCTTTCTTTCTTTACATATGTTTGTGTGTGTGTGCATGCATCGGGCCTGATTCGGCCGGACAGTCTGACCTTCAGTGACTTCCCCTCCTCTCTGCCTTATTTGAATTGTAGTGTCACTCGATTCTCTCCCAGTCCTTGAACCTCCTCCCTCTTTGTGGGATTCACTAACATATATCCGGCAATGTTCTTTTTGCCCTCTGTTTCTTAGTACGAATTGGATCTTTTCAACTCTTTCATCTGTATAACTAGATTAACACTAGCATCTTACTGAAAGTTTCACTTAAAGACATGTTGGTATGTACGCCTCAACATAGCTATATCAGGATGGAAGCTGTTAGGTATACTACTTCAATTAACAAAACCTATTTATGCCATTACATTTAACCTGCATTATTCTTACCTGCAACTTGGCAAAGTAGATTATTTCTGATTTATCTGATGGCAATTTGTTGGCCAGCAGAAACAGGGCAATGACTTCTTATTTATTTATTACATTGTTAAGCTTATTTATACGTGCGTCCAGCAGATGCAGAGCAACATTAGCATTCATCTGGGGCTGTGTTTCTTTCCACCTGATGAATGGGCCTCCAAGCCTCCTGGGTTACATTCATTAATGATCCTGCTCTTTAGCTGCTAAATGCTTAATAATTTTACGACGCAACATTATCTGTCTGCAGATTGGTGCTGCAGGTATTAAGAGAGTATTCGCTGGGCATGATAATGATTTTGAAGAAAGCTGTGAAGGTACACCAACCAACCAAAATATTGAGCTAAAAGACACTTAAAGATCAATTAATCTCGACCTCCACAGACTTTCCTGGACTATGATTAGAAGTAAAAAAAAATCCAGAATATTTAAGAAAAATACTGCTTACCCAAAACGTAATAGACAATGCAATGTCGTTTTATTCAAACATCACTTTATGGCACGGAGCCCTCTAAAGGGAATCTTTAGAATTGAAGCAGTGCTAATGGCTCGACTCTTTGAATAGCAAACGTTGTTCCATGTAACACTGTATTACAGTTATGTAAATACACTGATACACTGCAGCCTTGGGAAACCTTTTAGTCCTCTTAGTCTTGCAGTAATATTATTATTTTTGACAGCCAACAGCAGTAATACCTTCAGCTTGTGTTGCCTGTGTTGATACTTCACACATACTTGACCATGTTGACACACCTAATGGAAGCTAAGTAGTCTCATCTGATACCTTAATCAGCTCTAAAGGCTGACAAGTATTTGATAGGAGTTTTTGATTATTCACAGATGTTCCCAGATATTATAATTATGCTGTAGCAAAAAATGGTTCTCTCTTTGAATACATTTTGGAGAACAGCTAAATATTTCATTTCTGTATGATTTACTACTACTTTGCGGTATGTGAAATGAAAACAGAAAGAAGAGAGACTGATAAGAAAAGAGAGACAGAGCGGGGACGATATTAAATGTGACACAGGTCATTACACTGGACTTAATGAAGCCTGTTTGCCTTGATAACCACCCATTTCATTAACCGCTGCTACACAACAGCCTGTTAGTTCGTGACACACACACATACAGTACCTACAACCCCCTTGCCCATTGTCTGGCTCCATGGAGTGAGACATTCGCTTCGATGAGAATGTGATTAATGAGTCACCAATTAATTAGAGACAATAACAAGTACCTCTCACTACCTTTCGTTTTGTTCTTTTCTTCATTAACTCTCTCTTGCATCTCAAGTCTCTCACGTTTTTAAAGACTTATTTGGGCAATCAGTGCCTCTATTGTCGAGATGGAATTGAAACGGGGAGACAGAGGGGAAATTATTTTCATTAGCTAGATTTCCATCCAAAAATCACCCCCCAAAGAACAGAACAATTACTTGTTGTGGTCCATTACATTTCAGTCGTCCATGTGGTACAATATTGTCCTAAATGAAAGCTTCTATTTGGAATGCAATTATGCTGTCTACAAAGATCCAGTAACACCTCATGTTTGACCGGAAAACTCAAAGTACAAAGGCCACCTTAAATAATATAAATAAGAGGGCACTGAAAGAAATTGACCCGTGTTTATTATTACAAAAGGTTTGAAGAAAAAATATGTGTCTTCCCCAAAATATGATACAAAATAAAATGTATTATCATTATTATTATAATGGTTTCTCCCATGGCCCAGGCTACAACCTTTTTTTTTCTGGTACATATTTAATATATTTAATCCAGCTTCATGTGTCAGAACATGTACACTCTGACCCATTCACAGTAAATAATCAGAGTAAAGTCTCAACACACCCATTGTTCCCCCACAAAGGTGCTTTCACCTAGTGCCTGATTAGAGCTGATTATGAGTGTGTGGGCATGTACACAGCAGACATGGAGCAGGAGGAACGCACAGGTGTAAATAATCAGAGGAGGAGAGGGATAATCAGGCAGGATGACTGGAATAACAGGTGTGTGGGTTTGCAGGGCCTTTTAGCTATACAGTAAGAAGGAACATTATTATACATTATATGTGAGCATGACAAAGGATGTGACAGTTATTGCCCCTCACATTCTTCTCCTTTCATGATGTCTCTTTTGATGATTAATTCACTTTTCTTCATTTTTCCCCATAGTAGTACTTCTAGTAGTTATATTTTATTAAGCCCTTTCAGTTACATTGAAGACTTTTAATCGCTAAAAGCTATCTGGGAAATCAATTCTCTTTTTTACACATTTCAATATATGCGTTATGCTTTATATGGGGAGGCGTGTGGTGCAGTGGGTTGTGTGTTGGTGTTTGGACCAGGGGGTCACAGATTCAAACCCCACTGTAGTCAGCATGTCGTTGTGTCCATGGGCAAGACACTTCACCCCAAATTGCTCCTGTATTGAGTATGTACGTCGCTTTGGATAAAAGTGTCTAACAAGTAATGTAATGTAATGCTTGATATGACTCACAAATACATTTGATGTATTTATTCAGCTACATTTGAAAGTTATAATAGCTATGAATGGAATCGTTTGTTCATATTGCCATACAAACGTAATCCTTGTGTACCAAAAATAAATTCGGATGAATATGCAGTCACCCGAACAATCTCTGCCACATCATGCTGGCAGCTACACGTTAACCTGGATGTAATTAAGCCTGTGGAGTTTCAGGCTATATGTTTTGGCTGGACCAATTAAAGAGGACAACGCACTTATGGCTAACTGAAAGTTAGCAAAGCGCAACCCTGCTGTTGCAGTTGGCTGTAATAGAGTTTTCAGAGGAAAGGAAAGACCTCCGTTACAGGCCACTTCTTTTTAGAGAGCTGGATGGAATCACTCCAACCACATTTTCATTATGTTTTGATTTACTTTAATACGTAATCCGACTATAAGCAGCCTGTGTTGGTGTGTGTACGCCCTTCATGACATGACATTTGGTGATTGTGTGTGTTTGTGTGTGTGTAACCAGTGTTTTATATTTGTCTTTGTCACCTCACAGCATATATTGATTTATGCTCCTCACATTCTAGATGTGGAGAAGAGCGTAAGAGCAAAGGCCAACAAAAAAAGACAGACAAAAAAGGAACACCTAGAAATACAGAAAGGGTGTGTGTCTACTTTCACCTGCGCTCATCCACATCTTGTTTTCCATCGTCCACAAATACCGTGAGAATATATATTTTTTTGGATTCTGATTATGTAATCCCGTTACATGTAATCTGTTACTCCCCAAGCCTGATGGCTGCTTTCGAAAACTAATCCTGTATCAGGAAATATATCAATTTAGACAAAAACATATACTGTACTTTGTTTTGGAGGCGATAAGCAAAAGACGTATTTTATGTTTTAATTTAGATTACTTGAGTAGGACCACATCGAACTGATTGTATAATTAAGTTTAAATTAATCTATTTTGTCCTATTTTGTCTGTACTGAATATATTCATATTCCTAGTAGAGTCAAGAATGACCTAAAGGGGGTTCAGGATCATCATTTGCTGATCATTAATCAGCAATAATGAACGGCTGCCTGTGGAAATAGGCATTCAACAGTATTACAAAGGTACTTACAAAGGACATTTATCCAGTGTAAAATTAGCTATTGTGATCCGTTATATGAACAATTAGTCTGTTATTCAGAGGTTTGAAATATGTCTACTGGCCAAGTTAAATACTAACTGTAACAGTAATGCATAAACATAAAATGAATATGCTATGCACTTTTCTGTGCTGTCAGTAGAATACCACATATTTAAAAAGCTGACTTTAATGAGCCACTGCATCAGTTATTCCTCTTGATGTAGTGCTCCTACACAAACAGATGATGAAATATAATGCTCCTTATAGGTTAAAATAGACACTTACAGACAGAAGGGAACATATTTACTGCACTCAGACAAACACACAATTATCCACCGCTCCTCAAACACACCGTAAGTGTGTACGCAGGCTGTGAAATGCCAGATGGTCACACATCTAAATGATAAAACAGGGAGATTTATTGTTTAATTACACTCATCAGACACATTGACAAAACAAGCATATTAAAAATGTAATCAAAGACATGAGATAATGCTGTTCAGTGTGTTAGTAATCAAACACATATCAATGCAACCGCACACTGTGTGACATCTGACATTTCAAAAACCGCCCTTTCAGACATTGTGAATATACAACGTGTGTTTGAGCGTGTTCTAAATTCAGAGAAGTGATATGCTGCATTAAGCTTCAGTGTAAAGAGCTAGCAGAGCCTTTGGCTTGCTTTTACCATTCATTCTGAATAAGAAAACAGTCTTCAAAGGTTACAGTCCAGGGTTCTTACGGTCATTAAAAACCTGGAAAAGTCATGGAAATTCAAAATGCTAATTCCAGGGCCTGGAAAAGTTATGGAAAACAACATTTTTCCCAAAGTTTTGGAAAAGTCATGGAAATGTAACTAAAGTTGCATCAAATATAATTTATATTTGATCTAATTGCCGAAATAGTAATATTATAATGATAATACATACTGTATCACATAGTAATGAAACGTACAATGGCATTTAACTGACGAGGTATTTTGCTGGTGAGAGATTTTAGTTGTTGTAATTTTTTTGGTCATGGGAAATTAGGTAAAGGTCATGGAGAAGTCATGGAAAATCATTGGTGAAAAAGTGTATGAACCCTGACAGTCAGACAGAGGAAGTATCAGTGTTATTAACGTTTCCAGCCACATTAATGACTTTTTCTATAAATGAGGAACGCAATTTCAACGCTTAAGATTACCTTACAACATAGTTGCTAAGGATCAAATTGACACATTTATCAGGTACATGTGGTGTTGCTCCACTGCCTTCAAGTGACACAGAAAATCCATTAAAGCTGAGCCTTTACACCCCCAACTTGACAATGTCCTCGTCAATACTGCTGTTAAAAAGCACTAATCCAACATACTAAACATATGTCATGTATATAAAATAACAAATCCACATGTTGAAGTATATCACACTACCATACATGAATAATAATTCTGGTGAAAGGTTACTTCAATTAAATTACATTTAAAAAGTGACATGTCTCAGAGCAAACCACTGCTGTCCAAAAACATTGATGTGATAGGGTGTTTTTATGAGTCGCTCAATGTGTTCCCAGAGTAGGTTGTCCCCCATGTAACCTCTGACCTGCCTTGTAAAGGGTATTTGTTCAGTTTCATAACCATATAACGGGTTCAGTATATTGGTGTATTAGAACTCGGTATGATCCCATAAAAGGCATAACAGAAGTGGAGCTTGACATGTTCAAGCGGCTAATAAATGCCAACACGACAATGGAGGTGGACGTGCTTATCAGGGGCACAGAAATCCTCTTAGGGCGGTTTTCCAGAACTGGCTTAACTGGTTAGAGAAAGTATGGACCAAAAATGAAAGTTTCAGAGGGTAAACCTAAGACCCAAACAGACTCATCCTCATACATCGTTTTGAGCACAGCTGTCTTACCTTGTTCTGAAGTTTACCAACAATGATACAATCCTTCTGTCCTAACAAAAATAGTTAGTCAGTAGGGAATGTAGTGTTGTGTCTGTGTCTGAAACACAGGCTCAAACAGTACACCCTAATTATTTCTGCTTTTCACATGAGTAGCTTTCACTGCTTCTTCCGGCATCCCTCAACGAGTTACTGTAAACTCTCTTAGCAAAAATATTGTAATAATTAGAGTTCAGTCAATATGAAAACTCAGGAAAGTAAATCTCTTCGAAGGTATACAGTATTGGGTAAAATGTCCAGGAATACCAATTATGAAGCTATTGTCCAAGCTAGCAGAGCAGCAAATGCATTATTTGGGTAATGAATTTACATTATCCAAACAGCAGGAGATTATTTCCTAACCAAGATTGAACTGCCTAAACATCCCTGATTTCCTCTTCTACTATCATGTATCCCTCCCTTTTGCATTTTCATCACCTTTCCATTCCTCCCTTTACCACCCTAGCTCTGCTCTGTTACATTTTCTTTATTTGTTCTACTCCCCATTTCCTCCCCTTCCACATCATCGCCTGTTCTCTCACCCTCCTCCTTCATCATATCCATCTCTCGCTGAGAGTTTGTGTCGGGGCAGATACATGCTGGACAGATGTTATGCAGAAGTCTCGCCCTGTTAGGCATAACTTAATAAGAGCGTGTGTGTTCACATCTCTCTCTGCGTGTCGCCTTGGGTGGCAACAACTAAATAAGAGGAAGGAGAGAAAAGGCCTCAAGTTGTTTCCAATACATGCCCGCCCTGCTAGCCACAGCAATGCATGTCATTTATAAACTGTTCCACGTTTCTTGATGCTCTTCAGCAGAGTGATGAGTGCAACATGCATAGCCATTTGTCGTATATACAAGTCATATCAGTATGCAAAAAAGTATTTAGTCAGCCACCAATTGTGCAAGTTCTCCCACTTAAAAAGATGAGAGAGGCCTGTAATGTTCATCCTTGGTATACCTCAACTATGAGAGACAAAATGAGAAAAAAAAATCCAGAAAATCACATTGTCTGATTTTTAAAGAATTTATTTGCAGATTATGGTGGAAAATAAGTATTTGGTCAATAACAAAAGTTCATCTCAATACTTTATTATATACCCGTTGTTGGCAATGACAGAGGTCAAAATGTTTTCTGTACGTCTTCACAAGGTTTTCACACACTGTTGCTGGTATTTTGGCCCATTCCTCCATGCATATCTCCTCTAGAGCAGTGATGTTTTGGGGCTGTCGCTGGGCAACACAGACTTTCAACTATCTCCACAGATGTTCTATGGGGTTTAGATCTGAAGACTGGCTAGGCCACTCCAGGACCTTGAAATGCTTCTTACGAAGCCACTCCTTCATTGCCCGGGCGGTGTGTTTGGGATCATGGTCATGCTGAAAGACCCAGCCACGTTTCATCTTCAATGCCCTTGCTGATGGAAGGAGGTTGTCACTCAAAATCTCACGATACATGGCCCCATTCATTCTTTCCTTTACACGGATCAGTCGTCCTGGTCCCTTTGCAGAAAAACAGCCCCAAAGCATGATGTTTCCACCCCCATGTTTCACAGTAGGTATGGTGTTCTTTGGATGCAACTCAGCATTCTTTCTCCTCCAAACACGTCTAGTTGAATTTTTACCGAAAAGTTCTATTTTGGTTTCATCTGACCATATGACATTCTCCCAATCCTCCAATCTAAATGCTCTCTAGCAAACTTCAGACGGGCCTGGACATGTACTGGCTTAAGCAGGGGGACACGTCTGGCACTGCAGACTTTGAGTCCCTGGCGGCGTAGTGTGTTACTGATGGTAGCCTTTGTTACTTTGGTCCCAGCTCTCTGCAGGTCATTGACTAGGTCCCCCCTTGTGGTTCTGGGATTTTTGATCACCGTTCTTGTGATCATTTTGACCCCACGGGGTGAGATCATGCGTGGAGCCCCAGATCGAGGGAGATTATCAGTGGTCTTGTATGTCTTCCATTTTCTAATAATTGCTCCCACAGTTGATTTCTTCACACCAAGCTGCTTACCTATTGCAGATTCAGTCTTCCCAGCCTGGTGCAGGTCTACAATTTTGTTTCTGGTGTCCTTTGACAGCTCTTTGGTCTTAGCCTAGTGGGTTTGGGGTGACTGTTGTGGACAGGTGTCTTTTATACTGATAACGAGTTCAAACAGGTGCCATTAATACAGTTGACAAGTGCGGACATGAGGAGGCTCTTAAAGAAGAAGTTACAGGTCTGTGAGAGCCAGAAATCTTGTTTGTTTGTAGGTGACTAAATATTTTACCGAGGAATTTACCAATTAATTCATTACAAATCCTACACTGGGATTTCCTGGATTCTTTCCCCATATTCTGTCTCTCATAGTTGAAGTGTACCTAGGATGAAAATTACAGGCCTCTCTCATATTTTTAAGTGGGAGAACTTGCACAATTGGTGCCTGACTAAATACTTTTTTGCCCCACTGTAAGTATATATAGTGTCTCAAAAACGTATAATAATGGTAAAAACATTGGAAATCAAGTGAGTTCTGACACTCAATGGTCGCCATCTTGGCTACAGTAATTAGAGATGTCCCGATCCGATCACGTGATCGGGGATCGGAGCCGATCACGTGATTTTCAAAAAATCGGGGATCGGGAGAGAACAATTGGGGATCGGGATTTATTTTTATTTTTTTTTATAATTTTTTTTTAATTTAATGTTACAAAACAAAAATGACCATGTTCACGTCTTAAAGTCATCCTGAGAACTTAGTTTTGGTTTAAAATTACACAACATCATGTATGTGTTGCTTTCTTTGGGCTTGTTTTCATAGACCTGGTTGCTTATTTCTCTGAAATTTGGCAACAGAGCGGGCAGGGCGCAGTGTCTAATAGTAGCAGTAAGCTAACGAGAGGCTACGTTCAGCTGGTGACTCGGGAGTCGGGACAGAGAAAATATCAGGAGTTTGGAAGTATTATAAAATTGAAAGCGAAGGCAGTGTAACAGCCAGATGCAATGTTTGCAAGGCAGAGGTTCCGCGTGGTGGAAAGAACAGAGCTACGTTCAACACGACCAATCTAATACGCTACCTGAGAAACAAACACCAACAACAACACGGCGAGTACACAGCGGCCACTCAGGTAACGGCACTGAAACAACCGACACTTTCAGAGACTTTCAAAAGGAAAGAAAAACTGCCCCAGAACAGTGAAAAGGCCAAACAATAACAGCCAAGATAGCTGAATTCATCGCGTTGGATGACCAGCCGTTATCTGTTACCTTGTTTTTCTGTTAATGCATTGCATAAAGATCGGCTCGGTAAAAATCGGTATCGGCAGATTGTCAAAATCACATGATCGGAATCGGATCGGGAGCAAAAAAAAGGTGATCGGGACATCCCTAACAGTAATGGAAGTTGACTAGCCGTGACTGTGGTTGCTTTGGTCAACACAGCACTATACAAATATAAGTTGTTGTTGTAGTTTATTGTAACTATTTAATTATTATACCACTGTACTAGTGTTAAAAACAAGCCACTGTTAATTGTATTCTTTTTATTGAACAGGTAACTATATATGCAGGTATGGCCGCTTATGTGAAGTGCAAATATTATTTTCATCCAGGAGTTTTGTTACTTTGTCCTCCAATGCACATGGAAATGCAAGATCCCTCGGCAGCGCCTTAATCTTAACTCATAATATTATCGAAGATATCTTTACCTGGCGAGTAAGAAGTATTGCTTAGTATTGCTTGTCACCTCTCTGTGTGCAACTTAAATTATGATGTTTAAAAGAAAAAACACGTTTATAAATGAATGCGTGCCGGCTGTAAGCCACCCTGGACTTCCAGCCGTTCTGTGACTCTCCAGGACTCACACATGGCCAGTCCGCCGCTGAATATATGCTACAATTAAGTTGCTAGTTAGCTAACAGAGATGAGGGAACAGCAGCCGTGTGTGATTTGAGACACTACACATTTAAAATTCCCACACTGCGAAACTGTTGAATTACATGCTCTGTACTGAGGAAAGTAACCACATTGAGACACAGCATAACCTTTTATGATGAAGTTATGATGTTATCTACTATACATTCCTATCTCTCAACTTGTTTCAATATTTTGCTTAATATTTGTATTCTGTTTCATTTTCAGATACATGTACAGTACAGTCACAAATCTAGAAAAGGGCAGAACCAGAGAAAGAAAAGTGCTTTCAGAGTTGGGTCAGTTATCTCCCTGGCTGTTATATTTTCATGGCATTAACATGATTAGCACTGCTGAGGACTACACATCCATGTAGCGTAATGACAATGGAATCCCTAAGTGGACTGGCTGACTCAATGTCTCAGTTTAAAGAATGAGAGACAGAATAATTGACTGAATTGTTAAACCCCAGTGACTCATTAAACAACTGCCTTTTGACTAAAATACTGAGCGAGTGATTTAGTTCCCGTATAAATGCACTAACTGTGTGAAGAGTTTAACGGATCATTCTGGAAATGTTCAATATTTCTTCTATAGTCAACAATCTCAGGAAAATACCAAATCCAATACTAGATGAATCTACGAACAACTATTGTGTATGTGCCCAAAGCACACACCAGCGTCCTCCAAATGCTATTAAAAACACATCAATGAGTCACACTGTTGCACAGGGTGACATGTTCCTTTATTATGATGAACATACAGTCAGCGCTGTAGTTTATTTTGAGACACCATATATGTGTTTGAATCCAGCGCTGTAAAAAGTCACCAGCAAATGCATTATTTACACTTGTTTAAGCTATTCTTACTTATAGTACTCAGGAAATAGATTAGTCTCTTATAAAGAGAAAACTACATATGTATGACCTAATATTAAGGCACAGGATCGTCTAGGATGTGTAGCTTCTTCTGCATGTCATTCCTCCCTATAATTATTTTTCGGTACTGTGACCACACTTTTTTTGTCTTCGATCCGAGATAATAAACTGACAGCTTGTCCCCACAAATGTATAAGGTTGATGCTTACAAACCTCCCTGAACACAGCAAAATAAGAAACCCTACTTATACTTCCTTTGTATTAATATGTACATCATGAAATGCCATCTTGACAAGTGTCCAAATCGTCTCAATTTAGACATTTCTCTTCTACGAACAAAATCCATACATGGTCGAAAAGCCAAAATCCCCCAATGGATTCTGATACCTGATATACTGTTGCATTGACATCATGGACATCAAATCTATATGAGGAGAAACGCTTGATTATGAAGGCCTTTGGATTCATAATCAGAATGCTTGTTATAACTACCAGGTTTTAAATGCATTAAATTACCTTTTTATTCGATATCTTCACACAGAACAATATACCCAGATACTGGACATCAATTATTCAATTGAGAAGTAGGGATACGATTCTGCGAATCATCTTGAGTGGCATTTCTTTTTTGGACTCATAAACAGCTCAGTCACTTTTTACTTCCATTTTCTACTGAGTGATTAATCACTGTTGACGATTGATTTGGAGGATGATAAGAAGGGAAATTGAGGTTATGATGGCAATAACGATTATGATAATAGGGCTAATGTCAGACTAATGATTGTGGAATTGGGTTTTGATATACAAATATTCTTTTATGTAGATTATTTTATCAAAAAAGTATAAAAATGCGTTTTTTTTTACATTGTTTGCTTAGGACACATTTCTGTGCACATGTGCTCAATGTAGCTTTGTTTATGATGACCTTCATTGGTTCAGTTCAATGTGTGTTGTTTTTTCTCTCATCAATTGTTTAATTGGTACCGTTCTGAGACATGCTGATCTTCAAATTATTTACTGGTTGAATTGTACATATTGAGAACATATACTGCAATGGAGGTCGTTGCTGTGGCGTCAACTATTGGTTTGTGGACTACTGTATTATGCCTTACAATTCATAATTCCTGCCCCTTTTGTTGCCGTGTTACCGGAAGCGGCAATAATATTTTTTAATAACAGCTCGCTTATCATTAAGAAAAGTAGACTACGCTATTCAAAATAAAACAAATACCCCTATTGGTATTGAACAATACTATAATAATAATAATAATAATAATAATAATAATAATAATAATAATAATAATAATAATATAATCTAAACGAAAATACATACAAATAATTATTTATCCGTCCGTTTTTATCAGATATTATTATTTTAATTTTAATATTGACTTTCGTCTCGACACCAACGTATTTGTGGAAGTGGCCAGGGGATGACTTTTCCGTGATCAAGTCAACTGTTGTCAATGTACATACTATGCATTAGGGCTGTGCATCTTCACTGGTCTCACGATTCGATTCGATTACGATTATCCTGTCAGCGATTCGATTCGGTTCGATATCCCTGTGCATCACGGTGCATCACGATTCATACCAATGCGTTGCATCCTCAATGTTCTATATTACTGCACATGGCTTATTTTTCATCAATGCATACATGCAGTAAATACATATGAACTCTATTTTTATTATTTAGAAAGTGCTTCAGAAATCAATAACATAAATGTCTTGACATTAATTTATAAACCAAAATAAATGAATTGTATAGGTCTAGCCTCCGTGTGTGAAGTTGTTCCATCCTCAAAAACAAAAAGCTAATGCTTCTGCAGTCGAGCTGCAGCTTCAAGCTACGGTCTTCTGTTAAGAAAGGACACTGAACGTCCTGAATGTGGCATCACACACAGGACCTGAGTCTGAACACAGCAGACAACAGGAGTATTTACAACAGCATATACAAACAAAAATAGTGCATGTGGGTGCACACTTACATTCTCTGTCTTACTGTTACATAAATCCCATGCATGTATGAGATTAAATTAGCTTCATTATATCTCAGTGATTAAGTGAATAACAAAGTTTCTATCGGGTCACCGTCAGCCTGTCACTCATTATTTTCAGGGAGGGGGCGGGGCTTGGAGGAACGGAGAGGAGACGGTGATCGCGGAAGCTTTTTTCCTCCTGCCTTCACAAACTTCACACACGTATATATCGTCTGAAAATTGCTAGAGGACATTCATACTCTGCAATCCAAAACTTAATTAAATCCACCAAACACCTGACATGATTGTAACGCGATTATTTTTGAAAAACATAAATCCCTGTCACACTCCGTGTCGCTGCGACTCAGAGACACAGGGTCCCTGTGTCTCAGAGCGGGTCATTCTGCTGCTGGTTCTGGACTGGTGTTCTTGTGTTGGTGGATAAAGCAGACTGCTCCGTGTTGCTGTGCCGCTGTCACGTATGTTCCCTGATCTCTGCGTCACCGACCGATTTGATATTAAAGTGACAGAAAAAACGTTATAGTAAAGCCGCGGCCGGAAAATCAGGAAGCAACGTTACTCTATAACCGATTATCTTCCGTCACTGCATCGAGACCGAATCGTCCACGTCCGCATCGCAATGCATCGTAGAAACGATTATTTTCAACACCCCTACTATGCATGCTATGAAGAATCTGTGTGCAGCAGATACTGTAAGAACAACTCACCGTCACTCATATATACATTTAGACTGGTTTACTGACCTTCCTGCTGTGCTGATTCTGGCTGGAAACTGTTCATTTACAGTGATAACATAACAATCAAAACCAGCCACAACCGTGCGCATGCATGCATGTGTAAATCCGTTACTTAAACAAATAGCACCACAGCTCTTGTTGGTGGCTGGTTTGGGTTAGAATCCAGGGCTGTTTTTCAGTTCCAGTCCCCCCATGTAATTGACAATACTTGGACGAGCAGTTAGAACTTATTAAAGCTGAAAACGCTGGAAAGGATAACAACCAAAGTGTTAAAAACCTTTTTTTTAGAAAACACACTTTGAAAGGGTTAAAGTTCTAAGACAAGGACACAGAAAACACTCAAACCCGGAAACTACCAAAAGGTTTGCACTAAAGCAGGGGTCTCCAACCTTTCTTCATCTGAGAGCTACTTTGAAAAAATGAAAGTGGCCAAGAGCTACTTGCATCACATCGCTTACATTTATTCACATAGCCCTCATCAGTTTAATTAAGCTATACTTTTGTACACGTGTGAAATTGCAATACCTCAAGCTTATCACAAATCTTAACTTCACATCAAGGTCCAAGAAAACGAAAATGTCTCACATATTATTATGGCCCACATAGTGAGTACTTCACTGAGAATTCACATACATGTCCTTAATCACCACCTGACAAACATCTTATGCACTTATGGTCAAATAAGTGCATTCACTCTTTACGGAGCGTCCACACTACAGCTCCAAAAATAGCTTGGAGCTGGGCGTGTCTGGAGCTTGGGGATTTTATTCAAGCAACACGACCAACAACCAATCACATGAATCTCCCGCCCCCGACATACAAAGCAAAAACCCCCGGGGATTTTATGCGAGCAATATATATATAAACTCCCCAAACAGGCGAAAACCTACCAGTTTCCCCCACTGTCTCTGCCACCTCCCTCCATGCCTGGTTCCTCCGGTTTGTATCCCGGTAGGTGAAGAGGGTCTGGTCATACAAAACCGGGTGATTCGCTACGTTGATAGTTAGTTTCTCCTCCGACTTTTTTTGAAATATAGAAATGAACGGCGGGATATCTCTCCCAGCTTAGACGCGGTTTGATTGGCTGGCGCTTCAGCTGTCAGATTTTGGGAAACGGGATTTGATTGGCTGGCGCTGGCTACTCCGGCGTCCAGGCGACCAGAAGTTGAACAATGTTCAAATTCTGGTCGCCTGGGACGCCTGAGACGCCGCGCTCGGCTACCCACAATTCAGTTCGGCGAAAAAGCGCGGCTACGTGACGTCACCCCATTGAAAGTGAATGGGCAGCTTGGAGCTGCTTGGAGCTTTCGACACTGTCGACGCTGTAGTGTAGACGGGCCGTCAGTGAGAGGACTGGCGCTGCATGGAGCCCACCATAGGTGTATGCTGAAGTGTAGCCACTTAGGTTCACTCTAATAGAGTCATGTACATGTTCATCAGTCAGCCTTGTTCTGAATTTAGATTTCATTCATACCAGAAAAAGCTGCTTCACAAAGGTCTGTAGAACAGAACCAAACAACAGACTTGTTCAGTGCTGCTTGGTGAATGTTCTTATAGTTTTCTGGGTATTCAAGGCTCCAGAAATGTTGTGAGTTTTGCTGAGACTTCAGCTGAGCATGATTTTGGAGATTTATAACCTCCATCTCCATCTCCACAGGATTGACACTGAACAGTTCAGCCATCTTTTTCATCTTCTTCTTCGTCTTGACATGACATTTTAAACAATAATAAATCAACTGTAGGTCTAGCCTCCATATATCTGTGTGTGAAGTAAAGTTGTTCCATCCTCAAAAACAAAAACATAATGCTTCTGCAGTCGAGCTGCAGCTTCTAGCTACGGTCTTCTGTTAAAAAAAGGACACTGAATGTCCTGAATGTGGCATCACACACATGACTTGAGTCTGAACACAGCAGACAACAGGAGTATACAAACTAAAATAGTGCATGTGGGTGCACACTCACATTCTCTGTCTTACTGTTACATGAATCCCATGAATGTATGAGACTAAGTTAGCTTCATCATATCTCAATCAGTGATTAAGTAAATAATAAAGTTTCTATCGGGTCACTGTCAGCCTGTCACTCATTATTTTCAGGGAGGGGGCGGGGCTTGGAGGAACGGAGAGTAGACGGTAATCGCGGAAGCTTTCCCCCTGCCTTCACAAACTTTAGTATTTATCAACTGAAAATAGTAAGAAGACATTCATACTCTGCAATCCAAGACTTGATTAAATCCACCAAAAACCTGACATGACGATAACGAGTGTTTTTCAAAAACACAAATCCCTCCCTGTGTGTCTGAGCCGCAGCGACACGGCCTGATTCAGAGCGGGCCGTGTCGCTGTTGGTTCTGGACTGGTGTTGCTGGATAAAGCAGACTGCTCCATGTGTGGTGTCGCTGTGCCGCTGTCACGTCTGTTCCATGATCTCTGCGTCACCGACCAATTTGATATTCGTGTGACAGAAAACAAATTCTAAAATAAAAAAACGTTATTGTCCAGCGGTGGCCGAAAAATCAAGAAGCAACCTCAATACGCTATAATCGATAATCGAGCGGCAAGCTACTGGAAAGCTGCCCGCGAGCTACCGGTAGCTTGCGATCGACGTGTTGGAGACCCCTGCACTAAAGCATTTCCTGCTTTGTCTACTTTACGCTAAATGTGACCATAAATGGGGAAAACTTAAACCATTTTTCTTTAAGATTCGTTATATGGATATCTACAATGACCTTGTAATACCTATCCACTTGACCTGATTGACTATAAAATGTGAGAATGAATTCAGCTTTACATTTTCTTAGATGCCTGGCTTCCTGGTACTTTCCTAGTTCATACGCATTTGTGTCAGGTAGTGGCTTATTTTTCTTATGAAATTATTCACCACAAAATCAATACCTTTTTGAAATTCATTCCAGGGCGATATCTACATACGGCCTTCACACAGCCTTGAAATTCAGCCGGTAATTCAAAAACAGTCTCTGCTTGATTGATGAACTCTGGACAGTGTGTGTTAGTCTGCCTTCGTTTCCCTGTCTCCACTTCTGCCATCCCTAAAGAAGAATGCGCTGTTGTGTTTGGGAAAAGTGACTGACAGCAGGCAGAAAGCAGCCCGACAGCAGCCGAGGTCTGATTCCCTGAGATCAACAAAGTCTGCCTCTGCTGCTGTAATGTGTTGTGAGTGAATGCGTAACTGACTGACACATTGCCTTCAAAGACCATTCAACTTTTTCTGGGTTTCTCTTTCCTTTCTTCAAGCTAGATTTAGTCTTACTGACCCTTGTAAACTACTATTCTGCCAACAGTGTTAAGTAATAATTGAAAAGTCCTTCAGGGTAATCAAAATTAATTGTGTAACTTTAATTTCCCAATGCGGCCAGACTAAGAAAAAAAATCTATTAATTCATACACACGCACACAGACCTAATCACGTGGGGAACACGACACATATAGATACAATAGTGTCATTTACATGTCTATATACAACCATAAACACATCAAACTCCTGCGCATGAGCACACACACACGCACACACACTCTCACACACACACATATACAGACATCATGTTAATTGGCAGCCTGGTCGAGGCTATTATGAGTTAATTACTTTCTTTAGCCCAATTTAGTTTCAAGTGAAGGATAAATTAACCAAAGAGCGAGCATGCGTGTGTGTGCGTGCGTGCGTGCGTGTGTGTGTGCGTGCGTGCGTGCGTGAGTGAGTGAGTTGTTTGATCTGAGAGAAGTAACCATGAGTCCCCTATTAAAATGTATTAATAGGCAGTTGTATGTTCAGCAGGAAAATCTTAAGAGCTTACAGCCAAGATAATACTCTATTAGGACTGTGTGTGTGAGTGTGTGTACGTGCTCCGTTATCTATCCTAGCTTGAGGCTGAAATGGCGAATTCCTCGTCTAGAGTTTTCTGATTGTTTTACTGGAAACCATGCGCAATTGTGTAGCTGAGCTGATTCCAATACACTTCTTAATGGAACAAGACAACAACCTGTGTCAGCCTGACCCCGTCAGACTTTAATCTTAAAAAATATGTCCAAAAACTGTAAAATGTGGCAGAGGTTCACTATGTTACTAACTGCCGGCACCAATCTGTCCACAGCAGGTTTTGGTTGGAAAAAAATGGCATGTTTGCTGAAAAAAAACTAATTACAGCTAAATTAAAATTGAAACAAAGAAGTCTTGGAAAGTTTATTTATTCACCACCTTTCAACTCGAGACAATTCAAAGTGCTTTAAAGAAATTAATTATGTTAAGAGCATTAAAATATAGTTGTGCTGTCAAAAACAAATGTTATGTGCCAGAGACAATCTCAACATGGACACGCATCTTTAGGATATTAAATATCACACACTTCTGGAATTAATAAACTACTTTTATTGTAAATGAACTTATTACTGTCTCTTAAAAGTATCCTATAATGTAATATATTACACACAAAACAGTAATTTACCTAGAAACTGATTATAAATGATGTGGATTTTGGATCCCATTGGTTGGTCAGATTTCGACCCCTTTAGTCCCGACTAAAATATCTCAACAACTTTTAAATTGCCACACTGTGACGTGCATGGTTCCCAAATGATAAACTAAATGGACATTTCAGCGGCTAGAAGTAGAATGTAATCAGTTAACCAAATCCAGACATATGTGTTGTACTTTGACTCCTGTATTGCTGTTGGTATAAGTCGGAACACAGGGCTACAGTCCGTGCACTGCCCCTCAATCAGCCCATAGCCCAGGAAGAGTAGGTCTGATAAGCCAGTCCCCAACACCCTCTTATATATCCATCAGCCCTGGCCTTTACTTCTCTCACAGTGCAGTCAGGGCAAAAATAAATCGTGCTTAACTACAGAGTTTGAGCGTTAGATTTGACAACCAAACTTAATTGGTATGACAACATGCAAATATCTTTGATGGTATCACTTGAGCCGGAGTGATAGTCGCAGCCAATGGCATTGGTGGCTTTGGAGAGAAGATAACAGCAGCCTGCAGCAAGACGTTCCTTAATGGTGACTCATTTCACTGCGTCAAACTAAAGTATTGCCTGTTTTATTAAAAAAAGTATAAACAGAGAAATTCTGCTTCGTTAAAACACCACATACTTTTTATTATAATGTCATGTGTCTACTCTTTCAAAAGTCTTGCAATGTGATGCTAATCAAAGATTTGAAAACCAACAAACACTCACTCAGGGAACATGTAATTAATGGTGAATAGGAAATGTAGAATATGTTAAAATTGAGGTAGTGCCTAAGGACAAATAATAAATCAATATAAAACATTTTAGTCTCTCTAAGAAGTGTTTTTGGCTTTGAAGTCAAAACATTATTCTAAAAACATTTAGGTTGTAGACCAAGTATGTCAAACTCCAAAAAGCCAGGGTGCGTGCGTGTTCGTGCATGTGTGTGTTGATTCCATTTGAGCTGTAAATCTTTTTCATCCGTTCCCCCGGTGGTGATGGAGATGCATTGTTGCCAAGTGATGGCTGAGCCCCCTCCACCTCCCTAATCTACAATATGTTCCATTTGGCACGTCTGCTAATATTTGATACCACTGGGGCACCTCAAAGACACACACACACACACACACACACACACATTTGCAATGTGCTCCATTTGGCAGATTGCCTCATAATTGGTACCTTTTAGTAATCGTCCACGTGCGCACTACACAAGCAGACACACATCTCCATAATGATGCCTATGAGTGCAATTCATTCATAAAAAGAAATACCCAGAACCATAAAAGGTCCAATCCCTAAGTGTTATCTTCTTTTATTTTCATGTTTCTATCACTGTGAGGACATTTGACACTGTGTGTGTGTGTGTGTATGTGTGCGTGCGTGCGTGTGTGTGTGTGTGTGCACGTGTGCATGCGTGCATGTGACAGAGCCAGACAGGTGAATATGCCATATGTTGACTTGGTTAGAAAGGTCAGCTCTCGTGCGGTCTCATTATAGTATCCAGGTAGATTTTCCAGTCTCACTATTGCAGGTTGAGAAGCCAAATCCCTCACACCTGCCGCCATTTCACTCACACATTATTCATGTGAGAATATCTCTCAACACCTTGCGTATCCAGAGTAAGGCTAAAGATCCTTTTTTATTGTTTAATAACTTGCATATTGTTTTTCTAGATAAATCATGTGGGCTATATAATGTCAGAAAATAGCAACAAATGCCCATTAGAGTTTCTCAAAGTCTAAGGTGATGCTTTACATGAGCAGTGTCAATCTTTAAAAAAAGCAATTGCCTTAATCCCAATTATGATCTGTGAGTATCCTGATTACTCATGTAAAAAATACTAGTTTTTACTTGTTTTCGGGGGAGAGATAAAACACGTAGACCAGCTGTGATTGCCTATAATGTGCACTACACACATGCTCTTGGTAGTAGCCCTCTGACATCATAGTGCGAGCACTTTCTCTCCTACTTGTCCACTGTGTCCCACTCCTGTGCTCCCACCGCTTTCAAGAGTGCATAAGATGTATCATCTATTGGTTATACAGTAACACCAAGGTAGTGATAGTTCTTACTGATGTCCAGTGGTCTCCAGTAAGTGCAATACATGTACCATATACGTATTGCATTAGCACTTCAGTTCCGTTCGGGTTGAACTTAATGGGTAATGTGATTCATTTACGTACATTTGTTTTAAGCGTTAAAGTTTCGAGATTACTCACAAGTGTTAACATTGACAGCCTTTTTACGTTTTTTTTATGTCAATCTGTGAAAAAGATATTAATTTGAATACATAAAACAGATATAAAACAGAGAAAATCAGCAAAACTCCATATGAATGTGGCTACAGACCGACAGACAGACGGACAGACCGACAGACAGACGGAGAGACAGACAGACAGGCAGGCAGGCGGGCAGCAGACAGACAGACCGACAGACAGACGGATAGACGGACAGACAGACGGACAGACAGACGGACAGACAGACGGACAGACAGACAGACAGGCAGGCAGGCAGGCGGGCGGGCGGACGGGCGGGCAGCGGGCAGCAGACAGACAGACGACAGACGGACAGACAGACAGACAGGCAGGCAGGCGGGCAGGCGGACGGGCAGCAGACAGACAGACAGACAGACGAGGGACATTATTTAGTGTGAGTGTATGTTGTTATTGTCAATGACTCTATAAAGCTGTGTACCACTCAGCATTTCTGACCACATACTACCTCAGCACACACTGTATCGTTTTTTGAAGACACACTCATGAGCCCAAAATACATGTCTCAAAGATGTTCTCAAAACTCTTGTTTGGAAGCAATGCACTGGAATATGTATTAACTTATGTTCCTGACAGGAACTGACTGGCTATCTGAGTTCAGCCTGGCAGAGGTTGGCTGTGTTTGGTCTGCTTTGGTTTGGATCTCCACTGATTGGCTAAACCAACCCACCCACAGCAGGGTTTGGAAATAATGAGCACACGTTGTGCAGAATCAGCCGACAAAAGCCAGAATTTGAAATTGTATCACTATTATAGCAGCATTACATTCTTACACACAAACCTTTTAAGTACTTTCAGTTTCCAGGACAGGAAGCACATCAAACACACATTATACCTAAAAAACACTCAGAAGATCAGCCAGTCAGTTGGAAAAGTTTGAAATTGTAAGGCAAGGCAAGGCAAGTTTATTTATATAGCACTTTTCAACGCAAGGCAATTCAAAGTGCTTTACAAAAAAAAATGAAAGGCATTAAGCATTAAAAAAGAAAAGCTAATAAAATAAACGGATAACACTTATATGTGGTGAATTAGCATTTTATTTCCACATAAAATGAAGGATAGACATGTACTATTGTCTTCTAGGTTTTGGTTAGCTTTGGCCAGATTGTGGATACGTTTGTCTCAGCCACACTCAACTGGGCTTGGCCTGGCAGTAAACACAAAAGAGACACTGCTTATGAGCCAGAATAGCTCAAAGGACTGTGAGCCTGTGCCACAGGCGTATTAGGCCATGGCAGCGTTTTACCTCGCCGCAGCCAGTAAAGGCAAACTTTGTGTGGCACATTTACAAGTAAACCTGGTTGTGTGAAAGGTAGGAAATAGAAGATGGACACAACATGAAGCCTGAAACACATTGGTATTTTTGGAAATGGGCAAGAATCTCAGTACAGGATGTAGAAAAGTTAGCGTACGTGATGGCATAAGCAAAGCAGGGTATTCAAGTATTTTTACACAGTAGCTGCAAGTACTGTTTTCAATATGTGACTATTTTCATGCCAAGAAATATATTCTAAAGAAAGAACAAGTGGGGTCAATAAAAGATCTCCAGTGACACACAGGAAACTGTTATATTAATCTGACTGTTCAGTGCTGCTTGTTATCCAATCCAAGAAAAGGTATTATCATTCATAAATTAATATGATATTGACTAGTTTTGCAATCAGTCTGACTGCATCACATCTATTTTCCCTGAGAATATCCTGATTGGGTAAATCCTATTTGATAAAACCCAGAATCCAGAAACAAAGAGACACATCTTTTTGACTGCATGTGCTCAGTCACAGCACGCATCAACGGTGATGCTCTGCATATCCTTCTGATGTCCGTTAAGAGCAGGCAGAGCTGCTCTTAATGGCTGTAGTAGTCAGAACATAAAATGAATATGAAAAGTGAGAAAGTCCATTGTGGGAGTAGTTCCCATGATCCCCAAACATCATGCTAGCAAAGAGTATTATGGTTAAAAAAAGACAGACGTAAAGAGAATCTATTGAGTGTATGAACACTTGAAAAAGAGAATGTAAATAAAGTTTCTAAAAGCATATGGGGGAATAAGTACTGAGAAAGTGATGACTATGATTACTCAACATAATGGAATTGAATGGTGTCAGTGCGGTATGCATGTCTATGCCTGCTTCTTTGTGCGTTCGCATATTGGGAGTGTGAACCATGCTGCGAACATATTCATTGCTTAGCCGAGGGGTGTATGATTTGTATTTGTAGAAGTGTGGGAAACATAACGATGTTTCATATTCAGTTATCTGTATGCTCTGTGTAGGAAATTAAGAGAGAGAGGAGGTTTTAGTCAACTATAGACCTTTTTTTAATCTTCTCTCAAAGATTCTAGAGAAAGCGGTCACAAAACAGCTGTGTGATTACTTAAAAAACAATGATTTATTTGAAGATGTTCAGTCTTTAGAACACATCATAGCACAGAGACAGCTCTGGTTAAAGTCACAAATGACATTCTAATAGCCTCAGACAAGGGACTGTCTCTATTCTTGTCTTGCTCGATCTCAGTGCTGCATTTGATACTATCGACCATGACATCCTAGTGCAAAGACTAGAGCACTACCCTACCTTTAAGACCTATAGGGTTGCCATGGGGTTAATTGTTTGGAGATATAATTTGCTTGTTTCTATGTTAATCTGTTTATGATATATATTATGATATGTATACAGCCATTATAACCTGCCTTGACATGCAGTTCTTAGAAGAAATGTGTTCCACTATAATCGAAGTAAAGAGGGATTAACCTGTCAGACAGATCCCTGAGGAGAGTTCTATCTAAGGTCAGATCCGGTCCTGACCTCCCGGGGCCTTACACTTAATTCTACTAAGGGGCCCTCCTACCTGACCCGTGAGCCATGTTGACCATTTGAAGTTTCCACACAGACACCAGATGCCAGTGTCTTTGGTACAAGAAACCCTCATTTCAAACAGTTTACTCTATATCTTATCCCTTGTCAATGATCGTCGTTTTAAGAATAGGTATATCTATACCGAACTAAATAGGCTCAAAATAAACGATCCGTTGATTAATATAATCATTTATTTTGTATATTAAGAAAACATGATATGAACATTTACCTATATAAGAGAATTAGGGAACACATTTATTTTCTTGATTCATCAATTAATTCAGTCGGTAAATTGTCAACAAGTAAATCCACATTTCTGAAAGTCCAATGTGATCTCTTTAAATGTTTTTCCAGTTCAAAACGCCGGCATATTAATATGTGAGGGGCCTAAAACGCCCGTAAAATCTGCTTTTTTGTTGTAAAAAAAAAGACTAACAAACATTTGATACCATCACAGTACTTGATTCTTTTTGTTTTCATTCTTTTATGTTTTTCAACACATTTTTGAAGTGATAATCTAGAGATGTTTTGATTAAATAAGCATAAGGAATGCCATTGCGCACATATATTTTCTGGAAAATTGTATGTTTATAATAAGTGGGTGTTCATTCAAAAAGCTTTAACTGTTGTTGCTGAGAGTCCAGATTGGCTACCAGAGGGAATATTATATAACCTTAGAGCACTTCATTAAAACACTTTTATAATATCTGCCTGCCAATAATGAATAATTTTACATTTCCGTAAGTGTCTGGCCTCTGTCTCTGTATATACCTACTCTCTTCCTGAAGCTTCCTCCTCTCTCTCTTAATTTCCTTCACAGAGCATACAGATAAGTGAATATGAAACATCGTTATGTTTCCCACACTTCTTACAAATCATACACCCCTCGGCTAAGCAATGAATATTGTCGCAGCATGGTTCACACTCCCAATATGCAAACGCAAACAACTTCACAGCAGGCATAGACATTCATACCGCACTGACACCATTCAATTCCATTATGTTGAGTAATCATAGCATAGTCATCACTTTCTCAGTACTTATTCCCCCATATGGTTTTAGAAACTTTATTTACATTCTCTTTTTCAATTGTTCATACACTCAATAGATTCTCTTTACGTCTGTCTTTTTTTAACCATAATACTAGCAGGATGTTTGGGGATCATGTAGCAACCCAACATAACCAGATTTGACGAGGTATTGCAATTTGAGCTCATTTATATTACACGTGGCATATATCTTTACACTTCACACGCCAATTATTTAGGGAAACCCGTTTAGAATTCCTGTGAACCAACTATTGAGGCATGAATGTTAGGAGCTGTATTTGAATGACAACTTTTCTTCTTACTAAAATTGTGGAATGTCAAAAAACGTTGGTTTCCATAAAGCCGTAAGCACATTTGAGATGAATAAAAATTGTTAATTTACATTGCATTCCATTTCACACATTTTAGATACCATCAATGACGTGTACCATATGTCGGCCATGTTAGCGGCATGGCTCCTAAGATTGCAAAGATGGTCATTCGATCTGTCAGTTGGTCCAACACTTGGATAGTTATACATGCTTAGACATTCAGGGTGCCCAGAGGATTCACCCCTGACTTTTTATCAACATAGAGATGTATTGTACTAGAGGGTTATTCACTTTCACCACCGGTACAAATAAATTACACATGGCCAAATACAGATTTACAACAATTAGCAACATACAGATATAAGCAGTTCACAACATGTTCAGATATAGGCTACATTGATTTTATTCTCCCAGCTTAATATGAAGGGTTGGCTTTGCGGGTGATCAGAGTCAGGTGGGGTACAATGGTAAACATTATTCCTGCTAAACATGAACATGTCAGCATATTCATTGTGAGCATGTTAGCCTAAAGCAAAACATGCACTCTGGACCATGTTTTTACAATGTCAGGCAAACACAAATATGTTGATGTTCAGCTCCCCCAGTGATGTCTTAAGATGATGTTCAAGATATCTTAATATATGTACAGGGTTCCCGGTTATATATATATATATATATAAATATTTTAATTGACTGTGTGATAACCAAGAAAGGTGTCCCACAATGTGTATCATAAATGGGTTTTAATGGGGTTTTTGGGCAACAATAGGCGCGTTCACACCGCAGTACTTTTCCCACTTTAGTTCCGATATAGTTCCGAAATGTTCACACCAAAAAGTTCACACCAAAAAGAGCCGGAACTAAAATTAGTCCATGAGAACCTTTTTACCTCCTTTTCCATCCCTGCTAGAGAGCAGGGACTTTCGTGGGAGAAAAAGGTTCCTATGTCTGATTGGCTGGGCGGTATGCAAACCACGCCCCGTAAAACTCCCAAAAAGTTTGTGAAGCCGCCATTTTATTATCCTCGCATTAGCATTATTAGCATTGGCATTAGCCCAGCGCAGAAACGTAGAGAGAACTTATGGCAACACAAAAGAAAACATGGGAGCGGTGGAGATGAGGAGGTGTCGGCGTTCTGGCGAATTACCCTGGAAGGCTTCAGTAGAAGCTGCTGGGACTCCCAGCAGCTTCTACTGAAGCCTTCCCCAACTCCGAGGACTTCCGGCCGGGGACTTCGGGTGGCAGTATATAGTATTTATATATATATATATGTATTTATATATAGAGTATATAGTTCATGAGAACTAAAGAGTTCTCATGAACTAAACTCTGATGAACCTTTGTGTGAAAGCGCCTCATGAAGCTCTGTAGAATAGAGGAATAAGATATATAAGGCTTTGGAGTCTTTTCAGAGACGTGTAAATCTAACATAACTATAACAGCTGAAACATTTAAGGAGCTTATCAAGTCAACATCAGCTATTTGGAGTTAATGTATAAATGATATCATTAGTGACATCAAATGATCGATATATTCAAGGATGTCTTCTATTTTAACGCTTGAACTAAAATTGACTCTTGCGAAGTAGAGTGATGATGAAAATCATCCACTAAAATTACATAATTCTCGGTCCGACATTGTCTGTCAAGACACATATTACATGCATGTATATTCAGAATGATGGGAGATAAAATATGTATGGACAATTTTAGCTGACCAAAGACATTGCTCAGCACAGCACACACATTGACTCAAACTTAGGTATGCATACGGTATGCACACACGTCCACACAGCACAGACCACTTCATAGTTTATACCTGCATGTATTTATATTTGAAGGCGTACCTCCTGTAATGCTTGAGCCTTCTCTGCTGAGGTCCAGAAGTGTGTCTGTGCTTCTTGAAAATAATTCAAAAACAAATTAGCCTGTCACTTCTAGTCAACAACACTGCTACGTGAATTCCTACAGGTCTACACTGCCAGGAGTTGACACATAAAATGTTATTCATGATACCACGAGAGAGTTGGTGCCTGTTCAACAATCCGTACCTGCGTGAGAATATAACTTGTATTTATTGAAAATAGATGGAATAAATTGTTCTTTTCAAACAGTACTCAAGATAGTAAATTGAGAAAAAATACAGTCGCTGGTTTATTTATGTCTGTATGGGCCGTTGTTGTGAGTGTGAACGGTCGGAGCATATACAACGTTAGCTTAGCCGATCTCCATTTAGACAACATGCATTTTAAAAGGTTTTATCTGCAGACTTGTCAAAGTATTAATTCATGTTTTTTACTAACCGGTATCAGTATGTTGTTACTTCGGCATCATTTTTAAACGTGTATTACAATTAAATCAGGGTCAAATATGTTCATCTTGTTGTAGTTGTAGCCCCCTTGCCAGCGGTTCTCTCTCTAGTTTAGCATACTCAGCCCGACTCAGCCTGGTTGTTGGCCCAGAAAGAACCTCGATTTTATGGGGCCAGAAAACTGTGAAATAGTACCTGCTAGCCGGTACTACGCTAAGTGGAAACGCAACCAAAAAACGGGCCCCGCAGGGCTTGGCACGCTTAAAGCGAGCTCCGCGCTGTAGTGGAAATGCGCTATAAGAGACACGAACCAACGACCCACAAAATGACCAAAAAAAGACTACAAAGACACACAAATGGACCTCAAAGAGATGTAAAACAACTACAAAGAGACTCAGAACGACTGCAAAAAACTCAAACAAATTACTACGAATGTGCAAAGCTACCATGGACAAAAAAACTACAAAAATGGCAAACAAAACGCGGGGTTACGTATTGTAACCCTTGCATATTAACACAGTCGGAGCCCTCTACTGGACTCTATGGGTACTACCCTCTATGCAAGCATTCACCTACTGAGATTTATATAGACGTAGCCGGCCTTGGGGCGGGCCTACCTGAATGTGCACGCATCTCACCATATAAAAGGAGGCCTCGCCTCCTGACTATCATCCTACACCTCTCTTCAGCGAGTGGAATAGGACAGACAGTGCCCTGAGTAGAGGGCTCCGCCTGTGTTAATATAGCAAGGGTTACAATATGTAACCCGGCGTTATATCTCTCACAGGCTCCGCCCTCTACTGGACTCTAGATGTCTACTGACCCACAACCCCCCTCCCCCCCTCCTCACTAGTCCTGTGTTGCCCCAGGAAGCACAGCCGAGGAGAAAGAGCCAGACATGTCCGAGAGATAAAACCTTATGCAGGGGCCTGACGTCGACCAAGACGCCGCTGTGCATATATCTTCCACACTCAGACCGTTGAATAAGGCTGTTGACACAGCTACAGCCCGTGTGGAGTGCACACAAATCCCCGTGGGGCAGGCTCTCCCCACCTGTCCGTAGGCATGTGCAGTGCACTCGCAGAGCCAGCCTGCCAGGCGTTTCTTGGACAGAGCTTTCTCTGGATATGGCCGCCCCGCCCCCGATGCACACGAACAGCTGTTCGGTGCATCTAAGGGCAGCCGTGCGCTCCACCTAACATGCTTGCGCACGCACCGGGCAGAGGAGGTGCAGTTTAGCTTCCCTGGCCCCACCATGGGGGGAAGACTAAAAGCTGAATAGCCCTCGACCTGAACGCACTCCTTAGGCTCTTGGGCACAAAGGAGGGGGGGTCTGAGTGTCGCGCCGCTCCAGTCACCCCCCAGCTCGGGTGCACCGACAGAGGAGAGCTCCAGAGGCTCAAATGGTTCTGAGACCAGAGCCTCGAGCACCAGGCCGTGACCCAAGCTACTTATTCGGCCTTGCGGCCCAATAATCGCTCTGACCTGGTGAGGCGGGGGCATCTCTAGCAATGAGCGAGTAGCCCACACACCCGCCGCCATGATCATCATCCAGGGAGAGTACAGCCCTGGGCGGAGGACTTCCATGGACGCCGGACCTGGAAGGAATGGCGAACGTGAATGGCACCGCCTCAGCCATATCCTGGTCCCCCAACCACTCGAAGCAGATGTGGTGGGGATCGGCGCCCGCTATTTAAGCCAGGGCACGAAAGACAGGCCCGGGTCTCTAGCAGTGGCGACTCCCCTTCATCTTTCAAGCGTCTTATCTCTGCTTCAGTTGTTGCCTGCTCGCTGAAGAGAAAGGGATGATAGTCAGGAGGTGAGGCCTCCTTTTATACGGTGAGATGCGCGCGCATTCAGGTAGGCCGCCCCAAGGTCTATAGAAATCTCAGTAGGTGAATGCTTGCATAGAGGGTAGCACCCATAGAGTCCAGTAGAGGGCGGAGCCTGTGAGAGATATAACAACAACAAGACAATTGTAAATAGACACAAAAACTTCAAAGACAGAGAATATTTAGAGGTAAAATAACAATGAAGTCTGTGTATAATCAGAAAAAGTACCATTAACACATTACTTTTGACATTTGTACGGTACATTCTCTTGCACTATTCTATCTGTGTTATTTGTTCTATGTCCTATATATATGTTGCACTGTTGACCGAAGTTTTTCATTGCCATATCTACAATGTAGCTCATGGCAAAGGACACTAAATAAAAGCCTTGAAACTTGAAACTTGGGGAACACTAGCCTTTGTTCAAACTCCCTTTGCACCTAGGCAATGTGTGTGTATGTTCAACAGATGGTGACAATAGTGTTTTTGTGCATGCTCATTTGTGTGTGTGTGTGTGTGTGTGTGTGTGTGTGTGTGTGTGTTTGTCTCTGTGCTTTCTCAGTGCTCTTTACAAAACGACCTCATGAATTGTGGGTTCAGAGATGTTGGAGTCTTGCCAGCCTAACAGCTCTCTATACATACATCTGGGTGTCACTTAAAAAACCATTTAAACTTGTGATGGATCTCTGGGGATAACCCATTGTGAGTGTGCACACTGAGAGTCTTTAAAGTACTTTTGAAAACTTTTAGAGCAATGACTTGTTATTCAATAAACGGAAGTGCGGCCAGGTACAAGTGGTGGTGGAGACCAAAACAGAGCTTAAAGACTTAATGAAGGCAATTAATACTGTAAAATGTAATGTAACATTGAAATGTACATGACAATTGGATGCTAGGGATAATAACTCAAATTGTTCAAATTGTTCTTATTACACACCAAATTAGTTGTACAACTAATTAACACTCTAAGATGTATGACAAAAAAATAACATTAATGTCAAGATATTCATAGATTTTAATATATAGTGCTGTATATTGTCTATTGATGACCATGTGGCCTCAGTATTCATACAAACAAATCTCCATCCCCATTAGATGTCCATGATGAATATGCATCACATTGTGTCTCTCTTTTCTTAGTGATTGTCCATGTGTGTTATTTCCTGAAAGTACATCGTGATGACAGATGAATACAACATTAACCAGCAAGATTCTTTAATGGAACGATTATCGTAGACATGTTTCTCATTAGAACTAAACATTTTAAATAATTACCCACCATGCATCACCGCATGGCTGATACTCCGGCAAGAGGACAGAATCCATCGTTCAGGAAGAGTGTGTCTTTGGTTGTGTTCCTGATGTTGTTGCCCTGTGTGTTTGTTGGGGTGATATTCCTTCCTGATTTCTGGCAGTACCTTCTATCCTCATTAGGTGGCTGTGCGTCCGACTGAAGGAATATGGATTCTGTTGTTATCTTCCAATTTGCCAAGGGCCTTTTTTCAGGCAGTCACTGGAAACAATACAAATGTGTCAACTCAACTTCAGGAAGAGGTTATTGAAATAATGTTAGTTTTGTTAAAGACACAAATTGCAGCAGATTGCTACAGCATTTCCCGAGAGTGAACACTTAGACCTTGTATCATGTTGTTACTTGAAAGATACAATTAAATATATTGAAAGATGTGGGAGACAGTGAAAGATGTTTCCAATAATTCATAACAAGCTCTCCATCTGGGAAATGAAGTGATATTTAATTTAGGAAATGTACAGAGGATGATCAAGGGTCGGTGTTTGTATGTGCGCACATGATGAGGGTGGCATGTAAATGTACAGTTTAATGAGTGAGTATAACCTCGCTACTGACAGGAAGTGTGTGCGTGTGTGAGGAGAGATAAATGTTGTCACTGTCTAGACCCTGCAAATCATTTTCAATGTTCATTTACTCCCTCTCTTTCTATTCCTGAGAGTCTATGTGTCCAAAAATGTATTAATGATTGAATATGGCCCAGACAGTGACAGTGCGTTGACTGATGACGGAACGAACAAGCTCATTATTAAAGGTCTTATCACCTCTCACCAGACTCTCTCTCACACACACACACACACACACACACACACACACACACACACACACACACACACACACACACTATTGCTCAATGTCGTATATGCATTTGTCATCGTAATCAACGTTTTGGCACAGCTCACCTTTTTAAAAACATTTTTTTACAATCATCCTTGTAGGTCAAGGTTACCTGAAGTGCCAAAAAAGTAATATATCGCTAACATATCTGGCACAGAAACCAGAAGAAGAAAGACAGAGAACATTGCCAGATCTTATAAATACAGTTTATGGACTTTTCTGCAATTATATGATCTGGGTCTGTTTCACTGTTCATACATGTTCTAGTTATTAAAAGATCAGTTTTCTTATTTACAATTATAATTGTTCTAGTCTTGGATTTGCCCGGATGATTTATCGGACCCAAATTCATCAGCTGATTCAATGGCATTATCTGGATCATACATTTAAGGTGGCATTGCGCTGGTCTACCTCCTAGAGGGGCCAGTAAGGTGTTATTGTCCATAGAGTGGTGACGCATGACGTATTCACCCGGAAGTAAGCTGCACATGGGTTCCCTCGACAAAAAAGCAATGGGATTTCTACATAGGATTTTGGAAAATAGCTCGAAATAAGGTATTTGGAAAACTAACCAGTTTGATAAATGCACGTTTTGTTCAGCCGGAAAATATCCACATGTCTTCCCTAATTTTATAATTTACGAATTATAAATCTAATCGCCAGAAGCAAAATGCTAACGTTATGCTATCAAGGAAGCCGAGTACAGCAGAGTCACACAACTTTTGTACAGGTCCCATGTCATGGCCATTTCTACTGATCGTATTCCATTGTTGTGGTCTACTAGAATATATTCATATCGTGCAATTTTCCAAACTCACATTGGTTTCTCATACAGCATCTCTGTATAGTATGTGTATTCACTCTCTGTCCTAGACGGCTTGTTGGAGCACCTGCCCCCCGCCCCCTCCCTGTGAGCCCACTGTGCTCTGATTGGTCAGCTCACCCACTCTGTTCTGATGAATCCACCACCGTTACAGCGGAACATCAGTGATTATGTGTTACAATGGCGTTTGTTAGCAACCAGAACATGACACCAGTAATGGGGTGACGCCTGCGAGCTAGTTCAGGCAGTGAACTCGAGCACTTATGTTGAATTCATACATAACGCCCCTTGCAGGTACTTCCACGTCGCTGCTGCTTGCCTGCTGGTGCTGTCCTTGCAAATGTCTATTGCTCTCTCCGACTCTGGAACCGAATCATCATACGCAAGAAGCTGTAAGAAATGCCTCATTCCCGAAACACAGGCTAGCTCAGAGCATGGTTCAGATGCCGCTGGAACGAGCCACAGCTCCCGCGCGATACACATTCAGGTGTCCCTTCCGTCCTCATCTGGAGTAGCTTTTAGTATCCTTTGGCCCAGAGGAAGTCCCGAGTTCTACGCCAGCACCGTACAACCCCTCTCTTCACAATTGTCCTCTAAGAGTTGCACTGTCTCTCGGTCGGCGGGTCCCACCAACACGGGTCTGGGTGCCGTGTTGGTGGGACGTTGCGCAACTCGCTGCTGCGAGGAGCGGACAGTGTGAGCTGGGTTCATTTCCTTCTTGCTGCGTGGGATCTGCGAGACAGCGAGACATCGCGAATGGACGCGAGGGGTGCTGAGGGAGCTGCAGCTTTCAAGGAGAACAGGGGCAAACAAACTTAGCGGGAGTGTTTATGTTTTATTCAGCGTAATGACGTACAACGTCCTCGACAACTTCTGTAGTCCTATTCAGCCACTGTTAACAACCATCGTTTTTTCAGACACGTAAACTCTTCAAAAATCACCAGTGGGGTCACGGCTGATGTATTTAATGTTGTAGAACAAAACGTGATCCGTCTCTTACATTTGTGTCAACCACAGACCTTATTTCCAGCTATTTTCCAAAATCCTATGGAGAAATCCCATTGGCTCTGAGACGAGGGAACCAGAAGTGGTAAAATGCTAACCCACTTCCGGGTTTTAGGACTCGTCACTGCACCACTCCATTGGTAAGCTGTCGACTATAAAGAAGTTCAAAAAAAGTTGACAGCGACCTCTAGTGGCCTTACTAAATATGATGGGAGTAAAGAAGGAGATTGAGTGATGTAGTATAAGTAGAGACAATGTCTGCTTTGAAATGAAGTTGGGATGGATTGGTAAAAAAAACATTACTTTCAGCAAGGAGACAGGTTGTGTTTGTTATCACATGGGACACAAACGGATCACACGTTAATGAACATACCTTACTGAGGTTACGAATAAAATATGCCTTTCTACTTACCCAAACCTTTATCTTTTCCTTAACCTACCAAACTGTTTATTTTCCAATCCACAATGTTACCACGTTTAAAACTGCAATAGTTTTACTTTTAATAAGGTGCGAGTAGGTACAGTTTGTCCTATATACTGTAACATGATGCATTTGAAGGGATAACAACTGATTATAGCCATTTAATAGGCTGATAACTATCCAAATGTGTGGATATGCAGATTTGAAGTACAGCTCCAACACTACAGATACATCTAATAGAGAAGGAAAAACTAAAACAGTCAAACAAGAAGACAGGTTTTAGAAGAAAAAAAACAGTTTATCCAGGTTCTCTATAACGTCTTTTTTAGAGGTGAAACTACATTTGCTACAATTTAAATGTAAATTAGCCCCAAAGTTAAGGCAGGGTTAGAGTCTTTAAAGTGAGATTACATTTTAAATAACAATATATGATATTTGAAATAAGCTCTTACTATGGTGGTAAAAGCAGTATAGATATTGGCTGGTAGTCATAGTGATTTTTATTTCATTAATTACAATGTTGTAATCCGGGCAATTTGGCTTTCTTCCTATGAACACATTCTATCGTTGACTGAGTGTTAATTATTAGTGTGTGTGTTAAATGGCAGCAATTCTACATTTTAATGCATTTCCTGCCACTTCAATATCTTGACAGTTCTTCCACCTGCTCATTGTGAGCCTTTGTTGAATGAGATGGACAGAGAGCGCTGTAGCTTACAGTTAGCAGGAAGATAATTAGCCAACTCTCCATGGGTGGTTGAGCCGCCCCAAGCCCCTGAACTGGAAATAGTCTGTGTTCCCATCCATGCTGTCGGTGGCACTAGCGGCAGTTAGGTAAGGGTCCCTTAACTGATTTAAATCAACTAATTATAATTGCTAACTACACACTCTTTCACACAAGATGAGGTGTTAGTGGCTTAAGGACAGAGTTGGATGATGTTATGTATATCTACAGAATTGTATGTACTTTTGGGCTATGTATATCTTCTTGAATCCCTTGTTGTTTTTCCTTTTATATATAATGTGTGTACTGCTCTCACAGTTCACTGGTGTCATCTTATGTACCCTGTGGGGGTATTTTAGTTGGTGACATGGAGAGAGATCTCTAGGGTCACAGCCAAATGGGTTTTTCATTGTAATCTAATGTCTAAAGAGCTTTTTACCTTCTATTGAGACTCATCAGCAGGCCCGGGTTGCACATTCTGCAAATACTGCATTTCTGTCTCATGAAATTAGGTTTTGAATAAGAAAATCCATTTCATAATTCTATTGCAAAACCTTTTCATTGTGTTACTTTCAATATAATAATAATAGATTAATTTTGTTAGTGCTTTTACAGGTGCTCAAAGACGCTTTACAGATTTAGTGAAAAGAAAAGGAAGGAAAGGAACAACAAATAAATATATCGTTAAAGTTAAAGTCAAATAATACAAAAACAATCACACATTAAAAGCCATATTGAAGAGGTGAGTTTTTGTGAGTGTTTTGATGGGTTGGGGGAGTGAGTTCCAGAGGGAGGGGGCAGCGACGGATATATTGACGATATATTCTGGCGTTGATAGAAAGACAAGCTACATTCAATGTTTTTCAAGTATAAAGTTCTTCTGCCATTTAAAGTAGTCTGGATCTTTTGTATGCACTTACTGTAAACAATCCACCGAGGAAAACTGGAATACATGTCATACAAATGAATAAGTCTTGGAACAACCATCTGCATCCTCCTCATCCTTGATTTATACTTTAACGAGAAGGGTGCTCAGAGAAACGTTTTCATCATTGAAAAAACTGCGTGCCCCCCCCCCACCACATTTTGGATATTTACCCAAAAAACTTGGGTCCTTCCGCTGCTCATGCCACACTCTTCCGACAGGCCAACAAACAGAAAATGAACTTGACCTTCTTCCAAAAGGTAATACGTTAATAATCACATTTCTCAGCTTTAACAAACCAAATACATGACCAGGTAATATAGATGTTATATAGCGATTTGTATACCTCTCAAAACTCTTCAGAATTCTAGTTGCTGCGCTTGAGCCAGTTACATTTGTTCACCTGGTACATGTCACATCTAAGCTCATCAAGTGTGGTTCTTCCTCCTCTGCAAACCCCCTCCCCTCCCTGTGGCGCCCTTCATGTTTAATTCATGTCTTCAATCATTTAGCTCCATGTGCAGAGTTAGGGGAGAGCGCTTGTTTCCTCCGTCAGGGTGTCCCTCCAGTGTGGCATTGCTCAGGAGCAGATGGCATCGGTGATAATGATCTACAATGACTGTGTGTGTGTGTGTGTGTGTGTGTGTGTGTGTGTGTGTGTGTGTGTGTGTGGTGTGTGTGTGTGTGTGTGTGTGTGTGTGTGTGTGTGTGTGTGTGTGTGTGTGTGTGAAAAGAGAAAGGTGGTTGAATGTTTCCCTCGCCTCAGCACTGGCACCATGCTCATATTAAAGCCAATCAATCTCAAATACACTTCCTTTGCGCAGTGTACCACCCTCGAGCTCCAGCTCTCTCCAAATAGTTGTTGTTGCATCAGAAATAGGCCCATGTATATTTCACACAACACCAAATCATCATTATGACATTACCATAAAGCAGGACTTGCATCATCTCTGCTATGATGCAGCTTCCTATATCCAAAGGCCTTTTTACATTTTAAATGAATGATTCATCCTTTACATTTTTAAGTATAATTTAGGTCGCATCCAGTGACGTGTGTCTGCCTTTACAATATTATGTAAAGGTATACACACTTTTTTTATGTAAATAAATCCAATTTACTGAATAAAACAATATTTGAGTTGTTTGCACCAAAGAACAGTATTTGATAATAAGCTTCTTAGCTTAAAGTTGCTTGCCAAAAGTCTCAAGCTACATTTTAGTTGACATCAAATAAACATTATAGCTTCATGTTGGTAGAGTTTAACTAAAAATGGTTTTAAATGGACACAAAGGCTGTTTTCCTTGTGAATTGATGAAAGTGCACTGTGTTTTATCTTCCTTGATTTGCAATCTATACTGTTGTCATTGTTACAGTGTATGGGGGTTGGGCATACAACTTTAAGGTGATTTACAACTTAACTTAAATCTGTGATGTTGAATGGGCCATGCCAATATAATATAGGCATATTGCATATGGGGTGCCGCAAGGCTCCATTCAGGAGCCGTTCTTATTTATTGTGTATACATGTTATGCTTGCTTCATCTAAATCAACGCTACCATTGTATACTGATGATTCTGATTACTTGTGTTTCTGAAGGATGTCCGTTAGGTCAATAAACACGCTTAGTAATGAGATGTATTGTATATGAGAGTGGCTAGCAAAATGTTTAGATTTTTTGGGAAATTAGAAGTCGGTTGTACATTTTGTGTTTTTTCTTCTAACATTTAAGATTTAATATGTTATCCATTGGACCTACTTTTTATATCTTCAATTAATGACTACATGGTACCAGATATCATTTGTATGTAATTTCAGCTAACTTTCACGTTTTCATTTTCTAAAATTGATTAGTATTTGTCCACAAATACTAGCATCAGTGTTATTGAGATACCTGATGAAAGATCTCTCTTGCTTTTATATTGAGCTTATGAGGTCCTTATTAAAATCAACACCCTTCAATATTTACAGCTAAATCACATCGGGAGGAACATAACCATCCTGTTTTTCTGGTTGCCATTTGCGCTCCTCAAAGTGAAGCTTTGACAACCTTGGGTCCATGTTCTCATTATGCAAGAAACAATGCGGGGAACTGAACAAACTCTGAAAGACATTACTTACGTATATGCCATTTAGAAAGACTGACAGCTCTCTTCAGCTGACTCACAACACTGATAGAATATCACTGCATGTAGATAAATATGCAAAGATGACACGAGTTCACAGATAAAAGCATGCATGCACACGTGCAATTGCACACTAATGTTCACATATCTGTGGGTACATTTTGTTGGTTTGCATTCATTCCATAACACAGACTCACACCTCTGAATTTGTTAGTTTTTAATGACATGCTAATTTATTAATTGATAGGGTAAGAATGATTCACAAATACACACATCAAATCTCACAGGCCCACAAAAACACACATTTTTGCACAGTACAAAATATTGTTACTGGTGACAGAGTGCTTTGAAAAATGGTTGAGGGCAAACATATTTGAACACACTTTGCTCTGCTGCTTACAAGGTCCTTCAGTTTGATTTAAGCACTAAAGAAAGATAAGTTGAATCTAAGATAGAGGGAGAAGTTGAAAGCGAGGGAGAGATAAAGTGATGAAATCATATGTAAATGTGAGAATTACAGAAATAAATGACAGACAAGATTAACCAAATCACTTTTTGGCGTATTGATAAAATAATTTTAAAAAGAAAATCTGTTTAACAGCTATTCTTCACATACTGTAGTTTTCACAAATGGGACACTGTTGCCTAGGGTTGCGAAAGATGTGGGTATTCGCTTTGCACCAAAATCCTTGGAGATACCACCATCAGAGTGAACATTTTGCAAAAAAAAATATCAGAGGGGATCCTGACAGGAATACATTAGTCTTACTATGAGTAGGGCATGAAATACAACTCTAAATGTATCAGGACTAAACATAAATGTCTCCCGCTCCTATGCTCCGGCCGACATTTCGTATTTCCCCAAAAGGTCAAATCAATTTGATATACAGAATATAATATATCTGATTATGCACACTGAACAGAACACAATATACACATTTTTCACTGTTGTTTTTATTTAACAGAAACGCTGACAGTGTTGTTAAGTCCAAGCTGAAAATGTCAGCTTACTTAAATACTTCATACTACAGTCCTAAATTCAATGTCAATTTATTATCTCCATGACTATTTATAATTCTTTATTATACTTTTTTCTTCACTCAATTTCAAAGGTATTGTAATGTGCTTGTTCCTCTGCTGTAGTCACTTACAATAGGATTGTACGTAATAAAGATTGGCCCTATTAAACATGCTGCACTATTAAACATTTAAGTACCCAACAGGAACATAGGTTTGCACCTTACCTAACATGTCTATTATCAGCAATACAGTATCAATATGTGGACTTCTTTACTCAAATCTGCTGTTTAAATATGTTCTTGTGCAAAATGCAGTGCACTACGATTATTCGGATGGGGCACTCATAACGGTCAAAAGGTTTTGTGTGGAGCGCATGACCTTTCTCGCACTCTTTAGGCATCTTGGCTACATAACGGAAGGAGCATGACCGGCCACAATAGCGGTTGCTTACATGTATGTAAACAGTGCTTTACGAATAAAAGTTATACATTTGGTATCCAAATTTCCCCATTTAATAATAATACCACCATACTGTTTTCTAAAAGTTGCCACTATTAATTAATTACCAGTCAAAATAGACCATACATAGACCTTACCATTAGTAATGCTATGGAACAATATTCTAAGACATGCACAATTCAAAAATCAGGACAAGAAGCCTGACAATAAAATTGCAGCTTTGCAAAAGTTTTAATAGGACGCAAACTCATTCAACAAAATTAGCCCTGTCAATATAGCTTTGTTAAAATAAAATTGTCAACTTTAAACCATAGAGGGCTTTTTGTAAACCTGAACGATATCCGAGTACTGTTGTTTATTCACCAGCAGGCTGAACAGTTCTGACAATATTAATACACCACACCACTTATATATATTGTCTATATAAAGAGCTTTCATAACAGTCCTTATTCGTTTTTTACAAAATATCTCTCAAACCCTTTCTCAAAGAACCCACTTCCCCTGCAACAGAATAAAAAGTCTAATGTGTCAAAGGTCAGATGAGACAGAAAGTGCTTGGTAGTTTTAATGGACAGATGCAGCAAATGTCACAATGACTTTATCCCATTTGCAGTACGAAGCACTAAAGGCCAAACAGCAGGAACAATCAACATCATTAAGAGAACAAATATCATTATAACCATGGTGTTAGATGTTAACACATGTCTTCATGTTTGGTAGTCTTACTTTCAAGATATTTCGAGATGGACATGTACAAACTGTTACATTCTGTCAGACAGACAAATCCATTTGAGGACATAAACGCTGCGATAAGAAGAAAGTGCTTGTTTTAATCTATGTAGTGCACCTGGGAAGCTGAAATGATCAGATCACGACGATTCCGTTTGCGTCAATCTGTTCTTAAATAACCGATAAGAAACTTTCTGGCAAAAATATAAGTTCATATCTGATGAGGAAGGTGCACAAACACACCTTTAATTTCAATAAAATGCCAGATTTGTATCCTCTTCAATGACTAGGAGATAAGCACTTAAAACTCTGACTACTGTGTCCAAGATCTGTGATTATGGCTCAGTCTGACCTAATGTCCTCGATGCACCACACTACCCAACTGAAAAAAGTCATATCTCATTTGAAACTCAAAAAGCATCGAAGCAGCAGCAGTGTGATCTTGTTATTGTGTTGGTATTACTTTTTTCTGGTCATTCTACGATAGTTAGGATGTAGATTTTATAAGTCTGAGGATGTTTTTTTGGCAGTGTCTCCACATGAATGTCGAAAATAATGCTTTACCTTTTCACATCATCAGCATTCTGTAATTTCCGAGTCAAACTTTATGTAGAGTTCAAAGATCTTAATGTGTGTCTTTGGAAAGCTTTGTGCTAAAGTAAACAGCAGCCCTATCGTTATCAGAACACACCTTTTCATATTCAGATTTGTATTCAGGTGAACACACAGACCCACAATTTCCCTTCTCTTGTACAGACAGTTGGCTTGTGTGCATGAATGGCACATGGTGTTGGTGCATGGCTTTGTGACAGGTGGTTGGTAATGTACAGTAGGACCCAGTAGTGCGGTGTTTAAAATGCAAGGCAGTTCCAAAAAGATTCCAGTACATCCATATGGTACAACATCATTCTGTAAACTGTGGCAATGGTCTTTTTATAAATTCCTTTTCTCCTGGAGAAACTTTCTTTATATCAAAAAGACCTACAGTACAACAATATAGTAATGCAGATTTTCCGTAGGATCTGGTAGTAGGGTCACCTGATATACACATGAATGTATGTAGTAGAAACGCACTGCACCACTACTTAATCACTACTGACGAAGCTCCTACTGTGGCTACCTCCCACTTTGACACAACCAAGTTCACAATGAGTCCCAAACAGGCAGTTACAGGAAAATTAAACTTAACTTAGCTTAAAGACATTGAAGTGAAGTTGTGACTTATTAAAAACCATGAAATTAAATCTTAAAACCAAAGTTTAAAACACAATATGCTCGAGCTGATGGAAGAGTAAAATAGACAAATGTCCATGTTTACTGTAAATATATGGGATGTTTAGCTGTTACCGTCTAAAAAACTAAAGGTAAAGGCCTACCAAATATATGAATGGTGAGGGAAATAGTAAACAAACCAATCTTTTAAGTATTCAGTGCGTACTTGGCATACCTGTCAAATGTCCGAATGTTCATGAATCCATCTCTTAATTGCACGGAACAATCAAAACAAAGCAGAAAAGTATCTTAGCGCAAACTTTACGGAATGGTAATCCATTGAAGAGTCGTTTTATGAGCAGCACCAATGCTTAAACATGCAGTATTACTGAGTTTCACGTAGAAACTGACGCCATATTATGCAAAAGAGTCATCAAACCTCGGAAGGTTCAAAAGCTGTAATCGATTAACGTGTATCATCCCAATTGAGCTGATACTGTGAAGAAAGTTGGTTTACATATCACTACAGGGAAACTGACAAGTCAAAGAGGAAAGAAAAGTTATAGAGTGTGAATAGAGGACAGAACAGGAGAGGAGTAGGTCTAGGTGAAGGGTTGTCTCATTAATCTAAAAAGGGTGCAGTGATCCCTTCAGAATGCAAATGAAACCATCAGTCTTATCGCAGATACAGAGAGAGGCCTGGAATGGCAGAGGTATTGACAGGGTTATTTGGGAAAAAAATCTAAAGTACAGGGCAGGGAAAAGAGAAGAATGGGACAATTAAGTTCCACTGAAAGTCAGAGCTATTAAGCAGTTTTAGGTTCAGAATCACTGCCAAACACTCTACTTACTAGCCTCTGATATACTGTAGACAGCATATATGACAGTATCCGGCAAATAAAGGGCTTGTACAAGGGAGTAATACTTAAACACAGAACAGTAGGGCAACAACTGACTCACCAATATCAGTATTGAAATTAAAGAAAATCGCCCAAAAATATAATTTATATTTAAATGTTATGTATTTCATTTTTACTTATTTTAGAGGCCTTATTTCCTCTATTAAATCCCAAAATGGAATCCTCCACCTTCATATTAAGGGTTGCCCACTTTATGCTATCTTGTTGCTAAGGCACTTGACTACCCTCAAAAAAAAGACCAGAAGACAAGACCGAAATAGTTGATAACTCTTAAGTGGCATATCTTTTCCCCTGACAGACATATCGCAGCTGCGTACACAGCAGTAATTTGTGTTCAATGTCTGTATGTTTACATCAGTCTGCTAATATGCAACAATTACAAGAAGACATGCCTTTATTGAGAAGGTATAAAATGTATGTTCATAATCTTAGTTTTGGGTGCTAGCATGCTAATATTTGCTGATTAGCACTTAATACAAAGCACACGAGAAGTGCTATTAGTTTTGAAGGTATTTGATCCAACCTCTAAGTATCTGATCATTGAAAAAGTTGACCCTATCAGTGAGATGAAAAAGTAATAATTTAATGTTAAATCATCCAATAGTTGTCAAACACTGAGAACCATCATCCTCAACCTCCTGTTACAGATTAAGGAAAAGTCAGAGAATCAATACAACATGTATGTTTGTTGAAAATGTCTTGGCCATCCCATCATATAGATGTTAAAATATCTGAACCTGAACCAAGCAATTGACACACATATATTGTTCCCAGAGCCCAATGATTGCATGGCTAAAATGGAGATAGTTAATTTATGTCCTGTTTTAAGTCCAAGCCAATGTTTTATTCATCCCATTAAATTAGCTTTTTGACAATGTCAAATCATCGGTTAAGGCAGTGTTTCTCAAGTAAATCTGTGTACAGTTCTGTTTCATATGGGTGTTGAGAGATGTATCCATAGATCTCTTCATTGTGCACTCTCAACGTACACCAGATTGCATTTAACTTGAATATTTAAAAACAAATCTTCGCAGGGGAGCATGCCCCCGGACCCCCCTATGTGAGGTCCACACACCACCTATAAAAATAGCACTTTACCCCTGCCTCATATGCCGTGAGCTCATTATCGAGCCTTCATTGTAACAGTCGCGGGTTCACTGTGTATGTGCGTGTGGGGAGTGTTGCAGTAGAACATTCCACTGTAGCGACCGGTACATTAATAGGAAACCCTAAATGTTTGAGCACCCTCTATGAAACGTCAAGCTACCCCACAGCACTCCCAAAATAAATCTCTGGCGCCGCCACTGAGCCTGCAGCCCCGTTTTGAAGTAATGTGCAGTGCAAAACAGGCTCATTGCAGACACTAATTGCCAAATATCAGCATTTTCTTGGGATTGCACAATTGTATTATGTATTAATTTGTTTGACCACACAGACTTATAGAGCATTGTTTTATTATCACTGTTCTAGCAGTGATTTTTTTGAAAGGAATGCTCATGTTCATATTGATGTATTTGAATAAATGTTAACTTGGCCCATTATGTGACTATTTGTGTTGGGGGGGGCCCGACTTTTTTTCTCCAAAGGGGGGGCTCTGACAGAAAAAGTTTAAGTTTTTAAGTTAAGGGGATGTACTGACTGAACTATATATTCTCAGAATACTAGTCATCTCCCCTTTTTCCTTCAATGTCATGTTCCTTGTTAAAACCTTAGCATATCAATATGATCAGATGATCAGTAGGAATTGGTTGACAGTAAATATTACCATCTCAATTGTAGACAAAGCAAGCAAATTGCTTGTGCTATAACACAGATAATAATGGGGATACTAAAACAAATCAGAGGATTGTTAGAAACATGGAGGTGGTGAAGGGGATAAGGTGTTGCACAACATTGGCTACTCAGTTTTTGAGTGACAGCCCACTACACCACAGATCATACAGTGCAACTCATGCAGCAAACTCCGGAGTCCACTCGGCCACGTTAGTGTCGGTGTCTCCTGAGGAGTTTTCATGAACATATCAGACTTATCTTATGTATTGCTGTGCATTATACTTGTTGTTAGGGAAATAATTATCCTAGACTCCTAGATGTGACATACAGGACCAACCTTGACGTCTATTTATGTCCTTTAAGGACACAGGCTGCTTCAGCCAATAATGTTATTGATCCCATTCTGTGACCGGTCAACACTAGGTCACAGATGGTCTTTGTTGTGGGTGCACTGGGACACTTCCTTCTTTGTTGTTTGTGGACTCCAGGGTATGACATATTCAAGGCCATAAGTGGCGGACGCAGGTAACTCAGTGTGCCCAAACTGTCTAAAGCTATCTTATCAAAACATGTTGATTACTCTCTGAGAAAGCAGTTAAATGAACTAGCAAGAGAGAAGCGCTCCAGAATTGACGTGGCAACTGTCCCGTGCAGTCAGACCGTGACTGCTGTGACTTGTGATGTGAATTCTCCGGCCGAAACTCCAAATAAATCATCAGTGGTTTGACATCAAAGCTCCTGCTCTACCTTGTCTCTTTCCTGAGTCGGTGACTCCCCCGCATTGCTACACAGAAGTTTCCTCAACACTTGTGATGTGTAGTTTATACTTTATTCCAACTTTAAATATTGTAATACCTGAACACACTGCTGCTGTTAAATAATTTCCCAATTTGGGATTGATAAAGTGTCTGTCTATTAATTTTATAGATTAAAAAAACACATCTATGTATTTTCAAGCTAAAGGTGATGCACAATATAAACTGTATACTGTTATTTTTCAAATACATGTTACATTTCAAAAGCATATATTCTTATGTTTAGGACACACAATTAAAGACTGCTTTAATTTAACAAATTCTACAATATAAAAGTGGCAGATTTGCTTTATTAAACAGACCAGACCTAGGCTGCATACCAACACAATTAGGAACATGCTCCCATCTTAATATGTTGGTCTGACGTGCTGAAGCATTCATACACAGTGTTTCTAACGGAATTACAGTAATATATTACTTTTTTCTGTAACGAAGTAATGTAACGCATTACTTATGAAATGTGAGTAATATATTACCCGTTACAATGCCCAGTAACACAGTTACAACACATTTCAACGCGAAATTAAATGGTGTTTTGTTTTTTAAGAATGTACTAACATAGCGAGACATTCCGACACCAGACAAATTGTGCGGGTATATTCGTAAACCTGGTGTGTTTACCCTTCAGGCTTCGCGTCGGGATCTTCGGGGCAGTTGAATGTTATGCACCCTCTATTCAAAAAAGAGAACGGAGCGAAAAATACAAACAACAAATTGTGTCAGGTGCGCGTGACCTGCTCCGCTGCGCGTGCATCATTTCCAAAATCTACTGCAGACAGTAGCAACAGGTCGGATGGGGACATCACGTTACCCTCCGTTGTGGGTGTGACTAAAGACCGGAGGGCGCCGGAGGGCCCTTTCCAAATCGCTGTGATCACGTCTACAGTGCCAGAGAGCGCCGGAGGGCGGCCTAGAGTGCCGGAGGGCGGGTTCCAAATCGCCGGAAGGCGTTCCAGATCGCCGGAGGGGGGGGCAGGGGGTGACGGACCTTTGATTTTTGTTTGGGGGGTCTCCAGTGGTCTCTTCCAGCAGTCTGTCGAAACACCCAAAACAGCCCCAAAAACAGCAGTGTTTTGGGAATAGGCCTATATGACAAAACACAATGAAACACCTAAGCTTATATATTCAGAGTTCATTCATCAATTGACGATACCAAGAGGCTAAGTATATATTGTTTAACAAGAATATATATCTTGCGTGCAAAACCTTGAAAAATAAAGATATTATTAAGTATTTCGAGTTTTATTGAGAGAACGCGCCCTCCGGCACCCTCCGGCACCCTCCGCCCCATCCAGCGCACCCTCCGGCACCCTCCGGCACCCTCCGGCCTCATCCAGCGCGCCCTCCGGCCCCATCCGGCACCCTCCAGCCCCCTCCGGCGCCCTCCGGTCTTTAGTCACACCGTCCGTTGTGGACACTAGCTTACTCCCTCCTGACTTGCAGCCCTCGCCCCCGGAGCAGCAGTCTTCGTCTCCCCAAACACGCCGCCCCTCTGTGGCCCGTAGAGGATACCACGGCAAAAAAAGAGCCTGCCCAGGTATATCCAGGGTTGCCAACTCTCACGCACGTGACTTTTGTCACGTAGTGATCGTCTTCTCAAAATAACATCTTTGATAATGTCTTCTGGCCAATCAGAATCAAGATAACGACGTGGTGTTGTTGCAGGAAGTCCCCACGGAGAATACTTTTGCTGTAGTACATCTCTATATACATCGATACAACATTACGTGTTGATAGAAATCAACACGTAATGAAATGAGACCCCGCGGTTTGATGATTGATAGGTGTGTGGGCTGTCTTTCATTTTGACACACAGAACAATGGGGGCTTTCCACATCCACCCTTATCCACAATGTAAAGTAATTCACAGCCTCTTCCCTCTCTCTCAGGTTCTGCTTTCAGAACAAAGTCATTTTTTTAAATATGTCGTGTAGTAATAGATGTATTTATCTTTCTTCTCAAGAGAGTACCATAATGTGTATTTTATGTTAGTATTTCAAAAGATCTCCTGGGGGAGAATCCCCCCAGACCCCCCTGCAGGGGTTGGGTTTTCAGCATGTCAACTCTTTCACCTGTGGGTAAGTTGCAGGATTGGCTCCAGGTCGCCCTTTTTATTTACTACAAGACAAATGTGCCTTTTTATTTCATACAGTTCAATTTGGATTGAGACAGGGAAATAATCTAAACCTCACGCGTGGCGTTTCACTGTCAAGGGGGGCGATATAGCGTGTATGTAATTACATTGCAAATACTGACTTGAGCCCCACCACTGTATGGGTTAGCCCTACCGTGGAAAACCCAACAAAAATACTGCCGACCCTAAGATCCGGTAGAAATGATAAAAAGTAAAGTCTGCTGTTTATTGTTCTACTAGGCCAAAATAGAGTCATTCGGCGCATTCACACCGCAGTACTTTTCCCACAAAGGTTCATGTGAACTTAGTTCATGAGAACTCTTTAGTTCTCATGAACTAAGTACAGATCGCGTCCACACCGGAATAAGTCCCTGGGTGTGGATTAGGCAAATAAAGCCACTGACGTCACTTCTTCTTCTTCTGCTTTGGGTTTACTGGCAGGCCGCAAACCACTTCACGGCGTATACTGCCGCCCAAAGTCCCTGGCCAGAAGTCACCGGAGTTGGGGAAGGCTTCAGTAGAAGCTGCTGGGACTCCCAGCAGCTTCTACTGAAGCCTTCCGAGTAAATCGCCAGAACGCCGACACCTCCTCATCTCCACCGCTCCCATGTTTTATTTTGTGTTGCCATAAGTTAGTCTCTCTGCGTTTCTGCGCTGGGCTAATGCTAATTATGCTAATGCGAGGATAATAAAATGGCGGCTTCACAAAACTTTTTGGGAGTTTTACGGGGCGTGGTTTACATTCCGCCCAGCCAATCAGAAATAGGAACCTTTTTCTCCCACGAAAGTCCCTGCTCTCTAGCAGGGATGGAAAAGGGGGTGAAAAGGTTCTCATGAACTAATTTTAGTACCGGCTCTTATTGGTGTGAATGCGACAAAAGAGTTCTCATGAACTTTTGTGGGAAAAGTACTGCGGTGTGAATGCGCCTAAAGAGTATATGAGAGTGAGAGTGTGTTAATTAATATATTTGGCAGTTTGGAGTAAGTCTGTAGATTTGTTTGTGTTTCAAGTCTCATTATCTCACGATAATTAATTTTGCTGGATACATTTTCCCGGAAATTGTTGCGATAAACGATAATATTGTCGGCACCGTTGTATGACCATTTTAGACCACTGACATAATGATAATATATAACAGTAATTCAAGTACATCCTTTCAAACTGCTATTCACATCCTCATGTAAATGGCAATGTATCGAGTTCATTTCTATTTATCGTATGATAAGTCAATGAATTGACTTTCATTAATGAATGAAACGTTGTGCCCTTTATAGTCTGTGTCCAATATTGTGTATTTGTATATATTGTATATATATCCTATATATATATACGCTAAGGTCCCGCTGCTGACACAATAGCAGTGATTTTGTGCGCCTATGTGTAATCAAACCCATGATACCAAAATCTCACTCCAGCCAGGAACCCAAAGTTGGCAACCCAGGTATATCTAAACAAGTACTCGCCTGTACAGTGGGGTTAGGCGGTCATTTTGCAGCTCGTGGTATAAAAATAGACAATGGAATATGCATGTGAAAATAGTGCCATATTCTACCATGCCTGTAGAAATGTTGGGTCAAAAATAATGCATACAATAGCACAGATGCCTTCACCACGAATGGCTACAAAAATATCTCATATCCCAAGCTTATCAACGAGCTAATGTTGCAGCTGAAATATTCTCCAGGTCACAAAGTCAAGCTCACATGATGATGTGATACCAGTTTTTAAGCACAGTAAATATACTCTTCCCAGAGTATATGATGGGACCAAAGGGATGATTTAGTACATGGTTTTAATTATACTTTTGCTTTTCAATGTTTGCCATTTCAAACCATGAGCTGGTTTAAATAATATGTGCCTTGATTTACAATATGTTCTCATTTCTTTTATCAGTACAGCTTTGAGGCTTTTGTGCTTTTCTTTGCCACAGTCCACTTTGGACTATATGAGATATTTCAGAATTGCACTTTTAACTCACTTGAAATGTTCTTACTTGCTTGGTTTCAAAACATAGCAACAAATGCCATAATCTGTTCATTGCTGTTGCCGGCCACTATTGCTCATGTAAACCTACTACTGCTGCGCCCCCTGTAATCTCAGAGGCACCCTGAGTCATGTTGTTCTGGAACCAGGCCTGTACACGAGGCCATATACGAAACAAACTACAGAGCCCATTCCATGTCCTGTTATTGTTTTCTTCCTCTCTGCCTTCTTCTGGTGATTTATCTGACATCCAGCGCTCTGTCTTTTAACCTCTTTTCCTTTCTCTTTCTTGATCCTCCTTAGCAACCTTCATTATAGTCCTTGACTGTGGTCTGTACTGTATTAACAACGTGTCACTTGTTTACTGGATGTATATTGAGCTGCACTAAACTACATTTTAGCATTTAAAATACCTAGCCATTCTTTTGCGATTATTTTGGTGAAAGTAACTCAAAAGTAACTAAAGTAGTGTAACTCATTACATTTCAGAGACAGTAATATTGTAATGTAACTTATTACTTTCAAAAGACAGTAATAAGTAATATGTAATATATTACATTTTGGAAGTAACTTGCCCAACACTGTTCATACACAATGGATAAAAACTGTGTTGTCTCATTCTATATCCTGTGAGAAAATGATATACATTTAGCATTAAAAACTCGACATACTATTCCTGAGGAAGATATGAATAATGATTTTCATATCAAATTAGCGTGTTAATAAAATAAGCTATCATGGATTATACTTGCATATCTAAATAGAATCATGAAAGCCTGTTGGTAGAGTCAGGCACACGAGTCCGTTTGAATGTGTGCGCCGGTGTCTGAACGCTCACTCACTGCTAGCTATGTAGCGAACTGTTAGGCGACTTAGCTTGCATTGTTATGGATCTAAAGGTAGCAAAAGCTAACGTTCATAGCACAGCTTTACTTCTCACTTACCACAATAAAGAAACAGACCGTATAGTACAGCACAAACAACACAAATGATCAATACTTGCATATATTTTCACTTGTAGTATTATAATAATTGAAATGCTGGTTCTTCTAGGGGTGTTCTATCCAAGCTCAGGTACCGCACCGCAGCTTCCTGCACTGTACAATCGTTGGAGGACTGGGCTGTCACTCAAAAACTGAGTAGCCAATGGGGACGCACCCCTGAAAGTCCCGCCCACCTGGGATGTTTGTGTCAAAATCTCAAACAAAAAATGAGGGAGCGCAAAACAGAAAGCTGCAGCGAGAGCAACAGTCTGATCATTGAGAAAGAAGAAACAAGAACTGCAAACAAAAACCTATGTTAAAACAAAGACAAAAGACTTATAGTTTACATGATTACACAAATGATTTTTTTGCAACTTATAGTTTTATTTTTGAAATTTATTTTATTTTGCTTGACTCAGTTTTTTTTTCTTTTAAACTCATAATTGTGCTTTATTCTGAGAAAGTGTTGCTTTATCTTTATGATACAAAACTAATCCCATCAAATTGAAAGGTGCTTCAGGTGGCAGCAGAGAGTGTCTGCTGGTCATCACAGTTGAAGGGCAGCGAGTCTGTCAAGCTGTTTGTCTGCAAAGAGACAAAAAGAAATCATGAGGTGAGACCAGCTGTGCACCGAGCTGCCTCCGTGGCTCAGGCGGATCTCGTATAAGGTGTGCGAGTCAATAAGTGCCAGACTCTTTAGATCAGGCTTTGTGATGCTGCGAGGCACTGATCAATCGGTGGTGCAAAGGCCAGCACTCTCTCTGGGTGTCTCCATACACAAGCCATAGAGTAAACGCTTTCGGCCACAGGAGGAAATAAAAAAACTGAACTTAGACCTTAGCATCTTATAATATGTCACTCTCCAACTTTCTGACCCTTATATACTATCGTCTTGCGCTTTCCGTCTAATGACTCTTCAGGTGATTTTTGTATAGTTCACAGAAGTGCTGGTACAATAAGGTACAGGTGTTTCAGATTTGGTAGTTCGTTGTTCAGTTTGACCGAAGGATTACGGGAAGAATCTACTTGACTGTTCATGAAACTTAGTGGAAGGGTGGAGCATGGAGAAAGAAAGAACCCACCAAAATGTGGAGGGAATCCAAATCAAAACATGGCTTCTAGTTGCAATGGTTTTAATTGAAGAAATAACTTCTCTAAAAATAATAACACTCTTAACTTTACTTTGGATGAATTAAGACAACCTTTGCTCTGTCCTTACCAAGCCAGTTGTACATAGTATTTTTTGAATGGATATGGTGTGAACTGAAAAAAAAAGAATGTTCCCCTTTACCTTTGTGTTTGATGATTTGTTAAGAAAGAATGATGAGCCCATACAATGATGTGTCCACCAGACCAAAGCTCATTAGTTAAAAACTCTCACACACTCCTGATAATCATCCTTCCCTCTGTATCTCTTCCTCTTACTTTCACAGCTCTTCAGACCTCTCAGCCTCCCAAGGTCCTTTTCCCCCCGGAGAGACAAGACACATCGATAGAAATCACGCCTGGTAAGGACCAACAGCTCCATCTCTTTATTCTTTGGCTCAAGAGGTAATCCTCAAGGTTTTCAAATGCTGTTTCCATCTGTGGTGCAAAGTGCTCATTTCTCTAGTGTTTCTTCATGGCACCGATCTGTGACACTACCATGGACGCTTCAATGTTTGCCCTGTCACATCAAAGGTGGACAGCTGGAGTGCCACTGTAGTGCGACCTTTAGGCATAAGTGGAATTTGGGTTAATGGGACTCCTGTCATAGAGATGCATATGTGCATAGCCTACAAAACAACACCAAAACCCTTTTACACAAAAATATAATCCCACCTTAACCCTGTGCACGGGAGAAGTACCTCATTTCCAGCTTGCCAATGCTGCACAGAATGCATTATAGTGATTGTCTGTCCGTGATGATCCTGTAAATGGAGCTCTTGTTTGTCTCTCCAGAACTGATGCTAGCACTTTGTATGCTAAAGACGTAGTTGTTTTTTTATGACAACTGACTGATGTCAAAATGCATTATTGGCTCGGAGCAATAGGTGGAAACCAAGTCCTGATAAAAGCAAATGTCAAAACTTGTAAAAACGACATTGTATTTGACTATACTTACATGTGTATTTGTTTCTAAAATGATATAATATAAAGAGCATGGATTAATTCCAGTGAACGTTGCTTATCTCCTTCAAACACCAACACAAATATTTTTTGGGCATCTACTTTGTGGGCCCTCATAACATAACAATCCTATAACCTAAGATAATGTGATAGCATATAGGGTACATGGTTAGAGTTACTTGTCTAAAAGACTTGATCATACTAAGTAAGTTGGGGATATCTCAGACACTTGTTAATGGTAAGATTTACTAAACCTAAACCAACCAAAACAAACCCTCTTATCTTTTTCGCATACATACATTCACCTGACTTCATGCATTGGAACTAAACAATGACATTGAACATCGATCATCAGGCGTGGGAGTGTCCAATATGAATGTGACTAACACATTTTTCAACGCGAAGGGTACTCCCGTTGGCTTCAACACGTTTAACATTTGCAATCTTACACAAGTACTTGTGTAATTTGGATCAAGGCAATACAACTTACTCGTAAGACTTGGTTTGGTTTAGGAAAGACGTTATGATTTAGGTTAAAATAGCTATATCGGTAACAAGACTACAACCTTTGGTTGACCAGATCATCGACCCATTAGCCTCACTAGGCAGACATTCTCGCTATTTTTAGATTACCCCCACATTCACATTAAAATAAATGCTAGAAAGGGTGTGTACATCGTCGTAATGTGCATCTGGCTTATAGCCTAGAAGTAGAGTGTTTTATTGTGTTGGCTCTTTTTCGTAACCAATTTTGTCCTTTTTAATTCATTGGAAAAAGTTTAGTTGGCCAGTAGACATCAAGTAAAATGCAATTCTGACAGTAGCCCCTATTTCAGATACTTCCAACCACCAAGGTTTTTTCTTAGGATCTCTTGATTATGAGATACTTTACTGCCCCATTGGTACATTGCTTTCATCGAGAGGGAAGTCAGAGATGAGGTTAATGCACAGAGCAGCAGGCTTTGAGCTTTGGGGCATTGTGTGTCTTGGGTAAGACAGTTAAGAGACGGTGCCTCTGTGCCGCTCTGCTGGCCACAGTGTTTTTTCACTTTACCCATCATGCTGCGTTTTTGTTCTTTCATCTCCTCTAGTCGGCGATTAACAGTGACTTATGAGCAGATATGTGCTCAATCCAATTTACTCTGTGCTAAAACATTTACATAGCCCACACATAACTCGCTACAGCGCTGTCTTATCTGCTGATGAGAACTGTCCGATAGTCAAAAGCATGACATTTTCAAATGCAGTCTTTGATTTGTCTCTACTGGGCTGATTCTCAGATAGAGAGTAAAGATGTTTGGATTGGCAATGTACGTCACTCTCAAGAATGTCATGTTAAAGTATCATTTAAGAAACAGGAATACTGGTTTGGACTAGGTATGTGAACAAAAAACAATAAGCTGCTTTGACAACAAGAAAAGTCTGATAAGACAGGGATTAAAGAATTGAAGGCAGCTCCCTGGGATTGGCTTGTTCCAAACAGTGTGTGTTCTGCTGTGGACCTGGATGGCTGCTTTCCTCTGCCCGCTGTGTGTGTGTTTTCAAGTGCATTTGGGCGTTCTTGTATGTGTGTGTCCCGCTGTTTGGGGGTCTCTCTGACAATGTTAGCACTGTAGGCAGAAATGTGTTTGGACGTTTGTGTGTTTCCATTAACTCCAGATTGATGTGGTAACAAATAGGGCCCTAAGGCCTCGGTACACTGATTGCAGCAGGGACACCTTTTAATGGGCACCGCAATCTGAACCCCCCACCGCCACCTCATACACACAAACCTAGAGCAATAAAGGCTGCAGAGAAAGACACACACTCTCTCACACAGTCACAGTGACCCTGAGGTATATTTGTAACTATAATCTTGTTGTAACCTGAGGGAGATTTACGCCATCAACCTCGGTTCTGTTGTTCCTCCATTCCACTTTTCTTCTCATCATTCCCACATTGCATCTCTTCCGCATCCCTGTTTATTCCTTCATCTTCTTTACCGTTCCCTTTTCTTTTCTCCTCTATTTGATTCCGATCTTGCTTCTCTGCCACCCACACATCCTCCCTCTCATTATTCTACTGTGCTGTGGGTTATAAACACAATTCATTATGCTCATTGTTATGATACTGACGTGGGCTAAAGGCAACAGACTGACACAAAGAGCTATAATTCACGATCAATGCATGATATTAAACATTTCTTTGATGTGGAGTTCATGAATTCAGAGTAATAGTGCTTGAGGAGTTATTCATCCCCCTGACAAATGCAGCCTTTAAAACCATTCACTGAGATAAGTGTGCAGGTAGGATATGGTTTAAGCATCGTAATTCTCATTTAGGGGTGTCCCTTCCCTTGCGCTATAGGTTTGTGTGCATGTAAATGGCCTGCAAAGGCTAACATCCCTGTGTTCCCTCCAGAATTAATTTATCTCCCACATACTCCCTCCCTGCCTGAAATGCCTCCATACAGTAGGACTCTAAGCTGTTGACCAATCACAACAGAACCGGCCAGCTAACCAATCAGAGCAGACTACACTCTGGTCTCAGACAGAGGGTGAAAAGAGGTGCTGCAGCACAGGCAGTAAGAGCAAAAATAAAGAGCTGTTTGAACATTAAAGCACGGAGACATGTCCCAGTAGAGACACCCACACATATTAGCATAATAGGGCCTGTTTAACTGAATTAACTAACGTTTCTAAGAAAAATACTGCTAGTTCAGAATGGTGCCGCCAGAAAACAATGGATCCTATAACCTCACTGCTGACACGAAAGTGGCCACCTTTTTTTATTTGATTTTTTTATAATTGTACTTGCTCCTGTGTACATCATACTTTATTTTGATTTTATCGCCCTAAACTGCGAAACTGACTGCCTCTGGCTATCGCAAAGAATCTCTAGCGTTTTAATGTGGTTTTAATTTTAAGTAATGTTAAAAAAAATGTTTTCAATAATTTGTTTGCAATGTTGTTATCTAACAACAATGTTGTTTTTAGTCACGTTTACACAATGAATTGCCATTTTTCTTCGTATGAGACAGAACAAAACACTTGACAACGGTGATGGAGGAATGTTGACTAAAATGAAGGTAAATATTTATCCAGCGTGATGAAAATGCACATACACTGAAGCATGATCATTTGTTAAATGTCTTGATAAATTAAACACAATTTGATTGAACTATTTGGTAGTGTATAATGGTCCTGTCATTCATCAGCAGTTCCACAGATCACCATGGTTCATCGTTTACCGTCAGTCGTTTTTCCCATAATGCACTTAGAACCAAATGACAGTTACATTAATAGCCAGTTGAGCTGTTTCTCTCATCTATCCCAAAAAGTATTTCAGTGATTGAATCCCGACTCCATTTAATCCTCTATTTTCACTCTTTTCATCGTTCTTTGACTCCAGCATATACCCGTTCAGTCAGCACCTCCTGATGCTTGAGCCACTATGTATAACACTTCTAAGAAATTGTTTAATGGTCCAAAATGTTGACATGTTCGTTTAAAAAACACTATTGGCAAAGTGGAAGCTGAACTGAATCTGCCAACAGCAAGCCTCCAAAAGTAAAGTGAGATATTCATGCACATCATATCCTGACAAAGTCTACTCACAGTTCCCACATGACGTATGCTAAGATATTTGATCACATAACTAAGAAAGAAAGCAAAGAATTGTTCCCAAAAAGTCCAGCTTTAAGACCAATGTGCGCCTTATGAGTCACACACACCTGTTTCTAGAATTCTCAAATGTAATAAACTACTCAGTAGAATGTTTGTTGTCAATGGAGTCTGGTGACTTTGAAGAGAGCTAGACATTGCTTTAATTTCCTCATTAGAAAGGGCAGTCTAATGAAGAAGGTGAAGTGGTGAAAATGTTTTGAGTATACAGTAGCATACAGTTGGAATGATAACGATTTCTTATTTCATTTCATTTCAAACCTTTATTTAATCAGATTGGTCCCTTGAGATCATAGATCTCTTTTTCAAGGGAGACCTGCACGATATGATGGCCTTTCTTTTTGTGACTAACATGTGTCTTTATGCGGCCCCTGTCCCTAGAAGAACAGCATGTTGTCTGTTTCAGGTCCACCAGACTCCCATTTTCAAAAACATGAATTGTACTTGGCAAAACACAGGAGTTGATTTTCTGCTGTTTTTTCGATTTAATAGTTTGTGCTATTGTTATTACTTATTGTAAATTTAAAATGTTGTGGTTTTGACTGTTGGTTGAAGGAATAAACTAATTAAATAGTCATGAGTAAAAGTAGTACACAATTAGTATGTATGAATGTGATTAAATAATAAATGAGTTCAGACATCATTGATTCATTTAATTTAGAGTGCTAAAAGTCCAATATGAAAATATACTGTTAGGAACACACACACACACACACACACACACACACACACACACACACACACACACACACACACATACACATACACATACACATACACATACACACACACACACACACACACACACACACACACACACACACACACACAGAGAGTAGCATGAGGTGCCAGTGTGAGGCTGGCTGGGAAAGGCAGGGTGAGATAAGGAGGCAGGCTTTCTGTCTCTTCCTCTCTCCCCTCTTGTCTCTCTTTCTCCATCTGTCTCTGTCTTCTTCTTCTCCCCCCCATCGCATTTATCTCTCTGCGTCTGTCTCCCTCTGTCCCTGCGAGGTTTCTGCCTCTATCTCACTTTCCTTCCATCTGCCTGTCTTCCCTTCAACACCCTCTATATCTCCAACAGTCCCTTTGCCTTTCACTTTCAGCTCATTCATGTGTCTCAAAATTGAGAAGCGTCACGTCATTATTCCCTTTCGAACTCTCAGAGAGATAACGTGAGGTGTGGGATCAAATGAATGCAACAAAGCTTTTTAATTTTCAGATTATTTTCCTCGAGAGAAAAACTCGATTTGTAATGTAGAGCAGAATAATGCAGCACAATAGCTTCAAAGTGTCAAATGATCTGCAAAATAATAAAAAAAATACAATGTCATTTAGTTGCATTCCCCTATTTAAGGGGAATACAAGCCTTATCTGTGTTATAAGACTTGAACATTGGTGCTTAAAAGTAAATGAAAATAAGTGAAAAGGTCAACGATGAATTAGGGAGAAAAGGAAACTAATGTTATAAACTACAATAATAATAATAATAACAACTATAGCGCCTTTCAAGGGACCCAAGGTCGCATAAACAGGCCTGTCTCTCTCCTCCCGTTCCTTTCTAAAACACTTGAACGTGCTGTCTTTAAACAACTCAACAAACAAACAACTCTCCTGTTATCTCCATCAGAACAACCTTCTGGATCCACACCAGTCTGGTTTCAAGGCAGGTCACTCAACAGAAACTAGCCTCCTTGCTGTCTCTGAGGAACTGCACACAGCTAAAGCAGCCTGCCTCTCCTCTGTCATCATCCTGTTGGACCTGTCTGCTGCATTCGACACGGTGAACCATCAGATCCTCCTTCGCACTCTCCAAGAACTTGAAGTTTCAGGCTCTGCACTTTCCCTCCTCACCTCATACCTCAAAGACCGTACCTACAGGGTAACTTGGAGAGGGTCCAAGTCTGACCCTTGTCAATTAACTACAGGGGTCCCTCAGGGCTCTGTTCTTGGTCCCTTCCTCCTATCCTTGTCAAAACTTCAAAACTCGCTCGGATCATTAGCCTGCATGGTTTTTCATACCACTGCTATGCTGATGACACCCAATTAATGATGTCCTTTCCCCGCTCAGAGACCCAGGTTGTCGCACGCATCTCTGCTTGTCTAGCGGACATCTCTCAGTGGATGTCTGCTCACCACCTCAAGCTCAACCTTGACAAGACTGAACTGCTTTTCCTTCCGGCAAAAGATTGTCCCACTCTTCACCTGACAATCAACATTGGCACCTCTGTTGTTTCCCCGACTGCAAGGAATCTGGGTGTGATCCTAGATAACAACCTGTCCTTCACTGCAAACATCGCTGCTACAACCCGCTGCTGCAGATACACGCTCTACAACATCAGGAAGATACGCCCCCAGCTGACCCAGAAAGCGACAGAGCTTCTGGTCCAGGCTCTCGTCACCTCACGCCTCGACTACTGCAACTCCCTCCTGGCTGGTCTACCTGCATGTGCCATCCGACCTCTGCAGCTCATCCAGAATGCAGCGGCTCGTCTGGTCTTCAACCTTCCTAAATGTTCCCACACCACGCCGCTCCTCCGCTCCCTCCACTGGCTTCCGGTAACTGCTAGAATCCACTTCAAGACACTGGTACTTGCGTACCATGCTGCGAATGGATCTGGCCCTTCCTACATCCAGGACATGGTTAAACCGTATACCCCAGCACGTGCACTACGCTCTGCATCAACCAAACGGCTCACTGCACCCTCGCTGTGAGGGGTAGCCAAGTTCCCATCAGCAAAAACACGTGGGTTTGCTATCCTGGCTCCAAAATGGTGGAATGAGCTCCTCATTGAAAACAGGACAGCAGATAGCTTGCACATCTTCCGGCGCAGACTGAAAACTCATCTCTTTCGACTCCACTTCGAGCGATAGAATGACTAACAAAGCACTTATATACTAACAAAGGACTGGCTTATCTAAAGCCAGTTGAGTAGCACTTGAAATGTTTTAGCTCTATTAAACCTGATGTACTTATATGATTCTGTTTTCTTCAAGTTTGTATTTTGTTGGTCGAACGCACTTATTGTAAGTCGCTTTGGATAAAAGCGTCAGCTAAATGCAAAGTAATGTAATGTAATGTAATATAAAACATGCATTATGAAGAAACTAAAGGAAGAAAGGAGCGTGGGTAAGAGGAATACATTGGAGAAGAAAACTAAAGACGGAATGAAAGTTTCTTAAATTGTCTAAATATTAAAATAAAGGAAACAAATGCATGTATTAGTTATGCATGGAGAATAATAAAAGCCAAGGTGGAAAGTGGTATTAACCCATCCCATGGCTGTGGTTATCAGCCTCCTGATTGGGTATGGAAGGAGCCTGCTACCTCTTCTCATCGTCGGGAAGCTGTTATTATCTATTGACATGGTTGATCACCAGAATAAATACAAAATAAGAACAAAGAAAATGGATAGATAGTTTTGAGAGCAAAAAAGGGGGATCATTGGATGGATCCAACAAACAAAGGATTTAGGGATTTTAGTCAAGTTATTTAGCAGATAACCTTATACAGTACCTAACAGACATACCAATTGTAATCAAACAATAATCTTGTCCTTCACATCACTATGTCGTGTTGTTGCTGTGACCTAAAAAAGTAGTTTTGTTTAAATTAGAAACGATATATGATTAAAACTGCTACTGGCTAACTTTATTTTTCGCTGATGGCCCATCTGAGGCATCAGAATGGTAAATATATCATTGGATAACACCTAAAAGCAGACCACTTAGGTAAACTGGGAATAAGGGAAGGACAAATTGAAGAATAGCAGGAAAAAAGGTGTGAGGGGAACAAGTAATTCAGAGAGGTGTGCAACACAGTACAAACAAGGGGGAAGACAGAGGAAGGGTGTTCCGAAGGGAGGCACACAAGCAATTAGTAAGGCAAGGTGTAAAAGGGAGTGAAGGAGGCGAAAAATAAAGGTGGATTTGTAGAAGACGAGAACACACCAGAAGGAAGGAAAAAAACACTGAATCAGGAAAGGGAGGTAGAAGGTTAGGAAGGACACACACATAAGCCAATAACACTTTTGGAATTGCCTCTTAATCACCCAACACATAGGTCTCCATTCACTCACAACACACAACACCTCAGGCAACATTATATCATACAGGATGTTTCTATCAGTGTACAGTAATGGCCACACACACACATTTATCTTTGTGCCATTATATAAACAGGCTGTTTAAAGATAAAGAGCTAGAGAATAGAGGGGACAGTGAGAGTTGATAGCATTGAAAGGATTCCGAAAAATTATTTCAGGTGAAAAGATGATCGATATGCGACAACAACGCAATAAAGAATAGACTTATTTTGCCCTCGTTTTCATTAGTCATCCAGCAGCCTCATGAATATGGTAAACAGGTTGTTTGTAACCTCAATGGAGCAGGAGGGGATGATGGAGGTTTAGTAACAAGAGGTGAAGAGGGTAAGAAAGGTGTTTGATGAAGGCGAGAAAGTCACATTAACATCTGTTTCAATGTATTTGTCTTGGCTAATGTAGAAGTGGCGACAAAAAGTCAATTTTGGAGATAGGGTTTAATACTGCAAGGTCAATGGTTGAAATCCCAGTACGAGGCCAGGAAGATATTATTAACAGGGAATTGGACCATTCGTATTGTTCTCAGGTCAAGTACTGTGTTAAATCTGAGCTTGTCTGTTTTTGCTTTTTAGCCCTTAATAATGATGTCATACTCCTCCAAGACATCCAATGTCAACCTGCTCTTAACCCTGTACTGTTACAATGATAAGGTGCAAGATGAAAATGGTTTAAATCCACTGCTTCCAATAGTCAGAATTACATTTTGGTAAACCTAAAAGCAAGGTTTAAATAGCATGTTTCTTTAAATTCAAATAGAGAAGAGAAAAAGTGACTGAAAATCATTTGTCCCTCGTGAGTCATTGCTTGTAAAGCTCCAAACTTTTCAGAGCCAACTTTCAATCTTCTGTATTAAACGCTAAGAAGACATAGACCCTTGTTAAAGTTAGTTTTAGAGACATTCTTTCGCTTTGGGATGGCAAATTGCCTTGCGTAAAGTCCCTAAGCAAGAGGACGTGGCTTCAAAGACACCTCTCTGAGAGCTGTCAGTCCCAGTGCTGCTGTTCTGAATCTGACTCTTACCTCTGACCTTTAACAAAAGACTGTTTCATATAGGCTTTGATCAAAAAGCATGCTGGATACTTACTGCACAAAGAGGTATAGATGTGGCTTTTTAATAATTGCATAGTTTGATGCCTAGAGGCTGTAAATATTCATTATTCAAAACATTCATTTGTAGAAATCCATGAGGAGATACTTCCAAATGTCCTCTCTCAAGTTAGTTTGTCTGATTAGTAATTTAATTACTTGAACATTATTTTAGGCCTCTGGGCTACAGCTTCCAACATGATGAAATATAACTTGGTTGATTATGAAATTAAGGTATGTTTACATCTGGCATGAACATTGAATGTTTTAACATTAATATCTGTTATTTGTGTACAGATGTTTAAAAACGTTTCAAATCAGATACTGGTTCATTTTGGTAAGCAGATTTTCTTTGGTCAACAATCAGCCATAACTATTTCAGTTGACTGTATAACTTTAACAATAGGTTGCATTCTAAGTGTACGTGGAAGAATCTGGACACTTTAAAAAAAGAAGGAATAATTGGAATAATAGGTTTGGTTGATTTTCAGAGAAGAAATATGATTTCTTAAGGTTTCTAAAGATGTCGTTAAAGTAGCCTACAATAATAGGGTCCCGTATTTATGTTCAAAATGAAAAGTTGATTGAATACTTTGGGAAAATGCACTTGCTTTGTTTAATTACTTTGTTTAAGAATCTAATTTGACTAAAACTAAAGATGTTACTCATACAGCCTAAAAGGTTAAGTCAAATGTCAAATTTAAAGTATTGGATTTGACAGTCTTTAATGTCCCTTAAATGTGGGTTCAAATGGTAGACATCATACAAATACACGTCACTAATACATGCAGTAGATGTCATCATCATAATATTGCAGCTATCCCCCCGTCAGCTGTCAAGGACTCCTTGTCTTCGCTAGCAAATATTTTATTGCCACTTGACTACAAGGAAATAGTGCTACTTGGAGATTTTAAATATTACTCAGATTGTTGAGAGTCCTACTCGCCCTAACATTAAGTCCCCTAATAAATCCTCCCTAATTGATCTCATTCTAACTAATGTTCCCTATAAATACTCATCTGTGGGAGTATTTGCGAATGATGTGAGTGACCCTGTGCTGTAGCCACAATTAGGGACACTAAGGTCCAAAAGGTTAAAGGTGGGGTAGTTAAGTTTGAGAAACCGGCTCGAGATACACTTTTTGTTATATTCCATGGAATGCTCTTAACATCCTGATAGTAATGAATACCTTAAGTGCTTTGACAAAAAATCCATAAACAAATGTCATTAGTGGAAGCCGTAGTACTGTAAAAAGCACGACCAATCATTTTAGCCGGCCCGGCTAAAATAACTGGATGGTCTACCTGCCTGTTAGCTTTCCATCTGTGCACAAACTTATCTTGTGCCCTCATTGGTCATGTGCACGTTTGCGTGTGTTGGAGGAGGGGCTCTGTAAGGAAGTAGCAGATTTCTTCCGGCTGTGTATTTTCAAATTCTAGCGCACTCGAGCTGGTTTCTCCAAAATTACCTACCCCACCTTTAAACCTCGTATTATCATTAAGAGAGACATAAAACATTTTGTGGAGCAGGGTTTTGTACATGATCTGTTTGGGTTTGATTGGGGAAAAATCGATATGTGTGCTGAAACGGCATGGTCTTATTTGTATCTTGGTCTTATGGAGATCATTGATATACATGCACCCCTGCATACATTTAGAGTAAACAACGAGACAATCCTTGGTTTTCTGCTGAGCTGTCTAGTCTCCTGCATGAGAGAAACTGGGCAAAGGCTAGGAAATCAGGCTCAGAGATAGAATGACTGCATTTTAGGCAGCTAAGGAATAGCTTCACTTCAAATATCAAAAGTGCTAAGTCGAAGTACTATCCGTCAGTTACCACAGAAAACCTAAATAATCCTAGGACATTTTGGAAAGCCATAAAATCGATATCCACCAGTGAAATCCGTAATGAGCTACCTCTTTGCCTTACTACAGCATCTGGCACTATATCGGACAGGGCCACCATGTTAAATTGCTTTAATAAGCATTTTGTGTCCTGTGGCTCTCTGCAGTGTTGCCAACTTGGCGACTTTGTCGTTAAATTTGGCGGCTTTCCAAACCCTCCGGCTACTTATTTTTGTCAAAAGCGACTAACGACTGATCTAACGACTTGTAATGGTGTTATTAGGGACTTTTCTGGTGTTGGGAGACCCACGTATTGTTCTGCAGTTAACGAGCTGCCGTGAGCCCCTCAGCCCTCCCATAGTACTCACAGGCGCATATTCACAGTTGCCTGCCGCAGCAGCTCAGCTGCAGTCAGAGCAGAGAGGAGACAGCCACACTCTCCCGCGTCGAGACAGCTTCAGTCACTTAATCACCTCGTCCACTGTGTGTGTGCCTCTCTGACTGTGACAAGCTAAACATTCACGTAAGTCATCGTGTCACAGTCTAAACTGTATTCACAAAAGTACAGAAAGGAGTGGGAATCAAACCCTGAGTTTAAAGGATGGTTGAAGACATTTATTGGAGATGACACACGGGCATACTATACTGCCTTTATTGTAAGGGATATTTCTACTAAAAACTATTTCTACTTTCTACTTTTTCTAAGAGAGACATTTCTGATCTACTGTCGTCTGAATTTACTCTGGTGGTTTAAAGTTTTGATCCTTGAAGGGGGTGGAACGTTATTTTACCGCCATTACATGATATGCAAATTTGACGATGACGTCATTTAGGGACTTCTGGCGACTTTTCGGACAGCCAATAGCTACTTTCCTTACTATGGAGTTGGCAACACTGGCTCTCTGTTGATTCTGTGACTAACTCTGCTTCTGTGAACACCCCAATCCGTGACTCTGAACAATGTGGTCTGGAAAACCCTTTCAGTTTTACTACTTTTACTGTTAATGTTGTTCATGAAGCCTTATCTAAGCTAGATCCTAAGAAACCGGATGACCCGGACAACGTAGAAACTTTCTTTTTAAAGATAGCTGCAGATTTTATTGCTCCACCTCTTACTTCTTTTTTTAACCTCTCCCTCAGCACAAATGTATGTGTCCAAAAGTATGGAAGTCAGCGTATGTCTTGCCTTTGCTAAAAGGAGGGGAGGCAACTATTTAAAATAACTATAAGCCAATCTCTAAATTGTCAGTTCTGGTGAAGGTGCTCGAACGCCGAGTGAGTGAACAAGTAAAGGAGTTTTTATGTAAAAATTATATCCTGTCTAAACATCAGTCAGGCATCAGAAAGAAACATAGCACCATCACTGCGACAATGAAAGTGGTGAATGACATTACTAATATTTTAGATAATAAGCACTTTGATGGGCTGTCTTCTGAGTGGTTAAACATTGCTAATGGTGTTCCCCAGGGTTCTGTTTTAGGTCCACTTGTATTCTCCATCTACATCAACAGCTTATAGTCAGGGGGCCACTCCTGAAAAGTGCTGTCAACCTATTTTTTTGGTAAGAGCGGACCTTTGTAAGATGTTCTAGGGTGGTTGACAAGTTTGAAAAATTATTTTGTGACTTTTAGAGGCCATTTCAGGCCAATTTTTCCAGATTGCCTGCTCGAAATGACATGCCCACAATAAATATAGAATATCTCCCCAATCACAAGGGCCATATAGATAATCCTGGTATCAAAAGAAAGGTGACAGCAGTGGGATGGCTGCAGAAGTGTCAGAATGTAAATGGATGTTACTGTGTCAGAGAAAATAGAGCTAGACCATTGAAAAAAAGTCAAAAATTAAATTTCCGCCTAAAAGAAAACATGTTTTTAGAGTGAATATCAGCTTGGAAACATGATAGTAGCCCAAATAATGTAGGAATCATGATTCCAATGTATGCTAGGTACTTTTGCCAAGTTAGAGCACAGTAATTGCATACAGTGCAATACTACACAGGTTTGAATAATGTAATGTCCAAGCGGAAATCTATATGATTCTCGAGGTGACCTTTCGTGCTCATGCTTTTTGACTTTTTAATGTTGTATTTTGACAATACACTTGGATACCATGATAAGACAAAATATGTTTGTGGATTACTGAGGATCATCTTCCCAGTAATGGAACCATTGTATGTATACAAAATAGTACATAAAACATTAAATATAAACTAAAACAATAAAATGAATCCAGTGTTAAGGTCGGAAGGAACCAGAGCAACTCAGGGGTTAGGCATGTTCAAGCCAACAGGCTTGTTTCTTTGGAAGAGGGAGGGAAATGTATAGACGAGGTATAGTCAAGGCAGTGTGGGGAACTAGAATCCTGGTGTCTACGAAGATGAGGACAGGCCAATGTTTACTGGTTACGGACGACGATATGCACGCCCCTGCGCCCTCAGTACACGTGCTGATGTGGAGGGCTGAGCATCGCACACTGAAGATCTCGTTGTTGATGTGCTTTTTTCTGGCGGCCGCACCACAAGATCTTCCAGATCAAGATCGGTTTCTTCACCGTTAGTCTCTTGAATGTCATTGGAGTTCATGCACCACGCTGCACGAGCACATCCACAAGCCCCACTGCAACACAGTCCTCTTCTGCGACAGAGACACTGTCTGGTACTGCACTGACTTCCACTTTCCTTTCCTTTCCTTTCCATGCGTACACTGTCAGCTGTACGCATGTGGAGTTGCTGGTTGACTTAAGGTCATAGAGCTTACATACAAACTGTTCTGCCAAGGATAGGTAAGAGGTACTTGGTACTTCATCCTCACCAAAGTTGTGGAGAAGATGCGGGTACTGCTGGAACACTTTCCATGCTGTCCTTTTTCCAATTCCGGTGAACTGGCTCGTAGTATCACATCCAGTGATTGCATGAAATGCCAACAGACCATCGAGCATCTCATTTGGTAGTGTGATTTGATGGACTTTGATGTAGCGTGGTTTCTTAGCTGTTCCTGCTTTCATCCTAACTTCTTGGCTTAGTTGGTTTGCAAATACAAGTAGTAGCAGCAACACATCTGTGTCTCGGCACTGAATGATGAGCCTCTGAAACCCTTTCATTGTTGCATCAGCTGCATGTAGTAGTATGCGTGTATCTGCTTCTTCATGTGTAGCTTGTACTGTAGGAGAGATACATCAATCCCAGCTGCTGACGTGACTTTTTCAGGATCCTCAAACCCTCCACTGTGTCACGGATGAGTGAAGGAAGCAGGACCCAAATGCAGATAACCTTTGAGAAACCCTTTATTTCAAGGATAAAAGACAAATACCAAACAGAACACTCTCCGGTGAACTCCGTTACCAACAAACAATGACCCCACACTGAACACCGAAAGAGACAAGACTAAATACAAGAAGGGGTAATCATGACAACGAGAAACAGCCGGGCAGGGGAGGAGAAACACAAGGACAACAGGTGAACACAATCGGGTAATCAGGGAGGGAAACAGACAGAAAGCAGACAGGCAGGAAACGGGGGTGAACACTTAACACAATAAAACAGGAAACCCAAAGACAAGAAAAACACCAACACAGACAAAACTACAAACGTGACATAACATGTGAATTGTGACACACTGATAACAATTTCCTCATCATAAAGCTGCACATGATTCTCAAGTTCAGTTGATAGGAAATGGGTAAGGTTGGCTTTGTTTTCATCCATTTCAATGAAGCTATTCCAGTTAGCAGGTAGCTTTACATCTCTACTCACAATTGTGCGAACCTTTCGCTGAGTAGTGCTGCGTTTTGTTCTTGTTCCACTCTTGATGGAGTTTTGTTGGTACCGATCAAACACTATATCCACTCTGGTGACGTTCCCATGTAGATTAGATGCAACTCTCTGTGTGAACACATCTGCATATTCCCCAAAGGTTGATGCATTGTGAGGTTTTCCCATGGCTCTTACTAAGGCCATTCCATCAATGATGGTGCATGTTCTCATAACAGATGGACTGAGCTCTGTTTCCTTTGCACCAGCTTGTAGTATGGTGGCTAAGTCAGCTTTGTTTGTAGGCCTGAGCACTGAATCTGTTGTGGCAAGTGACAGGGGGACTGCACACAGTTCTTTTTGGAGAAGCTCATCCATGTTGACCTCTCTGCCACTCTCCATGGATACAATGATGCGGCGAAAAATATCCCTGTCAGGCTTCACACATTTGGATCTGAGTTGTTTAAGCTTGGTATCTGTGCTGTATAGGCTTGAGAATGTTTTCGGTTTTCTCTTGGTGAAACTGGCGTGGAAGTCTGTGTTCGTTGTGCCCAGTCGTTTTTTCACCAACTCAGTGATAGTTTTTTTGCCAGACTCTGCAGCAAGGTCATTCAGTATCTCTTCTGAGGCAACATCACCAGTTGTCAGGGACACTAAATCATACATATGCTCTTGTTGGAAGACGTTGTATCTCTGGAACTGATTAACAAGTTGAATGACATCGTGATTATCCCTCTTTATTCTTGATTGAAGGCAGTCTTTGTGCGTCTCCTCATCATCGTCGTCATCATGTGTCAGTCCAAACAGGGATCTGGTATCCTCTGCCAAGGATGCACGTTCATTGTAAGTGATGGACCAACGGTTTCTTGCTGGATCATTTCTAGTGATGCCTATCAATCCTCCAGCAACCTTTCCCGTTTTATTGATGTGTTCAAGGCGAAGGTCGAAAGGCACCTCGTTGAAGCTGTGTTTGGTCTCCTTGGCTACACAATTACCATCTAGGAAGCCCTGGTAGACCTCTGGTGCTGTCTGTGCCAGCTGTTCCATGTCTGCTATGAACACAGCACCCCATCTTGTGTAATGGGTGTGATCATACGCAGCAAACCAAGGCATCATGCTCTTGAAGGCTGACATGTACAGGTTCCAATCACCACATCTCAGTGCCCGGGTGAACGCAAGGAGAATAGACACAAGGTCCATGTACTGTCTCCAGAAGGTAAAGGTTGGCTTGTCTTCATTGGCCTTGTCAAACTGTACAAGGAGATCTTGAATCTCCCCAACTTTCTGCACAAGTTCCTCATAGCGTGCTGAAGCTGCTTCCATTTCTCCACTTCCTACATGTATGTGTCCAGACAGTGCATCTGCCAACTCTAAGCAACTGTTGTCGATTGTGCAGTCATTATCTTCCATCCATTGCAGAAAGCTTGGCCACAATATTCTCCAAAGTGCTTCAAAGGTTAGCTTGTGTGCACGGGCTACACAGTTCCATCCCTTTCCCTTCATGATATTTTCAGCTGTGTTCTTTACAAACACACCACTTTCCTCAAGGATGTCTCTCAGTCCAGAATCAGCAAGATGCTGGCCAATGACCTTTGAAAAGTTCACATGAAATTTCATTTGCACATGAAAGCCACCCAGGACAATAACAATATTCTCGCACTCTTTTTGGTGATGCCACTGAAGCATCTTTGCTTTGCAGTAGAGCTGCTCATCAAAGGTTATGACTGTGTACTTTTGGCCCAGCTGTGTCGTAATTTTGTGGCAGTTTTGTAACATCGTCCAGATTGTGTCATAGTCATGTGCTGGAGAATTTATGATAGGCATCATTCCAGCTACTGTTTTTGGTGATCTGATTTTGACATAAGCTGGTTGAATCCACTCCAAGATGGAACAACTTCCGAGTTCTGTTGTCTGCGCAGAATCCAGGCAAGATCCTGGTTCTTTGATTGCTTAGTTAGTTGCGTGTCTGCATCATACATTTCTGGTGTAACTGGCCCATGGAATTTTGGAGGGGGCTTCTGTGATTCCATTTTAGCATCCTTGAGCTCAAACATCCCTGGTGGAATTGAGAGTGACTTTGCTCTGCCTGATATCAGCTTCACTTTGGGGATTTGTTCTTGAGGTTCACTTCGTCTGAAAGCTGCAGTCTGGGAGGCATGAAAGGTTCCTTTCCCATCAAGGGTTTCTTCATTAATGTCGATGTTGTCATTTGCATACATGATGTATCCAGGGAACTTTGCATTGACAACGTTTTGTGGAATAAATACTCTACCATTGTCAAAGTATTGTTTCACAGCCTCGTTTGCTATAGCAGTATCTGTTCTCAGCACTGACTCGTAGCTTATACTGGGCACAGCAGCATGAAGTAACTGCACTAAGCCCTTTGAGCGTGTAGCTTGGTGTACTGCAACTCCAATTCCAATGTGCTTTGGTGTTGGTCTTTGTCCACCAGATGCCAGGAACACAATGTATTGAGCAATGCTGAGTAGTTTTATGTTCACCGTTTGTTTATCCATATTTTCTTGGTCGTCATCATCAGTGCATAGAAGTCGTAACAGCAGGTACAAATATATTGTTTTACCATTGGTTGATTTTTTTGTAATCAATAGTTAAGATCATACTTTCACAGGAGATATAATGAGGCATAATATTACAAAATTGTTAGAAATTACAGAGCAAATTGTCATTCATTTGGCAGCATTGTGAAAAAAGGTCAGATTTTACCACTTACAATGATACAATGATTAAATGACCCAAAAAAATCATCATTTTCAAAGATGTCAACATAGCTAGGCCATATGTCAAGGGGTTAAACATGAATACTGGATAGGTGTACAGCTTCTACCCAAAAGCAATTACTTAAGTTGCAATATCAGTGTTGGCCCCTTGACTATTAGGTGAAAACGTGGATGAAGCTACTTTACATTTTTATGCGGATGATACCGTGATGTACTGTGCAGGTCCCTCCATTAAGGAGGCGGTTGTTAAATGACAGGCTGTTTTTAAAGGAATGGTCCACTCATTAGATAATTATTCCAAACTTCAGTATTTAGTGAAACATTATGTTTAAATCATACCCTGAAGAAATCAGCGATATTCCCCGGTAAATAATGATTTTATAGCTCTTTTTTATCAACACCTGTATATTCCGCCTGGCCGCCGCCATTTTTGCCATTTTCAGTAGTCACGTGATGGTCGTGACGTCATCCATGCGTTCACTTTGTCAACACACGGAAACATGGCAGTATTTGAGTTCGGACTCGTCAGCAGAGGAAGAAGTTTTGACCAATGTGAAGAGATTGGATGGGGGAATTCAACCATACATATCAGTATGACAATACAACACCCTCTGTCCTTAGACCCTCACATCGTACAAGGAAAAACTTCCGAAGAAAACCCACAGTTTAAAGGGAACATGGGATAAACCTCAGGGAGAGCAACAGAGGAGGGATCCCTCTCCCAGGACGGACAGACGTGCAATAGATGCCGTGTGTAAATTGAAAAGATAATACATTTGCAACATAGGTAGTCCAAATGTTTGGAAATGCATGTGTGTATAATAGGAAGATGATATAAGATACTATATGTATGCATGTAGTACCACCCTTGCTAGCGATTCCCTCTCTAGTTTAGCATACTCAGCTTCGTTGTCCCTGGCCATAGAATCACGATTTTATGGGGCCGGAAAAAACAGGGGGGAAATACACACTAGCCGGTACTACGCTATATGGAAAGGCCACCAAAAACTGTCCTGGCCTGGACGCTAAAGGATGTTAAAACGGGGCTAGCCGCTGCAATGGAAATGCGCTATAACATACCTTATTCTTACTCCGAGCACTACTTCTGCTCCTCCGTCGCTTCACACTTGCAGAGGGCGATTTCTCAACTGGCCGAACTGGTGTCCTGGTCGGTGATGACACCAGAAAGACCGATGGTACTGCATCTCCATTAAGTAATGGTTGTTCCATAAATCCCATGTTATGTTTTATCATACTCTCAGAGTAGTCGTCCGGAAATTTGAAATGTTCGCTGAATACATGAGCCTGTGAATCTCTCGGTTCGGGCCGACCACATTTCGCTAGCCACTGCCTCCGAATGTACTTCTTACGCTTACCTTTTGGCAACAGATGTAACCGAGCATTCCGTGGATTGTTCCTATCAGAATTGTGGCAATATTTCGCGATACAGTGAGGCATATTTGAAGAGAGAAACTACAGTAAATAACATGGAGATCAACGTGTCTTCGAAAACCAAACGCATGGTTTACGTCACGTCCGGAAAATGGCGGCACCCACAGTGTTGATGTTATTTCGGTATATAATCAGTTTAAAATCACTGATAATGTCGTCGGATTAGAGTCTGGCATAGACTGGTCTGTTTTATCGGATGATAATTATTTAAAAATGAGTGTCATGAGCATACCATTCCTTTAACATTATTCAGACTCAGCTCGCTAAAGCTTCTTTATTAAATGTTGAGAAAACCAAGGTAATGCTCTTTTCAAAAGCTAAAAAGACACCAGAGCCTGCTTTAGATATTGTTACTATGCAAGGAAAAGTACTAGAAGTGGTTGCCTGTTATAAATACCTTTGATGATTGTCTTACTTTTAAACTTCAGGTCATTAATCTGCTTAAAAAACTGAGGGTTAGACTAGGTTTCTTTTTCAGAAACATGTCCTGTTTCTCATGTGAAGCCAGGAAAAGGCTAGTCACTGTGACCTTTTTACCTGTGCTGGACTATGGTGATCTGATCTACATGAATGCACCTGCCCATTGCCTGAACAAGTTAGATGCCGCCTATCACAGTGCACTGAGATGTGTTACTAACTGTAAAGTACTTACACATCACTGTACCCTGTATACCAAGGCAGGTTTGCCATCACTTACTGTACGGAGGCTCAGTCATTGGTACACGTTTATTTATAAAGCTTTGTTGGGTAAACTCCTGTATTATATCTGCTCTCTGATAACACAGAGAGTTGCAAGCAGCTATTGTCTGAGGTCACATGATGTAGTCTTGTTAGATGTGCCAAGAGCAAGGACTGTCTTAGGTAAGACAGCTTTTATGTGCGCAGCTCCACTTGCTTGGAACAATCTTCAGCAAGAATTGAAACTGAGCAATCTCATTCCTCTGCATGTTTTTAAAGCTAGGCTAAATTAAATGCTCTTTGATACTATGGGCACATGTAAATGTCTATAACTATGTAAACGTAACCTGTAAATATAATGTATGATGTCCTTTATTGTTTTATGTTTCATGTGGAACCTATTTGCTGCAGGTCTCCCTTGAAAAAGAGATCTATGATCTCAATGGGACCAATCTGGTTAAATAAAGGTTTGAAATGAAATGAAATGAATCCATCAGTCTGTTGTTAAAGAGCAACTTGCAGCAACTTTTTTTTTAATAAATGTATGCTTAACCTTGCCTGAAAATTACAATTAATAAAGTTAATGCAGGATTATATATGTTTTACGAGACATAAGGGCAGGAATTCAGAGGGGAAAGGAGCCGTTTTGAGCTCTGCTACTAAAAACTGCTTTTTTTTAACGTGAAACGCGTCATGTTACGTCACATGGGGGAGCAACTTTCTCGGACTCCTTATCTGCCCAATCCGCGGTAGTAGTTTGTAATTTGTTTGAGCGGTTGTGATTTAGTGAGCTGGTATTTTTTCTGTAATTTTACATTGCATTTCACCATTTTTAATCATGGTGAGCTTAAGCGTCAGGACATCGAGTCCACAGTTTCCCTAACAGGAAAAGGACCGGAGCTAGCTTTTGTTCCTGGGTGCGTTGTGCGAGGTGCATCCACCTCCCTGCAGCACATACTCTCCACAGCCGAGGCCTATCAAACAAAACGTTTATCAGGAAACCGTATTACATCTCTCTCCGCCCCTTCGTTCCTCTCTCTCCCCCCTTCACTCCTCTCTCTCTCCCCTCCGGTACACAGCACCGTAACGGCCCCTACACACGGCGGCGTGCGTTGCCGCTTCAACGCTTCTGCCCAATCGCTTTGAATGGGGTGACGTCACGATTCGCCGAACTGCATTGTGGGAGCAAAGCGTAGCTTCTCTCGAGGTGCTCGCTGCAAAAGTAGAGCAATGTTCTACTTTTGCCGCCTCGACGGAGGCGTCAGCCAATCAAATCCCTCGTATGTAAATCTGACAGTACAAGCACTAGCCAATCAAACCGGGTGTATGTTGGGAGAGCCAGACCGCAGTTATTTCACATATGTCAACAAAAGGAGGAGAACATGATCGTGGCAGTAGGGAACGTACAGGGATACAAACCAGAGGAGCCAGGCATGGGGGGAGGTGGCAGGGACAGTGGGGCAAACTGGTAGGTTTTCGCTTGTTTGGGGAGTTTATATCCAGTGTATTTCATTTGAATGGACAGCTAGCAAGCATAGACAGTATATTTAGCCAGCATGGATGTAGCATGAATGCTTTGCTTTGTATGTCTGGGGCGGGACATTCATGTGGTTGGTTGTTGGTCGGGCTGCTCGCGTTGACTCCCCAAGCTCAAGACACGCCCACTGCCAAGCAGCAACGCACGCCGCCGTGTGTAGGGGCCCTAAGACGTAGTGTGGAGTTGCATTAGGTAATGCGAGATACGGCTGATACTTGTGCATTAGTTTCTGTTATGGATCAGTATCAACAGTCCTGCCAGTAATGTTACTATATTATCAATACTACTTTAGTTATAGCCTGATATATGATAGCTAACTTTACAATCTTGTGATGTGACGTTAGCTAACATTAACTGTAGCTAACGCCAGTCACTCACCAAGACAGCATATGTTGATATTTCAACCCCATTTTTATTTATTTAGCCTTTATTTATACAGGTGTAACATCTCATTGAGACACAAGGTCTCATTTTCAAGAGAGACCTGTCAGTGGTAACATTACATGTCACTTGTTAGATGCTTTTATCCAAAGCGACTTACTGTGGACAATCCCCACAGGAGCAATTTGGGGTGAAGTGTCTTGCCCAGGGACACAACGACATGTTGACCGCAGTGGGGTTTGTACCTGTGACGCCCTGATCCGAACACCAACGCTCAACCCACTGCACCACAACACTACCCATAACCTTCTCGAGAAAAATACACTCGGAGTACAGGCATCCAAATTAATTTAGTCATCTTGGTTGGTGCCCAGTTACATAATGGCTACAGGAGCCTCATCCCAATACCCCTCCTCGACTCCTCTCTTTCCCTCCTCCGGGACTTGACCCGGAAATCGATCAAGACAGACACGCCATTTTGAAGGATGTCCCAATAGCTGAAATGCACACGGAGGAGTCGAGGAGGGGTGAGGGAGGAGGGGTGTGGGAGGAGACGAAAGGAAGGATACACGCGAGCAGACTACGCGGAAGTGTTTTCACTACTCGCGTATAAAAGCCCCGCCCCCACCTTCACAGCTGGTCTATTTCAACACAGGAAAACCGACAACTGGAAGACGAGTGGAAAAGCGTCACATAAATGTATAAGTGCTCACAGCTCCGTGGGAATTATTATTTGCAATTCATTTCTAAAAGGCTTTCACATTACTATAATTATATTTTTATTTAAATGTAGGCTACATTTTACACCAAAACAGAACAAAAGCAGGACCATACATTGAATTCCTTGACTAACAAGAGAAAGATTAATTCATTTAAATAAACATTTAACCAGAAATGGGCCGGTTCTAAGGGGTTATTCAGTTAAGCCCGATGAGAAGGGATACAGCTGTGCACATGTCATCATTAACAGACGTCGTTTAAGAGTGACGTTTGAGTGAACGAGGATGTCCCAATTAATACCTGAGGACTCCTCTGTCCTCGCGTCACCTCCTCGTGTCTCTCGCTCGCATCTTACGGAGGCGGAGCTAAGATGTAAGGAAGGACGCGAGTGAGGTAAAGGAGGAGTCGAGGAGGGGTATTGGGATGAGGCTACTGTCTACACCAGTGATTCTCAAATGGGGGTACACAGACCCCTGAGGGTACGTTGGGGTACTACAGAGGGTACGTAAGATTTAAAAAAAAAGGTTAATTAAAAAAATACCATCCATGATTACAAAAATAATCATAGTACAATAAGTTAAATAGAAAATAAAATGTTATATTAAATATTCCTAGAACCACCAAGGGTTCAAGATCCGTTCTTGTGCTTTTCTGGTGCTTAACTGGTTATTCTCTGTTTTTACAAGTGTGTGGTTGCGTTCTAGTCACTTTGCTCAGCTACTGCTTGTTACCACTTTTAATGTCATACTCGCCAATAACTGTTATTGCTCAGGTTAATCTTGCCCCCCTCCGACGTAAGCATATTGGTTCTTGCCGGGCAGCCGAGTGGGGCCAGCTAAGAACCGGGTTCCGTTACAGAGAACCGGCTGCGCTGCGGTGGAAACAGGAAGAACCAGAGCTAAATCAGGCTCTAGCCTGGAACCACGCTGAGCGGAACGCCAGTTGCAATATTATATTATAACGAATAGACATTGAAATTGAATTGTGGTTTACAGCAGGGAACGTGGACAACGGAGAAAAAAAGAGAGTCTCACGGCATATCGTGTTATAGTCACGAAATGAATCTATTGATTCGTGTTCACCAGCACGATTTCGCCATTTTTTTCTGTGTGACACAGAAAATGTTTAAAAGCAATGTAAATAATAACAAATTAGAAGGAAAAACAGATTTAAAAAAATACAGATTTCAGTATTATGAGGCTCTGAGCCCAATTTATTTTCCTCATGGACCGCAAAAAAACTCCGACATTATACAATTTAAAATAAACGGGATGGTTAGGCTTAGGGTAAGATATTGAGTAAGAAAATGTTTGTATGAACCACACAGCTTCTGGTATTCCAAGACCCGACCGGACAAAAGTACGCGTTGCAGGCACGAAATATACTACCAATAGAAATACATCCATCAATCCATCCATCCATCTTCTCCCGCTTATCCGTAGTCGGTCGCGGGGGTAGCAGTTCCAGCAGTTCCAGCAGAGAGCCCCAAACTTCCTTTTCCCTGGCGACATCAACCAGCTCTGACTGGAGGATCCCAAGGCGCTCCCAGGCCAGCGAAGAGATATAATCCTTCCACCTGGTCCTAGTTCTACCCCTTGGTCTCTTCCCAGCTGGACGTGCCTGGAACACCTCCCTAGGGAGGCGCCCAGGTGGCATCCTAACTAGGTGCCCGAACCACCTTAACTGGCTCCTTTCGACGCGAAGGGGGAGCGGCTCAACTCCGAGTCTCTCCCTGATGACCGAACTTCTCACCTTATCCCTAAGGGAGACACCAGCCACCCTGCGGAGAAAACCCATCTCGGCCGCTTGTATCCGCAATCTCGTTCTTTCGGTCATGACCCATCCTTCATGACCATAGGTGAGGGTAGGAACGAAAATGGCCCGGTAGACAGAGAGCTTTGCCTTCTGGCTCAGCTCCCTTTTCGTCACAATGGTGCGGTAAAGCGACTGCAGTACCGCTGCTCCGATTCTCCGGCCCATCTCACGCTCCATTGTTCCCTCACTCGAGAACAAGACCCCGAGATACTTGAACTCCTTCACATGGGGTAAGGACTCATTCCCTACTTGGAGTGGACAGTCCATCGGTTTCCTGCTGAGAACCATGGCCTCAGATTTGGAGGCGCTGATCCTCATCCCAGCCGCTTCACACTTGGTTGCGAACCGATCCAGTGAGTGCTGAAGGTCGCAGACCGATGAAGCCATCAGAACCACATCATCTGCAAAAAGCAGTGGTGCAATCCTTAGTCCACCGAACTGCAGACCCTCTCCCCCATGACTACGCCTCGAAATCCGATCCATGTATATTACAAACAGGATTGGTGACAAAGCGCAGCCCTGGCGGAGGCCAACCCTCACCGGAAATGGGTCCGACTTACTGCCGAGGACCCGGACACAGCTCTCGCTTTGGGAGTACAGAGATTTGATGGCCCTGAGTAGAGACCCCCTCACCCCATACTCCCGCAGCACCTCCCACAGTAACTCCCTGGGAACTCGGTCATACGCCTTCTCCAAGTCTACCAAACACATGTAGACCGGATAAGCGTACTCCCAGGCCCCCTCCAGGATCCTTGCGAGAGTAAAAAGCTGATCCGTCGTTCCACGACCAGGACGGAATCCGCATTGTTCCTCCTCGATCTGAGGTTCGACAATCGGCCTGACCCTCCTTTCGAGTACCTTAGAATAAACTTTCCCAGGGAGGCTGAGTAGTGTGATGCCTCTGTAATTGGCACACACCCTCTGATCCCCCTTTTTAAAAAAGGGAACCACCATCCCGTTCTGCCACTCCTTCGGTACTGTTTCCGACCTCCACGCAATGTTGACGAGACGTGTCAACCATGACAGTCCCTCAACACCCAGAGCCTTCAGCATTTCTGGGCGGATCTCATCCACCCCGGGGCTTTGCCACTGTGGAGTTGTTTAAAGGAATGGTATGCTCATGACACTCATTTTTAAATAATTATCATCCGATAAAACAGACCAGTCTATGCCAGTCTCTAATCCGATGACTTTATCAGTGATTTTAAACTGATTATATACCGAAATAACATCAACACTGTGGGCGCCGCCATTTTCCGGACGTGACGTCATCCATGCGTTTGGTTTTCGAAGACACGTTGATCTCCATGTTATTTACTGTAGTTTCTCTCTTCAAATATGCCTCACTGTATCGCAAAATATTGCCACAATTCTGATAGGAACAATCCACGGAATGCTCGGTTCCATCTGTTGCCAAAAGGTAAGCGTAAGAAGTACATTCGGAGGCAGTGGCTAGCGAAATGTGGTCGGCCCGAACCGAGAGATTCACAGGCTCATGTATGCAGCGAACATTTCAAATTTCCGGACGACTACTCTGAGAGTATGATAAAACATAACATGGGATTTATGGAACAACCATTACTTAATGGAGATGCAGTACCATCGGTTTTTCTGGTGTCATCACCGACCAGGACACCAGTTCGGCCCGTTGAGAAATCGCCCTCTGCAAGTGTGAAGCGACGGAGGAGCAGAAGTAGTGCTCGGAGTAAGAATAAGGTATGTTATAGCGCATTTCCATTGCAGCGGCTAGCCCCGTTTTAACATCCTTTAGCGTCCAGGCCAGGACAGTTTTTGGTGGCCTTTCCATATAGCGTAGTACCGGCTAGTGTGTATTTCCCCCCAGTTTTTTCCGGCCCCATAAAATCGTGATTCTATGGCCAGGGACAACGAAGCTGAGTATGCTAAACTAGAGAGGGAATCGCTAGCAAGGGTGGTACTACATGCATACATATAGTATCTTATATCATCTTCCTATTATACACACATGCATTTCCAAACATTTGGACTACCTATGTTGCAAATGTATTATCTTTTCAATTTACACACGGCATCTATTGCACGTCTGTCCGTCCTGGGAGAGGGATCCCTCCTCTGTTGCTCTCCCTGAAGTTTCTCCCATGTTCCCTTTAAACTGTGGGTTTTCTCCGGAAGTTTTTCCTTGTACGATGTGAGGGTCTAAGGACAGAGGGTGTCGTATTGTCATACTGATATGTATGGTTGAATTCCCCCATCCAATCTCTTCACATTGGTCAAAACTTCTTCCTCTGCTGACGAGTCCGAACTCAAATACTGCCATGTTTCCGTGTGTTGACAAAGTGAACGCATGGATGACGTCACGACCATCACGTGACTACTGAAAATGGCAAAAATGGCGGCGGCCAGGCGGAATATACAGGTGTTGATAAAAAAGAGCTATAAAATCATTATTTACCGGGGAATATCGCTGATTTCTTCAGGGTATGGTTTAAACATAATGTTTCACTAAATACTGAAGTTTGGAATAATTATCTAATGAGTGGACCATTCCTTTAACGTCCTCAGTGACCTACCCCCGGGAGATTGATGTTGATCCCCCGTCATACTCCAGCTCTGCCTCTATCATAGAGGGCGGAGTTGTCGGATTCAGGAGTTCCTCAAAGTGTTCCTTCCAACGCCCTAACACTCCATCAGTTTAGGTCAACAACGTCCCATCCTTACTGTACACAGCTTGGATGGTTCCCTGCTTCCCCCTCCTGAGGTGTCGGACAGTTTTCCAGAACAACTTTGGTGCCGCCCGAAAGTCCTTCTCCGATCTTCTCCCACACCCGCTGCTTTGCCTCGGCCACGGATGAGGCTGCTGCCCTTCGGGCCTGTCGGTACCTTGCAACTGCTTCGGGAGTCCCCCGGGATAACAAATCCCTGAAGGCCTCCTTCTTCAGTCGGACGGCTTCCCTGACCACCGGTGTCCACCAGGAGGTTCGAGGGTTACCGCCCCTTGAGACACCTAGGACCTTGAGACCACAGCTCCCCGCCGTGGCTTTGGCAATAGAGGCTTTGAACACCGACCACTCTGGTTCAATGTCCCCAACCTCCACAGGAATGCCTGAAAAGCTCCGCCGGAGGTGTGAGTTGAAGGCCTCCTGAACTTGGGCCTCCTCCAGATGTTCCCAGTTCACCCGAACTACACGTTTGGGCTTACCAGGTCTATCCAGAGGCTTCCCCCGCCACTCGATCCAACTCACCACCAGATGGTGATCAGTTGACAACTTCGCCCCTCTCTTTACCCGAGTGTCCAAAACATACGACCTCAGGTCCGATGATACGATAACGAAATCGATCATGGACCTTCTGCCTAGGGTGCTCTGGTACCACGTACACTTATGAGCATCCTTATGTTCGAACATGGTGTTTGTTATGGCCAATCCATGACTAGCACAGAAGTCCAGTAACAAACCACCACTCCGGTTCAGATCAGGGGGGCCGTTCCTCCCAATCACGCCCCTCCAAGTGTCTCCATCATTGCCCACATGTGCGTTGAAGTATGCCAGTAAGACTAAAACCCCTCAAGGGACGGATTCCAGACGTCCCTAAAACACCAAAACAGTCCCATAAACGTCCAAAAAAACAAAAAAAACAATGTCCAGCAGGCTGGGTGGAGGGGGACCGGAGGAGGGACATAAAACTAGGGCCACCAGGGTGGGTGGAGGGGGTCCGGAGGACGGGTTTGGGCTGACAACCCAAACGGTGGTCGGTTCGTAATGTTACGGTGTGCAGGAAGCAGGACCCAAATGCAGACCAGATTAAAAATAATTCCTTTATACACAAAGACAGAACAGGACACTCACCGAAGACCACGTCAATACACAAGACGAACCGACACTGAACACAGGAAGAGACAAGACTAAATACAGGGAGGGATCACAAGACAAGACACATCCGGGCAGGGGGAGGAGAAACACCAGGGCCACAGGTGAAAACAATCAGACAACTAGACACACCAGGGAAACTAACGACGGGAGGAAAAACACAGGGAAAAGGACCAGACAATATACCCAGAGGAAAACATGACAGGGAGAACAGCAAAACACCCAAACCAAGACATAGAAAATGTGACATAACACAATAATCGTAACATGTATACTCTGAACTGCTGTTGGGTGCATAAGCACACACAGGGGCGCCGCCAGGGATTTTGGGCCCCATGAAAATATATCACATTGGGCCCCACCACCAGGCACAGGCCACTTTGTTTATAAATTACCTCGAGGGCCGTACCAAATGGTCTAGCGGTCCGTATACGGCCCGGGGGCCGGAGGTTCCCCACCCCTGCTTTAATATAATAACATTAGTATTAATATCATAAGCAAAATGTCGGTGATTAACATTTTGTTTACAGACTGATCACTCAATGCTTCAAACTGTCCATCATCCTAAATAGACTAAAAGCAGTTTTTTGTTTTATATGGATCATTGGCTATGTGGGAAAATACTGTGTTTGAATTGTATAATTTAAATTAGATGTTAGCTTTTTGACATATATATATATTAGGGCTGTCAAAGTTAACGCGTTAATAACGCGTTAACGCAAAAAAAAATTAACGCCACTAATTATTTTAACGCGATTAACGCATGTGTATTTTTTTTCCTCGGCCGCCCCGTAGTTTCAGAGCGCATCAAGTTTAAAATACCATCTACAACTGCTGCTGACAGCCCCGCTCCTGCCGCCCGCTTGTGGCAGACCACACTTCCACGCTCACCGGCAGGCACCGACTGGCCATCGGGAGTACCGGGAGGGTGTGTGTCTGTGTGGCCCGAGCGAGCGAGAGAGAGACCTTACGTGCATTACCGTACCGCAGTGTGAACGCAGCTATTGTTGTTGTTAGCATCTGGTGCTAGCTAGCTGCGCTAACGGATATAAGGAACTGTTTAAATGAAAACAGAGGAGCGCTCTATCCACACAACTGTGCCGAGCACTTGACTTGATGCAGGAAGCAGACAGCGGGACATAGTACGAGAAGTCAGCAGACTCATGATTGCAGCAACATGATTGCAGCGTCCAGGCAGCTCCCGTTCGAGCATATGCCTTGAGTTGCACATAGCTCCAACGATCACACACACACACACACACACACACACACACACACACACACACACACCACACACACACACACACACACACACACACACACACACACACACACACACACACACACACACACACAATTTGTATTGTATGAGAGAGGTTCCAGGTTGAATTGAGGCGAATATTTGGAATGTTCAGAAATTGTTTTGTTTAATATTCATGAGAATATTGTCATTGTTCAAATGATAATAAACATTAGCATAAAGCATATTTGTCCACTCATATGTTGATAAGAGTATTAGAAACCTGAAAAATATTCCTCTAAGGTACATTTAGAACAGATAAAAAATGTGCAATTAATTTGCGATTAATCGCGATTAACTATGGACAATCATGTGATTAATCGCGATTAAATATTTTAATCGACTGACAGCCCTAATATATATATATATATATCAAAAAGCTAGGTAAGTTTGAGAAACCGGCTCGCTAGAATTTGAAAATACACAACTGGAGAAAATATCTAAAAATCTGCCACTTCCTCACAGAGCCCCTCCTCCAACACACACGAACGCGCACACGACCAATGAGGGCACGAGATACGTTTGTGCCCCGATGGGAGGCTGATAGGCAGGTAGGCCATCCATCCATTTGGAGGCAGGACCAAACCATTACACGTAAATAGAAGGGGGTGTACAGAGGCTTTGGGTAATTAACTTTTGGAAGAAAATAAGTTAAATGAATCGTAAGTTTAGTGAGTAATTTATCAATATAACGTTCTATTAATGTTAATTATTGAGGATTGATGAAAGGTTACTTACATTTTTTTTCTTAATGGTCTGAACATTTTGGGGCCCCTGTCAGTCACGGGCCCTTAGAATCGTCCTAACTTTTCACCCCCTTACGGCGCCCCTGACCACACACAACAGTCAGAGTTTTCCCCCCCATAACCCGCAGGCGTAGGGAGGCGACCCTCTCGTCCACTGGGGTAAACTCCAACAACGAAACACCCAACCGGGGACTTGTGAGTATCCCCACACCCACCCAGCGCCTCACACCTTGAGTAACTCCGGAGAAGAATAGAGTCCAACCCCTATCCAGAAGTAAGGTTCCAGAGCCGACGCTGTGTGTAGAGGTGAGCCCAACCAGATCCAACTGGTACCGCTCCACCTCCCACACAAGCTCCGGCTCCTTCCCCCCCAGAGAGGTGACGTTCCACATCCCCAAAGCCAGCTTCTGTCGCCCGGGTCTGGTCCGTCGCCCCTTCTGGCAGCGCACCCGACCCCATCACTGTTTCCTGTAGGTGGTGGGCCCGCGGGACGGAGAAGCAGAGGTGTTGCCCACGTTGCCTTTTCGGGCTGGGCCCGGCCGGGCTCTGTGGCAAGCCCGGCCACCAGACGCTCGCCGACGGGTCCTCCTTCTGGGCCTGGCTCCAGAAAGGGACCCCAGGCTTCATCTGGGCCGGGTATCCTCACTTCGTGTTCTTGTACCGTGGTGAATGCTGTAGTACCCAATCAAAGCATCGGACACATCCACGCCGCCCATGCTTCTGTTGTAGTCCACCACAGCGTCAGGAACCGTAACAATCTTAGTCTGCCACAAACCAGCCCGTTTCACTTTCCTCCTGACAGTCTGTCCACTGAATCAGAAGATGCGGATAGAGGCTGAGTTAGTACTGGTGCATACATCTGGCAGCGTAGCTTGGATGTTGATGCCTCTGGGGCAACTGTATGCTGATCTAATTAGATTAGATTTTATTAAGTAAAAATCTCCCTTGGATAATCTACCAAACCAAAACCAGTGTGTGTGTATGTCTGTGTGTGTGACTAAAAGGTGGTTGGATTTGTGCCAATCAGTGTGTGCATTGGGCTTGACACATCACTAATTTACAGACCATATAATGATTGTTTAATCAGATGTTATGTTTGTGAGTCTATTTTAGTTTTTTTCTTGTTTTTCTATCTCGGAACCTGTACTACACTCCTCATAAGTTTGCTGAAAAACTGAGCTTTCAAATGTATACTATCAATATCATCTCACTTAATCACATGGATACATCATCAGAAAAGTTAAAAATTGCAAACCATTTTAAGAGGCTATCAATCAAATACAAAGTATCTGGCACACTTAAAAAAGTAACAAACATGTTTTAACTCCATCAACAAAGTTTATTTTACATTTAGCCAATTTGCATACAATGTTGTACACAACATCGGTGTATCTAAGCATTCTCAGTTGATAGTGCTTCCAGTGCCTTTTGTTCTTGACAAGACATCATCAGTCTGCATTGTATTGAAGACTAGAGTCGCCCCTTTGGGTTTAATAATCTATTTGAGTTTCTGTCTCATTGTTCATAACAATGTTTTTTCACTATGAGCACCAACCGAAGGATCCGTCATTCTTTGTATGGACGGGCTCGTCACTGCTCACTCTGACAGCCGTGTAGCGAGGAGGAAGATCCGTCGGAGACACCGCGTACAACAACAAAAGCACCTAGAATCATTCAGTTTCTGCCCCGCCGATTTGCCATTTAGGTCTTTGTTATGATCGTGTCGGTCTGAAAAAGCTGCTGATGGACATGGACAAAACAAGCTTCTATTCCATTTCGGGAGCACTCAGAAGAAAGACGCTGGTTGAAGCGCTTTTCCTTAAGGCCGTCAACATCGGCCTTCTTCATTGGGGATTATATGGCCAGTCAGCCTCGTTGGAATTGATATGTTGACCTTTAATACTTAAACACATTCTGCCACCTGTCTAGATTTGATTACATTACATTTTATTTAACTGACGCTTTCATCCAAAGCAACTGTAATACTGTTGATATGCCTATATGAGCGATTTAGGGCTAAGAATCTGGCCCAAGGACCCTTTGACATAATGACCACAGATGTCGGGGTTTGAACCCTTGACAGAAGATAAAGTCACCTTCAAAGATCCCATGGTTTAAATATTAAACTGACAAGGCATTGGATTTGTATTAACAAGCTATCACTTGTGGAGAGAACACTGACCTACACATCTCTTCTCTTTTAGAGACTTGATAACATGATACTGAGAGAAATCATCATGGTTGAGTAGGCCTATATGGGTTATAGTAAATAAGAAGGTGTATACAGTCACAAATTAAAGCCAAGTCATTGCACAGAAGCTATTAATATGAAGTAAATGGATCTCCAACTGCATTGGAATACTGTATATCATAAGGGGTGAAATCGCAATTTAAGCAATTTAGCTATATTGCTCAAGATGACTTAATGTTATCTTATCATAGGTTTCTCGTCACTATTTTAAGCATGCTCCCTGAAAATATGTTCTTACGTTTCATAATCCTCGACTTTCCCAGACATTTGTAAATGAGTGACGTTGTGGATAGACCTCCAGATATGGATCATCACAAGGCTCTGACTGACAATCATTTATTCAATTAAAGAGGCATTAGTTAACTGAATGAACCTTATATCTTTCTAATCCTCTTATAATTTAATAAGTTAAATTGTTATTTATTTTTGTTGATATTCATTTAGCTAAGCTAAATGAATATCAACAATAAGGTGTCTTTGTAAGGCTAGTGCAGAATAATATGGACGGTATTTGATTACTTTAAACCTGCATACTTGCTCTGTGTAGCAATAGAACCCTTCTTCCTTCTTTCTCTCTATCTGTGCATTCATTGTATGTATGTGTGACTGTGCATTTGTTACCATGTGTGTGTTTGGGTTGGTCTCTAAGGGCAGCACATTTGTACCCCTCTTAACATCTTCACACATTGCACAGCTGTGGGAGCAGGAGCAAGAGGGGGGAATCCAAAGAGGGATCTTAAGTGGAATAGGTTGTTCCCATCACTTTTAGATGTGTAATGGAAATGGAGGTTAAGAGGTTTCTTGCACTAACTCTGCCGCTACATACATACAAAGATGTTCATCTTAGTTGACTTAAAATGGTATTATGACCTCAATGCAGCAATACACAGTAAGTTTCCATAGAACTTTGAAGGGCAACAATGTTGCAACAATGTTGCCTCAAATACGAGTTACCTTAAAGTACATTTCAAAACATGTTTCCTAAAAGAGAAATCGAGAAGTAACCCAGAAATTCTAACTGGGTTGAACATTTAACATCGGTGCAATATGAAGATGTGACCAGGCTTGGCATTTCGTCATTTTAGGGGCAAGGACATTTGGCCTTCCCGTTCACATTTTTTTCAAGGGCACAAAGGCCACATGACAGGGCACAAAGGCCGTGGTTAAATTACGCTGGTTTTACCTTTCAGATTAATACCGTGACATTCTCATTCACCAAGAAACATTAATGATGTATTAAAACATTTGTTTTAATTTAAAAACATTGAATAACTATGAACATATACACTCAAACAGACAAACAAAACTACTTAACAATACAAGCTCAATTTGAAACAGTGTGTGTGAGAGAGAAAGAGAGAGAGAGAATGTGAGACTCATGTATTATATCAAAACCGCTTAGCAAGAAAAATACTAGATGCAAAGGTGACAGCTATCTGCTAGCTTGTAAAAGCAACACTAGATGTAGACCCCTTGAAGGGAAGACGTTAGCGCTATCCAAACTAGCTAGCTAGCTATCGCTAGTTTTCATGACAAAATGTACTAACGAGTCGACTTTAAATAAGCTAATACAATGGTAATTACCTATCAATAGTACTTGCTATAAACACGTAAATGTTAAGTCCTTTCAAATACTACCACATCATATCAAAACAGCTTGGTCCGCTTGCTTACCTGTGCTTCTCTTGCTCCCGCGGCTGAGGAGGAGGCTGTTGGGCACCTACAGGCATGTCTGACGGAACAATAACAGCGGGACTGCGCACACTAATATGACTTCACTCGCGTTGTTTACACGGCATGTCTGACGGAACAATCACAGCAGAGCAATCGCTCTGATCCACAGGCACGGGACTATACTACTGCACGCACTAGTCTAAATTCACTGGCGTTATTTACACTGGAATATTTGACAGGGGCACAAAGGCCACTTTGGCCGTGAATTGCATTTTTTTTCAAAGGGCAGGGCAACGACGGCCATGGCCAGGGTGAAATTCCCACCCTGGATGTGACACTTATTATTACACTGTGAATAAACAAGCAAACATCAGGCTTCAGGGCTCGACAGACTCTGTCTAGCATGTCCTCTACGGGCCGCAACTCATTGACAACTAAACTCTTCTTTACTTTTTAGAGTCAATGAGCAATTAACGGTTTCCAAAAATGTCAGAAGAAGCAAATCTGGGCACCAACCCGAAATAGAGAGTGATATTGGAAACAACATTCATTTTCTTACATTTTCTTGGAAGACAGTAAACTAAAGAAGTCTGCTGTTACTAAGATATTAACTAAATCTAAGAAGATAGATTGGCTGCTTGATTAGTTAGAAGTAGATTTGTATATGGTACAATAGCTAATTCAATTGGCTACCTTCTGTGTTCAAAAATAAGTTTGAAATAATAGGAAATCATTTTCAACATTTAAAGGACAACTCCTGTACAAATATAAATCAAAGATCCCTTACGTTTTCACTGGAGGCCAACAAAAGCATATATAATGTGAACAAAATAGATCCAAGCACTGAGCCTTGTGGCACTCCATGGCTAACTTTGGTTTGCATGGAAGATTAATTATTGACATACTGTATACAAACTGGGTCATTTGTGACTTTCACAAGAGCTGTCTCTGTGCTATGATGTCTTCTAAAGCCGGGATGAAAACCCTCAAATAAATTAACTGTTTTGCAACTGCTTTCTCAAGGATCTTTGAGAGGAAAGGATGATTAGAAATAGGTCTAATAGTAGGCCAAAACCTTTGGATCGAGGTTGTGGTTTTATTACAGCTACTTTAAAGCATTGTGGTATAGCCTGATAATATAGACATATTACCGTAATCATATTTAATAAAGAAGTGTTAATGTTAGAAAAATATCACTTGTCCCCGGCTTAAGCTTCAATATCAGGATACATGTATGTATAATGCTTGAAAGAATGGAAGTAGTCATCACATACAGAGCATATGGAACAACTATACAGTATGGACAGTGTCCTTCACTTGCTTATATACAAGAGAGGAAGTTACACCGTCACAAGATGGAGGAATACCGGTTCAAAGCAGTATTCAATGTTTAGTTTGGATTAGCTAAGACCCACGTCAGAAATGATCATGCTTGTCATATGTCATATCTCCATAGAGGCTGAATCATCATGTTAATCGTTGTCACATAGCTATCATATGCAGTGTATCCAGACACACTTCTATGTAATCATACATCCTGTGACGTACATAGCTACAGTTGGTCCTTTATCATATGCTACTCTGGCATAAGGGAAATACTTATTTTAACAGCTTAGCTAGAATCGGTCTAAGATACAAGGTTGATGTTTTAGAAGAAAGAATCATCAATAAACTATTTAATCGTAGGAAAATGTACTATGATAACAATACAACACCCATCAAAATGTCCTCATGAGGAAATGTATGGATTACAACTAAATCAACACTAAACTACTTAAGTATTAAATAATCACGCAACTTTAGACCTTAGTTACAATAAAGTTAATGATATTTCTTGTACATTTCTTTTTTTTCTTCTTTTTTCCCCCTGATTTTTCATTGTATTACATCACAGTACAAACGACAGACACAGTACACTCCCACCCCCCCCCCACCCCCAACAGAAAAGGTGATACAAACAATAGCAACAAATAAAATAAACAAAAACAAAAAAACACAATAAAATGGTCGCTAGTGCATGGTAATAACATCAGTAACAACTGTAATACTTATGTATACATTCGAGAAATCTGTCGACGCATAAGGCATAGAGATTTGTTCAGGTTAAATCAGATCAGGGTCCAAGTCCCGTGCCCAGGTCCCCATCCCCAAACGATGGAGACGGCAGGCAAGAAAACCTTGCGGTTTCCGGTGCGGAGGCGACAAGCTCTTACTATCTATAGTACTCCTAACACATAACTGTTAGCTCTGTAGCTTGTTTACATAATCTAACTAGAGTATGGAAAACACATAAGCATATAACAAAAAGTGAGCCCATTTGAAAGATGGCTAATAAGAATTGCAGTAAAACACGTCTCAATCAGACCTTTAAGCACATGAGTATAGACCCAGTTAAACATAATATTCCAAAACATCTTCCTTAAAGTGAACTTAGGAACAAAAACAGCTTAGCAAAGCAGGAGACAGAGCTCTGAAAAAATGCTTCAATAATACTTAAGTTAACTTAAAGAAATGAAAAATGAAATTGCTCCAAATAGGCTGATAATTAAACGTTAAACAACAAATTAAAGTTGAATTGTATACAAATATATATATATACTAGGGCTGTCAAGTTAACGCGTTTTTAAAAAATGAACGCCACTAATTATTTTAACGCGATTAACGCATGTGTATTTTTTTCCTCGGCCGCCCCGTAGTTTCAGAGTGCATCGAGTTTAAAATACCATCTACAAGCTGATGCTGACAGCCCCGCTCCTGCCGCCTGCTTGTGGCAGACCACACTTCCACGCTCACCGGCAGGCACAGACTGGCCATCGGGAGGACCGGGAGGGTGTGTGTATGTGTGCCACGAGCGAGCGAGAGAGAGACCTTACGTGCATTGTTGTTGTTAGCATCTGGTGCTAGCTAGCTGCGCTAACGGATATAAGGAGCTGTTTAAATGAAAACAGAGGAGCGACATTTCGCCACAACTGCGCAGAGCACTTGACTTTATGCAGGAAGCAGACAGTGGGACATTGTAGGAGAAGTCAGCACACTCAGCCCGGATAGTGTGCACAACATGATTGCAGCGTCCAGGCAGCTCCCGTTCAAGCAGCATATGCCTTGAGTTGCACATAGCTCCAACGATCCAACACACACACACTCACACCATTTGTATTGTATTATTGTATGAGAGAGGTTCCAGGTTGAATTGAGGCGGATATTTGTAATGTTCAGAGGTTGTTGTGTTTAATATTCATGAGAATATTTGTCATTGTTCAAATGATAATAAACATTAGCATAATGCCTATTTGTCCACTCATATGTTGATAAGAGTATTACAAACTTGAAAAATATTCCTCTAAGGTACATTTAGAACAGATGAAAAATGTGCGATTAATTTGCGATTAATCGCGATTAACTACGGACAATCATGCGATTAATCGCGATTACATATTTTAATCGACTGACAGCCCTAATATATACACATACACACATATATATATATATATACTGTATACACATACACACACACACACACACACACACACACACACACCACACAGGCCCACGCGGGGAAAGGATAAGTACACCAACCTATATCAACAGCCAGCCCAGGCCATGTATTTCTTAAATGTTTATAGATCATCCGTCGGGTGTCGCCTTCGGCTGTGCCTCGGGAGCCCCAAAGTGGCGCTTGGCGTAATCCAGTGCAGCTTTAGGGTCGGTGAAAAAGTGCTGCTGACCCCCGTGAGTGACGATGAGTCTGGATAGAGATGCCCGTACCTGACGTCCGGTTTGTTACGCAGGATTTCCCTTGTCGGAGTAAACTCCCTCCTGCGATTTACCACAGTCGGTGGATAATCAGGAAATAGCTGGATTCGCTTGCCTTGGTATATCAGGTTTCCAGAGCCGGTGGTTTTGCGTAGAATGTCCTCCACGGAATGGTAATAGTGAAGCCTCAGGACGAATGTGCGAGGCGGTTGTCCGTCGGAGGGACGCTGTCGGATAGATCGGTGGCAGCGGTCGATCAGCGGCTTCTGATCCAGGGATAAGAGGTCGGTGAGTTGCGAAATAAACTCTCTTTCCTTCCCTGCAGGGACTCCAATCATGCAGATGTTGTTCCTCCTGCTACGTCCCTCCAGGTCCTCACATTTATCCGACAGTTTAGCAGTCTCGGCCGTCAAGCGAGCCACCTCGATTTGCAGCCGGGTGATGTCATCTGAGTGTTGAGTTAAAGCACCTTCAACTTACCCAATGGCCTCCGTGTGTGCTAGCATAGTAGCTTTGATTGCCGCCAATGCTGTCTGCGTGTTCCCTTTCATAATGGAGAATTCCTTTTTTAGGTTCTCGGTGACAGTCTCAATCCGGGAATCAATCGTGGCACAAATTTCTTTTTTGTTTTGAGCCACCTCTCTGCAGAGTGTCTCAAGGGCGGCTAGCACCATGTTGGCCGGGACACTGCTCTCCTCGTGTTGTTCCTTGTAAGGCGATCTCGGTAATTCTCCCGGGCCGCGCAGAGCTTTGTCGATTTCGTCTTCACCATGGTTTGAAAAAATCAAATGAATAGTTCCCGAAAGATGATATGATCATTAAATAAATACATTTGTGATATGTGTATGGGCTCAGAACAGTCTCATAATACACACATGCGCACAGAAGGATTCACACTTGTATTTCATGATCCGCAAAAGGATTCACACTTGTATTTCAATGCACACACAAATGTGTTCCGTTTCATATACATGTAAATAAAATCCAAATACAGAAAAAAGTTTTACATGTGTATTTTTGATCCTCACATATTTGTTTTCCGTTTAAAACCGCTGCACCTGCAAACACAAACAGCTTTCTGTGCACGGATCGCTGTGCATTCGTGTGTGGGTTTTTTGAGACTCCCCTGACGGTCAGCCGATTCGTACTTGCAATTATTTCTATCTATAGCCAATCAGATGTCTCCTCAATTCTAAGCCAATCACATGAGCGCGCCCCCACGAGGGTACATTTATTGCGTTCATGACGTAGCGCTTCATGTACGCATTTTGCGCAGTCCGGAGCTGACAGGCGCTAATCTCAGGACACCCTCCACTCTCAGTACAGCGCCACTTTCCGAACAGGAAATGCACGCAAATACAAGCGTTTATATTATTAAGGTACAGCGCCACTTTCCAAACCATTGATGAATGCTTGTTAGGCTACACAAAAACGGCAGGTAAAACCGTTTTAAATGTGTGTTTCCTGTATGGCGAATACAGCTGCTTTATGTATGTCTGTATTAAGTTGTTGTGAGTGTGGAGGGAGCAGCTACAGGTTAGCTTAGCCTAAGTGATCAGTGCACTACGAAGCCAGTGCTAGACAGTGACCTGTTAACGGGGGGAGCCCCACCGGTCATTATCGGCCGATATTCACTCTTAATAGTTTGATCGGTGCTCTCTATAAAGGCCGATTAGGAGAGCTGGATCTGATCGATATGGACATAAACGCGAGTGAAGTATAACCGGACGCAAGAGAGAGATCAGATCAGCTGCTGAGTCTGACGGAGACACGCTGCTCTCCATAATCACCTGAAGCTCCGCCCTCTGTTTAGCGAGCTGACCGGACAGCGCAAAATGCGTACATGAAGCGCTATGTCATGAACGCAAGAAATCATACCCTCGTGGGGGCGCGCTCATGTGATTGGCTTAGAATGGATAAGACATCTGATTGGCTATAGATAGAAAAAATTACAAGTACGAATCGGCTGACCGTCAGGGGAGTCTCAACAAACCCACACACGAATGTACAGCGATCCGTGCACAGAAAGCGGTTTGTGTTGGCAGGCAGGTGCAGAGGTTTTAAACGGAAAACAAATATGTGAGGATCAAAAATACATAAGTAAAACCTTTTTCTGTAATTGGATTTTATTTACATTTATATGAAACGGAACACATTTGTGTGTGCATTGAAAAACACAAGTGTGGATCCGGAAATACACGTTTGAATCCTTCTGTGTGCATGTGTGTATTATGAGACTGTTCTGAGCCCATACATGTGAGCTGGTCGGATTTAAGCGTGTTTTTGATAGTAAAGCTGCAGAGCTCGTTCAGAGTGCTACCACTAGTCCCTCATCGCGCGCCGGACTTCTTGTACATTTTTAACATTAAAAACAAGCAAAACATCTTTGTTACTGTTTTGTCTTCAGTCAACTGTCAAACCGGGAATGCTACAATAATTCTAACAGCCTGAAACAATACACTACATTCAAATTGTCCCATCACGTGTAGGCCTACAGCTGTTCAAACCACTGATGACTCGATGAATTCTGGGACCAAATTAAATTTGCAATCCTTCCTTTAGTCTACTTTGTAAACCATTGGCCCCAAGCTGCAGAAGTAGAACACTCTTGGATGTTACGGAACCCTCGGGTACAGCTGTCAGTCAGCCATCACCTGCCACCCAGTTCTGTCATGAAATCCCCCAACACACACCCACTGAGACCAAAACTATTAGCACTTCTATTGTGGGCTTGCTGGCTTTTTCTTTCTTCTGTCCTTTATTTTACTCCTCCTGTTGATTCTAGTTTTTGAATTCAGCTCACAGTCAACCACCCTAATGGCCGCAAACATCTGCTCATTACTTTTAGAATTTATATTCACATTTTCTGTCTTATTTACAATTGTGGCTGGTGATTACTTACCTTGGTTGGACTCTAGGTACCAAGGGCCTTCTGTTTAGAATCACATATGGTATGTTTGTGCATTATGTCAATGGCACTAGTTTTCAAACTTTGATCCTCAAGGTTCCTATCTAGCATTAGTATTGGACGTGTCTGGGACGTGTTGTTAGTCTTCCACTTGTGACATCTCTTTTTCAAATATAATTCAATGATAACTGATAATGCTTGGTTTCCGCCTTTAACATGCATGCATTGTTTTAGGAAAACTACTAACATATTTATCCAGCCTGTCCTCCTACAAAAAACGACCATATAGGCCGATTGTTCATGCCCTTATTTCGACCCAGAGACACGTTTTAAAGTGTATGTTGTTTCTTACACGACCACTAGAGCACCTCTAGTGGTCGTGTAAGAAACAACATGCTCCTGGCCCGTTCATTGCAAATGCTCCGGAGGGACGTTTATTCACAAATAACTAGGGATGCACGATAATTATCGGCCCGATAATTATCGGCCCGATATTAGGAATTATGACGTCACCCCGATAAACCGATAACAGTAGTAATAGCCCCGATAACATACAATATATTTTTTGGGTATCCTGCGGTGTGGGTGGATTGGGATGAGGGGCGCTTGTTTTTCACTCGGCTCCTCCCGTTTTGCCAGCACTGTGGTGTTAGTGGTTTAGGAAGAGGGGAGTTCTTCACAAATCCAGCGCTCCCTAATACTTCGAACCTGAAACATCGCCATCGCTACGATGGTGTGTTAAAAGCGTACGAAGACAATAATACAATACAGTGTGTGTGTGTGTGTGTGTGTGTGTGTGTGTGTGTCTGCGCGCGCGCGTTGGAGCTATGTGCAACTCAAGGCATATGCTTGAACCGGAGCTGCCTGGACGCTGCAATCATGTTGCTGAGTGTGCTGACTTCTCCTACAATGTCCCGCTGTCTGCTTCCTGCATAAAGTCAAGTGCTCGGCGCAGTTGTGTGGATAGAGCGCTCCTCTGTTTCATTTAAACAGCTCCTTATATCCGTTAGCGCAGCTAGCTAGCACCAGATGCTAACAACAACAATGCACGTAAGGTCTCTCTCTTGCTCGCTCGGACCACACGTACACACACCCTCCCGGTCCTCCAGATGGCCAGTCGGTGCCTACCGGTGAGCGTGGAAGTGTGGTCTGCCACAAGCGGGCGGCAGGAGCGGGGCTGTCAGCATCAGCTTGTAGATGGTATTTTAAACTCGATGCGCTCTGAAACTACGGGGCGGCCGAGGAAAAAAAAATACACATGCGTTAATCGCATTAAAATAATTAGTGGCGTAATTTTAATTTTTATTATCGGTTATCGGTATCGGTATCGGTCTTGAGAAGCAGGAAGTTATCGGTATCGGTATCGGTTTCAAAAAACCAATATCGTGCATCCCTACAAATAACCCTCTCTGGAAAATCCTAAATTGCGGAATAGTTTGGCCATTAAAATGCTTTTTGATTCGATTTCTGGCAAGAAGTGTATATTGTACTCTTATAATCCATGTCCAGTCGATGTGTAGCATCTATAGTTTGATAGATATTACGAAGATGATTTGATGTCTCGCCAGGATAATGTGTATGCAGCTTCCATGTAAAGTTAGCGTGGGTGAAAACAGTTTTTCCGGTCTCGAAGTTTTCATAATAAAACCGGATATATTCCCCTCACTGTCAAATGATTACACAGTGATATCTGCATTACTCATCCACTAAAAAAACATCAGTTTATCCTTGGTTTAAATTGTGTACAATGCTTTTGACACTACACTACCCAGAATCCCCAGCTATCATTTGGGACTACAACACCGCCTTGCTTTACAAACCCTGTGAGTCATCAAGCCCTGTGATTGGATATTGGAGTGGCAGTGCGACAAGGTTACGCTGAGCGTCACAGCTCTATGAAACGGAATGGAACCACGGCAGACTTTCCTAAACTGGAATTGGAGTCCAGCCCCCCACCAGAACTCTTTATAAGACGTTTTCGTATTTCCCACAATTAGAAGTTGCCAGTATTAAACTGTCTAGGAAACACAGTGGTTTTATCACATTTAAAACATATAATTAATAAATGGGTGAATTAATATGCCCACATGACACCTAAGGTCAGAAGAGCTTTATTTAACAGCTGGTCTTATGTCTGTGACCCCGCCTGTTGTTCATTGATAAGCCTGAAACATGCACTTGTCAAGGTTCAGAGGCACATTTTGCAAATATGGCAGTAGCCATCGATCATCTTAAGATAAGATAAGATATACTTTATTGATCCCAAGTTTGGAAATATTTTTGTTACAGCAGCATACTACTTTGTATACTCCACTACAATTAGTGGTAACCTGGTATTTTTACTCCACTACATTTATTTTAGTTACTTCAAATAAACTATGCAATATATTGGACGTTAAGTACTTTGTCAGACTTCATATTTATCTGTCCCAACATTTTTTTCTTATTCAAAAGAAGACCTTAACTTAAAGTATTATTTAATGTTTAAATAAAGCCTTATTAGTTTGTCTGTTTTGCACATCCTCCTGTTAATATCTTTGGATGTCCTGCACTAAACTGTTTTATTGTAGAGATCACTACAGTATCTTCTTGATATTCTTTTATTTTTCAAATCTTTTTTTCCGATTTCATATCATATAAACACCATATCCCGAAATGCATTGCGGCTAAAACAATCGATGTTTTATCAAAACCTCTGAAAAAATAAAGGTGTCTCTCAGAATCGAAAGAGAAAAACCTTTGGGAAAAACACAAAAGCATTGTACACAATTTAAACCAATAAATGTTGTATAATTAACAAGGATAAACTGATGTTTTACTGCAGATATCACTGTTAAATCATTTGATCATTGGTTTTATTATGAAAACGTCGAGACCGGAAATACTGTTTTCAAACCGTAACTTTACATGGAGGCTGTCGCATACCTCAAATCATCTTCGTAATATCTATCAAACTATAGATCCTACATATGGACTGGACGTGGATTCTAAAAATACAACATACACTTCTCGCTAGAAATCTAGTCAAAAAGCGTTTTAATGGCCAAACTATCATACAATTTAGAATTTATAGAGAGGATTATTTGTGAATAAACGACCATCTGTAACGTTTGCATTCAACGGGACGAGAGGGCGAAAACTTTAAAACGTAATTATAGGACGTATTAAGCTCTTGAACAAACGACATATTTGGTCGCAATAAGGGGCTGAACAATCGGCCCATTTGTTCATATGAGTTGGAGGACTTGTTGTATTTGTCTTAGTTTTTAAATGTACTTACGGAAATTGGGCTCAGAATATTTTCTTTTTTGGATCAAATGTATTAAGTTATTAGTACGTAAAACAGGTTCTAATGTTAGAACGTTACTTTATTGCTTTTTTAAGAACCTAAGTTACATAAGAAAGGTTAGGTAAACTCAAACAATGTGACCTGGTTTCTCATGGGACACATTGCTCTCTTTGATGAAAGTCCTGTATTTGTTTGACCATCCAATCCTCCCTTTCCTCCCGGCCCATGCAGACTTTCTTGCTCTTTTTACTCATGCTGATGGGCTAACATTGGAGACAGTTAAACATCTACAGTGTCTATATGAGACACTCTGCTTTCATGGGTGCCTAAGTGCGTTCGTACTAGAAGATGAGATGATCAAGGGTCTGTTTTTGATGGGTTGGAATTAACAACGGGTTGACAGATTTATTGCCAGGTGTCCTAAAATGTGCTACTGAATCCAATAGATGCCTATGACCTCTCATATATAGTCTCATATGTTTATGTTAATGAAGTTACTATGTTAAAATAAACATGCTACCAATTCACCTATTTTATACAGCAAAGCTACTTTGGAAAGCAGACAGAAACTCTGGCAGGCCAAGCTATCAACTCTGAATCTGTCTGTGACGTCGGATTTAAAACAAACCCCTCATGACTGGTCATTTAATTAACCTTGTCAAGCACATCTGCAGTAATCTCCAATCTAATTTCATCTGTTAATTTAAAACTGTTCCTAACGAGGCCAGCCCCCCAGCCAATCAAATGTCAGCTATAGAAGCATAAAGGACTTGGTTAATTAGAGCTGTCAGGAAATGGCCAAATATGGACAATGAAGGAGGCTGGATTTCCCTTTTTATTACTTTCCTGGGAGAGTTATTAATTCTGTGGGAACCACCTCAGGTGGTGTGAGTGTACGTGTGTGTAAGAGTGTGTTTTTATGTGGTGATGGAGCAAAAAGAGGAGGGGTAGTGTAGGCTAAGAAAGGATATTAAGTCAGATATGGAACAGTGGAAACAAAGGGAGTCAGAAACAATTCAAGAGCGAGAAAATATTTTGATTATTCAGAATAATCAAGAAGTTTCATTCCAACTTTGTGGCAGCTTCATTTCCTGTTTGACAGGATATTGAGCCTTAGCATTTCCAGAAGTGATTCTCCATCACATATTTGTCAAACTCAGTCTCAGTCAGTGGGATTGTAATGTCAAATAATATTAACTATGTGCACAGGGCTTTCAGAGTTGAATATATATATCAGGGTTTCCGTTAGCCGGAAATTACCGGTTTCTAGCTGGTAACATTTATCAAATGTCCGGTAATAATTGGGGACGCTCCGATCGATTTGCCACCGGTCATTATCGGCCGATATTCACTCTTAATAGTTTGATCGGTGCTCTCTATGAAGGCCGATCAGGAGAAGTTTCGATCTGTTACGATTATAAACTGAAGCAATATAAAAATGAGCTCCATTAACTGAGTTTTAAACATCAGCATATCCGGTAATAGTCTGGTAATAACCTGCTAACGGAAACTTTGCAACACAATTCTTATTATTATTAATGAAACATGACCAGTAAGTTTCGAATTAGTCCGGTAAAATAAATGCTTTCCGGACACTTGACCGGCAATACAAAAATGCTAGCGGAATCCCTGAAAAAATAGAGACAGGGTGTCTATAAATAGACAAATTAAAAGAGTGAACAGCCTTCCAGGTTTCAGCTGAGCTGCCCACTTACAGACGTGTGTGTGTGTGTGTGTGTGTGTGTGTGTGTGTGTGTGTGTGCGCATGTGTGTGTGCGTGCGTGCGTGCGTGCGTGCGTGCGTGTGTGTGTGTGTGTGTGTGTTTGGCCTGATATTGTGAACACGTATGTATCTGCGTATTAGGCCTCAGTGCGCTTGTGTGAATGTGTGTGTGGCACCATCTGCGTTGCCATGTGCAGCTGTGCTCCCTTGGAGCTCAAGACCCAAATCTCAGCTGTTACCAAGACAACCCACATTGCACCCCATACCTGGTCCAGACACACACATGCACACACGCACACACACACACACACACACACACACACACACACACACACACACACACACACCAAACCACCTTAAGGTCTATCTGTGTGCTTTTAGATGAGCAGATGGACAGAGACGTATAAGAAATGAAATGGTGATGATCTCAGTCTCTGCTGAACTATATATTTTTCTAGATCTACACCTGTACTGCTTTCAGTACTTCATTCACATTCACAGTATATGGAGGCCTCCCCCCATTATACACATCAGCTTTTATAAAAAATGATCCATGATTGGCAGTTTGATTTATTTATAAGACGTAGGTAGGCATACGACTCCCAAAAAGGAATCACCAGTTCAAAAGAAGAGCAAATGTGTTTTAAAATATTTTGATTCAAAATAAATGGATTACATAGGTATTGCCAAAATAATGTCTCTAAATGTGCATTCACATGACACTTGGTAAAACGGCTCTGCGCTGGCCAGGGTTGTAGCTTGGATCTTGTAACATCGGGAGCTTAGCCCAGCTCGACGATTGCCGTTGTGTTTCCCGGGAGAGAGTGGTGGCGTATCCCGCACCACTCGAAATTGCCGCCGAGCACTGCGCTCAAAGTAATAATAATAGTAAATTATATTTATATAGCGCTTTTCTACAACTCAAAGACGCTTTACAGCATGAGGGAGGGTAGACAAACACGGACAGGCAAACAAAATAAAATGTGTGTGGCCTTTTGACGCACAACCAAGAGTTCCCGTTAGAATATTTTTTCTGTCGGTCAACATGTCCGTTAAAGTTTAAATCTTCCGGACAGAATTAGAAAAGTGTCGTTCAAAGGTCTTCTTTGTTATTTATTGAGCTTTAAAATAAACTGATATTAAACAAACTAATTATAGTAGATGAACTACATTATTCAAAAGTGTACAGTAACTTACAATAACACGGGAATAATAAACGGAGCGCTCTCTCCTTTGTCCTGATAGCTCGTCAGTATCATACAGCTCGCGAATCCAGTAATGAGTGACCCGACAGTAAAACTAAACATATCTATAACTAGTTTAGGTAGTTTGAGAGGTAATTAAAATAGCTACGTGTGAAATTCTAACCTGAAGTGTGTGTTGTGTTCCGCTCACCGCTGCATGTGGTCATGCAGAGCTGCGTGTCGACTCGTCAGCAGCAGCTGATCTCTCTCTCCCGTCAGATTAGACTTCACTCGCGTTTATGTCCATATCGATAAGATGTAGCTAGTTCTAGCTAATGATATGACTACCTGCTTATTAAAAGACACCTAAACAATAAGTGTCGCTATGCAACCGGGTGAGGTCGCAAAGTATAGCGCAGCATTTGTTTACATGCTGACCAAAACCCCGAGACATTACTAACAGATCAACGCACAATCAACCCATACAGGACATCTCTTTCTCCACATTAGTGTTAGACATTAGAATTGACTATTATTGTCTGTCACATTCTCTTTTGTCTGTCACTTACTATTCTTGTCTGTCACATAAGTGGCGCAACGGAAATTGGGGGAAATTATTTTGACCGGACATTTTGACCGGAGATATTTAGATTTGCCTTCAACATATTTTACCTGTCATAGTCATCATGCGGGACTGCCCAATTCAGTTGTGATTTTTATAGAATTGTAGAGGTCTTACCTCATAAAAGACCGGTGTTAATAAAAAGCACATTTAAACTTTCATTTGCCAAAACAGTTCATTTTTGGTTGACAGCTGCTATGGTTGTAGTAGTAGCCCCGCATGGGGGTAGCTTTGATAATGAGCCCTCACAATAGATCCCCCATCACTCATATTAGTATTATTAGGCCAGTTAAAAATTAAATATGTTGTTATGCTATGTAGAGAGTATCTGTATAAAGTGTTTGAGTTTATATTATGACATGTGGTGTAATCTTTTATTTTCATTGTATTTAATTTTTGTTTATTTTGATTAAGTAGGATAATGAGATTCACAATTTGGGCCAATGTGAAATCATTCTGTACACGCTACACTAACAGTACTCATAAACCGGTATTAGGAGAATCAATATTACTGATTCTAAAACTCAGGTTTCTGGCTCATGTCTAAAATACCAGTATCTTTTTCCCCTGAATTTCAACTGTTTCGTCATGTCTCTTGTTGGAACCAATAACATAATTATTCCATGTGTAAAGTAACACGAGGCTGCCCTGTTACTAAATACCATCTTGCCAAAGCAGAATGAATAGGTTTTGTTGGTTGAGATTGTAACACAAGTTCAGAGTTGTCCTGACTATTTAACTGTTTTTTCGTTAACATTTTTGTATAACTAATAAAAGTCAACTATGAATGGCTTAATACTATCAAATGATCAAAAATAAGTCAACAGTTCACATGTTTACTAAGTTATGTGGGGTTTCTTTAAGTATTTTAGGGTAAGGTTTATTTATTAGGGTTAATGGTTGTATATATAATCATAATTACATCTCAAAGTAAACATGTAGTCTGATTCTCTTAGCACAGCTGCTGTCTCTTGCAAAGTCCTCATGAATACGCTCTCACCTATTTCCCCTCAACCCCATGGTGCTTTTCACTGAGGTTAAGGAATAGTGGTTAAGAAAAGTTATAGGCCCTTTTTTTCTTGATAATTAAATCACAAGCAGGGATGCTAATATTAGCCGTTTGTGCTGAAAGCCAACACACGATTATTCTTTCTGTGACAACGCAGGAAGTGCATGGTATAAAAGGCAAGGAAGATACATTTGTACAGACTCATCTCACTGCTTCTATCAAGGTTTGGTATAGAAACTGCTCGTAGAATAAAGATCAGAACTACTCATTTGGTTAACGGCACATATCCTGAGGCAATGAGGGCTCTGAACTCCTCACCATCAGTTCAGTCCATAAACTTAACTTAACTTAGTCAACAAGAGGGTTTCTTATATAGCACTGGATACTATGTAGTAGAGTATTTGTAAACGCTTGCACGCAAACAGATAGGAGTGACAAAAATAGTGACGGGGCAAGGGAGGGAAATTAGCAATGAATAATAGCCAAGTCAAACATTCTGGTAAAGAAGCAAAAAGAGGAAAGGAGACAGAAAGAAGACACAGGGAATCTATGTATGTGATATGAAGAAGCTCCTTGCTTTTCATTTCACTTCGCTAATGATGTAGCATACATTGTTAGAGAGGGAGAAGAGAAGCAGGCAGACTGTGTTTCCATGAATGTATTACCTTCGTCTGTCCCTTCGTCTGACCGCTTTTGAAATATGGTATACGAAACAGCACTGCAAATAACTTTCCCCACAAAATTTGAGATTTTGCCATTGCAACAATCAATATTAGACTTAAAAGGTATGTCTTCGGTACAGCAAGTATAGGGTACAATTGAAACGTTTGCACTATGTAAAAAAATCATTTCTAATAGTAATTTGGCAAAATATAATTTGAAAGATTATTCAAACACCATATACATTTGTGTGAAGAAAGAGCCTTGCCTCTACAGATGTTTGGTGCTGAATTACATGTTTATTAAAAGAGGTGTTTTTTTCACAGCTTTTGTTGAATATTTGAATTAATATCAAAAGGAAACTCTTTTTCAAAGCAGTGAGAATCTGTTTATCTGTCACTCAATTTAATTGCATGTTGTTTTACCTTGAAACAGGTTGGGTTTTTCTTTTTACAGATTCTAAAAGATTCACCACCATTGATCAATATGAAATACAAAGTGGACATTAATTCAATTTCTTTATGAAAGCCACAGCCAAATTTAAAATGTTGACTAAAACAAATAAAAGATCTTCACATTGTTGAGGAACTGCCAGGTATTTTGCACGGATAACAATATGATTTTGATATTAGGGGAACATATGCTCGATTATATGTTGCCAGATCAAAATATTTCCAAGCCTGTCGGTGGTAAAAACAGCTTTTAATGGACATTTAATGTATATTGACGCAATGCATTTTTACAAATAATTTGCTAATAATTCCGAATTGATGTCCTCTTACCAGTTTGTCATACATTTCCTTATTACAATTGCGTGTAAATACTAGCATTTTAAACATTTAAATGAATCATGATTAAAGACAGATACATATTTTGAGTATCCCAATTACATGTATTAATCAATTTACGTACTGATTGACCGTTGCATATTTCACTATGTTCTTTGTTATTTTGTTCCTGATCTGGTTTTCAGAACCTAAATAAAAATGTGTCTCCTTAAATTGAATTGGGCTTAAACAGCAGAGACATCACAATAGAGGCAGACTACTTTAAATGGAATCACATTCACACAAATCATACACTAACTGTGGACTATATATTTCCTTTTCAGTATACTTGAGAACAAGTCAAAGACAGAACAATGCAGTGATATTATTCAACAAAAACTAGGAAACAACCTCAAAACACAAGGCAAGGCAAGTTTATTTATATAGCACCTTTCAACACAAGCAGTTCAAAGTGCTTTACAAAAAACGAAAGACATTAAGAAAATGGCATTTAAAATCAGTCATTAAAAAGAAAAGATAATAAAATAAACATAAAAAGAAAAAATACATGGATAAAAGTTACAGTGCAGTCTAAGATGTGAATAGTTCAATTAAAAGCAGCGACACAAAGAAAAGCCTTCAGCCTGGATTTAAAAGTAGTCAGAGTTGCAGCGGACCTGCAGGTTTCTGGGAGTTTGTTCCAGATATTTGGAGCATAATAACTGAACGCTGCTTCTCCATGTTTAGTTCTGACTCTGGGGACAGAAAGCTGACCCAGTCCCTGAAGACCTGAGAGATCTGGATGGTTCATCATTTAGCAGGAGGTCAGAAATGTATTTTGGGCCGAAACCATTCAGTGCTTTATAAACCAGCAGCAGTATTTTGAAATCTATTCTTTGACACACAGGAAGCCAGTGTAAAGACTTCAGAACTGGAGTGATGTGATCCACTTTCTTAGTGTTAGTGAGGACTCGAGCAGCGGCGTTCTGAATCAGCTGCAGCTTTCTAATAGAGGCTCTACAGGCAGAAGGAAACAGATGTCTACGCCTGATAACCAGCAGTTCCTTTTGCCTGGATTGCAGCATAAACAAATGAAGCAAGGGCAAACCACAGTCTGCTCCGATGCTCACATTCAACTGCTTCCTTATGTGCATCTATGTGTGATGAAATTCAGAGAGGCAAAATTAAAGAGCACCGACAAGTCTGTCAGGCTGAAGTAAAGTTACACAGACTCTAATCAGGTTGGAGTTGACTTTTGTTAACATACTGACCTGTGATTGGGCCGAGTTCTTCATGCACTCTAAAAATAAATGCTTTGGCTTATTGAGGAACAAAAAAGTTTGCTTCATCCTTTTTGAGTTGTGAAAACTTCTCATGAAAATATGTTCAAACAATAATCCACATTGAGTCATAGTCAAATATACAGTATTTCAATAACCACTGACTTAATTGCAGCAATAACACGTTTTTAAGTTTGAATTCTTATTCACAGCTATGCTAAACTAAGAATGGCCCTATAACGATGCTAAACATAGGTGTCATTTACACTGGGGACACGAGGGACATGTCCCACCTCTTTTTGAAAAGGTTTATTTTGTCCCCATTACTATTTTAAAAGAATAATTATTAAAAACAAATTATTAAAAAAAAACTTAAAGCTACATAATGTTAACTAATTCTAATAGAATGGTGCAAAAATGAGTCCTAAAACCCGGAAGGGAGTTACTGTAGCATTGTACCACTTCCGGTTCCCTCATCTCAGAGTCAACGTTGTTTTTTTGGAAAATAGCTTGTAATAAGGTCTGTGGTTGACACAAATGTAAGATACGGATCACGTTTTGTTCTATGACATTAAATACATCAGCACTGGTAATTTTTGAAGAGTTTAAGTGTCTGAAAAACGATGGTTGTTAACAAGTGGTTGAATAGGACTACAGAAGTTGTCCGGGATGTTGTACGTTATTACGCCGAACACGTAAAACACTCCCGCTACATTTGATTGAAAGCAAGTACCTGCGCTCTTGCAAACTGTTAAAACAAACGCTTCAACTTGTACAATTCTGAATCTGTATTTTTGAATATGGATCTTAAGATGGCGTGACGTTGAAGTCGTGCGACCCTGCTGTACTCGACTGTAGTTCCTTTATAGCACAACGTTAGCATTTTGCTTTTGGCGATTAGATTTATGATTCGAAAATTATAAAAGTAGGGTAGACATGTGGAGATTATCCGGCTGAACAAAATGTGCATTTATCAAACAGCTTCGTTTTCCACAGATCTTATTTTTTACAATATTCCAAAATCCTATGGAGAAATCATAGAAAATAAATGAAACCATATGGAAAGCTGTGATGAAAGCTGTTTGTTTTGTTAAGCATATTCAATTATCAAGCATTATTTACCTACATTTCACACATTTTGCTAACTTATAACTTATGAAGCAATATACCTCACATTCCGAAGTAGCACATCCTACTGTCCTTTTGTTTTTCCTTCAGCTGCTTTCTTATTTGATCTATGTTGAGCTAGTATTAACGTATTTTCTGTCCTCCTTATAAACTGTTGCTATACAAATCCCCCGGTCCTGTGTGACATCACCACTCACATTAGCCATCATCAAAACATGGTCAATTATCATAAGCCTGTTACTGTCATTCACCAATACCACAGGGTTTGGCCGCAATAGAATAGTCATAGAATTATAGTATTTAGAATTGTTTTTACAAATTATACTTTTAAAGTGTTGCAACTTAAATGGTAAATTGCTTTTAATTAAGTGACTGTCAACAGGTACCTTGTGCTTTATAAATGGAACCCATTATTATTATTATTATTACCTTCAATTACAAGTGCATATCTAAAAGTATTGCACCTAGCAGCACTTACAGTACCAAATCATGATGCAACAACAAAACTGAACATAATCTTTGATACTCGTGCCAACCTTTTCTCGAGTACTTATAAACACCCTGCTGCTTTAGTCACACATACAAAATGCTGACACACACTCTCACCTCACAAGTGCAAAGAAATTTGATGATTTTAATCAGTGTAACATGCTGAGAACACAAACAAACCCTCTGGGCGCTTATCAATTACTGCATAAAGGAAAGCAAAAACACCTTAAGCACCAATTAACACAAACATTTACAATGTATGAACATACCACAATATATATTGGCTTATTAGAAATCATCATCACCGACAAAATAGAATTATCCTTCTGTATTTTCCGATGTTTTCTCATTTTTCATGATTTTCATTTCATCACATTCAGAATAAGTTTTGCATCAGAACAAAAACATTAAGCAATTATCTCGTATTTTTAAATAAAATCTGTTAAATGTAACCATGACCAATTGATAAAACCAATTACTTGATTATAAAAAGTTTTAAACTTTGCTGCACTTTTTTTTATAAACAGTAATTTCGCACCTGTATTTCCAAATCACTCTTTATAAAAGTATCGACAACTGTAATTATGTTTATTGTTTACTGTCAGGTCAAGTGCTTTTCTGACAAATAGTCGGATAACGTTAGCATTCAGTGTTGGTCCTCAACTGCTGATAGAGCCATCATTACGATAATACTGAGGTCTATCATAATTGTCTGCTAATTGACTGCCTAATGAGGTAGAGCTCATTAGAATGCTCATTAATACTCCATCATCACCATTGATAGCTGTAATCACAGACTGGTGCTTTCAAGGTCTTACAGAACGGTGTGTGAAAGTGGGTGTGGATACTGTGTGTGTGTTTTCAGAATTGTCAATTATTTCTTCGAGCAGTAATATGTAGAGGGTCTTGAATCAATATGTAGAGGGTCTTGAATCACCCTGTTAGCGGGTTTCCTTTCACTCTTGAGGCATATAATGTCACTTATCACACGGCTACTTACTAAGATCAATAATATGACACAACATATTGGTTTCACCATGATGTTGATGATTTAAAAATGATCTTACCGCTACCGCTGAGAAAAAATAGGCCGTTCTACTGCATAGCTATGGATGGAACTGTGGCGTCAGCAATGTAACTTGAAATGACAGCAGCTGTTTTCTGTAACTGTGGAAGCCTTCTCACATTTTTGTTTTAATTGACCAGTCTTTAAACACTGCCAGAGCCCATATCGTGTCCCCGTTAGTGTTATGTTTTTACAGATTGATATGACCCAGTGGTCTGCTACTGAAAAGAGCAGATTGCTTAATGTCAAAATGTACCATTCACAATTGTGTATTCAACAAAGCAGTGTAATGAATTCTAAGTATGGAAATACAGAACCTGTTGCATTCAACCATACTGTACCAATACAACTTATATGTATAGCCTATAAAAAGGCAATATTTTTATATAAAATGTATGTGACATTCATTAATGACATCAGACTTGTATGCCATTGAAACTGCAAAATCAGTAACACAAAGACGGTCCAGATATATATATACTGTATATACTTTGAATCTGCCTTTCCTCCAATACTTTTATTTCTTCTTTAGTTACAGTTTTCTATATACATTTAAGGTTTGGATTAAATGACAATGTTACATTATAAAAATGCAGGTCACTGTAACTGGAATAACTTGATGAGCCTTAAACTATTTCCCCAAGGCAAGGGGCTCACCTACTAATCAGTAGCTCTTTGCACTGGTTCCTGAGGGGATAAGCAGGCTTCTGAGCAGCCACCAGAACTTAATCTTCCTATAACGATACCACTTACTTCATTTATCGTATTGCCCCAAAAATGGCGGTATGCATTGCAGTTTCCACCGTGTATTCCCCAACCACAGCATAATCCTGCACTTTCTCTCAGTACGCTATTTTCTATTTTAACTGTGCTGTTATTTTTTGCAGGTATGCCTCTCAGTCTGGACTGCAAGGCTTTTTTTGGCTACAGCGGAGAAAACAGAAGGCCCATTATCTACTGGATGAAAGGAGAAAAGTTTGTTGAAGAACTAGCGGGACACATTAAAGAGAGTGAAGTCATGTAAGTACAACAGCATCAGACAACATGAACCACTTATTTGTTATTTTTTGAGGAGACAAAATAACAGTAGATGTACATTCAAATTGAACCTAAATTTAGTCGGTACTAAGTACACATAACTGAACCTAATATCGTAAGACACTTGCATGACAGTATAATATCAATTACAGCCTCTCAAATCTACAGGTATCTATTGTTAATTAATTTCAGAAAAAGACTGCACTCCTTACACTGTCAGTATCTAATTTGGTCTCTTATGATGTATGACTCATTGAGAGTTCCCTGACAGATTTATTCTCAACTTTGCTTAAAGATTATGAATACTTATGATAAAGTTCAATTTAATTCATTTTCTCCCCTGTTGGGACCAATTACAGTTGACTCTATTGGGAAAAGATTGATTGCCTGCGGGGCATCAAATATGATTAGAGCAACCTGCCACATCTCCATGGTAACCTTCAGAACACTTCTGGTTTCACACCCTCTACACAGACACACACAAACACACACGAGTGGAGGTCTTGGGAACCTTAATTGTGTCTATAACAGACACACATTAGCCTTAAAGAGTTGGCTAAATATTAATTTAGAGCAAAGTTATTTATTTGCTGTGACAAGCGTGTTTGAAAGAAGTATTAAGTTACTTTGTGTTAAGTTTCAGTTATATGTGACTCATTTAGCAGCTAGCGAGTAGTTTGCTACCTCATAATTCTGCCATGCTATAATTATGCAATCGTATGGAAATGAGCCAAAACATTTTTGCTTCGTTTTTTCATAACTGAAAAAATAACAATGTAATTCAGACGTTGTAACACATGTGTGTGAATTAATCATTCATTTGTAAAATGTTACTCATTAAGCGGTTAGCAGGTAGCTTGCTAGCTAGCTTGCTAATTCCATCATGCTCTCGTGCTACACTCGTCACAGAAATCGAAACTGAACATGTTTTGCTGAATACTGAGCCAACCTGATTCCTGCGGTAACAAGAGTGTGTGATGAAACATAAAGTTGTACTCCATTAGCAGTTGGCTAATAAGCTAGCTACACTGGTACCAAAAAACGAGACGTGAACAATTAGTAAGTAGCAAGTTGTACAAGCCCATCACAGTACAGTAGGCAAGATATATTCTCTAAATATACCTAACTTGGTAATTTGTTTTAATAACCTTTATAATCCTCTGATCATCGCCTGTTTGAGGTGTTTCAATGTTTTATTGCACAGCTACACTTCTCATAGCAATTGTATTAAATAATAACGCATTACTCACTTGAGGAAACCATTTCTTCAAGGGGTTATAAGATACTAATGTAAGGTTGATAAATAATATCCCTACGTGTCACCGCCTGGGCTCAAACATGAATTTAACTGGGTTCGAACGGTCATTGAAAACCTGGAAAAGTCATGGAAATTGAAAATGCAAATTCCAGGCCCTGGAAAAGTTATGGAAAACAATATTTTTCCCAAAGTTTTGGAAAAGTCATTGAAATGTAACTAAAGTTGCGTCAAATATAATTTACATGTTATTTAGTCGCCGAAATAATCTGCGGTTGCGAGCTGTTATGTGCCATCATAACGGCATGGTGTTATTTGTTAATATATGAAGCGCGAGCTGTGTGCTCAAATCTTTCTGCCTGTCGGCTGAAATCTGCAGCTCCGGGATGAGGGTCAGCTACATTATCTACGGTGCGTTCGTTAACTGTGCGGAGTCACTGTGGCACAGACTAGTGATGGCGAGATGAAGCCTTATGAAGCGTGATTGGACATCTCGACAGTGTGCTCTATATCATACCGAGTTCCCATTGAGTAAAGCCTTAGAATAACTCTAAACAACGAACATTAAATCATATTTTCATGTTAACAATATTGTATTTATTCCAGTTTAATGATTGTGATTGAAAAGCCTAAGGAGCCTGCTAAACATTGCAAAGAGGGATTTGTATTCCTTAATAATATTTGTAAACTTAACCATGTTGTAGCCTGGGCTAAACCATATCAAAGAATACTTTTATTAACTACATTATCTCATTTAGCTGTTGCTTTTATAAACAACAAAAAAGACGTATTGACCAGTCGTTGAACCAGGGACCCTGCTGCGGTTGAGAGTCAACTGCTTTCAGGCTGAGCCACAGCACGTACAATAAACCTTTCTGAAAACACTGAAATATATTTAGTCCTGTATTTATTTATTAATTTATTTATTTTTGTATTCCTACATTTATTTATGCTTATATTTATTTATATTTTTGACATGTTCCGACCTCTATATAAGTGAGGGTCTGAGCTCTCTTAATTACATCGTGTCAGCACCGGGCCCGGGTACAGGAGGGGTAATATCGTTCTTATTATACATCCATGGGTAATATGAGCGTTGTGGTTCAACCGATCTGAATCGCTTTCTGAAGCAGTCACGTGGTATTGACAGGCAACGAGCATAGACTGTATATATAAATGGACGTAGTGTCCGTGACGTCACCCATAGGATTCTGCAGAGTTGCCGAGAAGCCCTTAGTTGGCGAAGTCGGCCACTAACGGCTCGACTGTGACGTCAGAGTCTAATCCCGCCTGCTCCAAATAAGGGCAAAGAGGCAGAGCCGAAGCGGGACCTGCTACCTCCGAACTGGAAGTAAACAGAGCTAGCTCAGGCTAAGAAACTAAGCTAACATGAAATACATGCATACCAAGTTACTGCTAACAGTGTAGTTCCCCTATATAAACGTTACATTCATAATCAAATGAGACAATTTGCAAGAGAATTACTATATATTTGGTTATTCTTAATGCTTATCATTCACACGTTGAGAAAAGACGGACTCCACCGCCCGGACTTAATGGAGCCGCAGTGGGCTAGCTCTGGGACGCCGGCTGGAGCTAGCCACCTGCGGCTCCGTTAGCTCCGGCGGCCACCACTGGGATAATTGGATCCCCTATTAACATTTGCTCCCGTTTAGCATGATGGGCGTCATAGCCATAGACTATAAAAGTCTTACCCAAGGCTGAATCATAAACTAAAATGTATATGTATGCATAAAGGGTTACGTCCTTAGCTGGCTAATAAGTAACAAGCTAAGCTACCAAGCACACAAACACCTGCGAACGGGGTTAACATGTATAATATTATAATTTTAGACTTCTTGGAAGTTCTGTTTGTACATTCAAGCACACAGCACGACATTTTAATTGTCTGGTATTTGTAACAATATTCCCTAAAAGGCACAATCACCACGAACACGGCTAAAGCTAAAGGGTCAAGTACAGTACTATGACTAACTAACGTTGTAGCCTCTATGGTTGTAGCATAGCAGAGTGGACAAGTTGCTGTTAGCTGACAGTGAGGCATGTACGTGTCCATCAACGTGACCACGCCCTAATTGATGCAAAAACGTTAAGACCTAATATAAATAAAAGGGTCGTGTTAGAAAACAATTCACTCACAGATTCATAATCATGAAGGTGGAATCTAACTATATCGATAATAATATTTATTGCATCCATGGGTAGAAACATGTTTTTTTTCTGCTGTAAAGTTGGGCATTTTAACATGGGGGTCTATGGAAATTGCTCCTTTCTGCAGCCAGTCCCTAGCGGCCCATGTATGGACTGCAGTGTGTGGCACTTCCGTATTGGCTTCCCGGCTGTTCCCCAGAGTTTGCCGCTAGGCAGCGAGGCTTCGTTTGTCATCGGTGACGTCACTGGCCCAAAACGATACAAGCCTCAATACAAAGTTCACAAAAAGCTTCGGGGATTACTCGACACACGCTCGAAGCCTTGGTGCAATACGTAATATCACTAGCACAGACTGCACCGCTGGTGAACAGCTGTTAGAACGGGCCGTTCAGAGCAGAGCGGCAGAGCGTGATGTGAATTGAAACGTTTTTCTGTCGCAATTTTATTTAAGGAATCGTTGAGCTAGCTAGCTAGCATACATTGTCACTTGTCTGCTAACGTTAGCTTTAGCCTTAATTTTCTCATCGTTTTTTTCATAGGCTATACACGGAGGTGGTATAAGTATAGATATTGTGCGAGAGTAAAAGTAGAAGTACTCAGATCTTGTACTTTAGTAGAAGTACTCAGATATTGTACTTGAGTAAAAGTAGAAGTACTCAGATCCTGTACTTGAGTAAAAGTAGAAGTACTCAGATATTGTACTTGAGTAAAAGTAGAAGTACTCAGATCTTGTACTTAATAAAAGTAGAAGTACTCAGATATTGTACTTGAGTAAAAGTAGAAGTACTCAGATATTGTACTTTGGTAGAAGTACTCAGATATTGTACTTGAGTAAAAGTAGAAATACCAGAGTGTAGGAATACTCAGTAAAAGTCCTGCATTCAAAATGTTCCTCAATTAAAAGTAGAAAAGTATTCTCATCAAAATATAGTGAAAGTAGCGACAGTAAAAGTAGTCATTGTGCAGATTGGTCCATTTCAGAATAATATATATGATATGTTTTATAATGATCAGGAAAGCGTTCTCAAAGCTGGTAAAGGTGCAGCTACAGTAGTTTGAATGACTTTGTATACTGCAGGGTAGCTTGTGAATTTACTCCAGGTGGAACTAAAGTCTGATTTAACACTTGATTATATTTCACATCATTCATCCACATCTGTGAAGTAACTAAGTACATGTAGTGGAGTAAAAGTACACCATGTACCTCTGAATTGTAGAGGAGTAGAAGTACAAAGTAGCAAAACATTGAAATACTTTAATAAAGTACAAGTATCTCAAAAGTGTACCCACGTATAGTACTTGTTGAGTTTATGAACTTAGTTACTTTACACCAGTGGCTTTACAGATAGAAAGACTAAGCCTTGCACAGAGGCATGAAAATAAATTTTTCTTCCTGCCAGAATTATAAACAGACTGCTACACAATTAAAATAAATGCTTTTATATATTTCTATTATATGTGACTCTTTGGCGTTTCTGTTATTATTAACACTGCTGCTTTAGTTGTTCTTACTGCTAAAATCCTATGTTATTCCTAATTTTAGAGCCGATATTCCGTGGGGTCGGGGGGGGGGCTCGGATCCTTGTCACCTTTTTCATACCTGATGAGTTTGTATCCCTGACTACAGTTGCTTTCGCGTATAGAAGCTAGTAAGCCTACTATTTGATTTGTTTTAGATAGGCACAACATGTTTCATATGCAGACCTTATTTTCCAGTTCCATGTTAAAATAAACCCTTTTCAGTGGTAATTTTTTTTTGGTCATGGAAAATGAGGTAAAGGTCATTGAGAAGTCATGGAAAATTCATTGAAAAAGTGTATTACATTACATTACATTACATTGCATTTAGCTGACGCTTTTATCCAAAGCGACTTACAATAAGTACATTCGACCAGGAAGACACAACCTTGAAGAAAACAGAATCATATAAGTACATCATGTTTCATAGAGCCAAGCATTTCAAGTGCTACTCAACTGGCTATAGATAAGCCAGTCCTTTATTAGTATATAAGTGCTTTGTTAGCAGTTCTTTGTTAGTAATTCTATCGCTCAAGGTGGAGTCGAAAGAGATGAGTTTTCAGTCTGCGCCGGAAGGTGTGTAAGCTTTCTGCTGTCCTGATGTCAATGGGGAGCTCATTCTACCATTTTGGAGCCAGGATAGCAAACCCACGGGTTTTTGCTGATGGGAACTTGGGTCCCCCTCGCAGCGAGGGTGCAGCGAGTCGTTTGGCTGATGCAGAGCGTAGTGCACGCGCTGGGGTGTACAGATTAACCATGTCCTGGATGTAGGAAGGGCCAGATCCATTCGCTGCATGGTATGCAAGTACCAATGTCTTGAAGTGAATTCTAGCAGTTACCGGAAGCCAGTGAAGGGAGATTTGAAAACATCGTTGCTTGCTTTAAAAGTAGCACAATTCATTATGTCAAACCTTGGAAAGTATCTAGATATCCCTGCCCTAATGCCAAAGTAACTAGCAACTGAATATGTGTCGCCGTTTGATGTCTATGTCTGGACCGCTGCGTAAAAAGGAGGGTTTCTGCCCCGTTACTTCTCTTCTTACTTCTATAAGAATAAAACACGGAGGACGGAGATCTCTTTTTCTCCCCCTCTTCTGACAGCCCAGCAGCTGATCTCAAAGCATGCTCCCCTCTCCTGCAGGGGGGCGTGGTCAGCTGCAGCTCACAGAATCAGCCCCCTGCAAAAACAGCGCTGGAAAGAGCAAATAGAGCAAAATGAGGCATGGCTAAAATGCAGGATCTGTTTGGTATTTTGAAAAAAAAACGATATTTATATACTTTATATCTACAATATATTGTTCAAATATAGCATGATATGTCCCCTTTAAGGATGCTCCGATCGCCGATCCGATCGAGCGGGCTGGGCCTATGGGGATCTTAAAGCAACACGTTCTCACTCCCAACCATAGCTCCCAACCCGTCACATGTTGACGGTCGGTCAGGGCCCCTCCCCGCCACCGTATTACGCGCAAGGTACCGCTTGAGCGTCAGTTTTCAATGGGGAAGGCTTCCCATTGACTTGTATAGAGCTCCCTAAACATTGGTAATTGACGAGTTGGGATCGTGGCGAAATGCTCTCCGCAGACCCATTCTCACAGCGTTTATCAACCTTTTTCTAACTCAATATCAAGCCACACTTATTGTGTTTACTTCTTTATTTTTAATTGAACAATGTCAGACTTTTGTAGCCGTCAGTTAGGGGCGTAGGGGCTCAGAAAACTGAAATCTGTATTGTTTCATCGTTTTTTTCCTTCTAATTTTGTATTATTTTCTAAACCACACACTATTATTTACTCAACAATAAGGCAAGGCAAGGCAAAGTGCTTTACAAAAAAAGATGAAAGACATTAAGCATTAAAAAAGAAAAGCTAATAAAATAAACATTAAGGAAAAATACATGGATAAAAGTTACAGTGCAGTCTAAAATATGAATAGTTCAATTAAACATTACAAGAAAAAGTACATGGATACAAGTTACAGTGCAGTTTAAGATATTAATAGTTCAATTAAAAGCAGCGATAAAAAGAAAACATCACATACAAATTAAGACACAATTATCCCTGTGTTTATTTATTTGTTTGATTGTATAATGTCGAACTTTTGGAGTCCGTCAGGACCGAGGGTCGGAGCATCTCATAATAGTTGCTTTAGAGAATTTTACACCCGGAAGTAAGTATTCTCTCTGCTATGTTTAACAAACCCTGTGATGAGTCCTCAAGCTCTGTGTTGAGTGTTTGAGTGGCAGTGCGCCGAGGGTTACGCCGAGCATCGAACAGCACTTTGAAATGGGATGGAACCACGGCAGACTATTAAAAACTGGATTCCGATGGGTCCACCACCCCCCTCCCCCACCCCGTCCCCAGAACTACACATGCTGGCTATTGTGTGTTTCGCAACATGTTCTATGACATGTCTCTACTGGGAAGAGTAGTTTTAAAAGACTTGTTCGTATTCCCCATAATAAGAAGTTGCCAGTGTTAAACTGTGTACATCTCTGGAGGTTTAGGGGATAGGAAACACTCAAATGTAAAACATATAATGAATAAATGGGTGAAAATTGCTTGTGTCCATAATGGGCATTAATATATACCCATATGACAGCTAAGGTCAGAAGAGCTTTATTTAACAGCTGGTCTTACGTCTGTGACCCCTCCTGTTGTTAATTGATAAGCCTGAAACATGCACTTGTCAAGGTTCAGAGGCACATTTTGCAAATATGGCAGTAGCCATCGATCATCTTCAGATAACATATATTTTATTGATCCCAAGTTGGACATTTTTTCGTTACAGCAGCATGTTTAACAGTTTTAAATATGCAGTGGTGTTTATTTGTAAATCATTTAATACAATCACACACATTCTGTGTTTTATATTTAATAATTATGTGTTCTTTATTTATTGAATGTTCAATACCTGACAAGGTCGGAGATTAAAAACTTGGGTCGCAGGTTCCTCAACAGGGCATTTCAAGACATCTATCAATATGTGTGTATACCTCCACCATTAAACTGTCGTATTCTGCACATTTGTCTGTCTGTGTCTCCTATTAATATATAATAATACAAAGGTGTCCCTTTCTATCAGCTGTGCACCGTTATGGTGTAAATATAGCCTATCTACCAATTGGATCAAATATAAAAGTCAGCCAAATTAGTATTGATATTGCAAGAAGACGTATTGTGTGAAGAGAAATTGAAGATGTTGTTTAATTGCTGATATATTTATGATTCACTTCACATATTCAGTTTCGGCGGCAGTTCTTCCTGTTTGTCTAGAAGTCTTCTCATCAGGGCTCTATAAATAGCGAACTACGGCAGATATGTAATATTTAATGCAGCCGAACCGTGTATTACAATGCAGTTATGTGATGACTTTCAAAGAGAAAAGCAAGCACACTCGGAATAAAGTATTCATTTATTTTAAAAAAATGTTTTCGGATTTCACATCAACAGGAAGTCCATGCGGAACAATACCCCAACCCATAGATCCGTGGGTGAATAATGTCAATCACCACATTGCACACATTCCTTCACATTTTAATTTGAATTCACATTAAAGTATTTCGTGAGGCCTTCTAAAATGTTTTTAAATATAATTAGGGTTGTGGTTGAAGAGTTTGTTAATGATTGCGTTGCCTGGCAACTGCAATCGCACAACAGCACGTCCGTTAATTCCACAACCACACACATGGATTAACATCAATTTAATACATTAATGTAGCCTTTGTTTCTGCTAAAAGAGGTGTCAACCAGCTGGGGCAACAAGAAAATCGGCGAAATCGAGTGTGACTATTAAAAAATAAATAATTATTATATTAATATTGACAATAACAACATTTGCCGTGGAGCGTTCTCATGGCGTCTATTATCAACGCTATGGGAGGTCTATGGGACGCCCTGCCCGTTGAAAACTGACGCTCAAGGGGTACCCTGACATTGGGTGACAGGGAGGGGCCCTGGCCGACCGTCAACATGTAACGGGTTGGGACTGGGAGTGAGAACGTGTTGTTTAAAGTGATGTTTAAAACTCAGTTAATGGGGCTCATTCACTGGCGCTTCCACAAACAACAACCAACATAATTATTACATTCAAATGAACTATATATTCAAGTTTACATTAACTTTGGATAATAACATGGGAGAAATGAGCGGAAGCACTTTATTTTCCTCTCTCTCTCTCTCTCTCTCTCTCTCTCTCTCTCTCTCTCTCTCTCTCTCTCTCTCTCTCTCTCTCTCTCTCTCTCTCTCTCTCTCTCTCTCCTGACAGCCTGTCAGTATCGTCTCATGCAGCTCACTGATCCAGTAATGAGTGACCCGACAGTAAAGAATAAATATATGTATTACTAGTTTAGCTTGTTCCAGAGGTAGATAAAATAGCTAAGTGTGTTAGGTCTAACTCTTGAGTATTTTTGCTCCGCTCCCCGGTCCGTACCGGCAGGTGGAGCTGAAGGATTTCTGCTTCACACACGTTGCATACCGCTATTTTATTGTCATTTTCGGACACCTTAAAATACTGCCAGACTGGTGAAGCCATTTTGGCGAGCTTGTTTTGCCACGCACAGAGAAAAGTGTCATGTATTTTAAGTCATGTGATCGGCTCTCGCAATCGGCATTTTTAGAGAGCACCGATCGATCGGCAGAGAGTGAGTAAGTAATACCTAACTTACATGATGCCGAATTTAACAAACAAATTTAAATAATTGGTTTAAACAGCATAATAATAAGGACGGCCGTCCGTTCTGTGATTCTCCAGAACACACATGTGTAGCATGTTAATTCGATGAGAGATGAGCAGATCGCCACTGGGCTTTCAACTAAAGACACAGCCATGCAATAACTGCGACATTTGTACAGCTCCTTATGGGTACTGCAATTTGGGAAGTGCTTTCCTCTGTGGTGAAATGACCGGCACTGCACCACGGAGGAAAGCGGCAGAAAGTCGCCTGGAGTTAAAGAGAGCGGGGCTGCGTTGCGTGCATGGCTTCCTTCTGCAGGTAACGGGGAGACGCGCTCTGGCGGCGGTCTCGTTCAGCATCCGAAAATACAATTTCAATATTTTGCACACTTATTCCTAGTGTGCCACTGGTTACGATGTCGCGTGCCAATGGTGGCACGTGTACCAGGGGTTGCCGACCCCTGATCTAGACAAATGGTTCTCTCCTACCCAAAAGCTGTCATATTTAATGTCATCAACTCAGCCCACCAATACCAATGTGAATTTATATTCCTCCCTAAAGGAACATCCTTTTACCTCTCCCCTTGCTCCATCCACAGGGAGGTCAGAGGTCAGTGTCAGCCACACATCAGCCCCGGAGCTGGGGGGACTTCAGCAAGAGGGCTGCTAACCCTAACCCTAACCTGCTGGGGCTTGAACCCAGCTTCTCTATTTGAACGATTGTCTCTGTAGCCACTAAGAAACTCATTGGCCTCTGGAAATGTTCACTCCCAGGAAAAATAGTGTGATAGAGTGTACTTGAGTGTTTAAACTTGAAACTAATCATGCCCTGTGGTATTACATTAACCTTTGCCTGATGAGTTCTTCATCTCTCAGTCCGGTCCCTCCGGCCACCTTCGATCCAATCACATCACTACTCTAGATTCTACAATTGCACCACAGCAGACAGACCCGCTGTGATGCACATTAATCTGTGCACGTTTTCTCCCACCTCCCATCCTGCTGCAGCACTGGCCATTTGACAGTTCCTGCCCTGGCTGTTTGCATTATATGTTATATTGTCTCGGGGCCTCCATCACAATGTGAACACGGGTAATTACCGATTCTTGTTTCAGTGCAGAATCTTTGAGAACTGCATAAATATTAAACCACCTAGAGAGACAGGACTTTGTTTTAACTCTACTCACCAACTGAAAACCTGCCTCTGTCTTTAGAAGATATAATAATAACCTACCAATAATTAAAGTGTTTTTATTCAAAATATCCCAATCCACCTACATAATATATACGTATGAGTCTTACTGCAGTCGTGGCACAGCTTCAGTTCGGTCCATCCGCTCAACATGTCTGCATCTCAGCTATGATAGTCCATGGTTCGTTCATGTGCAATGAATCCGTAATTACAATATTTCCATTTGGGCCAGTGCTTCCTCCATATTTTCACTTCAAGGCATCCCTGGCCCATATGTTTAGTGGTGTGGAGAGCTTCTTTACCTTCTTGAAATTCACATCAGCTGTCCAATCCAACTGTTGTGAAAGCCTCACTGTTTTAATGTATTTTTTACTCAGATCTTGTATCTGTTTCATTGTAGATTATTAATTTATTGTGTCTACACTTATCTACCTTAGTTTGCAAGTTTTAGTTTTAATTGGAGCGTTTTAGATCCCTAGAGATTGAAGCAGCGGTTTTACCACAACAAGTACATAAGTAGGTGAATTGAAAACATGAATATGGTCGTGTTCAAATTTAAGAAAGAGTAAATATGTTTTGTCTCGAAGCACACGCCTCCTCACCAAAAGCAGGGTGAGGGTTCTAGCCATCAGTTGAAAGCCAACCCAAGATTGACTCGTTTGGGATCGTTGGGGGATTATGGAAGGAATTACTTCTCACCATATTCAGATCTTATCAAAGCTTCCTTTACGATGCATGCAAATGATTTGGCACCTGGTCGATACAGACAGAGGGTGAAAAGAGGTGCTGCAACACAGGCAGTATGAGAAAAATAAAGAACTTTTTGAACATTAAAGCGTGTAAACATGTCACAGTAGAGGTACAAAATCCAAAGAATTGTCCCCGCCCCTTTTCCAACAACGTATGTCTTAATTTTTCCAGTTGAGCACTAGCAGCATGGTAAACAGTTATTTTTATTTGAGATAATTTACAGCTACACTGAAGGGATCCGTTGATATTACAATACCACATCCATCCTCTGTTCGTGACTCTCTGGATGACCTATGACTATCGCCAATAATTGTCTAAATATAACTGCTATAACTTAACAAAAGTATATTCAAAAGCTTAATCACTGTTTATTTGGAATATAAAGGTTGACAAAACTGCCGACGCTATGCAAAGTAATAGCAATCACGCTTTAAAGTGGGATTGCCAAGACATTATACGGCAATGTTGAAGAGCCCTAGAGCAGACGAAGCATAAAATGAATACTCAACACACAATAGCTTACTTTAGGAAAGAAGGGTTAGTAGAGGAGATGCGGCGTTGGCTTGTTGATATTGAGAAGGATAGCAGTTAAACTCCAAAAGTTACTGTTTATGCTTAAAGTGCATGCTCTTGTACCAATTATTTGCATGCAAAGAGTTTGATACAAGCCTTTAAGGACAATATGATTATTTTTCATGGTGAGTTGCCAACAGAACCACATGGTTCTACAGATGTAGCCTATCATTTTGGGCGTTCCTTCTTTGGTCGGGCTGTAGCAGGTAAGATGACGCACTTTCCGAAAGAAAAACCCCCAGGATGACATAGTGAATATGTGTCAGACTTGTTACGCCCCCTTGATACATTATATGGAAACTAGCAGTGGCTGATCGATCCACCAGAGCAGTGATGGAAACTGCCACATTGAAACTCATATCAAATATGATATATACAGCTGATTAGAAGGTGTCTTCTAACACAGACACAGAACAGTTTGTTGTTTTGATGCATACAATAGCAAGCATGCCTCTGGTTAATAATTATATAACATTCTCTCCATAAAATCTGGTGTGTTAAAGGCAACACATGAGGGAAATAATTAATATACCAGAAATAACTGTTGATGCCGTGGCTTTAACTGAAAAACTGACAGCATAATAAAATGTACTGTATGGCCCGGGACAAACATATTTATATATTTTTTAAACAAGATTAAATAATAGGCTGTAATGTTCTTTTTTTCCAAAATACAACATTTAGTATAATTCATTATCAATAGTAAATGGTGTAAACATAACTCTAACAAAAGACTATATAAATAAATGCATTTCGGAGTAAAATTGTAAAAGTAATGTGTTACTTATCCCTCAAAGGTTTTATTGTCATAACATATACAAAACTATGATTTAATTAAGTAATGTATGAATAACTTAGACCGCAGGTTCCTCAACAGTGCAATTCACAATGTAATGCAGCCTGTCAGGATCCTCTCTATGGTGCACCTGTAGAAGTTTCACAGTATCCTGTAGTCCATGTTGAACCTCCTCAGCCTGCGGAGGAAGAAGAGCCGCTGTTTTGGTGATGGTGGTGGTGTGAAGAGTCCATGTCAGGTCCTCAGTGATGTGGACACCGAGGAACCTGAAGCTGCTGACTCTCTCCACCGTAGTCCCATTGATGATCTCTCTGCTGCTTCCTGTAATCCACAATCAGCTCCTAGGTTTTGCTGACGTTGAGATGGAGGTTGTTATCCTGGCACCAAGATGCCAGAGTTCTGACCTCCTCTTTGTACGCCATCTCGTCGCCGTGATCAGGCCGATGATGATCGTGACATCAACAAACTTCACGATGGTGTTGGAGCTGTGTGTGGCCACGCAGTTGTATGTGAACAGTAGATTCTGGATCGCGAGCCCTGGATCGCGAGTCGTGGCTGTGGTCCTGGATCATCGGTCCTGGATGGATATCCTCGTGGATTCATCTTCCTTTTATACACACATGCATTTCCAAACATTTGGACTACCTATGTTGCAAATGTATTATCTTTTCAATTTACACACGGCATCTATTGCACGTCTGTCCGTCCTGGGAGAGGGATCGCTCCTCTGTTGCTCTCCCTGAGGTTTCTCCCATTTTTCCCTTTAAACTGGGTTTTCTTCAGAAGTTTTTCCTTGTACGATGTGAGGGTCTAAGGACAGAGGGTGTCGTATTGTCATACTGATATTCTGTACACACTGTGAAGACCACTGAGACAAATGTAACATTTGTGATATTGGGCTATATAAATAAACATTGATTGATTGATTGATTGATTGGTGGATGAGAGGGCTAAGCATACAGCCCTGAGGGGCTCCACCAAGGGCTAAACAAAGACCAAAGTTTACCCAGTTGGCTGTTTATGTGTATTTGTAAAGGAAGTGCCCTCATGGTGTAGATTACCAGCCATTGGCATTAGATGGTATTGGGTAGGTGGTGGGACATCTAGTTGGCTACATTTGTACTACATGTGGCCTCATCTCTGCTTGCCATGGTTGGACCATGCCAACTCTCTTGTGGTTCAATCCCCTATGTGTTGTAGAATCTGGCCAGTCTGTACCACTGTGAGTCAAAGGAGAGTCAAACCAGCACGATGTAAAGAGTGGGAAACACAACCCTGCGGCCTGTATGGGCTTTTTTTGACACTGTTTCTTCAAGGGATATGCTCATTATTTCAAAAACCCTGCTGTCTGCTGGTACGGCCAGTCACTTTCAATTCAAACCAAACTGCCAAAGAGCACAGTTACTTAATTGTGGCTGGACTCAGCTAGCAAAAAGTATATTCACTACCCCCTTCAATCTTCTGTTTTGGTCATCAAATGCTGATTTGCTCCTTTCATTCCCTTTTTTTGGTTTATTTGTTTAAAAATCATCCAGATATTCCCACACTTTTGTTCAGTCTTCACTTTGATCGTTTCTTGTGTGGATTTGTTTACAGGTCTGTCTTACCATTTAACCCAAAAATTGATTTGTCTAAGTTCACTCTCCAAACACTAATTTTCTCTGGTCCTGTCCCTATGGCAATTTCCTCCGAAGTTCAAGTTGTGAATACTCGATGTATAGCCGCTGACACTGAGTTCACTTCACAAGACACTGGCTTTTAAAATAATGCTTAAATAATTTCAGAGATAGTAAACACTTTTCTGTTTACTATCTCTGAAATTATGTATGCCTCTTGTCATGTGAAATTGTGATTTATCTTGCATTCCATTTCTAAGATGTACGTGGAATTGAAACTGATATTTACTTACTTGATAATCAACAAAAAACAAAAATTAGCTTTGACATTATTTGGAATCCACATAATACAGTATGAATCAGAACAATGGAAAGAAACATTTAGCAATCTCCATGTGACTTTAGACTTCATTAAATACGGCTTGTCACAATTATTGAAATAATCAAATAGATAAAGTATTAAATACGATTTTTTTTTAAATGGTGAACAGATTAAATTACCACTATGAGGAGACTTTTTCGCAAGCTGTGATTCTACTGGACCATCTGTGTGATGACGACACAATTGCTACGTCAGCGCAGTTAGTATGATCCTGGATATCTATTGGCGTGGCTAAATCTGACTTTAATTTAGGGTTAGAGTTCATAACACAAACATCAGATCACCCCCTTTCCCCCACCTCCTCTTTTCCTCGCAGGCTTTTAGAGGAGTATAACCTCGCCATAAGGAGAGTATTTTTTCCAGCTGTCGCCAATATTTTCTTCACATGCCTCTTTGCTCCCTCTGGCCTCCTTTTTAATCTGCTCTAAACTGCTCTCCTCCTCGTTTCTCTTCAACCGTGCTATTCCTTTACACTTATCTTCTTTTTGCAGTTTTTTGTGGAGTGAAGGAGTGAGACATGGACCTCCACCTGTCTCTAAGATTTACACATTTTTCTCCCAGTTCCTTTCCTCTCATGTTTATTTTTTTAAGTACTAATCAAGTTTTTTTATTTCTCCTTGTTTCTTAAAAGTTTGGAAAATGTGTTAATTTATGTTCCTGCTGACTTTGTCTTCTCTTTATGTGTTTGTCCAGAGTTTTGAGGGAGCACTTAGGAGAGAAGGAGGTGCAGCTCTCCTTAACCTTTGATGCTGTGGATGAGACAGACCTGGCCAACTACACCTGTTATGTGGAGAACCACATAGGGAGGCGCAGCGGGAGTGCTATACTGCAGAAGAAAGGTAGATCACTTTTTCTTTCTCTTTACTTCCAACAATTTTTGAAACAGAATCAGGGACTCCAATGGAGAGAAAATCAGCCGTCATCAGATTAATGTTGATTTTTCAAACAATACATCTAATTGAGTGAAAGATCAATGACAGCTTGCAAGTTAATTGCTCATCTAAATAAAGAACAGCAGCATATGTATTGTTATCTGCACCTGTATGTTAACCAACATTATCATCACCAAAATCTACTTTCTAGTGCTAAAGTAAATCAACAAGGACTGGGAATGTTAAATGGGAAAAAGTTAGCAGCTAGCACCAGTGCTAGCTAGCTAGCATTGTTAGCAGTGAATTGATCGATTTCAAAAACAAAACATACTCTCCACAAACAGCCCACTAATGTGTGTCTTTTAGTATGTATAGTAATGCTTATACATAGTATATAATGTGTGAGAGAGGGTAGTTTTGTCATTGACTTCTATACAGTCAGACTTATTTTTGCAACCACTCTAGTCGCCCCCCTGCTGGTCATTAGAAGTAATGCAGGTTTAAGACAATTACACATTAGCCTCACTCGCAGAACAGTGAAAAGAGAAAGTGTAACAACTGAACATGCGAATGAAAGGCAAGGGGATAATAAATCGGCATCAATGTGCATCCATCTATTGGAAATAAGGTCAATAAGTAAATTGCCTAATCATTTTATTTTCCTAAACTATTCCCCTAAGCAGGGTAAACATTAACTAAGTGGAAGCATATTTCTAATTATAGATAATTAACTGTCAGTAAGTAAGAAGTAAAGTTCTGTATTGAAAGCTTTCATGGTGTCTTTTCCCCAAAGCAGTGCTTCATTTTGGAACCTGACAAGCTAAATATAAATATATGTCTGCTCTCCGACATATTCAATTTCTCTTTATGATTCTGTTATAAAGGAAAACCCCGCCAGCACAGGAACTGATGTTACTTGTATGGCCCGGTAAATATTTGTGGATGTGAATGGCCATCATGAAAAGTGCGAGAAATAAAAGCTCTTCCAAAGATTATTTTTAAACATTTTGTCAGATCATCCCAAACAGAATATCAAATATATTGACTCTCAGACAGACCAAGAGGTCCAAAAGAAAATATCCCACTTTAGAAGATGATCGACAAGAGATCTCCAGAAAGACTGGTAAAAAGAGCAGCACAGATGGAGACAAAATAAAGAACAGGTTCTCTTAGTTATACTGTAAATATTCAGCTGAAAGATGCATGAGGGCACAGCTCCCTTTGTAAAACATTTGCAGCAGTCTTGCAGTATCTTGTTATCCATCTGATAATGCAGAGAGAACGGGCCGGTTTGGGTCAGAGGCCATGACACGGAGAAACACAAAAAGAAACATTGCCAGAGGAGGAGATTAATTGTGTTACCTCGAATTTTGGTGGAAAAGAGGGCCGCGTGAATGCCCGCTATATAAAATAAACGTACATGATGCAGAGGAGCAGGGACAGGGGGGAATGTGGAAAGAGATAAACAGGTGGCGGGAGACAGAATTAGGAAAGCGAATGGAGAAAAAGGTAAATAATAGATGCTGACAGAGAGATAAAGAAAGACAGGGGTTGTAGTCGAATTTTCCAAAAATAAGCTCCTATCGTCTTTTCCTATCCACTATTCCTTGACCTCTGTATACAACGTCACAGGGTTAAGGAATAGTGAATAGGAGAATTCAATAAGACTTAGGAAAAGAGACTGTGGTGCTTGGGGAATCCGACTGCACTTTCACTATCGACGTATTTATGATGCGCCAGCGGACGTCATAAATGTGCGTCTGCTGTGAAGAAACTACAGTTTTCTACATTACTGTAGTACTACTCTAAGTGCATCTAGAGACTCTCCACCGTGCTCTTATGGTGTCGTTTTATGCTTTATGAACATGGACAACAGAGAAATATATTCTTCATGACCAAGGTTAGAATTTAAATATAAAAATAAAGTGAAATGTATGCTTGTCACCCTCGTCCTCCGGTCCACACGTATTAATCCACATGAATCCAAACACGTTTGATTGTATGAAAAGATTTAAAAATAAATACAAATGTATTTATAATAAACTTGTTCAAACGTGTTTTAAAATGTTTAAGAAACCCCACACAACTCAGTAAACACTGTCAATATTGACTTTATTTGATAATTTCAGTAAAAAAGTAACGTTCATATTTCTCCTTTTGATTATTATAGTGATGAACGTCAAAAAAAAGCACTTTGGCAAGTTACCACATAAGTTGTTAAATGCTTAATAACCGTAATGTACTGGATTAGTACAGAAATGTGTATTTGTGTGTGTTTATGTTTGTGTGATCAGACACATGTATACAGAAACCTTAGTTCAACTTCAAAAGGGACTCAAAACGACTTAAAAGTGACGTAAAGCATTTTCGAAGAGACTCAATAAGACCAAAGCGAGACTCAAAACAACCACTAACGGACTCAAAATTACCCAAAAGAGACAAAAAAACATTTAAGTTACTAAAAGCTACTTCAAAGAGACTCCAAAAGAACACAGGGAGACACAAACCAACTACAAAGAGACAGCAAGTGACTACAAAGACACACATAATTAAAACTGCGGTCACAGACGTGCACACAGTTGTGGGCGGACCTTCGCGTCTGAGTGCCTGTTGGGGAGGGTCGCCGGTCGTCCCGGTGTCAAGCAGACGCACGCGAGTCCTCCGAAATGAGCCGTTCGTAATTTCTCAAATGTTCGCGTCCCGGACTCCTCGGTCCTCCGGCAGCGACCCGGAAACGTATGTGGGCGCGCCGCCTCAAAGGAAAACAAATTTCTGTAAAGGCTCGTCGACGATCGATTATCGCGGAGGCTGTCTGGAGGAGCAGTAACCGTGGTGCAGTGGGTTGTGCAGACTTTCTGCCCTTGACCGTTTGTTTACTCAATAAACGCATCTCCTCTGGATATTAGGCTATGTATGTTTTTAATACAACTGCTTTAATTGTGAGCCGACATTTACAGTGAGAAGAGCTGCTGAGGCCAGTGCAGAACAGTGTGTATAATATATATATCTCAATAATATAAGTAACAGGCCTACATTACACACTTTATTTGTATGCTTTAGTAGATATCTACAAATAAACAGTTATGTTTCATGAAAGCAAATAGTGCTTCACATCATAACATATACATGGGCCGTAGCCTGATATATATGATATGCTTTAAGAGCGTATACTGTATGTGTCTGTTGTAATTGCATGTGCCACCAGCAGAGGGAGCTGCTGGACTAACACTCAACATCATTGCCAGCAGTGTGTGTGTGTGTGTGTGTGTGTGTGTGTGCGTGCGTGCGTGCGTGCGTGCGTGCGTGCGTGCGTGCGTGCGTGAGAGAAAAAGACAGATGATGTGGAATGCAGAGTAGCTTATCTGACATCTAAATGTTGGGACATGGTACATTCTAGCCTGTGAGCTCCCCGTTCGAGCGACTGACTATTCCTTTGCAATATAGCATCGCATTGGATATGGGCTGAACTTGTCCTGGAATGGAAATGTTCCGGCCATTTCCCCAGGAGGCCTTAGCAAAAATGTGCAGAAGAGTCATGGAAACTGCACATTTTTCTAGCAACTATTTTATTCGCAATTTAGCATGATATTGGATATTGACTGAACTTGTCCTGGACTGGAATTTTTCCGATCTATTCCCTAGGAGGTGTTTGCGATTTCGGACAAATGTTTCCACACGTTGTGCTTTTTTTCTAGGGTAATGTGTCTGACCCTCCATTGAGGATGTACACTTAGTTTGGTGTTGAAAAGCAAAAAATTGAAATTATAGTTAATATTTCACTGTTTTTGACATTATGCTAATTGCAACAACAACAAAAGTAGGCGGAGCTTCGGGATATGAGAGGATAATATATAGAGCCGCTCCACCCGGATAAGTGTGCAACAATTCAGGTCTGTCAGATTTACGCTGTGACTATGTACATTTTTTTCGAAAACTGAATTTTCACAGGTGGCACTGGAGAGCATGTTGGACATTTTTCACCCATCGAATCCAGAATGTAAAATGTTGCACCCATCCTTCCGGCGTTGCCAAATGTCGCTACATGAAAAGTGTCGTAACCCCCTCAAAAACAGGTCGAAACTGCAGAGCATGGAGAATAAGAATTCTACCAATTACAATAGGTCTTCGCACACCTCGTGCTCAGGCCCTAATGAATAGCAAAAAGGGGCTAAACAAACACAGACAAACACTACAACAGAAATGAATTATATTTTGAGGAAAATTGATTTTCTACTGGATTACATTTGGTTTTGATAAATCTTTAAAATGAACGTCCGTGACTTAAATTACATGTTTTATGTCTAAATTGGTGGCAAGTATACATACATACATATGTTATAAGTGCATTTTCTCATGTTATTGTATATGTTTTCAATTAATTGGTTTTATTATATTTACAAATAGAGAACTATGGAACAAAAAAAGGAAACAGTGCTTATCCAGCCAAGACATTACATGTTACTTGTTAGACGCTTTTATCCAAAGCAACTTACATACTCAATACTGTGGACAATCCCCACAGGAGCAATTTGGGGTGAAGCGTCTTGCCCAGGGACACAACGACATGCTGACTGCAGTGGGGTTCTAACCTGTGCTCCCCTTATCACAACACCAAGGCTCTATCCACTGTGCCACACGCCTCCTGATAAAAAGACAAAACTGTTGAACCAGCAACAGACTAACTTAACATAGACTGAGCTAAAGATAGTCATGACGTAGTGAACAGTGATATGTATGAACCAACTACAGTTCAGTTACCATAACTTTTAAATTGAACTGAAACAAAACAATGTGCTAAGTCATTTGTAATGTTCACCTCTAGTAGCCTATAGGCTCCTATTTGTGCAAGTTCACTAACCAGACTAAGAAGCCAACAGACAGGGACGGCGCCTCCTGGCCTGAAGCCTTGAAACTAATATGGTCACATTTGGACGCCTGAACACAACACAACAAGGTACCCTAAGTTAGCACAAGTTATTAAAGCTTGATTTCATGCACTGTGTGTGTGATTGAATTAGGGTGTGCTCTCACCATGAGGTGACCCAAGATAATGGGTTGATGCATCTATGTTGCACACATGTACTCACAGTGGTGTGTGTGTACTGCAGCCACACACTCACCTTCAGTACACACACCATAAACATCCACTTATTGTAACCGACAGAGCAGAAAGCTGCCTTCAGCCACCATGAAAAGAGGCTTACTCGAAAGAAAACATGGAGAGAGAGAGAGAGAGAGAGAGAGAGCTGTCAGGAAAGTGGAGGGATTGAAAGAAAGTGACAGACAGAAACATAGACAGGGACAAGAAGGACATGGTTTCTCTCATGTCTCTCAAAGGTTTGTGAATGTCGAGTTAGGGCTAACAATAGACTCCAATCGTATTTGCTTCATAGAATGCGCCGGTGAAATATGGCCGCATTGTCTTATGGCTCCTCTCCAACTTTACCCTTCTTCGTATTTTGTTTGTGTTTATTTACTTTTTGCAGTTTGCTTTTAGCATGGTTGCAAGCCGACCGCACAAACTCTGCTATACAATATAACAGAGAGGAACTTCTTCACATCAGAAACGTTGTGGACAATAACTCACCGACAGACAATGGAGATTCGCCATGGCTGCCTCCTGCCGTCCTACCTGAGAGACGCAGGAGGATGGCAAAGCGGGGGTCCTTTGCCAGGCTGCTGGTCAGACTGAGGAAACGATAAAACCGACCCCCTCTTCCGAGTATTCTTCTGGCTAATGTTCAATCGATTGAAAATAAGCTAGATGAACTCAGAAGTCAGATTGCTTTTCAACGGGACATTAAGAACTGTAACGTGTTAATTCTCACTGAGACTTGGCTCAAACACGCTATCCCGGACTCCGCCATTGCTCCTGACGGATTCACTATTTTTCGCCAGCACAGGACTCGGGAAAAGTAAAGGTGGCAGTGTGTGTGTGATGACTAATAACAACTGGTGCACAGATGTGGGGATTATTTATTCGGACTATTCCGCTCATTTAGAGCACCTCATGATCACATGCCAGGCTTTTCACCTGCCGAGAGAATTCACATCTGTTGTGATAATAGCAGTGTATATTCCGCCGCTCGCCAACAACAACACGGCACTCGATCAGCTGTTTGGGATTATCGACAAGACCGAGACTTCACGGCCAGAGGTGGCGTTCGTTGTAAACGGGGATTTTAACACTGCTAACATGAAGAATGTCCTGCCGAAGTACAATCAACACATCAGCTGCCCGACACGCGGGGGAATATACACTACTGGACCATGTTTATTCCCCTTTTCGACATGGACATAAGGCTCTCCCTCGCCCTCCCTTCGGCAAATAAGACCACATCTCACTGCTGCCTTTTTACAGGCAGAAATTTAAACGGGACAGACCGGTAACAAGGACAGTACAGCGATGGAGTGTGGAGTCAGATTCAGCTCTGCAGGATTGCTTTGCATCTACGGATTGGAGTGTGTTTGAGGACAATAACATCAACACACGGATACAGTGATCTGGTACTTTGGGAAATGCATCGATGACGTGGTACCGAAGGTTTCTGTACGAACATTCCCAAATCAAAAGCCCTGGATAAACAGCGAGGTGCGTACTAAGCTGAAAGCGTGCACTATCGCGCACAGAGCTGGAGATTTGGCGGAGTTCAGGACTTCTAGGTATGTACTCCGGAGAGCTATCAGTAGTGCAAAGAGACAGTACGAAGACAAGGTGGAATCTGACTTCAAAGGCTGTAACACCCGGTGGGCGGGACTAAGAACAATGACAGACTACAAAGGAGCAGCGTGGGATGCAGCGGGAGTGTCTGCGTGCGCATCTCTCCTAGATGAGCTGAACAGCTTTTTTGCACGATTTGAGATGAGCCAGGCTGGGGGTGCAGAGAAGGATCAGGAGCCCTGCCCTTTTGCTTTAAGCAGGGCAGATGTGTGTAAATAATTTAAAAGGGTTAACCCACACAAGGCTCCTGGACCTGATGGCATCCCTGGCCGTGTTCTCAGGGTGTGTGCAGTTCAGCTGGCAGAGGTGTTCACAGACATCTTCAACAGGTCCCTGCTGCAGTCTGTAGTCCCCACACTCCACCATCGTTCCTGTCCCCAAAAAAACAATAATCACCAGCCTCAATGACTACCGCCCAGTAGCACTCACCTCCATCATAATGAAGTGCTTTGAGCGGTTAGTCAAAACCTTCATCACCTCCTCCCTCCCTGACTATCTGGACCCCCTGCAGTTTGCCTACAGAGCAAACAGGTCCACAGGCGACGCCATAGCCCTCACCATCCACACCGCCCTCTCACACCTGGACCAGAGGAACACATATGTGAGAATGCTGTTCATTGATTACAGTTCAGCATTGAACACCATTGTGCCCTCCAAGCTGGTCATCAAGCTCAGAGACCTCGGGCTCAACAGCGCCCTCTGTGACTGGATCCTGAACTTCCTGACGGGCAGACCCCAGGCAGTGCGGGTGGGAAACATCACATCCTCCACCCTGATCCTCAACACCGGAGCCCCTCAAGGCTGCGTGCTCAGCCCTCTCCTCTACTCCCTGTTCACTCACGACTGCGTGGCCACACACAGCTCCAACACCATCGTGAAATTTGCTGATGACACGACCGTCATCAGCCAGATCAGAGACGGCGTACAGAGAGGAGGTCGAAAACCTCACATCTTGGTGCCAGGATAACAACCTCCATCTCAACGTCAGCAAAACAAAGGAGCTGATCGTGGATTACAGGAAGCAGCAGGGAGAGGGACACACCCCCATCGCCATCAATGGGACTACGGTGGAGAGACTCAGCAGCTTCACGTTCCTCGGTGTCCACATCACTGAGGACCTGACATGGACTCTTCACACCATCACCAAAAAAGCTTGACAACGGCTCTTCTTCCTCCGCAGGCTGAGGGGGTTCAACATGGACTCCAGGATACTCTGCAACTTCTACAGGTGCACCATAGAGAGTATCCTGACTGGCTGCATCACGGCCTGGTACGGCATCCTAGACCAATGTTGAATAGGTGTTAATGCAACAGTCTGAAGTTTGGAGTGTAGTCTTTCGCACTTCCCTAGTGTAAAGTGTTTAATTATTTGGTTCTCTAAATAAGTCAGCACGTTGTCATATCACAGCATCAGAAACAGCATCCAATTCGACATAGACAGAGTAGAAAGACAAATAAATATTGCCGTAACTATCAAGCTTTTAACTTGGAGATGTTTTTTCTGCAAGTAATCTTTGTGCAACTAAGGCATGTGTTTGCATTCACAAAGGGTTGTGGACTGTTCTATGTCTAGTTACAAATGTGCTCTGTTAGCCAGTTGCCGCATAACCTCTCTTCCTTTAATGTTGTTGAGGCAGTAGCATGGATATGGATATAAAACATCATGCATAACCAGGGGTGCACATAACTGGTACGCAGGTACGCATGCGCGGCAAACATCTGAAATGCTTAACGTCACTTGTGTCACTAAGCACTTTTGCGTACCAACGGACTTGTGAAGCTTTTCCAAAGGCGCTTAGTTCACGGGACGACAGAGTCGGTCGCCGTGTGCACAGACGGGGCTGCTGTTAACGTCGGTGTGTACGACAGAATTGTGCCAATGTGAGACTAGCACCCCCCCCCCTTGCGTGGGGCCACAAGTTGGAGTACCAAACGCTGTCTCTTTCTAATGTCCCGCCCCCGTTTTAACCATTTATTTCATTCACAAGATGTGTTGACTCTCACAGTTAAAGATGATTTTAAGGCTAGAATATAAACACATAAATATCAATCAGGAAGAGCAAAACACTAGGGTTCAATCAAATCAAATGTTGCTTTAACATGGTAAGCATAAACAAAGCTATCAGTAACTATTAAACATATTGACGACCCATCCAGTGTTTTTGCCAATGACTTCATCTCACTCCTCGACTGTCTTAGTATCACACAACATGTTAACTTTCCTACCCATAATAAAGGTCACATACTGGACTTGATCTGCTCCACTGGCATTACTCCTTGTAATGTCACCAATGCCGAGTTTCCTATCTCTGACCACAAAGTTGTGCTCTTTGAGGTTCACGGCCCCCGATCAAAAGCTAAAGAAGAACGGATCATCTCCTTCAGAAATATCAAACACATCGACCCCACAGATCTCACCACCCTGATCAACTCCTACCCCATCCCTCTCGCATCCTCTTCCCCTGCTGACTTGGTGAGTCACTACAATGACTGTCTGTCCTCCTCGCAAATCACCAACGACCTCCTCCGTGCAGCTGACTGGACTGCTCACCATCCTCCTCGACCTCACCGCTGCCTTCGACACAATCTCCCACCCACTACTCCTGGAATGCTTGGCTGACATTGGGATCACTGGTGTTGCACTCTCCTGGTTCTCCTCCTACCTTACCAACAGACAACAGTTTGTCCAGCTGGGGAACCACAGGTCAGGGTGTTCTCCTGTTTCACTGGGTGTCCCCCAGGGGTCAGTATTGGGTCCACTCCTAGTCATCATCTACCTCCTCCCACTAGGCACAATCCTCCGTCACCATGGCATCCACTTTCACTGCTATGCTGACGACACGCAAGTCTATATCTCAACCAATCCTCTCCGCCAATTACATGGCAGCAACTCAATGCATTTAGACATGGTCAAGACAACCTGGTGAAGTTCAAACAGGGCATCAAAATGGGGAAGAAAGGTGGTTTAAGTGACTTTGAACGTGGCATGGTTGTTAGTGCCAGACGGGCTGGTCTGTGTATGTCAGAAACTACTGAGCTACTGGGATTTTGGCTCACAACCATAGGGTTCACAGAGAATGGTCATAAAAAGAGAAAAACTTGATGAGTCTATGCCACAACGAATTAAGGGGGTCCAACCCGGTACTAGCAAGGTGAACCTAATAAAGTGGCCGGTGAGTGTATTTTGAAAAACACACTTTGTTGCTTTTGCGTATATCTATAACGCTCCTGATACGTGTGTATCAGGAGCATCTACCCACCAACAGAGTGTGGGCTGCTTAGGTCAGAAGGCATGGGATTTATCCACCCACAGCTTGAAAACTACCGTTGCCAATCTTCTCCTAAGCTAATCAGAGACTGGTCATTGAGAGAGGGGGGTCCTAAAGAAACAGGAGCTAAAACTGAGCATTTCAGACGGAGGCCAAATACAGGGACAGTGGGGCAAAAAAGTATTTAGTCAGCCACCAATTGTGCAAGTTATCCCACTTAAAAAGATGAGAGGGCTGTAATTTCATCCTAGGTATACCTCAACTATGAGAGACAAAATGAGAAAAAAAAATCCAGAAAATCACATTGTCTGATTTTTAAAGAATGTATTTGCAAATTATGGTGGAAAATAAGTATTTGGTCAATAAAAAAAGTTCATCTAAATACTTTGTTATATACCCTTTGTTGGCAATGACAGAGGTCAAACGTTTTCTGTAAGTCTTCACATGGTTTTCACACACTGTTGCTGGTATTTTGGCCCATTCCTCCATGCAGATCTCCTCGAGAGCAGTGATGTTTTGGGGCTGTCGCTGGACAACACAGACTTTCAACTCCCTCCAAAGATGTTCTATGGGCTTGAGATCTGGAGACTGGCTAGGCCACTCTAGGACCTTGAAATGCTTCTTACGAAGCCACTCCTTCGTTGCCCGGGCGGTGTGTTTGGGATCATTGTCATGCTGAAAGACCCAGCCACGTTTCATCTTCAATGCCCTTGCTGATGGAAGGAGGTTGTCACTCAAAATCTCACAATACATGGCCCCATTCATTCTTTCCTTTACACGGATCAGTCGTCCTGGTCCCTTTGCAGAAAAACAGCCCCAAAGCATGATGTTTCCACCCCCATGTTTCACAGTATGGTGTTCTTTGGATGCAACTCAGCATTCTTTCTCCTCCAAACACGTCTAGTTGAGTTTTTACCAAAAAGTTCTATTTTGGTTTCATCTGACCATATGACATTCTCCCAATCCTCTTCTGGATCATCTAAATGCTCTCTGGCAAACTTCAGACGGGCCTGGACAGGTACTGGCTTAAGCAGGGGGACACATCTGGCATTTGAGTCCCTGGCGGCGTAGTGTGTTACTGATGGTAGCCTTTGTTACTTTGGTCCCAGCTCTGTGCAGGTCATTGACTAGGTCCCCCCGTGTGGTTCTGGAATTTTTGCTCACCGTTCTTGTGATCATTTTGACCCCACGGGGTGAGATCTTGCGTGGAGCCCCAGATCGAGGTTGATCGAGTGGTCTTGTATGTCTTACATTTTCTAATAATTGCTCCCACAGTTGATTTCTTCACACCAAGCTGCTTACCTATTGCATATTCAGTCTTCCCAGCCTGGTGCAGGTCTACAATTGTGTTTCTGGTGTCCTTTGACAGCTCTTTGGTCTTGGCCATAATGGAGTTTGGAGTGTGACTGTTTTGAGGTTGTGGACCTCAAACAGTCACACTCTTATATACACACTTTTATACTGATAACGAGTTCAAACAGGTGCCATTAATACAGTTGACAAGTGGAGGACAGAGGAGGCTCTTAAAGAAGAAGTTACAGGTCTGTGAGAGCCAGAAATCTTGTTTGTTTGTGTAGGTGACCAAATATGAATTTACCAATTAATTCATTAAAAATCCTACAATGTGATTTCCTGGATTCTTTCCCCCCATTCCGTCTCTCATAGTTGAAGTGTACCTAGGATGAAAATTACAGGCCTCTCTTTTTAAGTGGGAGAACTTGCACAATTGGTGGCTGACTAAATACTTTTTTTCCCCACTGTATATCCAGACAGACAGTATGAGAAAGAAAGAACATTAAAGCATGAAATCATCTTATAGAAACCCAAAACAATGACCCAAAAGTGTGAACATCAAATAATAATATTCTGAAACAAATCAGACACAATGTGAGGCTGCATTAAAGGGGGTTTCTCTGTTGGTTTGGAAGCTCGATTTTGCCAATAAAAAAAAAGTGTGGATTAGAGTTTGGAGAGAATTTGAAGTCTCTGTTCTGATAGTTTACGTCGGACCGTCATGACACAAAAATGCTTTTCTTGCAATTTATACAGACGTCAGTGGCACTTTCCTGAAAAGTTTAAAATGTTTTACTTGAGGCATTCGGAAAGGGAAAGTGCTAAAAAAGAAGGTGCTGGGTTCTGCGCTTTTTCCGGCGGTATGTGCTCAGAAAAAGGCTTAATGTGGACACAAGCATTTCAGCATGTTGTGGTATAAATGGAAGACGAGACAGATGGTACATTTAGAGACTAACTTTAAGGCTATTTGTTTAGTTTATCACCATTACTGTTGTTTCTAGAAAATGTACCTGGGCAACAGATGCTCAATGCTCTTCCAATGAAGCAAATGCAAGAAAAGTGAAGAATGGGAAAAAGGGAGATTATAAAATTCCACAAGGTGCCATCAGTGTTACTGCAAGGCAAGTTTATTTGTATAGCACCTTTCAACACAAGGTGCTTTACAAAAATGAACAACATTAAGAGCACTTAGAAATATTGCATTTAAAAACAGATATTACAATGGAAAGAGAATATGAAAACATAGGTATACCATACATGAATAAAAGTTACAGTGCAGCGTAATTAAAAGCAGCAGCAAAAAGAAAGTCTTCAGTCTGGATAGAGTAAGAAAACAGGAAGAAAAGTTATCTAAAAATCCCACTAAAATGATTCAAACATATTCCTGCCCACACATGCGGAAACCTCAACCATTACTGTGGACTTCTCTTCTGTAATAAGTAATAAGTGTTTACATTTAAATTCTGCTCCCATTTTCCTCTGCAATGATATCTGGAGACGGTAGTAACTGACTCATTACTAATGGAAATATCTGAGAGAGATAGATGACATTGGAGATGGAGACTGAAGTGGAAGTTTCTAAATGTGCCTCATGACAAATGTAAACAATCTGAGTTTACCTCATTGCAGCGCAAATATTTGGTAATTAGTTGAATTTGACTATTTTCTTCCCCCTTGGACTACCACTCCTTCTACCCTCCCACCTCTACCCACAGCGTCTCTGTGTAAAGGTGGTGTAGCTGCTCAGAGTAGAGTTGGAGAGACGTCTACTGGTGGAAATGTAGTAACACAGATTATATACTGTAAAAAGAGAGACCATTGTAAAATTAATATAAATAATAATGTAATTAATATTACAATATAGCTATATTTTCAAAAAGGTCTTATATTGTGTTTTTCTGTCGTTTTTTTAAATCTGAATCTTACGTCATTCAGTTTGATAATATATCCTGGATTATCAGGTTTTAATATATATTTGTACATATATGAAATGCTTTAAAATCAAACAGAAAATAAACAATGAATTTCGTTTTCAGATTAGTAGATTACCTTTTGATTACAGAAGTGTGCGTGGGTGTGTGTTTGTGAGATGGCAATGGTGCCAAAACATGGTGCACAAGCCATGTTTCATTAATCTCCCATACACTCATATTGCCTTTGAAAGCACTATCCTTCATTCACACACACACACACACACACACACACACACACCACACACACACACACACACACACACACACACACACACTGCTGATGTGAGGTAATTTATCTCTCTCAGTCAACATACTCTGTGTGTTGAGTCCGACTTTATGTGTTTGTCAACTTGTAGTCAACATTTTATTGAATCTGCATTCACATGACCAATGGTAAAATGGTTCTGCTGATATTGCGGTTGTGTTTCTACGGAGAGAGCGGTGCTGCCCGACTAAGCCAAATGATTGGCACAAGCTAGCAGGAGAGGTAACCAAAGAAACAAAACCAGCAGTTTTAAGCAAAAGGCTCTGCGCATTACTAGCATCATAAATGTATCTCAACGTTGAACAAACACACTATTGTGCATGTAAAACGATGAAAATAGCATTGATACTATCTCCGTGTGTAGTCAATAAAGACCCTCTAGCAATCATGAAGTATTATGATGGTTGACCTCATATAGCATTTTAAAAATAACATATGTTGAGACTATAAAACATAAGTACGAGTGCACTAAAAAGTTACACATTGAACCTGAACACAGTTAAGCTGTAGTTTTGATATTCATTCTGTCAGGTTTGGGGAAAATGCAGTTCAAAAAATACAAAAAGGTTTGTCAACAAAAAACGAGCTTTATTAAAAAAAGCATTAGACAGGACAAACAAGAACCTAATTAACAAAACTGGGGAGCACGACAGACAGGAACAAACTTAGACGGGAACAGGCAGGAGACACGGACGAGCATAGGCGAGGTAGGGAACATGGACACGAAGAGACGACAGGTAGCATGGACATGAAACGACGAGCCGGTAAAATAGACGAGGAGAGACGACAAACAGACATGGAAGACAAGACTAAATACACAGAAGGGTAATCATCACAGGACAAGACACAGCTGAGCAGGGGAGGCAGAAACACAAGGGCAACAGGTGAACACAATCAGACAATCAGACACACCAGGGAAACTAACGACATAAATCCAAAACCATGGCACATTCAGCATCTGACCTTCCCAAAGTAGATTTCTCGATAGAAAATTAACAAATATTTATAATTAGAAGCTAATAAATGCAATATTGCTTACCAGCTTCTCTGTGTGGTTTATCAGAAGTCATGTTAACCTGTCTCGCACATCATGTGCAGTGTGTGTACTTGTTTGCCTCCTTCAGTGAATTCTAAATACTGCACTTCTTCGGCGGTAATTGTTATCAAAGCGCTTAATATTGTAGTAATTACTTAGAAAAATACAATTGTAACTGTCTGTTTTTGTTTGGTTATTTATGTGAGTTTCAGTGTGAGTTATTGATTTAGGACATTTGTTTCTTTTTTCCTTTTGATCTTTATTTATTTTGAAGTGTCTCATTGATTTTTTTCTTTCCTGACTGTAGACATGTATCGTCTGGAGTTGGCTGGTGGTCTGGGGGTCATACTGTTGCTGCTGGGAGTCCTCACTGCACTTTATAAGTGTTACAACCTGGAGATCATGCTCTGCTATAGGAGGCACTTTGGAAGCGATGAAACTGAAGATGGTAAGCTTTTTTAAATTGTTTTATTACTTTTTCTGAATTGACTTGGTTTTTAAATTGGTGTACTTTGCTTAAATACAAAACGTATTTCTTTACAGGCATTATACATTCAAATAAACTCCCCCTGGAGGGAACTTTGGGATTTTAGCCTTTGCAGACCATTTACATACAAATACCATAATAACACACGACAGGAAAGGGAAAACCCCAGAAGCATTGGGACCCTTTAAATCTAAGATATTTATTTTAAAATACATTTTAAACCTTTTTTTACATCATGAAAGACAAAACCGTAATCATTCTGGAAAAAACAGACAACATAATTATTAAACTGATAAGTTGGAAATACATTTAAATGTGTATACACAACCATAGCCATAATAAGTTTGCTTTTTTGCGTGAGTAATAATAATAACACGTTGTATTTGGACACCTTAAACTGCATAGAACTCCACAGGTACTGTAGAAACTGTGACAGTATTTTAAAAAGCAGACAGGTAGGAGGTAGTCACATTTTGTAACACACCAGATGATTGGAGGGGTGCAATCATCAGCAAGGGGATGTACTTATATATTAGAAAACAATAACAGCAAAGGTATGATATTGATATCAAATAAAAGATAGAGAATTATTACATTTAATCAAGTCGACGTAGGTCAAAGAAAGCAAAGTAATCAATTCATTTTTTTTTATTAGGCTTTATGTTTCTCTCAGTATCAAATGTTATATTGAAAAAGCATTAACATAAACAAACAAGCTGAAAGACAAGGAAAAACAAGTCATTTTGCAGTATTGATTTTAAATAAGTAAGCCTGATTTCTTGAGCAGAATATTCCCAAGATTTCGTTTGTTCTCTTCAAATCCTGATGTAGAAATGACCAGGAAGTATCAGAATTCAGAATTGATTCAGTTAATTTGATTTAGTGTGAAAATATGCCCTGTGCTCTCACTCACTCACTCACTCACTTACTCACTCACTCACTCACTCATTCACTCACTCTGTCTCTCTCTTCACAGATAATAAGGAGTATGATGCCTATCTGTCCTACACTAAAGTGGACCTGGACTGTTTGGGCAGGTCGGTTATCTCTAAACATAACAGTATATGTATTGAACAATGATTTGTTTTTTGTATCGTGTTAACAAAACCAGAATTCAAACTCACTAGCAGAGCTGAAATATGGAATGCAAACCTTGATCATGTGCTTAGAACATCTAAGGTAGTGTTTAAACTTGAATTTAAAAACCCGTAAATAACATTTTACCACTTTCGGTTCCCTCGTCTCAAAGTCATCAGTTTTCTGTTAAAAGCCTGAAATAAGATATGTGGTTAAAAAAACCCTAAGAGATTTTCACAGGTTGTTCTGCAAGATGAAATATGTCACTAATTACCCCACTTGTGAATGTCTGACGCTTCTATGGGTCATAAAAACAGCAAGAGCTAACAAGTGACTACAAGAGACTACAAAATGTCATCACGCCAACAAGACACCGCCTTTAGGTGGTAATCTGTTAAAATGTTGAGATTGGCCGGCATTGCATGCAGCCTCGGAGCGCCAACCACATGGGATGCCTGCAATCCACAGACCACACAGAGCGACCAAGCACCAGAAACATCAGCTGCCTGCGCTCCTCTGGCCCAACCAAGAATCCAGTGGCCCAAATCCACGAGCAGAGCAGAGTGGCAGAAGTTTGATGTAGATTGCATTCTGGAAGGGACTGCCAAGGGGGATGTGGACTGGTGGCAGAACTCTATGGCTACCATCATCGTAAACATTGCAGCTGAGCAATTTGGACTAGAGGATGTCAGGACGGCTTGTGCTCCGAACACCCGAGCAAGGCAAATCCAGCAACTCAGGGAAGAAATCAAGTCTCTCAGGAGGGAGTACAAGAAGTCAGGAGAAGTTGAGAGGGTCAATACTCAAAACTCAATACCCCACAAGCTTGTTGGGGTTGCACTGGAGAGACACCACATACCACAAAAGGTAAAGGACATCATCGTCTGAGCTCCCCGGAAGATTCAAGGCCTGGATTTACCAGCACGGGATCCTCCCAAGAATCCTATTGACTCCGCTTATCTATGAAGTTCCCATGACTGTAGTGGAAGGGTCAGAGTGCAAGGTGAGCAACTATCTCCGCAGATGGCTGGGCCTGTCTCGCAGCCTGAGCAGCATTGGGCTTTATGGGAACAGCAACAAGCTCAGGCTCCCTTTCAAAGTGGTCGGCACAGGAATTGTTCTGCGGACCGGGAGGAAGTGGAGGGCAGCCGAGGCGGTTCAGCCGGCGGAGGCTCGGCTGAAGCACAAGAACCTGGTTGGGAGTGTGGCACAGGGCAGGGCTGGACTTTGGATAATAACGTCCACCCAGTACGGCACTGCCATCGCAAAAAGACAGGCGGGAGCGGGTGCAAGAGGAGGTACCTGTTTCAGTAGAGGAAGAGCAGGAAAGCAGTACAGTGGCCATGCGACAGCAGGGTGTCTGGATGAAGTGGGAACAGGCGATAGGGCGGAATGTTACCTTGCAGCACATATGGAGGTGGAACCAACAGAGGATAAAGTTCTTGATTCAGGGAGTTTATGATGTCCTCCCCAGCCCTTAAAACATGTTCACATGGGGCAAGTTAGAGACACCTGTATGCCCTTTGGGTTCTAAAATAGGGAATCTTGATCAAATCCTGAGCAGCTACTCCAAAGTACTGGGCAAGGGGCGTTATCGCTGGAATCATGACCAGGTTCTAAAGTCCATTACTGAGGCAATAAGCAAGGGGATTAGTGATAGCAGATACACCAAAACTACAGCAAAGTCCATCAGGTTATTCAAAGAGGACGAGTGGCCGTTGAAAAGACTAAAGAGCTACTCTGCTGATTTACTCTCCACAACACGAGACTGGGTGATGACATTTGACCTTGAAGGCAGCTGGACATTCCAACACACTTAAACCGGTCCAGACTGAGACATCATCTTGGTCTCTGAGGCCATTAGACAGCTCATCTTGCTGGAGCTCACTGTGCCCTGGAAGGAAAAGATGGAGGAAGCGCATGAGAAAGAAGACAAAGTACTAGGAGCTGGTGGAGGACTGCCGCAGAGGTCTGATTAACCTCAGTCAGGTTGCCTGGAAGAGGGTGTCTGTTGCAAGACCTGAAACACCCAATAACTCCAGGAAACAACACTGAAGATGTGTTCAAGTTTGAGAATCAGAAGATATGTGTGGATTAACTTCTGATCAAGAATGCAATGTTTGCCACAGAGTTTACTTTATGCCATATGTGACCCGCTCTATCGAAAAAAATAGTTTTTTGGGATTCGGGTATTTTGTTTGATTTTAAATAAACAAAGTCTTGGCTTTCAGATTATGGAACTTTTATTTCCAAAATCACACGATAAATACATTTTTGAAGCTTGTAAAGGGAAGATGACAGCTCTCACTCGCCACTCTGCTGTTCCGCAGCGCTGCTTCCCCTCCCTCCGGCTGAAATTATGAATGTAAGGCATATAGTAATCATAGATAACACGGCAGTGTCCGTTACAGTTTGTTTTCATCTGATTTTAATTAAACAAAGTCTTGGCTTTCAAAATATCAAACTTTTTTTCTGCAAATTCACATGATAAATACAACTTTGAAGCTTGTAACGGCATAATTACAAGCGGAGAACGGAGTAACTTGACGTCACAGCAGGCACAATACACACAAACGCAAAATTACACAAACACACACACACGTATACACACACACACACTTGCGAGCTTCCCCCAGACCAGTAATCCAAATGAAAATATCTTCGCTCCGTAATATCATTTGCTCCGCTAATAACCAATCAGATCGATGGATTCCAGAGAAAAAGAAACTTTAAAGGCCTTTTTCTCAAAACGATGACTCGGTGACAGTCATTATATAATGTGACATATTTTGCTTAATATTTGGAGTACAAAAACAATCCTGATATCATTAGAAAGCTAGGAATCTCCTCTTTCCAACAGTGTATACAACTCAAAATGTGTCTTCGGGTCAATGCGACTGATTTCGATGGAGCCGGTCACCAGGGTTGGGTTGTTACGGAATACATGTAACGGCGTTACGTAATCAGAATACAAAAATCAAGTAACTGTATTCAGCTTGCGTTACATTTGAAAAACGAGTAATCTGATTACAGTTACTTTCGTAAACCTGAAGTGAATACATTTTGGATTACTTATTGGAATTATTGGTGGAAAGATTTCCTCTCAACATTTAAATATTCATTACTAGTAGGTACAGCCGAATCATCACAGCCCACAAAACCTATTACCGCCGCAGAAGGACCAAAAAAGCGTTTGAAAAAAAATCGCGGGTCTGCTCGCTCAGTGAAACAATAACAACGAAACATGGAGGAACAAAAGTCTGCGTTTACATCGCGTGTGTGTGGTTAAAACACATCAGCCTGCGGTCGCTCTTTAGCCTTACTCATGATTATTTCTGAAGGTATACACAGTGAAGGCGGTGCGTGAAAGGCACTGCGAGATCGTCTTCTCAGAGGCGGAGTTAACCCTCCCGCCTCCTGGCGCTGTAGAGATGTCATGAAGTGAAGGAGGTGTTCCTTCTATAAAACAGCTGTGGGCAGCAGATACTGTGAAAGTCACAGACATGAATTCATAGATTAAGGCAGACTGGTGCACACACTCTCCTGTTTTGCCGATCCGGTGCTTAAAAAAATATAGCTCTACACCCCTGGCCGAAATGTCCTTAAAATGAAGTCCGAGTTCGACATTTTAATTCATGTCCTGGCAACACTGGCAGGACAGAAGGCGACACGCTCGTTCTAAGCCGTGTCCCTCACTCTCCTCACATCCCAAGCTGCATCCCCAAAACGTTTATTATGTTGTTACATCGTTTCAGAGGTTATGTTTCAGTTGTGCTCTTGATACGCCATTAAAACAGTAAAACACGTTCAGTTTCCTTTTGCTTTTTGTGTCTCCTGTTCACCAAAACATACCCAGGAAAAAGAAAGTAATCCAAAAGTAATCTAAAAGTAATCTGATTACGTACTACTTTTTTAAGGCACGTAACTGTAACTGTATTCGGATTACTTTCAGAGCCATGTAAATCAGTACATTTACAAAGTAACCCTGCCGGTCACATATACCGAAATCCAATGGAAAAATCCTATTGCACTTGAGGGAGCCCTTTCTGATGCTAACTTCCTATATTAAAAATATTGTGAATCTTATATTTATATTTAAATGTTTACAATGATATTGAACACGGTAGCATTGTAGCAAAGTAATCTAAAAGCCCATTTCAATCAGATAGTGCTTACAAAGAGAGAAAGATTTACAATCAAACTATTTATAGTCAACAATAAACCTAACCTGTATATCTTTTTTTGCATTTATTTTATCATAATTTATAACCTGGAGCACACGAGGAGAACAAAGCGACTCACAACAATGTGACTGATTTTGAAGGAGCAAGTCAGTGGCGTGGTCTGGCCTGGGAGTCCGGGGCACATTCAAGCTCGGCTCTGTCTGTGTGTGTGTTTAGCACAAACTCTTTTTTTTGCGAAAGAGAGCGCACCGGTATCGGGGATTGTTGTTAGCTAGCTGCGCTGACGGATATAAGAAGCCGTTTCTACAACAAGGTGGAGCGAGAGTTCTCTGCCTCAGATAACTACAGCTCGGGTGAAGTAAAGGACTCTGTTTGGATAGTTACTGTTAGTCTAAGTTATCTCAGTGGGTCTCAAATGGTTTGGTCACCATTACGTAAACTAATTATTTTCATTTCCAAACCACACCTTTATATAATTGTATGACCTATGTGATATTTATTGTTGGTGTCAATTGAGTAAAAAATGTAATCATGTTAATCGCAATAATAATCTGTAAATATTCACGTTAAATCACAACATACTCGTAATTCATTTTATTTTGAACAGATATAAGATAAATACATGTACGGTGTAATGATGAAGAAATGCATGACACACTGCTAGGAGAAATCAGAGGGTTTGTACCTTTCAGCTTAGTTTTAATGGCTTCTGAATTATTGCCATGAAGTCAGACCAGAACCTAAAAATGAGCATGTTAATGTTACCTCAGCTCCAAAAATGGTTGATCTTGCAGTTTACACTTCACTTATTAAGGTTATTGTTTTTTGTCCTCCTCAGCAGAGGAAGCAGCGACGAAGAAACATTTGCTTTGGAGATCTTGCCGGACGTTTTAGAGAAACATTATGGATACAAGCTGTTTTTACCAGACAGAGATCTCATACCCAGCAGCAGTAAGTATCCATACTCTATCTACACACACACACACACACCCACACACACACACACACACACACACACGTCTCTCACACACACACACACACACACATTCTGTCTCTCCCTCTCTATGGGCCGTTATAGCCCCAAACACGCAAAATCCCTCACTGTCAGAATAGATTGGATGGTGATTCCCATTTGAACACACTCACAAACAGACACACACATGTCTGCGTAAGATCTCAGGTCATAATCAAAAACACACACACAAAAAAAAGTCTACAGAGCGTCACTTGACCTAAATAACAGTTTCTCACACGTTTATTTTCATGTTTTTTATATTAAAGCAACAAACACAAAAAAAAAGTCTTTCGCAGCGTGATTTACATCGATATCTCACTTTCACACCAACAAATTCAAATGTGCACAGAGTTCACACAACACACACCGTTTGTCATTGTATCTGGGGATATCTGTCTGTCCAACTGGAATGGGAAATATGATTGTTATTGCTCCATCTGTCAATGCTGTGACCTGACACACACACAGGTCCACTAATATGTGTTGATAGAAATCATTTTGGTACATGCAATAAGAAGAGCATAAGATGAAAAATGTGGATACTGTAATATAAAGATTTGTTAGTATTCTCAACACACACACACACACACACACACCACACCACACACACACATCCATCATTGTTAAAGTCTTCCCTGGCCTTGCTCGCTGCAGGGAAGGTGAATGGAGAATATAGATTGGAATGTAGGCAGCTTCATATGAGTGTTTTTCACGGAAAACCACAATTGTTAAGGAGGTTATGGCCATTTTCAGGAGTACGCTTATCCGGTCTACATGTGTTTTGTAGACTTGGAGAAGGCGTATGACCGAGTTCCCAGGGAGTTACTGTGGGAGGTGCTGCAGGAGTATGGGGTGAGGGGGTCTCTACTCAGGGCCATCCTCTGTACTCCCAAAGCCGGGTCCTCTGCAGTAAGTCGGACCCATTTCCGGTGAGGGTTGGCCTCCGCCAGGGCTGTGTTTTGTCACCAATCCTGTTTGTAATATACATGGTTCGGATTGTGAGGCGTAGTTGTGGGGGAGAGGGTCTGCAGTTCGGTGGACTAAGGTTTGCACCACTGCTTTTCATCAGTTTTTGTTTTTTTTGGAGGTGCTGATCCTTCATCGGTCTGCGACCTTCAGCACTCACTGAATCGGTTCGCAACCGAGTGTGAAGCGGCTGGGATGAGGATCAGCACCTCCAAATCTGAGGCCATGGTTCTCAACAGGAAACCGATGGACTGTCCACTCCAAGTAGGGAATGAGTCCTTACCCCAAGTGAAGGAGTTCAAGTATCTCGAGGTCTTGTTCTCGAGTGAGGGAACAATGGAGCGTGAGATGGGCCGGAGAATCAGCGCAGCGGGAGCGGTACTGCAGTCGCTTTACCGCACCGTTGTGACGAAAAGGGAGCTGAGCCAGAAGGCAAAGCTCTCTGTCTTCCGGGCCATTTTCGTTCCTACCCTCGCCTATGGTCATGAAGGATGGGTCATGACCGAAAGAACGAGATCACGGATACAAGCGGCCGAGATGAGTTTTCTCTGCAGGGTGGCTGGTGTCTCCCTTAGGGATAAGGTGAGAAGTTCAGTCATCCGGGAGGGACTCGGAGTTGAGCCGCTCCTCCTTCGCGTCGAAAGGAGCCAGTTGAGGTGGTTCGGGCACCTAGTTAGGATGCCACCTGGGCGCCTCCCTAGGGAGGTGTTCCAGGCACGTCCAGCTGGGAAGAGACCAAGGGGTAGACCTAGGACCAGGTGGATTGATTATATCTCTTCGCTGGGCTGGGAGCGCCTTGGGATCCCCCAGTCAGAGCTGGTTGATGTGGCCAGGGGAAAGGAAAGTTTGGGGCACTCTGCTGGAACTGCTACCTCCGTGACCCGACCACGGATAAGCGGGAGAAAATGGATGGATGGATTATCTCTTATCTTAATAAGCATGGATGTGTAAGAGAACTGGATACAGCGTTAGAGGCGGGATCTCATTCATTCCTATCAGAGTTGCTCAGTGGCACGCACAAAGCCAAAATGGCCTGCCTCTCAAGAGCAAAGGTACCCGTATCTAGGCCCAAAGAGCGTATGTGCCCTTGAGTTGAGCTTAAGCCCCGCCTTCGATCTGCAGCGTGACAATTGACTTGGCTCAGTCAAATGAATGGAGAGAGAAAATAACTCTGGATTCAGCTTTAAGAAAATGTCAAACATTTTGGACCCCAACGATTTTGAACTGGAAGTTGATTTTATTTGTTTTAATCCACCTTTTTATCCAAAGCGACTTACTTATGATGTTACTGTATGCTAAAATGTTGAAGAAATGTGCTTCAGGATATGGTACACATCTTATACCTGCTATTATTTTTTTAAAGCTTTTTTCAGAGGCGCCTGGTTACTTTCACTGCAGTATAAAACAAATTAATTCAGATATGAAGCCATTCTCTACTCTGCATTAGCATTTTATTACCACAACCTGTCCAAAAGACTAAAATAACTTTATAATTTGAATCTCCAAAGGAATATGTGTTCTTTGAACTATTCAACATTTTCTCTTAAAATACATTAATACATTTACTTAAATATGGTTTATAATGAATCACCGGCATTAGTCCTCCTCCCAGCACATTTTCTACAAAAAAACACACATGCATCCTAAGCGGGGTTTGAAAAGTCATATTTCCAGAGGCTGCCTCTCAGTTCCCTATTAACATCCCAACAACAAATGTCCACTGTGCAAAACATGCATAGCTTACACTAAGCTGCATATGAATGAAAGGTTACAGATTGTGAAAATAAATGAGTTGGTAACAGCCACCCACAAGAGTTTCCTTTTCGATGCTTACCAAAGCTATTGACAGAGCAACATGGTAAAAAAAAACACGTTCAATTATCCACCCCATTAGCCCTCCGAAGAGTGCGAGAGTTAAACAACGGGGTCATTGGCTTGTGTTTTCAATGAATTGATTTACATAATCCTCAGAAATAGAGAGCGGGAAGAGGTAGGGAAGGGCTGAACAGAGGGGGGGGGGAGAAAAAGACAGAGAAAGATGAAGAGAGGGATGGAAAAGCAGAGAAGAGAAAAAAAGGAGTGCATTTTCAGATGCAGTGTACTATTTGTGCCCCTCAAATTGAGCGGGAAATCAAAATGTGTTGTTGGAGAGTCTCCGTCTTTAAATTAGTTAGCACAAGAAAAGATGGTAGCAGTAGAGACATACGGAGATAGGAGATTTGTTTTTCACAGATCACTCAGTTTTAGACACTTTCGGGAACTACAAATTTGAAAAATAATGGGAACGGCGTACTTTCCCAAATAATTATAAATAGGACAGTTGGGGAAGATGAGTTTAAATAGACCTAAGGATGAAGCAACAGCACTACAGTGAGGATGAAAATAAGCATTTGTGAAGCTCTGTAATAGGTTGCTCAGATTTTAGTTATTGTTTTTTCTTTTGGACATTGGAAGGTGGCTAATGGTTGCCATATGGCTAACGATATATGAAGTGGATTTAACTTCTCATTTTGGGAAATTCAACTAACTGAAAATATGCTATCTGTTCCAGCCATTGAGTGGTGCAGCGGTGACGTATTTTTTAGGATGACCCGGCAGTTATGTATCTTCGCAAGGGCTCTCTCGACAAATACAATCGGACTGTTTCATTGGATTTCAGTATATTGCAGAAAATAAGCTTTGTAGGAAACACACGTTTATGATACTTCCACGTTTTAGTCAGCAGAATAATCTCCACATATAAACACCACTCTTTACATTTTCGATGCATAAATGTAAAAATCTAACATTAGGCTATAAGCTAACAACATCATGGTACCATGGTTGCGCATCACCACCACTAAGCTTTAAATCAGGGGTGCCCAACCAGTCGATCGCGATCGACCGGGAGATTCCCCGTCGATCGCGAGATGTGTCTAAAAATAGAACAACAATATTCTGTTTTAACGTTAATGTCCTGTAACATAATCTTCCTGTGCCAGAATAATGCACATCAACGCTTTGTGATTGGCCGGCGTGACCCCATATGTCGGGGCGTGGCTGGTGGGCAGTGGGCACTATTTTGCTGACTTTGTCCGTGTCAACAGGAGTGACAGTCCGCACACACACACAAGACCGCAATTATGGCAGAAGCAAAACATATATAATTTTCACTCCGAGTGGGAGTATGATTATGTTTGTATCTATTCCAATTCAAAGTCCATCTGTCTCATCTGCAATGTGAGCGTGGCTTTATCGAAGAAGGGTAATTTAGGAGCGGCATTTCAAAACAGTGCACAAACGCTACGAGACGGAATTAGCTCCTAATTCTTCCCTACGCTCCAAAAGGGGAGGGGCCTGAAAGGACAGCTAAATGCACAGCAGTCCATTTTCACCAGGCCCAACAACAAGAGCAAGGCTGCGACCATAGCATCTTATCGTGTCAGTCACGTTCTTGAGAAACACATGAAGTCTTTCAAAGACGGCGAAGTTGTGAAAGAAGCATTCCTGGAGGCTGCTGACGCGCTTTTGGGGGACAGTAAAAATAACAGAAGCATTTCAACAGGTTTTTGATATAATAAAAACTCAAGTTAGATACCGTTATTAATCAGCTGTAAGTTTTAGTTTGTTTGAATTTATTCATTATAAGGATTGTACAAAATGGTATAAGAATGCAAACTTAAATTGATTCTAGTCTATTATCAATTCAGGTTAAGAAACTAGTGTTGCTTGCATCCTATTTTAAAGGCATTTATTTGTATACTCTACTAAAATGCAACAAAAAAAGGGTTTGATTCTATTAATTTTGTCTTTTTTATTGCACTTTGGCAGCAGATTCCTGTGTAGCTTCTGATCTGAGTTGTCTTATTAGTAAGCCTAATTTATACTTTTGTAGCAACACTACTTTTATATAATGGCAAAGAAAGGGTTCAGAGTATTTTATTTTTTTCCTGTGTCATCTGTGGCAGCACTGTTCAATGTTTCGTGAAAACATTACCCACTGTAGTATGTGACGTGTGAATAAACTCCAACTCTGTATCAACAACACTGTTGTGTCACTTCAGTTAAATACTTGTATGTGTGTAGATTAGAAAGAGGTAAGATAAAGGATCTGCAGTATTTTATGAAGTATTAATCGTACAAAGGTCAGTTTTATACAAGTAGAAGTGTGTATTTACCTGGCAGTAGGCTGTCAGTATTGGCTACGCCTCTCTATTTGGACTGGTAGATCTCGGCAGACTGGCAACTTTAAAAGTAGCTCTCGGTTAAAAAAAGGTTGGGCACCCCTGCTTTAAATGGACTTTTGTTCGGACGGATGATGTTTAGTTGTCTCATTTAGTCACTTGTTAGCAAGCTCTGTTTTCCAGACACAAAGAAGCTTCGGACATTCACAATTTGGGTGGTTACTGACGTATCAAATGTCTGAGTGCAAAACGTGAAAATATCTTAAGCTTGTGTTTCAACAGACGTCACATTTCCTTCCATAGGTTATAAGTAAAAGCTGATGGTGGTCAGCACAACTCTGACTCCCAGTAAAGAGCTGTTACCAAAACTCTTGCACAAGCATTCCTGTCACTCTGCTGTAAACTCCTGCCAGTCATTTCCTGAACAAAAAGGGGAAGGATGACGTAGTTGGTTTTGCTACTCCTGTTTGTGTATATTTTTTGGTAAATACATTTACCAAACGCTTTCTCTGACTCGGTGTTCTTGGGAGTGGGGGGGAGTGCACATGTCGGGTTCCCCGAGACCTGGGCGTAACACCATACATACTGATGTTCAATGTTCTCTGCCTCTTTATTTAAGAACTTTAAATCTTATTGTTTGTCTTTGCATTTTTGGGAAAGATATGCAAAGCTAAAAAAATACCTCAACATATTTCAAGTCAAACAGAAATACTGTAGGGACATGTGGGTGTTCAAAGTGCAGTTGTGAATAAAATTCAAAGCTACTAGCTCTCCTGAAAAATAAATGACCTTTTAAGCACCTATAATGGTTACCCAATACTTAATTTCAATGTATCTCACAATGTTGAGCTACTGTATTATTTTTAAGAAAAGCTTTTTCAATATTGGTCCTCTGACCGGATAAATATGTTATTGTCTTATGCACTTGATAGTACATTTTGTGTTCCATAATAGCATATGCCTCTTTTCTTCTTCCCCTAAAGTGAGATGAGAACATTCAAATCAAATCAAGTTTTATTTATATAGCACATTTATAAACAATATTTGGTGGAGCCAAAGTGCTGTACATATAATAAAAATAGCCTACAGTAGAGACACTTTACAGCAAATACAACAGCACAGATTGTTCAGAATATCAGTATGAGAAAAACGACACCCTCTATCCTTAGACCCTCACATCGTACAAGGAAAAACCTCCGGAGAAAAGCCACAGTTTAAGGGGAAAAAATGGGAGAAACCTCAGGGAGAGCAACAGAGGAGGGATCCCTCTCCCAGGACGGACAGACGTGCAATAGATGCCGTGTGTAAATCGAAGAGAGAATACATTTTACAGCATATAGACCGAATGTTAGGAAATGCATGTGTCTGTAATAAGAAGATGAATCCACGAGGATGTCAGCTACAATCCCGTGGAAGCCATCAGGGAAGCAGCATGACGAGACCCAAGGCAGGACCGCAGAGACAGGTTCAGCCACGACCCGAAGTCCACGGCTTAATCCAGAACTCAGGATAGAGGATCCAAGACACAGGACTAAAGCAAGAGGGTCAGCCTCGACTCCGGATCCCGGTGTAGATATAGATACAAAACAAGAAAAAAGATTTGGCTGGGTTAATCGGAACAAGAGAATACACAGACACAGACAGAGACAGACAGCTCGCTACTCACAGCTGCTCTGCTGCTCGCTACTCTGAAACTCACCTGAGGAACAGGTTACACGCCGTCAGCGCTGAGACGTGATCCACCTTTGCTGAGTTCCGAATGAGGGCCACGTTCAACCTCATCCACCACAGCGGACCCGAGTTCCACTAAAGGCACGTCGGGAAGGGTTTCAGGAGCCACTCCACACTGAGCGAATCACTTCTGGGATCCTACTTTTGCCCGCCGAGTGGATTTAGCACGAGAGGGAGCAACTCTTGCAGAGATAAAGAGTCGGAAGTGTGATCCTGGCTCTCCTCTCGCCGCCCTTCTCGCCGCTCCTCACACCGCGTATCGCCGCTCCTCTTGCCGCTACTCTTGCTGCTCCTCTCGCCGCTCCTCACACCGCGTATCGCCGCTCCTCTCCGCGCCTGTGCTACCGGCGGAGATGTAAAGTGGATTAAATAGCCGGTGTAACGGTGGGATTACCTTCTCTACTCTGCTGTGCTGCTGTAGCTGAGGCCTGCTCCACCTTGCTCCGGGAACAGCGTGGATACTGTTGTGCTGGACTGGGAGAATGGCGGGTGTCGTGTTTCTGCTGTGCCTTTTCTTGGCTGTACTGGACAAGGAGAGGATCGCTAGTCGTCCTGAACAATCTACTGGATTCGGGTATGTTCTACCGCCCGCAGTGGACATCCCCTGTACAGTTTCGGAGGTGTTGCACAAACAATTGCTGGTTGCACTGTCGCGGACATTCATTTCGGAAAATGTTTGTCTTTCTCACATGCCTGCCACGATGGTCCTTCAGAATTGTTTTTTAAACTCTAATCTCACTTTCGCGAAGTTTGCTGGTGACTCTAGATCAGCTGACAATGTATGTGTGTTGATTAAGAGGAAAAGGTGCTTGGTATTTTTATTGTTGTTACTATCAGGAAATGTACAGCCAAATCCAGGTCAAATAGCTACTCCTGCTGATCTAGATCTGGGCTAGGTTTAATTCATTTAAATGTGCGTAGTCTGTTACCTAAATTAGATTTTGTCCATATTTGGGCGAGTTCTACTGATGCTGATGTCATTGTCTTATCAGAAACGTGGCTAGATAAATCCATTTTGGCCTCTGACATTTACATAAATGGTTACAGTGTATATCGTACTGACCAGCCTAAAAAAGGTGGTGGCGTTGCCATTTATGTGAAAAATAAGTTTTGTGTAACTAATATGGTTTCCAAATCTGTTAGTAAACAGCTAGAATTTTTAGCCGTGAATATTGAGGTAACAAAGGGTCAACAGGTCATGGTGGTGGGCTGCTACAGGGCCCCTTCGGCTGTCAAGGACTCTTTATCGTCTTTGGCAAAACTGTTATCGCAACTTTCCTACAAGGAAATAGTGCTGCTTGGTGATTTTAATTGGGACTGGTTAACTTCTGTGTCAGAGGATTTTAAAAACCTGTGTACCTTTTTGAATCTTACCCAGATTATAGACAGTCCTACTCGCCCAAATATTAAGTCCCCAAATAAATCCTCCTTAATTGATCTAATTTTAACAAATGTTCCACATAAATACTCATCTGTGGGAGTATTTGCTAATGATGTGAGTGACCACTGTGTTGTAGCCACAATTAGGGACACTAAGGTCCAAAAGGTTAAACCACATGTCATCACAAAGAGAGACAAAAAACACTTTGTGGAGCAGGGTTTTTTACATGATCTGTTTGATTTTGATTGGGGTAGACTCAATCTGTGTGCTGATGTAGAAACTGCATGGTCTTATTTTTATCTTGGTTTTATGAAAATTATAGATAGACATGCACCTCTGCGTAAATTTAGAGTGAAGGGACGAAACAATCCCTGGTTTTCTGCTGAGCTGTCCAGTCTCCTTCATGAGAGAAATAATGCTTGGGCTAAGGCTAGGAAATCAGGCTCAGCGGTAGAATGGCTACGTTTTAGGCAGCTAAGAAATAGCTTCACATCCCAAATAAAAAGTGCTAAATCAAAGTACTATTTGTCGGTTACCACAGAAAACCTGAATGAATTTTGGAAAGCCATAAAATCGATTTCCACTGGTGATATCCCAAATGAGCTACCTCCGTGCCTTACCACAGCATCTGGCACTATATCAGACAGGGCTACTATGCTAAATTGTTTTAATAAGCATTTTGTGTCTTGTGGCTCTCTGTTTGGCTGTGTGGCTCCTGTGAACGCTCCAATCCTTGACTTTGAACAATGTGGTCTGGAAAACCCTTTCAGTTTTACTCCTTTAACTGTTGGTATTGTTCATGAAGCATTATCCAAGTTAGATCCTAGGAAACCGGCTGGCCCGGACAACGTAGAACCTTTCTTTTTAAAGATAGCTGCAGATTTTATTGCTCCACCTCTTACTTCTCTTTTTAACCTCTCCCTCAGCACGAACACAATTCCAAAAGTATGGAAGTCTGCTTATGTCTTGCCTTTACTGAAAGGAGGGGAGGCAACTATTTTAAATAACTATAGGCCAATCTCTAAATTGTCAGTTCTGGCTAAGGTGCTCGAACGCTTAGTGAGTGAACAAGTAAAGGAGTTTTTATGTATAAATGATATCCTGTCTGAGCATCAGTCAGGATTCAGAAAGAAACACAGCACCATCACTGCGACAATGAAAGTGGTAAATGACATTACTACTATTTTAGATAATAAGCAGAGTTGTGCAGCTCTGTTTATTGACCTTTCCAAAGCGTTTGACACCGTTGATCATCGCATCTTAAAGCAGAGGCTACTCAGTATTGGCATATCCAGCAATGCAGTGGGGTGGTTTGTGAACTACCTCTCTGAAAGGTCCCAATGTGTTCATTTTGATGGACTGTCTTCTGAATGGTTAAACATTTCTAATGGTGTACCACAAGGTTCTGTTTTAGGACCACTTTTATTCTCCATATATATTAACAGCGTAGGTGATAATGTGGATGAAGCTACTTTACATTTTTATGCGGATGATACTGTGATGTACTGTGCCGGTCCCTCCATTAAAGAGGCTGTTGTTAAATGACAGGCTGTTTTTAACACTATTCAGACTCAGCTCTCTGAACTAAAGCTTCTTTTAAATGTGGATAAAACCAAGGTAATGCTCTTTTCAAAAGCTAAAAAGACACCAGAGCCTGTTTTAGATATTGTAACAACGCAAGGAACAAAACTTGAAGTTGTTACCTGTTACAAATACCTTGGTATCTGGCTTGATGATTGTCTCTCTTTTAAACTTCATGTCAATAACCTGCTTAAAAAACTGAGGGTTAGGCTAGGTTTCTTTTTCAGAAACAAGTCCTGTTTCTCGCTTGAGGCCAGGAAAAGGCTAGTCACTGTGACCTTTTCACCTGTGCTGGACTATGGTGATTTGTTGTTTATGAATGCACCTGGCAATTACCTGAGCAAATTGGATGCTGCGTATCACAGTGCTATGAGATTTGTCACAAATTGTAAAGCGCTTACACATCACTGTACACTGTATACCAAGGCAGGTTTACCATCACTCTCTGTACGGAGGCTCAGTCACTGGTACACTTTTATTTATAAAGCTATGTTGGGTAAACTCCCGTATTATATCTGCTCGCTGATAACACAGAGAGTTGCAAGCAGCTATTGTCTGAGGTCACATGATGTAGTCTTGTTAGATGTGCCAAGAGCAAGGACTGTCTCAGGTAAGACAGCTTTTATGTGCCCAGCTCCACTTGCTTGGAACAATCTTCAGCAAGAATTGAAACTGAGCAATCTCATTCCTCTGCATGTTTTTAAAGCTAGGGTAAATGAAATGCTTGCCGATACAATGGGCACTTGTAAATGTCTATAACTATGTATCCTGTAAATATAATGTATAATGTCCTTTATTGTTTTATGTTTCATGTGGAACCTATATGCTGCAGGTCTCCCTTGAAAAAGAGATCTATGATCTCAATGGGACCAATCTGGTTTAATAAAGGTTTGAAATGAAATGAAATGAAGGTCATTGGATAAAAGTTATTCTTGATAACCCTCTAGAAAGATCTCATGAACTTCCCCACTCAATCTATCAAGACCCGAGCAGTTCAATTAGATATAGGATAAGAAACAGAGATAGGGAGCACAACAACCTATCTCTACGTCAGATGCACTCCCCCGCTTATATAAGCGACTCTGTACCCCGTTACCCTCTACAAGGCCATAGACCAGCAGAGGAAAAATCGGGGGTGGGTAAGGGTATAAGGCTATAGTCTAAGAAATCCTATCTACTATTCCTATATTCGAATAATGTATAAACTATTTTTAAAATACTTTATGAAATCCTATGTTATGTTATTAATATTAAAATAAAGAACTAAATGAATAAATAAAGAACTAAATGAATAAATAAATAATTAAACAAAAGCCAGAGAGAAAAGGTGAGTTTTAAGTGTTGATTTAAAAAAAACCAGGGTCTGGGCTGACCTCACATGGAGGGGCAAAGTATTCCAGAGCCTAGGGCCAGCCGCTGCAAAAGCTCGATGCCCTCTGGTTTTAAGCCTGGTCTTAGGCACTATCAGCAGCAGTTGATCAGCCGACTTTAAGGCTCTGCCTGGGGTGTAGCGATGGAGGAGTTTGGCTGTATAGGCAGGAGCCAGCCCATTTAGGGCTTTAAAAACAAATAAAAGGAGTTTAAAATATATTCTGAACCGAACTGGAAGCCAGTGCAATGAAGCCAGAATTGGGGTGATATGGTCAAGCTTTTTATGGCCAGTCAGAAGACGTGCAGCTGCATTCTGAACTAGCTGGAGGCGTCTAATTGAGGCCTGGTCCATACCCACATACAGAGCATTGCAGTAATCCAGTCTCGAGGTAACAAAGGCGTTAATAACCCTTTATAGGTCTTTAAAAGATAAAAACGACTTGGTCTTAGCCAATCGTCGTATTTTGAAAAAGCAGGTCTTGATTACAGTGCTAACCTGCTTATCAAATTGAAAGGCGCTGTTGAAGGTCACTCCAAGGTTCATAACAGAGGGGAGGATATTTGTATTGAGGGAGCCCAGAGTATCAACCGGGGAGACTGTTAGTTGGGGTCCAAAAAAGATGACCTCGGTCTTGCTCTCATTGAGGGTGAGGAAGTTTTGGCTCAGCCAGGATTTAATCTCTGTTAAGCAGTCCTTCAACTGCTGTAGTGAGTTGGCCTTTTGATTGAGAGGCAGATAAATCTGTACGTCAGCATAACAATGGAAGGGGATATTGTGTTTTGTAAGAATTGAACCTAGGGGCAGTATATACAATAGAAAAAGGATGGGGCCCAGAATCGAGCCTTGGGGAACGCCACAGGTAAGAGGGGCTTTGGCAGAGGAGAAGGCACCTAACTGCACTGAGAAGCTACGGTCCGTCAAATAAGACCTGAACCATGCAAGGGCAGAGCCTGTAATGCCTGCGGACTGTTCAAGCCGTGACAACAGGATACTATGATCCACAGTGTCAAAGGCAGCAGTTAAATCTAACAGCACCAAGACAGCTGAGCTGCCTGAGTCGGCGGCTAAGAGCAGATCATAAACTCTTAAAGGGCTGTTTCAGTACTATGCATAGGTTTAAAGCCAGACTGACATTTTTCATGGATGCCATGCGTGGTAAAAAATGACTGCAGCTTGGCGTAGACTACTCGCTCCAGGGCTTTAGATAAAAAGGGTAGATGGGAGGTGGGCCTGAAATTTGCGAGAATGGAGGGATCTTTTTAAGTAGTGGCTTAACCACGGCATGTTTGAAGGCAGCTGGGACACATCCTGAGCTAAGAGAGGTGTTTACAAGCAATAAAACACTTGCTCCAACTGATTCAAAAACATCTCTAAGGAAGCGAGAGGGAATGCTGTCTAAGGTGCAGTTTGTCGGCCGCAAATGCTTGACTACATCCGAGATATAAGAGAGGGATACAGGCTCAAAATAGTCGAGGACAGCAGGGCACAGAAAGGGAGCAGGATCTGGGGTAGCACTAGTATAGCAACCCAGTCTCACGGCATTTCGTGTTCACCAACACGATTTTTAATCTATTGATTCGTGTTCACCATCACGATTTGCCCCTTTTTTTCGTGTTGCACAGGACGATTTTAAAAGCAATGTATTTCTACTGGTAACGTGTTTCGTGCCTGCAGGCTGCAGCACGTCTTTTTCTCCGGTCGGGTCGTGGAAGACCGGAAGCTGTGTGGTTCATAAAAACATATTCTTACTCAATATCAAGCCACAGTTATTGCTTTTATTTTAAATCGTATAATTTCGTACTTTTGTTGTCGTCTGTGAGGAAAATAAATGGGGCTCAGAGCCTCAGGATACTGAAATCTGTATTTTTTGAATCTTTTTTTCCTTCTAATTTGTTATTCTTTTCAAAATAACACACTGTTATTTACTCACCAATAACACTCAATTATCCTTGCTTTTATTTATTGGTTTAATTCCATAATCTCGGGCTTTTTTGGCGTCCGTCAGGAACTGAATTTCAAAATAAATATAACCGGAAACAGACGTAGGCATTTCGAGCGATTACCCAAGATCCTCAGCTATGGTTTTAAGCTCGTTGATTGGATGTGTTAGCCGCAATGCATGCTGGGATTTGGTGTTTATATGATATGAAATCCAGAAAACATTTTAAAAGTATAAAATAATACGCCCTGATGAGAAGACCTTTGGAAAAACTGGAAGAAATGGCGCCGAAACTGAATACTTGACGTGGATCATAAATATATCAACAATTAAACAACATCTTCAATTTCTCTTCACACAATACGTCTCCTTGCAGTATCTACACTAATTCGGCTGACTTTTACATTTGATCTAATTCATAGATAGGTTATATTTACACCATAACGGTGCACAGCTGATAGAAAAGGACTGTAGTTTTCAAAGATATTACTGATTTTCTTTGAATGTAAGAATGTAAATACTGAGTCTGAAATAGTATAGCAATATGCTTTAAAATGATGTGAAAGCATGCATAAAACTATACATCTTCAGATGTTGTACATACACACTAATAATACAAAGTTATAATGGCTGTGTGCACCTTGTGTGCACCTCCTAGTGGTTAAAGCACGTTATTGAATTATTGTTTTTATGTGTTATATTTGATTAAAAAAATATTAAGAGTACATACTTTCATAGGGGGAAAGTATAAATATAGAAATATAGAATATAAAAAATCAAGAAGATACTATAAGTGATCTCTACAATAAAACAGTTTAGTGCAGGAGGTGCAAAACAGAAAAACGGATTAACCTTTATTTAAACATTAAATATTAAGCCTTACAAAGTAATTAACGTCTAATATATTGCTTTCCTGCAATGTTAACTATGTTGAAGCACTTATTTTAACTGATATTATACACATTAATTATACTCTTATGTATGTAGATGGAATAAGAAATGTGCAGAATATGACAGTTTAATGGTGGAGGTACACACATATTGATAGATGTCTTGTAATGCACTGTTGAGGAACCTGTGACCCAAGTTTTTCATTCATTGCATAACTACACCGTAGTTGTGTATGATATGTCAATAAACCTTTGAAAATCTTGAAAGGGATGTGCAAAATAGCCATAATATACAGTCTTTAATGAACTCTTAGTAGAGAATAACGAGTAATGAATATACTTTATTACTTGTTTCCATTCATGTCAATTGCAGATACATGTTTATTCTTCTCAAGCACCAACTATCAAATATCTCTCCTGATTGTTGGCACTTGACACTCACCTTACCTGAATTTTACTCAGGTGTAACTAAAGTCTGATTTAAGGGTTGTTTATATTTCACATCATTAATCAGAATCTGCAAAGTAACTCAAATAAATGCAGTGGAGTAAAAATACCAGGTTAACCTCTGAATTGTAGTGGAGTAGAATTACAAAGTAGCAATGAGCTGTCATGTGGGTATACGGCATTAATATAATGCTGCGCATTATGGACACAAGTGATTTTCACCCATTTATTAATTATATGTTTTACATTTGATAACACCAATGTGTTTAATAATGGCAACTTCTAATTGTGGGAAAAACGAAAACATTCAGTCGAGACGTCCCATAGAACATTTTGCGAAACACAATAGCCAGCATGTGTAGTTCTGGAGGGGTGTTCGATTCCAGTTTTGGATAGACTGGCGTGGTTTCGTTCCATTTCACACAGCTGTTTGACGCTCTGCATAACCTTACGGGAACTGTAGTCCTAAACGATAGCTGGGGATTATGGGTAGTGTAGTGTCTTCGGCCATCCTAAACTCAGAAATGTTGACAATCGCAATGATGCTCGAAATGTCCCTTACAGTAAATAACAGTGTGTTATTTTGAAAAGAATAACAAATTAGAAGGACAAAAATATTTAAAAATACAGATTTCAGTATCCTGAGGCTCTGAGCCCCATTTATTTTCCTCACAGACGGCAACAAAAGTCCGAAATTATACGATTTAAAATAAAAGCAATAATTGTGGCTTGATATTGAGTAAGAACATGTTTTTATGAACCACACAGCTTCCGGTCTTCCACGACCCGACCGGAGAAAAAGACGTGCTGCAGCCTGCAGGCACGAAACACGTTACCAACATTGCTTTTAAAATTGTGCTGTGCAACACGAAAAAAAGGGGCAAATTGTGATGGTGAACACGAATCAATAGATTACAAATCGTGTTGGTGAACACGAAATGCCGTGAGACTGGGTTGAGTATAGGGTAGCCAAAGAGCAGATACTTTTTCGAGATTTTTTTTTAGAAATGTATCGCATTGATAGCCACCTTAACTTACTCCCTCTGTGATAATACTTCCAGGAGCTGTACAGTCCACTGCTCCCAGCTGTTGGTTGTAAATAGTTACAGCACGTAATTCTCTCTAAAACCACAAATTGTTGATTACAACACATTTACATTTGCATTCACATTACACATGTTAAACAAATTACAAATAAAGCACTACTAAGTCAGCTTAAGAGGTGCTGGTAGTTATATTTTATCAGTTTGAACTAAACCACGTTAGCTTTTTGCCCCTTTAGCATTTATGCTATGTTAGGCTAACCTTATTCTGAGTCTAGCTTAAGGTTTATATCAATCTTCTAATGTCAAGCAAGTTAGCATATATGTTTACATTTTCTAAACACCATTCCTTCAAATGATGATTATGAGAAAAAATGCTTCCTTTGTCAATCCTGTTTTGTATTTAAATCAGATAGAAAAACAACAAGGAAAATATTTACTTTTGTTTTGGAACTGTTTCTTGTCTTTAACATTTATTCCAAACAAGTTCATTAGAAAACAGATGATGTATTGATCTTCACTTTATTCTTAAAACTTCCCTTTATGTGTCTCTCTCCCAGCCTACATCGAGGACTTGGCTCGCAGTGTGGAGCAGAGCAGACGTCTGATCATCGTTTTAACTCCAGAGTTTGTTGCCAAAAGAGGGTGGAGCATCTTTCAGATAGAGACACGCCTCCACTCCATGCTGGTTACCGGGGAGATCAAGGTATGACATGGGAAGGGAACAGGAAGTACAAAAATAAGAGACATGCAGAACCATAACATCGGAACTATTGCATTGTTTAGAGAAGTTGTGAAGTACTTTGCACAACACTTTGAAGAGCAGCTTAGTTCTCCCTTCTTTAGTACCTCCACCTCTGTGATTCTTTCCAGGTGATCATGATTGAGTGTGCAGACCTGAAGAATGTCATCAACTACCAAGAGGTGGAAGCACTTAAACACACGATCAAGGTATGCAGGGAGGGCCAAATAGAGGGAGAGTGTGATTTGTCTTCAGACAGCAGGAGGAATAATAATAATCTCTTCCCTTTTCTCAGGTTTTATCCATCATCAAGTGGAGGGGTCCTAAGAGCAATGAGCTGTCATCTAAGTTTTGGAAACAGGTGGTCTACGATATGCCTGCTAAACGCAGAGAGACGTTGTCCAGACGCCAGGTACACTGCTATTTACCAGAAATTAAAATTAAATATGTGTTCACAATCCTGCACAAACCGGCACTGTCTGGATGAGCAGAACTACAAACCTTTACATTTTCCAACAAAAAGTAATTCAATGGAAACAACATTACTTTTTAAGAAAAGAACATAATGGTTTGGAAAAAATGTTTTGAAGATGCACATCTTAAACAATATCCACTGAAATCTTTCCCCCTCCTACTCATGGACGATGCATTAGCGGAACAACACTGTGTCCATGGCATGTCCAGGAGCCTAAGGGACTAGCTGTGTTAATGTAGTCTGCACATTTACTGATGATCCCCTGGGGGGCACACACTCACACTCACGTTTACCATGTGCTAACACTTCAGGTGGTGTATGACCTGATTAGCTAAGATATGTTCTCCTGCAGGATATTCTGCTCATATTAACAATTTGTATGATTTTTTAAGTCTCGATGCAATTGCCAGAAGTAAAAAGCTAACGTTTATGTGAACACTACTAAGCTACAGGTGGCTAATATTCGGAGTGATGATGTTTAGCAGTTTCATATATGCAATTGCAAGCAACGGTTGTCTTCATGACACATTGAAGATTCAGACGTTCACTAGTGGGGTATTTACTGACATATTGTATGTCCCATACCTAACCGTGAACATCTTTTAACAATAACGTGATCACACATCTGTTGACTTTGAGACAAGGTAACCTGAAGTGGTAAAATGCTAACTCATTGCCAGGTTTTAGAACTCGTGCCTGCACCTATATATTCATTCTCCTATAACGCTATGTAGCAAGGAGACGAGAAGAAAAGGTCAAGTCGTTTTTCAATTTATGGGCGAAGAAACACACTTTATAATTTGTTGGCGAATTCAAGCCATCCATCTTGCTCAGCAACAAACACTGAATGGAGATCAGCTGTGTTCTGACCATCACCACCACCAGAACCTTGGAGGTTGACATTTATGGACTGCCTGAGTCAATGTGAACCTCGCTACTTCACTTAACATTTAATAGTGACCTTAATGAACTAAATACCCAAAGATGATAATGTGAACTTTAGCTAAATAGTTTCAGAACAAAGGAGACAAACAGGGGCTATGATGTCATCCTCACATAATATCCTGTACTAATATGAGGTTTGAAGGCTTTAAATAAACCACTTTTGATGGTGTTCGACTGTGAATGCCCCGCAGGGACCTTCGAGCAAACCCAAATTAACTTAATCCATTTAGATAATAAGGCTATGAGGTTCAAATTGTTCTGACTGTAAACAATTCCCAAAGGAAAAAGTGTTAATCTGTTAAAAAAGTTTTTGACTTTGATTTCAAATAACCTGTGGCATGCACCAAAGTCTCCAATCCATCTGAAGATAAAAAAAAATGTTACTCATACAAGACTGAATTATATTTTGTTATGAACTATTAGGGTTAACTACCTTGGCAAAGGAGGTTTTATTTTTGGTTTGGTCTGAATGTTTGTCAGGATTACAAATAAACAACAAGCGTAGGAAGTTGTTGCACATGCAATAGTAAAACTCGATACATTATGGATCAGAATGATGGGGGCGTAGACAAAAAAAGTCTTATCTTTTGACATAAATATGTATTCCAATATGTTTCCTATTACTGTTGTAATTTCTCAAATCAGTTTCAATATCCTTGATTACACAAACAATTGTATAAATCTGCATCGTTAAAGCAATATAACTGTTTCCATGCTAACAGGTGATGGACTCCGGCGAACAGGGTCTATTTGGTGACCTACAGACCACTGTATCCACCATTGCCATGACAACCACCTCCGCCTCCTTGGCACCCCAAAAGGACAGTCGCCATGGACATCATCAGGTAAGCTGCTGCATATTTGTTACTTCAAACTCATTTTGCGTGTTTGAGTCGACGTGTTTCCAGAACCAGTGGTCACCCGGATTGTTTCCATCAGCCGTTATTTGACAACCTTTGAACGAAAAAATCTGTTCAAGTTCAAGAAATGAAAATGCCCGCATAAACTCTGTTGAGAAGTCTCAACAGAGTTTATGTTTTTGTCTTTTTCTTATTTTCACAGCAGTAGTTTTGGAATTATAGAAATATAATTACCTACACTAAAAAATTAAAGAGCTGTGTTGTCTCACTACAGGTTGCCTTGGGGACGGACATCCCGGACTATAACCACATGACGTTACCGCTGGGAGGCGGTCACACTGCCACAGCAGCCCAAATGAGGCACTTCTGCCGCAGCTATGAGTTCCAGCTTCCCCCACAGCCCCCCTCCATGTCGCCTCCCCTCCCACCTCCCTCCACCGTGCAGTTCTCCACCCTGGGCCCCGGAGGGCGCCACGTCTATTGCAACATCCCTATGACACTGCTGAATGGACAGGTGGGACAAAAAGATAGGATCAATAATTTTGTTTGCAATTCCTAGCATCCAACACCTACACAGTGTATCCTTTCCTTGAATGTCCATGCTTTTGTTTATCTGCATGTCCTATCACATTAAAAATAAAAACCATCTTTTCTCCCCAGGGGTTCAAAGCTGTTCACTGGGGAACAAGAGGTCTGTTTGGATAAAAGCAAATGTAGAAAGAAAATAGTATATTCATATTATCCAATCTAAAACATGTATTTATTTTAACAGACTGGGAAATAGCTGTCATATGCAGTAATACAGTGAGCATGGTGCACTTCTGGCATGCATTAGAGCTTTGTATTAATGCAGCCTGTGTTTTAATTGTATATGTTTGCCAGGAGTAGTTGTTTTAAGGAGATTCCTACTAATCACCGTTGTGCTGTGTTTTTTCCAGGGGCATCAGAGCAGTACGCTTGGGAAGAAACCAGAACTCCACATGAACAGCACCTTTGTACCTCTCACCAGCAGAGAACTAAGCTCTGACATTTGGTAGAGGGACTGCTCAACTGGTACCGGATTACAGACTGTTTTAACACTGGATTTGGTAAAGGTTTAGACCGGTTCCTTATTGGGTGTTTGGACTGTGTACAGCCTTGTTTCTAAGGAGGGACTGCTTAGGGAATGCCTGCAGACTAGTTTTGAGAAACTTTATCCCACGTCATGAAGAAAGGACTGCCTGAATACTGCATAAGCCTTGGATTCTCAATGGTTGGATTAAATGGCTGCAGACTTCTCACAGACAAGCAGATTCATCTTTTAAAACTGATTGTACACTGGTTCTGGACAACTAGGTACGGACTGATACAATGACTGGTTATACACTTTGGACCTGTGCAGAGATTTTCTAGACCGTTATGGACATGTGGATGTACAAATGGGAAAATGTCCAGGATACTCAAACAATGGTATCGACAAACAGGAGTGCTCCAACCAAGTTTGACTTTGGAGCACAAAAAAAACCATCTCAAATTACCATCTGCTCACGGACCAGCTGTTGATTAATCAACTGCTTAAGTTCTCGTAGATGCCGCTCAATGTAGCGCAATCTCGGAATGCCGATGGATCTCTCAGTGGAGCTTGCAGTAAATCCATCTACTTGTTGACTAGTTGGCATGTCAGTATACAAGGCAACATTCAAGCAATGATTTTGGAATACCAGTCCACCTTAAAACAACAAGTCAACCTCTTGAAAAGCTATTCCTAGCTAGCTAGCTAGCTAGCTAGCTACCTGGTTTGTTTTCCTGGAATCTAAAATGGTTGACTTAAAATAAATGGATTCCATCAGGAATATCAAGATAAGAAGCGATCCGTGGAGCAATTGCTGAACTGTATAACTGAGAATGCACACTTAGCAGGTGTATATGGAAAAATAACTAGTTGCCTCTGAAAGGCTAGTTAGTTCTTGAGCTAAAAGCACCAGGAGACTGCTAACACGCCAGCTCACCTTGTAACACAGCAATCAGCAAGTAGTCAACTCATCAAGAGGTGAGCTGGCCAAGAGGTAACCTTTAACCACCAAGCTAAAAGCAAAAAGGACTTGGCTTTTTCTATTTGCATGACCATCCATTTAGATAAAAAAAATAATCAAATAAATATAGATAAGAGTAAACAACACAATCATTTCTCGCAGCCACTTTTAATAAGGGGAAGGATAAATGTATTTTGTTGATACAGTATTGTTTTCTGTCCGGCCATGAAGTGAAGATAGAAACTGATAAAGGGAAAAAAGGAGGTGTCCCTCCAAAATCATCTTTTTAGTTTTAGGATTTTATGTATTTAGACGGTTGGTCACTATTTTAACCAGTCTTTGTTTTTAAATGTTTGTTACAATAATCTCTGTACAGCTTCCATAACTTATGCATAGACATATACATGACAGTGATTTGTTCCCTACAATTTATGTTAACTCCCACAGTGTGTGAGACCCAGAGCCTTTTATTGCTTTCATTCTGTTCCTCGTTTCATCGATGGATGGATCTGTTCCTCGTTTCATCGATGGATGGATGGATGGATGGATGGATGGATGGATGGATGGAGGTTAGATAGATTAATTGGTGGGTAGATGGATGGACGGACGGATGGAGGGTTGGGTGGGTGGGTGGATCGATAGATACATGGTGTTAATGGATGGGTGGTTGGGAGCATGGATGGATGGATAGATAGATAGATAGATAGATAGATAGATCAATGGATAGATGGTGGTTGGATGGATTGTGGGTTGATAGATCAATGGGTAGATGGATATATAAAGAGGGTTAATGGGTGGGTGGAACAATTGAGGGATGAATGGGAGGTTGGAAGGTGGATGGATGGTTCGATAAATAGGGTTGTTGGGTGGATGGAAGGATGGATAAAATAGATAGATTGGTTTAGGACAGATGGATGATTGACGGTTGGATTGTGAATATATTGGTGGATGGTGGGAGAATGGATACATAGATTTATGGGTGGACGTGATGTGGATGCGGTGTGGATGAATGGACGCAGTACTAGCGACCTGATGTTTTGATCCTGACACTCTGGAAACCAGACCCTAGCAGTCAGCCGAAGGGGCTTCGCTGCACACAGAGCCGGACTCCAAGCTGAACCACATTCTTCTTTGTGAGCTTTAAGAAACCAAGACTACGACCATAATATTTAAGCGAAGTGAATAATGTTTTGAATTTACACAAAGGAACTGTCATTGACTTATTAAAACCAATGAATTCTGGATATTTGAGATTGTTTGATACAATAATTAATTATTTTAGTTGTTATATTCGATGGCAATATATAGTATAGTGGTTGTCTTTTGATTTCTGCTAATTTGTTTAAATATTCTTTGGATATATTGGTTGAAATACTTTAACTGAGAGCAAATAAAAATTATATGAGTTGTTTTATACATCTTGGATGACTGTCGTCTGATGAAACTCTTTATTTCTGTTTATTGTTTTCCATGTTCCCCTTTGCTGATTTAATTTGTTGTATCTTACTTAAAGGTGGGGTAGGTACATTTCAGAAACCGGCTCGAGATACACTTTTTGTTATATTCCATGGAATGCTCTTAACATCCCGATAGCAATGAATATCTTAAGTGCTTTGACAAAAAATCCATTAAAAAATCTGTGGAAGCCGTAATACTGTAAAAAGCATGACCAATCTGCCGGGCCGGCTAAACGGATTGGATTGCCGCCCTGTCTGTCAGCCTTCCATCTCGTGCACGCACAAATGTATCTCGTGCCATCATTGGGCGTGCCGTCATTGGGCATGCATTGCAGCAGTACTTCAATGACTCGCCAGCAACAGGCGGCCACTTTCACCAGTCTGCTGACGTCATGTGTGTTGGAGGAGGTGCTCTGTAAGGAAGTCTGAAGGAAGGGGCTGATTCTTTTCGGCTGTGTACTTTCAAATTGTAGTGCACTTGAGCCGGTTTCTGAAACTTACCTACCCCACCTTTAACCAGACACTCTACAGGCTGTTTCCTCATTCTTTCTTCCAAATGTCTTATTCTTACTGTCTTTGGCTCTTTATGCTATTTTTAGGCAATAGCATAGGTCTCAGATATATAAAAAAACAAGTGTTTTGCTCAAAATACCAAACAGATCGCCCATTCTAGCCATGCCTCATATCCCTCTATTTCACTTCCTGTTTCAAAAGTGCTGATTTTGGGTATAAAGCTAAATGATAAAAAAAAGAGGGGCGGATCTTATGCCTGCTCATGCGGGAGATTCTACCGGCAGATACTGCCGTGATGAAACGCCATATCATGGATTATCAAGGATTATTTCTGAAACAGTTTGGAGCTCAAAAGCTTTCTCTCTTGCCGGTTATACCACAAGGTGAGTTCCTTTTTATTTCCTGCTTCTTCACACACATGCTCTCTCCAGTACAGGTTAGCTCTGAGTGTTAGCGATGCTAATGTAAACACCGACCATATTACGTCCAAAACAGTCGGGCATTGTTTCTGATGGCAACGTTTCTGATAATGCTGTGGGTCTGCATTGCCGATATGACGTCATATCAGACGCAAATCTGGATCAGCTCCGTTGTACCCTGCGTTTTTAGAGATTTGGGTACGGAGGAAAAGAGAGACGGTTTTATTTTCTGACGCTCCATGAGTTCCCTGACACACCGGGGACACATATTTATGTATAAAAGAAATCACAAAGTGAATTGTGCATGATAGGTCCCCTTTAAAGAATATTGCCAGACTCCGACCGTCACTCTCGGAGTCTGTTGCAGAAACCTTAATACATGTTCATTGTTCAACTTCTGTCGCCTGAGACGGACCGCTCTGCTACCCACAATTCAGTTCGGCGAAAAAGCGCGGCTACGTGACGTCACCCCATTGAAAGTGAATGGGCAGATTGGAGCTTTCGACGCTGTCGACGCTGTAGTGTAGACGGTCCGTCACTCCCGAAAGACCGCTGCTCTCATTCAATGGCACTTTAGCCTTTTTGTTTGGTTTCTTCGGTGGCATTATATTCCCCACATCGTATTTCGCTTTAAACTTTGAGTGATCAACTTGCTCATCTGATCATAACCTGATTTCTCAAAAAGTTTGTATTTGGGTCCTGCCTGCTTCGCTCTCAACCCTGACAGTGTCCTTTTAGTTAGTTGATTAATGATGTGAAATATAAACAACCCTTAAATCAGACTTTAGTTACACCTGAGTAAAATTCAGTGAAGGTGATTGTCAAGTGCAAACAACCAGGCGAAATATGTTATAGTTGGTGCTTGAGAAGACAAAAAATGTATCTGCAGATCCCTATAAAGCATAATCATTACTCGTTATTCCCTAATCGTTCATCAACAACTATATATAATGGCTATTTTGCACATCCCTTTCAAGATTTCCAAAGGTGTATTGACATATCATATACACCGGTAATGACAAACTTGGGTCATAGGTTCCTCAAAAAGACATCTATCAAGTGTGTACCTCCACCATATTCTGCACATGTCTTGTTCTATCTACATACATCTTATAAGAATATAATAAATATGTATAATATTGGTTAAAATCAGTGCTTCAACATAGTTAACATTGCAGGAAAGTTGATTGTCAAGTCCCAAAACAAACCATGCAATATATTAAACGTTAAGTACTTTGTCAGGCTTAATATTGATCAGATACCCCCAAAGCTTTTTGCTTACATGTATTTAAGACCTTAACCTAAAGTATTATTTAATGTTCAAATAAAGCCTAATTAGTTTGTCTGTTTTGCACATCCTCCTTTAAATATCTTTGTACATCCAGCATCTATTCTAGATATCATTTACAGTATCTTCTTGATATTTTCATCTATTTCTATCATTGACCTTCTACTTTACTCCTATTTGATGTACTCTTAGTATTTAAATGTTTTCATAAAATATAACACATTCAAAAGTGCTTTACAAAAATGAAAGACATTAAGAAAAAGGCATTTTAAACAGTCATTAAAAAGCAACACAATCTACCTGTATTGCAATTACTCTAAACGTGTAATAAGGTGCTTTAACCAGAAGGAGGTGCGGGTTAAAAAGCTGTCAAGTTTATAGTGTTAACACAATAAAATATACTGCTGTTTCCGGTTTTGTTTACAACGGATATATTTTGTTATTGTTTTGATATTTGTAACACAAAAGCGATGGAAAAAAATCACAGCAACACAGAAAAGATGGTCTTAACATGACCCAGCGGTCTAGTAGTTAATAAAAAACAATATATCAAAACAAAATATTACTACTAACTTTATTGTGAAATGACAACAGAACGGTAAAAGAATAGTTTCCGGTCTACTCTGATGCCCGATCTCTGTAGATAAATAAAGAACTACGACAGATGTGTAATATTTAATGTAGCCCAACCATTTATTACAATGCATTCATGTGATGACTTTCAAAGCACTGCTGAATAAAGTATGATTTTATCTTTTACGAAACGTTTTTTTTTCATATGGAATGCAGTTGGAAGTCAACCAATCACAGAGCTTGAAGACTAATCACGGGGTTTGTCGAGCAAAGCACATGGTGTAGTCCTAAACGATAGCTGAGGATTCTGGGTAGTGTAGTTCTGCCATCCTAAACTCCGAAAAAATATGTGTTTCTCTGAATCGAAGGGGAAAAATACAAAAGCATTATACACAATTTAAACCAATCAATGTTGTGTAATTAGCAAGAACAATCTGGTGTTTTTTAGTTGATGAGTAGTGCAGATATCACTGTAAAATTAATCGACAGTAAGGAGAATACTTACTTCCGGGTGTACAATTCTCCATTATCCAATGGGAATGGACGCTCACATTGCCTTTAAGGGCAGCCGACACAAACGAATGCCGTGCTTCCATGAGCGTCAAATCCCGCCGCAGATGGGAATACATTGCAATCAGTTGAAAGCTATTTGCGTCCCATTATGAAGCTGAATTAGCCTAGGAGCATCACAACTGCACGCCTCGGGGACCCTGACTAAGTGTCGCCCCCGGACGATTATGGAGTGAGAGTGTGTTGGTTTCGTTGTTATCGTTTCACTGAGCGGACGCGGCCCTTTTTTTTCAAAAGCTCCCTTTTTTGGTCCATCTGCGGTGGTAATAGGTTTTGTGCACTGTGCTGATTCGGCTGTACCTTTAGTAATGAATATGAAATGTTGTGAGGAAATCTTTCCACCTATAATTCCAATAAGTAATCCAAAATGTATTGACTTCAGGTTTACGAAAGTAACTGTTATCAGATTAGGCCTACTCGTTTTTTAAATGTAATGCAACAGTTACTTGATATGTGTATTCTGATTACGTAACACCGTTACATGTATTCCGTTACAACCCAACCCTGTGCAGATATCACTGTTAAATTATTTGATCATTGGTTTTATTATGAAAACGTCTAGCCCGGAAATACTGTTTTCAACCCGTAACTTTACATGGAGGCTGCCGCATACCTTAAGTCATCTTCATAATATCTATAGATCCACTGGACGTGGATTCTAAAAGTAGGCCTACAATATACACTTCTTGCTAGAAATCTAATCAAAAAGCCTTTTAATGGCCAAACTATCCTACAATTAAGGATTTTACAGAGAGGGTTATTTGTGAATAAACGACCATCTGTAACGTTTGCATTCAACAGGTACTAGAGGGCGAAAACTTTAAAACGTAATTATAGGACGTATTAAGCGCTTGAACAAATGACATATTTGATCGTAATAATTGGGCCTGAACAATCGGCATATTTGGTCGTATGTTGGAGGACTTTTTGGAAGGAAAGGTTACAGATTGTGAAAATAAATGACTTTATAACAGCCACACAAAAGAGCTTCCTTTTCAATGCTTACCAAAGCTATTGACAGAGCAACATGGTAAAAAAAAACACATTCAATTATCCAATCCAAAAGCCCTCCGAAGAGTGCGAGAGTTAAACAACGGGAGCAGAAAGAGGCGGGGACAGGGTCATTGGCTTGTGTTTTCAATTAATTGATTTTCATAATCCTCCGAAATAGAGAGCGGGAAGAGGTAGGGAAGGGCAGAACAGAGGGGGGGGGGCAAGAAAATTACAGAGAAAGATGAAGAGAGGGATGGAAAAGCAAAGCAGAGAAGAGAAAAAAGGGAGTGAATTTTCAGATGCAGTGTACTATTTGTGCCCCTCAAATTGAGCGTGAAATCACAATGTGTTGTTGGAGAGTCTCCGTCATTAATTTAGTTAGCACGAGAAAAGATGGTAGCAATAGAGAGACATACGGAGATAGGAGATTTGTTTTTCACAGATCACAGTTTTCAGATATTTTCGGTAACTACAAATTTGAAAAATAATGGGCAATTTCAACGGCGTACATTCCCAAATAATTGGAAATGGGACAGTTGGGGAAGATGACTTTAAATAGACCTAAGGATGAAGCAACCACACTACAGTGAGGATGAAAAGAAGCATTTGTGGAGCCCTGTAATAGGTCGCTCAGATTTCCATCCATCCATCTTCTCCCGCGTATCCGTGGTCGGGTCGCGGGGGTAGCAGTTCCAGCAGAGAGCCCCAAACTTTCTTTTCCCTGGCGACATCAACCAGCTCTGACTGGGGGGTCCCAAGGCGCTCCCAGGCCAGCGAAGAGATATAATCCCTCCACCTGGTCCTAGGTCTACCCCTTGGTCACCAGCCACCCGGCGGAGAAAACCCATCTCGACCTCTTGTATCTGCGATCTCGTTCTTTCGGTCATGACCGATCCTTCATGACCATAGGTGAGGGTAGGAACGAAAATGGCCCGATAGACAGAGAGCTTTGCCTTCTGGCTCAGCTCCCTTTTTGTCACAACGGTGCGGTAAAGCGACTGCACTACCGCTCCCGCTGTTCCGATTCTCCGGCCCATCTCACGCTCCATTGTTCTTTTTTTAGTTATTGTTTTTTCTTTTGGACATTAGGTGGCTAGCGTGTTGCTAACGATATATGAAGTGGGTTGAACTTCTCAATTTGGGAAATTCAACTAACTGAAAATATGCTATCTGTTCCAGCCCATTGAGTGGTGCAGCGGTGACATATTTTTGTAGGACGACCCGGAAGTTATCTTTGCAAGGGCTCTCTCGACAAAAAACAATGGGACTGTTTCATTGGATTTCAGTATATTGCAGAAAAAGAAGCTTTGAAGCAAACACACGTTCATGATACTTCCGCTTTTTTGTCAGCAGGATAGTCTCCACATATAAACACCACTCTTTAATTTTTTAAGCATAAGTGTAAAAAGCTAACATTAGGTTATAAGCTAACAACATCATGGTACCATGGCTGAGCACCAACACTAAGCTAAAAATGTACTCTTGTACGGCGTGATGATATTTAGTAGTCTCATTTAGTCTCTTAAAGACACAACGAAGCTTCGGACATTCACAATTTAGGTGTTTTACTGACGTATTTAATGTCCTAGAACAAAACGTCAGAGGTGGGAACTCGAGTCACATGACTTGACTCAAGTCGCATATTTTTGGACTTGAGACTTGCTTGACTAACATTGATAAAAGACTTGACTTTGACTTGGTATTCATGACTTGAGACTTGACTTAAGCTTGAGACAGATTACTTGACAGGTCTTGACTTTTTTTAATTAAATATTTGCGTTTGTTTTTGTATTGAGATATTACATTTAGTTTTTTCGAAACGTGATTGGGTGATTATAGCGCCGTGCGCGCAAACCTGGCAACTCAGATGGCAGGAGTGTCAATTAACATGGCAGCGATAGCGTTACTCCAAAAATGAAGTTTGGATTCAAGGATTATGTTGTCGATTACGCTAATAAGAAGAGAACAGCGGTATGCAGGGTCTACATCATAAAGATCAGTGACACGACCACCACAACATCCAACTTCATTCATCCCTACAAAAAACCCCACAGAGAAAGATGCGTGAATGTGTTGTGTTAGCTAGAAAGCTAACGTTAAGTTTAAGCTACGTTAGACTTGGTTTCAAATCGATTAAGCATTTCAAAGAGAAGACAAAACGGTAAATGAACACTAGAACCGCCAAGGGATTCATTTTTGACTAACCCTGATACTGACGGGTTGTCAGGAGAGGGAGAGAGGAAAAAAGATGCCTCGTTTATTTCCCCTGTGTTATTATCAGAAGTTACTGTAAACTTTTGAATAATGTAGTTCATCTACTTTTAGTAGTTTGTTTAAATGTTTTAATTATGTTGTTTTTGTTTGTAGAAGTGCATCATTCCTTGATTTTTTGTAAAATTCAATTCAATTCAAAACCTTTATTTATCCAGGTAAAATCCTATTGAGATCAATGATCTCTTTTTCAAGGGAGACCTGCAGCAGTAGGTTCCACAAGAACACATAAAAACATAAACAACAGAACAACAAAAGGACATCATACAGCAAAATGTACAGGGATTACAATTTACATATTTAACCACATGTACAACAGCATCTGATTTTGTAGCATCCAACCGAGCTTTAAAAACATGTAGTGGTACTAGCTTGGTAATTTTCCATTCTTTTTGCAGACTGTTCCATGTTAGTGGAGCTGCACATCTAAAAGCTTTCTTCCCTAAGACAGTCCTAGCACTTGGCACATTTAATAAAACCACAGCATGCGATCTCAGGCAATAAGTACTTTCAATTCGCAGAGAGATCAGGGAGCAGATATAAGATGATAGTTTATCCAACATGGCTTTGTAAATGAAAAAGTACCAGTGACTGAGCCTCCGTACAGTAAGTGATGGCAAAACTGCCTTGGTATACAGGGTACAGTGCTTTACAATTTGTCAAAAATCTCAGTGCACTGTGATACGCAGCATCTAACTTGCTCAGGTAATTGCCAGGTGCATTCATATATAACAAATCACCATAGTCCAGCACAGGTAAAAAGGTCACCAGCCTTTTCCTAGCCTCAAGCGAGAAACAGGACTTATTTCTGTAAAAGAAACCTAGCCTAACCCTCAGCTTTTTAAGCAGGTTATTTACATGAAATTTAAAAGTGAGACAATCATCAAGCCAGATACCCAAGTATTTGTAACAGGTAACCACTTCAAGTTGTATTCCTTGCGTAGTTACAATATCCAAAGCAGTCTCCGGTGTATGTTTAGCTTTAGCTTTAGAAAAGAGCATTACCTTGGTTTTATCCACATTTAAAAGAAGCTTAAGCTCAGAGAACTGAGCCTGAATAATGTTAAAAACAGCCTGTAATTTAACAACAGCCTCGTTAATCGAGGGACCTGCACAGTACATAACGGTATCGTCCGCATAAAAATGCAAGGTTTCTCCTTCGACATTTTCACCTAAACTATTAATATAGATAGAGAATAATAGTGGACCTAAAACTGAACCTTGTGGTACACCATTAGTGATGTTTAACCACTCAGAAGACAGCCCATCAAACTGAACATATTGGGACCTTTCAGAGAGGTAGTTCACAAACCACCCCACTGCATGGCTGGATATGCCAATACTGATCAGCCTCTGCTTCAAAATGCGATGATCGACGGTATCAAAAGCTTTGGATAGGTCAACAAATAGAGCTGCACAACTCTGCTTATTATCTAAAATACTCGTAATATAATTTACCACTTTCATTGTGGCAGTGATGGTGCTATGTTGCATTCTGAAGCCTGACTGATGTTTAGACAGGATGTCGTTTGTACATAAAAACTCCTTTACTTGTTCACTCACTAGGCGTTCAAGAACCTTAGCCAGAACTGACAATTTAGAGATTGGTCTATAATTGTTTAATAAGGTGGCCTCCCCTCCTTTTAGTAGTGGCAGGACATAAGCTGACTTCCATACTTTTGGGATTTTGTTCGTGCTGAGAGAGAGGTTAAAAAGAGTAGTAAGAGGTGGAGCAATACAATCTGCAGCTATCTTTAAAAAGAAAGGTTCTACGTTGTCCGGACCAGCCGGCTTTTTAGGATCTAGCTTGGTTAAGACTTCACGAACAACATCAACAGTAAAAGGAGTAAAACCGAAAGGGTGTTCCAGACCACATTGTTCAGAGTCACCGACTGTGGTGTTCACAGAAGCAGAATGAAACAGAGAGCCACAGGACACAAAATGCTCATTAAAACAATTTAACATGGTAGCCCCATCCGATATAGTGCCAGATGCTGTGGTAAGGCACGGAGGTAGCTCATTACGGATATCACCGGTGGATATCGATTTTATGGCTTTCCAGAATTTTCTAGGGTTGTTCAGGTTCTTTGTGGTAACTGACAGATAATACTTAGATTTAGCACTTTTGACATGTGAAGTGAATCTATTTCTTAGCTGCCTAAAACGCAGCCATTCTACCTCTGAGCCTGATTTCCTAGCCTTTGCCCATGCCTTGTTTCTCTCATGCAGAAAACCAGAGGATTGTCTCGTCCCTTCACTCTAAATGTACGCAGGGGTGCATGTCTATCAATGATCTCCATAAAACCAAGATAAAAATAAGACCATGCAGTCTCAACATCAGCACACAAATCGATTTTTCCCCAATCAAACCCAAACAGATCATGTACAAAACCCTGCTCCACAAAATGTTTTTTGTCTCTCTTGATGATAATACGAGGTTTAACCTTTTGGACTTTTGTGTCCCTAATTGTGGCTACAACACAGTGGTCACTCAGATCATTCGCAAATACTCCCACAGCTGAGTATTTATAGGAAATATTAGTTAGAATGAGATAAATTAGGGAGGATTTATTTGGGGACTTAATATTAGGGTGAGTAGGACTGTCAACAATCTGAGTAACATTTAAAGAGATACAAAGGTTTTTAAAATCCTCTGACAATGCAGTTAACCAGTCCCAGTTAAAATCTCCAAGTAGCACTATTTCCTTGTATTCTAGTTGCGATAACAGATTTGCTAGTGAAGACAAGGAGTCTTTGACAGCTGAGGGGGGTCTGTAACAGCCCACGACCATGACCTGTTGACCCTTTGCCACTTCTATATTTAAGGCTAAAAATTCAAATTGCTTACTGATAGATTTGGAAACTAATGTGGATACACTGAACTTATTCTTAACATAAATGGCAGCGCCACCACCTTTATTAGGCCGGTCGGTACGATACACATTATAACCATTTAAGGTAATGTCAGAGGCCAAAATAGATTTATTTAGCCATGTTTCTGATAAAACAATGACGTCAGCGTCAGTCGAGCTCCCCCAAATATGGACAAAATCTAGTTTACCTAACAGACTGCGCACATTCAAGTAGATGAAACCCAACCCAGATCAAGCTTTAAACTCAGCAGGAGTAGCGATCTGACTACTACTGCTGGGAGGACCAGGGTTAGGTTGTACATTTCCTGATAGTAATAACAACAACAAAAACAGGCATCTTTTCCTCTTAAGCGACACACATACATTGTCATCTACTTTAGAATCAGCACAGCAGCAAAGGACAGACAAAAGCAGCAGCGTGGTATCCCCGGGGTAAAAGCAGGCCTCTGCAACAGCAGAACCAGGACAGGTGGAAAGCAGGCCTCAGCCGTGGTAAAATCCTCCTCCGCACAGCAGCACACACCCGGTGGAAGCAGGCCAAGCCCGAAGGGTGGATCCACTCCGTTTCTCCGCGACGACTCCGGGGTAAAAACCTCTCCAGTGCAGCCGTACTCTACAGGTGGGAGCAGGCCTCCGTAGATCGCAGATCGCAGGCAGCAACAGGTAGAGCCGCTCCGTCTCCAGGTAGGTTTACACATACGAGGAATTTGACTTGACGTCATGGTGCGTACACAAAAAGTAAAACATGAATTAAAACACAGGTAGGGAACTAGAAAAAATATAATATAATAACATATAACAGTATTTACATTGCAATGGAATGGAATGAAAAAGGGAATACAATATGAATACAAACATTACATTGCATTTAGCTGACACTTTTATCCGAAGCAATTTACAATAAGTGCGTTCGACCAACAAAATAGAAACTTGAAGAAAACAGAATCATATAAGTACATCAGGTTTCATAGAGCAAAAACATTTCAAGTGATACTCAACTGGCTTTAGATAAGCCAGCCCTTTATTAGTATATAAGTGCTTTGTTAATAGTAATAGTAATAATAATTACCAGGTTTACACATACGAGGAATTTGACTTGACGTCATGGTGCGTACACAAAAATAAAACATGAATTAAAACACAGGTAGGGAACTAGAAAAAATATAATATAATAAAATATAACATAAAATATAACATTGCAATGGAATGGAATGAAAAAGGGAATACAATATGAATAGTACATTATGTGTGCATTAATGTAATGCATAGAGTCTGCGTTGTGGCTGAGGTAAAGTGTCAGTGGGAGGGCCGGGCCGCGCCTATCGTTCTCATTCATAACACTCCGTTCGATGTCTCACTATGGGATGCGCTTCATCGCGGAGCAAACAGAAGCATCAATCTCGTTACGCCAATCCTGATTGGCTGGTGATCTTGACGTCAGCGTCAGGGGAAATCACCCCCTATAAGTAGCTTGCGCCACAATGCATGCGTCATTCAAACACCTCTTCTCGCTTCAGAGCACATCTCACAGTAGCCGGGCAAGCTTCACGGTCCACAGACTGAACCCAAAATACCATTTCGGTCGACGGGCACTAGCTAGGGTGACCAGATCCCAACAAACCAAATGTGGGACAAGGAGTATGGTTGTGTGGGACAATGTGGGACAATGTGGGACACCCTCTCAACAGCAACCCCCGGAAAAAAAAACGTAACAAATATATAACAACAGAGCAGAAAGTGAAGTCAAAATGCAGTTTTTTAATAAAGAAAAGTAAACCAAGGCAGCAGGCATTATTCACTTCAAGTGTTTAGAAATGCATCTTCTTAATTCAACTAGTGTATTACCTGTACAAGTAGGCACAACATCAATTAAAAGATAAAATAAAACCAACACTGGCCAGGAGGGAACAGAAGCATATAATAATACATAAAATAAAATAGCTTTCAGTTTTGTCCATCACAGCAACAGAAGATGGGCCTTCTGTCACCTAGAACCACTGGTGTCTTTGACTCTGTCAAACAACTCTCCACAGAGGCAGGGGCAAGCACATCTGTTATTATGGACGCTGCTTTTGTACGACCACATGACATTTTCCTTACTATCTCAGAGTCTGGAAAAATGGTCGGCGCTAGCTTGTTACCAGTCATGTGACCGGTATGATGGGAGTGTTGCACTGTATGGTAAACACTGGTTATTTCTGCTGCTGTTACCTTGTCTGAGTGGCCATCATTTGTTGGTTTGAGTAGGAATGTATCCATAGAGTGGGATGTCTCTTTGTGAGCGACACGTTTCTTGTGAGAATCGCATTCTCTGTGTCTTTTGACGTCGTATTTACTGCCATGTGAAATAAAAAAATGACTCTTGCAAAGATTGCAAAACTCTCTGAGAGTCGCCCTGCACTGGCTGCACCCACGGGTAAGTGTCTTCCCAGTCTTTGTTGTATGTGCATCTTCTTTTCTTCTTAGCTGTAGTTTCAGTTTCCTCCATTTTCCATAACCTGCTGCGTCGCCTGCGTTCGTTGTTGTTGTTTGGCGGGGTGGGGTGGTGTGTGTGAGTGAGTTACTCTCATTGGTTAACACTTGACCAGCACCCGCCGTGTGTTACAGTTTGATTGACAGCCAACACAGCCCCCTGATGATAGCCTTCCCTGCTTTCTCAACAGCCATTGGATGAATCTGATTTTAAAGAAAAGCGTGTTAGCCAATCAAAATGAAATATGCGGGACATCGTCTCAATTTGCGGGACGCACCAAAAGTCGGGAAAATGCTGTGCAGTCCCGCGCAAAGCGGGACATCTGGTCACCCTAGCACTAGCCGGCTACTCCTTCTGCTTTGCAGGAAGACGGTAGTACTAACGCCGTTAGTACTTGGGAACAGATCGACCTCGCCCTTCTCTACGAGAAAGTAAGGTAGGTCCGATTTTTTCAAGCTTGCAGCACACCTGTTGCTAGCTCGCTCCCTCTCTACCGACACCACGGTAGCGAGGAAGTTTTTCTTTTCTCTTCCCCACGGAGGGGAAAAGGATTAAAAAAAGAAGCATACTGCCACACCAGTCAGTATTCTCCGGGAATAAAAGACCCACACCGTCCTCTTTCCCCGGATTAAGGACAAGGTGGTAATACCTTTTTTCCCGTCCCACCTGTCGAGAGCGGGCCCTCTCCACGCCACGAGGCGACAAAGATTGACGCCCCTCTCCCTCACACCAGCGGAGTCAGGGACTCGGTGGCTCGACTCTGCAGCTGCGGGTTGAAGATCTCGGGCACAGACACACACCAGGTCTGTTCGTTCTGCCTCGGGCTGGAACACGCCCGAGGCGCTATCGACAAACCCGGCTCATGCGGACATTGTGTCCGCTTCACTGTCAAGAGCCTCCGCCGACGGCTAGCGAGACAAGCTAGCCTGTCGGAGCAGGACCCCCCCCATGTCCATGGACCCGCCGACCGGCAGTCAAAACACGGGGGCGTCTGCCACAGAGAGCGAACCCCTCTCTGTGTCGGCCTGGGGCTCATTGTCAGCGATGGCCTCAGAACCGGAATCCCGCGCCCTGACAAGACACCAAGCTGGGGCTCCCGGTTGGACCTCACCATGGTCTCACCCGCGGAAGATGTCCTCGAGTTGGACTACGAGGAGGACGAGGAGGGGGACGCCCTGGCGTTCCTCCTGTCAGAGTCGGATGACCAAGAAGAGGACACCTTCATGTCATCGGCCCAGGCTACAAAGCCTGAGGCAAGTGCTGCTCTCCCAGGCGACAGCACACCAGCTTCGCCCGGTCTGAGCATGGACCTGCAGGCCATGTGCAAACGCGCTGCGGTCAGACTCAACGTTACGTGGCCTGAAATGGCCAAGGAGACCTCCAGGTCCCGCTACGAGGGGAAGCATCTTCCCCAAACAGCGGGCAAAGGGAGGCAACACCTCCCGGTGTTTCCGGAAATGTTGGATGAAGTGTCGGTCTCGTGGAGAGACCGGCCCTTCAGCAACAAGGTCCCAATCCAGGGTGCCTCCTCCCTGGATTGCGATGGAATGGAGAGGCTCGGCCTGCTCCGCATACCGCCCATGGAACCGCTGGTGGCGGCCCACCTTCGGTTCCTCACCGAGCAGGAACCCCACGCTGCCAGCAAAGGCCGGACGGCTTTCAGTCCACAATGACTGAAAAGTCATATAAAGCTGCAGCGCTGTCCGCCAGGGCCCTGAACGTGTCCTCGCTGCTAACCGCCTACCAAGCGGAGCTCTGCGAGGACCTGTTCGGTAACCCGGGAGCAGCCACTCTGGACGAGATGGCAGCAGTGACGGACATTTGCCTCTGTGTGCAGCGCTGCGCCGTCCAGGCCACGGACAAAGTCATGGGGATCAGGAAAGAGCGAGATGGCTCAACCTCACCAACCTCCCTGACCGAGAAATGGAAGATGTGCTGGATATGCCCATCGTTCCTGAGGGAATTTTCGGCTCCGCTCTCGCCTCCATGCAAAGGAGGTTTGAGACGAAGAAGAAGGAGGACGAGACACTCCACCTCTGCCTCCCTCGAAGGGTCCAGCCGCTGCCCTCGCAGCAGCAGTCCTTCACCCAAGCGAACTCTGCCCGGTTTAAAGCACCGGACAAGCAGAGTCCCCAGCCCAGGCTGGAGACAAGGGCAAGTTGGCCGAGAAAATCTCCGGTTCCGGCTGCAGCTCAGGTTCAGCCAACCCAGAATTTCGGCCAACAGTCGAGGAAGAAGAAGAGAGCGGCATGACAGCCCCTCCTTCTCCCCTCCTTCTCCCCTCCGTGAATGTGTTCCCGCCGCCTCGAGAGATGCCTAAACACCATCCTCAAGTCCGCACAAACACATGTCACATGTTGATTGATTCCTCTGTCATAAAACATTTGCCGCTGACGCATCCAGGCTTCAGGCCGAGGGCGCAGCTCAAAAAAATGAAAAGAAAAGAGAGCAGCTCCGGCATCTCTCAAAAGGCGGATTATTGACGGGTCTGTGAAGGCACCACCGCCACGCGTAACTAAACTCGTAACTAAACTAACGAAACTCTCCGTGCGCCACGGCGTGCGGAGAGTATTGGTTATTATGTAATGCGTAGTGGCACTACACCCGACTTTTCTAGTGCGGGACGCGCCTACGGGTGCTGTCCTTTCACGGAAGGTGGTCACCACGGACGCAGGTCAGACAGGCTGATAGGGTATTTACGAAGGTCGCCCGGTGAGAGGTCTCTAGAGCAGAGACCTCCAGCGGGCGCACGTAAATTACCCGGAGCTTTTAGCGGTGTTCCCCACCCAAACACGCTTCCTGCCTTCTCTCAGAGGACACCATGTCCTCGTGAGGACAGACAACACGATATCGTGTATGAACCGCCAAGGGAGGTTGCGTTGTCTCCAGTCACACACACTGGCACACAAATTGATCCCTTGGAGCGGCAGACGTCTCCTCTCTCTGAGAGCGACACAGGTACCGGGAGTGATGCACCTCGGGACAGAACTACTGTCCAGAGGTGCACCACTCCACTGGACTCCTCATCCAAGGATCGTGAGTCCGCTGTGGGTCCGTTACGGCGGAGCCGCGTTAAATCTGTTCGCAAAAAGAAAAAAATGCTCAATGACAGCTGTTCTCTTTAATGCACGATTTAAACGCACTATTAGGCGGGGACGCACTCATACACGATTGACCCCCGGGTCCTCTGTACGCGTTCCCACCCCTGGCTTTGTTACCCCCAACTCTGGCCAGAGTGAAGGAGCAACGCCACACACTTACTCTGTTGTTTCCGCCCTAGCCCGCAACGTACGGGCTGGCGGAGATATATCAGCTGTTGTGCGGGCAGCCATGGCAGCCCCCACCACGCAGGGACAGATTGTCTCAGGCGGGGGGGGCGATCCTTCACCCACGTCCAGAGCGCGGGGCACTATGGGCCTGACCCGTGAGTGGTACAATCTGAATACAGTGGGACTCCCTCAGAAGGTGATAAACACTATTCAGAGTGCGAGAGCTTCCTCCACCAGGTCTCTCTATGACTGTAAGTGGAGGGTGTTTGAGGAGTGGTGCCTTCAAAAAGGACACATCTCTTTTCAATGTCCTGTCGGGGTGATTTTATCATTTCTACAGGACTTGATCGATAAACACAGAGCTTTCTCCACGATCAAGGTGTACCTGACTGCTATTGCTGCATGCCATGTGGGCTTTGAGGGTAAGACGGCTAGCCAACACCCTTTGGTTTGCCGTTTTATGAAGGGAGCGCGCAGGCTCCTCCCTGTCTCCAGGTCGCTGGTGCACTTATGGGACCTGGCAGTGGTTTTAAATGGGCTCAAAATGACCCCATTTGAACCCCTGGAAGGAGCTGACATGAAACATCTGTCACTCAAGACAGTGCTGTTACTGGCCCTGGCATCCGCCAAGCGGGTCAGCGATATTCATGCACTGTCTGTACATCCTTCATGCACCCAGTTTGCCCCAGGGCAAACGAGAGTGTTGTTGAAGCCCAACCCTGCCTTTACACCAAAGGTGGTTGGTTTGTGTACCCCAATTGACATTGAGGCATTTCCTCCGCCGCTGGTTTCCTCCGGGGAGCAGCAGCAGGATCTGTTGTGTCCAGTCCGGGCTTTACACACATATATGGACAGATCAAAAGAGCTTCGTCTTAATGACCAACTCTTTGTGTCCTGGGCTAACCCTCACAAGGGTAAGCCTGTTACTAAGCAATGTCTCTCCCACTGGATTGTGGAGGCAATTGCTTTGGCCTATACGAGTCAGAATTTGCAAGCACCTTCGGGTCTGCGGGCTCACTCGACTCGGGGCTTGGATACATCCTGGGCTTTGTTCAAGGGTGTTTCCATCCAAGACATCTGTGCAGCGGCGAGCTGGTCCTCGCGGCTCACTTTTGTCCGCTTTTACAGGCTAGACGCTGGGCACCTTGTTGAGTCGGGACTCCACCTGTTAAATTCTGGTTGATCGGTGATTTTCGAGATAAGCTCGCCTGGCAATACGGGAGCTACAATATCCCATAGTGAGACATCGAACGGAGTGTTATGAATGAGAACTATAGGTTACTTACGTAACCCCAGTCTCAGAGTAAAATGAAGTGAGATGTCTCACCAGACGGCCCTCCTTGCTATGGTGAAGCGAGAAGAGGTGCTTATTTTGAATGACGCATGCGTTGTGGCGCAAGCTACTTATAGGGGGTGATTTCCCCTGACGCTGACGTCAAGATCACCAGCCAATCAGGATTGGCGTAATGAGATTGATGCTTCTGTTTGCTCCGTGATGAGGCGCATCCCATAGTGAGACATCTCACTTCATGTTACTCTGAGTACTGGGGTTACATAAGTAACCTATAGTTTTTCCAACCCAGTTTAGATTTAACCACGCCCACTTCCGCATTACGCAAGGATCGACGTAGCTCTACGCGTTAGCGTCATAGACAAGCCAAAATACCGTCCTTTTAAACGCCGGATAATATACAATATAATAGTGCTTCTTTGTTTGTGTGTGTGTACAAATTAATTCATAGTGTATATATGTGAGTGTGTATATAAATGAATGAATACATCTGTGTGTATACATGAATAAATACATGTGTGAAAGTGTGTGTTTATATATATATGTTTCTAAATGTCTATCTTTAAATACAATATTTAAAGATATTGCCCCCGTGACATCTTACTTCTTCCTTCTCTCTGTCTATACCTGTGTACTCTCATGTTCCGATTAACCCAGCTTCCCCAAATGTCTTTCCTTTTGGTGTCTATATACGCTGGGATCCGGAGTCATGGATGATCCTGCGGTTTTGTGTCCTGGATCGCGAGCGCTGGATCTTGAGTCGTGGCTGTGGTCCTGGATCATCGGTCCTGGATGGATATCCTCGTGGATTCATCTTCCTATTATACACACATGCATTTCCAAACATTTGGACTACCTATGTTGCAAATGTATTATCTTTTCAATTTACACACGGCATCTATTGCACGTCTGTCCGTCCTGGGAGAGGGATCCCTCCTCTGTTGCTCTCCCTGAGGTTTCTCCCATTTTTCCCTTTAAACTGGGTTTTCTTTGGAAGTTTTTCCTTGTACGATGTGAGGGTCTAAGGACAGAGGGTGTCGTATTGTCATACTGATATTCTGTACACACTGTGAAGACCACTGAGACAAATGTAACATTTGTGATATTGGGCTATATAAATAAACATTGAATATTAAATAGATACCTTTACATCCTAAACAGAAGGTAAAAACCTTAATATGTTACATGACAAACAAAAAAACAAAACATTATATATAGGCTATATATACAGATATTTGCTAATGTATCCCTCTTACAGGGGAATTAATATTAAATGATTAATTAACATTACCTCAGCACTGCATAAGTGTGGTCGTCAGTCATATTGACAAAGAAGCACTATTATATTGTATTTTGTATATTATGCAGCGTTTAAAAGGACGGTATTTCGCTTGTCAGATTCAGATTTCGCGGGTGCATGCCGCGTCTATGACGCTATCGCGTAGAGCTACGTCGATCCTTGCGTAATGCGGAAGTGGGCGCCGCGTCTATCGTTTTTCCAACCCAGTTTAGATTTAACCATGCCCACTTCCGCATTACGCAATAACGTAGCTCTACGCGATAGCGTCATAGACTTCATCTTCGGCAGTTATAGCGGTCGCCGTAAGGCAGGATATTGAATAGTTGTTTTTTGTCTTTCCAAAGGATTTGTTGACTGAAAGTAAACAATCCTGTAATCAATGCCATAAAGAAGAGTCCTGAGATTGTATTACTGGTGTTTTATCATCTATAAATAGCCTGTGTGTATTCTCAAATGTCATTTTCAGGACAAACAAAAGACGTTTTAAATATCTTATCAGCTGGTGTAAGTGCATCAGGAATTAATATTAAATGATGAATTAACCTTACCTCAACACTGCATAAGTGTGGTCGTCAGTCATATTGACAAAGAAGCACTATTATATTGTATATTATGCGGCGTTTAAAAGGACGGTATTTCGCTTGTCAGATTCAGATTTCGCAGGTGTGCCGCGTGAGGCAGTGATGTAACCATAGGGATGTAACGCCAGGTTGATGCTGTGACGTAACGCCGCGTCGATGCTTGCGTAATGCGGAAGTAGGATCTAAACTGGGTTGGAAAAACGATAGACGCGGCCGGGCCTTGTTTATGAGGGGAACAAAACTGTTCAGGTGGCTGTCGTTTTTTGTTTTTGAATATCCATTTGTGAAAAGAAAATCCAATGACCAAAGCATACACTGACCCTCCTGCCAGTCATTTCCTGAACAAAAAAGGGGAAGGAAAAATCATTCAGATACCATACATACTGATGTTCAAACCTGCTCTCTGCCTCTTTCTTTAATAACTCTAAATCATATTATTTGTCTTTTTGGGAAAGATGTGCACAGCGAAATAAATAGTTCAATATATTTCAAGTCACACTGAAATAGGGACTTTTGGTTGGTCAAAGTGCAGTCCTGATTCTGCAATTAAATTTAAACTGCAAAAATATAAATAGAAAGAACATATGCTTGTGTTTTACCTTTGTTGTAGCACGTGGAAAGTGATTAGCCAAGCTTAGCACAAAGAATACAAACAAAGTGAACATCTAGCTCTCCTGAAAAAGAAATCGCCTTTAAGCACCTATAATGGATGCCACTATGTTGAGCTATTCTTTTTAAGAAAAGCTTGTTCAATATTGGTCCTGGGACCTGTTCAATATTTTAATGTCTTATGCACTTGATAGTACATTTTGTGTTCCATAATAGCACATGCCTCTTTTCTTCTTCCCCTAAAGTGAGATGAGAATATTGATGCACCTTAACTTACTCCCTCTACTGTGATAATACTTCTAGGAGCTGTACAGTCCACTTCACCCAGCTGTTGGTTGTAAATAGTTGCAGCACGTAATTCACGCCTTCACTCCATGCTGGTTACCAGGGAGATCAAGGTATGACATCGGAAGGAAACAGGAAGTACAAAAATAAGAGACATGCAGATTGCAGAACCATAACATCGGAACTATTGCATTGTTTAGAGAAGTTGAGAAGTACTTTGCACAACACTTTGAAGAGCAGCTTAGTTCTCCCTTCTTTAGTACCTCCACCTCTGTGATTCTTTTCAGGTGATCATGATTGAGTGTGCAGACCTGAAGAATGTCATCAACTACCAAGAGGTGGAAGCACTTAAACACACGATCAAGGTATTGCGCTGCGCAACGGTGGGATTAGGGGGTTAGACTACTTCTTCTGCTTCTTCTCTTTCAGCCAGTTGCTGAGACAAACTAGCCTGTTCACATTTTCAGAGCTCAAGGCTGCCCTCTTCTTTTGAACTATCTGACCTGCCAGTGAGAAAAGTCTCTCGCAAGGGACAGAAGTGACAGGGCTGCCCAGATACTTGCGGGCCAGGGCAGAAAGCTGTGGATGGGCCCCCTCATGAGTGGACCACCACTGCAGTGGGAAGTCTGTCTCACTGATGGTGGGCTCTGCCCTGTAGCGGCCCAGAGCCCCGTTGGGCCCCTCTTCATCCTCTGATTCAGAGTCTGCATTAAACAGCAGGAGGCTCCTCTTCCTTGCTGGCTCCTCTGTGGGTTCTGGAGTGGCTCTGTCTGGTTCTTTTCGCAGCAGTGCCTCAACGCTGGTCCACACCCCTCCTCGCTCTCCTCTTGGTAGACACTTTAGGTCCTTAGAATCAGAATCAGTAAAGTAAAAAGGCGGGTGAAATTCATTTTCGTACATGGTTCCCATCATATTGTTATTCCATAGAAAGAAAGAGGGGGAGGGAAGAAGAGGGGGGACAGGGGAAAGGAGGTCAAAAAGCAAGAAAAGAGAAAAACAAAGAAGACCATTACACATGTTACCTTAAAGCGTGGGTCGAGTGCTGTAGCCACCCTGAGCCGTTGAGTGCATCTTGGCGTTGAGACAGGTCCTTTTTAAAGGCAGCCTTGAACCTCACCACATAGGCTGGGTCGTCATCTGAGACCTCCATGGTGCGGGTCAGGTGACGGAGAGCAGGTAACACAACAGAGCACGAGACAAGTCTCACCCCCAAGGAGCTCAGTCACATATCGTGGATAGTTTAGGAAAGTGATTTATTATTGTACCAATTAATAGTAGATGAAAAACAGTGGCAACTTTATACTATAGTCATAGTGATATTGATACAATACATTTTGGAAAAGCAATTGAATTTATACTGCACAATCATAGTCAATTCACAACGTTTTTCAAGGGACAGCAATGATGAATGAATCCCATTCATAAAACAGTTGGTGGGTGTTTACCTGCATGGTTTAAGGAGGGTCTCGAGCCTCTGCAGTCTGTCCCACTCTGCTGTAGTCAACATGGTGAGCTTGTGCTTCTGTTTGGCTAGAGTAGCCTTCACAGCCTCTTGGTTCTTCAGCAGACGAGAGATCATAAACAGTGTTGAATTCCACCTTGTGGAAACATCCTGTATCAGTGGCTCTTTGTCTTGTTCTAGTTCTGTTTGCTTCTTGTGCAGTTCCTCTGTGTTTGAGGGGCTGTGTTTAAAATGCCCCACTATCTTACGACATCTTGCCAATGTGCCTGTGAACCCGCTGTCCGCAAGGCAAACTGTGATGGTCCTTTGCAACACGTGAGCAACACACGGCATGTGCTGGAATGTGAGCAGTCTCATTGCAGCGGTCATGGTTCGGGCACTGTCTGTTCCGATTGTGGTGACTTTTTGTGTGACTTCCCAGGCCTCTGCCACAGACTCAAAATCTTCTGCCACGTTTTCAGCAAAGTGCCTAGTGGTGGTCTTCTGGATGGTCAAGGCAAATGAGTGAAGACGCCACTTGATGTCAATAAAGTGTGCCGTCACACCGAGGTAATTTGAATTGCTTACCGAGGTCCAATGATCCCCAGTCAGGGCAACACATTCGGCTTTCTCCAATACATTCTCTTTATCTTCCTTTTCATTGTCATAAAGCTGCTGGATTCTTTTTGTCACTGTCTTTCTGCATGGCAGCTCATATGTTGTGTCAGACGATGCAATCTGTAGTACCTTTTGCAGCCCCTTATCTTCTACCACTCCAAGTGGTCTAGAGTCGAGTGCAATCCAGTGAGCTGGTTATTTTTTCAGACGTGGACTTAGTTATCCTGGCCCTGAAACCAGTCATCTGGTTGAGTGTGGGTTGGTTGTGGGTCCTTGTACTCGGAGTCGGGCTAACGTCCACACTAGCTTCCACGCTAGCTGCCATATGTTTTGCATTGAGGTGATACTTGAGGCTCGATGTGCTGCGGTGATATGCAAATTCTTTTTTGCATAATTTGAAAAGAACAGTGCTCTTATCGACGCTTCCATCCGTCCGGTTTCTAAAACAAAATTTCCCATCCACGGGGCGGACCAAATCGGTCTCATCAGCTTCTTCGTTCATGTTTGACTATTGTTCACTGTGGTTTGTTGTTGTCTGAAGTCCAGTGTAATCGGTACGCCTGAAACTCATCCAGTGAGAAACGTTCAGCGGTGCAAAAATAAGTGCGATTAAAATGCGTTAATTTTTTTAACGCGTTCATTTTTGTGTAATTAATTAATCTTAATTATCTTGAAGTCCCGGCCCTAGTTATTTTACTTCATTAAAATAAGTAATCTCACACGATCTCAATAACAGAACAAAAGTATGATGATCAAAACATGCTTAAAGAGGCCCTAGTATGTTTTGGGAGTTTTCACTTTCCTGTAGTGTGTTATATAGGTATGTGTGCATGTAAATGGTCTGCAAAGGATACATCCCTGTGTTCCCTCCAGAGGGAGTTTCTCTCACAGACTCCCCCCCTGCCTGAAAAGCCTCCATTGGACTCCTTAGTTAAATTACGTTACATAGTAACATCACTATGTAACACTTGCACTTCTGGCTAGCGGTTCAACAAATTGTACGGGATAGGCTTAGCGCCCCTAAGCCTATCCCGTACAATTTGACATCACAGACTGGTTGACTAATCACAACAGTGAACACCTAACCAATCAGAGCTCTGGTTTCAGACAGAGGGTGAAAAGAGGTGCTGCAGCACAGGCAGTATGAGAACAATAAAAAGCTTTTTGAACATGAAAGCATGGAGACATGTCACAGTAGAGACACAAAATACAAATATGAACCTGGAAATGAGCATCATAGGGCCCCTTTACAGAAAAAAAAATTCATATGTTTAAAGGCCCAGCTAAGAATAATATAATAAAATATATTATTGGATTTGAATTATAATATGGTTATTAGATAACATTTAATTATTTTAGATAATGCTGGGTAGATTAAGCTTTGTTATTTATTAGTTGACAAATGTACTGAGTCAAAAGTAGAATATTTAACTCGGACATTCAGTGTAGAGTAGAAGTTACAATTAGAACTCAATCGTAACAATAAAGTATAACTACCTTAAAATTGTACGTTATAGTGGCAGTAGCAGAACTACAAACCTTTAAATGTTCACCCAAAAGTAATACAATGGAAACATCATTAGTTTTTTAGAAAAGTACATAATGGTTTGGAAAGAAAACTGTTGGAGTTTCAGTCTTATACAATACCCACTGAAACCTTTCCCTCATGGACGATGCAGCATTAGCAGAACAACACTGTGTCCATGGCATGTCCTGGAGCCGAAGGAACTAGCAGTGTTAATGTAGTCTGCACGTTTACTGATGATCCCCTGGGGGGCACACGGTCACAACAAGCAGATGGCCTTTGAAATGACTGCTAAATACAGGTTCTTTCCTCTTTTTTTGTCATACGAACATAGCTACAGTGTAGTTACCGATGAAAATCGTAGGTCACAGGCTTCTCCAACAGTGCAACACAATAACACAGATAAACAGAAAAATATAGTGCAAGACAATAGTAAATACAAAAATAAAATAGTTTAAAAAAGTGAAATAGTGCAATAACAGTCTATATGCAAGTTATTGGAATGATATATTAGAGAAATAGATCATTAATTACTAAGTAGCAGATGAATGTTATGGATGTTGTTTCAGCAGTTCAGGTGTCTCTGAATCTGGTGGTTTTAGTCCGGATGCTGTGGTAACACCTGCCAGACGGCAGCAGCCCTACCGAGTGCAGTTTTCACCACCCTCCGTTGGTAGGCCTACTGTAGGAACATTGTAATCACAATGGGGAGAATGAGTCCATGTTTAACATGTGTTAACACCTCAGGTGGTGTATGACCTGATTAGTTAGTGAATTCTGGATATTTTAAATTGTTTGATACAATAATTAATTATGTGAGTTGTTATATGCGATGGCAATATACAGAATAGTGGTTGTCTTTTGATTTCTGCTAATTTGTTTAAATATTCTTTGGATATATTGGTTGAAATAATTAAACTGAGAGCAAATAAAATGATATGAGTTGTTTTATACATCTTGGATGCCTTTCATCTGATTAAACTCTTATTTCCAGTCTAGTAGTTTTCTACTTTCTACTCTAAGGTTATTCTTACTGTTTCCAGCTCCTACCACACTCTTTCTCTTTTCATTTCCCTGACTCAAAACCCACTTTCCTTTTCTCCCACAGTCATTTTGGGTTCCCTAATAATTCTGCTGGTTGTATTGATGGCATTGTAACACCATCTGGTCAGATTAGGGGAAATAGACTCAGGCTCTTACACACTGAAACCAGTTTCACACTCTGCTGCACTAATCTGAGCAGAGCTGAACTGAGGCACAGTGACTTGAATAGGACTTGAGCTATGAAGAGCAGGGATTGCCAAAGGCAGCAGTGAATAGAAACAATTTAAGAACACAAGCACCCCAGATAAGCATTTGTATTTATAAAGCACATTGAGGTGTGCAATTTGTTCACAAAATAATCATAAATAAATAAAAAACATAGTCAGATCACCTCCCAGCTTTAAATGCCTTGGTTTGAATACTCAATTCTACATTTGATCCTAGCAAACAGGCAGAGAAGAGATGAATACTGGATTCTGATTGGTCAATGGCATTCAGAGGTCTGCACAATAGTAGACCGCTGCAAGAACTTTGGATGATATGTAGTCATATGAATACGCAAAAAGGATTTCAGTCAATTTAAAGTCAGCTGTGTTTTCCGTCTGAAGATCATAAAGCATCATGACATTTCTTTTTTTATTGAGTGTATATGGAGAGAAATAAAACAAGAAAACAGTGAAAAGGAGCAGGAAGATGCAACAATCTCAGAGACACTCACACTAAAGGGAACAGATCATTTGCTATGTCATTGTCATTGTAAGTTAAGTTTATGTTGCCCCACTTCAGCCTTTAATATCCAGTAGAAAGGATTATTAAATATTGAATAATGGGATTATATGGGAAATATCAAAGATGGCCATAGCCTCCCACTCCCCTTATTTCAATTTAAATCTTAATAAAATATGTTAAGACATGTTCGAAGGAAAGTACTGGCCCTCATCACATACTGTACTATACAGTGATGGATCTAAGTGATTAACACTGAGGAATATATAGGACTGAGAGCCTGACACATTAAAAAACAGAGTCCAGATCTTGTGTCAGGTTTAGGAAACCAAAGCACTTTGGTTTGGTAATGTAAAGATAGTGGTTTCAGATACCAACCATCTGTGCCTCCTAAAATACATGCTGTGAGTAAAACGAACCATCCGGAGGTGGGTAGGTTCAGACTGCAGGAAAATCAAATCTTTAAAATGAGAATTTTGTCTAGTCATCATCAACCTATCTGCATGTATTTCTGTGGTAATGACATAGGCAGCAGTCACTATACAGCTAAGCTGGTGACGCAGCCTTTATGAGAAATGGAGATAAATCATTTCCACCTACAAACATTACACTCCCAGGTCGCAACTCAAGAGTATTTTATTTTCTGTCCTTGGACTTTTGATCACCTCCATGTTGCTAGCACTCTCCTAATATCAGCTCTGCATTTCCATGTATTAGATTTCTTTTGTGTGCCATTTTGTGTTACGTTGGGATGAACGCAAATCGATTCTGAACCACCATCAAATGTGATTTGGGTCTGATTTGCAAAAATGTTCCCCTTATTTTCGCAGTCTGGACATTCTATGAATTAGATTTGCAGCAGTGCTAGCTGCTTTACAGCATTTATTTGAGCTAAATACTATCATTGGCATGCTAATTAGCTCAAAGTATCAAATTGCTAGCTAACCTGCTGATGTGAAGCATGTATAATGTATACTATCTTACTTTAGCATTGATAAAATGCTAGCAATGTCATGTTAGCAGTACAGCCGATGCCAATGTTTTTGTGCTTGTCACAGTCTGCTTTCTCACTCACCTATTTTCTGCATTAACTTTCCTTAGTCACCTGGTAGTCACACCCTGTCTCACTCTGTTACACCCATCAGCTCCATTAGTATTTAGGCCCACTTCACTTTCACCTCAGTGCCAGATCGTACTTTGCAGCATGCCAGTCTTTCCCGCATTACCCTTCAGATTGCTCTCCCGGTTTCGACCCTGCCTGTCCCTGACCAGCCTGCCTCGCCTGCTCCCTGACCCGTTCTGTACCTGTGACTCCCGTCCTGCTTTCTCCTGGAACCCTTGCCTGTCTCCGACCAGCCCTTTGCCTACTATCTGCCGTTTTGTCTCCTACCACCTGGGCTCCCGCAACGTGAAGGCCGACGCTTTGTTCCGGCAGTTCGGGAGGGGGGGGAGACACCTGGGGTATTCCGGACACTATTCTTCCCGTCCTCGCTTGGGAGATTGAGGAGAGGGTTAAGACCGCTTTGGTGGACCAACCCGGTCCTAGTTCTTGTGCTCTCAACCGTTTGTTTGTGCCTCAGATTTTGAGGGCTGAGGTGCTTCAGTGGGCTCACAGCTCCAGACTTTCCTGCCACCCTGGAAATCAATGTACCAAAGGGAAGGTTCTACAACGGTTCTGGTGGGCCACGCTGGAAGCTGACACCCGGGAGTTTGTGAACGCCTGTCCTGTGTGCAATCGGCACAAACCATCTCACCAAGCGCCAGCTGGCCTCCTTCATCCATTACCGGTCCCACATCGCCCTTGGTCACATATTTCATTGGACTTTGTGACTGGTCTACCACCGTCCCACGGACATACTGCCATCTTGAAGGTGGTAGATCGGTTTAGTAAGATGGCTCATTTCGTACCCCTGCCTAAGATCCCGTCAGCTAAGGAGACGGCAGAACTGATTCTTATCCACATTTTTCGCATTCACGGACTGGCGACTGATGTGGTTTCTGACCGGGGGCCCCGGTTCACCTCTGTGTTTTGGAGGGAGTTTTGTGAACTGATCGGGGCGACGGTCAGTCTCACCTCCGGTTTCCACCCACAGGCCAAACGCCAGACCGAACGGAAGAATCAGGAGATGGAGACCGCTCTCCGCTGCATGGCTTCCGATCATCCTACAACCTGGTCAAAACAACTCCTGTGGGTGGAGTATGCCCACAACACCCTCATCAGTTCCGCTACTGGTCTTTCCCCTTTTCAGTGTGCATACGGTTTTCAACCCCCATTGTTCTCTGCATTGGAGAAGGAGGTTACCTGTCCGTCTGTCCAGGCTTTCATCAGACGTTGTCGGAGGACTTGGAGGCAGGCTCGAACAACTCTGCTTCAGTCTGCTAACCGGTACGCCACATCAGCGAACCGCCGACGCACCAAGGCACCTGTGTACCAGGTAGGCCAGAGGGTGTGGCTTGTGGTGGTGGAGGTGCGCCCCTCCACCACCAGGATGATCGATGGGGGTCCTACCTACACCCTTCGTCGTCTACTCCGTTCCCATCGCAGAGGAAGAGGGGTTCAATATGTGTTGGACTGGGAGGGCTATGGTCCTGAGGAAAGGCAGTGGATTCCTGCTCGTCATATCCTTAACCCTCAACTCATCCGAGACTTCCACCTGCGTTACCCGGAGCAGCCTTCTAGGACCCACGCTCAACCAGGCGTTAAGCCAGGGGGCACTCGTCCACTACAGACCAGAGGCTTCGTCGAGGGGGAGGGGGAAGTGTCATCAGTCGAGGAGGACGAGGATTTCCAGGAGGGAGAAACCGAGAGAGCATTCTCAGATGAGTATTAACCTTTCCCCATACCTCCACCTTCCACCCTGTGTCTGTAGGGTTTTTGTTGATTATTCTTCTTCAGCTGGGCAGGCTGATTGAAGTGGGTTTGTGGAAGGACTCCGGGCGGGAATGCCACATTTGCCCAAAGGGCAACGCCTGAGAGTCTCACCTCGGGCATGTATTGTTTATGGAGAGGACATGCACCTCCCCGACTCGCTTCCCTGAGGCTATGGCAAGCAGAAATGCTGCCTTTGTGGGCAGCCACCTAAGCCCCACCTGGGCCAGGGGCTCGAAGGGAGGAGATGATAGGGCATCCGGCAGCAAGGGCAGGTCCCAAGCCGGAGCCCTCGGGGTGCAAGGGGGACGCTGCCGTAAAGCCCCTCTCATAAAGAGGGACACCGACCTGTGGCACCCCGCCGTGGCGCGGTCGACCCGAACATGTCGGGCAGAATCACAGCCACATAAATTCAGAGTGAAGTGAGAACGTCCACTATCTAGAAGGGACTGTTGTCTAAGCAACAATGTAGATGCTGTCCCCAAGGAACACGCACATGCTTGCCCCTCAGTTGCGGTAGAAAGTGCGTGAGTGAAAGCTGCATGGCCCAAAACTCTAGCACATTGACCTGGCGCGCACTCTGCTGGGCAGACCGCTGACCCTGAACGGTCCTGCCCTGCCGCACTGCACCCCACCCTGAGAAACATGCACCTATGGTGATGGTCTCCTGGCGGGATGGGATGGCGCCCATGGGCACGCCTACCAGGAGATAGGCCCTGCCCCTCCAGCGTGACGGAGAGTGGAGCAATGCTGCGATCACCCTGACTTCCCTGTGCCTGTGCCACTTGGCATCCAAGTGAAGGCTGTTCAGCCACATCTGCATGGGGCGCAACGACAGCGGGCCTAAGGGCCCAGCGGCCGTGGCAGCTGCCAGTCTGCCCAAGGGCCGGAGGAACTGAATATAAGGCACCCTCTTGCCCGGCCCACGTGGAAGTAGGCATCCCTCGGTTGAGAACCACTCCACCTGTGCGTATGCAGTAGTCAGCATATAGAATGGCAGCACCTTCAGGAATCTGTTGATTCCTCTGAGGTCCAAGATCAGGCGAAATCCGCCGACTTTTTTGCTCACGAGAAAGTATGCCGAGTAGAACCCCCTGCCTAAGCAGAGGGTCTTACTGGGTTGATTGCGTCCTTGGACAGAAGGACGGACAACTCTTGGCCCAGAGGTAGGGCCCCTGCCGGATCACTGACGACTGTCAATTAGACCCAGCCGAAGGCTAGGGGCCGGAGCTGCGGTCCGTACCCCTGGGTTAAGGTGAAAACCACCCAAGGGATGGAAGTACAGACTGCCCAGAAACTGAGCTGCTGCTGGGAAAGCAGCCGCTGACCACCCCCGGGATTTCAGGGCCCAGCCCCCCGGACCCTGGAGCCTCTTGGGGGGCTCCGGTAAGGCTCTGGGGCACGAGGCTGCCTGGAAGGTGGGTGACATGGGGCACGAAAGTCATTGGGAGGCGGTTGAGTGGGCCGCTAAGACCTCTGCAGACCACCCCTGTAATCCGGCGGCTGAGTGTGGCTGCTAGAGCGGCCCCTGGGCCTGCTGGGAGTGGGCATAGGTCTGTGAGGACCCGAGTGCTGCTGCCTGGTCTGCCTAGCTTGGGCGGCACGCTCCAGTGCAGCTGACAGCTCCACTGGCTCAACTGGTACGCTACGGAGGACTCTCCATCAACCGAAGGAGGTGAGTCAGCCGAAGGAGGGGCGCCAACCGAAGGAGGGAGGGGGGTGGACAGGCGGCCCACTAGCAGCCCCTACACCGGGCCCAGGCTGAAGGGCCAAGAGGCGACTTCATCATGCCCCTATCGGCAGCTAGCCGATCTACTTTAGAGGACAGTTTGTCTGTCCTCCTATTGGGGGGAGCACACAGCCATCGCTCCCTCAAGTCGCCAGGGAACGGCCAAATTGATCTGGAGGAGGACGTGACAACGAGAGGTGTCTGTTAGCTGCTGCCAGACGTTCCACCTCAGTGATTCTAGCCACTCTGAGCACCCGAGGCATGCAGCTACAGCTCATGCAGGCGTTTACCGTGATAACCTCCCTCAGATGCTCGAATTTCGTCCCCACTGACCGCCAGAGGCGGCCGAGGCAGGAGGGGCAGCGGTCGTGGCCGTCCTCGGGCTCAAGAGAAGCCATACAGGTGCTACGTGAATGAACCATTCTGTAGGTAGCCAGGTGCAGCGTAGCCGGGAGCGGGTGCGGGAACACAGCCTTCACCAGCTACCTGCTTAATGGAAAGAGTAAAGCGTTGCTGCTACTCGCCAAACAGAAAGAGGTATGTAATTACACCCACGTTACCGGCAGAGGGAGCGGGAGCGAGAGCACTGCCTTCACCTGGCTGGATTAATAAACTGAGTTAGAGACGAATGCCAGATGCAGCATAACCGGGAGCGGGAACGTAGCCTTCACCCGCTACCTGCTTAACTGAAAAACAGGGCAGTTCCGCGTCTACCAGGAGCGGGGGCGAGAACACTACCTTCACTGGTTGAGTTAGAGACGAATGCCAGATGCAGCGTAACCGGGAGCGGGTGCGGGAACACAGCCTTCACCAGCTACCTGCTTAACGGAAAGAGTAGAGGCGCTGCTACTCGCCCAACAGAAATAGGGATGTAATCACACCCACGTTACCGGCAGAGGGAGCGGGAGGGAGTTCACTGCCTTCACCTAGCTGGATTAGTAAATAAGGCAGTTTACCAGGAGCGGGGGCGAGAACACTGCCTTCACTGGCTGAGCTAGAGGCGAGAGACAAATGCAGCGTAACCGGGAGCGGGTGCGGGAACACAGCCTTCACCAGCTACCTGCTTAACAGAAACCAGGCAGTTTAGCGTCTACCAGGAGCGGGGGCGAGAACACTGCCTTCACTGGTTAAATTAAAGACGAATGCCAGATGCAGCGTAATCGGGAGCGGGTGCGGGAACACAGCCGTAGCTACATCCGCATTACCGGTAGAGGGAGCGGGAGCGAGAGCACTGCCTTCACCTAGCTGGGTAGAAGAAGAAGCTTAACAGTATACGCAAGACGTTAGCCGAGCGGCTGCTGCTAACGATCAAGCGAGATCAAGTCAAATAACACACATGTTTAAGACCAGATAACTAGCTTCTAAAGAAGAGAACAGCACAGAGCCGTAGTTACAGCAGTAACCATGGCCAGGGCTCACACGGCATCTAACCGTAGCTACAGTAGTAACTATGGCCAGTACTTACACGGCTTAGACCGTAGTTACAGTCGTAACTATGGCCAGCACTTACACAGCATAGAGCCGTAGTTACAGTAGTAACTATGGCCAGTACTTACGACTTAACCCTGTAGTTACAGTATTAACTATGGCCAGTACTTACACAGCTTGGAACCGTAGTTACAGTAGTAATTATTGTGAGGGAAATATTTTGTTTGTGTTTGTACCAAAAAGCATTTTTAGTGTTTCACATATGTCTGCCGTAACTTAGAGCAGGGGTTTAAAGGTTTAAAGGTTAAAGGGTTAAAGGTTCCGCTTTCCTGTTGGGGGACTGTGACCAACTGCCAGAGGACTTTAACAGACTGTCTTTGTCTCTGAATCCATGTGCTGGTGATTATCGATCAAGAAGAAAGCGCGAAACAGAGGCCCCTCCCGGATTCTCCGGTAGATCGTCTGGGTTTTCTTTGTAATGCTTCAGTGAGTTGGAGGGTTTTCTCATAGCATGTTGTGTAAGCGCTTTAGCTCGCTCCCGGCCGTGGCTCTCAATAAACCCAGTGTTTGATATAACGCGGACTCCAGCTTCCATTTCTTCCATCAACATTGCAGAAAAGAAAATCTCTCTCACAATTATGGCCAGTACTTACGGCTTAGAACCTTAGTTACAATAGTAACTGTGGCCGGTGCCTAAAAGTGTCAGCCTACGGCTGCCCACTAGACAATATAATATTGGGAGGATGGAATCCTCCTTAATGGCCATACATGCAGAGCACACAGCAGAGCACACAGCACACACAGTGAAGATTGTTCTCTGCATATCGTCCTAGTGCTCGGAGTCTAGTACTAGGAGCAGTAAATACAACGATATAGCGCTACTGCAACCATACCATGCTTTTACCGGGAGCGGGAGCGAGAGCACTGCCCTCACCGGCTGAGTTAAATAATGAAGCTTAATGCAAGGTGTTAGCTAAGCGGCTGCTGCTAACAATCAAGCAACCGAGTCAGAACACAATGTTAAGACCATATAATTAGCTTCTAAGAAAGAGAACAGCACCCATTGAACCGTGCCTGGTTACAGTAGTAACCGCACATGCCGAGCACACAGCACCCGCCGTGAAGATGTTCTCTGCATATCATCCTAGTGCTAGGAGTCTAGGAGTCTAGTACTAGGAGCAGTAATACAACGATCTAGCGCTACTGTAATCAAACCCTATGTTACAGGGAGCGGGAGCACTGCCCTGAGTTAATAGTTAAGCTCAACAGCAAGGTGTTAGCCAAGCGGCTGCTGCTAACAATCAAGCGACCAAGTCAGAACAGAAATGTTAAGACCAGATAATAGCTTCTGAGAAATAGAAAGTACTTACCTTACTTTCTGCATCTAAACGAAAAACGGGTTTAAAGTATGACCCTCTGGGCTTCCATACTAAATTGAATGAGGGACGCAGCCAAAGCTGGGACTCAAATGCTAATGATAGCTCGGGCACAACGCCACAAGCAGAACTTTCAAAAGAGCATAAGGGCAAGTTTATGGGAGAGGAAGCGGGAACACTGTCGTCACCAGAAAGTCTAAGCCACAAACAATAAGACGGTAATCAGGACAACTTGGCTGGGAGAGGGTGCGGAAACACAGCCATCACCAGCAACAAACTGACACAAACCTGTCTGTCGAGGCTCTGCACAGCGCACAGCCGGCCACAGCTCCTGGAGGACGCGTTAACGACCCGTTGCTCCGACGCTACACGCGGCCAGCTGTTTGCAGAGAAATCCCTCAGATCAAACGTTCAAACCTGAACGCTGTAGGCTACTAAAATGTAGCCACGGTACCCTCGTGCAGCGAGAAGATGAAAGGAACAGATCCTCTGACGACACCGGCTGATATAGCCGGTGTCACGTGGGTCACAGGTGACTTTGTTGTTATTGGTACTCGAGCTGCGCATGCGCGCGATGGACATATCCAGTGCTAAAGCACCGCCTCTGGCGGTCAGTAGGGACGAAATAGAACAAGAGACAGGTGAGGAGGGAGGAGAAAACACAGGGGCACCAGGTGAACACAATCAAGTAAACAGGTAGGAGGGAACAGGTAGGAGGGAACACACTCTGGTTGCGTTCCGATAATAAAAAAATCAGCTCCTAAGTTCTAAACCCTATCTCCTATTCCTTGACCTCTGAGTGAAACGTCATGGGGTTATAGGATAGTGGATAGGAGAATTCAAGAGGACTTAGGAGAAGAGACTACTAAAAAAAGTACTTTAGAGAATCCGAATGCACTTTCACTATCCGACGTGTTTATGACGTCATGAATGTGCGTCTGCTGCTGTGGGGAAACTATGGAAACTACAGTTTTCTATAGCGAACTACAACATGGATGTTTAATAAGAATGAGGGACTACTGTAAACTCATCTAGAGACTCTGCACCGTGCTCTGATGCTGTTGTTTTATGCTTTATGAACGTGGACAACAGAGAAACATATTCTTCATGACCAAAGTTGGAATTGAAATAAAAAAGGAAAGTGAAGCTTATGCTCGTCGTCACCCTCTCCCTCCGGTCCACATTAATACAAATGATCCCAATACGTATGATTGTATGAACTATAAAAATATCTTAAAATCAATACAAATGTATTTATTATAAACGTTAGTCCTTAACATCTATCATTGTGTATATCACCATTAAAACATCTTTTAAAAGTTGAACAAACTCCACACAGCTCAGTAAAGACTGTGAAATGTTGACTTTATTTGATTATTTCAGTAAAAACTAACGTTCATATTTCTCTTTTTGATTATAACACTGATGAACGTTCAGAACAAAGCACTTTGGCAACTTACCACATACGTTTTAAAAAAATGCTTGTACTTTCTTTATTTGATTGGCAGTCAGTTGTTGATTACATGCAGACATTGATAAATCTACAGGCTACTTCAATATATATCACACTAATTCATGAAGCAAGTTAGACATTTTGATGTTCCAGACTTTTGCATGTGGAGATTTTCTCTAACCGGACCTCATTGAATTTTAGTTGAATACCCCTGCTCTAGAGGATGTGACGTCCACCCCCCCAATTAAAACATGTTCATACAATACTGAATACATTTGAAGCCATTTTGACGTATATTTCAAATGTCAATGTTTTTGTAGTGTATTTGTCTTTTGTAGAGATTTTTCATGTAATCGTTATATATAAAATCTCGCCTAAAATCTCGCCTAGGGCAGCAAATTCGCTAGAACCGGCCCTGGTACTAGGCCTCAAGAGCCTTTCTTGTGCTAGCAGACTCATAGAAACAAATTGGCGGTTCGCACACACTAAAAAATTCCACGCACTCACATTATGCTGGGCCCACTTGCCTTAGCACCGCTGCTATGACTCCATCCTACATCCCCCATCTACATCTCTGACCTCCTTCAGGAGTACACCCCCTCCCACACCCTCCGTTCTTCGTCCGTAGGACTTCTCACCGTCCCAAGCTATCGCCTCAAAACCATGGGTGCTCGAGCTTTCAGCTGCTCGGCTCCCAGACTCTGGAACACCCTGCCACGACACATCCGACAGTCTGATTCCGTAACAACATTCAAAACCCAACTCAAAACCCACCTGTTCAAACTGGCATTTTCTTAAAAATCTGTACCCTGTGTCTTTCTGTGTCCTTTTGTAGTCAATTTCCTGTTGTTTGTCTTGTCTTACCCCGGCTGATACTTCACTAAATCAACTGTTTCAATTTGTAAAGTATAATTGTAAATGTAAATTGTAAATATGTAACCCTGTAAGGTGTTCTTGGGTGTTTTGAAAGGCGCCCCCCAAAATAAATGTATTATTATTATTATTTTATTATTATCCTAGGGGAAACACTGTATGGGATCACAGTCGTTAGGGTTCATCATCTGCTGATCATGAATATCTGTTCAAAATGTAATATCAATCCAATCCAAAAATTGTAGGAATATATCAGTTGAAACGGAAAGGGTGGAAAGACAAAAACATTCAGTGGAATGGTAGTTATATTTTTAGGAGACTGGGCTAAGACAGCTCTTCCTCCAACTGTTCATTCTATTTGTTCCTGTTTTAGTTCCTTAATCTTAATCTTTGTGCATGTAAATGTCATCAACCACATTTACCATAAAGCAGTAGCCAGCAGTTCCTCATACATTGTAGCCTACTGTATACAATCAAATGTCTTCATACATCCAGTATGTCACTGTCTTATCAATCATAAACCTCATGCAACTGAAGTTACCAGAAAACTGAAGTCCTACTTTATTTATCTGATATATTCTGAGAAAAATGTATACTAACCACATGTGTCTTATCAGCATAGCCGTAACCGACACCAGTCAGATGCCATAATTGCACAATGCTAACATGCTTAATTTCTGTTTCATACGGTAGCACTGCAGATAGGAAATAGGAGGAGTACAAAGTGTTGCGAAACTTCACCAACAACATTCAAACCAACCGGCTTTGTCCAATATGCAGATTAATACCTGGCAACAGCTTCATCATGATCGGACTTGGCAGAGTTTAATGAGAAGGGACAGCAATGTGTTCAGCTGTGGCTGAACCACATCTAACCAAGCCCTGTAACTGACTGCCTGGTGGACACAATAAGAAGAAGCTTCATCATGTCATCAATAATACTGTTACAAGTTTACTCACTGCAGTTCGCTTGCTTGCTAAGACAGTCTGCACACTTCCTATCAGTTTCAAAATAAAACCAGCCTTCCACTGGTTGCTTGGACATAAACCCTTTCTACTGATCATAATTCCATTGTTGAGGTATACTAGAATATATTTATATTATGCCCCCTCCCCCCTCCCTCTGATCCCAGTGTACTCTGATTGGTTGGGACGTTGCGAGGCTCGCTGCTCACTGAGCTGGCTTATTGGTGTGGTTTCCGGGTCAGCGATAGAGCGGGACAACGCAAAACTCATCCTGAGCACACACAAACACTCACAGCCGAAGTAAAAACAATAAGTGTGGCTTGATATTGAGTAAGAAAAAGGTTTATAAACGCTGTGAGAATGGGTCTGCGGAGCACATTTCTCCACGATCCCAACTCGTCTATTACCAACCAGGGAGCTCTATGCAAGTCAATGGGACTCCCTGTTAGTTGAAAATGTGCGCTAAAGGTCCCACTGCGTTTGATAGTGATGCCAAGGGATCCTGGTGTGTGAGGAGCTCCGCGGATTGGTCCATTGGTTTCGGAAGAAACAAATGGAAAAAGACAAATCTCCAACGAGGCGTTCTGGGGCAGCATAGTCAGGTATTTTCTGTGTTAGAGTTGTACTCGCTACAGGGTGTACTTTGAGGGTTTTTCATTTCATTTCAAACCTTTATTTAGACAGATAGGCCCCTTGAGATCATGGATCTCTTTTACAAGGGAGACCTGCATCAATTTAGTTCCACATGAAACATAAAAACAACATTAAAAAAAAACAATAGAGGACATCATATTTACATATTCACCAACACTTATAAACACCCATAGTGTCAGAAAGCATCTCGTGCAGACGTGCCTTAAAAACATGCAGAGAAATAAAATTTCTCAATTTTAATTTGGACTGTAGGCTGTTCCAAGCAAGTGGAGCTGCGCACATAAAAGCTTACCTAAGACAGTCCTCACTCTTAGCACATCTAACAAGACCACATCATGTGACCTCAGACAATAGCTGCCTGCAACTTTCTGCTTTACCAGAGAACAGATGTAATACGGGAGTTTGCCCAACATAGCTTTATAAATAAAAGTGTACCAGTGACTGAGCCTCCGTACAGAGAGTGATGGTAAACCTGCCTTGGTATACAGGGTACAGTGATGTGTAAGCGCTTTACAATTTGTGACAAATCTCAGAGCACTGTGATACGCAGCATCCAATTTGCTCAGATAATTGGCAGGTGCATTCATATACAACAAATCCCCATAGTCCAGCACAGGTAAAAAGGTCACAGTGACTAGCCTTTTCCTGGCCTCAAGCGAGAAACAGGACTTGTTTCTGAAAAAGAAACCTAGCCTAACCCTCGGTTTTTTAAGCAGGTTATTGACATGAAGTTTAAAAGAGAGACAATCATCAAGCCAGATACCAAGGTATTTGTAACAGGCAACAACTTCAAGTTTTGTTCCTTGCGTAGTTACAATATCTAAAACAGGCTCTGGTGTCTTTTTTGCTTAAGAGTTTTTGACTCTGCAGACCGTTTACATGCATAAAAAGCTATATAACACACAAGTGGACAGGTAATAACCAGAAAAGCATGACATGGGACCTTTACATTTAGTGATTTTATTGTGAAAAATGTATGAAATCATGATTTACTTACTAAAGATGTTTTGTTAAGTATTACTTTGTAATCCAGGCTCTCGTCATCTCACGCCTCGACTACCGCAACTCCCTCCTGGCTGGTCTACCTGCATGTGCCATCCGACCTGCAGCTCATCCAGAATGCAGCGGCTCGTCTGGTCTTCAACCTTCCTAGATGTTCCCACACCACGCCGCTCCTCCGCTCCCTCCACTGGCTTCCGGTAACTGCTAGAATCCACTTCAAGACACTGGTACTTGCGTACCATGCTGCGAATGGATCTGGCCCTTCCTACATCCAGGACATGGTTAAACCGTACACCCCAGCGCGTGCACTCCGCTCTGCATCAGCCAAACGGCTCGCTGCACCCTCGCTGCGAGGGGGACCCAAGTTCCCATCAGCAAAAACACGTGGGTTTGCTCTCCTGGCTCCAAAATGGTGGAATGAGCTCCCCATTGACATCAGGACAGCAGATAGCTTACACACCTTCCGGCGCAGACTGAAAACTCATCTCTTTCGACTCTACCTCGAGCGATAGATACAAAGCACTTATATACTAATAAAGGGCTGGCTTATCTAAAGCCAGTTGAGTAGCACTTGAAATGTTTTTGCTCTATGAAACCTGATGTACTTATATGATTCTGTTTTCTTCAAGTTTGTATTTTGTTGGTCGAACGCACTTATTGTAAGTCGCTTTGGATAAAAGCGTCAGCTAAATGCAATGTAATGTAATAGCACCCTTACGCCATGTTTAATGGTACTTAGCGGAGCGCTATATGACTCATGTTGATTACGCAGCACTGCCATGCTGGTTCATGACCCTGAATAAATGGATGAGAGAAGAAAAATGACTGCGCATACTTTATTAGTTTAAAATGTTTAAATATTGATTTGAACTTGACTCATTGTATAAGCAAATGTAATGTATTTTCTATAGTTTTTTATTAAATCGACAACTTTTAGCTACGTAAACACCAACATTGGAAACCATTTTTACGTTCAGATGAAGAAAACACAAAAATGGTTTCAGTTGAGCTTCATTAAATACAGTAGATACATTGAGTTAAACATTACAAATCCAGGTGAGAATGAAAGAGGTAGTGTGCTTAAATGTTTTCTTAAAGATATGGAAACTGGTTATGAAGTTGCAGGTTCAATCATATGGACAATGCATCCATTCAAAACACTTCGTGTTTCTTGTTGTTGTTAACCACATCCAACACTTTTTTTAACTCGCGTGTCCTCGCATGTATATTTTCAGAGCGGTGTGCTGAGAGTGTCTGCTTGGAAGGCTCAGTTTGCTTGTCTGACACGCACCACGCTCAATACAGGAAGGACAGTTCGACATCAAGAGCAACATCCTCATTCGAAAACCTAGTAGCCCGCTGTAGCTGTCACAACAGGAATCCCTCTGCCTTTAGAAAATGCTGGAGTGCTTTTTTTCCAAAAGGTAAGCCCAGATTTGAATTCATTTCATTTATAGACGTTAGAGGATCACACAGTTAAGTCCAATGTGCTATTTACGTCCTGATTATGAACACTTTGATAATAAATCTTGTCTGGCTATTATTAGAATAGATCAGTATGATTGATCTCAGGCTAATCCTTATTATCATGTATGACTTTGTGGCTTTGTATCCAACAAGGAAAACAAATCTATTTTCCTGGTTTGATAACAGAAAAATGCAATATTTATAACAGGTTTCCATACAGTAGTATACTGTATCTACATTTCTGGTTTGAAGCAAGAGGGATATTTACCTAATCTTAAATCAGTTGAATCTGAACAAGTATATGCTAGACCAAATATTGCTTACCCACATAAACGCTTTGGCACACATTTCATAAATGCATGTTTAACATTTTCAAAGTTACCTAAAAGCGTGACTTTAGCTAAGATATTTCTGCAGCTCGTCCCGTGTGAACCCTCTCAACATACAGTGATGACACAATTGCCCTTACACGTCCTTGTTATAACCTGTACAGAGACATAGCTTAAAGTATTAAATGGGAACACCCACAACATGTTTGTAACCCTAATGACAGCTTTATGTCATGAGAGAATGATTTATGCAAGAGTTAACTTCTGTATGTTGTAATGTAGAACAGTGTTGTTGCTGTAGAGTAAAGCTTGTCTCTGACTCAACACAAATTCAGTTAACCTTAAAAAACACACTAACAAAAGTCATGTGACAGGAAAATGACCATCAACACTTTTAAATAAAAAAAAATGTATCGCAGAGGAACAATTTGAGTGATAAAGTGTTTCTTCCTGCTGAAAACATGCCCTATTATGCTTATTAGGGTTTTCCCTTTCCTTTGTTATAGGTTGTTGTGCATGTAAATGCTCTGAAATGGCTTAAATTACACAGTTTCTCTCCCACACCATTTTTTTATATGCTAAAAAAATAAATAGTAAAACATTTCGCTGCGGATATGATGCAAAAAGGATGTGACATTGTTAGCCAGGAGTGTAGTTTGGCCTTAGCTTGGTCTATGTTTTGGATAAAGAGCTTTTTGAACATTAAAACATGGAAACGTGTCACAGTGGGGGCACAACATCAAATATGAACCTGAAAATGAGCATAATATGTCCTCTTTAAAAATACTAATTTGTGAAGGGTTTGTTTCTTTATCATTTCTACTAATCTCATAGCATGATGACTTTATTATAGTTTGATTTCATCTTGTTCCGATCTTACGCTAAATGCTGATAGAGGTGTCTCACATTCAGCCTGTGGCAAATGGGATTTTGACGACTCTTATTCTGCTTATGATTGCTGTATATGTTGTATGAATATGTCTACAAAATGTTGTAAAACGTGTTCAGTATAATAACCTACTGTACACATCAATGTGTTTACATACATTTTACAATGAAGAGTTATTGTTTTAGATAGATAGAGTTTTATTGTCTCCCTTAGGAGAAATTTGTCTTGGGCATCGAGATAATACACATAAAAAACATTCAGGTCAATCAGTCATAGATACAGAACAGAGATCACATATATCACATGGCAAAGAAACAACAAGAAACATACAGGTACCGAACTTTCCCTATTGCACATATGTAATCAAATTGCACTTTCCCTATTGCATTCATACCGTACATAATCAAATATTGCACTTTTCCCTATTGTATTTATACATAAATCAAATATTGCACTTTTCCCTATTGCATTCATACACAAATCAATATTGCACTTTTCCCTATTGCATTCATACACAAATCAATATTGCACTTTCCCTATTTCACCTATGCATAGTGTCCGTCAAATTGCACATATCCCTATTGTGTCCATATTTACACACAATGCACTTCCCCTATTTAACCTTCTCGATTGCACAAACTACACTGTAAACATTGCACCTCCCAACAGCTCCTAACAGCATAATCACAGTTATTTCTGACTGTTCAGCAGCTTGATTGACAGCGGAACAAAGGAAAACTTATACCTGTTCAATTTACAGTTTGGTAATCTATACCTTCTGCCTGGCAGCAACTCAAACTCTCTATACAGGATGTGTTTGGGGTCGCATGTGATTTTACGGCCTTGCTTTCTCACCATCTCTTCAAATGTCTCCTGAAGAGAGGACGGTGGAAGCATGCCAATTATTTTTTCAGCCTTTTTTATCAAGCTCTGGAGTTGTGATTTAGATTGAACTGACAAGTTACCAAACCATGTTGTGATGCCATAACGAATAATAGACTCAATTGCTGCCCTGTAGAACATTAACATGATGCATTTATCCACTCCATGAACCCTGAGCCGACGCAGAAAATACAGGCGCTGGCTTATCTTTGAGCACCTGATCCACCTGATGGGCCCAGCCTAACTGAGCATCAAAATAAATCCCCAAATATTTAAAACGTGAAACCTGCTCCACTGCCTCCCTGTTGATAAGGACGGGGCTGTGATCACCTACTGACTTGGGGTCAAAGATCATTTCCACACCACTTCACAACCGGTTCAATCTCAAGTTTATAAAGAGAAATGTCTGAGTCTCTCGTCAGTAGACTAAGTATGGCTGTGTCATCAGAGAACTTTATAATGTGGTTGTGTGTGTGCTGACTCCTACACTCATTTGTGTCGAGTGTGAAGAGAAGAGGCGAGCTAACGCAGCCTTGCGGTGCCCCTGTGCTTATGACCTGTGTGTCAGAGAGGGTCGAGTTCACTTTCACCTGCTGCTGTCTTTCAGTTAGGAAGGAGTGATACCATCTGATTAAGTAAGGGTTCACATCCATCTGTTTGAGCTTTTTTAACATAATTTGGGGAAGAATAGTATTAAAAGCTGAGCTAAAGTCCATGAACATTAATCTAGCATAAGCTAAAGGGTTTTCCAGGTGTTTTAGAATAAAGTGAGTTGTAGAGGTCAGAGCATCATCTGTACCTCTACCATCGCTGTACGCAAACTGGTAGGGGTCCAAGAGGTGTTGCACCTCAGTTCGCAAGTTCCCTACAATAATCCGTTCTTGTGACTTCATAATTATTGAGGTCAAAGCCACTGGTCTGAAGTCGTTGTTGTCATGTGGGCATGGTTTTTTTGCAACTGGTATGATGACAGCTTTCTTCCATATTTGAGGGATGCTTCCCGAGTCAGCAGAGAGCTGGAATAATGGACTCCAGGCAGGGGTGAGCTCGTCTGCAAAGGTTTTCAGCAGGAGTGCCGAAATACCGTCTGGCCCACTGGCCTTCTTAGTATGCAGTTGTTTGAAAACCCTGGCCACAGCACTATCATCAATTATTATTCTTCTATTGTGTATTGGGTCACAGGTTAAAGAGGTTGACAAGTTATTACATGCATCAATGTTGGAAGCAGAATTAATATCAAAACGTTTGTAGAAATTGTTGAGTTCATTTGCTTTGTTAAGCTCATCCAGAACATGCATCTCCCTCTTGCCGGAGTTCATATTTGTAATTTCTTTCACAGAGTCCCACAGTTCTTTCGAGTTCTTGGTTGAGAAAGCCTCTCGGACACTCAGACTATGTTGCTCTCGGGCTTCTTTAAGTTTCCCCTTTAGTTCTCTTTGAGCTGATCTCAGTTGTATAGCATCGTTCTTTTGAAAAGTGATATTTCTTCATCGGATACACTGTTTAATATCCGATGAGATGTAGTCTTTATTGTTTGGATATATCCTAATGGTCTTTTTTGGCACAACAGTATCGACACAGAAATGAATGTAGTCTGTGATGGTCTCAGCGATGGTATCGGTGTCATTGTCCTGGTAGAATACTTCCCAATCTGTGGCCAGGAAGCAGCCACTTAGCTTTTCTTTATGCTCATCCTGCCATAGACTGACAGTTTTAGAGACAGGTTTACTTCTCTTGATGGCAGCCTTAAAGGTGGGGATTAGCTGGACGGTGTTATGGTCCGAATTTGAAAGGGGGGGTCTAATCCGAGCAGCATACGCATCCTTGATGTTGCCATAACATTTGTCCAGTATGTTATTTTTCCGGGTGCCATTTTTTACGTATTGCTGGAATCCCGGAAGTGCTGGTTCTAGCTTACAGTGATTAAAATCTCCAAGAACAAATATAGGTGCATCAGGTTTGTTCTTTAACTGCTCGTGCACGCAGTCCGCTACACGTGAGGCAGCCTTTGATGCGTTACCATTGGGTGGGATGTAAACAGCACAGATAAAAATGTTCCCATAGTCTCTAGGTAGGTAAAATGGTCTCAGACTTAGGCATAAGATTAGGCATTTTCTTCAGTTCTCCAGTTACACATAAATCATAGCATTAATGGTCAAGGAAGAAAACATGTTGGCAGTATTTTCTCACTCCAACCCACTAATGGATGGTGAATTGCTTTTGATTTGCATATAAGCGTCATTAAAGATATCAATTTTTACTTTTGTTCTTGCAGTGAAAAAACTCCATGGACTAAACGGCGGTGTGTTTTGACAATCCTGATGTTGGGAACGTTTATGTTAACTTTGTACATTTCGAGCCCCGAAGTGTCATGGCCTTTAAAGTTTTGGACAAAGGTAAGGTCAAGCCAATATTACGACGATGACAGCGTGAGTATATTTAGTCAACTGTCAAAATGATTGAGGCAAAGAAAAACTCATATACACAACACATGTTTTTCCCAGGAAAAAAAATATATTTCTAAAAAGTTAATTATGGGCTGCTATTTTGTGTCAATGCAAGAGATTGTGTGTCAATGCAAGATATTTTCATTATTATGTTTAATGGTGTGTTCAAACAGAACGCAAAACTATCTTTTGAGCCGGCATTTGCAAAGAAAAGGGATTTTTTTTTAATTTAATTTTGCATCTTGTCTTAACAAATCTTTATACTGCCTTAGTTGTCTTTTAATATGAATGCAGAAGAAATAGTATGATAAATCATGTTCTATTGAGTTGCATCATAAAAAAACTAAAAAAAACCTTCTCTGCTTACAGACTTCACCACCAGAGGATCCTTCAGCGTACTTTGTGCCTTACCCGCACAGGTATCGATTCATATTGGACGAACCCCATAGATGTTTGCAGGAAAGCCCATTCTTAGTCCTTGTGATTCCAGTCGCACCCCACAACAGAGAGGCCCGTAGCACAATCCGTAACACATGGGGGAGAGAAACCACAGTGCTGGGTCAGGTCGTGAGCCACTACTTCCTGCTGGGACTGTCCAATGAGGAATACGGAACTGCAACCCCCAAGGAGCAAGTGAGCTGACTCATTACAAGTGCCTGATTTCCCTTTTCCTATCCCTTTCAACCACATAAGACTGTACCTTATACGAACAGAGGGAAAGAGCATTACAGGTGTTTATTGGTATGAAATCAAACTGCATTTCTATTATTGATCTCGAAACAAATTGTCTAATGTGAGGTCTGACAACATAAGATGGACCTTTATTAATCCCCGTGGGGAAATTCAGCAGTTTAACAGCAACAGGGTACAATTGAAAAACAGGAGAGCACAGATTAATACAATTAAGGATAAAATCAAAGATAACAATTTAAAATGATAAATAACTATAAAATAAGAAATTAATTAAAATGAACATATATAAATATATATAGATATAGATATACAGTATATATATCGGTTCGCGACCGAGTGTGAAGCGGCTGAGATGAGGATCAGCACCTCCAAATCTGAGGCCATGGTTCTCAGCAGGAAACCGATGCACTCCAAGTAGGGAATGAGTCCTTACCCCAAGTGAAGGAGTTCAAGTATCTCTGGGTCTTGTTCTCGAGTGAGGGAACAATGGAGCGTGAGATGGGCCGGAGAATCGGAGCAGCGGGAGCGGTACTGCAGTCGCTTTACCGCACCGTTGTGACGAAAAGGGAGCTGAGCCAGAAGGCAAAGCTCTCTGTCTACCGGGCCATTTTCGTTCCTACCCTCACCTATGGTCATGAAGGATGGGTCATGACCGAAAGAACGAGATCGCGGATACAAGCGGCCGAGATGGGTTTTCTCCGCAGGGTGGCTGGTGTCTCCCTTAGGGATAAGGTGAGAAGTTCGGTCATCAGGGAGGGACTCGGAGTTGAGCCGCTCGGAGTTGAGCCGCTCCTCCTTCGCGTCGAAAGGAGCCAGTTGAGGTGGTTCGGGCACCTAGTTAGGATGCCACCTGAGCGCATCCCTAGGGAGGTGTTCCAGGCACGTCCAGCTGGGAAGAGACCAAGGGGTAGACCTAGGACCAGGTGGAGGGATTATATCTCTTCGCTGGCCTGGGAGCACCTTGGGATCTCCCAGTCAGAGCTGGTTGATGTCGCCAGGGAAAAGAAAGTTTGGGGCTCTCTGCTGGCACTGCTACCCCCAAGACCCGACCACGGATAAGCGGGAGAAGATGGATGGATGGATGGATATAAATATTTGGTCATGTGTACATATTATTTACATGTGCGTGTGAAAACAGTGAAAACAGTACATTTTATGTCCAGTAATTGTGTCATATAAGCCATATAATCTGCAATTTTATTCAAATATCTGTAGAGATTAGTTTACAAAGACTAGAATACCACAGCTGAAAAGAGAGGGAATATTGACTTACCTTCAACAGCTCACCAGCAACACAACTCCAAATGAATGCTATTAGGCGTGTTCACACCGGAGTACTTTTCCCCGAACTTTTCCCGTTTAGTTCCGTTAGTGCCTGGAATTTTGCGTTCACACCAAAAAGAGTACTTAGTTCCGAGAACTTTTACCCCCATTTGTAGTGCCTGCTAGAGAGGTTATTCCGGTGTGAACGCGATCTGTACTTTGTTCCATGGAGGTACTAAGTGCCGGGCACTAAGTGAAAGCGGCTAATGTTGCTCTGTATCTGCTGGATATGTAAAACAATTTGACTACGTTTAACTCATTTTAAACTGTGTCTCCTATGTCCCCCTCTGTAGGTGTTAGATGAAAGCCAGAGACATCATGATATTCTCCAGAGTGACTTTTTGGACAGCTATAATAACCTCACCATTAAAACCATGGTCATGTTCGAATGGCTTGGCTCCCATTGCCCCAACACCTCCTATGCCATGAAGATAGACTCGGACATGTTCCTCAATGTCCACAACCTTGTTGACTTGCTTTTGAAAGCCCCCAAACAACTTTACATGACAGGAATGGTTGCGAGGAATGCTACTGTTATAAGAGACCGTACATCGAAGTGGTTTTTGCCCTATTCTGCCTTTTCTGGGTCCAGATACCCACCGTATACCTTGGGACTGGGCTATGTGTTCTCACTGGATTTACCCAAGAAGATACTGGAGGCATCTGCGCATGTTAGAGCTGTTTACATTGAAGACGTGTATGTGGGAATGTGTATGAAGCATATGGGAATCCAACTGACTGATCCTCCTCGTGGTGATTTATTCAGGGCACAGGGATTGATTCCTGATGGGACAAGCAACTGTTACTGGACTTCTGTCATCACAACAATACTGCAAAACCCTAACCAGCTTTCAGAAGCATGGAGATCATATCGTTCTATGAATACTTCTGACTGTGCTTAGCAAATGAAAGACTGTTACACCCTGCAACTGCATAGCAGTGTTGCACGGTACAGCCATTTTGCATTACGGCAGATACAAGACTGTATCACTCTGTTGGAGTAGTTTTTTAGGACTAAAAAACACTTAATACACTCACTGATGTTCGTTAGTGGCCTACCTCATAACATAACAAAGACGTTTTATTTTGTATATGCAGTAGTTGTCACTTCCTCCATAATTGACGAACACAGTCTCACTCCCTGCGCGTCAAAGGACGCCACTTGTTCGTTAGAAATGGACGCCAAAGGAACCTGACCAAGCGTCGTCCTTTGACGCGCAGGGAGTGAGACTGTGTTGAATTTACGTAGGTAGTGACAGATTATGTGACCTTCAGTCAGTTTTTTTAAAGTTGAAGTGTCAGTTGTATTAACAGTTTATGTCTAATAGTATATAGTCCTCATTGCCATTGGCCTTTTATTCCTTTTAGCTCCTTCAAAGGTTTGGGTTGTTGGGTCCTCATTTGACGCAACAAATCTGAAATTACTTGGAAGTAGGTGTATCATGCCGTTCAAGGCATAATTCTTAGGACATTTGGTATGTGTTTGGACACTTTATGGTGTACCTAAAAATGCAACTTTCAGTGAGTTAAGGCCTTACTATGAACATTGTGAGGCTACGCATAATGTGTTCAGAGGATTGCAAAGATTGCACAAATGATTGAAAATATGTCAATACTTGCACAATTTTAGGATGGAGATGTTGTGTTCATGCAGCTTTCATGTCCAACACATCGAATTTAAATGTGTTTTAAGCTCAGCAATCAGAGAAAGATACCAGGTACAGTATTTACCACGCTGGGAAACAATGGAGTTTTATTCACCCAAAGCGGCTATATTTTACTTTAAAAGGCACAATGTTTAATACCACGCCACCTGCTAAAAGGAAGTAGGGTACAGTATTCTATCTCTACTATGTAGAGTGGCTCTGGGGGACGGAGCTGGCTTGGATTCGGCGGGCAAAAACCCCAGTACAGACCTAAGTTAAATTGAAAAATGTTTGCGATGGCAGTAACAGAAAGTTTAGTAATCTGCTAACAGAAGATCGCCCGTCCCATACCTCCATGAATGTAATATTTACAAGCTATTTGGAGCAGTTCCACTTCTTATGTCTCTGCAACACAAAAACAGAGACATCCATGACTTAACATAAACACCATTACACCTTAAATTATGGCCTATCTTAACCAAAGCACCTTTGATGAATGAAACATGAAGCATGAAGGAAAATGATGATCATCGAGCATTCACCACAGAAACCACCCATGCAAGAGAAAGAGGTCTGTCACTACGGAAAGTTCACAGTCTGCTGCAAACATTTGGATTTGCTACAACTCTGACATAATCTCAAAAACCATGCCATTTATTAAATGTACAGTTAGCAAAACCAGAATTTTCACGAGCAAAAACACTTTTGTCATGCATGCGGTGGCCCCCTTGGCTGTAAACACAAGAACCTGCTAGCATCAGATTAGTAGTTTCTCTAGAGTCTGGTGGCTCTGAAGATGGCAATGTCATTCCTTTTATTGTGCAGTCCACCACTTTGGTGCGTTCTAAAATGTTTTGCATAATGTGAAATCCCAAGAATGGTATTCATCAGTAAAGCCTGCCTTTTAATGAAGGTCTTGTCAAAAATGACATGCATCACATGAAATTGAGCAGATAAATAATTTTAAAAGACATCTGTCAATGTATGTATGATTCTAATTGTAACAATTGATATGTTGATTTAAGTTGACTTTCATAATTCAATTATTTATTCGATGTTTAAATAAATATATATTTGATTTCTCTAATACATTTCTGGTCAGTTTATTTAACACAGTGATCATTCATTTTGTCACCTGATTATGAAATAACTTTCCTGCCTTAAAAATACAGTGTTTAGTTGAAAAGATTCATAGTGCATAGTAAAAAAATATGTATTTATAGAACTCAGTTGAGTTGTTAAAAGACCCTGGTTTATGTATATGTGATAGCATTTTTTATCACGCCCAAACTTTAGTAACAGGAGATTGTCTTACTTTGTCCACTCTTTCTTTGTATTTTCTTTTTTTGCAAGAAAAGTTGTTTTTGTTTTTGAAAGCCAGAGACATCATGATATTCTCCAGAGTGACTTTTTGGACAGCTATAATAACCTCACCATTAAAACCATGGTCATGTTCGAATGGCTTGGCTCCCATTGCCCCAACACCTCCTATGCCATGAAGATAGACTCGGACATGTTCCTCAATGTCCACAACCTTGTTGACTTGCTTTTGAAAGCCCCCAAACAACTTTACATGACAGGAATGGTTGCGAGGAATGCTACTGTTATAAGAGACCGTACATCGAAGTGGTTTTTGCCCTATTCTGCCTTTTCTGGGTCCAGATACCCACCGTATACCTTGGGACTGGGCTATGTGTTCTCACTGGATTTACCCAAGAAGATACTGGAGGCATCTGCGCATGTTAGAGCTGTTTACATTGAAGACGTGTATGTGGGAATGTGTATGAAGCATATGGGAATCCAACTGACTGATCCTCCTCGTGGTGATTTATTCAGGGCACAGGGATTGATTCCTGATGGGACAAGCAACTGTTACTGGACTTCTGTCATCACAACAATACTGCAAAACCCTAACCAGCTTTCAGAAGCATGGAGATCATATCGTTCTATGAATACTTCTGACTGTGCTTAGCAAATGAAAGACTGTTACACCCTGCAACTGCATAGCAGTGTTGCACGGTACAGCCATTTTGCATTACGGCAGATACAAGACTGTATCACTCTGTTGGAGTAGTTTTTTAGGACTAAAAAACACTTAATACACTCACTGATGTTCGTTAGTGGCCTACCTCATAACATAACAAAGACGTTTTATTTTGTATATGCAGTAGTTGTCACTTCCTCCATAATTGACGAACACAGTCTCACTCCCTGCGCGTCAAAGGACGCCACTTGTTCGTTAGAAACGGACGCCAAAGGAACCTGACCAAGCGTCGTCCTTTGACGCGCAGGGAGTGAGACTGTGTTGAATTTACGTAGGTAGTGACAGATTATGTGACCTTCAGTCAGTTTTTTTAAAGTTGAAGTGTCAGTTGTATTAACAGTTTATGTCTAATAGTATATAGTCCTCATTGCCATTGGCCTTTTATTCCTTTTAGCTCCTTCAAAGGTTTGGGTTGTTGGGTCCTCATTTGACGCAACAAATCTGAAATTACTTGGAAGTAGGTGTATCATGCCGTTCAAGGCATAATTCTTAGGACATTTGGTATGTGTTTGGACACTTTATGGTGTACCTAAAAATGCAACTTTCAGTGAGTTAAGGCCTTACTATGAACATTGTGAGGCTACGCATAATGTGTTCAGAGGATTGCAAAGATTGCACAAATGATTGAAAATATGTCAATACTTGCACAATTTTAGGATGGAGATGTTGTGTTCATGCAGCTTTCATGTCCAACACATCGAATTTAAATGTGTTTTAAGCTCAGCAATCAGAGAAAGATACCAGGTACAGTATTTACCACGCTGGGAAACAATGGAGTTTTATTCACCCAAAGCGGCTATATTTTACTTTAAAAGGCACAATGTTTAATACCACGCCACCTGCTAAAAGGAAGTAGGGTACAGTATTCTATCTCTACTATGTAGAGTGGCTCTGGGGGACGGAGCTGGCTTGGATTCGGCGGGCAAAAACCCCAGTACAGACCTAAGTTAAATTGAAAAATGTTTGCGATGGCAGTAACAGAAAGTTTAGTAATCTGCTAACAGAAGATCGCCCGTCCCATACCTCCATGAATGTAATATTTACAAGCTATTTGGAGCAGTTCCACTTCTTATGTCTCTGCAACACAAAAACAGAGACATCCATGACTTAACATAAACACCATTACACCTTAAATTATGGCCTATCTTAACCAAAGCACCTTTGATGAATGAAACATGAAGCATGAAGGAAAATGATGATCATCGAGCATTCACCACAGAAACCACCCATGCAAGAGAAAGAGGTCTGTCACTACGGAAAGTTCACAGTCTGCTGCAAACATTTGGATTTGCTACAACTCTGACATAATCTCAAAAACCATGCCATTTATTAAATGTACAGTTAGCAAAACCAGAATTTTCACTAGCAAAAACACTTTTGTCATGCATGCGGTGGCCCCCTTGGCTGTAAACACAAGAACCTGCTAGCATCAGATTAGTAGTTTCTCTAGAGTCTGGTGGCTCTGAAGATGGCAATGTCATTCCTTTTATTGTGCAGTCCACCACTTTGGTGCGTTCTAAAATGTTTTGCATAATGTGAAATCCCAAGAATGGTATTCATCAGTAAAGCCTGCCTTTTAATGAAGGTCTTGTCAAAAATGACATGCATCACATGAAATTGAGCAGATAAATAATTTTAAAAGACATCTGTCAATGTATGTATGATTCTAATTGTAACAATTGATATGTTGATTTAAGTTGACTTTCATAATTCAATTATTTATTCGATGTTTAAATAAATATATATTTGATTTCTCTAATACATTTCTGGTCAGTTTATTTAACACAGTGATCATTCATTTTGTCACCTGATTATGAAATAACTTTCCTGCCTTACAAAATACAGTGTTTAGTTGAAAAGATTCATAGTGCATAGTAAAAAAATATGTATTTATAGAACTCAGTTGAGTTGTTAAAAGACCCTGGTTTATGTATATGTGATAGCATTTTTTATCACGCCCAAACTTTAGTAACAGGAGATTGTCTTACTTTGTCCACTCTTTCTTTGTATTTTCTTTTTTTGCAAGAAAAGTTGTTTTTGTTTCATTTAATGTTAACACTTTGGTCTCTCTGGGTTTCTCCCTGCTGATGCAGTGCCTCAAGCAGTACTGTGCCTAATTGTAGTTGATCGAACTGTGGTTGGTTCCTATTTTGAATTTAAAACATGTCGTGACAAAGTTCTGCTCTTCTACAGAAACAGTTTAACAGGCAGAATAACATTTGACTTAAGTATATCTTTATCAGAATATTTAGGACACAATCAAATATAATGTTTGAAGAATTTAAATTCAATTTTGCAAAACTCTCCTAGTTCTACATGATTTATTGACAGTCAAATCGTTGCATTTAGAGGAAGAGAGAAAAGAAGACTCGACACCCAAACATATCTATTTATAAAAAACACTTCCTGACCCGACTGATTTCACAGAGACATGTCTAACACCTCCGAGATTTTTTCTCACAGAAGTAACGTCAGACATCACAAAATGTTAGTCGACATGCAAAAATGGGCAACAGCACTATCTTGTGGTGGGCAAGCCAATGGGAAAATAGAAACAAGGAAAGGACTGTTGTGTGGTGAGAGTTTGTGATTGAAACATTTATAATATTGTCTGTAAAAAAAAACACTGGTTGATAATAAGGTTTTATTAACTTCAATAAAGAAAAGACATATTTCAAATATCAATTGTGGGGAAATCCTTCATGCACATGTTGATGTGCTGTTATTATGGCTACCAATTGGATAACAAGGTCTGATATATTAACTTTACCTTCCCAGATAGTGATGGTAAATATTACTAAGGGGTGCTTAATATTAATAACCCAATATGGGTTAAGGTTCAGTTCATGTTCAGACTTCATTACAGCAGGTGAATAACTCTTCACTGCACCCTGTTTCCATGAATCCTGTCACGTGGTGGAGTTTCTTTCAACATCTATAAGACTTGAACACTCTAATTAGAAGAACGCAAACGAAAACAGAAATGTACAGACAAATCAGATGACTAGACATGATCTTAAAATATATTTTAAGATTGACCTTTTTTTGCATATTTTTTGAATTATTATTTTATTTACTTTCTGCTGACACTAGGTGGGGCTGTGCCACTTGCCCCTGATGACGAGTCGCCACTGGTCACATGACATTTAAATGTTCTGTAAAGTTCCTTATACAGCTTTAGCCTTGTTTTTATCTCATGTAGTCCCTAAGTGACACACCCTGAACAGTCTAGTGGGTCATGGGCCAGGTCATTTGATGTTGTGTTCCCATAACAACATGTACCGAGATGTCCATGTGCCAGGCATATGACAACACATGTGGCAGAACTATCTACATTTCAAAAGGTAAAAGGTAAAATTCAAGCCATTTAAGAATGTAAATGCTTACATAACATGTCCTTTATTATATTTAACCTGTTGTGGAAACATTTCTTAATCAAATTGATATGAAACAAATGAGATAAATATCGCTGTGACACTGATGTTACATCGGGACATTAACCTTAAACTTTCACAGTAAACCCGGAGTGACATATATGCACAATTAGAAATATGATTATGATCTGCTCAGTTAATTTAGCAGATTCAATTATATTTTGTTAATATATTCTTTATTCTTCAATTCAAAGTATGTTCAAACAAATTCAGAACAAAAAATCATCCTCATTAATTAAGTTATAAATAAGAGTTATAAATAAGAGTTACTTATTAGAGCGCAATGTGACATATATGTCACATTTCAGATATTTGACACTAGGGGGGATACTTGTCAGAAATGTGTTCTTTGTGGTCTATTTAGTCTAAATGATGTTCCCCATAATTTTCCCAAAAGTAGAGATGGGTCCGTTATTATGGGTTTTAAAATAGGTTCTAGGCTAACTTTGGCTCAGTGTCAGCATCCAAGATCAAATATTAGGGCATAAATTGGATTGGTATAACCAGAGATGGGGTCGTTACTAAAAAAAAGTAATATATTACATATTACATATTACTTTTAAAAAAAAGTAATATATTACACTACTTCGTTACTCTCTACATAAAGTAATTCGTTACTTTACTCGTTACTTTACTCGTTACTTTACTCGTTACTTTACTCGCAGGGCCGGCCCGCCCCTCCCTACAGGCAGATCACGCAGACTGCTAAAGTTTCAAATGTTCTCTTTAGTTCAGTTTTCATTGTCGCATAAGACCGATCCAGATCCTGAATGTTTTCCTATCTGACCATGGCTGTCCTCTGTCTCCTGCTATCTGTATATTTTGCGCAGTCTATCTCTGCTCACGCTGTTGCGTCGGCGTGTTATCCTGCGTGTTGGCCATGTGTTGCACTGGAGCCAGACTGGAGCACACCGCAAAGACTTCAGCCGAGCACGTACGAACTGCGCATGCGTAAGTGGCAATAACTCTCCTTACCAGCAGGCGGCGGTAGTGTGTATTCGTCATTCAAAACAGGCAACAACCGGAAAACAGAGAAGAAGAACAGACTACGTATGTGATATAAATAAACAACAGCTATGTGCGTTAGCTTCACCTTAGCATGTGTTCTTTGCAGGTGTTTGTTGAGGTTTGATTATGACTGATTTTAGAAAGTAACGAAGTAACGTGTATCGGGGCAATGTTAGTAACTGTAGTGTGATTACTAAATTATAAAAGTAGCGCGTTACACTACTCCGTTACCGACAAAGTAATATTATTACAGTAACAGTTACTTTGTAACGCGTTACACCCAACTCTGGGTATAACAAACAAAGGAGGCAGTTATTGGTTACCAGAATGAAACCAAAAGTAATAATTTACTTATTTTAACTTACCTTATATAATTTACGTACTTAAAGGTGGAGTAGGTCATTTTGGAGAAACCAGCTCGAGTGCGCTAGAATTTGAAAATACACAGCCGGAAAAAATCTGCCACTTCCTTAGAGCCCCTCCTCCAACACACACGAACGCGCACATGACCAATTCTTTCACACACAGTGACGTCACGAGCTTCCCACAATGCAACACGCGCCATATATATATATATAAATACGCCATTTTCCTGGAGGTGCAAATATCCTGGAGGTGCAAATATAAACAGCTAGCTAATGTAGCCAGGCAGAGCGCACTAGGTTTTTTTTCTGAATGAACGACCAAAGAAATCGCTGCATGTCTTCGGATTACATCTCTGGACTTGAGGGGTGTCCTCTAGGTCGTTACCAGCGTAAACTAGAGCTGTGTGGGTTGTGGGATTGCCCTTACAGACTGCCTGCAGATGTATGGAAAAACGACAGTGGCCATCGTCGATTTTGGCTGCATCTACGTCTAATTTCTGGAAACACCAGGTGAATACCCCACTTGTCACAATAATATTATCATACCATTGCATATATGTGGTATTTTAGAGTTGACTAGATATTGATTAAGGTAATAGACTATGATATTCAGTACAGGAAGCTTAGCAACACCTAGACGGTGTACGGCTGCTTGTACCTCGCGTAAAACGGCGGATACCGGAAGTACGGTGTCGCGCTCGGCCCAATACCCGTATGTGTGTGTGAAAGAATGAGGGCACGAGATAAATTTGTGCACAGATGGAACTTTGGAAAGCTGACAGGCAGGTAGGCCATCCAGTTATTTTAGCCGGGCGGGCTCAAATGATTGGTCGTGCTTTTTACAGTACTACGGCTTCCACAGATGACATTTTTTTATGGATTTTTTGTCAAAGCACTTCAGATATTCATTGCTATCGGGATGTTAAGAGCATTCCATGGAATATAACAAAAAGTGTATCTCGAGCCGGTTTCTCAAACTTACCTACCCCACCTTTAACTAACGCCACAGCTTAGTGCAAAGCTGAGTAAAAAAAGTTGACATTTGAACGGACCACTACAGCTCCCCTTGTAGGGAGAGACTGTGCACCCCGATATCAAGCACAACACTGCTTTGCTCTGCAATTGATTTAGTGGTGTTGAGGGGAAAAAATGAATAAAGATTAAAAAAGCACAAAAGCATTATAATGAATAATTATAGATAAGAGACAAAGAGGAAAGATGATAAATGTTAGTCATTTCCGATGTATGACATCTTATTGTGTTAACTGCGTTGAGGTTTTTTTTTACTTTTTCTTCCAAATTGAAGAATGAAAGCATTTCTTAATCGTATAGGCAAGGCAAGGCAAGGCAAGGCAAGCAAGGCAAGGCAAGGCAAGGCAAGGCAAGGCAAGGCAGGCAGGCAAGGCAAGGCAAGGCAAGGCAAGGCAAGGCAAGGCAAGGCAAGGCAAGGCAAGGCAAGGCAAGGCAAGTTTATTTATATAGCACTTTTCAACACAAGGCAATTCAAAGTGCTTTACAAAAATGAAAGACATTAAGAAAATGGCATTTAAAATCAGTCATTAAAAAGAAAAGCTAATAAAATAAACATTACATGGATAAAAGTTACAGTGCAGTCTAAGATGTGAATAGTTCAATTAAAAGCAGCGACAAAAAGAAAAGTCTTCAGCCTGGATTTGAAAGTAGTCAGAGTTGCAGCGGACCTGCAGGTTTCTGGGAGTTTGTTCCAGATATTTGGAGCATAATAACTGAACGCTGCTTCTCAGAGATGTTCACAAGTCTTTTTTTGCAAGTCCAAGTCAAGTCTCAAGTCTTTGGTCACGAGTCCAAGTCAAGTCTCAAGTCTTTGTGGGGTGAGACTTGATCAAGTCTCAAGTCTTTGGTCACGAGTCCAAGTCAAGTCTCAAGTCTCTAAAAAAATAAAAGTCTCATGTCTCTTCTGGTTGTAATAAGCCTTCTATTGTCTGCTGCTATCCAGTCTGTTAAGAATACTGCACAGCTATATCTAAGAAATTCAAAGCATTTACTGTGTTATTATCACTCCTATATCTATTAGCATACCGTATCAGTACTGATTAGTTGTTTGTTATATGATCACTTTAAACAGGCTATTGCAATGCAATATGAGAAAAAAAAACATCACACTTTAGCTAAATGCAAACAACTTATAAGCAAAACAATTCAGAATCAGAAATACATCAAATACGTCTTTGTATCAACCGTATTGTTTAATTACTACTATTAATAAACATATTCCTCTATCCTCTCACTCAAACCCAGTGTCATGGTAACCTGATAAACCTGTAACATTAACGTTACGTGGTCAACAATAAACCTGTAACCTGCCTATAAACCCACAGATGTATTTATGTATGTAACTATGTATTTTTCTACGTTTAACGTTAGCCAGTAGATGGTGGCAGCGGGTAATGATTAACGTTACCGACCTTTTTTATGTCATGTCAAGAGTTGGATGTCAACGCCACTCAACTCAAACAAGTGTGACAAGCAATTCACTAATCTTTTCAAATTTTCAGTTACAAAGCTAGTAGCAAGCTAAGTTAACATTACATAGCTGATGCTGAGCTAAACATGTTTGCTAACCGTCCATATGCGTTAATGTGACTGACCTCTCCGGGTGAGTTTTCAAGTGCCTGATGAAATTTGACGTTGTTGCGCCAGCATCCTTGATTTTGATATTGCAGACTTTGCAGTGTGCGCTCCTTTTGTTGGTGCCGCCGGCGTTTTGTTCGAAGTTTTTGTAGTTTAACCTAATTACAAGCGGTACAGCCGCAGGTGTGCCGCCGGTCGCCATGGTGTTACTACGAGGTAGTAACAGAGGCGCGCACGTCTGCGTAATGAGCCCGGCTAAAATAACTGGATGGCCTACCTGCCTGTCAGCCTTCCATCTGGGCACAAACTCACCATCTCATTGGTCATGTGCGCGTTCGCGTGTGTTGGAGGAGGCGGGCTCTATAAGGAAGTTGCAGCCTCTAGCAGATTATCTCCGGTTGTGTATTTTCAAATTCTAGCGATCTCGAGCCGGTTTCTCTCAAATGTACCTCCCCCACCTTTAATACGCCAAAAATAGAAAACACAATGATTGTTCACGAGTCCCAACACACGAGTCCGAGTCGAGTCTGAAGTCTTTTGGTCACGAGTCCAAGTCAAGCCTGAAGTCTCTGTGTGTGCGACTTAAGTGCGACTCGAGTCCGAGTCGTAGACTCGAGTCCCCATCTCTGCTGCTTCTCCATGTTTAGTTCTGACTCTGGGGACAGAAAGCTGACCAGTCCCTGAAGACCTGAGAGATCTGGATGGTTCATAATTTAGCAGGTCAGAAATGTATGTTTGGGCCTAAAGCATTCAAAGCTTTATAAACCAGCTGCAGTATTTTGAAATCTATTCTTTGACACACAGGAAGCCAGTGTAAAGACTTCAGAACTGGAGTGATGTGATCCACTTTCTTAGTGTCAGTGAGGACTCGAGCAGCGGCGTTCTGAATCAGCTGCAGCTTCCTAATAGATGTTTTAGTGAGACCTGTGAAGACACCATTACAGTAGTCGAGTTTACTGAAGATAAAAGCATGGACAAGTTTTTCCAAATCCTGCTGTGACATTAGTCTTTTAATCCTAGATATATTCTTTAGGTGATAGTAGGCTGATTTAGTAACTGTGTTAATGTGACTGTTGAAACTCAGCTCAGAGTCCATGACTACACCTAGATTTCTGTCTCTCTGTTGTTTTGAACATTGCAGACTGAAGCTCAGCGCTAACTTTTATACGTTCTGCCTTGGCTCCAAAAACCATTACCTCAGTTTTATCTTTGTTTAATTGGAGAAATGTCTGACACATCCAGTCATTGATTTGTTCAATGCACTTACTCAGTGTTTGAATTGGAGCATAGTCTCCTGGTGAAATTGTTACGTATACACTTTTATTCTACTGCGGTCAAGCCAGCCAGCCGCCCGCACGTTATATTGCGGTGCGCGAATATCATATGCATTACGGTAGAGGCCTGGAAAAACTGCCTTCAAAATAAAAGTGCTTACTCGGTCAATAACAAATATACCAAACATATTCATATATACTGGAGATTAAATTAAGAAATATGCACTATATAATGTGATCAATAATAATTTAAAACACACTACGTATAACTACCACATTATAACTGAGCGAATGTAAAACTTCAGGAGTTTAAAAATAAAATAATTTTGAAGTCTCATATGGGCCTTCTGTTTTTAGATGACAATAAATACAAATCTGTCAATCATCAAAGACTTATTTCACTTCAGGGTGATAGCAGCACACCCCACTGGCCACTCAGAGAAAATCAGGACATTCTGGTGTAGAGTTTCAAAATAAAAGACCTTTGAAATCTCTATTATATGAGCTGTCATCCCTCTGTTTTTAGATAAGAATAAAACAAAAACCCTCCAATAAAAATGACTTATTTCACTCCAGGGTGATAGCATCATTCACCCTGGAGTGAAATAAGTCTTTGATACTGGAGAGTTTTGGTTGTTCATATATATAATCGAGATTTCAAAGGTCTTTTATTTTGAAGCTCGCCATCAGAATGTCCTGATTTTCCTTTCCTTCCTTCCTTCACAGGAAGGCCTTCCTTTTTTAACTGAAAAGCAAATGAATTCAATACTGAACTCAGCGTTTCACATGTGTGTGTGAGAGCATTTCACATGTGTGTGTGAGAGCATGTCATGTGTGTGTGTGAGTGCATGTCATGTGTGTGAGAGAGCCTTTCACATGTGTGTGAGAGCGTTAAGAGCAGCATGTGTGTGTGAGAGCATTTCACATGTGTGTGTGAGAGCATGTCATGTGTGTGTGAGAGCATGTCATGTGTGTGAGAGAGCCTTTCACATGTGTGTGAGAGCGTTTAGAGCATTTCACATGTGTGTGAGAGTGTTTCACATGTGTGTGAGAGCGTTTCATGTGATGTGTGAGAGCATTTCATATGTGTGTGTGAGAGCATTTCATGTGTGTGTGTGTGGTGTGTGGTGTGTGTGATCATTTCACATGTGTGTGTGAGAGTTTCATATGTGTATATGAGAGCATTTCATATGTGTCTGTGAGAGCGTTTCACATGTGTGTGAGAGTGTTTCACATGTGTGTGTGAGAGTGTTTCATGTGTGTGTGTGTGTGTGTGTGTGTGTGTGTGTGTGTGTGTGTGTGTGTGTGTGTGTGTGAGAGCGTTTCACATGTGTGTGAGAGTGTTTCATGTGTGTGTGAGAGCGTTTCATGTGTGTGAGAGAGTTTCATGTGTGTGTCAGAGAGTTTCATATGTGTGTGAGAGCGTTTCATGTGTGTGTGAGAGAGTTTCATGTGTGTGTGAGAGAGTTTCATGTGTGTGAGAGCATTTCATGTGTGTGTGAGAGAGTTTCATGTGTGTGTGAGAGTGTTTCACATGTGTGTGTGAGAGAGTTTCATGTGTGTGTGAGAGAGTTTCATGTGGGTGAGAGAGTTTCATGTGTGTGTGAGAGAGTTTCATGTGTGTGTGAGAGCATTTCATGTGTGTGTGAGAGAGTTTCATGTGTGTGTGAGAGTGTTTCACATGTGTGTGTGAGAGAGTTTCATGTGTGTGTGAGAGAGTTTCATGTGTGTGAGAGAGTTTCATGTGTGTGTGAGAGAGTTTCATGTGTGTGTGAGAGCGTTTCATGTGTGTGTGAGAGTGTTTCACATGTGTGTGTGAGAGTGTTTCACATGTGTGTGTGAGAGTGTTTCACATGTGTGTGTGAGAGTGTTTCACAAGTGTATGTGAACGGTATTTCTGAATAATGTAATAACGGCCTCTCATATAAATGCTCTCTTTCAACAACACTTTGCCTCACCTACACACTTGGAATCTGTCCAGAAAACCGTTATAAATGTCGGCGACTGAGCAGCTTTTATTTGCAGCAGTTGGGGGTTTAAACGATCTGTCAAGGACACAGTTGGTAATGTAACTCAGTCTAGAGTAAAGTAAACACTACGCATTGACAAGGTAGTCACAAGCCTTAAGAATATAGAGGTGCCTTAAAGATAACTTTTAAGCTATATTTTATCATGAAGAAAAGTATATGGCAACCTGTTCATGTACGCACTTATGTTCATCTACAGTATACACATATTTTGAAGGTGAGTCGGAGAAACCAGTCATTACAGTATACAGTAACAGCCCACAGTTGCATGATGAATGGAGTACAGAATCTCAACAACACTTGCAATAAAAATAAAAATAATGCTTTCTCTTTCAAAATCTATTTTATGCTAACAATGAACACTAAAAAGAGAAAGCTGTGTTACATTTCTGATTATTTCGTCCTCCAGTTTTAAGAGATAATGTAAGTTCAAACTGTAATGGAGAAATCCTCAAAAGAAGCTAGCTGGTAGTTTTGAAAGCGGGGATCAGCACACCAGTATTATTATGGACTAAGCTAAACCAAATGCTAACAGCAATTCTCCTGCGGACAGGATGACTGTCAGATGCGCTGAAATCCTGTGCTAGATTTCTCAAGTCTATGGGACAGCCCTTGTATAAACTATAACTACGAGAAGATGAAAGAAGTCAGACAGGTATTAACTGAAAATAGTATGCTACATTTTTCGAGCAAATAACTACACTTACTGTAATGACGCTGTTCCCTTGTGGTTTTCCGGCTCACCCTTGAAATATGTGCCGACATGAGCATGTTACAGTCATTTTTCCATACCATACCAATTGCTTTAAAATCACTGTGAAGTGTGTTGAGAGGTTGACTTCAAATATATTTTTTCCTTGAACATTTCTAAAATGTTATTCTAATCCAATCAATAGGGAGGATTTAGGCGTAGGTTGAAAAGGGTGCCATTACTTCACTCAATAATCTACCTCAGTTTGGGGAAACATTTCCTACCAATGTTGCAGAATAAACTATCCTGAGGCTTTAAGATAAAATAAGATGAAACGTTATGTATCCCCTTATTCAGGCGTTAATAGCAGCAACAGTGTCAGAATGAAAAACAGGATTCACACATGGGTAAAAATCTAGATAAAATAGAATAAAAATAAAAATAATAATACTGCAAAAATAAAGTGACAAGTAACTATGAAAACAAGATATCACAGTAAAAAGGTGTGCATTTGTATGAACATGTTAAATATATATACATACTGTACTGTAAGTGCAGATGAGAGTGCAGGTTAAAGTATTGTAAAACGTGCACTTAAGTCGCACACACAGAGACTTCAGGCTTGACTTGGACTCGTGACCAAAAGACTTCAGACTCGACTTGGACTCGTGTGTTGGGACTCGTGAACAATCATTGTGTTTTCTATTTTTGGCGTATTAAAGGTGGGGTAGGTACATTTGAGAGAAACCGGCTCGAGATCGCTAGAAAAAAGTGCAGTTGTTATGTTTAAACAGACCTAGTTACTATTTGAGAACTCTTCTCAGACCGCTTTTAGTGTCTCCAAACAACTAAACAGTACAAATCTGTTATTTTTGCGTTCTTATTGGTCGTCGTAATGTCCTGATGTTTTTACATATTCTTTACAAAGGAATAAAGTTATAATAAATAATAAGCAAAGTTTGTCTTGTCTATAGCAAACAAACAAATATTTGATTCGGAGTAACTGACACATATCAGCCGCTCTCATCACTGCTGTGTACATTTCTGCTGAAGTGTGTGCAGGACATGGTGATGGAGATAAATTGAACTTCCTCAGAATACCTGATATTTTTTAAATATAAACAGAATCTCGCACGGAAAGACTGAAATAATGGCGAGAGACACACAGACAAGCGGCCTATATCGGTTCCGGAATTTTCTTATTCAATTGTGTCTCAGAAGGATGTCTTGTTTTGTTTGGATACAAGTCCAGAAATGTGTGTTTGAGTGTGTGTGTGTGTGTGTGTGTGTGTGTGTGGTGTGTGTGTGTGTGTGTGTGTGCGTGTGTGTGTGGTGTGTGTGTATATGTAGGCAGCTGACCCTGCTGTGAACAGGGCCACTGTGCAAGACCACAGAGCGACCATTCTTCACTGTGACACAAACACACACACTACTACACACACTCACAGCCATCATCTCTCTCCACTCTCGCTCTTACTTCGTCACATTCACTTACACACACAAGCACACATACAGAGGGAGCAAGAGAGTCACTAACCATCGATCTCTTATTGTCGTGCACTCACACAAACACAACAGTCTTGCACTTTCTCTGTTTTCTCCCCAACACGCACGCACGCACGCATGCACGCGCGCACACACACACACACACACACACACACACACACACACACACACACACACACACACACACCAGTGACTGTGTCTGGCCACACAATGAGCATTATTCCACCATGCTGACTGTGACTCACTGGTTTCACTCAGGGGACTGGAATGTAAAGCTTCATGTCTTCAATATATTTGACGCTTAAAAACATAAATAATTATGCAAAGTTCAAATATATAGTCAAACAAAAATAAGCTGGTTTTGAGCAAATTTGATTAGGTTAAATATGACAATTATTTTCCCAAAGTATAAATATATACAGTTAAATATATTTGCTTTCAAATAAGTGACTTATTTCCTTTGATGGAGACTTTGAAGTATGTTAAAAGCGATTAACACTGTGTGAAATAAATAAGTTAAGGGACATTTGATACTCAAAACTATTTGTGCTCAAACTGTATTTAGTTATTAAATTGGTCTAAAGTATTTTTGTACAAAGTCTGGTACAGAGGTACTAAATCACAAGAAAAACAAGTCAGGACAATACAATAACATGTATTATTATATATATGTACACTGCATGTTTATGCATATACAGTAAGAACATTTTCTTCCCATTAGCTACTGGCCTCATCAACAAGGCCCGGGACCACCCTGAAGCTGACTCTTACCCCCTACATAGACACTTTTTATTAAATAAATTCACATAATGCAAGCACATCTTGTTCATTTTAATGCTGTTAATCCTGCACAGCTCTCCACTTTAAATGTCAATAATATTTGTACTGTTTCCTTATCATACAATATTAGTCGTTGGGCACATGGGAAGTCTGTTTTTTCCTTAAATCTAATGAAGTATAAAGGAAAAGAGGTAGTGACATCTGCTCAAATAATTATTAAAGTATGATAGTAGATTTTTCAAAAAGAGTTGTTCATAAAATGTAAAATTGATTTCTCACTTTAGTTATCTTTATGGAGCCTGCTTATGTGTGAGTGTGTGTACAATTTCCTTGCATTTTTCTCGGTAGGCCTACTTTACATTGTAGTCGTGAATTATTATCTATTCACTTACCTTTGTTAATTATTAATTAATCAGTCAATATGTATACTACTACTGAGATGTTCTCGCGATAACTGAACTTCTCCCCACAAAAACACAAACACTCGCGCGCACATACACAGAGGTACACGTGGAGAGATTGTTCAACGTTACTGCATTTGTTAACTTATGTTGAGCTTAATGTTTAAACTTCGTTTCACCGGGGTTAACTAGTTTATCATGTTATTCGAGTCGCGTAAAGAAAGAGAAAACACTTCCATGAGCAAACCTCAGCTGCGTCAAGTTAAAATAAATTACTGCAATCCAAGACCGGATGATACTCATTTCACAACACGCTTTAATGAAGTTAATTGTACAATGTTTAGCTTGAAGCAGAGTAAAAATACATACTAAAGTATGTAGGCTACTGTATACCTAGTAGTCCAACTGGAAGTTATCTTCTAGCGCAACTTAAAAAACCCATATGTTATTTGATATTGATTTTTCTAGATGCACTTTAAGACAGTTAAGACTGTTTTGATAAAACGTATGACTTTTTAATACAATTATGTTGATGTCAGTGTCATTCCTATCTTTAAAAAGTGGAAATATAACCGCAAATAGTAATGACACTTATTTTGAAAGATGGGTCCGGATGTGGTGTTTTTGACGCTGCAGAGCTACACTTCAGAATGAACCTCTATGGAATTAACCCGACCAGAGGAAAACCCGTTAGTTTGTAGAGAAAACTGTGAGCGTCCATGTCTTTTCCACAAATATCAACCCGCTGACAAACTTATTGGCAGCAATGTCGAGAGAAAACACCACTCGAAGTTTGGACAGCATAGACCTCGCTGCTTTAAGGGTAAGTTCAAAACTGTTGTCTTGCTTTTTAATGAAATGTTTGAGTAAACATTGGAGGATGTGGTGGGTGTTGCTTTGAAACGTAATGTTCCCCCCTTGTCTAACGGTCGGCTCTCACTATGTACTTTATAACGTTATATCGTGTCTTAAATCGGTATTTAATGCGTTGAAAACATTATAACATTACCCTGTAACATTACGCTATCTGTCTGCACTGTGTCCAGTTTGCTGAAACTTTACAAGCTACAGTGTTTACACACAGGACTTTCCTTTGGCTGGCTGCCTTGATTGAAAGGTTGACATGCAACAAGTGAAAGCTAACCATGATTCACGTGTGTAATTATTGGCAAAAAACACACTAGTTAGTCAGTTTATGGAAGTATTTGTCTTCTTTTGTTCTGCACAATATTTTTTGACATTTTCCCTTATTATTTTGCATAGGAAATGACTGTGTGACTCAAGTATGTTTATTGTCATGTTATTGGATTTTTGAAAAGTTGTAGCTTATAGTATTTTAATGAAACACACAATCATCAATCATTTCTTAGCAGTTTCTTATAACTCACAATGTTATCCTTTTTGCAGTCCCACTTCCTTAGTCTCCATCCCAGTATAACCCTGCATTGTTCTTCTCCATTTGCCCCAAGAATCAACCATTCAAAGGCTGTATTGTCACACACCAGTAACAGTGTAGTTGTTGCTAATGAATGTATTAAGTCTAAGGCGCCTCTAACAGTGCAACATACAAGATACTTAAGACTTAAAACTAAGTAAAGTAGTGCAAGACACACTGGTGCAAGTAAAATGCAGGAATAACTAAACTATATATGTCATGTAAAATAGAATAAGATGAAATGGAACGTACAATTAAATACTGTACAGGGTAATAACATGATGGGTGCACAATGAATCAACAGGTTATAAAAAATGTAATTTGAAGCAGTGTCATCAAAATTAAGCGCAATATTTTGTAGAGGCAAAAAATGTGAAAATATAATTTAGAATGAATGATTGTGTTGCTGCAGAGACATAACGGCCTTAATAAAACATTTTGTATAGTACAGATCCTTTAAAATACCTTGACCAATCATCATTTGTAATTTATTTTTCAATGATGTATGGGTAATCAACTCTTAGCATGGGTCATTTTTAAGATCGCAAATCATATCCATATATTTGTGTGTAGTGAAATCTCCTCAGCTAATGCTTAGCATCAATCCAATCTGAGCCTAATTTCTCTATATTTGTTCCTATTTTTATTTGTATAGGATCCAGCAGGTATCTTCGAGTTGGTGGAGGTGGTCGGAAATGGAACGTACGGTCAGGTGTACAAGGTGAGTACTCCCATGATGCCTTCTGCCATTCTTTTCCCATCGTGAAAGATGTGTGTTGCATGCATGGCAGAACGTAGACACAGCTGCAAACTGATACTGATATATCATGTTTCCATTCAAACACTGTTTACATGGCAGTAAGTGAGATCATAAATATAGCTTGTTGTAGTTAAAGATTTCTCTCAAGCCACCGTGAGCCTCCAGAAGCCTGCGGACACACGGTATAAAACACGTCACTTCTGGTAAAACGTATTGCTAAAACGCTACTTCCAGTCAGTTAGGAGGAAAGAAGAAGAAATTCTCAGCTGACTGAAACGTCCTTTAGCTCTTACAAGCAGAACCCACATACACACACATGAGAATCTGTAGTATCTTTTAAAGGCCCTGGGTGGGGCTCACTTCCTTATCGCAATATCTGTTTGTGTGTGTGTGAGTGGTGTGGTTTGTGGTTGCAGGAGGTGTTTAGTCTTATTTAGTTCTGTGCAGATGGTAGTGCCCTCAGTGCAATTTCTGCTTGCGTGTTTCTGCAATAACACAAACTGTTTTGCTCAACCTTTGTGGCACACTCCGATTTCAACCTTTCAAGTGATCTTCCTAGGTAGGATGAATGTACCACATAGAGGTTCAGACCCATTTACATTTTTAGATTTAAAAACTAATTTCTGTCGGGCTGCTTTCAAAAGATGTACCAGCCTTACAAAACAAAAAAAGATATTCATAAACAGGATTACATCAAATTGCTTCAGTCTAAAACAAATTAAGCAAAAGCAATAGAGTTGTACGCGGAGGGTTGTTGTATTTTTTGCACAAGGAATAGATGCAAATTCATGTTAGCTTCAAATCACTTTTTGACATAGTTTACTTGCTTATCAGTGTGGCACATGTATATAATTATCAACAATAAATACCACATTAAGTTGGCTAAAGAAGTGACTTGGACGATGGTCTCCCTTAAAATGTGTTATATCGCTTAAAACTGTGAGAATATAAATGAAGGTACAGGTCAAAAGTTTAGGGTTTAGGAATGAATGAGGTCCATGGATGGTCTGTGTGTGTGTGAATGTGTGTGAGAGAGAAGGTGGGTGTGTGCCTCGATTGCCACTTGATTTCCTGAAAGAGGAAATGTTGCAAGAGATGCACACAGGACAGTGAGGCCTGTGTTGCCTTTACACAGGGTGCTTTTACTCCGGGCTAAAACAAATCACTAATTTCATCAAATGACTCGCATTCATTGATGCTGTATCAAGGAGAAAACCTCCATTATGGACTCATATTGGATAATCCTATTTAGGGGGACGTGGACTGAACACTTGTACGATTTTATTGTAAGCGATTAGTTTATTTATTTGGCAGTTCTGCTTAACTCCACAAGGATTTGTGCTAAAGCACCACATTATATTTGTGTTTACAAGATATTGACTCAAAGTTTCTTAGAAATAATAAAAAAATCAACTTAAAAAAAACTTTAAAATATATTTTATCAATATCGTGATTTGAGATTATATCTCGTTCTACATGTTGAATATTGTGATTACTTATTGATTTTAAAGGATGCATTACATTTAAGGGATTTAATGTTCCTTACTTGCCAAACTTTTCAATTATTTGTCTGTATCCACCAAGCCATTATACTCTAATGATTATTTGTCAAAAGCTCCTTCGGTAAATATTTTATCGAAGCACCAATATCGTCGCAAAAATTGATATCAAGGTATTTGATCAGAAATATCGGTATATTTGAGAGTTTTACATTGACTAAGGAATTATATTTGGACTATTTGCAAAATGACACATTAGTTGACATCTTTGTATTTAAAACAAGTGACTGAAATAACGATAAGATGAATTGCTATAAAAGAAGTTTGGATGTAAGTGTATGATGTTTAGTGACAATCAAGTGAACCCAATGTGGACTCTGCAAATCTGTGCCCAGATACAGAAACTCAGAAGTGAGAAGTGTGTGCGTGTGTTTCTGTTTCAGCCATACTGTGAGTTTCACATGGGAAACCAGGGCAGGAATAGGGCCTTTTAGAACAATGACTCAAGCTGTGCGCACACACACACACACACACACACACACACACACACACACACACTACACACATACACATACACATACACACACATTCGGCACCTTAAGAAAACACTCAGTTGTGGATTGACTGCAGGAGATGCTGACAAAGCATCTGTTTACTTATATGTGAGTTTCATTACACTGCATTTATTAGCCTTTTAAGTAATTTCACTCCAGAAAATACAATTATTTTGGCCAATAATGCTGACATGAAATGTTCATATTGTTTCTTGCCTACTTTGTTGTTTAGTAAAAATGTGTTTGAATTGATAGTATTAGCTTTTTATTGTTGTATAAAGGCTTGCAGCAGAACCAAAAGTCCAAAACAGAGAAATGGCTGGTTTTGCGAAAAAGTAGTTTTCGTAAGGTCTAATATGGGTTTACAATCTAACATTTAGCAACATGCAGGGCTAAGGTAAGGTCAGTACAGTTGGGCAAACAAATCTAATTGGGCGGGCAGCAAGTAAACACACATATAGCATTTATCAAGAAAATCAAGGCTCAGCTCGGTGGTTATGACTGAAGCACCGTGGATCTTGGCAACATTGACCCTCTGAGAATCTGTAGGAAAAAGGAGTCCTCTTCTGTGCGAATGAATTACAAAGAATCAGGCACGTGTCTCAAGAAAAGCAAGACTACGTAAAGTCAGAATGTGGAACATTTCAAAACGCACAAAATGAAGTTTAGAAGAGCTAAAGGGCGAAGACGCTGAAGAGATAGATGGAGCAAGAGGTTCATGTGCAGTGCACAGAAATGGAGCAGGAATGAATCCCAAGATCTTTATGTTTTCGTTCTACAGCACAAAATACTCCAGTATATTCACCCCTTGTAAATGCCCGAAGCATCTATGCGGCAAAGAAACGGAGGTTGCAAACAAGTGACTAAAAAAGGCTACTTGACGTCATCACACCAAACACGAGTCTGCCTTTAGCTTAGCGGTGGTGATGTGATGTTGTTTGATTATAGACTTACGTTAGCCATTTACTTTTGGCAATTGCATTTAAAGTGGTGTTAATATGTGGAGACTATCCTGCCGAACAAAAAGGTCTTAGGTATTATCAACGTGTGTTGTCCAAGGATCTTATTTTGTGCAATATTTTGAAATCCAATGGAAAAATCCTATTGAGTTTTAATTGAGTCAGCCCTTGCGATGCTAACTTCTGTGTCAGCCTTCAATAATTCATCATCAATGTGCCACCCATTGTTTGTTGTAGTTAACACAGTTCATCTAAGGTAATGTTTCCAATTAGCTTTGCTCCGAATTCTCTTGTTGAACATCTGACTTGTGTCGAGCAACAGGAGTCGATTATTGTAATTGCTAGAACTGTTATCCTCATAATGTTTTGATCCACTAATTGCCAGTTAGTGTTCAGATATAATGTCAACCAAAGCCCGGTCACAGTGGGAACTGACACTGAAAGGAAATGAGCCCCATTAGCCTTCCTTTGAATCCACCAAAACGTGCTCCTGGTCAGCAGACAGAAGACTGCCCCAGGAACCAATTTCAAACCATCATAAACTACACAAGAACCCCACAGAGTCTTCAATCCACTTGGTTTCTTTTTTGTGTTTTCGCTTCATCATCAGAACGGAAATAATTATGGACAGATCATAACAGCTTTGGCACATAATAAGACAACACAGAGTTTTCACTGGTAAAGGAAAACTCCAGACTTGGAGAGTGCAGAGGTTTGAAATCAAAAGTCCAGACCCAAGGTGGAGAGGATATAATGACGGGTTTGTTCCAGTTATTTGTAAGCTTTAGTATGTTTCAGTAATGAAACTGGTGTTTGACCTGCCCGTGACATTTAGTTCTGCTAACTCCACCCGTACAGTTTTGGCTAGAAAGTGAGGGTGGTTTTGAGGACAAGAACTAAAGTGGATTTCTAATCTTCTCTGTCATATAACCTCACTTGTCTTATAACCCTAATTCTACCACTCTTACTTCTTCGTCTTTTGCTTGCCTTTGAACCTTGCCATCATGCACATATTTAACTTTTTGGGATTTTCCTTTTTTTTTGGAGTGTGCACACAAGGACATAACGTTAGGTGTCCTACTGATGCCCTACACCATGCACATTATTAGTATTAAAGGATGTATTATGTGCAGTAGTAATCACATGGTAGTAGTATGCCTGCAGTCATGTTGGGGCCCAGGGGAAATAAGTGTCTGACAATCTTAGAGTGCGAAAACAACTTAATTAGTTTTTTTGTGGGGGATTAGTGATAGGTTGCTCTGCTCATACATGAAGAAATAAATGCAACATAGTAAATTAAGCTGTTTGAAATAAACAAGTTAGTTAGTTGCTTTATTGGAAAATCTTAATACTGCATTACTATGAGAATTAGATGAACATGCTCATCACACACACACACACACACACACACACACACACACACACCACACACACACACCACACACACCACCCACACGGGCGGGCGTTTCCCTGTTTGCAGGAGGAACTTCCCTTCCTTGCAAGCAACTGCTGTAAAGTAGTCACCTTTTTGTGTGTTTGAATGTGACAATGTCTAGGTCCGCAAACGCTTAGCACCATGATGACTGCTGATGCAACACTGTGCTGATCTGACTAGCTGAAGAAGTAGCTACTAGTTGCAGGACTAAATTATTACAAAATGTCACTTTTTTATGTCAGTTACAGCATGGAACTGACCTGTACGTAAACATATATTTAAAAAATACAGTAGTTTATTTAACATCTATTTATTGTTGTGAGTTGAGATCAGCTTTTTGCTTTTGACAAATGTGTAAAAAAGGCCACATTTTCTCTGTAGCTATGGGGAAAAAATAAAGGGAGGGGGGATGGGCGTGGTTCATCACATTTCATGTCGTTTTATTTTCTGCAGGATTTGGAAAACAAATATCTCTCTTAAGATCTCATCCGGCAAAAATAATCCATAGGTATATCTCTTCAAACTTATCCTGATATCTGTAGAAACATTGTTGCTTTTGGGCTATATGTTCACCATGTCCAAAGACACCAATCTGTAGTCAACAACCCACACATTCTATGGGAGCTGTTGTTACTTGTGTTCGGGGCTAACAAAACAGCCATAGTTAATTTAGTCTAAGGCCATTAGCTCAACAAATGTTATAAATAATTAATTAATTATAAATAAAATAAAAAAATGTTTTAGACTATTACTTATCGAAAGTTTTATTAGTCTAGTCTAATTTTTCGGGACAATTGGAAGAACATTTGTGATTTGAGACAACTGCTTGTGAACGGGGCTCCAGGGAGAACGTCCCTGTAATTGGTAATTGTAAGGCGCTTTGGATAAAAGCGTCCGCTAAATGAAATGTAATGTAATGTAATGTAATGTTATGTCTGGTCCAAGACCCCAGGAAGTGAGTGAGGTGCTGAAGCTCATTTTCATAGTGTCCCAAGGACGGTACTAGAACTTCCATGTCAATCCATGATGTCATTGTACAAGAAAAAAAACGTTTTGTCCTATCTGATCTAGGAATTATTGGACATTTTTTCTCACGAGAGGCAATTATTTGCTTCATGTGCCATAAAGCAACTTTTATAGGAATGAACAGGGTACCACCTTCAACTCCGAAACCAGTTCTCTTTATACATCAGAGGTCTGGTCACCTTATCTGGGGCATTTGCTTCCATAGCCAGCACATCTAAGTAAACCTCGAAGCCTCCGTGTTGAAACCTCACTGACTGTTCACAGCCATAAAACAGCTGGCAGCAATCGATTCCCAGAGTGAATCACTCACACTTCCTCAAATCTTTCTGGTTTCAATAGTGTCATTTCCCTTTTCTGTCACCCACATCATCATCATCATCATCATCATCATCATCATCATCATCATCATCATCATCATCATCATCATCATCATCATCGTCATCGTCATCTCATCATCATCATATCTTACTAATGATGACTGATCTGCTGACTAAAGAGTAAAAAAAAATCCAAATGTACGTTTGGATCAACTGCTACCTGCAAAAAACGAACCCCCCCTTCTCTCTTTCGTGACCCCTAGAAGAGTCATATTTTGAAAAATCCTTGCATTAGATTAACTACTCGACGGTTTATTTGAGTCACATTATTGCACGTTGTCACTCTTTAACACATGATTTGAAACTGGGAACATTGACATGAATAACGTCTTATTTTGAAATGAAAGGCCTTGTTTCAAAGCTCAGCAATGTTGTGCGGGGGTTTGACCTTAGGGGAAAAAGAAGAGAGACAGGAAACATCCTCCGAAATAGTGTAGAGCTGTGTTTCTGCACAGAGGTGGGAGAGACGGAGAGAAAAGGAAACGAAATGAAAACAAAGAGTGGAAACGGAGTGAGCGAGAGAGGGCAAAAGGAAGGAAGGCAGGGGTGAAAGGCAGAGAGACATAGAGGAGGGGAGGAAGGAAGAGGGAGAGAGAGCGATGAAAATGTAAGCGCGTAGAGGAAAGTAACCCCCCATGAGGTTTGGAGCTATGCTTTGTGCTGATTACCCGTGTGTGCGTGTGTTTTCTGTGTGACCCCGAGCACTGAGAATAAGGGGAAGGAGTTGGAATATCACTGCAGAACTGACTTGCCGCCTTACCGTACTTTCTAAATGCCAACACTATAATTAAATGTACTCCAGAGATACATTTTAAAACTTGGATAAAATAAAAAAGACTTTTCAAAAATCAATGCAGCGAGGCTGAGATATAGTCCCTATGGGTGAGGCTCTCATATTGCTGAATCTTACATTCTCATAATGCAACTTGATGCATGCGGTGCCTTCTCTTAAGATCCCGCCTGCCTCATAAATGCCATTTCCTCTCAAACTCCCCACACGTGTGCAGTACAGACTTTTAAACCTGCCTTTATTTATCTTTTATCATAAATGGGTTTTATTCATAAGCAGACCTTTTGCCTGGTCAAAGTAGGTAAAGCAAATTGATGACCTTAACGAAGGCTCCGTTCCATGGAGTGCTCCACTAAGCTACTAAGCTACCAGACAGAGCCTGCCCTAAGTGCAGTACAACTATCATTCATGTTATTGAACACAACTTTACTTTTCCTTTTATTACATTTCTAAATATAATTTGAAGAAAATGGCTATAGAGTAAATTAACCTTTGTAATATTACATACATCATTATTGTAATGTTATATAGATATTCAATATAATAATATGACGGGACGCTCTTTATCATAAAACCACAGTACACACATTTACAAATATTGATAAATGATATGAATGTAACTCGCTGATTATTTGATAGGCAAAACTTGTCACTGCTTTTTGGTGAACAAACACTGTCAGAGCAAAGAATATCATCAAAAAAAAACCACAACGATGACTTTAAGATAAGATTTGACAATACCAGAAATGTTCGTGTTTGTAACCCATACCAGTAAAATAATGCAACTCAATGGAACCCCCTTCAACTTATTACAGCCTGCCAACAGCTAACTGCTCACAGCTCATTTTGACTAGCTTTCCTCCTCCCGATTTGAACACAGATGTGTTTTCCACCATGCAGAATTTCCAGGGAAAAATACTTGCATCTCCTGGACAGGTCAATAGTGAGTTTACTGTCTCCCAGACTCGTTGACGCTGTTAGTGTTGGGCCCTGACAGTGGTATTGTGGTACTCATAGAAAAACGAGTACTGTCGTGTTTTTTGCCACTGACCTGGTACCACATAATCATTTGTTGGAACGTCTGTAGTCCTTCATTAGTCTAGAGAATATGAAGCGTTAAAGCATCAAGTGGGATAAAGTAACAACAAGAGCCATTATTTCAAAAATCTTTAAATTGTTTTTACTTATTGGCCAACATATATTTCTTTGATAATTGAAATTGGGTCAGCTCCTTTATTTGTCTATAGACTTGTTGGCTATCGAAAATGTATGATTGTATCTATAAGATATATTGTTATTTTATTTTGAGCCTCACTGCTGACTACAAACATGTTAGTACACACATGTGCCTACGCAAAAACAGAGTGGTCGGGGCCACGCTATTCTCTGTTAATTTCCTTGGACAGTAGGACATTGAGTTTTTAGCAGCATGATACTCAACATAATGTCAAACTAGTCCAGCTCTCTGACCCCGTAGTGCCAGCCACTGAAGGGGCCGTGTGAATGGAGTGGAAGACGCACGCACGCACGCACGCACGCACGCACGCACGCACGCACACACACACACACACACACACACACACACACACACACACACACACAGTCCATCCAAACACAAAGGCTTTGCAGGATAATCTCTACATATTAACACCACTTTTATAATAGCAGTGTGAAATGTGAATGCAATCACCAGAAGTATAAAGCTTATGTTTGGATATAAACAAACAAAATCAAGGTGGGATGCCGCCATGTTTGCATCGCTAAGCTAAAGGCGGCTAATGTTCGGCGTGATGACGTTTAGTAGTCTCATTTAGTCACTTGTTAGCTACTGCTGTTTTTACATGTACAATCTTAAGATATTCACGTGTGGGCTGTAAACTAATTATTACCATGAATGTGGATAAATACTGTATTATAACAATACGGTATTCTGTTTTTCACATTTGTTATTTGTTACTTTTTAATCTGTTCGAAATAAAGACTGAAAGAAAGAAGAAAGAAACTAACGTCTTTAATATCGTAGGCAGGCATCTTACCAAAAAGTAGATACAAAAACGTCAACTACATGGCAACGGAACCCAGAAGTGCTAAAATGCTGCCTTATTTTTGTGATTTGGACTCATTCCTGCACCTCTATATAGAAAGACAGGAGATGGAGATGGGAGACAGACAGAAAGAGGGGTGAGACAGAAAGTTAGAAAGATGGATAGATAGATGCTTTATTCATCCCAAAGTTGGGAAATTATTTTGTTCCAGCAGAATTTAGACAAAGTAAAAGTTGTTCTCTCATTTGTCCCCTTGCTGTCTGCATTATACATGTCCTTTGTATTTAATTAGCATACGTATGGACATATTAACCTTTTCACAGACATTATTTGTAGAGCACACTTTGTGTGTGTGTGTGTGTGTGTGTGTGTGTGTGTGTGTGTGTGTGTGTGTGTGTGTGTGGTGTGTGTGTGTGTGTGTGTGTGTGTGTGTGTGTGTGTGTGTGTGTGTGTGTGTGTGTGTGTGGTGTGTGTGTGTGTGTGTGTGTGTGTGTGTGTGTGTGTGTGTGTGGTGTGTGTGTGTGTGTGTGTGTGTGTGTGTGTGTGTGTGTGTGTGTGTGTGTGTGTGTGTGTGTGTGTGTTGTTAATAAGCAGCCCGGTTTAGAGTGGAACATTTGACATTTGTAAGTCGTGGTGGCAGGCAGCGCAGACAGCATAGAGTCTGAAGGGACAGGAAGCCATTTCCTTATTTATCACAGTCAGGCCAGTGGCGGTTTCTGTGCCACAATTCTTCCCAATTATGGAGACAACGTCCTCCGCTTGGGGACAGAATCAAGGCCAGTGAGTCAGTGAGCCTGACACTGTACATCTCACATCCAATATAAAAAGCGGAATATATTTGGAAAGAATATCACTTAGGCGGTTAACTGACAAGGAGACTGTTTCACGACTGCTGCATCAGCAACAGTTTCAATACACTTTAATGTGAAGGCATGTCATACCATTCCACTTGCTATATAAAACTTGATGCCCAATATATTTTACATTTACAAACTTACTACAGTATGATAATCAGTAATTGTGCATTTACTCAAATTGTATTATTGATCAAAGGTTCAGGAGAGGACGTGATAGGGCGTGCAGTACATAGGGTTGTGTAAAATACAACATATTTTAAAAAATGCTACTGTTTGGGTAAAAAAAAGCTATCTTATTAGCTTTAAGTCTAAATGATAAAACAAATAACTAACGAAATGTAAATAAAGGTATGTTGCTAATTTGTTATGTTGTTATTTTCTGCACACTTTCTGAATTCTAGTTTTTCTTTCACCAAATCAAGACTAGCGAGATAGCCTTGCTAGGCATTCACCACTTGAAATAGATTTTGGTTGGATGCTTGAAATGAGCTCTCGGGTCAATACAAGCTAAGGACGTTTGCATGTTTTGCCCAACACAAAAAATACTTTCATAAATATCTCAATCGTAAATGTCCAAAGTCATCGCATTAAAACAAAGTCCACCTTTAGCTTAGCAGTGTTAACGTGAAGTCATGTGACCTTGTAGTAGTTTGTTTATAGCCATAACGTCAGCTTTCTACTTCTACCGGTTGCACTTATTCCTAATTTTTTTTTAAAGTGTTAATTTGTTGAGATAATCCTGCTTCTAAGTATTTTAAACATGTATTTTGCAACAAATATAATGTTCTGCAATATAATCAAATGTACACACATCCAATTGTCTTGCGGGGCTAACTTACGGGTTTGCCTACTATAAAACATGTCATCACTGCACCACTCTATTATGACCTGTTTAACTTCCAACTACCGTACTTTTCGGACTACAAAGCGCACCTGCATATAAGCTGCAGCAGCTAAATGGTCCGTCTGTCTTGCTCTCGTTCTGTCTCTCGGTTCCACTTTTACTTTGGCGCGCTACCTGTCTCACTCTTTTCCGGCCTCCAGCTTTTCCTGCTGGAGCCCGCCGCTTAAAGGTGGCGGGCACGGACCGGTCATAGAGCCCATAGCGTTTAAGGTGGTTAATTTTACCTGTAAAATACATAGATTTAGGAGGTCCCCTAGTGGCCGTTAGCTGTACAAAAAAAATGGGGGAAAAAGTCGCGGCTTATAGTCCGAAAAGTACGGTAATAACAGTTACAGTGTATGTTGAATTGCATAAAATGTTGCGACCCGAAATGTTGAACCATTCAAATCTATTCAACAAAAAATCGTGCTGTAATATATACGCTTTTCAGCATACAATATTAACTAAAGTGAAGTACAGTGCATATATCCCTGATATCCCTTCACAGAACTAAAGTATGCTTTTAAAAAAGGTTTAATGAGATGATGGAATCAAAGCTGAACTGTATAACATAAAAAGGCACACATGCTGAAAAGCCAACCCCAGAAGGGGGGTCTGGGAGGATTGTCCCCCAGGAGTACTTTAGAAATACTAACATATAAACTACGCATTCTGGTACACTCGGAGAAGAAAATAAATAAATGTATTACAACCCGACATATTAATTATATTTTATGCCGTTGTTTGTTTTTCACTTTGTTCTGACAGCTTGCTGCTCCTCACAGAGAGAAGAGCAATGACGAGAGAGTATATGTGAATTACTTTAAATTGTGTGTAAGGGTAGATAGCTCCCATTGTTCTGTGACCTGTCAATCATCAAACCGGGGGTCATATGTCATTATGTGCTAATTTGTATCTGAAGTTGTACCCATGGATGCATAAAGAATAGTTCTACCGCAAAGTTATTCTCCGTGGGGACTTCCGGCAACAATCTTGATTCTGATCTGAAGTTTTCAAAACCTTTTATGGTCTTCGGTACTTCCGGTCCAACTGCATGCACAGCGTTAGAAAATCGGGCCTTCAAAATAAAAGTTAGACTTGTTTCCCCAAAAAAAACAACCGACCAGTTGAGAACCACTGTACTAGATAATGCAGGAATTGATCCTGTGAGTAACATTTCTTTGGAAACAGATAGTTAGATAGATAGACTTAGCTGCAGAGAATACAAAACACAAATAAAGAAATATTAAGAATGTAGTTTGCGTTCAAGCTCTCCATCCATCTTTGTCTCAGTACCCGAGTATTTGCTAATATTATTGAGTATTGTAGGATTTGTCATGCCCTTCAGGCTCTTTCATACACACACACGCTCAGAGCCCTGTCATACATCACAACTTAAAGGCTTATAGAGTACTTCTTGTATCTTGTCAGCTTTTTGACTCATGACAAGCTTTTCAATTTTCCCCTTCTCATCTGACTGCACTTTACAGCTCCGGCGCTCCGAGCTCCCTCCCTCTCATCTCACCTGCTGTCTTGTTCTTTTTGACTGAGCCTCTCATGAGAAAAATACAAATGATGTAGACGTAGCCTTGTCCAGAGCTTAAAATGATATCACAATCCAAGTGTTCACCCACAAAAGGTGCTGTAATGTATGTGTTAAGAGTCTGGGCTGCCAGTGTTTGGTGTTTCTGACTTATAATATTTTGCATTTTGATGCCTTCAAACCAATTTGTTTTGCAAAGTGGCACTGAAGAATGCAAAGTGGCACTGAAGAATATTGCCATGAGTGCCATATGTAATATTTGTGCATGGACTTGTTTGCTGTTGATTTGATTTGTAGGGAGGCAGTGGGTTAGTGCGTTAGTGTTTGGATCAGGGGAGCACAGGTTCAAACCCCACTGCAGTCAGCATGTCTGTGCAAGACACTTCACCCCAAATTGCTCCTGTCTCGCTTTGGATAAAAGTGTCTAGCAAGTAACATGTAATGTAATATATCTTAGGATAGGAATATTTTTATAAAATCCACTTCATTCAGACTTTAGCAGAGATGCACAGGTCAGCTCCCACAATTTAATTTAAAATGTTTAATGCACACTGCGGCATAAACACTTGGCATAAACTTAGGGAAAAATGCTTTTGATAGATTAAGTTGTTTACTTGGAAGATCTGGGGGTAGGGCTGCAACCAATGATTATTTTCATTAAAGAATAAACTGCTGATTATTTATTTAAATTAATTGTTCAATAAAATGTCAAAATATTGGGGAAATGCTCTTCCCAGTTTTTTAAACTTTAAGTCTTTAGATGCCTTGTTTTGTCATTCCAAAATCCAAAGATATTCACTTTCAAATGAGAAAAACACTGATTTTAGAGGAGGAAAATAGCCTTTTCTGCCATTTTTCGCATTAAATAGTTGCGAAATGGTGTCCTTCAATTGACTAGTCGTTGCAGTTCTGTTTGATGGTGTTGCTTACTGACATATATCTTATCTCAGGCTTCAATACTGACAAATGTTGGCAATCAAACTGCTTGTGAAGACTTAAAAACTGTTGGTATACATCTGTAATCAAACATTTATATTTAAAGTGTTGCATTTTTCTTCTGTTGTCATCCTAACTTTATCTGTTTTATATTTCTCCAGGGTCGCCATGTCAAGACCGGCCAACTGGCAGCTATCAAAGTCATGGAAGTCACAGAGGTACACCAACATCACAATAATGACACACTCACTGTGTTTCTCTCCATCTCCACCAACTGTGTAGTCCTTTTTTTCTCTTACTCATCATCGGGTAAAATATATACTTTAAAAGTGGCGGAAAAAGTTACGATATTTTAGAGCTACTTACTACATTTCTAAAATAATGCTTTCCTAGGACAAGCTTTGTTGGTAGAGGAAAAAACCCAGCTACGTAAGAACGACATCCGCATATGTATTGAAGAAGGGGATCAGACGATTTATTAGCAAGGAAAATACATCACACTGTCATATTGATTCATTCCATAAGGTGACAGCCAATATGGAAACTACAGCACTCACTGAGGGAGTCAGTCTCTGCCTCTGTTTTGCTGCGGACCAGTCCATACAAAAACTGACTAAGGATTGCGCTCAAGTATTTAAAGGTATAAAGCTTGCATCATGAACTGGAGGAAGTGGGTCTAATGAAAGAGGCTATGAATTTGAATAATGGGAAATGTAAAATCCAGTGTTTTTGGAGTCTGACTCACTGGAGAAACTATATATCAGACTCTGCTGCATCGATTTTGACCATTCCTTTATAAATATGCATTTTTGAGTGCCCAAACTCTATGGAATTTCAACACAAAATCACTTGGGGTACTTCTATTAGTATTAACTTTTGGTATAGATCTGCCCTTAGTCTAAATCCAATATCCTGTATCCTCCCTAGCCTGCTAAAAGGAAAGAAATGCACCCAAAAAAAGTGTGATGGAGACAAATCAAGCACTCCTGCTCATTTCAATTGGTTGGAAAGTTGGAATGGTTTAACAAGTAGTGATTAACAAAAAATAGGCAAGGCACATCATTTTTCATTTCATTTCAAACCTTTATTTATGCAGGTGAATCCCATTGAGATCATTGATCTCTTTTTCAAGGGTGACCTGCTGCAAATAGGTTCCACATGAATACATATCAGGGTTTCCCACACATAGACTATACTTGGGCGGGCCGCCCAGGTATATTAACGGCCGCCCAAGTATATTTCGCGACCCATTTAGTTTTTTTTTGTTTTATATAATCTTTTAATAATATTTTTTTATAATATTTTTTTTATTCGTCCGTGACCACGACGCCATCTGCGATCGATTAACTTGTGGACAATGATCCCTCGCTCCCTTGCACTGATCTCACCTCCTTCTGGCCTGTTAAGTGGCCTGCCTCACACAGGGTGACTGGCTGTCCACATGATGTGGCCTGCCGACACGGCCACTATCATACAGATCATAAATCAAAGCCCTTGATTGGTCTCAATCTTGGGATAAGCTCTGCTCAGGTGAGGTAAAGGACTCTTGAGTGTTTAGATAGTTAACTTAGTCTAAGTTCTCAGTGGGTCTCAAACGGTGTGGTCACCATTTATGTAAACACATATTTCCATTTGAGAGAGTAGTGATTGGTCTAATGGATAGTGGGCTGAAGATCGGAAGGCTGTGAGTTCAAATCCCGCGAGGAACACCACCACTAGTGTGCCCTTGAGTAAGGCACTTAGCCCTTAGTTACTCCAGGGAGAATGTCCCTGTAATCGGTCATTGTAAGTCGCTTTGGATAAAATATATAGTATATTTCAGATCTGTGGGAAACACTGCATATAAACATAACAGAAAAACAAAAAGGACATCATACAGCATATTTACATCGACTACAGTTTACATAGCTAGTAACATTTACAGGTTCCAACAGTTTCCAATTGGATAGCATCTATCCTTGCTTTAAAAACATTTAGTGGAACCAAATTGCTCGGCTTCCATTCCTTTTGCAGACTGTTCCAAGTTAGCGGAGCTGTGCATCTAAAAGCTATCTTCCTTAAGACAGTCCTAGCAGTTGGCACATTTAATAATCGATCTCAGGCAGTAGCCACTTACAACTCTCCGTGAGATCAGGGAGCAGATATAAGATGGAAGTTTCCCTAACATGGCTTTGTATATAAATGTACCAGTGACTGAGCCTCCGTACAGTTAGTGAAAGCAAACCTGCCCTTGCATACAGGGTACAGTGATGGGTTAATACTTTACAGTTTGTCAAAAATCTCAGTGCGCTGTGATAGGCGGCATCAAACTTGATCAGGTAATGGCAGGTGCATTCATATAGATCAGATCACCATAGTCCAGCACCGGTAAAACGGTCACAGAGCCTTTTCCTGGCCTCAAGTGAGAAACAGGACTTGTTTCTTAAAAAGAAACCTAGCCTAACCCTCAGTTTTTTAAGCAGGTTATTGACATGAAGTTTAAAAGTGAGACAGTCATCATGCCAGATACCAAGGTATTTGTAACAGGTAACCACTTCAAGTTTTATTCCTTGCGTAGTTACAATATCTAAACAGGCTCTGGTGTCTTTTTAGCTTTTGAAACGAGCATTACCTTGGTTTTATCAACATTTTAAAAGAAGCTTAAGCTCTGCGAGCAGAGTCTGAATAATGTTAAAAACAGCTTGCAATTCAACAACAGCCTCCTTAATGGAGGGACCTGCACAGTACATCACGGTATCGTCCGCATAAAAATGTAAGGTTTCTCCAGACCTAGAATTAAAATCAGCAGGAGTAGCGATCTGACTACTACTACTGGGCGGTCCAGGGTTAGGTTGTACATTTCCTGATAGCAATAACAACAAGAAAACCAGGCATCAGTAGAAAAGATAACACAGAAGGAGAGAGGGTTAGAAATCTAAGAAGAAGTGGTACCAAACGTGTCATCATCCAATAGGAATGACTGTAATAGTATGTTTTAAGACAACAAGCTGCAAAGAGAGTTGTTGTTAAATATTTTGTAGTTCACTTTCTGTGGTATTGAAATCCTTTTTCTTTCAAGTGACGTTATGCCCACCAAAGACATCAAGTATGAAACAATAACACAGGCAATTGCAGTGGTTTGCAACGGTTTAAAAATGGTAAAATTCATTATGTATTCAACGAGTTGTTTTTGTATGGCTGTCTTTTGCCCAATTCAATTCTCTCCACACTCATCCAGGTAATGGAAGCAATGGAACTTTTACAATAAGGTGCAAACAAAAACCTACTTTAATATATATTGCTTGCCTGAAAAAATTTAATTATATGAAATAGGGTTCTACTTTCTTACATGAATAGTCCCACCTATATTACTGCGTTGAACCAGAAATAGTTTTTTATTAGATCCTTGGGTAGTGTCCTTGATTCAAAGCCACACAGTCCTGGTCATATACAATATTAATAAAGCTCATCATATTGTAAATCAATTTGAGGATGAAATAGAAAATCTCTTTGATTCTGTATTTTGAATTCCAGTGGTGATGTACATCTTAAAGTTATATAAGGACCACCCCGATACACCTTCAACTCTAAGTTTGGGTCCAAAGAGGGAGTTAATATAGGTTTATGAGCTCTGCGTTGTGGTCCTACAGCTGTGTGGGGGTACAAACGGGAGACGTGTGGAGGTTTTATTGAATGTTGTTGTTGGTTTACAGATGTAGAGCCCCAGTGCCAGCAGAATGGGGTTACATGAAGGCTGATAAAAGCTTATAGAAGAAGGTGGAGTGAAGCACGCTACCATAATGTAGCAAAGCAGAGTTTGACGAAGAATTGTCATTCAAAAAAATGAAGGGCTCGCGACCGGTCCAGGACACAGGACCGAAGGATCATCCATGACTCCGGATCCCAGCGTATATATAGACACCAAAAAGAAAGAAATTTGGGGAAGCTGGGTTAATCGGAACATGAGAGTACACAGGTATAGACAGAGAGAAGGAAGAAGTAAGATGTCCCCCGACAAACTAAGCCTATATCAGCAAAACTAGAGGCCGAATCTAATCAGCCCTAACTATAAGCTTTATCAAAAAGGAAGGTCTTAAGCACACTCTTAAAAACGGATAGGGTGTCTGCCGCCCGAACACAAACTGGAAGCTGATTCCACAAATGTGGAGCTTGATAAGAAAAGGCTCTGGCTCCCATTGTACTTTTAGAGACTCTAGGAACAACCAACAACCCTGCATTCTTGGAACGCAATGCCCTAGTAAGACAGTAGGGTATAATGAGTTCTTTAAAGTAAGATGGCGCCTGCCCATTAAGGGCTTTGTAGGCGAGAAGAAGCATTTTAAATTCTATCCTGTGTTCTATAGGGAGCCAGTGTAAGGCAGCCAGAACAGGAGTAATGTGGTCCCTTTTCCTAACTCTGGTTAGTACACAAGCTGCAGAATTTTTAATCGGCTGAAGCGACTTGACTGACTTCTTGGTACACCCTGATAATTAGGAGTTACAATAATCCAGCCTTGAAGTAACAAATGCATGGACTAGTTTCTCTGCATCGTTTTGAGGCAAGATATGCCTGATTTTTGCAATGTTACGTAGATGGAAGTAGGCGGTCCTTGAAATTGATTTTATGTGGGCGTTAAAGGATAAATCCTGATCAAATATAACACCAAGATTCCTTACAGTCTCACTGGAGGCCAAATTAATGCCATCCATAGTTAGTATATCTTTAGATAATTTGTTTCGTAGATTCTTCGGGCCAAGTACAATAACTTCAGTTTTGGTCGTGTTTAACATCAAAACATGTAAGGTCACCCACGTTTTTAAGTCCTTGAGGCAGTCTTGAATTTTATTTAGATGATTAATTTCATCAAGCTTGATTGATAAATATAGTTGAGTATCATCCGCATAACAATGAAAATGTACAGAATGATTCCTTATAATATTGCCTAACGGAAGCATATATAATGTGAACAAAATAGGTCCGAGCACTGAGCCCTGTGGCACTCCATGGCTAACTTTGTTTTGCGTGGAACATTCATCGTTGACACGTACAAACTGAGAGCGTTCAGATAGATAGGACCTAAACCAGCCTAAAGCAGTTCCCTATATGCCAACTAAGTGCTCTAGTCTTTGCAATAAGATATCATGGTCGATAGTATCAAATGTAGCACTGAGATCGAGCAAAACAAGAATAGAGACAAGTCCCTTGTCTGAGGCTATTATAACCAGAGCTGTCTCTGTGCTATGATGTGTTCTAAAGCCAGACTGAAAATCTTCAAATAAATCATTGTTTTTTAAGTAATCACACAACTGTTTTGCGACTGCTTTCTCAAGAATTGTTGAGAGGAACGGAAGATTAGAAATGGGTCTATAGTTGGCTAAAACCTCTGGATCGAGGTTGTGCTTTTTAAGAAGCGGTTTTATCACTGCTACTTTGAATGATTGTGGAACATAGCCTGATAATAAAGACGTATTCATAATATTTAATAAAGAAGTGCTAATTAATGGAAAAACTTCCTTCAACAGTTTAGTTGGAATTGGGTCTAACATACACATTGATGGTTTAGAAGAGAGAATCATTGAATTTAATTGTTCAAGGTTTATGGCTGAAAAGCATTCTAGTTTACTATCTAGTGTAATATTAAAACTTACGTTTCCGGGAGCTGTTGATAACACTATACTGGTCAAAGGCAAGAGGTCATTAATTTTGTTTCTAAGAGTAACAATGTTATCGTTAAAAAAGCACATAAAATCATTACTACTGAGTGCTATGGGAATAGAAGGATCAATCGAGCTGTGGCTCTCTGTCTGTCTGGCTACAGTGCTGAAAAGAAATCTTGCATTATTCTTATTCTCATCTATTAATGAAGAGTAGTAGGCTGCTCTCGCTTTACGCAGTGCTTTCTTATATTCATTGAGAGTAATATGCCAAATTAAACGAGATTCTTCAAGTTTAGTGGAACGCCATATCCTTTCAAGTTGTCTCGACTTTTGCTTTATTTTGCGGGTTTCGACATTATACCATGGACAGGGTTCGTGCAGGTGCTTGAAATCCTTGAAAATGCTTGAAATTTGACGTGGTGTTTTCAAGGTTGGGAAAGTGCTTGAATGTTGGGAATGGTGCTTGAAATTGAGATATAGTGCTTGAAAATGTAAATGCTTTACTTTTACAATAAATTGCTGTCTGACTGAATAGTTCGCTTTTTAGATTAAATGAAAAGAATTGCTTCGCTTCTACATAAAACAGCCCTGCTGCGGCCTTCCTGCGCAATGCGCGCGACCTGCAAGTGTTTGTGTTACGTGTGACCTGGGCATTCTGATGAGTGATAGATGACAGTGTGCCAGGAGGTTGCAGTTTCAACGAGCGTTGGCTAGCAGGAGACAAATACAAGCCATGGCTAAGACGAGGGTCAAGCCCACGAGTAGCCTCCTGCAAAGTTTGCAAACATAACGATGAGAGAGTCTGCGCTGACGAGCCACATGAAAGGTACGCCGGAGTAGAGCATTTTAGATTAGGCTAACGTTGCATGTTACGTTTGTTTAAGCTAACATTAGCAAGCTGAATTGCGAACTCGATTGAGGGATAATAATAATTGCAGGGGACAATCATTTCAGAGTAGCGTACCTATGTTATGTGCGTTACAGTCGCCATCCTGTGGTCTTCAGAGGATGAAGCACTCACGGCATTTCGTGTCATAGTCACGAAATATAATCTATTGATTCGACACAGAGCAATTTTTGAAAGCAATATATTTCTACTGGTAGTATGTTTCGTGCATAAACCAAATGTGACTTGCTCTATCGAAATCAGTCACATTGTAAGTACTTCTACTTTTACTCAAGTGTTGAAAAGTGCTATATAAATAAACTTGCCTTGCCTAAACTTGCCTATATAAATATGTAATTTACAACAGCTGAAAGATGCTTGGAAAGCTTGAAAATGCACATTGAAAATGCTTGAAAAGTGCTTGAATTCGACTTTGGAAAAGGTGTAAGAACCCTGCATGGAGCTAATCTATGTTGTTTTATTTTCTTCTTTTTCAAAGGAGCAACAGAGTCTAATTTTATTCGCCGCGCATCTGTAGCACTATCAACAACATGATCAATTTGGGGTGGTGTACATTTTGTATAAGTTTCCTCCCCTACATGCAGACATGCTATCGAGTTAAGTATTGGTGGAATCTCTTCCTTAAATTTGGCTATAGCACTAACGGATAGGTTTCTGCTGCAGGAGCTTTTGACTAATGCTTTGTAGTCTAGTAACAGTACTTCAAAAGTTACTAAGAAATGGTCGGATAAAGCAGGATTATGCGGTTCAACTAATAGTTGCTCAATTTCAATACCATAAGTCAGAACAAGGTCGAGAGTGTGATTATAGCAGTGGGTTGGTTTATTTACACTCTGACAGAAACCAACAGAATCTAATATAGAGTTAAATGCAACAGTAAGGCTATTTTTATCATCGTCAACATGAATATTAAAGTCGCCTACGATAATTACTTTGTCTGTTTTAAGTACCAATGTTGATAAAAACTCAATTCTGATGAGAATTCTGAATAAGGACCTGGTGCACGGTATACTGTAACAAATAAGATTGGCTGCAAAGTTTTCCAGGTCGGATGCGTAAGACTAAAAACGAGACTTTCAAAGGAGCTATAATTTAATTTTGGTTTAGTATTGATAAGCAAACTTGAGTCAAAGATTGCTGCAACTCCACCTCCTCGGCCTCTGCCTCGGGCAATATGAGTATTGATATGGCTGGGTGGAGTGGCCTCATTTATGCTGACATATTCTTCATGTCTCAACCAAGTTTCAGTGAGACAGAGTATATCAATATTATAATCTGATATTAAATCATTTAGCAATATTGCTTTAGATGCTAGAGATCTGATGTTTAAGAGACCACATTTAATCTTCCTGTTTTGTTGCACTGTAGTAGTTGTTACATTTACTTTTATTAGGTTATTATGTATGACACCTCTATTAGGTTTTACCTTAAATTGTCCTTGGGCAGACACACACACCGCTAATATTGGGTAGTTTATTGGGTTCGGGATTCCTATGGATGACTGCCTAGGAGAGAGCGCAGAGAAGCGTGTAAGACTGTGATTCCGCCTCCTGGTCTTAACTCCAGTTTGTCATGGATTAAGTCCACAAAGCCCTGAAATATTTGCCGAAATGAGATCTGCATCTTCCAAAGTAGGATGAATGCCGTCTCTCTTAATCAGACCAGGTTTTCCCCAGAAAGCTGTCCAATTATTTACGAAACCCACATTGTTTGCTGGGCACCACCAAGACAACCAGCGCTGAAATGATGACATGCGGCTATACATGTCATCATTGATCAGATTGTGGAGGGGACCAGAGAAGATTACAGTGTCCGCACTGGCGGCACATATATACACAAAATAACCATTTCTCTCAAATATTGTTCACAAATCTGAAAAGATCTATGATAGTGAGCACTTCTCCTTTGCCGAGATAATCCATCCCACCTCACAGGTGTGGTATATCAAGATGCTGATTAGACAGCATGATTATTGCACAGGTGTGCCTTATAAATAAACAACAAAAGGCCACTCTGAAACGTGCAGTTTTGCTTTATTGGGGGGGGTCTGGGGGGGTCCGAAAACCAGTCAGTATCTGGTGTGATCACCATTTGCCTCACGCAGTTCAACACATCTCCTTCGCATAGAGTTGATCAGGTTGTTGATTGTGGCCTGTGGAATGGTGGTCCACTCCTCTTCAATGGCTGTGCGAAGTTGCTGGATATTGGCAGGAACTGGAACACGCTGTCGTATACGCCGATCCAGAGCATCCCAAACATGCTCAATGGGTGACATGTCCGGTGAGTATGCTGGCCATGCAAGAACTGGGATGTTTTCAGCCTCCAGGAATTGTGTACAGATCCTTGCAACATGGGGCCGTGCATTATCATGCTGCAACATGAGGTGATGGTCGTGGATGAATGGCACAACAATAGGGCCTCAGGATCTCGTCACGATATCTCTGTGCATTCACAATGCCATCAATAAAATGCACCTGTGTTCGTCGTCCATAACATGCGCCTGCCCATACCATAACCCCACCACCACCATGGGTCACTCGATTCACAACATTGACATCATAAAACCGCTCACCCAGACAAAGGCACACACACTGTCTGCCATCTGCCCTGAACAGTGAAAACCGGGATTCATCCGTGAAGAGAACACCTCTCCAACGTGCCAGACGCCATCGAATGTGAGCATTTGCCCACTCAAGTCGGTTACGACGACGAACCGGAGTCAGGTCGAGACCCCGATGAGTACGACGAGCATGCAGATGAGCTTCCCTGAGACGGTTTCTGACATTCTGACAGTTTGTGCAGAAATTCTTTGGTTATGCAAACCGATTGTTGCAGCAGCTGTCCGAGTGGCTGGTCTCAGACGATCTTGGAGGTGAACATGCTGGATGTGGAGGTCCAGGGCTGGTGTGGTTACTGGTCTGGAGCCTTTGGAGACGGCTTATGGAAGATAAATGAACATGCAATTCACGGGCAACAGCTCTGGTGGACATTCCTGCTGTCAGCATGCCAATTGCACGCTCCCTGAAAACTTGCGACATCTGTGGCATTGTGCTGTGTGATAAAACTGAACATTTTATAGTGTCATTTTATTGTGGCCAGCCTAAGGCACACCTGTGCAATAATCATGCTGTCTAATCAGCATCTTGATATGCCACACCTGTGAGGTGGGATGGATTATCTCGGCAAAGGAGAAGTGCTCACCATCACAGATTTTTTCAGATTTGTGAACAATATTTGAGAGAAATGGTTATTTTGTGTATATAGAAAATGTTTTAGATCTTTGAGTTCATCTCATGGAAAATGGGAGCAAAAACAAAAGTGTTGCATTTATATTTTTGTTCAGTGTAGTATACCTCAACAATGGAATTATGATCAGTATAAATGGCCATAACATGGGACCTTTAAGTCAAGTCATTAAGGCATGCGATGGTGATTTTCTCTGGGAAGGCAATGTTGGTCTGACTGTCGTTGGGCTGTTCAATTCACCACTTCCGGACTGATGTTCCTCGCAATTATTATATGGATATCCTTAAAAAAGTGTAAAGCCATTCATGTAGCATGAAGCTCGATTTCAGTCTCTCAGAGGATCTAGCTTTAATTTAACTGTAATTTCCCCGCTTTTTAATTGATAGGATTTCTTTGCTTACATTTAGTTATGGACTAAAGCTGAATATCTTTGGGTTGTGGACTGTTGTTGGACAGAGAGCTCTCGTCATTTGATGATGTCAGGTCTATGTACAGTGGGGCAAAAAAGTATTTAGTCAGCCACCAATTGTGCAAGTTCTCCCACTTAAAAAGATGAGAGGCCTGTAATTTTCATCCTAGGTACACCAACTATGAGAGACAGAATGGGGGAAAGAATCCAGGAAATCACATTGTAGGATTTTTAATGAATTCATTGGTAAATTCCTCGTTAAAATAAGTATTTGGTAACCTACAAACAAACAAGATTTCTGGCTCTCACAGACCTGTAACTTCTTCTTTAAGAGCCTCCTCTGTCCTCCACTTGTTAACTGTATTAATGGCACCTGTTTGAACTCGTTATCAGTATAAAGGACACCTGTCCACAACCTCAAACAGTCACACTCCAAACTCCACTATGGCCAAGACCAAAGAGCTGTCAAAGGACACCAGAAACAAAATTGTAGACCTGCACCAGGCTGGGAAGACTGAATCTGCAATAGTTAAGCGGCTTGGTGTGAAGAAATCAACTGTGGGAGCAATTATTAGAAAATGGAAGACATACAAGACCACTGATAATCTCCCTCGATCTGGGGCTCCACGCAAGATCTCACCCCGTGGGGTCAAAATGATCACAAGAACGGTGAGCAAAAATCCCAGAACAACACGGGGGGACCTAGTCAATGACCTGCAGAGAGATGGGATCAAAGTAACAAAGGCTACCATCAGTAACGCACTACGCTGCCAGGAACTCAAATCCTACAGTGCCAGACGTGCCCCCCTGCTTAAGCCAGTACATGTCCAGGCCCGTCTGAAGTTTGCTAGAGAGCATTTAGATGATCCAGAAGAGGATTGGGAGAATGTCATATGGTCAGATGAAACCAAAATAGAACTTTTTGATAAAAAACTCAACTAGACGTGTTTGGAGGAGAAAGAATGCTGAGTTGCATCCAAAGAACACCATACCTACTGTGAAACATGGGGGTGGAAACATCATGCCTTGGGGCTGTTTTTCTGCAAAAGGACCAGGACGACTGATCCGTGTAAAGGAAAGAATGAATGGGGCCATGTATCGTGAGATTTTGAGTGACAACCTCCTTCCATCAGCAAGGGCATTGAAGATGAAACGTGGCTGGGTCTTTCAGCATGACAATGATCCCAAACACACCGCCCGAACGAAGGAGTGGCTTCGTAAGAAGCATTTCAAGGTCCTGGAGTGGCCTAGCCAGTCTCCAGATCTCAACCCCATAGAAAATCTTTGGAGGGAGTTGAAAGTCTGTGTTGCCCAGCAACAGCCCCAAAACATCACTGCTCTAGAGGAGATCTGCATGGAGGAATGGGCCAAAATACCAGCAACAGTGTGTGAAAACCATGTGAAGACTTACAGAAAACGTTTGACCTCCGTCATTGCCAACAAAGGGTATATAACAAAGTATTGAGATGAACTTTTGTTATTGACCAAATACTTATTTTCCACCATCATTTGCAAATAAATTTTTAAAAATCAGACAATGTGACTTTCTGGATTTTTTTTTCTCATTTTGTCTCTCATAGTTGAGGTATACCTAGGATGAAAATTATAGGCCTCATCTTTTTAAGTGGGAGAACTTGCACAATTGGTGGCTGACTAAATACTTTTTTGCCCCACTGTATATGTCATGTGACATTGGGATGTAGAAATGTATGGTCATTTTCCAGCAATTAATTGAGTAACCTAATAAAACATGTTAAAGGGGACATATCATGCTATATTTGAACAATATATTGTAGGGCCATACCTATATAAAGTATATAAATTAGGGCCGTTAGCGCGTTAATAACGCATTAGGGCCGTTAACGCGTTAATAACGCTATAACGCAAACAAATTTTAACGCCACTAATTATTTTAACGCGATTAACGCATGTGTATTTTTTTTCCTCGGCCACCCCGTAGTTTCAGAGCGCATCGACTTTAAAATACCATCTACAAAATGATGCTGACAGCCCCGCTCCTGCTGCCCGCTTGCTGCAGACCACACTTCCACGCTCACCGGCAGGCACCGACTGGCCATCTTTCAAATGATAATAACATTTGCATAAAGCATATGTGTCCACTCATATGTTGATAAGAGTATTACAAACTTGAAAAATATTCCTCTCAGCAGGTACATTTAGAACAGATACAAAATTTGCGATTAATCGCGATTAACTATGGACAATCATGCGATTAATCACGATTTAAATATTTTAATCGACTGATAGCCTTAATATAAATATAGTTTTTTTTTCAAAATACCAAACAGATCCTGCATTTTAGCCATGCCTCATTTCGCTCTATTTGCTCATTCTAGCGCTGTTTTTGCAGGGGGCTGATTATGTGAGATGCAGCTGACCACGTCCTCCTGCAGGAGAGGGGAGCGTGCTTTGAGATCAGCTGCTGGGCTATCAGAAGAGTGGGACAAAAAGAGATCTCCGTCCTCCGTATTTTATTCTTATAGAAGTAAGAAGAGAAGTAATGGGGCAGAAACCCTCCTTTTTACTCAGCGGTCCAGACATAGACATCAAACAGCGACACATACCCAGTTGCCAGTTACTTTGGCATTAGGGCAGGGATATCAAGATACTCTCCAAGGTTTGACATAATGAATTGTGCTACTTTTAAAGTAAGCAACAATGTTTTCAAATCTGTAATCAAAAACACTATCGAAGCAGTTCCTGCCGTTGCTACGTTAGTTCAAACAGTAACAACGGACTATTTTTCTAAGCGGATTCATGTCAATTTAAATCAATACAACTATTTTTTAAATCAATAAAATCATTTTCTAATTCCATAAAAGCATTTCAATTAATATTGGGGGTCATATCGTTACTTTGTTGAGAATGTGGCCATGTAATAAGCGGGATAATGTGCAGCAACGCGGTCATTATGGGGGAAAATAACACTAGATCCCTCCGCTTTGCGTCAGGCTCCTGATCAGCCTGTCTGTGTTCTTTTCCCCATAATGACCGCGTCGCAGTACATTATCCCTTACATATGATTATATAGAGTCATTAATCATTTGTTTTAAAGCAGGAAGCGCGAACGCTTGCCTCGGGGAGGGAGAAAAAGAGCCACAGCGGAGAATAAACAGAAGGGCAACCATGCAAGGGAAGTCTTCTTCGCTGCTTTTGTGGCAGACTACAGCGCCACTTACAGGCCTGGCATATGTACTGCATCGTCTCCAGCGCTTTCGAGCGGCAATGGCCGGCCGTGGCCCAACCTCTCATTCCCCTGATAGGTGGAGAATTGACCACTAAGAGGAGCACCCCTTGTGTGACGTAGAAAATAATTCAAATCTGGATCAGATCTGTTACAGCCCCTTTTTTTAGAGATTTGTGTATAGAAGAAAAGAGAGAGGGTTGTATTTTCTGACACTTGGTGAGTTCCCTGAAACACCGGGTACCGGGTAACTGCATTTTGGATGATAGGTCTCCTTTAAATAAACAAGATTGAGAACAATATTATTGAATTAGTTTTTGTTTTCAGAAAAACAGGTACTACGAACTGAACTAACCTTAAAGGAGACATGTCATGGCCATTTCCACTGATCATAATTCCATTGTTGAGGTCTACTAGAATAGATTTATATTGTGCAATTTTCCAAACTCACATTGGTTTCTCAGACAGCATCTCTGTAAACTACGTGTATTCACTGAATTTCACTCGTTGTAGCTCCAATAGCTCCAGCCCCCACCCTCCCTATGAGCACAGTGTGCTCTGATTGGTCGGGACGTTGTGAATCGCGCTGAGCTCCGTGGCGGTGTTGTTTCCTTGTATAGCGATACACAGTAAAACACAGCCAAACTCATCCTGAGCACACACTTGGGCTGAAGTCGAATAGTCCATTTAGCTTAGGAACCTTCCTAAAGGAGTGAAATGACCCGGAAGTCCCTCAGTGGCAGCCATGATAAGTGCCGTTCGAATTCTCTAGAATGATGAGAATGATAGGAAAGGAAAGGAAAGTTTCAAACTTCCTTTATAACCTCCTTTAGCTTAGGAACCACTGGACCTCCCTAACCGACAGGAGAAGCGAAAATGCTGCCCCACAATGCCTTGCAGCCGCAGCATTTGCCGTCACTCAACAGTCGGCCGTTCACGGAAACAACCGATTATGACCGAGAAATGATATCATGAAAGTTACGGTGCTTATTAAGCATTTTAAAACGTAGGTGGTAAGTTGCCAAAGTGCTTTGTTTTGAACGTTCATCAGTATTATAATCAAAAAGAGAAATATGAACGTTAGTTTTTACTGAAATTATCAAATAAAGTCAACATTTCAGTCTTTACTGAGCTGTGTTGAGTTTGTTCAACTTTTAAAAGATGTTTCAATGGTGATATACACAGTGATAGATGTTAAGGACTAACGTTTATAATAAATATATCTGTATTGATTTTAAGATCTTTAGTTTATACAATCATACGTATTGGGATCATTTGTATTAATGTGGACCGGAGGGAGAGGGTGACGAGCATAAGTTTCACTTTCCTTTTTTATTTCAATTCCAACTTTGGTCATGAAGAATATGTTTCTCTGTTGTCCACGTTCATAAAGCAAAGCAGCAGCATCAGAGCACGGTGCAGAGTCTCTAGATGAGTTTACAGTAGTCCCTCGTTATTATTGAACATCCATGTTGTAGTCCGCTGTATAGAAAACTGTAGTTTCCATGGTTTCCCCACAGCAGCAGACGCACACAATGACGTCCGCTGGCGCATCATAAACACGTCGGATAGTGAAAGTGCATTCGGATTCTCTAAAGTACTGCAGTCTCTTCTCCTAAGTCCTTTTGAATTCTCCTATCCACTATCCCTTAACCCCGTGACGTTTCACTCAGAAGTCAAGGAATAGACGATAGGGTTAGAATTTAGGAGCTGATTTTTAAACTATCCGACTGCAGCCAAAGTCACAGCCGAAGTAAAAACAATAAGTGTGGCTTGATATTGAGTAAGAAAAAGGTTGATAAACGCTGTGAGAATGGGTCTGCAGAGAGAATTTCGCCGCGATCCCAACTGTCTGTTATCACCCTGTAGCCATGGAGGAGAAATCAGCAGAGTTGCCTACACTATGTGTGTGAGGAAGTCCGTGGATTGGTCAATTTGGACCAATCAGCGGGGGCTTAACGTAATGGCTCCGCGGACGTAACGTAACGGCTCCACGGATTGGTCCATTTCGTTCCGGGTAAGGGTTGACATCATGCCGTACCCGGAAGAATCAAATGGACAATGATGTATCTCCAACAAGGCGTTTTTGGGAGGTATTTTATGTGTTATAGTTTTATTCGCTACAGGGTGTACTTTGAGGGGTTGTGACTCTGCACACAGGTTACATGCATAAAAACCTTCATACCACACAAGGGGACGGGTAATAACTGGAAAAGCATGACATGTCTCCTTTAAACTGGTTGATGCTTTATACTTTGCCCCAAATCAGATTTTTGCAGAACTGGACCCTGGTTTATTTCCTGTTGATGAGATTCTGGGTCTCCTGTGTTGCAGACAAACTCTTTAGCAGGAAATGCTCGGCTATTATCTCCCTTCTCATCTCTCACACATACACACACAAACAGAGAAAGAGAGATAGTGGGGGGGGGTGAGGTGCTCCAGACACAGGCAGGAGGCTTTTGCGTTTTAGAAGGAGGTGAAAGGTCAAACACTGCCTTGTCATTTGCTCTGCTCCTGTCCTGTGGAGATTTAAAGGAGGTCAGTGACTGGGAGAAGCTCTCTGTTGTTCCTCTTGTCTGATTAACAGCCACATCCAGCTCCTCCACCGCTCCTCCTCTCCTCCACCTCCCTCTGATTTAGGGGTTCAGTGAATTGGAGAAGTCACAAGTCATTTCCGGGATTTATAGCTAGAAACAAAAACTGTCGCTCTGTTTCCTGTGCAAGCTTTCTTGGTCTTTGTGTCCCAACCCCGGTTGTTTTGTCAAGACATAGCTGTAGTTGAAATAAGGTCAACTATCTGAGGCCACTGAGAGGTCAAGCAACAATCTGAAAGAAGATGCTTTTTCTCTGGATTTGTAGGTGTTTGCCTTGTAGGTACTCTATGAGAATAAAAAAGGAAAACTTTTAAAGTGCCATCTTCGACTTTTGAAGATACACTTCAACATTAGCGGGCTTATACATGTTTCTAATGTAAGGTTTAATATCATTCTTGAAGGAAGAACAAACAGGAAGTGAGGATCGAGTGTAACTTTCAAAGCAGAAGTGTAGACTGGATTTTTTTCAAGTGGCGTTGTATTATCTAAAGTTGATGGAGGTCAGCACATCCCTAGATTGGATAAACAAACAGGAGTAACAAAACAGAAGCTAAGCAATGTTATGCTGTGAGCAAGAGCCACAGCATAACTTATTTTAGCCACCTGAAAAAACAAAAGCAGTGTAAATGTACGGACTTTTTAGTATATTTTATCCCTTTTTGAGGGGAAACTGAATATCTATGCTGCCTTCAAAGACATTAAACTCCATTGACAAAAACTCTCATTAGTGTGAATGCTGTGCCACAGCATTCCACTATTGTTCTTCGAATCTTTATTCCCTTTATTTCAGCCTATACTTTGGCTCTCCATAACTTCAGCTTATTTTCAGCTACAGAAACCATTCAAATATTAAACTATTCAGCCTTTTCAGGAATCAATGGGAAACCTTCAAATGATCACAAGACCTTCAATATTCAATTCTCATTCAGATTTTTGATATCTTTTACACTTTTTGAGATATTTAACTTAGTTTGGAGATTGGTAGAGAGGCCTTTTTCAGATTTTAACATTAGTGTGGATGGAGCAGCTCGTTAAGTCTAGAGTGCTTTGATCTCAAAACAGAATGGAGCAGTGTTTGAAATTCTCCCCCAAAAATGTTTTAAACTTGCCATAATTCCTAATTCCCAAACCCTACACTCCTCAGACATATTTTTTCATGAAAAACGTAGGAAAACCTATCCTAGGTTGGAAAATAAAATAAAAATAAGAAAACATATTAAACAAAATGCCTCTTGAGGGCATGAAGAGACAAAAAGTCCACCAAGCTCCCAATTGATTCCCATGTTAAATTGTTCCGGATCTTTCTTCAGAGCAGAGAGAAGTACACTTCTCCCATCTCCACATTTTACACACAAAACCCAAACAAACCCATATTTCAGTTCATTGGGGTTCCCTGATGCTCACGGTCTGGTCATTTCTTTTCTAGGAGCCATAGGCTGCGGCCACACAAGGACGAAAACGGCTAAACGCATAGGATTAACGTAAACGCAATCGCAAAAAAGCTTCCGTCCACACGCAATAGTTATCCGGATAGTGTCTGCCCACACGAGACCGCTCCGTTTAGCTTCAACCGCTGGAGAAGCTGCAGTACATATGCAGGAGCCTGTACGTGGCGCTGTAACTTCCTCCACAAAAGCAACGAAGAAGCATGGTTGTCATGGTTGCCCTTCTGTTTATTCTCCGCGGTGGGGGCCGGGGGAACCGGGCAGAGTTTTTCGCCAGTCAACGTGTATTAAAGTTTAAATCTTCTGGACAAAATGATAAAAATGCCGGTCAAAGGTCTTCTTTGTTATTTATTGAGCTTTAAAACAAATGAATAACGAATCTATATAATATAATAATAAAATACACGGAGCCTCTCTTTTTCCTCCCTCTCTTCAGACAGCATCTGTCTCATGCAGCAGCTGATCCAGTAATGAGTGACCCGGCCGACAGTAAAAATAAACATATTTATAACTAGTTTAGGGAGTTTGAGAGGTAATTAAAATAGCTAAGGGTGATGATCTGACTTGAAGTGTGTGTTCTGCTGCAGCGGGAGGAGCTGCAGGTGAGCAGAGCTGCGTGTCTTCGTCCTGTCAGATTAGACTTCACTCGCGTTTAGGTCCATATCGAGAGAAAGATAAATAATCTGAATTCAGGGTGCAGTTTACTTTGACGCGGGGGTGAGCAGCAGAGGTGGGGAGAGGCGGGGCTATTGCCTCATCATTATCAGAAAATGATCGTATAGGTCGCACATACGGAGCCGTTGGACCCCCCAGAGCGCTGCGTATGCCGTTCTATCCACCTTTGGACCCGTTATCGTTTCCTCAGTCGTTTAGTGCCGTATTCGGTCGTCCTCGTGTGGCCGAACGGTCTATATGACACTAAACAGTAACGCAAACGACCGTTTTCGTCCTCGTGTGGCCGCAGCCTTAGTTTTTGAACAGGTGGCAAAATTGTCAGATATAATCCTCAATTCATTCTTAATGGCACTCAGTGCTGCAGTTGGTAAATCGTCATAAGTCGTCACCATGGTAACCTTTGATCTCTGGGTTTACACACACAGGTTTTTGTAAACATTCATTCACTACTACTTACATTTCATATCTTTATTTAACTCCTTCAGCCTAATTTCAGCTGCAGGAACCATTCAAATATCAAACTATTCAGCCTTTTCAGCACATGATGGGAAACTTTCACATTTTTCAAAATATGTTATACTTTTTAAAATATTCAGCTTTTTAAAGTATTTTTTTAACATGGAAGTCATTGCAATGCATTTGAGCTGTAACAACACACATACATACACACACACACACACACACACACACACACACACATACACACACATACACACACACACACACACAAACAGGCCAAAGGCCTTTGCCCACCTAACCACTGTTTTTATGGGTGGCCCTCCCATTGATTGATGTCAGATATCTCATTTAGTTGTTCTATACCTCACACTCTCCAAAACCAAACACCCCTTCAAAAGAAAAGCCCTATAGATGTAATGCTACTTGAACTTAAACTACTACGTACATCTGATATGTAACTCCTTCAGCCTACTTTCAGATGCACAAACTATTCAACCATTAACTTATTCAGCTATTTCAGGACAATGAGGCTATATATGTTGTTGTTTATACCTTTTTTAAACCTTTTCTTTTAAATATTAAGCTTCTTCACTATTTTTCCTCCTGTTCCAGTTGAACATTTCACTTTCAAGTGTTCAACAAAGTCATTGCAATGCATTTGAGCTGTAATCATTTTGATTCAAATCATTTCACTTTTCTGCATTTCTCTGCTAAATTCAGCCATAAATGTTCACAGTTTACAGCATTCGCACGCATTTTCTGCAGGAAATGCATTTTCTAGTTGTACTGATCTGCTGCTGCCTCTATCTTTCAGTTTGTGTGAGTCACTGTCTGTCTTTGGTTTTGGTTAATGTCATGTTCTCCATTTTCCTGACAATAACAGCCTCACAATAACACAAACAAACCTGCCGATCGAGACCAACATGTCCAGTGTTATGCAAATGAAAACTACGGTTTTTGTCAATGGAATCTGGTGGCTTCAAAGAGAGCTTAGAAATACTGCTTTAGAAAGGAGTGCAGAAGAACATTTCATATCTTTCGTGCTTTCACACTGTTTCTCCAAACTAGAGGCATGCCGACCATCATCTACTGTAGTGTAGGTAATACGCTTACTATGAGTACTAATACAACCCCATTCAAACAGTCACAGCTACCACATTAAACCTTTCCTCTGGGAAAAGGTTGCACCAAACAAAACTACTTTAAATGCCCATCAAATGGTCTGACATTAATGTTTTCAAATCACCCAAATGTACTTTAAAATACATGTGGTTTGATTTCTGTATATCTGTATCTATTTAGGAAGAAGAAGAGGAGATCAAACTGGAGATCAACATGTTGAAGAGTTATTCCCACCACAGAAACATCGCCACCTATTATGGAGCTTTCATTAAGAAAAGTCCTGCTGGACAGGACCACCAGCTCTGGGTTTGTAATGCTATTTAGTTTAAATAAAGAATGCATTAATCTTACTGTTACCCTATTTGGTTTATTGTGAAATTAACACATTTTTCAGTTTTATTATGAATATACAATAAGATCTTTCTCATAATAATCACTGATGTGCTGTTTGATGTAGTTGGTGATGGAGTACTGTGGAGCCGGCTCCGTCACAGATTTGGTGAAGAAGACCAAAGGGAACTGTCTGAAGGAGGACTGGATAGCTTACATCTGCAGAGAGGTGCTCAGGGTAAGGATGACATTAAAAACACACACATGCATACTGTATACACACACACATACAGACACACTCACTGGAGCATACATATATTCAATTGTTTAATGGGAATTCAAGCCTCTACATAATAGCCGGGTTCACACCGGAGTACGTTTCCCCCTACTTTTCCCCTTTAGTTCCGTTAGTAGCCCTTATGTTGCATTCACACCAAAAAGAGTACTTAGTGCCGGGAACTTTTACCCCCATTGTTAGTGCCTGCTAGAGAGGTGGTATTAAGTGCCCCAGTTTTGATTGGCTGGGCGAATTGCAAACCACGCTCCGTAAAACGCTGAAAAGTTTTTTGTGAAGCCGCCATTGTATTTGTGGCATTAGCTAGACCCTCCAGAAAAACGCGATTCTGCGATCGCAGAATTTACCGCATAATCAGCAAAATGGCGCAGATTTTTAAAAGGCCGCATATTTATCAAAAGGCCGCATAATCCCCGCATTTTCCACACAAAGTTGAGGGGGAAAAAAGTTAACTCGTCTTGACGTGAAGTGATGATGACGACGACGACGACGACGACGGTGGTGGTGGTGATGATGATGATGATGATGATGATGATGATGATGATGATGATGATGATGATGATGATGATGATGATGATGATGATGATGATGATGATGATGATGACGACGCGACGTCATCAGCTCGCGCATCACAGAAGGTAAACAACACCGTAGAGTGAACGTGTGGAGCTCACACGAGAGAAAACACCACGATGAAAAAAATTGCGTGCGTGCGATTAAAATAGCCCAATTGCTTTTACAATAAATAAACAGTGGCAGGTTGTGTGTGAGAGAGAATAAATAAATAAGACAGCCCAATATTTATTTTTTCCGCATATTTCGCAAACTTTCCGCATATTTCACAACTTCCCGCAATTTCACAGCATAAAATCACATAAAACCCCGCATGTTTAATCGCATAGTCAAGGATTTTTGCCCGCGTTTTTCTGGAGGGTCTTATTAGCATTAGCCCCGCGCACCAATGGACAGAGACTAACTTATGGTAACACAAAAAGAAACATGGGAGCGGTGGAGTGATGAAGAGGTGTCAGCGTTCTGGCGATTTACTCGGAAGTCCCCAACTCTGGGGAATTCTGGCTGGGGACTTCGGGTGGCAGTATACGCCGTGAAGTTGTTTGCGGCCTGCCAGTAAACCCAAAACAGAAGAAGAAGAAGTGACGTCAGCGGCACATTTGCGTTATCTTCCCTCAGGGAAAAGTACTCCGGTGTGAACGCGATCGGTACTTAGTGCCCTGGGGTAATAAGTGCCCTGGGGCAGAGATGTTCACAAGTCTTTTTTTGCAAGTCCAAGTCAAGTCTCAAGTCTTTGGTCACGAGTCCAAGTCAAGTCTCAAGTCTTTGTGGGGTGAGACTTGATCAAGTCTCAAGTCTTTGGTCACGAGTCCAAGTCAAATCTCAAGTCTCTAAAAAAATAAAAGTCTCATGTCTCTTCTGGTTGTAATAAGCCTTCTATTGTCTGCTGCTATCCAGTCTGTTAAGAATACTGCACAGCTATATCTAAGACATTCAAAGCATTTACTGTGTATTATCAGTCCTATATCTATTAGCATACAGTATCAGTACTGATTAGTTGTTTGTTATATGATCACTTTAAACAGGCTATTGCAATGCAATATGAGGAAAAACATCACGCTTTAGCTAAATGCAAACAACTTATAAGCAAAACAATTCGGAATCAGAAATACGTCAAATACGTCTTTGTATCAACCGTATTGTTTAATTACACTGGGTCTCTAATGACATATTTTAAGTCTACTATTAATAAACATATTCCTCTATCCTCTCACTCAAAGCCAGTGCCATGGTAACCTGATAAACCTGTAACATTAACGCTACGTGGTCAACAATAAACCTGTAACCTGCCTATAAACCCACAGATGTATTTATGTATGTAACTATGTATTTTTCTACGTTTAACGTTAGCCAGTAGATGGTGGCAGCGGGTAATGATTAACGTTACCGACCTTTTTTATGTCATGTCAAGAGTTGGATGTCAACGCCACTCAACTCAAACAAGTGTGACAAGCAATTCACTAATCTTTTCAAATATTCAGTTACAAAGCGAGTAGCAAGCTAAGTTAACATTACATAGCTGATGCTGAGCTAAACATGTTTGCTAACCGTCCATATGCGTTAATGTGACTGACCTCTCCGGGTGAGTGTTCAAGTGCCTGATGAAATCCGACGTTGTTGCGCCAGCATCCTTGATTTTGATATTGCAGACTTTGCAGTGTGCGCTCCTTTTGTTGGTGCAGCCGGCGTTTTGTTAGAAGTGTTTGTAGCTGAACCTAATTACAAGCGGTACAGCCGCAGGTCGCTATTGTGTTACTACGAGGTAGTAACAGAGGCGCGCACGTTTGCGTAATTAGCCCGGCTAAAGTAACTGGATGGCCTACCTGCCTGTCAGCCTCCCATCTGGGCACAAACGTATCTCGTGCCCTCATTGGTCATGTGCGCGTTCGTGTGTGTTGGAGGAGGCGGGCTAAGGAAGTAGCAGCCTCTAGCAGATGATCTCCGGTTGTGTATTTTCAAATTCTAGCGATCTCGAGCCGGTTTCTCTCAAATGTACCTCCCCCACCTTTAATACGCCAAAAATAGAAAACACAATGATTGTTCACGAGTCCCAACACACGAGTCCAAGTCGAGTCTGAAGTCTTTTGGTCACGAGTCCAAGTCAAGTCTGAAGTCTCTGTGTGTGCGACTTAAGTGCGACTCGAGTCCGAGTCGCAGACTCGAGTCCGAGTCGCAGACTCGAGTCCCCATCTCTGCCCTGGGGTAATAAGTGCCCTGGCGTAATAAGTGCCCTGGCGTAATAAGTGCCCTAGGGTAATAAGTGCCCTGGGGTAATAAGTGCCCTGGGATAATAAGTGCCGCAAAGTACGCGGTGTGAACGTGGCTAATATCGACCATGCAAACATCTACATCCCAGCTCTCCTTTGTGTGACAGAAATACAAAACAAACAATAATGAAAGTAAAAAATATTACTGAGAATATAAAGAGAAAATACTAATTAATGAAGCAAAACTACCAACAAAATAATAGAAATTTAAAATAAAATAAAGTGTTAACGGCAATTCCAATAAATGTTGTTTCAGTTAAGGTTAAGTTATATTTCTTGAAGCTTACATTTTATCAACAAAATAAATTATATAATACAAAATCAATATATAAACAAATAATATAAATATAATGCATATTATATAAATATATTGTTGTTTAATCTATAAATACATTATATAAAAAATAAATACATGTTATTTTGTAAAATAAAGGTAGATTATATGCCGTGCCTGTGAGTGGTTTTGTTGTGATTTTCCAACTTCAAATAAACCATCCCCTTATCAACCCAGCAGTTATGCATGAGGGAAGCAGTTCTTGATAATGACTTGTATTGCTAAAAGCCATTAAAAAGCAAGAATTTGGGCTCGACATGAGATTCAAGATCTCTTTGAACAATCCCGAAATCTCACCACCGAATACATTCACACTATATTACTGAACTTGTATAGCAGACCCAACAAGGGAACTTTGTTTCGGAGGTGTTGCGTCGGCTTTTTTTTTAAGTGCTGGTAAAAACCGAGATAGTAATTAGCTCCTGGGTAAGTTGCTGCCGATGTGAAAGAAACACGGTGCAACTTTTATTAGTTGATGCTTTGCCAAAACATCAAAGAGAAGACACTGATGGCCATACTTCTTCATGTCCGGGGAGCAATATCTCTCCCATGTTTTCCCACTGTGACTCCGAGAGAATAACTGATTTATTTTTTTCATGTGTATACTTAAAAGGCCAGTTTCAAACACATGTCTGTAAGATGTTATGGTTATCATTATGGGAGATCACAAGGTCCTGAGAAAGAATGTTTGCACTGCTTTGTGTGTTTGTGTGTTACACAAACACAAACTACTTGATGCTTACACCAAGAACAGTTTGAAAGTTGATGATTTTTTAATAGTTAAAAAACATTCTCTGGACTTTTTCTATGGAGCTAATTTCCATAACTCCACAAACAAATGATTCATTAACAAACACGGTGTGGTTAGCAAATACAAAATAGTCTGCTCATATTCATAATTGTTTTATTTGCAAAACTAAATGCATTAGTTTGTAGATGGTGTTTTGTATTTGCTAACCACACTGTTTGTTATTGAATCATAAGGCTGTAAAACTTTAGTTTGTTTGTGGAGTTATGGCAGGAAATTAGCTCCATATTTTGCCACTGTTTTACCTGCTGCTGTCAGACATGCTGCCCCTTTATTGTTTCAACACACACACACACACACACACACACACACACACACACTCTGCAAAGCATGGTGAAGTCATTGTCCCAAATAAGGCTGCGGCCACACGAGGACGAAAACGGCTAAACGCATAGGATTAACGCAAACTCAATCGCAAACAAGCTTACGTCCACATGCAATAGTTATCCGGATAGTGTCTGCCCACACGAGACCGCTCCGTTTAGCTTCAACCGCTGGAGAAGCTGCAGTACATATGCAGGAGCCTGTACGTGGCGCTGTAACTTCTTCCACAAAGCAGCGAAGAAGCATAGTTGTCATGGTTGCCCTTCTGCTTATTCTCCGCGGTGGGGGCCGAGGGAACCGGGCAGAGTTTTTCGCCAGTCAACGTGTATTAAAGTTTAAATCTTCCGGACAAAATCATAAAAGTGCCGGTCAAAGGTCTTCTTTGTTATTTATTGAGCTTTAAAACAAATGAATAACGACTCTATATAATATAATAATAACATACACGGAGCCTCTCTTTTTCCTCCCTCTCTTCGGACAGCGTCAGTGTCTGTCTCATTCAGCAGATCCAGTAATCAGTGACCCGGCCGACAGGAAAAATAAACATATTTATAACTAGTTTAGGGAGTTTGAGAGGTAATTAAAATAGCTAAGGGTGATGATCTGACTTGAAGTGTGTGTTTTGCTGCAGCGGGAGGAGCTGCAGGTGAGCAGAGCTGCGTGTCTCCGTCCTGTCAGATTAGACTTCACTCGCGTTTAGATCCATATCGAGAGAAAGATAAATAATCTGAATTCAGGGTGCAGTTTACTTTGACGCGGGGGTGAGCAGCAGAGGTGGGGAGAGGCGGGGCTATTGCCTCATCATTATCAGAAAATGATCGTATAGGGCAGGGGTGTCAAACTCAAGGCCCGGGGGCCAAATCCGGCCCGCGACTTCATTTCATGTGACCCGCAAGAGCTCTGAAATTTATTATATGGTTACAGGCCGATTTACAGATGCACGATGTCCATAAACTACATGTCCCACAATGCATCTTACATTAGATTTTTTATTTTTTTTAACTAACTTTTTTTCAGAATTTGGCTTTTCTCTTAAAATTATTTTGTGACATTCTCACTGAAGAGACTTGCACTTATTTGCCCTAGACTTCTTCTTTCAGACGTAATTATCTATGAAGCTTTTACCTTATCCGATAATAATCCAATGCAGAGGCAATAAAGTAATATAATACATTATTTTAAATATATAAAATATTTATATATGTATTTTTATATAGTCTTAAAGTTACAACCGGCCCTTTGAGTGCAACCATAATGCTGGTGTGGCCCGTGATGAAATTGAGTTTGACACCCCTGGTATAGGGCGTACACACGGAGCCGTTGGACCCCCCAGAGCGTTGCGTATGGCGTTCTATCCACCTTGGGACCCGTTATCGTTTCCTCAGTCGTTTAGTGCCGTATTCGGTCGTCCTCGTGTGGCCGAACGGTCTATATGACACTAAACAGTAGGGGTGTTGAAAATAATCGTTTTTACGATGCATTGCGATGCGGACGTGGACGATTCGGTCTCGATGCAGTGACGGAAGATAATCGGTTAGCCTATAGAGTAGTAACGTTGCTTCCTGATTTTCCGGCCGCGGCTTTACTATAACGTTGTTTCTGTCACTTTAATATCAAATCGGTCGGTGACGCAGAGATCAGGGAGCAGACGTGACAGCGGCACAGCAACACCGAACACGGAGCAGTCTGCTTTATCCACCAACACAACACCACCAGTCCAGAACCAGCAGCAGCAGGACCTGCTCCAAATCACTCCGTGTCGCTGCGGCTCAGAGACACAGACAGGGATTTATGTTTTTCAAAAATAATCGCGTTACAATCATGTCAGGTTTTTGGTGGATTTAATCAAGTCTTAGATTGCAGAGTATGAATGTCCTCTAGCAATTTTCAGACGATATATACGTGTGTGAAGTTTGTGAAGGCAGGAGGAAAAAAGCTTCCGCGATCACCGTCTCCTCCGTTCCTCCAAGCCCCGCCCCCTCCCTGGAAATAATGAGTGACAGGCTGACAGTGACCCGATAGAAACTTTGTTATTCACTTAATCACTGAGATATAATGAAGCAAATTTAATCTCATACATTCATGGGATTTGTGTAACAGTAAGACAGAGACTGTAAGTGTGCACCCACATGCAGTATTTTAGTTTGTATATGCTATTGTTAATACTCCTGTTGTCTGCTGTGTTCAGACTCAAGTCCTGTGTGTGATGCCTCATTCAGGACATTCAGTGTCCTTTCTTAACAGAAGGCCGTGGCTAGAAGCTGCAGCTAGACTGCAGAAGCATTAGCTTTTTGTTTTTGAGGATAGAACAACTTCACACACGGAGGCTAGACCTACACATTTAATTTATTTTGGTTTATAAATTAATGTCAAGACATTTATGTTATTGATTTCTGAAGCACTTTCTAAATAATAAAAAGAGAGTTCATATGTATTTACTGCATGTATGCATTGATGAAAAATAAGCCATGTGCAGTAATATAGAAAATTGAGGATGCAACGTATTGGTATGAATCGCGATGCACGGGATGCACCGGGATATCGAACCGAATCGAATCGTTGACAGGATAATCGTAATCGAATCGTGAGACCAGTGAAGATGCACAGCCCTACTAAACAGTAACGCAAACGACCGTTTTCGTCCTTCTGTGGCCGCAGCCTTAGACTCACTTCCTCTGTTTGTTTAACCTCCTTTGAAGAAGCGAGAGCACACACTGTGCCTCCAATTGGCTGCCTCGGCCACCTAAAGTTATTTCTCCTTGAAGGGAAATCAGACATATGAAAATAAATTATACTCTTTGTGCAGTATTCCTCCAAACAAACACATAATGCCTCTACTATTCTAAAGCTGTGAACGATGGAGGTCATCTGACAGTGTGTATGTGTTTCTGTGTGTGTCTTCTAGGGTCTTTCCCATCTTCACTCCCATCATGTGATTCACAGAGACATTAAGGGACAGAATGTTTTGCTCACGGAGAATGCCGAAGTCAAGCTGGGTATGACACATCGACACAAGCATCGCGGTTTCTCAAGCGAGTCTGCAAGCCTCCGGGCAAAAAACTGTCACACAATCACACATTCATACATACATGCATCAATCACACAACCGCAGCAACACCCCATGAAGAAGCAAAGATTGTGGTTGTTTTGAGTTGTTAAATTGTCCCACATTCTTTTCGTCTCAGTTGACTTTGGGGTGTCGGCCCAGCTGGATAAGACGATCGGGCGGAGGAACACCTTCATCGGAACTCCCTACTGGATGGCTCCGGAGGTCATCGCCTGCGACGAGAACCCTGACGCTGCCTATGACTACAGGGTACTTCATTAATCACTAACATTAGTGTTTCCCAGCCAACATTAAGAACATTTTCATCATCTGTTAATGAAGACAGGAGTAACGCATCCAACAGGAAAATGGAGAACTTTCAAAAGTATCATAAAAAAATGTTTTCCTTTAGTAATAGCCAAAATGCAGACCCTTTAGCTGTTGTCTTAAGGTAAAAACTAAGAAATAAATATATATAATGCAGGAATTAATCAACCACATCCAGCAAAACATAATCCGAACAGACAGCAGAAATTGGGAAAATCTGTTTCCATTAGAATGTCACTTAGCGAGTGCAGACCTGTACCAAGGCCAATGTTGCCTTCATTTGCTCCTAGATTGGTCCCATTTCCCGAGTTGATTGAATTCATGAGCAAATCATTTTTATTGTATGTTATTGCTCAGAGCATTTATTTTGTAACACTTTTGCATTTATATCTGTGAATTTGTCCTAGTCCCCATCTAAAGGTAACACTACACGAGTAGACACGCAGCAATGCCTTATATTGTAATGTTGACATGCATCGAGGTACAATATAGAGCAGGGGTCGGCAGGCAACCCCTGGCACGCGGCACGTAACCAGTGGCACACTAGGAATAAGTGGAATAAGTGTGCAAAAATATTCTTATTTTATATTCGGATCCTGAACAAGACCGCCGCCAGCGCGCGTCTCCCGTTACCTGCAGAAGGAAGCCATGCACGCAACGCAGCCCCGCTCTGTTTAACTCCAGGTGACTTTCTGCCGCTTTCCTCCGTGGTGCAGCGCTGATCGTTTCACCACGGAGGAAAGCACTTCACTAATTGCAGTACCCATAAGGAGCTGTAGAAATGCCGCAGTGTTTGCGTGGCTGTGTCTTTAGTTGAAAGCCCAGTGGCGATCTGCTCATCTCTCATTGAAATAATATGCTACAAAGGGGCGGACTGGGCATCTGTGTGTTGAACTTTCCTGTCGGCTCCCAGACCGTAGTCGAGGAGGGAAGAAGCAACAAGCTTCAGGTTCAATAACCCACTTTAGCTTAAATGACTGGAGAGAGGCGAGCTCTTCTTGGGAAGCCGTTGCATTTATTTAGCTGTTCTTCTGTTTCACAAAATACATCACAGACCTCTGTTTTTCTGCTGCCTCGTTTCACTTCCAGAAACAAACACACGCTCGCTCACTGTCGCTCTACCATCCACACACACACATGCACAAGCCACACCCCTCTCTCTCTCTCTCTCTCTCTCTCTCTTAAAGGGACAGCGATCTCATCTCACTCTGCATGACCCTAAAGGCCCTGACACACCAAGCAGTCACCAGAGGACTAGCCGACGCTGAAGTCGGCTGTTGCCTGGCCGTGTTCTCCTGCGTTTTGGCCATGTGTCGCACGGGAACACACCGCACCGACTTCAGTGCATGAGTGGCAATAACTCTCCTTACGAGCAGGCGGCGGTAGTGTGTATTCATCATTCAAAAGAGGCAACAACCGGAAGACAGAGAAGAAGAACAGACCGTGATATAAACAATGTATCTTTTCTCCGTAATATCATACAGAGCTGGCCTCTCCTGGATCGAGGTGATCAGCAGGTCCTCGTTTGTGTCGTTCCAGATCGCCATGATGAGATGAAAAAGAATAGCAGTCTGTGTGTGCCTTCTTTTAAATCGTTTGTTTACGTCCCTCACTTCCGCTTCGCTTCTCATGCACTGATTCGCTAGCTGAACAGCCAATCAGAGTGATTGCTTGGTCCAACTGCCCGACCCGATGCATGGCCGATTCAACATGTTGAATCGGCCATGCATCGGGTCGGGCAGTCCGAATAAGGCGTTTCACGGCAGACGGTTCGGGACACACCAACCTGACTACGGCGCCGCAAATGCCCGACAGCCTCTGACGGCCTCTGACTCCCAAAATCGGGTTGGTGTGTCAGGGCCTTATTATCATAACATGTGTGTTCTGGAAAATCACAGAACGGACGATCGTCCTTATTATTATGCCGTTTAAATCAATTATTTAAATGTGTTGCGCTTACAGGTCCACACACTGCTTCACCCCCCGTTGATAATTCACGATCGTCGGCACGCTGATACATTTGTTTTGTTGTAATGGCACTTCGTATCAAAAAGGTTGCCGACCCCTGATATAGAGTGTAGGTCTTTCAGCTTTTGGTCTTGCTAAGAGCTCAACGCATATTCCTCAAAACAGATTAAATACTACATTTTATTGAAAGAATTGTACTCAAAACTTTACCCAACATTTTTATTTTGAGATGAAGAGTGTAGTGCTGAACTATATTTGTGATAAAATGTTTTTGTCAATGGTCAATCGTGACCGGTAATTTCTTAACCATTGCAGTCATGTGATGCAGAGAAGCTTTACTTATTTTACTTTAGTGTAAACAGTCTGCTGCCAAAAATGTGAACGCTCATTACGTTTGCAGTACATACAGATATATAAGAATGCAACTTTTGAGCTTAAAAGACCCAGGTGATGATGTCCTGACGACCCCCCCATGACAGCCTATCTGCTGCTAAGGCTGGCCAACATCCAAGAGGAAGGGGTGTTTAGGAGAAAACCATGATTCAATTTTAATTCTTAAATGCTTGATGAATGCAATTTTGAATCTTTTATGATCTCTGATAGCTATCTGAACTTCCAAAGATGAGATGTTAAGCCTTTGTTTTATCAAACTAAATTGTTGTAATATAGTATAGTATAATAAAAGTTTATTTAAAAAGAGTGTTATGCGAAGCAAAAAGCATTTGTGATGCTCAAGTGATTAGACTGACTGTTGATATACAGGCCATCATTGAAATGATCCACTACTTATTTCTGTCTCTAGTGAAATACCAGAAGTTTGGCTGGAAGTCTTGGAACTTGTTCCTGTAATTCCTGGATCTGTGCTCTCACGCTGTGCACAAACTGATTTACTGTTGGAATATGGAACCGAGCTCGAGATTAGCCCCAGTCCTAACCTGTTCCTGTCTCTCTTGTTCTCAGAGTGACCTCTGGTCTTTAGGCATCACTGCTCTGGAGATGGCTGAAGGAGCCCCTCGTGAGTTTAAGATACACCCACACATACACATTGTGAATTGATATGGTTGTACAGTTTGTGTTTCTGTATTTATATTTCCACTCAGGGTTAATTTTCCTTTCCTTTATCTGTCCCTGTCTCTTTTTGTAGCACTGTGCGACATGCATCCAATGAGAGCGCTGTTTCTGATACCACGAAACCCTCCACCCAAACTAAAATCAAAGAAATGGTAAGACACTCACACGCATGGCTTAAACACACAGCAGGAAGTCGTGGGCAGTGTTTAGGTTTTGTCTTCGGAAAACAGGGCTTGAAAGTGCTCTTTGTTGTGGGTGTCATGCATCAAGACCATCAGACAAAAGATATCCTGAAACGTTCTTAGGACAAAAAAAGTCACCGACATGTCCCGAGGCATGTACTATGAATCCAGTTCAACATACCCTGGATATGTTTGAGTTATCTGGCTTAACTAACCCAAAACAAACGTTTGGTCAACTTAATGTGTTGTATGTACTTCTGCATACAGTATGTGACACTGTGAGTGTTGCACGGCCAGATACGGCTCAGCTGACTCAGATAAGGAAATATATGATACGTTATGATGTGATGTGATGTGATATGAATGACGTCTGCACTCAGTGCCGCGGACTGTACATAATGTACTTTGATCCGGTTACTTATGTTAACTTGTGGCCGATATTTAAGTAAGCTTTCTTAACGCTAATGTTCTAACAGTCAGATTGCTCTGAAGATGGAGGTGATATTCTATTAATCTTCACGTTCACACGGTCAGTAGATTTTTGCCGGCCGTCTTTCCTGCAACGGCAGCTTTTCTGTATTTCCTTTCTCCTGTAATATGACTTGATAGCTTTAAACTCGGCACACTGAGCTCTGATTGGTCAGCAGGCGGTGCTTTCACTGAGTTTCGCTAAGCGAAAATCCGGCTTCGTAGTACAGGCCTCAGGCCTCAAGATAGAAATAACAACGTGTAATACATTTGACCTTTATTCAAAGGGTCAGGGATTTTACCATAGTTGCTACGCATCGGTTTAATGGCTCGGACTAAAGATTATTTTCGTGATATTTATTTATCATGTTCTAGAATAATATTTTGGTCTTTAAAATGTCATTAAATCTTAGTTTCTCAGAGTCCAAAGGGAGGTTTTTGATGCTTTGTTTTGTCGGTGCAAAACACAAAGATATTACATTTAAAAACAGATACATTGATATACAAAATAGTTTGTGATTATGTTTCCGTTTTAACGAATTCTTGCATCTCTAGTCTCTTTGTGGTCATTTTGTCTTTTTCTTTGTTTTGTAGTTGTTTTTGTCTTTTTTCTATTTTGGTTATATAGAAAAAAGGTGTTTAAAAAAAAGAATCTTTTTGCATCTCTTTGTGGTAGTTTTGCATACAGTTGTTTTCATTTTCCATTTCTTTGTAGTCATTTTACTTCTCTTTGTTGTCATTGTGAGCCTCATTGTGGTCTCTCTGTGATTGTGTCTTTTTGTAGTACATGTTTTCCTCTTTCTATTTGTGTTGCGTCTCTTTCTATTTGTTTTTCCTTTTCTCATTGCGGCAATTTTTTATTTTAACTCTTTGTAGTAATTTGTTATGTGTTGTAGTTTTGCTTTTCTTTGCAGTCATTTTTCCTCCCTGTTGTTTCAAATCTCTGTACTCATTTGGTGTCTCTTTGTATCTGTTTTGTGTCCCTATGTATTTGCTTTGCCCTCTTTCATAGTTGTGAGTCTGTTTGTTTGTTTTTGCAGTTATTTTGGTCACTTTGTAGTTAAATCTGTTAGCTCTGCTTTTCTGTGGAGAGATTTTGCATCTCTTGCAGTCATTTTTCATCTCTGTTGTTGATTTGAATTTCTATTATATTCTCTTTGTGCATCTTGTAGTTTGTTTTCCCGTCTCTATGACCATCTCTCTCTTTCGGTTTAAAATATCTATATTTTATAGTCACATTTCGTGGTTGAAGTCAAGGCTGGCTGACAGTATGGGCCCATGTGTCTGTGCCTGATAGGCCTTTCAGTTATCCATCCCTGCTCGTTGCTGTTCTTTTAAATCTTAATCCAAGCTATAATGAACCCCCTCCATCTCTTTTACTCTCCTCTCTTCTTCTGCTCTCCTGTATTCCTGTCTCCCTCCTTTCCATGTATAATGGACAAGCTATTCAGCTTGAACTGCTGTTTGAACTCATGCTGTCATTTATTCAGTATTAATGTCATCAGAACACTGGTTGGTCGGACAGCTGTTAATAGCTCCAATGGTCTGCAGTGCTCCCCAGTCCTTTTACCTCGGGTCTCCCGGAGGCGACAAGCAGACCACAAACCAAGCATCAACACAAAATCCTTTCCCCCTGTTTGGGTGTTCAGAGCACAGACACCTCTCCAATGTTAGGAATGAAACTGCTTCCTTTGGTCAGGAGATCCTTGATAATAATGTGACAAGTGATTACTATCTTACAAGATCTGGGTGAGTTTAACCTAATGGCTTAATCCGGTTTGTTTTAAAATATGTCTGATTAATGAACCTGCTGTTTTTTTATTGGTCTGTTACATTTCTATGGGCATAGATATGTCTCATAATTATTTGTGTGAACATAAAAATAATTTGTGTGTAAATATGTGATTTGTGAATGTAAAACTTTCGATCAGGCATTTGTGAATCCATTTTGTATTTGTCGACCAAAAATGCACAGATCTTTTTTTTATTTGTGAAAAATAGTTAGCGTATTTGCAGATCCGTTTTACACTTGCACATTTATTTGTGAGTTTGCAAATCTTTTAAATGCATTTGTGGATGGAGTTTCACATTTACAAATCACATATTTACACACAAATTATTTTTATGTTCACACAAATAATTATGAGACATATCTATGTCCTGCTTTAGACTTTACCTTATTCTCTCTTTGCATATTCATTTATTCATGCACATTTCTTAGTTTCCTTCACTTTTTTGGTTTCTGACTGGGATACACTTTATTCACTTAATATTTGCTGCTTTAAAGTATTGTCCTCTTTATGCTAATGTTATTAACAGATTATATAAATGAAAGTAAGTTAAAAAAACAAATTTGAATCTTTCAACAATCTCATGATAAGGATTCTAGTCAATACTACGCCTCAACCTATTTAATGTAGTACAGGTTTGGGTTTGTAGGTTACGTGTGTTTCAAATGTCTGCTCCGTTAAGACTCTTCCCACTTGTCAAGTTTATTTATAGATCGCCTTAAAGGTGGGGTGGGTCATTTTGGAGAAACCGGCTCGAGTGCGTTAGAATTTGAAAATACACAACCGGAGAAAATCTGCCACTTCCTTACAGAGCCCCTCCTCCAACACACACGACCAATGAGAGCACGAGATAAGTTTGTGCACAGATGGAAGGCTGACAGGCAGGCAGGCCATCCAGTTACTTTAGCCGGGCCGGCTCAAATGATTGGTCGTGCTTTTTACAGTATTACGGCTTTATGGATTTTTTGTCAAAGCACTTAAAGAGCCTGTGACACCATCCCAACAACTGTTGTGCAATGAAATATTGGTCTACTAGTAATCTCGAACCGTCAGTTTAAAAAAGAAAAAGCGATACCGTTCCGTTAAATATCAATAATTTCGAACATCGCGGGGAAATTCCTTCGACTCATTTTGAAGTGTTGGGGGAAGCCGGAAGTGACGTCAATGCGGGAACGCTTCGAGAGCCAAACACGGACAAAGTGTGTTGTGTCATGCGTAGAAATTGTGAATTACTGAGATTAGGCACGTTAATAACGTTTTCATGAAGTTGACTACAGTATATTCATATTTGTCAGTGCTTTCATGTCAATTCGGCGACATAAACATAAATGATCGTGGTGAAGATGATGATTACATTAGGATTAAAAATCGGGAGTGAGAGCTGCTGAATTTCCTCCCGTCGGATGTGATATACAAACAAATCGATTATTTTTGTGGTTGTAAACTCAAGTGGATGAAACTACATTTATTAGTGCTTTCATGTCAATTCGGTGAACATATGATACATTAAATGATCGTTTGTTTGAGCCGGTCTGCATTTCCTGATGAGAAAACAAACCGATGCTTTTTGTAGTTGTAGTACACCAACAACATGGATTAAACGTTTGTTTTTTTTTACCACAATGTTGGGGAAATTAATGGATAAAATGCACGGATTATTATTATTATTATTCCCACTCCGATCGGGACACTAGGTCCACCATTTCCCCGCAGCGAGGCTCCCCCCGTTGACAGTGTACGTGGGCTGGGTGCAGTGGCGGACTGGCCATCGGGACGAATCCCGATGGGCCGGTACCGAAGTGGGCCGGTCGGATAAGTCACCAGCACATCCCCCATAGGCGGCGCGTGAGGCTCAGGTTTGGGAAGGCTAAATAACTTCTTTTACCTGACGCTGCCCGCCTCCAGCGTCTATAGAAAAGAGATCAACTCAGTGTGCGGAGTTTAAATCTCTCACGTCATATTACAGGATAAAGGAAATACAGTTTAAACTGCCGTATGCAGAGAAGACGCCGACGTGTCGCACTTATCATTCATATTACATCATCAATCAGATCATCGATCATATAATATCATAATATATCATATATATCCTTATCTGAGTCAGCTTCTCCAGCCTCATCTGGCCGTGCAACACTCACAGTGTCACAGACTGTATGCAGAAGTATTATTTAACACATTATGTTGACGAAACACTCGAGACAAATGTAATTAAAGTCAGATCCACGCGTGTCTTAGACGTGAACGCGCTCTCCGCTGGAGAGAGAAACCCTGGCTTGATTTACCGAGTTGATAACCAGCGTCGTAGGACCGCCAGCGAGATCTCGTTTGTTAGTTTGTTGTTGTTAGTTTGTTTGTTACTCAAACATATCCAGGGTCTGTTGAACTGGCTTCGTAGTACAGGGCACAGGTGGCTAGCAGCGCTAATGTCAAAGACACAGACATTATACATTATATTTGTATTTTACCAGGATGCAGTGACACACATATTTACATATTTACATTTACTATATACAGCACCTGACATCCCCACTCACCCCGTTGACAAGTTACTAGCGGTACCGAAGTGGGCCGGTCGAGAGTCCCGGGATGATTTGTAGTCCCATTCCACCACTGGCTACATGACCGTATGATCGCCCATATTGACGCACCTCATTCCTAAACTTATAACAGATACAACATAAACCGATCCTTCAGCCTCATACGAGCTCTCAGACACGTTCAACATTAACCTGTCATCGCTGTCTGAGCTTGCTGCTGTGTGCGCCGTCGTGCGTTTACATCTGACTGTATATATATATAAAGGTTTACATGCAGAAGCTGGGATCCTGGACGGTGCAGCTGGAGCGCTGTGCCCGCAATGACGTCACCCATCATTTGGCGGGACTTGAAGAATCCGCGAGAAGATCCAGAAAATTGTCAACATTGAAGGCAGATTAATGGTTATCAAAGTACAAATATCCAAAATCAGTTCAGTAACGGTTTTCAAGGGGACAATATGTACTCAAATTGATGGGTTTGGATGATGGGGGAAAACCGTGTCACAGGCTCTTTAAGATATTCATTGCTATCGGATGTTAAGAGAATTCCATGGAATATAACAAAAAGTGTATCTCGAGCCGGTTTCTCAAACTCACCTACCCCACCTTTAAGCTGGCCATTTTAACACAGACAGCTTTACAGAAAAGCTGACCAAACAATGATGATTTTAAAAAGTGCAACTGAAAGTTAAAGTGTGCAGTTGAGAATAAATGAATTGGGATATTAACATTTCAATAACTGACTAAGACTGTGCAATGTGAACCTGAAAGACTTTTCATCACACATATAACCCATACATAGGATGCAGCTTAAAGTGTTTTAACAATACGGCACAAAACTCATGTGTTCATGATATATATGATAACATGGATGTAAAATAGGCAAGCTAATAAATAATAATCCAAAAGTTCACAACTGATTACCCACTCAGTATAAGTAAAACAGACATAAACAAAATGAATTAATACAATACAAATAACAAATCAATATGACAATATTAAAAAACTAAGAATAATTAAGACTGGAAGACCAATTATAGGGCGACTAATACCTAATAAAATGCTAATCTAAAATGTGTGTTCAGCTGTCCTTAAACATTTGGAAGGAGTTTGCCATGCTAACAATTGTTGTCTTTTTCTCTTTTCCTCAGGTCGAAGCGTTTCTTGTCGTTTGCCGATAGTTGTTTGGTGAAGAACCACCTGCACCGGCCCAACACCGACACCCTGCTGAGACACGCTTTCATCCGGGATCTGGCCAACGAGAGACAAGTGCGCATCATGCTCAAAGATCACCTGGATAGAACCAGAAAGAAAAAAGAGAAAGGTGAGTGCAAATAGTTTCAGCATAACAGAGCTCTAAACAATGGATGGATAAAGAGAACTGGGTACAGCGATGGCGAGAGGGTACTGTTCATTCCTATAAAGTTGCTCAGTGGCCTTTGAAGCCAATTTGGCATGACTCTGGAGAGTTTAATAGCTATGAGCACTTGCTTTATCCTTACAGGGTTCGTACGGTCATTGAAAACCTGGAAAAGTCATGGAATTTCAAAATGCAAATTCCAGGCCCTGGAAAAGTTATGGAAAACAATATTTTTCCCAAAGTTTTGGAAAAGTCATGGAAATGTAACTAAAGTTGCGTTAAATTTAATTTACATTTTATCTAATCGCCGAAATAATCTGCGGTCGCGAGCTGTTATGTGCCATCATGACACGCATGGTGTTATTTTTTAATATATGAAGCGCGAGCTGTGTGCTCGAGTCTTCGAGTCTTCCTGGCTGACGGTTGAACTCTGCTGCTACGGGGTGAGGGTCAGCTACATTATCTACGGTGTGTTCGTTAACTGTGCGGAGTCACTGTGGCACAGACTGCACCGCTGGTGAACAGCTGTTAGAACGGGCCGTTCAGGTGTTCAGAGCAGAGCGGCAGAGCGTGATGTGAACTGAAACGTTTTTCTGTCGCAATATTATTTAAGGAATCGTTGAGCTAGCTAGCATACATTGTCACTATCTGCTAACGTTAGCTTTAGCCTTCGTTTTCTAATCGTTTTTTTCATAGGCTATAAACAGAGGTGGTATAAGGATAGATATTGTACTAGAATAAAAGTAGAAGTACTCAGGTCTTGTTCTTGAGTAAAAGTAGAAGTACTCAGATATTGTAGTCAAAGTAGAAGTACTCAGATCTTGTACTTGAGTAAAAGTAGAAGTACTCAGATCTTGTACTTGAGTAAAAGTAGAAGTACTCAGGTCTTGTACTTGAGTAAAAGTAGAAGTACCAGAGTGTAGGAATACTCTGTTACAGTAAAGGTCCTGCATTCAAAATGTTCCTCAAGTGAAAGTAGAAAAGTATTCTCATCAAAATATAGTGAAAGTAGCGACAGTAAAAGTAGTCGTTGTGCAGATTGGTCCATTTCAGAATAATATATACGATATGTTTTATAATGATTGATCATGAAAGTGTTCTCAAAGCTGGTGAAGGTGCAGCTAGTCTGAAGTACTTTGTAGACTGCAGGGTAGCTGGTGGATTTACTCCAGGTGGAACTAAAGTCTGATTCAACACTTGATTATATTTCACATCATTCATCCAGATCTGTAAAGTAACTAAAGGTATTACATACATGCAGTGGAGGAGAAGTACACCATGTACCTCTGAACTGTAGAGGAGTAGAAGTACACAGTAGCAAAACATTGAAATATGTATCTCAAAATTGTACCCACGTATAGTACTTGTTGAGTTTATGAACTTAGTTACTTTACACCAGTGGCTATAAAGATAGAAAGACTAAGCCTTGCACAGAGGCATGAAAATACATTTTCAAAATGCTCAACAGTGCTGCCAGAATTATAAACTGACTGCTACACAATTAAAATAAATGCTTTTATATATTTCTATTAGATGTGACTCTTTGGTGTTTCTGTTATTATTACCTGCTGCTTTAGTTGTTCTGACAGCTAAAATCCTCTGTTATTCCTAAACCGATATTCCATGGGGTCGGGGGCTCGGATCCTTGTCACCTTTTTCATACCTGATAAGTTTGCATCCCTGACTACAGTTGCTTTAGCGTGTAGAAGCTAGTAAGCCTACTATTGGACTTGTTTTAGATAGGCACTACATGTTTCATATGCAGACCTTATTTTCCTGTTCCATGTTAAAATAAACCATTTTCAGTCGTAATTTTCTTTTGGTCATGGAAAATGAGGTAAAGGTCATTGAGAAGTCATGGAAAAGTCATTGAAAATCATTGGTGAAAAAGTGTATGAACCCTGTCCTTAAACCCGCCTCCAATCTGCTCTGTCATAGCTGTTCTTGGCTCAGTCAAATGAGAGGAGAGAGAAAATAACTCTGGATTTCGGGTTTTGGCACATTATACAACTTGTAGGCCCTAATCATTCACATTTGGGCTATAAATAGTTCTGGGCAGTTGATTTACCTTCAAACCGAAGTTTGGACACTTTTCGATTTCAAACGTTGAAGTTGTGGCAACAGCTGTGATTGCAGTTGTACTGTTGAACATGGCACTATACAAAAAAAAGTTATACTTGTTTTTTTTTGTAGTATTTTATTCACGATGCCAGTGTTGAAAAGAAGCCCCCGTTAATTCAAATGTGTTCATTAATCAGTCTGTAATGATTCGCAATCGGAGACAATAACGGTGCTAGCTAGCAACAACCACCACTTCTGGTGAGGTTACAGCCGCCAATTCATATTTGACCTATTCTCCGATGAAATTCACACACTGGGCAAGTGTTCAGTGTGCTAAGAGTCAAATTGAGTCATAACATAATTATAAAACAAAAATGCACAGGGATTATTATTATTACATTGTTAGAATTATTTAGGTATGGAGAGCTGATACCCAGAAAGTCGAGGGCCCGTTTATAAATTCTTTAGATAACTAATGAAACCTTTTTCAGATAGGCCACTTCCCAGAATACATGTTCCATCATGTCCCCCTGTGTCCCTGCATTAGCTAGGTTTCAGGCCACTTGTAGTGGAATAAGAAGTATGCACACACTCAGCTCAGAGAGTGCACCAGCTGCACTAATGCGCCCAGCAGCTGCTTCTCACCGGCTGTTAAAACCTCTGCATTTCTGCTCATTCATAGCATGCTGTTTTTGGAAATATTTCATTTAGTTTCTAGTGTTAACCATCTTCTTTTGCATTGATGCAAACCCAACCTTTTTAACATCCAAAACTGCAATATACTGAAACCAGAAATGTGGGTTTTTGTGCATGTAAATGGTCTGCAAAAGATATATTCCCTAAGTTCCCTCCAGAGGGAGTTTCTCTCCCACACACTCCCCCATGTATGACATGCCTCCATTGGACTCCTTTGTTAACTTCTGTATCGTAGTGACATCATTATAAGGGGCCGGACATCTCCAAGCAGTTGACCAGTCACAGCAGAGTCGGCCAGCTAACCAATCAGAGCAGACTGGGCTCTGGTTTCAGACAGAGGGTGAAAAGAGGTGCTGCAGCACTGACAGTATGATAAAACTAAAGAGCTTTTTGAACATTAAAGCATGGAGACATGTCCCAGGAGAGACACAACATATAAATATGAGCCTGAAAAAGAGCAGAATAGGGCCCCTTTAAACATCAACATCTGGTAAGCATGTCCTTGTTCCTCTAGTGTGTCATGAATCTGACTAGGTTGTTTGACACATTGTATTTGAATCACTTATGCCTGAGGCGAGGGCTCCAGCGTTATATGCAGAGTTGGGTGTAACGTGTTACAAAGTAACGCGTTACTGTAATTATATTACTTTGTCGGTAACGGAGTAGTGTAACGCGCTACTTTTATAATTCAGTAATCACACTACAGTTACTAACATTGCCCCGACACACGTTACTTCGTTACTTTCTAAGTTCAGTCATAATCAAACCTCAACAAACACCTGCAAAGAATACATGCTAAGGTTAAGCTAACGCACATAGCTGTTGTTTATTTATTACACACACGTGTCTGTTCTTCTTCTCTGTTTTCCGGTTGTTGCCTGTTTTGAATGACGAATACACACTACTGCCGCCTGCTGGTAAGGAGAGTTATTGCCACTCACGCATGCGCAGTTCGTACGTGCTCGGCTGCGGTGTGCTCTAATCTGGCTCCAGTGCAACACATGGCCAACACGCAGGAGAACACGCTGACGCAACAGCGTGAGCAGAGATAGACTGCGCAACATATACAGATAGCAGGAGACAGAGGACAGCCATGGTCAGATAGGAAAACATTCAGGAGCTATCTGGATCAGTCTTATGCGAAAATGGAAACTGAACTAAAGAGAACATTTGAAACTTTAGCAGTCTGCGTGATCTGCCTGCAGGGAGGGGCGGGCCGGCCCTGCGAGTAAAGTAACGAGTAAAGTAACGAATTACTTTATGTAGAGAGTAACGAAGTAGTGTAATATATTACTTTTTTTTAAAGTAATATGTAATGTGTAATATATTACTTTTTTTTAGTAACGACCCCATCTCTGGTTATATGATAAAAAATGAATGGCTAGTTGATATTTGTTGCCATTTGGTGTAAATGGAACATTGACATTAACATTGTATTTCGTCAACATGTTAGCAACCAGTGGCCTCTTTACACATCAGGCAACATGGAGTTGCATTAGCATGTTATAAATGAACTGTAAGAAGAATATTATAATCCTGACAAAAATAGTAATGAGAAAAATAAAGAGCTTTTTGAACATTAAAGCATGGATGCGGTTCACAGTAGAGGCACAACATAGAAATTAGATCCTGAAAATAATCATAATAGGGCGTCTTTAAGATAAATCTTCATCCATACAATCTAATTAAATCACTTGAAATGCTTTTCAGTGCAACTTGTTGGACAACTGGTTGCCTATTTGAACTTTACACCAGTTTTTGCCAGTTTTTAATTGATTTGTATCGGAGATGGGCGACAGTGAGACGGCCAGACAAAAGAGCGTGAGAATGAAAGAAGATGGAGCCAAAAGGCTGACAAAGAGCAAGAAGAAATTAAGAATAGAACGCGGGGGGGTGGAGATTGTATCCCCACCGCCTACAAATAAATAAAATACTCGGGATGATGAGCCGAATATGGCGGAAGCAAACTGAGAGTCAGGGTAGGCGTCTCATGTTGATGTTTAAAGAACACATTTTTTTATAGGGTTCATCATTTCCATTTGGGGAGTGGTGAGAGACAGTGATGATGATGAGATGATGAGATGATGATGATGATGATGAGATGATGATGATGATGATGATGATGATGAGATGATGATGATGATGATGATGATGAGATGATGATGATGATGATATGAGAGAGAGAGAGAGAGAATCATCTGGTTCTAATCTTAGCTTATAAAAACACACTAATGAGTGGTAGATCGTTTGTGTGTGTGTGTGAGATGAAAAGCTGGTACTCTAAGAACATGTGGGAAAAAGTCTCTGCTGCTAAAAATAAATAAATAAAAACATTTCTCTGCGGATATGATGCAAAAAGGGTGTGACATTTGTACCCAGGAGTGTCGTTTGGCCTTAGCTCGGTCTATGTTTTGGAAGATGATCCTCAAACAAACAGAGGCGGCCACTTCTCAGTCAGCAAAAGTAGGCATTAACCCTCAAATTGCTCTTCAGCGTGAACCAACACTTTGAAACATGACATCACTGCAACAGAGTTTCCCCCCTTCATTGCAAAAGCAGGATGTGTCCGTCTTCCTCCTTCTTTCTGGCTCAACAACGCACCTTTTAGCGTGTTAATGGCAACACATGGCGCGCCGAGTTAATGCTCAAGTTACCCTCGCTACTTTCACACCATATGTTGGCCAAATGGTGTTATGCTGCTGGCTGGCCTCTGGACAATAAGCCCCCTGGGACTGGCCTGTGCTGGGTTTTACTGAAACCATTTTCCAATCTGCAATCCAAACTATTAGGTTTTATTTACTCTTAAAAACAGTTGTACCTAAATCATAGCTCCATAGCAATGATGTGTGTGGGCAGGGAGCGACGATAATTCACATGTGTTATGGGTCCCACGGTAGGAGGCGAAAAAGGAGAGGGAACTTCTTGAGTGACTGCATTTGAGTCCGAAATTAGATGATTCAGCGATGCTGTTGGTGTAACCATATGTAACCCATATGTCTCCCACTAAACAAGACTTTCATTTACTTTGTTGTTGCCCAAGTTTGCCCACACTGTAGTTTTGTGTGGCTTCGATAATGACAAAATTGCTACTGGCAGCAAACGATAAAGGAGCGAGACAGCAGGCATGGAGAAGTTTCCAATCAAACATTGGACACTTTAGTGAGCCAGAGAAGCAGAACTACAACATCAACACACCAGAGGCCTTCACGCCAGGCAGCACCCATAACCACACCTCTTTTTGGATGAACGCCAAGTGTTGTTTTATAGTAAAAAAGCTGCTTGGTTCATACGTTTTCCCCCAGTTGACGTACTTAGTTGTGAACCGTTCAAAGCTTTCGTTTGTAAATAGTCACTCTGATCGGCAGAGCAACTCGGAGCGTTGTTGGAATGTACCGTTCAATTATTATTAATTTATTAATATCGCACAGCATTCACTGGTGTGCATCGAATGTGGTCGTACAACATTTAGCTAGATAACTCAAATGTTCTTTAAATGCCACTATAAGTTTTTTTGGGCCAGAGAGTTTCTTTATTGATAGATGTGGGAGATGTGGGCCCTGCCGGAAGGTTCCGTGATTTGAACCACGGCTTAGACAGCTTAACCACATATTATTTTATTTATTTTATTTATTTTATTTATTTTTATTTATTTTATTTATTTTATTTATTTTATTTATTTTATTTATTTTATTTATTTTATTTATTATTACATTTATTATTAAATTATTTAATTTGATAAAAACAGTGGCAAACAGAAGCGTTTTCAGCTTTGATTTAAAAGAAAACATATGTAAATAAACCCAAAAAAGGGGTTGTATTATGAATACATCTTCATCTTATTTCTTTGCAAGGATTTATTTAATTGTTTTGGTTTTAAAGACCCAATATTAACCAAACAAATGACTAATCTTCTTCTTTTCTCTCTCAGAGGGTCCAGAGTACGAGTACAGTGGCAGTGACGAAGACGATGAAGAGGCGACAGAGGAGGAAGGAGAACCCAGGTAAAAGCTTTTCAAACTGGATATGTGTTTTGTTGAAGAAATTAATCACAGGGTGAAGATTTTCAATGCGACAAATATATAAAATTGCACATTCATCTGTATTATTCGCACATTTCTCTTCAATGGAACCTTCAAACTGCACTGCACTACCATTCTGAATTCTGATATGAAAAGATACATTTAAGAGTCATTGCGATATTCTTATTGTAGTCACTTCTTAGGGTTAGGGTTCTAACCATTTCTTTAGATTTTGTTTATTTATAAAAGTCTCAAAATGACATTCATAAAGTTCTTTACCTGCTTATTTTTTACAATTGAATATCTCGTGTGTTATGTTTTCAACAATACACAGCTAAGCAAATTCCTTGTATGTGTAAACTGTCTGTACAAATCCTCATTTTGATTCCAAAATCAAGCATACGAAGTCAATGAATCGGGGTTTTAGAAAAAATGGCAATATTGATCAGTTCAAAATCTAAATTGCAAGAAGCAAAATATTAGATAGAAGTAAAACTATCTGAATGAAATGTTGTGGTGCTGCAGAGAAGTCCCAGTCTACAAACAGTATTCAACTGATGTGATAAAAATCCCGTTTTGGTACCAATCCTCTTTCAAAAATCCCACCATGATCATATATATTTATTAATAATAAATAAAACATGATATCTTTTTCAGTGATAATGTGAATGATGTCGTCATAACAAAAAGTATGTTAGTAATGGTAGTAAAGTACGGGATGTTATAAATGAGCATTCTCCTTAAAAAACCCTAATAACATTTTTTCTCCAAATCGTGCAGCCCTACATGCAAATAATATTCCAAAGACTTGAACAAATGTATTTTCACTATATCATTATCAGTGCTTATCGGTTGATGATGTAGTAATGAAGTCTCCTCACATGCAATGAATGACTACAGGACATGTCGTCTCTGTTAGTGTCCCTGGACGAACAACAGCAGATGGCACTAGGAACTGAGCACTCTCTCCTCGTGTGTGTGTGTGTGTGTGTGTGTGTGTGTGTGTGTGTGTGTGTGTGTGTGTGTGTGTGTGTGTGTGTGTGTGTGTGTGTGGTGTGTGTGTGTGTGTGTGTGTGTGTGTGTGTGTGTGTGTGTGTGTGTGTGTGTGTGTGTGTGTGTGTGTGTGTGTGTGTGTGTGTGTGTGTGTGTGTGTGTGTGTGTGTGTGTGTGTGTGTGTGTGTGTGTGTGTGTGTGTGTGTGTGTGTGTGTGTGTGTGTGTGTGTGTGTGTGTGTGTGTGTGTGTGTGTGTCAGCCATTTAGTATTTTGTTTACCCATCCGTTCTCTAGTGTACTTCATTACATAAGAGTGGCTGCCATTAACCACTAACAGTTTTCGTCCCTCTTTCCCTCTCTCAGCTCCATAGTGAACGTTCCCGGCGAGTGGACGTTGAGACGGGAGTTCCTCCGCTTACAGACGGAGGATCGTGACGGGGGCAGAGAGGGAGGCCAGGGGGGAGGCGGGGGGCAAAGACAACAGGTAGGTCTCCAGTTCATAACAACCGTCCACACATGAATTAATACTTGAGTAATATCTCGTCAATTATAGGGCTGTACTAATAACATTAACAATGTCGGCGTTCTTACTCTAAAGTAACTTTTGACTGCTGTTAGGATTCTTTTTTATTTGTATGTGTATTCATTTTGTTGAAAACCAGTATTTTTTGCAAATGTAGTTTCCAGTGGCAGCTGTGTTGGAATGTTTTAGACTTACGATCCAAGCTGTATTAAAGTACTGAAGTAAAAACGTGAATGACTTTCCTTTTTTTCATATTTCTCTATTATGTATATACTATATGGATACAGCTAGAAACAAATACATGAATATGTTGATATACAGTAAGGTGCTGAATCTAAAAAAGACATGATATAATATGTTTTACGTAAGGCATCATTCAATTCTTTTAGATGTTAAGCTTTTCAAAAACAACTACAGTCAAAAAGACGTTTTGGTCTTTTGCTTTGACCCCAGTGCATGTGTCTGTGTTATTGCATAATTATAATAATACATTGTTTCAAGATGCCAAATAGTCACTGGCTGTAGTTTCTCAATTGTTTGAATGTTCTGTTTATTTGTTTTTATGTTATTTATGACAGCAAATCTTTGTGTTGTGGCCATCAACTATGATGTATACGTTTTTTAATCAAAATGATACAGTTAATGATTGTAAAATGAATAAACAAGACGATAATAAATGGTAATAGCATCCCAGTGTTTCATTATTATTATTATTATTATTATTTATTATTATTATTATTATTATTAAGAGTTGTATTAGTTGTAATAAACAAATACAGTGGGTTTTTGCTGAGTCTCATTTCCAAACGTAGTACACTGCTATGTCCAGCACTCTGAACACTTTGTCTTGAATCACAGGAACTGGCTTTTCACTATCTAGCTAGCAACATTATCATTTGCGGTACCAAATGAAAACAGACTTCTCAATTAACCAAATGTAATTAACGATGATATCTTTTGTCAAGAGTATAGTGGTGGTATGTTTATTAAATATTGAAAAACACTTTGATACTAACACTGAGTGCACCATACGGCTACAACATATTGCTATACTTAACATTGGGACACACTTAAGTTCCCTTTGTAAGTGTAAGTACAGAACAGTGCATATCGACACAGCTCATGTACCACAGTGTGATTTCAGCCCAGCACAGCCCAGTTCACTTTATATTCGAAACATTCAATTACAAGTGTGAGCTATAATCAAGTGTTACTTCTGTTTCATTTTCCTAATTGTATTTGAATATTTGCTGGCCAGGCTCTGCAGCAGCACAGGCAGCAGCTGGCGGAGCAGGAGCGCTACAAGCAGCAGCTCCTGGCCGACCGGCAGAAGAGGATCCAGCAGCAGCACGAGCAGCGGCAGAAATTAGAGGATGTAAGTGATGCTGATTCATATATGTTCTCCTGTATGTACTTATCAAACATAGGTCTGTTGGAAGAAGATAAAACATTTCAGAGGAAAATTAGGTGAGAAGAAATTCACCAGTTGTTTAATCAATCACGTCTGAACAAGAAGTGTGTCAGTTTCACTCCCCACCTGCTGAGTGTCATCCTCACTCTGCCCACGAACTGCTCTCACCATGTCTTCAAGATCTATAGAGTTGTACTTCTCGAGAAAGTCAGCAAAAATGCATAGAAATAGAAATGACACCAAAAAAGGTTGTGGCCGGTTTCTTTGAGAGAAATGTTAGGTTTCGAGAATAAAGTTCTACATTTACAACATAACAACTTGGATATTCTATGTGTACGAAAAAAATCACACATTTTGCAGGAATTTCTTTTTATATCAGAGATTATACATTTTAAATTGCAAGAAAAAACCCTTGAAGAATGGTGTTGTTTTTATTGTCCAGGGACAATTTTACCTCATTTTGAAATTTGGATAAACATCAAGTTTTATTTTCTCGCAAATCTATGACTTTGATCCCCAGTATGCCTCACTGTTGTTAATGTGTTATCTTTGTAAATACTGGTACAATTGGGCGTTTCCCAGCAACAGAGACGGCAGCTGGCAGACTGCGCCTTTCAGTGGGCGGAGCTCCAAGAGGTCTTGCTGGGAGAGGAGTCTGATCTCCAAGACAACAGAATCCTATTGGAGGAGAGAAACAGGAGGAGTGACAGGAGACAGGTAGTGTGTGTGTGTGTGTGTGTGTGTGTGTGTGTGTGTGTGTGTGTGTGTGGTGTGTGTGTGTGTGTGTGTGTGTGTGTGTGTGTGTGTGGTGTGTGTGTGTGTGTGTGTGTGTGTGTGTGTGTGTGTGGTGTGTGTGTGTGTGTGTGTGTGTGTGTGTGTGTGTGTGTGTGGTGTGTGTGTGTGTGTGTGTGTGTGTGTGTGTGTGTGTGTGTGTACTCAAGCCCAGGCGATAACAACATGTTCTCCTCGACACAGCTAGCTAGAAAATAGTTTTCATGGTCTGATTTAACAGCACTTCTGTTTCCTTAATTACTTGGAGTTTGAATTTTCCGAAATCCTTTTGTTTTGCTTCTGATCTGCTGTTTCCTCTCTTAAAGGTGGGGTGGGTAAGTTTGAGAAACCGGCTCGAGATACACTTTTTATTATATTCCATGGAATGCTCTTAACATCCCGATAGCAATGAATATCTGAAGTGCTTTGACAAAAAATCCATTAAAAAATGTCATCAATGGAAGCCGTAGTACTGTAAAAAGCATGACCAATCCGTTTAGCTGGCCCGGCTAAACGGACGCACAAATGTATCTTGTGCCGTAATTGGGCGTGCATTGCGCGTTCATGTGTGTTGGAGGAGGTGCTCTGTAAGGAAGTCTGAAAGAAGGGGCGGATTCTTTTCGGCTGTGTAATTTCAAATTGTAGTGCACTCGAGCCGGTTTCTGAAACTTACCTACCCCACCTTTAAGGTCTTTCATTTCGATCTAGTTGCTATTGAAATATATTTGACATTGTTCAAACTTAATTTATAACACCTTACAACTCTATGCGAAATGAAATATCACCTTTTACTGTGAGAAAGTGTTACAAAGACTGTGAGGGTGAAGTGTCTTTGCCACTTCCAGTCATTTTAAAGTAAGAGTCCTCTTTACTATATATGAAATCCCTGTTTAATCATTAATTTGGACATGTGCATAATGAATCCATCCCACACCCCAGTAGTTTTCAATAGGTGTATATTAACACCAAGGAGCAGATTAGGAGCAGTGATTTCTTCATGCAGGAGACACTGTATTCCAATGCTATTAATATCTGTCTAGTTATATTACGTCTATTTGTGTGTGTGTGGCAGAGAGCTATCTGTATGTATTACATTCTAATTACACAGATCGCCTCTTAGTCATTAGGTTGGGCGTGCTTAATGGATCTATCTGATGCTTCATTAAGTTTGAATGTATCTGCATTTAATTATGTGACAGGCCCATTGAGCATGTGATGTGATGTCTTGTATTTTGTCAGATGCAGAACTTGTCTTGGCACAGCGGTTCCAATCATTTCACACATTGATTGATTGGGCATGCATTGCATCATGTATTTCAGTGTCGTGTCATTGGTTTAAAGGCCCGGACACATCAAACCACTTTAAAATAAATAGTCACAACAGGGCTGACTGTCGTGTCGCCTTATGTTGCCTTTTCATGGCCACAAAGGTGCACTTGAACACACCACAAAGGCTACAGCTAAGACAGCAGGAGAACATAACCTTCCAGATGAAATAACTCTATAACAGCAGCGGCAGTTGGTATTCGTCGGTCAATGTTGTGTATTTTGCCACCAGCTCGAGGGCGGATGTTGGAAGCGGCGAAAGTCATGAGAGTGCGGGACACACCACTAAATAATTGCTGACGGGTGCTCTTTGACCTCTTCAACTTGACCAATGTCCGATAATCGCCCCGGTGTGTCAAAGCCGTAAAGCAACAAAATGTAGGATAAAGTGTTATTTAGTGCCCCTACAATTGTTAGAGTACAATTAAATTGTACACTGCAGTCGCAAATATAGACAGCTGGTAGGTTACACACGTGTATTTGTAGTATTCCAGCTAATGTTACTAGACTGTAACCGGTACTGTTGCCCATCCATCAGGATTCCCTAGCTTCAAGTACTCCCTCCTCCAAGTGGTCTTAAGCTGTGGTCTTAAGCTAGGTAAACACCAGATTCCCCCTCTGAGCCCAGTCCTGGTAGCGAGGCAAACTGAGCTAACGGCTAACTATAGAAGTTGATGGCAGCAGTTAGCATTACTTTAGCTACAAGTAAAGCTTTCTGTCCAACAAGAAACTCCAAAAAGAGGAGGGACTGAGGATTTCAAGGGCACATAGTCGATGTTCTGGCTGTAGTCTTTGTGGTGGGTTCAAGTGCACCTTTGTGGCCATGATAAGGCAACACAACAGTCGGCCCTGTTGTTACTAGTTTGCAATCACTGCTAATAATTTCATGGAGTAACTTTTATCCCAGATTTTAATGTAAAATGTCCCGTTTGGACTGTATTTTCAGGAAATATTCAAAAAGGAGGTCATAATGTAATATTTAGAGTGTAGGGCGTGGGCTAAAAGCTCCGACCCATCTTGCACACTGAATATTTTAGTTCCCACCTCTCAGGATTCTGCTCAAAACCTTATATACCCCTAATTAAAGTGTGTGTGTGTGTGTGTGTGACAGTGTTTTGCCATTCTTGTGAACATACGTTAATGCAATAATGTCAAACGAGATAATTAGATTTTTTATTAAGGTGACATTTGTTGTGATTTAAAAGAAAATCCAATGAAAGTAATATAACACAACTTACAGTACAGACATCTCAACCTGTGTGTGTGTGTGTGTGTGTGTGTGTGTGTGTGTGTGTGTGTGTGTGTGTGTGTGTGTGTGTGTGTGTGTGTGTGTGTGTGTGTGTGTGTGTGTGTGTGTGTGTGTGTGTGTGTGTGTGTGTGTGTGTGTGTGTGTGTGTGTGTGTGTGTGTGTGTGTGTGTGTGTGTGTGTGTGTGTGTGTGTGTGTGTGTGTGTGTGTGTGTCACAGGAGCAGGCAGGCAGGCAGCGCGGTGCCGATGTGTCAGTCAGGCCTCTGGACTCCACCGCAGAGCAGGTAACAACCCTTCACTCTTTATGATTACTTACTACTTGTCATCACTTCTTCTATATTTCATATGAGGTGGGATTTCTTTTCACATATTCTGAAGGCGCGTTGCTCTTGATAGTAACACATTGAATAGGAGTCTGCATTGTGGGCGTGTTTGTGTGCGCACCTTTCAGGGAGATGATGCCTCTTCCTTTCTTTCTTCCTCACTTCTTTACTTTTGTCTTCTTGCTAATTGAATCTCTTTGTTTTCACATTTGTTTCTATCCTCTTGACCTTATTGATCATTCTTCATTTTTTTTTATGAGGTATCTTGGAAAGTTACTGCTTGTCTCTTTTTGTTCCCTCTTTGATGACTCCCACGTCTTTGAATATTTCTGTTTTAATGACCATGTGTTCTTTTCATATTCATTTGGAATCCAAAATAAAAAAACTGCAAAAAGATTATTGCATTCATTCATGAAAGGGAGAGGAAATCTGCCTGTTTATTTGTTACATTTATTTTGATATTTCACCAGGAAATGCTTACTACTGATGTTGCTATCTGTATCCATAAACGGGGAAACAATAAATTGTATCTTCTTATTCTGGATTACTAATTGAATACGAAAAGAACAAATGAAACAGGGATTCTTCACAACCCTTTCGTAAAGGAAAGTATTTGAGGTCACTGCAATGGAGCAGGGAAGAACAAAAAGAGAGCAAACCATATTGTCTTCATATTTCACTGGTGTTGAAATGATGTATAAAAGACAGTAGTTTGAGTGGTGCTCTGGAAGCCTGACGCCCTGCTGGGGCTGGGAAAGTTCATCATTTTGACGTTCTCATCGGAGGAAGCGGTGACAGATTGCTCCTTTTAATTCTCTGTTAGTGTGGAGCTTGAGAGGGACAACAGTGACAGTGTGTATTGTAGCAGCAGTGTCACATCTCCACGCTTATCACAGCATGCCGTCCCTTTTTGTTTTAAAGCCTCCCCTCTTCATCTCTCTCTCTGCTTAGCGTACCTTCTCTCCCTTTTTCCCTCCCAGCATGTCATCTTTTTCACTTCTCACCACTCCCTTTTCACTCATCTCTCGGCTTTTCTTCCGAAAATGTCTGATCTCAGGAGGGGTTATAGAGGCATCAAGAGACTCTCACATCACTAATTCCTTTCTTCTCTCCTGTCTGACCTTTCCCACCCTGATGTTGTTATGATGTTATATAATGATGACAGTTGCTCCTGATGTTACCCCATAGTCTTTATATTCACAAAACGTAATCAAAACTCAGAAAAAAGGAGAAGCAAGATGTTTTGGAAGGCATTGTATGGCCACAGCCCTCTGCAACCCTACGAAGACAAATGTATTTGTAACTTTTTTAATATATATCTTTTTTTAAATGTCAGGGATTTATTTTCTGATATTTAGCTGTATAATTTTCATATCTTAAAGGTCCCATGTCATGGCCATTTCCACTGATCATAATTCCATTGTTGAGGTCTACTAGAATAGATTTATATTGTGCAATTTTCCAAACTCACATTGGTTTCTCACAGCATCTCTGTAAACTGCGTGTATTCACTGAATTTCACTCTCTGCCTTTAACGGCTCGTTGTAGCTCGAATAGCTCCAGCCCCCACCCTCCCTGTGAGCACAGTGTGCTCTGATTGGTCGGGATGTTGTGAATCGCGCTGAGCTCCGTGGAGGTGTGGTTTCCTTGTTTAGCGATACACATCGAAACACAGCCAAACTCACCCTGAGCACACACAAAGTCACAGCCGAAGTAAAAACAATAAGTGTGGCTTGATATTGAGTAAGAAAAAGGTTGATAGACGCTGTGAGAATGGGTCTGCAGAGAGAATTTTGCCGCGATTCCAACTGTCTGTTATCAGCCTACAGCCAGGGAGGAGAGATCAGCAGAGCTGCATGCACTGAGTGTGTGAGGAAGTCCGTGGATTGGTCAATTTGGACCAATCAGCGGGGGTTTAACGCAATGGCTCCGCGGATGTAACGTAGCGGCTCCACGGATTGGTCCATTTGGTTCCGGGTAACGCATGACCGTATCGTGTCATAGTTCTGGGCACGGCAACTGGCCATTCCTACGTCACAATAACCAGGAAGTAAACAATGGACAATGACGTATCTTCAACAAGGCATTTTGGGGAGGTATTTTCTGTGTTAGAGTTTTACTCGCTACAGGGTGTACTTTGAGGGTTTTCACTCTGCACACTGTTTACATGCATAAAAACCTTCATAACAAGGGGACGAGTAATAACTGGAAAAGCATGACATGGGACCTTTAAATGCAATAATTGTAATCAACCCCCGTAAGGTAACATAGATATTGTTTCTTCTTCGGTAGGTTTTGTCGCCATTTAGTGTGTTCTATTATTTTATACTAACCCAGCAGAAGGCTTTTCTACGTTTCCTATGCCAGCAACGCCATATTCTGCTGCCTCAATCGTCACCACATCATCAAATATTTGGAAGTCGTCTATTGTCGTTTTAAATGGAGACGTGGAGGCTCTACATTTTTAATTAATACTGCTAACATTTTTACGTATAGAGGTTGTAGCCTTCAAAATCAGTCATGTGAGCTGTAAATTACATAACTTAATGAAATAACCATATTTAATTAAATATTCACCCATGTTTTTCTATTTTTGTCTCCATCTTTCACTTTTTTATTCTTAACAACTGGTTATTTCATGTAGAGCCTCCACATCTCCATTTAAACGTTACCAATTTTTTTTTAATTAATTGGTCATTTCAACAGACCCGGCGCCAGAACAAATCTACAGAGAGGGCATATGATTTTCATGGGAGGGCGCACAAAACCGTCATGTGCCAGTGTCAACGGCAGAGATTTTTTGCTGAGGGGTAGCTTGATGTTTCATAGAGGGTGCTCAAACATGTAGGGTTTCCCATTCATGTACCGGGCGCTACAGCGGAATGTTCTACTGCAACACTCCCCACACTCACATACACAGTACTCTCAACACCCATATGAAACAGAACTGTTCATTTCTCTATGGATATTTTACAAATCGCTCCCCTTTCAAACTGTATTCTTGTTTTACTGTCATATAGTATTTCATACCTGTTTTTCATTTATTACGCTTATATTACTATCTGACACCACATACAGCGTAGCATTAAAGTTCACAATTTTAATTTTTTATAAATAATGAAAAAAAACGTGTTTATTGGGGGAGGGCAGGAATGTCAAATGGGAGGGCCCTCGCACGGCGCCGGGTCTGCATTTCAATGGTACATTGCTGATAGAACTATGAAGTGATTTATATTATAGTTATGAAAATATATATATTTTTTCTCAGGGCAGTGGTACTGCTGCTTTTAGTTACATGTGTCTCTCAAGAAACAGCCTTAAATGGCTGCTGGTTTCCCCTCTATAGTAGCAGTCACATGAATGTTGGCTAATTTACTCCTCATGGTGCACCACGGTCAGGCCTCAAGCCTCCAGGAAGTGCGATGGGCATTAAAGAAAAAATATGTGTAATGGCCAAACCATTGTTTTGCATCGTCTGTGCATCACATGATGTCATTCGGCCGAAAACATATTTTTTACAGTCTTTTAACTATAGTACAAATAATTGCATATCCTGGTTTTAAATCATTAGGTCCTAAAAGTTTTCTAAATGCGTTATTAACCTTATATAGTTATTGTCCCTCCTGTCCTGAACCCTGAAAATAGTGAGCATTTTAATTTACTTCTCGGCTCCCTTGTTTCATAAGTGTTTATTTTGCAAATCAGATTCGCCACCAGAGACCCAGGTGCTGTCCGCGCTTCATTGCCAGCGCTGCACTGATTGCTACTTCATGAATGTTTTCCAATCAATCAATGTGCTTCTCTGAATGTGTGTCACAACTAGCTTGATGATACAGTGTTTGTTTATGAGCTCCTCATGTTTGTCTTGTCAGATTCTACAGAACCTGGGAGTGTTGCCGTGTTGAAAGCTGCAGAACATACCATTTTTATTTCCAATTTAAAACAGTTTTTGTGAAATTAGAAGAACTTGATATGACGAGTAAGTCATACGTAAACTGTCATGATCCCATTCTTACAGTCCACATATTCACCACAGAAGTTGAAGCTTTTATTATTTCTGTCAGATGTTACTTAATTAGAAAATCAGCCATAATATAATATTGTGATTTGTATTTAAAGTGATTTCTGCTTCTGAAATGTAATTTGATAACCGAGTAACAGGACTTTCTACTGTATGAGTGTGCACGCTATTTGAGAATATTGTCGTTCAACAAACTGAAAATGTAATTTAATCGGCTTTAAATCTGTCGAAATGACCAACGTGTTATGATAGGGTAAAGAAACAAATGAGGAAAACAATTATATCCCAATCAATGTTGTTAACCTTAAAAACAGGATGAAAAATAATAACATGTTGCCAGGATTTATAGTTTAAGGTTCCATTTTTAAAAAATCATCTTTGAAATGGATGGGGTAAACATTTTATAAATGTTTTCTTTTCTTTGAATAAGTGACATTAATGTTACAAAACTTGCTAACATACAATATATATGTAGAGAAATAAATCTCACCTCGAAGACAAGGTACATTAAGTGTAAAGGGCAGGGCCGTATTCATGGAGTCAACATTGGGGGGGGACCAAAAATTCAATACAAATTTGAATACTAATTTCCTGCCATTCTAAAGGAAAATACATAAAAAATCTCTAACACATTGGATACTTTAAAACCTGTTAAACCCCATGCCCCTGCCCGTGGGGGCAAAACACAACAATAGTCACAAAACTGTGTCTCAGGCATGGGTGTAGGAAGCATCCTCAATGTGGGTGGGACAATTTGACGGGGGGTGTGGGCGGGTGGGGGACCTAACCTCCTCTAGGGAGGCTAACAACTGAAACCAGCTAGCCCACAGCTAGTTAGCTACTATTCCTGAAAAGTTCGGTTTTAACATCAGAACTACAAGTTACTTACACAAAGAAGCTAAACCGGAGGGTTCATGAACATTACCATTACGAAATAAAATAATATAGATTACTTTAGGGCTAACTAGAAAAGATACCAGAACTGATGGAGGGCAAATTAAAACATGACTGACCTGCTTGGAGCATCAAGCTAACTGAAGGTGGACTCAGACGTGCAACAGCGAAATACACCCGTGGGTACAAAATAAGGAACCAATTTACATATGAAAAGAAATATCATTTTGGTGAAGCTCACAATAACAGAAAATATAGATTTTCAAGTATACAAGTAAGTTTTTTTTTACTATTTATTGGGGGGGGACATTTTGAGTGTATCTGAATATTGGGGGGGATGTGTGTCCCCCAATGTATATGGTGAATACGGCCCTGGTAAAGGGTATTTCTTGCTATATGAAGCCCTATTTGTATAGGCTGCAAAGGCAGATCTTCCATTTAAACAACAATCTTCATAGTACAGTATACATGTAAATGATTCCATGCAGACACTCCCAGGCTTTGTCAGTATCTATATGTGCTTTTCATGTTTGCTACCTAGAGAGCCGTGGCTCCAAAGCAGCTGCTTCAGCATAAGGCCCCGCTCCAGCATCAGCAGCCCTCAGCCTGCAGGAGGTCCCACCGCACGCTGCCCAAGGACCAGACCCAGCTCCTGTCTCTGCAGCACGACCACAGACACAGGGAGAGAGAGAAGCAGAGGCAGAGAGAGAAGCCTGGGGCCGCTGTTCAGAAGCTAACGGCTAACAGTGGGAGCACAGCTGCTGCTGCTGCTGCTGCTGCTGTTGTGGCTGCGGCTGCCTCCGCGCCCAGCCGCCCCGCAAACAGCCAGCGCTCCGCGGTAAAGCCCTGCCTCCCTCCGCTGTCGTGCACTTGTAATCACCTCTACATCCCATGTCTGTCAGTCTGTCAATCCGTGTCTCGCTTTAATTGAATTGGATGGCTTTTTACTTTAATTGTGTCCATGTTTTTATTTGTTTTACCTTCGTTTCTTACAAAATTATATATTGATTGGCCTTTGGAAGAGAGGTGATATTTATAGAAAAACTCCAAGATAAAGTTTGTTAATTTACAAGAATATATTTGGGATATTCTTTGAGTTTAAAGTTGTACATTTACAGGGAATAAAATACACAAAATAGTCAGTCACATCACTTTGATTACATTTATCACACCACAGTAAACAGGAAATGCATCATGCACACATGAAGGTGGTGCAACATGAACATATCCTTCATCTGTCCATTGTGTGTTTATACTTACATTGGCCCTCACACGCCGTCATAGTTTTGTCCCTTCTACCAATCCTCTTTCCTTTTTTTTCATCACGTCGCATGTATGTTAGTTGACTGGCCACTTTCACGTAAGTTCACAAAGGTCTGCAGTTTGCCAAATGTTACACAGAATGGTAATGTGGTTCACAGTTCAGACCAAAACATGTATACAAGAAAGAACTGAAGGAAGGCCCGTGGGATCTTATCTGCGAGAACTCTTGGAACGGAATTGAAAGTATTCATGTCTTGCTATTAAGACATGACGATTTTATCAGCCACAAGTATTTTTTTCTTATATATTTGCATGCTGGCAGTTGCTGTTTGTATAGAGGACAACATGTGGTTTATACCTGGCTGCTTATCTTAGCATAGAGGATAAACCACACAAGGAACTGGAACAGGAAGCACAGTTGCCAATTCTAGAGAAGGGGGTCAAATGCCAAAGTGCCTACAATTGCTTTAAAGTATTATGTGTAATGCTTAGGGTGTTAATGCCTGATTTGCAATTAACCTAGAGTACATCTCGTGTTGACAAGTTCAAAGAAAAAACAACACTGAGCTGTTTTGTGTGGTTATGTGATAGTAGCTCCTTTCATATCGGGCTAGTTTATATTACATTTCTTAAGAATGTCGCTAAACTTCAAAGTAAGTAAGCTTTGTATAAAGTAGTTTAAAGTCACTTTTTAAGATGATTTTAAGTGTGAAACTGAAATCATGTGCACCCACAATGCCCTCCCTAAAACACTAAATCAGCCAATAGGAGGCCTCCAAAGTGATGTGTCAAGACTGCTCCACATCAATCATCACCATTTATCATCACTTATTCTGTCCCACATTATACATGCTATATATATTATGTAAAATGCTTTTATGTGGGTAAGACAGTTAGGATTGTACTTGGTGTGAGAAAAATATATGTTGATCTCAGTGTGACTATTTACACACACAAACACACGTGTGTCATACATGTGTTTTATGTTTTTAGATGGACTTCCAGGAATCAAACCTAGCCAGGCTGCTCTTAGCTGCTGGTCTCCCCAGCCAGGTGCAGTCCAGGCTGGGCTCAGGGAGCAGCTCCAGTCCCTGTACTCCAGCCATGCAGAGGGCTCACCTCAACCAGGTATACACAGTAAAAACATATTCCACATCTGTTGTATTCACATGTCCTCTGCTCGAATCTATACCTTGCTATTAAACTCTTAACTAATATACCTTATTATAAAATACCTTTTATATACATGACCTGAAATGATATTACCGTTCGACAATACTACAGACAAGTATTTGGTTTTGGTTTTGTTAGCAAATTTAGTTGGCATTATGGCATTATTGGCATTATTATGCGCACCTGAAATAATTAGCTTTTCTGCAGAGATTTCCTCAAGAGAATCTGAAGAACTGACGCAAAATAGTGTTTACCTAATTTCTCATTATAGTCTTACATTTCTAAATTGTGCAAATATAGAAGTATGCAGATTTGGCTTATTTGCATCAATTGTGTTTTTTTTGTGTTTGCAATGAATGTACTGTACTGTAATGGTTGTAAACCCACTTTGGGGACATTTTACTTTGCGACCAAACTGTTGAAGAAATATTGTATAACTACAATTACAGAAACAAAAAACCTTCGCTAATCCTTTTTTTCTTTCCCCAGAATGCCAATTTGCGTTCAAGTCATGACGCCCCTCACAGCAGCTCCATGTCAGATATGGCCATCTCCCCGTTGTCCCCGTTGTCCCCCATGTCTCCAACTGACGACGTCTTCTGGGACTCTAGAGTGCCACCTAAGGTGAGCATCGACCATCCTATTAGCTTCATGTCACATGGCAGCAGGTTGGACGACTTGCATAAACTAAAATGAAAGTAAACTTGCAAAAAGAGGAAGTTGTTGTGATAGTCATGCCAGGCACATGTAGCCTGCATCACAAGAGGTTGGCATAATATCCTGAATTCTGGCTATACTGAATTGAGGAAGTGGTGTTTCTCGCACGAGGTTGGAACACGGTGGGTGATTTTGGGAGATAATTGGTTGCGATTTACCCTCGAGAAACACTTTCGATATTTGAAGTGGGGTTTTATCAGGTACTTATCCATGGTAATTGTTTAGAATGTTGCAGGAATACGTCCTAAATCCTGATATATTTCCTGAAATAAGGTCTGCGGTTACCACAGGCATATAAAAGACCGTTTTGTTCCATCAAATAAAATAGTTCAGTAAATACCCCTCTAGTTAATGTGTGTCTGTAAAACAGTGGTTGCTATCAAGTGGCTTAATGAGACTACTATACGTCATCACTCCGAACATTAACTGTTTTAGCTTAGCGTTGTCATGTGACTGTGGGTGTTTCTCAATGTCGAGGAAGGCTCCTCCAGAGCCACTATTTCAAGGATGCTACTTCATCGAATCCCACCGAAGGACTGTTCCAATGTCCAGGATCCTTGGAATTCTACCGAGGACCGAATCCTTCGTTGCGGGAAATTTCGAGGATGCACCAGTGTATCCTCCGCGGTCTTCACATCCCCTCAATGCTTTGCACACGGACCAATTTCCCAAATCTTTGGCGGAAAATGTAAGACGGAGCCTCTCATATGACGCACACCTGCACACTTGCTAGCCTGTTCCATTCTTCGTTCTCCGAATGCCAGGAAGGATTCTTGCCTGAAGGACCTGACTCGGATGTCCTACCAAGGAAGCGTCCTCGACATTGAGAAACACCCAGAGATGTAGTTTGTTTATAGCTTAACATTAGCTATTTACTATTGGTGATTGCATTTATATTTAAAAATCACAGTCTGTCAGGGTTAGGGTTAGTGTTAGCGCCCTTGCAATGCTAACTTCTGCATCAGCTAACAAAAATACGTCATCACTGCAATACCCTATTGCCTACAATAGAAGATAGGCAGTACGCCCCCTTTAAAAATAATCCGACCTCTCGCTTTAAGGCTTATCATAAAGCGCTTTTAATTAAAAACATGACTGTGATTTAAAAAGTCTCTCTGTTGCTTTCTATCTCACATCACTAGCCCCCTGCTGTGTGTTTTATGAACAGACGACGCTGTGAGGTGTATTTACTAACAGAACACCATATGGAGTTGATAAAACAACTAATAACTACTCCCGAGAGCCCAATAAATCTGTCATGTTGGTGAATAACAGGCGGCCATATGGAGTCGGTAGAGCCGTTAATAACTCTGTGCTCTCTAATGTGACTGCAGAGTGGTGGCTGCTTACCATGTGGTTGAGGGTTGCCATCAGTTAGCTTTCAGGGACCTACACTAGAATAGGGTTTCACAGGAATGTGCTGCACCAAATCTGGGCATGTATTGATCTTTACAATAATTCAGATCATTTTACATCAGCTATAGTCTAAAGTTCAATAGCATTTTGGGTTTAAAAATACCACAAAAAAGGTAATATTCTGAGAATAAAAGTATTTCTGTAATTCTGAAATTGAAGAGTAAATGTTGAGGAATAATAATTAAAAAATAAAATAATAATCTTTATGAAGCACCTTTAAAACTACTTAGTACCATCCAATGTTTATACAGTATGCTCCTGTAGTATTCTGGACATTTTCTATAAAATATTGTTGTTATTTTCTCTATTCCACTATTTAAGTATTTGTATTTTAATGTTCGAACACACTGCTGCTTTTGTAACGAAATAATTTCCCAAATTGGGATCAATAAAGTTTATAAATATATCTATCTATCTAGTGCTTTCACATAAAAACAGAACACATTTAAGAAACACAGAGAATAACATGAGAATAAAAACAAAAAAACAGCAATTTACCACAGACAGTTAAACATATTAAAGTTATTAAGACAACAGTGCAAAAGTGCATACCTTCCGATTCCTTTACAGAAATTAACGTTATTTGTCTGAGTTTGTTTCTCTTAAAATTGCAATTTTTTAAAAAACTAAATCTGATTTGGAAATATTTCCAACGATATTTCTTTGACCAAAATATAAAGATATTCTCAACTTTTTCTTGTAAATGAACATATTTGATCTAATTTGAATAATATGTGTGCGCCACAGGCAGCTGACACTGAGTGTGTGAGAGTGTGTGCGCGTGCGCGTGCGTTCAGATGGAGACAGATGCAGGATGTGGGCAACTCGTCGGAAGGTTGATAGGTATTCCCACAGTTGACTTCCTGCTCGGCTGGGTGTGTCTTCCTCTCTGTAACTAGGTCATGTGACCCCAGGAGATGAAAGGTCAAAAAGTCACCAGCTGGTTGGTACCATTGAGAGTTTTAGAAGAAAGAAATGTTGAAAGATCCCGTTTGAAACGCAGTGCTTTCCCAACCAGAATGATCGTTCATCTATTTCACAATCTTTTCGTGTCATGAATCAATGTCACTGTTGAAAAATGGTTAGGAAATATGCCTGAGTCAGATCATTTCCAATCCCTATGTGAGATTTGGACATGGCTTTTGGGAATTTAAACAGTGAAATGTGAAGAAATAGCAAAGCCAAACGCTCTCATTAGATTCTCAGTAATAAATATCTCCCGTTGAGTTGTTAAAGATTTTACTGTACTTTGCTCTAAACCCTTTCAGGCACTTTTAGAAGTTGTTGTACATAAAGATTTCATAACCGCAGAAACCTTCCTATAATTAGCTGAAACCCTGCCTGGCTAGACATCAGATCCTCGTAAAGAGCAAACTAATGAAAAGCGAAACAAGCAGTCAGGGCCAGCAGGAGGCAGCCATCTTTGTGCTTTCACAAGCTGTCTGTCAAGTGACTACGATGAATCAATTCTCTTGTGTGTGTTCCAGGTCCCAGAACGCACTACCTCCAAGTTCTACTGTCGCGAGCTGGTGATGGGACACAAGAGGGCAGCTTCAAGGTACTGTACAACTACAACGTGTACAGCTAACTCAAAGAGAAATGTGTCATTTATGAAGGTTGACATCTTTTATTAGTACATACATTATGACATATTGTCAATATGTCATAAGCTTTAGAAGTTTAAAATTAGTATTTTATTTTGATAGAAGTTATCATCGGACTGCGTAGTTCAAAATAACCGTTTTAGTGTATCTCTGGTCATTGTTTGGTTTCTATCGAGGCCCTAAGGGGCTCTAAGGGCCCTAAGTCGGATCTAAATGATTTTATGTCATATCTTTATGACTTAAGAAATAATGGGTTTTCAAGATAATTTTTCTTATGGATAAACATTTTTCATCTTTTCATCTGTAAAAACATGTAAAGCTTTTTGTTTTGTCAGGATTATTATATTCTTCTTACAGTTCATTTATAACATGCTAATGCGACTCCATGTCTGATGTGTAAAGAGGCCACTGGTTGCTAACATGTTGACGTAATACAATGTTAATGTCAATGTTCCATTTACACCAAATGGCAACAAATATCAACTAGCCATTCATTTTTTATCATATAACGCTGGAGCCCTCGTCTTAGGCATAAGTGATTCAAATACAATGTGTCAAACAATCTAGTCAGAATCATGACACACTAGAGGAACAAGGACATGCTTACCAGATGTTGATGTTTAAAGGGGCCCTATTCTGCTCTTTTTCAGGCTCATATTTATATGTTGTGTCTCTCCTGGGACATGTCTCCATGCTTTAATGTTCAAAAAGCTCTTTAGTTTTATCATACTGTCAGTGCTGCAGCACCTCTTTTCACCCTCTGTCTGAAACCAGAGCCCAGTCTGCTCTGATTGGTTAGCTTGGTCAACTGCTTCGAGATCACATGTTGGGGAATGGTAGCCTTTGCAGACCATTTACATGCACAAAAAGCTATATCCTGTAACCCGAACTGCAGGAAAGAGAAAATCCCCAAAAATAGCTAACAGGGCCCGCTCAAGTTTATATTTCAAAAGACACACTGTCCTCCTACATTAAAATCCTCTACCAGCTGATTTGTTTTAAAGATCATCGTCATCCATCTCACATTGATTGTTTTATATACTTACCTAAAACAGTTTGACAAGTGACGTGTGATTACCTTTGGGAATACCCACAAACTAGTTTAGCTGTAAGTATCAGCTAACAAGCAAACAAGTGGACAATTCTCAGAGAACAAATACACAATGCTGCTATTTGTCCGTAAATAAGAAACAAAACAAGTATTTGTCTTAAATAGGAAGTGAATAATAAAAAGTATTTGTAATCTTCGGTTTTGTGACCATGCTCTGAGCAGGGTGATTCTTCCCCACACAGTTCTCTGTTCAGCTATACTGAGCTTTATTTACTGTGAGGATTTATATCACACTACAATTCAGCAGACTGGCATGCACTAATGGAGAACTATCTGTCACGGGTGCATCACATTAGTTTAGCTTGAATGATTATTTTCGATTAGATGAAATTAATGGTGGGGAAATTGGGTCATTGCAGTGGCAGCGTGAAGGGTAACCTGAAGATTAGAAACCTATAATAAAGTGTATAATGCAGACCTCTGTTCACTCAACATGTGTGTGTGTCTCTTTCTCCATCTAGTGGCAGTCCGGTGTCTGTGGCAGATACACGCTCAGTGTCTCAGGGAGCCCCCCCGACTGGCAGCAACCACCCAGGTGTGTTCAACCTTCACTCAGCACATACTGTATGAGCGATACAAATACAGGTTTATCAGCTCCTTGAATGAAATGAGTAGTTTGGTTATCCCTCATGTCGTCATAGCTTGTTTTAATCAGAACACTTCATTTATCCCGGGGGGGATTGGGTTTGGTGACAGTGACTCCATTTTAGAACAAATGAATAATAAATACATACAACAATAGAATGAATGATAAAAAGTTCAAATTTGAATGTGCATTAAATCAATAAAATAGAAATATAAAAAATGCCCAATAAAAGATAATACGCTAAGTTAAAGCAAGAACTTGCAACAAAAAGAAAAAATAAAAAATAAATAATTGAATACACATAAAAATAAAAATGACCAATAAAAGGTACAAAAAATGAATACAAATATTTATACAAACACAAGAAGTTAAAGTAAGAGTGTGCAATAACAATTACCTCAAAACACGATGGGCAGAATGTTAGCATATTGGATGGACATGCTCTGGGTCCATGTATTAACTTTTATATTTGAAATATCATTACAATTGATAAATGTGCGCTTGGCCATTTTAGGAAATCATGCCTTAATTTGCAGGGAGCTGTAATTAGCTACAGACACAAAACGTGGTACACACAACAGCACATGTGAGCCTTTCTAAGATGTACACATCTTTTATTATTTTGTGATCAAGTTTGCAGCTTGTTTTTCCCACAGATTTGGCACAGGTGTGAAATAATGCTTCCAAAAGCACATACCCCAAACCCTACACTGATAAAGAGACACTTCCAGATAGAACAACAACGTACTACACCAACACAGTGATGAGTTCAAAGCCCGTGCGTCTCCAGAGAAGTGACTCACCTTTCAAAGCTCTGCTCTCTGTGAGCTCTCTGCATCAAGGATTCTCTTGTTTTGACTGCAAGATACAGAGGGAAGACTTTTGGGAGGATGTTACATGATGTGTGTGTGTGTGTGTGTGTGTGTGTGTGTGTGTGTGTGTGTGTGTGTGTGTGTGTGTGTGTAGAGGTGTGTGGTTAAAACACATCAGCCACACCGCTCTTTAGCCTTTCTAATGATTATTTCTGAAGGTAAACACAGTGAGGCGGTGCGTGAAAGGCTCCTCTTCTCAGAGGCTGAGTTAACCCTCCCGCTGCCTCCTGGTGCTTCAGAGATTTCATGAAGTGAAGGAGGTTTTCCTTCTAAAACAGCTGTGGGCAGCAGATTCTGTGAGAGTCACGGACATGAATTCATAGATCAAGGCAGACTGGTGCACACACTCTCCTGTTTTGCCAATCTGGTGCTTAAACAAATATAGCTCTACACCCCTGGCCGAAATGTCCTTAAAATGAAGTCCGAGTTCGACATTTTAATTCATGTCCTGCCAACACTGGCAGGACAGAAGGCGACACGCCCGTTCTAAGCCGTGTCCCTCCCTCACATCCCAAGCTGCATCCCCAAAAAGTGTATTATGTTGTTACATCGTTTCAGATGTTATGTTTCAGTTGTGCTCTTGATACGCCATTAAAACAGTAAAAACACGTTCACTTTCCTTTTGCTTTTTGTGTCTCCTGTTCACCAACACATACCCATCTGTGATGGAAAAAGAAAGTAATCCAAAAGTAATCTGATTACGTAACTGTAACTGTATTCGGATTACTTTCAGAGCCATGTAATCAGTAATCAGTCACTGATTACATTTACAAAGTAACCCTCCCAACCCTGGTTATATATAGCAGCAAGTGTATTGTAATGATGGCAATTATATTGATATGTATATTGCACATAGTGTTGGTGTGTCAGTTCTCAGTGTCCTTTACTTAGGGGTGAAGAGTTAAAGGGTTTGATGGCCACTGGGAGGAAAGACCTCCTGTGGCGCTGTGTGGTGGTTATCGGTGGTCTCAGTCCGTGGCTGAAAGTGCTCCGGTAGGAAACCAGCGTGGCATGCAGGGGGTGAGACCCGTTGTCCAGAATGCTGAGAAGTCTCCTCAGCATTCTCCCCTCCGACACCACTGCCAACGGCTCCTGATCCACTCCCAGGACAGAGCCTGCTCTCCTAATGAGCGTTTTGAGTCTGTTGGCATCAGCTGTCTTTAGAGCAGTGATAATCACGTACAATTGAATAAGATGCCTTTGATGATAAAAACAGTGTTAATCCAATATGGGGGGGGAAAGTGGTGCTTGTGTTTCTCAAAAATAAGACTCTATTTCCCATGAACCCCTTTTGTTTTATATGACCAGGGCAAGTGCTTCTTTTAGATTATATACCTGACACGCTTTGTGTTCATTATGTTTGTGCTCAAACTTGTTATAGTGTAGTGTCCCCTTAAGCTTCATTTAGGTACACTGAAAAGATGTCTGTCAAAGGAGGCTGGATCTAGAAACGAGTATATTTACAGACTCATTCAGGCTGGGATTCAGGGAATATAATATACAGTATACAGTTCATATACTCAATGTATATGTAAATAATATATATGTCGCCATCTAGTGGCCAGCTCTCAAACAACTTGATGTTGACATCCATTAATGTGACCAGCATTTGTCAAATCATTACGATGCTCTGAATTGCACGATGTCCATACCCAGAACAAAGAACTGAACCAAACTCCATGCATCCATTTAAAAGGTGTTTCATGGATGTTGGTATTGTATTGCATGTACTGTATTGGTGGTTACAAGTACATTTCTCTCCCAGTTTAACTTTATAAACTGACACTTTTTGGAATTGGGGAACATGTCTGCTTAAGGATCAGCAGGTCTTGCTTTAGACTTTAGGTCCAGTTGGAGTAAATCTCCTCCATCATGCAATGTCAACAGTTACAGTGTATGTCTGTAAATCTATCCTCCTAGTGATGCACAATGCAAGATCCCATAGAGACAGCTTTGTCCATGGTGATTAGCCCGCTCAGCACTAATGTTACTATGGTACGAGTTCAGTGCTTTACCCTAACACTAACCCTGATCCTGCTCAACAGCTGCTACTAATCTAACTAATACGTGTGTGTGTGTATGTGTGTATTGAAGGTTTCTTCAAGCTGGAGAGCCCTCTTCTACAACACCGTCTCCAGCAGCACAGGAGGACACAGGACAATGTGACCAGTGGACAAACACAGGTACACTGAGTCTTTTTATTCACTGAAAGAAAGAAACCGTTGTTACATTGATCTTGATTTAAAACGAGGAGTAGTAATATAAAGTTAGCTTCTTCATCAAATGTAAATGACATCCAAGCATGTTTTTTTAGTCTTTCTTGCTGAGATGTGGAATGGTTTGTGTTATTCTCTTCGTTGAACCACATTATACAAAAGTCTACATTGATCTCCTTTACTCATGTTGTCCTCGTCTCCATACTGCAGGGTGTCCGATCTGCTCTGGTTCGGCTGCACAAAGCCACAGAATATTCATCTTCCAGTGACGAGGTTGGCAGCAGCGATGACGAAGAGAGGAACAGGTAAGATCTTCATCATCAGTATCATAGAGTGTTGAAGTAATAGCGTATTTGTGTAGGCCGACCTAGAAGATGGCATCGCAATGGATCCGTTGACTAAAAGCAAATGTTTGCCTTGATGACGTTTTGTAGTTAACACAGTTTTTAAGATACATAGAAGCTTCGGACATTCACAAGTGGAGTATTTACTGACTTACTATGTCGTTGTAACAATATAACAAAGCTTGTGTTAGCTACAGACCTCACTTCAGGCATCCAACCACAATGAGGGAACCGGCAGTGTTGAAACACTGACTCATTTCTATGGTTATGGACTCATCCCTGCACCCCTCTCTCATGGCATTGTGCTTATTTATTTTGTTTATTTGATCTTATTTTATTATATTTGACTTAGTCCTTCCTTTTAATACCAAACCACTGAAAAAGGTGTGACAAAGAATGTAGTCATTTTTTCCGTGTTCCCACGCCACAGTTATGAAACATGTAATTGTGAAACGAACATAATAATCAGACAAAAGTTTTAGTTTTCCTTACTCAGAATTCTGTCGCGTCTCTGATAGTGTTAATTTCGTCAGCGATTTTTTAATTTAGTTTTAGTCTTAGTCCTGTGTTAAATTTCCATTTTAGTTTTAGTCATATTTAGTCACCTTCATCCTGTTTTCATTTAGTCAAGTTTTAATCGACTAAAGGTCTGAGCATTTTAGTCTTATTTTAGTCGACTAAAACAGTAAACATTTTAGTCAAGATTTAGTCGACTAAAAGTCTGAGCATTTTAGTCTTATTTTAGTCAAAGAAAACTAATTATTTTAGTCTACTCTTTGTGTCAATGAAAACTGAGTCTTTTTTAGTCATCAGATTATATAGAACATTTCAGTCAAACTAGTCTAGCCAAAACCAATAATTTGTCATTTTAGTATATAAATAAATAAGATTATCTTGTCCTTATTTGATGAAACACAGGTTGAATGATTAAGAATGCAGCTTTGCAGAGAGTATCTGGTCAGGTTTGTGGTGGTTTTACCAGCTGTGTTTTGGCCACATTGCTTCCCTTCTGATGAAACAATGCATTCGCTTTTTTTCTCTGCCTCATTGTAGCGAAAATGGGCCCAAATATCACATCGTTTCTTTCTCCCAAGCAGTGGTGGCTTTAGACTTTTTCGTTGTCAGTCATTTTGACGGACAGGATCGTAACATTTCCGTCATAATCCATTATTACCCGTCGAGTGCACAATGTATCACTCACTCGCGCTGACGGGGGGGTATTCGGTTAACGCGAGTGCGACCACTGCTCCTAAGCCCTGTTGTTGCCATTTTATTTTCTGTTAAATAAGGTTAGTTAGACCATGAGTTAGACCCGAGTCTTCCTGACAGTTCATATTGTGCCGCTGCCCGGTGTAATTCAAATGTACCGCCGCGCGCAGCACAGAAACAGCTGCTGCTCTGCCGCAGCACCGGAAATGGAACTGCTGGGAGAAAAACTGACTATCAGAGATTTAACGTTATCTTTGATAATATTTCGTCTCCTCATTTTTCGTCAACGAAAGTAAAGAGAGATTTTGTCATAGTTTTTATTTAGTAAACTACATTTTCGTCTCGTCACTTTTCGTCAACGATATTGCATGATGATTTCGTTACAGTTATTGTTTACTGCCGTCGGTGCCGTCTCGTCATCGTCTCGTTTTCGTCATGGAAAAAAAGGTCGTTGACGAACATATTTCGTCATAGTTTTAGTCAACGAAATTAACAATAGTCTCTGATCAAACCTGTGTGTGGAAATGTTTCTGCTGACTGCCAAGGCTAAGTGAACTCCAAATTGCAAAATGTATTGACGGAAAGCGGCGCATGTTTTAAAATGCAAACTTCCCATGGCATAATTGACGGTTTATTCGAAAGTGTAAACCTTGAAAATATATCTTGCCAATTTAAATGATTCATTATGATATATTTAACATACCACAAATATCTCATTAGCGTTAATTGTATAATAACAGGGACACATTGCCTTTATGTGTGCTTATGGTGAGGGTTCAAGAATACATTATTTTTGACATTGCTCTTTTGGTTTGAACTTTCTATCCGTGGATGTTAATCATTGCCTTGGATTTTGAAGATGTATTGATCTGTTTTTTAGGAATAAATGCAGTCACGCTCAAGTTTGAAATCTGTGTTTCAAGGTCTGGCCTGTCCAATGGAAAGGGGAAATACTTCAGAGGAATACCTGATGGGATCGTGCTGCAGCCTCACCACAATCTCAATCAGGTACCCTACCAGTAAACAAACACACACACACACACACACACACACACACACACTCTGTTTTTCTTGCTTCATACTTTGTCTGTTACTGTGTCGTGCAGATTTCTCGGGAAGCTGCAGATGACACCTACATGCTACCAGACCTTCTGCAGAAAACCTCCTCCTCCAGTCCTACCCACAATGCACTGGGCCAGGAGCAGCAAAGGCGTGAACTGAACTACTCGCAGTCCCCCACCGCCCCTCGATCCCCCACACACCAGGAACTACATGTGAGTATATAAGGAGGAGAGTGCAGTCAGAGAAACTCAAGTGTTTTAAATCAACACACTTAAAAGGTCCATGTTAGGATACCAGCGACTATGTTTACACGCACAGTATTATAATTGGTTGATACAATTCATGTACACAGCAAAATAAATTAGGATGTATTTAATTACGCCTGATTCTAAATGTATGGTTTTTATATATAGAAATGTGTGATTATTCAGGTTTTAGGAGAATTCTTTGGACGCAAATTTAGAATATGCAACTCAATCAGGGTTTTTCCTGCCGTGTGCGACACAGCCTCTACGCTTTACGGCCAACTCAGTGCATTTTGCACAAATTAACTAGGTGTCAATTTGCAAGGCTGGGGTGGTGATGTAAGCCCAAAATAAAAGCTCACGTTTATGGTCAGAAGGAGAAACCCACATACTAATAAAGACAATATTTGCATATACAGTAAGGAAGGTTATGAGTATGTGAACATTTCTCAACACCAACCTTTTAAACAACACGATTGCCGAGATATAATTGGAAGGCTTTATTCACTTTTAAGAATCATATTTTGATGCAAAGAAGCAAGAAGAAACTCCAACTGTTATATTTTGATCATTATTATTATTATTATTATTATTATTATTATTATTATTATTATTATTATTATTATTATTATTATTATTATCATGTACGGTTCCATGTAAACAGGAATATTAATTTGTATTTGCCATTTAAACAGCTTGTTGTTTTGTTGTGGTTAAGAGCGAAAGCTAAGTGTGTTGTCCATGTTAACTTAGTAAATGTAATCATAGTGCTCTAAAGTTTGAAAAGCAGCAAAAGATGTCTTATAATACAAATAGGACTCTTTATATGATCAAGACAAACCGTTTTGATAACAGCAGACTGAGTTACCTAAACAGAGAAGTGAAGATGCGTTGGGCATTGCACAGCCTTGTCTTAACAAAGGAGAAATATTTGACCAGTTGCATTTGTTAAATATGTCCGCCAGAGGGAGGTGGTGGCACAGTTTAAGTTAATAGGTAGCACATTCAGAAAGGTCTCGAACAATAGTAATGACATCAAATACGTTTCAAAGGAAACCTAAGTGTTAATGGTGATGCTGCAAAGTTATTGGCACTTGTCTATAAAGCTGTGATGTGTGTGTGTTATTCCATATGCAGCCAGAGCCAAACTATATGTGTTTTTCTTGTTGTTGTCCATCTTCAGGCCATCAGCAGTCCTACTGGTAAAAACACTTCCACGTCTTCTTCCTTCCTGTCATTCATCGATCCAAGATTGATCCCCATATCATCGCCACCCCAGAGCCCTGGTGAGGACACACACACACACACACACACACAGATCTGCATTCATACATATGTATTAATCTGTAAGGAAATAAGGAAATTCAATTCATGCATTATTTTTCTTTCACTTTATTGAAGTAATTCACACAACACAACTTTTTTACTCTTACACACTTTACTCAGTTGACTACACAATGCATTGTCAACATTGATTTTGTTTAATTTCTCCCGATGTAGTGGGCACTAAGGGTGAGCTGGTCAAGAGGGAGAACCACAGGAAGGGCTCGGTGGTGAACGTGAACCCGACCAACATCCGACCGCAGAGCGACTCTCCGGAGATCAGGAAGTACAAGAAGAAGTTCAACACTGAGGTCCTCTGTGCTGGACTCTGGGGTTTGTCATTTTGTTGTAAACCTGTTAAGCCCTAAGCCCTGGAGCCCCCCAACGGTTTTTTTCGAGACTGTGTCTCAGGGCTTCTTAACATTTATGAAACTATTAATGTGTAGCACCAGATTAACGGGAAGAATCTCAGCTAATTGAAGATATGAACCATTTTTACCAAAACAAAACACAAGTCTCATAAGAAGCGTCTAAATGACCCTTGAGCGAAGAAATGCAAACTGACTTTGGCACAGAACTCAAGATAAAGATTATTACTTATCGTAACTGCACATACAAGATACCCGATTAAAGCTGAGACTCCACAGATTATATAGGTATAGTATCATCACTGAGCGATCGGAACTCGCGACAGGGGAAGCAAACACAGACATCACAACACGTACCTTTACGGAGCTTTTACGGGAGATCGTCTCACCGTAGCTGTCAATCTGATCAAAAGACGTGTTCAATGGCATTAAAACGAGAAAAAACGCGGCTGAATCGGTTAATAATGTGTCTGTCGCTTTGAAAAAATTATTTATAATCCATAATTCCATTTTTATGTAAAAATCGGAGAAAAAAAGTTAGCTGCTAATGGTAGCCAACAGATTGTATTCAGCTTCCGGTTTTGGCCACGCGTTACTCTCACTCCTTATTTGGTAACCTGTTTGTGTGTGTAGAACTTCCCCTCGATTCCATTGGCTCTATCGGTTATAAAGAGATTTCATTCGTCAAAATCGACCAAGGGGGGCCAGAGATATGGAAAATCCACCCAAATCACCCCAGAAGTGTTTTTTTTGTTTTAAATCTCTCTAAAAAGGTCAAATATCACTTGTTTTGCATCAATCTTGATACAGGGTACTTTATATGTTGTACTTTGGATTCCTAAAGCGTTTAGTCTACCTTACCACCTCTTATCATCCAAGAGTAGTTTTCACTATAAGTAAAAAATTATTTTTGGACGGACACTATAATTTACAGTTTTTTACTATGTTCAATCTGAATTTTCTTTAAAATAAAAAGCATCTATATTGATTCTGCCTCTTCTACAGTGCATCCAACTCACAGGTTTATCACTACTTTGAGAACAAAGATTATTAATGTAACCCTTTTAGAAGGGAAGATATTCATTCATTTATTCTGGGAATGTCATTTTCGAGCCTGAGACCTGAAAAACAGGCTCAGGGTTCAACAGGTTAAGTATACAGCATTTGTACTGTCCCTACTCCACATATTGGTTATTTCCCCCAGCTTTACAGACACTGCAGATGATTGCATGTTGGTCGTAGGGTGTAATGTTTGTGTCTTCTGTTTGTCCTGCAGGTGTGAATCTGTTAGTGGGAACAGAGAACGGTCTGTGGCTGCTGGATCGCAGCGGGCAGGGGAAAGTCTACTCGCTCATCAGCAGACGGAGGTTTCAGCAGATGGATGTTTTGGAAGGACTCAATGTACTAATCACCATATCAGGTACATGTACTGTAGGTTAAAGTAACACAAAAACACTGACTCCGTCTTCATATACCTGCATTATTGCACTTAAGCTAATGATTAGCTGTGCTTTTGACAAATTTAAGAATTAACAGCAATAATATAAAATTAATTATTGATCAAGCATACCAGGCACAGGCACAGAAGCTTAAAGTGTCAAAGGCCCACCTGGCCTTTACCAAACAAATAAACAGATCATAAACAGACTCAAATTACTTCAAATACAGATATAGAGACACAAAACGACCAGAAGGAGACACCAACTCTGCAGGAAGAAGAAAAACGCAAATGATCACAAAGAGACACAAAACCACTAAATAGAAACCTGAAATGCCTACAATGACACCCAAAAAACGAAAAGGGGCGTAACGTGCACATATCAATAATACAACAAACTATAAAGTCTGTGTCTTGCTCCTATGAAGGAGAGGTCGTGGGGCCTGTTGCACGTCTGCCAAGGGGATCATTTTCACAGTTATCTTTCAGCAACAACGACTGCTAATCCAATGACAGGTTTTTGCTTTCTTTTCAAATCTAATCTAATCAGGATTCACGTTCACCCTTCTGTCTATCTTGCGCTGTGTCTCCAGGTAAAAAGAACAAGCTCCGTCTGTACTACCTGTCCTGGTTGAGGAATAAAATCCTGCACAACGACCCAGAGGTGGAGAAGAGACAGGGCTGGACCTCAGTAGGTGACCTGGAGGGTTGTGTTCACTATAAAGTGGGTAAGTACACACTGCGAAGGGCATATTGAATGGTACTTTATATATCTTCCAAGCTACAGTTAAAATATACAGCACACATTTATTATTTAGCACACTCTTTGAGAGAGACGTACAAAGACAAAGAATTGAGGTATCAACTTGTTGAGGTCTTTTTTCATCTTGTTTCTTCAGTGCGTTACGACAAGATTAAGTTCTTGGTGATTGCTTTGAAGAACGCAGTGGAGGTGTACGCCTGGGCCCCAAAACCCTACCACAAATTCATGGCCTTCAAGGTTTGTAACATTCAATTGAAATGCAAAATGTAACTTCTAAGTTGAGATCGTATAAGAATAGAGTCAGGAACAACGATGTAAGCAACATATACCGTGCATACTACGGTGTAAGGTATACCATTGATCTCCTTGTATACTGGGGATACTGGATAGATGTAATGGCTTTAAATGCGGTACAGACTTCAGTGGTCAATAAATGGTAAACCCTCGATAACCAGATGGAGTTACATGCAAACTTCAACCTGCTCAGCCAGTATTCTAATTCCTTCAAATGTTACCCAAGTCGTATTAAAACCATCTCCAACAAGAGAACACGAGAGTGTTGCAGGAATGATTCATGAAGTCAGTGTGGCACCTACTGGTTCTTTCATCTCAATGTCATTGTTTTTTAAACTGTTTTGTTATCTAAAAGCACAATCACAAAATTATGAGTTTCTACTTTTAGTTCCACGACATTAAATACGTCATCAAATACTCCACTTCTGAGTTTTGAAGCTTTTAAGTGTCATACCAAACTGCATTTGCTAACAAGTGTCTCAATGAGGTTACAAAACATCATCCAGACAACCATTAGCAACCTTTAGCTTAGCACAATCCCATCTGTTGAGGGAGCCCTTGCGATGCTAACATTTTGGTCTGCTTAGAAAAAGATGTCATCCCAGCACTCGATACAGTTGTCCTTTTATCTTTTCACTACAATGTTGCACAATCTAGGTCAAACTCATTGATAGACATGGAAGAAACAAGTAATAGGTCAGAAACATGCACATATATGTAGACATGACACATCCAGGCTATCAGTCACAGATCTCAGCAGAGCTGTGTCCCATTTACTGGTGTCCTTCGTGGCCTGAGCTACATTTTTTTCCAGAAAAGGCCAAAAATAAACCATCTTGTGGAAGCATGACTATCTTAAGATTGCTATTATATGCTCATCACATTGTCACAGTCACTCCTAATTTATTAATGCAGCAGTTTGCATCACATTTCATTTTTAAATGTATCATTAAAGGTTATGATTGTAATGGGATTTTAGATGTTTAGACTATCTCCACTGAGGTGTTTTGCTGATGTTTTTGAGCATTTTTCTTTGTGTGAATGTCTATGCAGTCCTTCCGGTCGCTGCCTCAAAAGCCGATGTCTGTTGACCTGACAGTAGAGGAAGGCCAGAGGTTAAAGGTCATCTACGGCTCCCTCTCAGGTTTCCACGCCATTGACGTCGACTCTGGAACACCTTACGACCTCTACCTGCCTACACATGTAAGATAATATTGTAGACATGCAGTGCAGTTTTGCTTTATTGGGGGGGTCCGAAAACCAGTCACTATCTGGTGTTAGGGGTAGGGGTAGGGTAATGTTGTGAATCGAGTGGCCTGTGTTCGTCGTCCATTACATACGCCTGCCCATACCATAACCCCACCACCACCATGGGCCACTCGATTCACAACATTACCCTAACCCTACCCCTCACACCAGATACTGACTGGTTTTCGGACCCCCCCAGACCCCCCAATAAAGCAAAACTGCACGTTTCAGAGTGGCCTTTTATTATGGCCAGCCTAAGGCACACCTGTGCAATAATCATGCTGTCTAATCAGCATCTTGATATGCCACACCTGTGAGGTGGGATGGATTATCTCGGCAAAGGAGAAGTGCTCACTATCACAGATTCTTTCAGATTTGTGAACAATATTTGAGAGAAATGGTTATTTTGTGTTTATAGAAAATGTTTTAGATCTTTGAGTTCATCTCATGAAAAATGGGAGCAAAAACAAAAGTGTTGCGTTAATATTTTTGTTCAGTGTAGGTTGCTGTGTATGTTTTTGGCGGCGGGAGATAAGCAATGAGAAACAGAGAGATGAGAGAGTAAGACTAAAGAGTCATTTTGCCAGCGTAAGCTAAATAAATGCACAACTAAATATCTAGATACAGTCACACACACACACATACACGTACATACATATACACACACATCCCAAGATAAATTGAAACCAACATTTCAAAATGGCGTTACACTACGGAAGAAGCCCTAGAATTGATTTTGTCCGGTGGACCGCTTAGCGATGTGGATTCCGAAGCTGACAGCTGGCGTGATGAGGAGGAGTACGATCACGGGACTGATCCCTTCGAAGATAAAAAGTGAGTAGCTTAGCTTATTTCTTATTGTTTGTGTCACATTTAGCGGTTGCTATTTCTGTATAACGCCGTAAATAATTAGTCCTAAGAGTATTTATAATGCACGGCCATTTGCCGTAATTGTGTCATAAAGTGAAGTCCTGAGCTCAAGATTCACTATCAATGGAGGCTATTATTTATTTTCAGTAATAAAAACGGCAAGCAATACCTTTCATGTATTGCCTCATTCCGCTTGCCCTCTTTGGTTGTTTGTTATAAGGTCTAATGTTATTATATTCATTGCATTACAATTCAGTTACTGATTCCATCAACTAGTAATGTTAGCAGAGGGATAAAGTTGAGACTGTGTTTAGAAAATAGATAGGATGACACTGGAGAAATAAAAGCAATAAAGGAAATAAAATAAATTCAGACATTTATATCAGTATATTTTCTTCCCTTTTATTTTAGTCCAGAGGATGAGAGAGGGGATGCACAAGCCACTGTCCCCATCAGTAGGCCTCCTTCAAACAGAGAGGGAAAATAATGTGGCCAGGAGGGTGCAGCATCCAGAAAGAAGGCCAACCCAGACCGTACCTCAATGCCAGCCCCCCTGACAGTGAAAGGGGAGGAAGAGGAAAAGGGAAAAAAACATCTCTAACCCCAGAAGAGCCAGGAGCTTTTTGGAACGAGGTGCCAGATACCGCCCAACAACTACCACACTTTAGCCCGAAAAAAGCCCCTGGAGTCTAAGGTTTTGTTGGTGTGGAGTATACTCCTTCACAAATATTTAGAAATGTTTTCAACAACCAAGCTTTAAATATCATCTGCGAGAACACAAACAAAAATGCTGAAAAGGAGCAGGCTAAGGGGAAAAAGTTTGTTTGGGAAGAGCTAAAATTCCTCATGTATGTCGGCCTTATGATGTTCATGACCCTTCTAAAACTGCCAAAAGTAAGAGACTACTGGAGGAAGGGACCTAAGTGTTCTCTTTCCTGCTTCTGTCATGGCAAGAGACAGGTTCATGGCAATCAGCAGAGCTGTACACTTGAGCGACCCAGACCACGATTTGGCAACTGACCAGAACAAGGAAACCCCAGAGATGGCTCAGAGAGAAGGAGCTTTTGTTTGCGAAGTGGATGGATACGAGAGAGGTGTCAGTGTGCTCTACAATACACCAAACCTTCAATGGAGACACTGTCACCAGGAATGTGTATGCTAAGGAAACAGGGAGATGGCAAAAAGAAAACATCATGGCACCTCGTTGTGTGGTTGAATATAATAAATACATGGGTGGGGACTGGAGGACTTGTCTGACCAGCTCATCCAATACTATTCAGTGCACAAGAGGTCCAGCAGGTGGTACAGGGCACTGCTGTACCACTTTATAGACATTGCTGCAACCAACAGCTATATTCTGCACAAGGAGATGTGCTCTGTCCTCAGGGTCAGTGGCCATGTCCCACGCCCAGTTCATGGAGGAGCAGCTTTGTGCCACCCAGAGGGGCACAGTGCTTGCCAGACTCAATGTCCGGTGCAGACGAGGAGGAGGAGGAGGAAGAGGGAATTGACTCATTTGCGAGGCGGAGGTCAGGAGAAAATGTGTGCTCTGCAAAAAACGTTCCATCTGGAAATGTGTGCGGTGTGATGTGACACTGTGTCTTGTGGCTCACAGAAATTGCTTCAGCAAGTGGCATAGCAGCCGCATGTAAAACCTTAAGACTTTCGATTGACTGAATCAAGTCTGATTGTAATTTAACGTAAATAATAAAAAAAATGTTGATACATTTCCTTTGCTCTTTGTATATTTTCTAATATTTTGTTTATAATTTGAAGTTAATTTGCTCTTTGTACATTTGCACTTACTATATATTTCTAGCTCTTTGTTTGTAATTTGAAGATAATTTGCACATATATAAAAATCTCAACTAATGGCCTATTACTTGTAGAATATGGTCATGTAGAATAAGGCATTAATAAGTGTTTTATAATGACTAATAAAGAGCCAATATACTGCTAATATGCATGTTAATTAACAACTAGTTGATGGTGAATTTGTGTACCTTAATATGAAGTGTTACCGTGTGACTATATGTTTCTTAAACATTGTTATTTTACCATGAACACCAACCTGAAGGTGTTTGCCCACATTTTTTATTTATTTATTTTAGCGGAAACTTGTTTTGCTGTGAATTTATGGACAATTAAAATGTTAAAATCAGTGTAGTATATGTTTTCGTTTAGAGTTTTGTAGAAGAGCTTCCATGCTGACATCTAACAAGGATATAAAGCCCAATTACCAATGGTATACATACCCCAGCTGCCTACAGCACCAGTCTATAAATACAATATGACGCACTGCAGAATATATTTTTCATTTCCTCTCTTCAGTTAGTCTCAGAAATAATAGTCAAATGCTTGAATAGGAGGCTTGGCTGCATCCACAGGCAAAACATGTCAAACAATCCAACAACATCATGATATGTGTTGGTAATATTTGTGAAATGCATTTATATAACTCAACCTTCATTGAGTTACAATGACTTATGGAAGTCTGTAAAGTGTTTTGCATCTCCAAAGTTAATTTGCCTCTCTAAATGTGAACAAATCGCCCACTGCTGATCCCATTAGACACAGATAAGGGATTTGTTCTCTCTGTATGTGGGCATGTACATCTCACTGTAGCCTCCGGTGAGTCATATTCTGACACATCCGGTTAAATATGTTAGAAAGAACTAGAGAGGGTTTAGATTCAAGATGAAGAAAGTGTAAAAACTTAAGAAATACAAATATTTTCTTTAGTCTGGTTTGCATACAGTAATAAATGAAAAGTGAATTTCTGAGGTTATGTATTTGTTTTGTTGTTTCATATACGGTCTGTGCACTGTGCATACATATGGTGTTGACTGAGTGGCTGCACCAGGCTTCTCCAGTTTCTATGGTTTAATGAATTATTCAAATTCATCTTTTAATCACTTTGTGATAATGTGTCCATGAAGCCAATACCCACTTTGAATATTTGCCATGGTTTAAGAAAAACAGAGTTCAACCTGATGACTTGTGTTTCTGAATAATACATAAAAGATTGAGCACTAAGACAATGTGTAGGCCACATACAGTATTTGTCTAATATGCCTTTATATCTGAAAGTAAAGTAGTGGAGGTCTTTGTGAAATACTTTTTAAATATTCCATATACGACGATATTGAAGTTCTCCTACGATAATGCTCTTATAAAAAATACATATATACAAAATGATCCTTAAAAAGAAAGCTAAAAACAGAGACACACATTTATAGTTATACATCTAAATATGTGCGTTTATATTTGTTGCGCTTGCGGAAGCCTTTTTGATCTGGGGTTGATCGCTCACCGTGGTGGGAGTTTTGGTCCAGCTGCTCTTTTTGGTTATGGTTTGTTGCAGAATTGCGTATTCTGTTGGATAGTGAGTTTTAAGGATAGAGATGTGTGGTGTTTCCATCCTAAGACCTACTTGGTTATTGCATCTCTTACAAATCACTGTTAACATTCTTGTCAAATTGGTCCATTGCTAATAAGAGTGGACTTGTTTTCTGCTGTAATGAAGCCTACGTGGTTGATTGTGTTCAGCATCACACATATGCTAGTTTCTTGCTTTTTGCTAGCATATGTTAACGTTTTAACCGTTGGCTACGCTACAACAATGCTGTATGGCATAGACAAAGCAAGGGAAAGAGAGAGATTGAATAAAGAGCTAAAGAGAACCAGATATTTGTCTGTAATCGGGGCCTTGTAAGGACCATATTTGCAGCCAACCTTTAATCACGTTGGACGATAATCTAGTCGGCTAGCTTCTTGCTAACTTGCTAGCATAGCTCTTACTTGTTTTGATAAGCTACAGTAGAACATTGCAGTAGAACATAGACAAAGCAAGGGAAAGAAAGGGACGAAATATCCAATAATATTCATAAAAGATGTCTCATAATAATAAAATGTATTTCTGATATTGTTGACACGTAAGCAACTGAACGATAATCTTGTCATATCGCCCAAATCTCATCTGCACCGTTAGCTACTTTTTCTATTGTGAATTGTATCGCCCTCTCAGTCTCTCATTCATGTTCTCAACCCTTTTCTCACAAACCCACGCACACACACACTTCCCCAGCGAACATGGATGTGTGCCACTTTCTATAAGCATGGGGAGTTGGAGCTGGAAGGGGGAAAAGAGACAGACTTACTAAAAGAGAAATAAGCTCTAAAAAATACTCCACCCCTGTCCTCCTTCTCTTGCCATCATTAACTGTGTGTCCTGTTGCTCCTCTGCTGTTTAAAGCCAGTGTGCACACAGCTCTACCACACCGGTGCCTTACACTGCTGCGATTTAATCTCAGCTCTACAGCCTGGCTTCTTCTTCTCTCTTACACACACAGTCAAGCTTACAACACACACACAAACACACACACTCTCCATCATCCTCAATTCACTTTCTCTGAGTATTCTTGAGGACACGTCACACTCCCGGGCTTTCTTCACAGCTGTGCATCCTTATTTGTATTTCACTTTTGCAAACAAGGCAACACTCGCCCACTTAAATTATCCCACACACACACACACACCAGCATCTTCCACTGCTGCTTGCAAACTATGTAACAATGCTGATTCCGAGGCAGAGGATTAAGATAGCGCTGTGTCTCTGGATGCCTGTTCTGATGCTCAGGATCGTAGTGGCTCACACTCTGGTAACGTATGAGGCGCCGTCTCGTGAACTATGTTTACCTGCTTTTTGTAACCGTGCTTAACTATGTCTGTGCTGTGTTTGCTGCAGGCAGCCCCTCTCTCTTCAGATATGCGCTTTTGTGAGATACGGGTTTCTGGTGGTTACAGATCTTGTTTCTGAACTACCTGAATAAATGATACTGAACTGGTTAAAACGAAAATAATAATAATTGGTAATAGTATTGGGGGTTGTTTCAAAACATTTATTTTAGATGAGTGCAGCAGTTGTGCTTCCATGCAAACAACTAGTTAAATTATACTGTCAATTAATTTTTCCTATTAATAAAAACTGTTTTTTTTTACTTTATTTTTATTCAGCTAGTTTTGGCTTGAAATAGCCTGAACATGTCCGATGTGTTGTGTCCTTAACACGCAGTTGTTCATCAACATCTCTCAAATATTTAAAGTTTGATTTTAAAGTGTCCTTTCATTTAAAGAAACATCTGTCCTGCTCAATATCATCGACATTTATTTTCAATTTACCTTTGTGCTTCAGTTAGGGTCTTAAAATGTTTTTGAATTGATCTAATATTATATTAAGATGAACCACATATCACTCTTTTTCATCTGTTATCAACTGTATCATGTTGAATTTCAGGAAAATCCAATCAGTCTGTTTTTTTTTAAAAGACATTTTTGAATCATTTTCATTCATCTTCTTCAGTGGGTTTTATTAGTTTATGAATTGAACCTTGTTTTTTCCCTTCGCTATTGAAAGATATAGTCAGATAACATCTGAATAACGTAAATATGACTTTAATGTCAACAGTTTGAACATAATGTTCAGTTCAGAGAGATATTTATTGTATGAATAAGTGTCCATCAATGAGATCAACTGTTTTGGTTTATATAACTTTAAGTGATTTAATCACAAAAAAGTCCTCTTTAAACAATGGTCTCAATAGTATCTAATGTGTGTGTTTGTCTCATAGATCCAGGGCTCCATCCGTCCCCATGCCATCATCATCCTGCCGAACAGCGCCGGGACGGAGGTTCTGGTTTGTTACGAAGACGAGGGCGTCTACATCGACACCTACGGACGCATCACCAAGGATACGGTGCTGCAGTGGGGGGAGATGCCTGCGTCTGTCGGTGAGTTTCACTCACACACACACACACTCACACACACATCATTACAAGGATTGAAACATGCTCTTCAGTTACGGCTGGATGTGTTTTCAGTGGTTTGCTTTCTGAATAACGGACTTCAGCTCAGCAGATTCCCTGAGCGCCGAGAGCCGACCCTGAACCAGTTTCTGTGAGGACAGATTTGGGACACATGGGCTAAAAATAAGATGCTAGTGATTCTGTGTGTGTCTGTGCTGGTGTAGGGAATGACTTCACTCACATACACACTAGGTTCAAGCGATATGGTAAAACTCTTCAACTGGCCAACAATCGGCAAATGCTGATCGATGCAGGCAGGTTTGAATAGAGTTGGATGAATGAAAAACAACCGTTGATTTGTTTGTGTCATTGATGGTCCGCTACAAATTATGTTATTCACCATGTCCGTTCTTTTCGACCTTCGCTGTGCAGCCCAAAATGTGTCACCATACTGATCTTAAGTTACGTTACCATACATGTCATTTTATTCCACGTGACTCACGTCCACTTCAACACCATAGACATGCCTACAGGAGCAATGAATGCTCCAGTGTCTTGCTATAATTGCTGTTTTGTTACAAACTACAGTCCCGTTGGTGGCGTATGCACCTCTCACTTGTTTGCCATGAATAAGACGAAAAAGATAAGTAGATGTTTTGTGTGGGGTCATTTGCTTCTACCAACATGAATACCACTGTCTTTAAAATGAGTACCAAGACAGCCAAATAGCGTTTGACTCATGGAGAGCAATGTAACGGGAAATGTGGAACGGTAACTGTTTTTGTGTTAGACGTATGTTGACCCTCAGTTGATAACCATGCTTGCTGTGTTTCTCTCTCCCTCTCTCTTTGTCTCCAGCCTACCTCCAGTCCAACCAGGTGATGGGCTGGGGAGAAAAGGCCATAGAGCTGAGGTCAGCAAACACTGGGAACCTGGAGGGAGTCTTCATGCACAAAAAGGCTCAAAAACTCAAGTTCCTGTGTGAGAGGAACGACAAGGTACAAATTCAACTCTATCTAGATATTTACCTCTCAATTATCTGCTTGAATCTACAACACAGTAAGACATGTATTTTTCAAAATATATTTTACATAATTCCTCTGTCTTGTTGCAGGTGTTCTTTGCTTCTGTGCAGTCAGGAGGCAGCAGTCAGATTTACTTCATGACTCTGGGACAGAATTCGCTGTTCAACTGGTAACGACTGGATCTGTAACTCTGGGATCGACTGGTGGTGTCTTCATTGTTCTGGCAATGCCTTCTTATTTTCGTGGCGACTCATCTCAATGGATAGTTACACCATCAACAAATAGTCTTGGATTCATCTTTCTATTTTGTCTTGTGAATGGTGAGTTGATCGTATCTCCGGCGGTTCGAACACCGAAGGAATCCATCGCTCCATCTTCGAATACTGAAGCTTGAATCAGCTGCAGGCTCACAAATATCTGGATGTGAAATGTAACGAAAAACGCGCTTTAGTTCACTACCACCCCCCCATTTACGGAAGCATTACAAGGTACAACTAGCAACGTTAGCATCTGTGAAGTGAAGAGCAAACAAAACATTGTTCCCTGGAGTTTTTCCTTGAAGGATCTCTTAAATCAAGACCGTTTGATGGATCCAAACTCTTTTTCTTATCTCGTCTTCTACTCTGGTGTTCAGCTGTCAACATGTGTTAAAAGAACAAGTCCTTCATCACTCCACGGATATCATCATTCAAAGACTGAATTGGGACCAACATTTGGACAACTATTGTCATTCCAGTTTTGTTGACACTGCTTGCTGTTTTTTTACAGTTTTTCACCAGGATTACAGAAAAACTATTCGCCCAATTTTCATGAAACTTGGGTGAAGCTGGTGACAAGGTAGAACATATTTAAATATGTAGTGGATTAAATATAAAAGGGCGGATACACACATTATTGTTAACTGTTTGATCAAATTCCAGGTCCATGAACCAATGTGGTTCTGACACCTCAGCAGTATTATTTATGAAGGCCTTCAGTCATGTTTTCTTTTTTCCTCGCTAGAAGCGGATATCAAGGACCCAAACGAATTAGTCCTGAATCTGTGATTTCCATATTCTTTTATTAGACGGTATTATATTATGCACTACCAACTGATACATTATTCAAGGGAGTTTCCTTCTCCCTTGTCTGAGGTGACAGTAAGTCAGTATAACACCCCACACAGCATAGATTCAATCCTTTCATTTGAACTGAATCCATCGTTTTTAATATTCAGGATTAAATTACTGTTTTGAAGACGTAATTCAGTAACTTTTGATTATGTTCTATTTCCAAAAAGACAAGATGTATTTAAAAAAGTTATGATTTCCAAAATGTCCCCAAAAGATTATCTAACGAATTATTCTGCTTCCTTTTTTCTGCAATCATTATGTGTTTGCGTGTAGCTTTTTAAATACAAAATGTTGAACTGCGCTCAAATTAAGTCACATGCAATTGAATTAGAAGGTTGAATTGGCAGCAATCTAACAACACAATGAAGTCATAAAATGTAACGGCAGACATTGAAGTATTCTTTAAAACCACAGGAGAAGCTTCAAATGTATTAGGAAAGACATCTGGTGATGATGCAGGTATGTTTTGTGTAACATAAACCCAATACAGTGTCTCAACAGTTTAAGCATTCCCTCCACCTCAGTCCTGGACCATATCATTTTGGTTTAATTATTCCATAATAAGGACCTAAATAGCCTTGTACTGAACACAAGTATAATTACAAATCTATTCCGCAGGAACAGGCTATTATCTTTTTTTCTGCATCTCTTTTTGTACAGCGTCGGATGTATATATTCTTGTAAGATACACCTTTTTCTAAATATTTTATAATTGACAAGCCATCTTTATGTATGTGTACAGAATTATGATCAGGCTTATGAATGTTATTTCCACACCCTTTTGAAAGTTCAGGAGCCACTGACAGTGAACTTGAAGGCTCTTGGTCGAAGATCAAATATTGTGTCTTGTGAATTTTGTTTTGTGGTCGATTTTCTACTCAGTGGTGAAATTGAAAGCCATTTTGTAGTCTGTATTGAAGAAATAACTGAGGCTTTGGATCAGTTTTCTTACACTATCCAACATGGGACGCACACCTGTTTTGATGGGTTATTTTGGTGTTTTTGTTGAGCCTGGATCCAATGAGCTGGGCCTGTAGAGTATCTGTTCGTTATTATTTTTTACTGTCATTTACACAGTGAAACACCAAAGATGAAATATTGACTTCTGTGCAAAATACCTAACAAATCCCAACTGACCATTTGGTATTAAGAGATTATCTATGATTTAAAAGTTAGAGATAGGCCAATGTTATTATACTGTAAAAAAAGATATTTAGACCAATCAGACGTGTGGAGGCCTGAAGAATCTCCCAGATATGATGTGTCTCTCGCAAATTGAAACAGAAATAAATGCAATTGAAATGTTCTACTTTTCATTTAAAAGAAACCTTGTGTTTGCTTTGGACAGAAGAAATAATTGGTGTTACCTTCAAATGTGAATTTGTAATTTGTCCATGTTCCATATACCCTCCTTCGTCCGATTTTGCCCAAATGGCTAACTTTGTTATTCTTATCCTCTATATTATATTTACTCTTGAATATTGAGGCTATTATATTCGTTGAGTTTTCATTATTGACTTGATATAAATATTGCAGCTGGTTCTGTGATAATATTATAAACTGGAAAATGAACTTTCTGATAATTACTGTCGCATTGCTAAGTTGTTCATACAGGAAACTACCGCCGCGGACCAGATAGCTAGCTAACATGGCTACAGTTCATGGAAATACAGGACTATGAACCAATCTAAACACAATTGCTAGCTATCAGCTGTTTAACATTTCAGGACCAAGCTAGCTATAGCTGCAGTAGATGTTCAACATGGTTAGCTAACAGCTAACTAGCGTATGTAGTAGAGAGGGTTGGCTAGCAGCAGCACTTTTTCTCTTCATACACAGTTACTTAGCAGTGCAGTTTCCACATGAGATTAAAAGAAATGCACAAACTGTATTTCACACACTAACCTTCAAATGATATGAAGTAAGAAGAATTTGTGTGGACATTAGTTCACGAACACTGGTGACCGTGTGGTGCTAGTGTCCAAATGACTCCTTACATTTATCAGCCTTTTATTTAAACTCTTTTCTTTCCCAGCAAGTTTGTGTGAATTCAATCACAGATCCTTTGCTTTTTTAGGCAATAATGTAAATGTTTTAGTACCATTGGTTGACCATTGTTATGCAATCATATAACCGAGAGATTCGATCAGATGGCTTTTAATTTGGCTAATGTATGAATTCAGTCGTGTAGAAATTGATACTTGGAAGACCGGTTCCTTATACGGTTACGTTTTAGCTCAGTACAAACGTTGTATTTTTGTATTTTGAAGGCATTTTTTTGGTATAATCTTTTTATGGTTTTACCAAAAATATATTACTTTCCTGTTCCATTCAACATCCTGCATTATCTGCATCGTTCTTCATCCATCTTTAAAAAACAACTGTTCTGCTAAGCTATCCAGAGTCAGTGTCACACCTAAAGTTACCGTTTGGAGACACAATGAGAACATTTGAGGACATTTGAGTGGGTTATTGGAAAACCGACTTCTCTGTCTTCTCCTGTGCTGAACATGTGAGCCAAGCTGCACTAATGATCTAGCTCGGTGACTCCCGCCTACACCTTCCACTGGTTGATGGTGTTTCCGGTCCGCTGTGACTCACATCTCCAACTCTCCCACTGACTCTCTTTCTCGGTGGCAACATTTCTGCTCTTTGCGCTTGCATTCCCTCTGTTTCTCACGCTAACATCTCTCATCATTCTTTAGCTTTTCCTTTTCTTCTTCTCACATGTCAGATCTAAATCCACACCAAACATTAGTCACACCAGAGTAAGAAAAGCTGTAGAGACATGTAAGTATTGGAGGGATAAAAGATGTGTTTTACTTCTAATTCATTAGAAAAAGAATGGGTTATTTTTGCTATCAACAAATAACATTATTTTGCTCAGCAGTTTAGAGAAAGGGTGGGAGGGTGTGATGTTGATGATGGCAACAGATGTCCAGTTAGCAGGAATTCCTTCCCCAGGGGAGGAAGGACAGAGTTAGAGGAAGGAGATGGTGGTTTGAGTCAGGTGTCAGCTAACAAAAAGATATGGATGTTACTTTTTAGATACGTTTTGCTGTTGCCTACAAAACTTGAAAAACGTGTTCAAAGCTATTCATCACCTCTGCCGAACCATTTGTGTTTTAGAGTTGGTTGTTTGCTTGTCTGCAGGATTATGGAAAAAGTACTTACCAGATTGTCATGAAACTTGGTGGAAGACAGTAGCATGGGCGAAGAAGAACCCATGAAGGGTTGGAGCAGATCCAAATCCCGTGGAGGATAAACACATTTCTTTTTTAGTTTTCCTTACTACTCGTGAACTGACAAAGGCCAAGGCCAACCTGCTTAGGCCAATGTACTCTAAAATGTAATACTTCCTTTTCCAGTGCTACACCTTTCCACTAAATATCAGGAAGATTGGGCCAGCAATTCCTGCTTACAAAAAAAAACGAGCTGTTTTGCGGACAGCAAGGTGGTGACAAAATGTTACGAGGTGATAAAATGTGGATTTAGAATTTGAAGTGATCTTTGGTTATGATGAGTTGAAAGAGGAATAGGAAGTAAGGATATGAAGGAGAGAGACTTATTATACACTTTTTAGGTGTGGATTTCTGCCTTCTTTCTTTGATCCATTGGCCAAATTGCTCTTTCTGATAGAACCAGTAGGTCCATGGTTATATATAATATATTATAAGGATGGTGGACAAACTCAGTAACGATTTAAAATAGAAACAGCTTGCAATGTGTCGTTGTATATGTTAATTGACACACAGGACAGCTGTGTTTCTTATAAGTTGCAAAGAAATCAAATATATTAAATACATATATATTTAAGAATATACATTCTCCTTCACTATTTCATTTACTTTCCGTTCAAAACGTTTTTTTATTTTTTGCACTGGACCCATGTCTGGTGCATTAAACACTGTAACTCCTGCTTTGAAATCAATCTTGTGTTTCCATGTAAAGAGGCAAAAGACAGACAACAATAAATATATTAAATGGTGTGTCGTCGTCAATTATTTGTCTGTGTATCTACAACTTACTTAGAAACCTTTATTTCACTTGACAAGTTTGTTAAACATGAAAGACATTACATTCTATTAAGAAAACAAATAAAACAACTCATGGTTTTTATGATTATACTTTGGGACTTTTATTTAGGGACTTCAGAGGAGGATACTCAAGGATTATGTATTGTCTTGCCACACAGGGTTTCACAGCGAAATGCAGTTGTTCCTACACTTGCGAAACATGACACAACCGAACACAACAGAAAGTACCAGCAGTGCTATTTCTGCGGTGCATTTTATTTTTTTATTTGCAATAGGAGGAATTTGAACAATGTTCACCTCAACACAGGACCAATTGGCCGTCGCCCTGTACGCAGCACAGACATTTCAGAATAAGAGTCTTAAGCATGTCAAAAATGTCTCGATTTTCAAAATAAAAGCTGTAAAATGGTAACAGGTGGCAGGATTGTGGTGTGCTGAAAACATTCAAAATGAAGTTGAGTTTCTTTCTGCTTTGTTAACCTTTTGTCTTCCCTTTTTAATTATTTTACTTTTCAATCATTTACATATTTCCAGGGTTGAGCAACTTCTTTTCAGGAAAAGCATTCTCTAGTTGTGTCTGCTATTTTGCCATGTGTTCTTGAGGCATGCTCGAGTGTGTAAATGGATGCAACTTAGCAACTAAATTGGTCTCTGCCTTCTTGGGGTTAGGTCAAGCTCCAGTTCAGGCTTGGGTTAAGGTCAGGGTTAGGCATGCATCAGTTAAGAGAAGGTCGACGCACTGAAGGAAATGGTTGCCAAACCCTAGAGAATACTGAATTTGCTATGGACATTGTTACCTTTCACCACTACCTCATGGTTCTGCCTGTGTGCTCCTCTCTGTTTCAGATTCACTCTCTTTCAGGCTCTGTGTCTCTCTTCCTCTCTCATCTCATGTGTCCTCTGAAGACTCACTGGCACCAGGCGCAGGTTTCCTGGCTGCTGGCTCACACTCTTGGATGAAGTATGTTCCACGAGCCTCTGGGTGCCACACATCAGCCACACTTTTATGTTTATGAAATGGTCTAAAACATGTTTTTTGTAATCCCTTCAAGAATGAAAGGTCAAACAGATGATCTCTTTGTCTTTTACACTTCCCCCTGGTTGATTAAGATTGATATTAGCTAACATGTGAACAAACATGCGCTTCAACTGAAGAAAGGGCACTATAATTGGTGCCAATGGTATGAAATCTAAACTTCCTGTCTTCTAAATGGGCACAGTGTAATGTATTTACATTTTATTTAGCATGACTTGGTACCTAGATATGCTTTTACACAACTAAAGTATACCTGTATAGGATTACCAATATAAGTAAACTAGGGCTCTTGCTAATGTAAATTGATATTAGCTTAACCTGTTGATACTGTTTGACTATCCTTAACACTCTTGCTAGGGCTCCCAAGAGTGTGTTGCTAAAAAGTCAAAACAGACCAAGTGGTCTTGAAAAAAGTGAATTTTCTCCTGATTTATGCAAAAGCATGAATCTGGATATATGTTTCACTTCTCTAATCAGAGTTAATAATCTCAGACCTTCTGTAGTCTCCTAAAGAGGCTCGTGAACTGAACATTGAGTTTCGTTGCTGAATCTCTTTTGTAAAACGCCCAGAGGTAAACCTTTTAGATTCCAACCTGTTGCCTTTGGTTTGGAGTTCTGCCCTGCGATGTGTTTGTCAGTGTTGACGAACACTATACTCCGCTCTAAATTTGCCCCTTTAGTACTTCTCCGACTGAACTCACCCCCCAACCCCCCAGCCTCAGATATCCCCCTAACCCCATTCCATCACCACAACCCCCCTCAACACACACACATGTCCCCGTCTGTGTGTAAATGTGTGTGTCAGCTCGCGCAGAGTCAGGAGCGACAGGCAGCACCACAGTCACATAGCAAGTTAGCTTTGGGATCATTAACACTTCTGCTGGATCAATACATTTGTGGTTGTTTTCTAGTTGCTGGGAAAAGACCAAGCCGGTAAGGAGAATCATATGTTGGTTGATATTTTCTACAGGTGGCAAATGCAGTGAGTTAAAGAGGCATCTGGGCCTTTTTTGCTTCGTATCAACACTAGAATTGCAATATGTGATACAATCACACTGAGATGTATTCCTATAGGCTGAAGACACCCGTCTAAATCAGCTGGCATGCCAAATATTTCGTATTTCTTACATACATCTTCAAAGAAACTACACATTTGAGCAAGCACGGAAATGCACCAATGGCATGTCATGATTCAGACATAGCTCGTGATAGAAACTGCTCTGGTAAACAAATAATCAAATGTTGTAATTCACTTGGTCGAGGGCCACAAGGTCCCTCATACTGCATGTTATTGATACTGGGGAATGAGTCTGCAGTAAAGAAGAGGACAGCTGGGATGATCAGTCTGGAGCTATTTTTATATGCTGTGTCCTTTTACCGGAATAAAATTGGAGTGGAAGACATTTTCAGAAATGCGATGTATGTAAAGAAGGAAATTTGCAAATACGAAAATAAAACTATAACAGATTTTCTGTCCACTTGATGGTGAGGTAGAGTTTTTCTAATGAGGTCAGCAGTATTTGGTCGAAGGTGGTCTAAACAAAGATTGGGACACTGGAAAAGAAAATCACAAATGCACTCAAAATCATGGTGTTGACTGATTTAGCAGGTAAAAAAACGTGAGTACATATGGAGCTGTTGTATGCTGTTGGAAAGATGTCATCCATCTTATTTCTATGTCTAGCCATTTAGCTTTTCTTTCAGTCATTGTGCTATGTCAATCCGTTACATCCTCTTTGAGTTATTAAAGGATAGAAGTGCCCCTTAGTATGTCATCTAAGTTATAGCCAGCAGGGTGAGGCAACACAAGACATACTGAGTGGGTGGGGGTGGTGGGGGGGTTCGCCGTGCAAGCCTGGCATGCCTGTATGACGCAGAGTTCAGTCGCTGACCCGTGATTGGCTGACGGAGAGATCAGGTGATCAGGTCTAGGCTAAATCGGTCCAAGCAGACAAGTTGAGGAGTTTAGGAGAGATGGAGGTGGAGGTGGAGGGGAAAGAGCGTTTCAGAATGATTCAACTGAGGAAATGTAAAAATACGCTTACATCAAGTAAGAGGGATTCCTCTCCTCCGCATGAAAGTCTCTTTATTTACTTTATTTAACCAAAATGTAAACTGCAGCAATATGTGAATCTGAAATCAAAAGTGGGACCTGTAAAGAAAGGCTGTCGCCATCTTGGGTTTTGGAAACAGAAGTGACACAAGAAGGTGAAGTTTAATACACCCAAACACTGACTGAACGGTAATTGATTGTACATTTTACTCTAAGTGAGACCATAGTTCACATTATGAATACAGCAACACATACATTCATATCATGCTGTGTTGTAGAAGCCTTTATAGTGATTGAGTCCATAAACTCATTTGAAAAATGTTTAATAAATCAATCATTCAAGTGAGACAATCGGCCATCTTGTTGCTACCAGGAGAGTAGCCCCTTGTGGGATATTACAGACAACGCAGGTTTGAAGCTGTTCTGCTTGGGCTTCGACCTGGAGCTTTCCGGTTGGTATGGAAAGAACATCTATCTGAAGACCAGATTAAAGTTACCAAGGTATCGCTGAAGGGATAGAAATGTTAGTCTGTGCATTACTTTGGTCCAGACTCCAGGTGGAACAAATAAAACGTAATCTCATCTAAAGTAACAGACAGAGAATCAGCACTTGTGAAACAGGGCTGAAACAGAGGGGTTTATGGGATACTACAGTGATCTGTTTGGTATTTCGAGCCAAACTCTTCAGAGACATGTTTTATAACTGAGAACTATATTATATTGCAACATAGTCTCACTCCCTGATAGTCCAATAGCAACGCTTGGTCAGGGTCCTTTGGCGTGCAGTTGTGACGCGCCAAGTCTCCTTCAGGTTTGTTGAGCAAAGCGCATGGTGTAGTCCCTTCTGGGTAGTGTATGGCAAATCGGCCATCCTAAACTCTGAAAAAATATTTGTTTCTCCAAATCGAAGGGGAAAAACACAAAAGCATTGTACACAATTTAAACCAATCAATGTTGTGTAATTAACAAGGATAATCTGGTGTTTTTGAGTTGATGAGTAGTGCAGATATCACTGTAAAATCAATCGACAGTAAGGAGAATACTTACTTCCGGGTGTAAAATCCTCCGTTATCCAATGGGAATGGACGCTCACATTGCCTTTAACTGCCACCGACATGGACCGATGCGGTGCTTCCCTGAGCGCCAAATACCGCTGCCGATGGGAATACATTGCAATCAGTTGAAAGCTCTTTGCGTCCGTTTATGAAGCTGAAGGAGCCTCGGCGCGTCACAACTGCACGCCAAAGACCCTGACCAAGCGTCGCTAATGGACTATCAGGGAGTGAGAGTGTGTTGTATCTTGATGAAAAAGAATATAATAGGGGACCTTTAAAGGAGGGTAGAGCTTGCTATTTATGTCATTATTAGGTAATGAAGTGCTTAAATTAAAAACGTATCAGGCAGTTAAATGTTTAATGTTACTAAAATTACACATTTTATTTTCATACATTTCAAATAAACTCTTCCCAATTATTCCAATTTTGTACAACCCAGACATTCTTTATACACAGTGCATACTGTAGGTCTGCTGAACATGCGGAAACGTATAATGTGTCAAAGGGCAATACATAAAGGAGTAATAAAGTAAAACAACAGAATAATATGTATTAGATATTTGCATACATAAGGCTGCTGTCACTGGAAAACAGTTTCACATTGTGCATGTATTTGTTCACCGGATAAAAGCTTCCTGCAGTTTCTGATTCTATTGTTCCATGGATGTATTCTGTTGATCAAAGAAGAGTGCACAGATGTATGGAATAAATGCTCACTGCTATATTTCCACACTAGCTCTGCTGCTAGAATATAGTGCAGTGCTGCTGCTGCGCTAATCCTGTCCTGAGGACCCACAGTGCTGTATGCAGCTGGAATTACACAGTGGGTGGTTTGATTACATTTAACAAGGTGGATTGTGGGTAGGCGAGTAGATTGTGGCTTCTCCTGTTTCCCACCTAAAGCTTGACTTCATCGACCATAATCTATGTCAGAAACTGTCAGTAGAATTCAGGACATTTTAGGCATTAGAAAAGACTCAAGTAAAGAACCTCCAAATTGTACTGTACGCATAACAAGCTATATGTATGGATTGATTACACAAACCAAAATAATTCAGGCAAGATGACATTTCTATGGCAACGGCTGACTCATGAATCATCTTGCAGTGTTTTCCTCAATCTCTCCTCCAATCCTTCATCAACACTGTCAGATCCTGAACAATATATTGTGCAGTAGAAGCTGAATGATGATGCTCTCCATTGTGACTCATCCTCAACTTCTCTCCTGAGAGCAGGTGGATCTGCGTTCAGTAACAGTAAGCTGAGAAGTGCAGGGGTGATGAACATTGTTGTTAAAAATATCCACCCTTATTCTTTAGTGAGATATAAAGTTATGCGCCCTAGATCAAAAAAGGTCTACTGCAATAGCACAACATCTGCTCATTCACGCAAGCTGGATTTGTTTTGCACCATCACAGGCACAACATTTTAAAATGTAAACTGAAGTCAAAAGGATCCATTAAAATCCTGGAATTTGTGTACGGAAGCCCTTAGAGGCAAATAACAAACATAATTTGAGTCATCTTTTTTCTAAGTCTGATTTATTTTCTTGTTTTCATGTTGTTTCCTAGGTTAATGAGTTAGAAATAGGTGAAAAACTGTTTTGATCGGTTCACTTTTTGATAAGCAAAATGTTTCCACCTATGCACTTCTTGATCATATTTCTCTTCAAAAACAAGCTAAATATACTCTCTATTTACGAGCACGGGAAAATCTAAATAATTTAAGAAATAAACATTGATGCTTTGAGTTCGAAACAGAACATGGAGTGGTGGTACACTTCAGCCTCTTGTGGTCAGAATAAGTATTACAACAACAAAATTTGGATCATGATCAAATCCGTTTTTACCTGTTCCTAAATCATTAACATGAGAGAAAACACTTTAGACCGGACTTATAAATGACTCCACCAGAATTATTTTCTCACTGCCTTTCAGGGCTTCTGTTTGACATTCATAGAGCATAAAGGTCCTGCTAATTTGAAACCAGAGGCATGTACTATGAATCCAGTTCAACATACCCTGGATATGTTTGAGTTATCTGGCTTAACTAACCCAAAACAAACGCGATCTCGCTAAGCAGTCCTACGACGCTGGTTATCAACTCGGTAACTCAAGCAAGGGTTTCTCTGTCCGGCTGAGTGCGGGTTCACATGAAAGGGGCGGGGTTAGCAACATTTGACCAATCACAAACATGGACAAGCGTACTGACAGCGCAGCGTCATACTTCCTGAATGAAAAGTGAACTATAATATTAGACAAATATGAAGAAGTTCAACTTTAAACATCCATGACTTAAACACATTATCCAGGATAAAAGTCAAGGTGAATACAGAACAGATGGTAAACAAAAAGTATTTAAATGCGTATTAACAGGTTTATGATATCACTGCCCCGTCTAAGACACGAGTGGATCTGACTTCAATTACATTTGACTCGAGTGTTTCGTCAACTTAATGTGTTGCTTAAAGCAGTGCTTCTCAAACTTTTTTCAGTAATGTACCCCCTTTGAAACATTTTATCAGCCAAGTACCCCCTGACCGACCCCAACAAAAATTGATAGAAAAAGCCTATATATATATAATTACAATATAGTCATGTTCCATCAGTGTGTGATTTATTAACTCCTTCATGCATGATTTACAACAAACTAAGGATATTTTCATCGTTATGCATGAGACATTTAAAACAGATTAAGTAATATACAGTGGGGCAAAAAAGTATTTAGTCAGCCACCAATTGTGCAAGTTCTCCCACTTAAAAAGATGAGAGAGGCCTGTAATTGTCATCCTAGGTACACTTCAACTATGAGAGACAGAATGGGGGAAAGAATCCAGGAAATCACATTGTAGGATTTTTAATTAATTGGTCAATTCCTCGGTAAAATAAGTATTTGGTCACCTACAAACAAACAAGATTTCTGGCTCTCACAGACCTGTAACTTCTTCTTTAAGAGCCTCCTCTGTCCTCCACTCGTTAACTGTATTAATAGCACCTGTTTGAACTCGTTATCAGTATAAAAGACACCTGTCCACAACCTCAAACAGTCACACTCCAAACTCCACTATGGCCAAGACCAAAGAGCTGTCAAAGGACACCAGAAACACAATTGTAGACCTGCACCAGGCTGGGAAGACTGCATCTGCAATAGGTAAGCAGCTTGGTGTGAAGAAATCAACGGTGGGAGCAATTATTAGAATATGGAAGACATACAAGACCACTGATAATCTCCCTCGATCTGGGGCTCCACGCAAGATCTCACCCCGTGGGGTCAAAATGATCACAAGAACGGTGAGCAAAAACCCCAGAACCACACGGGGGGACCTAGTCAATGACCTGCAGAGAGCTGGGACCAAAGTAACAAAGGCTACCATCAGTAACACACTACGCCACCAGGGACTCAAATCCTGCAGTGCCAGGCGTGTCCCGCTGCTTAAGCCAGTACCTGTCCAGGCCCGTCTGAAGTTTGCTAGAGAGCATTTAGATGATCCAGAAGAGGATTGGGAGAATGTCATATGGTCAGATGAAACCAAAATAGAACTGTTTGGTAAAAACTCGACTAGACGTGTTTGGAGGAGAAAGAATGCTGAGTTGCATCCAAAGAACACCATACCTACTACTGTGAAACATGGGGGTGGAAACATCATGCTTTGGGGCTGTTTTTCTGCAAAGGGACCAGGACGACTGATCCGTGTAAAGGAAAGAATGAATGGGGCCAAGTATCGTGAGATTTTGAGTGACAACCTCCTTCCATCAGCAAGGGCATTGAAAATGAAACGTGGCTGGGTCTTTCAGCATGACAATGATCCCAAACACACCGCCCGGGCAACAAAGGAGTGGCTTCGTAAGAAGCATTTCAAGGTCCTGGAGTGGCCTAGCCAGTCTCCAGATCTCAACCCCATCCCTTTGGAGGGAGTTGAAAGTCTGTGTTGCCCAGCGACAGCCCCAAAACATCACTGCTCTAGAGGAGATCTGCATGGAGGAATGGGCCAAAATACCAGCAACAGTGTGTGAAAACCTTGTGAAGACTTACAGAAAACGTTTGACCTCTGTCATTGCCAACAAAGGGTATATAACAAAGTATTGAGATGAACTTTTGTTATTGACCAAATACTTATTTTCCACCATAATTTGCAAATAAATTCTTGGAAAATCAGACAATGTGATTTCCTGGATTCTTTCCACCCATTCTGTCTCTCATAGTTGAGGTATACCTATGAAAATGACAGGCATCTCTCGTCTTTTTAAGTGGGAGAACTTGCACAATTGGTGGCTGACTAAATACTTGTTTGCCCCACTGTATGTTTAACAAACCAATGAACAAAATGATATATTATGCAAAAACTATAAAATGCAATACAGAAATATTATAATAAAATCCACTGTGGTGCCTGATGTGCAACTGTACCATCCAAAACCCCATGCATATACAAGAAAACAGCATGAAATTAGCAGTCTCTAATGGAGTGACCGCAATGCATGAAAGGGTTTTAAATTATAAACAAACCATGCAATACACTGCAATCACACTATTTAGGAGTTTTAGGTCCGATGCCTGCAGTGCTTTGGCTGATTTTGTGGAGTCTTTTCGCATCATCTCTTGCGAGGATCTGTACTCAGCAAGTTTTCAATTGAAAAACTCCCGTGGCTTACCAACATGACACAGGTGTTTGGTGCTGAGATGTCTCTGAGGTACGCTGGTTTCATCGAGCTGTTGGCTAGTTTCTCCCCACAAAAAAAACACAATGCCTGGGGCGGGTTGCCGTTTGTTGACTTGAATCCCATCAAAGCATACACCTCCTGATATTGCAACCCAGTCTCACGGCATTTCGTGTTATAGTCACAAAATGTATTTAATCTATTGATTCGTCTTCACCAACATGATTTTCTCATTTTCTTCCTGTCACACAGAACGATTTTAAAAGCAATGTATTTCTATTGGTAGTGTGTTTCGTGCCTGCACCACATATTTTTGTCCGGTCGGGTCTTGGAATACCAGAAGCTGTGTGGTTCATAAAAACATTTTCTTACTCAATATCTTACCCTAAGCCTAACCATCCTTTTTATTTTAAATTGTATAATGTCGGAGTTTTTTTGCCGTCCGCGAGGAAAATAAATGAGGCAAAGAGCCTCAGAATACTGAAATCTGTATTTTTTTTAAATCTGTTTTTCCTTCTAATTTGTTATTATTTGGTGCAGACACGAAACATACTACAAATAGAAATACATTGCTTCTAAAATCTTTCTGTGTCAGAATACTGAAATCTGTATTTTTTGTAATCTCTTTTTCCTTCTAATTTGCTATTATATACATTGCTTTTAAAATCGTTCTCTGTGACACAAAAATAATCATAATTAAAGCTGCAAGCAGCGTTGAGCGGGTCTTCGACGTTCCGCAGGCTGTTGTCCGCACGTCGACGTGTCTAGGTGTCTCGAGGACTCGGCCGATCGGACAAAATATTTAGGAGTTACGGCAGTAACACAAACATTGTGTTTGATGGCGGGTGATCTGTCGCCTTGGCAACGGCATATGATGACACCCCATAAGATGCTTAGATGTGTTGAGGGCTGCATCATTATCAAACCTGTGAAGTGTTGGGCCGTTTGGAACATGTTAACTGGAGTTATGAGAAAACCGTGTTTCACGGCGGCCATTTTGTTACCAGAGCAACGACATTTGACGAAATCTCAAAACTGACACATATATGTGTCGAGGGCTTGACGGTTAGCACACATGTGACATTTGAACACTTTTTTACCATTTACACAGCAGTTATAGCAATATTGTGCTTAACAGCAAGGAATGCGTTGCCATGGCAACAGCTTTTGAGGAAAACTCACTATTGTCATATTGAGGGGTTCAGGGCCAGACCATTAACTGTCATCTGAAGTCTGGTGGCGTTTAGACCACTTTCATAGGAGTAACAGCGACACCGTGTTTCATGGCGAGGGATCTGTTGCCATGGAAACGGCATATGATGACATCCCATAATTGACATAGAGCTGTTGAGGGCCGGACCATTAATGATAGTCTGAAGTCTGGTGGTGTTTGGATGATTTTCCATTGAATTAGGAAAACACCGTGTTTCCTGGCGAGGGAGGCGTTGCCATGGAAACGACAAATGGTGAGATTTCAGATTTCACGTAGAGCTGCTGAGGGCCGGACCATTGATGATAGTCTGAAGTCTGGTGGTGTTTGGATGATTTTCCATTGAATTACGACAACATGATGTTTGACGGCGAGGGATGCCAAATGATGACATCCCATAATTGACATAGAGCTGTTGAGGGCCGGACCATTAGCCATCATATTAAGTCTGGTGCTGTTTGGACGATTTGCCATTGACTTACAACAACATCGGATTTTTTGGCGAGCGATGCGTTTCCATGGAAACGGCATACGTTGAGATTTAAAATTTCACGTAGGGCTGTTGAGGGCCGGACCATTAATGATAGTCTGAAGTCTGGTTCCGTTTGGAACCTTTTCCATTGAATTACAACAGCATCGTATTTTTTGGCGGGGGATGCGTGCATTACCATGGCAACGGCTTACATTGAGATTTCTGATTTCACGTAGAGCTGTTGAGGGCCGGACCATTGATGATAGTCTGAAGTCTGGTGGTGTTTGGATGATTTTCCATTGAATTAGGAAAACAGTGTTTCCTGGCGAGGGAGGCGTTGCCATGGAAACGACACATGGTGACATTTCAGATTTCACGTAGAGCTGTTGAGGGCCGGACCATTAGCCATCATATGAAGTCTGGTGCTGTTTGGACGATTTGCCATTGACTTACAACAACATTGGATTTTTTGGCGAGGGATGCGTTTCCATGGAAACGGCATACGTTGAGATTTCAAATTTCACGTAGGGCTGTTGAGGGCCGGACCATTAATGATAGTCTGAAGTCTGGTTCCGTTTGGAACCTTTTCCATTGAATTACAACAACATCGTATTTTTTGGCGGGGGATGCGTTGCCATGGAAACGGCATACGTTGAGATTTCAGATTTCACGTAGAGCTGTTGAGGGCCGGACCATTAATGATAGTCTGAAGTCTGGTGCTGTTTGGACGATTTTCCATTGACTTACAACAACATCGGATTTTTTGGCGAGGGATGCGTTTCCATGGAAACGGCATACGTTGAGATTTCAGATTTCACTTGGAGCTGTTGAGGCATGGACCAGTGATATAAAAGTGAAGATTGGGGGACAATGGGACCGTGTCCATTGGATTTACAGCGACACCGTTGTTTATGGCGAAGGATCCGTCGCCATGGTAACGCCAAATTAAGTGACATCAGATTTGACCTAGAGCTGTTCAGGGCTGTGGTGTGAACCATCATGTTAAGTTTGGTGGTGTTCTGAGAATGTCAGTTTGAGTTATGACATCATCGTGTTCCATGGCGAGGGCCCGCCAAAAATCGTGCGAACGCGAACTTTGGCGGAAAATAACGGCTACGCCGTGCGAAAGAAAAAAATTCCTGTGATAACTTAAGCTTGCCCATGTCTCGCGAAGCTACCCGACGAATTTCGAGGCGTACGGTAAAAGTCCCTAGGAGGAGATAGATTTTGTATGGAGGCCGAAATAGGGCAAAATTCAAAATGGCCGACTTCCTGTACGTTATTTTATACCACTCTAAGAGGCTTTTTGGTTACGCAATTTTTTACGCAATTTTTTACGCAAAGTTCCGGGACCAATGACGTATTTCAAGTTGCCACACTTTTGACGCGACTGCAACATTTGGTGAGTTTTCACATATGTTGCGGGGGTCAAAATCGGTCGCTGCGCGACCGATTTTTCCAATTTCAATAGGGTTTTTTATTTGTTATAATATAATATTGCAACTGGCTTTCCGCTCAGCGTGGTTCCGGGCTAGAGCCTGATTTAGCTCTGGTTCTTCCTGTTTCCAGCGCAGCGCAGCCGGCTCTCAGTACCGAAACCCGGTTCTTAGCTGGCCCCACTCGGCTGCCCGACAAGAACCAATATGCTTACGTTGGAGGGGGGCGAGATTAACCTGAGCAATAACAGTTAATGGCGAGTACGGCATTAAAAGTTGTAACAAGCAATAGCGCTGAGCAAAGTGACTAGAACACAACCACACACTAAGAAGAACCAGTTAAGCACCAGAAAAGCACAAGAACGGATCTTGATTCCTTGGTGGTTCTAGGAATATTTTATATAGAATTGTATTTTCTATTTAACTTATTGTACTATGATTATTTTTGTAATCATGCATGGTATTTTTTTAATTAACCTTTATTTTTTTTAATCTCACGTACCCCCTGCAGTACCCCATTTGAGAATCACTGGCTTAAAGTAATACTTCTGCATACAGTATGTGACAATGTAAGTGTGGCGCATTTCCATTACAGTTTAGGACCTGGAGTAGCAACGTAGTGTAGGCGGGGCGATCGGCTTTTTTTTCACATTTCGAGTTGTTCCGTCGAGTTCCCGCTGAATTTTATCATCCCCAATGAGATGTAGGAACGTCGTCACCTCCTCGGTCGACCACGGTGTGCTTTTCTTTGACGTTGCCATTTTTGTAGCTCCTCCGTTTACAAAAATGCTGTGTATAAAAATGCTGCAAGCTTGCTTCTAGATATATATGCGACGCTAGGGATGATCTCGCGCACGATCTTGTGACGATTCTCTCTGTCCAATCAGCAGTTGAGAGTGTTGACGTAGTTCAGCCCTGGCCCTGGCCTGATAGAACCACGATTTTATGGGGCCAGAAAAAGAGGGAAAAAGTACCCGCTAGCCGGTGCTACGCTATATGGAAAGGCCACCAAAAACTGGCTTGGCCGCTTGAGGACGATTAAGGACGCTTAAACGGGGCTACCCGCTGCAGTGGAAATGCGCCATAAGCAAAAATCCGGCTTCGTAGTACAGGCCTCTGCCAGAGGTTGTGTACTTTCAAATGCTAGCGCACTCGAGCTGGTTTCTCCATTCTTACCTACCCTACCTTTAATGTTCCCACCCAGGCAAATATAAACCCTGCAGCCTATGATGGGAAGTATTCCTGGTGTGAATCTGTTAGTACAATGTGTTTCTTAAATGATATATGAAGATCCCACACATGAGTTCAGGTCATTGGTGGAGTTTATTGGGTCAGACATGACTACAGTCACTTTGGTCCCTACAGGAGAGAGAGGCCTTCCACTTCATATATGTGAAAATTAAAGTACTATTATCATGGTTCTTTTTTATACATTTATATTTATTTGTATCATAAATGATATCTTTATTAATATGAATTCTCAGGTAAAGTTGTTACATTTTAAATAAATGTAACACATGAATTTGGGGGAGGGCCATTGTAAGTAGACACAAATATTAAAGTAATACATTTACGAGGATGTTCTCTGAGATCAACGGGGTATAATTATTTATATAAGAAAAAACGTTTTTTGAGAGACCCTAACCCTCCCTTCAGTCTCCCCCTTTCAACTCGACAAATATCCAATAAGGGCACGCTGGTCCAAAAGTACCTTTAAAAAAATAGACCCTTATGATGTCACAATTATATCATCCAGGTTTTCTCTGTTTCTGAATAAAGAAACAAATATTTACCACAAAACCTGCATTACCAACTGGAAGCATGGAACTATTGAGTTGTATTATAGGAAATGTAGGATCCAATGCTTTAGGAGCTATACCAAAGACTTAAAGTCAGACAGAAAATGAACTATTAAAGAAATAACCTTTCATTTGAACATTAACTGCACTACTTTCATTTTATATTATAAAGATCGTATGCTTGTTCGGTTTGTTGTTGAAGCTGTCCAGCACTTCCTGAATGTCTCCATCATCATCTGCAGATTGTTGCCGCTGCAGTAAATCCTTTGGTTATGTAACCGAGAGACAATTGATACGAGGGCTTCAGCAGCAGCTGTTGTTTTATCAACAGGAGGCTTTAGGGAGCACACAGACTCACGGTGACGTACACGTGGATATTGAACATGCTGTGGCTCTTTTTCTCAAACTGAGATCTCCTGTTTCAGGCAGTCTATGTTTATGTAAGTGTTGAGATAAAATGGTCAAGTAAAGAGCAACAACTAAAATAAGCATTTGGATAAGAGAGTATGAAAGAGTGTAACCCTCCACTGTTTGTCTGTAAGTGTCTCGTTAATGGAGACAGAGATTTATCTCAGGTCAGAGAGTCTCTGCCGTGCTCAGGAGGTGCCACGGTTTAATTTAGCCTGAAACCTGACCCTGGTCTCCTCTGTTAGCTCCTTCTCTGGCAGGCTGGGGTCTGTGGGGTGTGAAATGAATGATTTCTGCAATAACTCACACTATAGCTGCACAAAGTGAGACCATGATGGTCAGAATCAGTGTTCCGGGGCAGAGCAAGTTATGCATGTGTTGGCAATAAAAGAGTACCCAGTGTCAGGATCTGTTGCATAATGCAGTTAAAATGTTGGTTCACGCACTAATGATCAGAAAGTTCACATAACAGGGACGTTCTAGGTGTGCACGTGTGTTTAAGTGCACCTGAATATACATTTGTTCGTCATCTGTGTGTGCCAATGGCTCCCAAAAGGATTCCTAGGACAGTTTGAGGGTGTAAGCGAGAGGTACCAGTGACAAAAGGTTGCAGTTTTACATCTGATTTTCATTTTGCACTGATTCAAAACTAGTTGGTTAGGTTGAGTTAAGAAAACAATGTGGTCAAGTTAAGGAAAAGATCACGGTTAGGCTTACCATAATTATGTTTTTTAACGTAACTGCAAATGTGAAGGAAATTAGGTATGTTAAATAACTTGAATTCGACACATGTAAGTTATGCGTAAGTTGTGTATACGTCACGGAGGTTAGGTATTATACGTTTTGTACGTACTGTATGGCATGTTCAGAACATACACAGAAGACCTTTAACACTAAGAGTGCGGCTATTTTTTGTGGTTAAGAGTTAATGAGGTTTCTCTCAAGTTAAAACATCAGATATATAAAGAAAGATATGCATGCTTTTTTTCAGCATAAGCTGTATTGCTGCACCGCTATGAGGAAATGGTTGAACAAAGGTTTTGAATATAAGGCAGCTACCGTATGTCTTGATTCAGATTGAATGAGAAAGGAGACTGTTCTATTCTTTTTTCCTGGAACAAAAAGGTATTAGAACAAATACAGTGATTCATATCAGCCTTATTACTTAGCTGCTACAGAATAAACAACTGTAAAGCCCTAATTGTTCGCACTGTTAATTCACTGTTAACCATGAAGTCTACAATCACGCACCATATACAGTTTATTTCACACAGCATGTTAGTTGTGATTCCTAGAGTTTTGCTTACTATGGATCACACGCAAAAAGAAAAGCCAGATCAGCATCTCATATCATCTCTAATTTAGCCTTTTTCTGTTTCTCAGTTCATGTATTTGGATCTTCTATTGTTCAGAGCAGCCAATCGGAAATGACCTACTCCGACCCGTTTGATTTGTGGCACACAATTTCAGCATTGGAAACATTCTGGCATGTTGAGTAAGTGTAAATCATTTTTTGGTTTGTTTGCTCAGCTTAAATGACCCTTTGCGTTTCTCTTTTTTTGTTATAATTTAAAATCCTTTTGGGTTGCCGAACCGATTTGAAGCACAAATATAACTGTAACGTGTAGCCTGAACAATCCAATACAATCGTCCTTTGAAGCAGGCAATTGTGAACGGCAGACTCATACACAGGTTTCTAATACACTGTGATACAATCTGGAAGTAGATGGTAGGAGAGTCTAACATGTCTACTTTTGTCTTTGTAGAGACTAAAACAACATCTATCACTGCCTCCTGGAACGCCTGAGACATGGCTCAGTAAGTCACACACACACACACACACACACACACACACACACACACACACACACACACACACACACAAAGGTATAGTTTTGTAAAAAGAATCACACACACTGGCAGATTGGTTATTCATTTACAAAACTCCCAAGTGAATGCACAGGAAAACAATACAAATGTGATCATTGATCATGTGTCCCATGACTTTAGCCTCCAGAGTGTGCAGAAGAAGACCAGCACCATGTCCCTGACCATCTCCTCTTCCTCCGCCTCTCGGGAGCTCTCCTCCAGCTCCTCCTCCTCCTCCGTGCTCGCTCAGAAATGCTCCGGCCTGGTGCAGCCGCTGCTTGTCAGCCCTCCAACCGTAAATCTCCTCATATTATGGACATGACAAAGTTTAGATTTAGCCTCTAGATGTGACCGTCACTGTACATACGAGTGAATTATTATGAATAATAACATCATTCAATATATGTATAATTTTTGTATTCCCAGAGTCAGAGTCCCATCTTGAATCAACAGTACTCAGGGACCGGAGTGGCCCCTACTTTTGTTAAGGTAAGACACAGTCTTTTGGTAATTGTTTCATGTTTCTTTGTGGTCATTTGTTTCTTTTGGTAATTGTTTCATGTTTCTTTGTGGTCATTTGTTTATTTTTGTAATTGTTTTATGTTTCTTTGTAGTCATTTGTTTATTTTTGTAATTGTTTTATGTTTCTTCGTAGACATTGTCTTTTTGTAATTGTTTCATGTTTCTTGGTAGTCATTTTGTGTGTCCTTGTAGTTGTTTGTTTTATTCAATTGTTTTGTTCTTTTGTAGTTGTGTTTTTTTTACCACCTATTGTCGTCACTCTTTCTCTATCCATTACTTCCCAAATCATCAGCTAAACGTACTTCAAGTATCGAAAGTAAAAGTACTTGTTATACCGAATGGATTTTTTCACAGTAATATATTATTATGTTGAGTTTTTTTGTATACATGTTTTTTAGTGATGTATTTTGTCAATGTGGATGAAATGTAGATATTGTTTTAAGTATCTGTATGTCTCTTTGTAGTTGTTTGTGTTTCTTTCTGTTCATTTGGTGTCTCTTTGTACCCGTTTTACATCACTTTTAAGTCGTTTTTTGTCTCTTTGTGTCTCTTTTTGTGTCCCTTTGTAGTCGTTTATGTGTATTTGTTTTTTGAGTCTCCTCCTGGTTGATATATGTGTCTCTTTTAGGTGAAATGTTGTATGTTCATACAATGGGTGGTCTGACACACTTGGTAAACTGTATGTCTTAAATAAAAGATTACTGATTTAATCTGCAAATACCTTCTCTTCTTGGTCCTCTTTCCATTTCTCCTCCTCTGCCTCCACCCCCCTTCACTCTGCAGGGCCTCCATGATGTGTCCACAGTGAACGGGCAGCTGGTGGTCCTGGAGTGCAGACTGAGGGGAACCCCCCCCCTGCAGGTCATGTGGTACAGAGAGGAAGAGCAAGTACTGGACTCGGATGATTTCAGGATACTACGCAAGAGTGAGTGTGTGTTTGGCAGTGGGATGGAGTCTTATGACCTGGAGACACACTTACCAAATCAAAACAATCAAGCAAAAAGATACACTTTTTGTTAAATGGACACATGAATATCCTATTAAAAACATGTAATATTGTGTTAGCTTTAATTTGGCCAGAAAGTTACAGATTCTTATCTTCACGGTCAACTTGTATATTTTGTACTTTTTTAGTTCTATTTTATTTTCTATTTATTTGTATACTGTTTATATTGTATAATTGTTTATATTACATTTAAACATATTATTATTATTATTATTATTATTATTATTATACTACTCTTTTTAATTTCAAATTATGTGCAATACTTTGTTTTACATGCTGCTGCTACAATGAAAACATTTCCCAATTTGGGATCAATAAAGTATATTTGATCTTATCTTATGGGGTAGTGGTGCACTTCCCCCTCTTGTGGCTCAAATAGTTATTACAACAACAATCACCTATCCAAAATATAATGGATAACAAGAGTTTTATGTTCTTATTCTCCTCTCAGGGCCTTTGTAATTGCTCAAGTCTGATTTCAGCAGAGTAGGTTTTGCATTCGAATGACTGGTACGGAGTCTGAATTGCAGAAGTGTCCTATTTCTCTTGAATGTAAATATGGTCTGAGCTGACTAAAAAACAATTGACTTTTCTTTCTCCTTGTTTTCCCAGAGGCCAGCTCTGCATCAGTGCCAGGTAACTACAGAATATACAAAAAAGACTTTTACAAAACATATATTATTTATTCTTACCTTGCTATAATTGCTTTCAACTAAAGTTGTTTTTGTAGTACTTTCACCTTTCCGGTACCCCAATAATCTTTTAAATAACACCCCCTTGATGAAACCGGCTTATTTGGATGAAGGGCTTTAACTCTGTCCAGGAAGCCAGGTCAAATACATTTAACATTTTGAGAAATGTGACATTATATTGTATTTTGCTTTTTTTTAATTATCGTTTTATTAACTTTTTTATGACATCATAACGTTACAGAAGTGAGTGTCTTTTACAGGTTGACTGGGTGATTTACATTGACAATAACAGCTACCCGAACAATGCTTAAAGGAATGAGATGTTATCTACATACAATGTTCATAAACAAAGTGCAGTTTTAATCCTGTCTGGAAACGAAAGTTAATGAAAACATGTGTTCTGTTGTTCCCCTCCACAGAGGAGCTGTGCACACTGGTGATCACAGAGGCCTTTCCAGAAGACTCGGGCATTTTCAAATGTGTCGTCATCAACCCCTTCGGCTCGGTCTCCTGCTCTGCCATCTTAGAAGTTTACAATGGTTAGAAAGTCACTTCATATAGCACCATAAATCTTCTAATACAGTTTCACCAGTTGATCTGTGTTAAACAAATACAAATGAATAGTCTTGCTTTTAAGGTCAGCCATCTCTTGCTTTGCAGACCTGGAGGAGCAGCTGGAGGTGGAGGCAGCCAGTCAGCAGGTAGCAGCTTCTCTCCGACAGGAGCAGGAAGCCATGTTCCATCAGGAGACTTTCAGCGACGACTTTCCATCAGAGCTGCCTGACTCCATGACCCTCCCCCCGCCTGAGTGGCCTGAGAGCCCGCTAGAAGATAACAGCCCAGTTGCAGAGTGAGTGGATGGTGCACGCGCGCACGCACACACACACACACACACACACACACTTACGTCAATATCAGCATTGGTAAACATTATATAACAATGACCTCAGTGTCATGGAAACAGAATAATTGTAATAGATTTCTTTTTTTATGGCATTATGCTTAAGTGACCATGTTACTGGAGTGTATCAGGGTCGGACATCTGGGGGGGGGGATGTATTAATATATGTTTACATTAATGATAACAAATGTAGTGCAGGGAATAGCAATCAAGCTTTCAGAATGAGAATGAGAATACATTCAAAATCGTATCTTGTTGAAATCTTTAAAAAAAATGCAATAATTCAAATCACTAACAGTAACTAAAGTCGAAAGTCGAAAAGTCTTTTCGATTTCACAATTTACATTTTGAAAAAAAAATGTTTACCTTATGCCTTGCCCTACAACTCCTCTGTCTATTATTGACATGCGTTTTGAGTAGCAAAAGGTCTTAGCAAGTTGCTATTCATCAAAAAATATTAAATAAAATAAAGGACACATTTTTGTGACTTTTAGTGACTTTTTGGTCATTCATGGGCACTCATTTCAGTCTTTGTAAAGAGTTGTAGTTCCTACTTACATCCAGACGAGGCCGCTCTTGTATCAATACAAAATGTCACTAAATTACCATGTTCAAGTTCAATTATTTCTTCTTTTCTTTTGTGTGTTTCTTTCTTTCTTTCTTTGTTCCTTTCTTTTTTTCTTTCTTTCCTTATTTAGACTTACTTAATGGTAGCATTCCAAGTGAGGATTAAACAAAAACATATGAGTTACTTTTAACTGTGAACAAAAAATGTATTATTATGTATTTGTGTTCTTCAATTAGTGTTAAAAATAACACTAATTGAAGAACACAAATACATAATAATAATCAAAGAAAATAACATATATTTTAGAGAAAGGTGCCAGCCAGTCAGAGAGGGGTTCTGAGGTTAATTAGGTGCAGTTGTGATGACGTTGCTCTGCTTTTGGGAAAATTGAGCCAATCAGCTGCACCCTCGCGGCCCCATCGCGCACACCCCTCGTGAGCGCGCAGTGTCACTTGTTGCGGTCCAGCCTCCTGCAGGACGGAGTTTGGGTTCCCCTCAGCAGGGAAAGTCCAATTCTTCTTAGCCAGTTATGAACTTTAAGGAAAGTGGTGCAGAAACCTTAAACTAGGTAAGAAAATATCCTCTTCGTCTTTGAACAGAGTGTTACCGGCTGCTTTTTAACCTGCCGTCCGGAAATGTTGCTATTTGTTGTGGCATTTGTAACCTCTGTAAAGTATGTCTACATTGACGCTAACTCTTTAAACATGCTCGTTTTCCCTACTTGTTTATATCATGGAAACGTAACGCCATGTCGTCCTGAAAAGGTCGCACTATGTTTAGAGAGCACTTGGAAAGAGGACTTTACTCTATTTTGGGGCTTTGTGTCATCTGGCTCGCTGCTCGTTCGCACATGCTTGGAGGAAAACCCGTCAGCAAGCAGATACATAACCGAAGTTAAACGCCCAGTGAAAAGTATTTTAAAAATACATAATAATATATTTAAATATGTCGTAAAAATGCAGCTATGTGTGAAAGAACACTCGACGCCTGTTGTAACCATGATGCAGGTCAACTTAAGGAGATATCTTAAACATATAAACGCATCACTAAACCAGTGGAGAAAGAAGTATTCAGGTTTCAGACTTAAGACAACACAATTGTTCAAATGGTATGTTACAAATAAAAATCCTGCATTCAAAACCTTACCTACATTAGAGTACGTGCATCAAAGTTAAGGTACCAAAAGTACTAATTTAGCCTAATGGGCAATTTCCGAAAATCATATTTTAAATGACTGGATTATGCTGCATTAATGTGTCTATCTAATTGTATTTTATTTGCATAATGCTGCTGGATTTTTTTTAACCTATAATGATATGTCAAAGTTTATTAATTTGCATTTATTTGATTTATTTGTTGTACTACAGTAGCTAATATTCTGAATATCAAAATAAAAATAGTATAATTAACGTAGTGGAGAAAAAAGAATAATACTGACTTCCAAACTGTAGTTGCTTAGAAGAATAGAGTACCTTAAAATAGTAAAATACTTGAGTAAATGCGCTCTTATTACATTTTAAAGTGATATGATATCAATGCTCACTTTCCTGGGAGTCCTTCTGCTTTAGGGATACACTTAAGGAAGCACCAGACCTTCTTTATTGTGCTGGTGACATGCATACTTCAGCCAAGTGGTCCCTTACTTTGGGCCATGAGCTCATCTGTAAAGTGGCGATATGGGCTGTGTGTCCTTCAGTGTCAACCCTTTACTACTAAGCTAACAAAAGAGCTCATATTGTACACAACCCTCCTGGACCTGATGGCATCCCTGGTCGTGTTCTCAGGGTGTTTGCAGTTCAGCTGGCAGAAGTGTTCACAGACATCTTCAACAGGTCCCTGCTGCAGTCTATAGTCCCCACATGCTTCAAACACTCCACCATCGTTCCTGTCCCCAAAAAAACAATAATCACCAGCCTCAATGACTACCGCCCAGTAGCACTCACCTCCATCATAATGAAGTGCTTTGAGCGGTTAGTCAAAACCTTCATCACCTCCTCCCTCCCTGACTATCTGGACCCCCTGCAGTTTGCCTACATAGCAAACAGGTCCACAGACGACGCCATAGCCCTCACCATCCACACCGCCCTCTCACACCTGGACCAGAGGAACACATATGTGAGAATGCTGTTCATTGATTACAGTTCAGCATTGAACACCATTGTGCCCTCCAAGCTGGTCATCAAGCTCAGAGACCTCGGGCTCAACAGCGCCCCTTGACTGGACCGAACTCCTGCAGCAGTGCAGGTGGGAAACATCACATCCTCCACCCTGATCCTCCACACCGGAGCCCCTCAAGGCTGCGTGCTCAGCCCTCTCCTCTACTCCCTGTTCACTCACGACTGCGTGGCCACACACAGCTCCAACACCATCGTGAAGTTTGCTGACGACACGACCGTCATCAGCCAGATCAGAGACGGCGTACAGAGAGGAGGTCGAAAACCTGACATCTTGGTGCCAGGATAACAACCTCCATCTCAACGTCAGCAAAACAAAGGAGCTGATCGTGGATTACAGGAAGCAGCAGAGAGAGGGACACACCCCCATCGCCATCAATGGGACTACGGTGGAGAGACTCAGCAGCTTCAGGTTCCTCGGTGTCCACATCACTGAGGACCTGACATGGACTCTTCACACCACCACCATCACCAAAAAAGCTTGACAGCGGCTCTTCTTCCTCCGCAGGCTGAGGAGGACTGAGAGGACTGAGGACTGAGGAGGACAACATGGACTCCAGGATACTCTGCAACTTCTACAGGTGCACCATAGAGAGTATCCTGATAGCTGCATCACGGCCTGGTACGGCAGCTGCACCGCCCTCAATCGTAAGGCTTTACAGAGGGTGGTGAAAACTGCACAGAACATCACCAGGACGGAGCTGCCATCCATGGAGGACCTTTACTCCCAGCGGCTCAGGAAGAAATCCCTCCGGATTATAAAAGACCCCCATCACCCCAGCCACAAACTGTTCTGTCTGCTGCCGCCTGGCAGGCGCTACCGCAGCATCCGGACTAAAACCACCAGATTCAGAGACAGATTCATCCCACAGGCAATAAGATTGCTAACAACTGAACTGCTGAAACAACATCAATAACATTCATCTGCTACTTAGTAATTCATTATCTATTTATATAATATATCATTCCAATAACTTGCATATAGACTCTTATTTCACTATTTCACTTTTTTAAAACTATTTTTCTTTTTGTATTTACTTTTTAATATTTACTTGCACTATATTTTACTGTTTTTCTGTGTTATTGTGTTGCACTGTTGGAGAAGCCTGTGACCTAAGATTTTCATCGACATAACTACTCTGTAGCTATGTTCGTATGACAAATAAAGAACCTTGAACCCAAATTAATATTTTTAAATAGTTCTTTATGTGTGTTGCTAAATTTGACCTAAACACGAAAATGAATTATCAGTTTTGTCCCTCGTCTCAAGGTCAACGTTTTCTTGAATTTGTTTTTGGTTAGATGACTGAAATAAGTTCTGTGGCTAAGACAAGCTTAAGATATTTTCATGTTTTGTTCTATAAAATAAAATACATCGGTAAGTATCACACTGGTGAATGTACACAGCTTTTACATATCTTAAAAACAGCGTTTGCTACCAAGTGACTAAAATAGACTACTAAACATCATCAAGCTGATCATTTGTTGCCTTTAGCTTAGCGGTGTTGACGTGTGACCGTGATTTAGTTTATTTATAACTTGACGCTAGCTTTTTACTTCTGGCAATTGCATTTATGCTTAAACATAAAACAGGTATTTATGTGGGAAGATTATCCTGCTGAACAAAACATGTAAGTATCATAAACGTCTGTTTGCCACAGAGCTTATTTTCTCCAACATTTTAGACTCCAAGGGAGAATCCCATTGGCTGGTTGTCGAGGGAGCCCGTGCGATGCTAACTTCCAGGTTGGCCTACAGAAATGCGTCATCAATGCACCACTCTACGATGCATTCAAGTCATATAATTAGTAGGGATGCACGATAATTATCGGCCCGATATTAGGAATTATGACGTCATCCCGATAAACCGATAACAGTATTAATAGCCCCGATAATATACAATATATTTTTTGGGTATCCTGCGGTGTGGGTGGATTGGGATGAGGGGCGCTTGTTTTTCACTCGGCTCCTCCCGTTTTGCCAGTACTGTGGTGTTAGTGGTTTAGGAAGAGGGGAGTTCTTCACAAATCCAGCGCTCCCTAATACTTCGAACCTGATCAGTCACCTGAAACATCGCCATCGCTACGATGGTGTGTTAAAAGCGTACGAAGACAATAATACAATACTGTGTGTGTGTGTGTGTGTGTGTGTGTGTGTGTGTGTGTGTGTGTGTGTGTGTGTCTGCGCGCGCGCGTTGGAGCTATGTGCAACTCAAGGCATATGCTCGAACCGGAGCTGCCTGGACGCTGGAATCATGTTGCTGAGTGTGCTGACTTCTCCTACAATGTCCCGCTGTCTGCTTCCTGCATCAAGTCAAGTGCTCGGCGCAGTTGTGTGGATAGAGCGCTCCTCTGTTTTCATTTAAACAGCTCCTTATATCCGTTAGCGCAGCTAGCTAGCACCAGATGCTAACAATAACAATGCACGTAAGGTCTCTCTCTTGCTCGCTCGGACCACACGCACCCTCCCGGTCCTCCAGATGGCCAGTCGGTGCCTGCCGGTGAGCGTGGAAGTGTGGTCTGCCACAAGCGGGCGGCAGGAGCGGGGCTGTCAGCATCAGCTTGTAGATGGTATTTTAAACTCGATGCGCTCTGAAGCTACGGGGGCGGCCGAGGAAAAAAAAATACACATGCGTTAATCGCAATAAAATAATTAGTGGCGTAATTTTAATTTGTATTATCGGTTATCGGTATCGGTCTTGAGAAGCAGGAAGTTATCGGTATCGGTATCGGTTTCAAAAAACCAATATCGTGCATCCCTAATAATTAGATACTTGTGAATAAAATGCTGTTTTGGAATGTTTGATATTGCACCACAAATATCAAGCTGTGTGAAAGAATTCAAAAGTATGAAATAGGGTGTTTGATTGCACTCAGTAAGTGCGTCTTTAATGTTGACTTGATGCCTCAGTTCATATTTGAAACCAGCGAGTGTTCATAGTGTGTGAAGTATGTTTGGCTCAGTGTAATGTGTGCTCTCTGTATTAGTGTTTAGGGCTATGATCTCATCTGTAATGTGAAGTGCAGCCAATGGGGTCTTGTGTCCTTCAGAACCCCCCCTCCCCTCAGTGGTGCTGCACAACAACAGTTGTTCATTGGCAGCATTCTGGCCTTTAAGGTCACGTTGAGGTTCTCCAACTTGAAGTGTATGTCATTGTTTAGTCGACTTGATTACTCGGTGGAGACAATGAATTGGATTGCCTGTTGGTTTGGTCTTTTAAACGATAGAAACAATAAGGAATCTCAGATCAATGATAAAAAGACGTAGTAGTTATGGCAAGGTAAATATTTATTTTAACGTTAATAAAAAGGTTATTTGTACGGTTTGTTTTATCACCAAATTGAAACAATGTATTTCAGTACAGTGTTGAAGTGTTTTTAGAATCCAGCAGATTTCATTTTCGAAAGTTTATTAGATTATGTCTAGCATTCATATTGTCTTCCCTGTTGCTGCTGGTCAAACAGAGGAATCAGGACAGCTTAGACATTCTCCTACCCACAATGCCGTGCTGTGTGTGTGTGTGTGTGTGTGTGTGTGTGTGTGTGTGTGTGTGTGTGTGTGTGTGTGTGTGTGTGTGTGTGTGTGTGTGTGTGTGTGTGTGTGTGTGTGTGTGTTAAAAGGGTTGACTCCCCAGTAGTATCAGCACCTGCCAGCTGATGTCCGAATTCCAAGACCAATATAGCGCTCCCCAGTTAATCACACAAATATGCATACTGTATACCAACACAGTATTACATCTGTCTCACACACACACGCGCGCACATACGCACACACACACAAATTACTTCCATGTAGTAGCATTTAAGTCATAGAAAGTGCAACCCATAATAAGTTACACACAATGACTAACACTTTAGTTTTTTTAGCCTGGACTCCAGATTAGATAGAAGGATTTTTGTAACAGTTTGTTCGGGATGAGAAGGTCATGAAGAGTCTTCAAAGCAATGACTGGTGTCTGTAATAACATCAATCATTGCTGGATTACATCCAGGTGGCACTTCAAGGAACCTGAGTCACCTTAAATGCAACAGAGCCATTGTTAATGTCATGAGCAACAGCTGTGCTCTTTCTGCAGTGCCGTAAAAAAAGATCTGATTCAGAGTGCTAACAATGCATCCATGTGGGCATCGATGACTGCCGATCAGTACAACTCATTCAGGATAGAAATAGAAAAATATGTTTCACATAATGTAGAGCAGTTGCTATTTCCTAAGGGCTCAGGCAGATCTCATATTTCAAGCATTTTGAATAACAACATTGTTATTTGAACAAAATGTTCTTATTATGTTTTATGTTAAATAAAAATGCAATATCGGTTAAAATAAAGTCTCCATATAGATTGCCTCCTCTGAGGATAATGGTACACACAACAAAATATATTCTTGTTATGTTTATATGGTGTAGCAGCAGAATGGTTGAAATGGTTCTTTACACTTATAATAAAAATAGTATATAGTGTATAGTGTATATATTGTTGCCTGAGGACCAAACGCTGCCTTAGTCTTAACACTTACGCTAATGTATTTTCAAAGTAAATGAAAAGAAAACATTTTCAAAACGTAAATGAAGCTTTAAATCTGAAAGTAAATTCTCATGCCTTTTTTAAATAAAGGTTTAGCTTAACGGGAACCCACTTGCGAGTCTTCCTCCTCCTTCGTTTCACTTGCCCTCGCCATGGTCTGACTGACTGGGAACTCAGAATGAGTTTGTTGTTCAATGAATCGGAATCTTATCATAATCAATATATTGACAAGTGTAATATTCAAATTGCAGAAAACCTAACATTTGTAGGCTCAACAGGCCTACAAATCGTATTCTACACTCAACCAAACGTTGTGGCACAGATTCATTATAAAATCACACCATTTTGATAAATGTTTCAATGATAACGACATTACTGATGCAAACATCATCAACATTGTCACATTCCAAATCGTGACTCCCTAGTACTAACTTCAATACATGTTGCTGAGAGGTGCGTCTTAACGTTTTCAACTTTGTGATCTTTCAACATTACATGAATCAATGTACTTATGGTGTTTGGACAACATGCTAGTCTCGCTGGAGGGAGCCGCCTGGCAGTAACGGTTCTGTTGGCCCGATCAAAGGAGCCTTTGGATTACCATTAGTCTCTTTGTAAGTGAGAGATGTCAACAGTTGGCCACTTAAACACTCAACACAGAAAAACACTGAGCAAGTGTGTGTGAATGGATGAGTGTGTGAGAGGCAGCGATGAGAAAGACTGCTATTGTCATTATGCTCCTGCGTAGCCAGGACAACGTGGTAGTCATGGGAACAGCATTCTTTCCTGGAAGAAAAGTGGAGAAGCAGGCAGGCTCGCTGTAACAGGAAGAAAAGTCCTGGGTGTGCTGAAATGAGAGCAGAAACATGATATCTGCTCCTCTCATTACACCGTCCCGTAGTACCATGGCAGCCGTACTGTAAATACAGGAGAGAGTCCTGTTAGCTTCAGCAGCCTCCGTCAACTTTCTATAAAACAAGTGAACAGGAAGTACTGTTTAGTTCATACTGAAACCATGTAGGTTGGATCTGTTTATCAGAAGACCAAGGCAACTTATCATCGAGTTGTCCTCCATGCAATCGGATGGTTGCTCTTTATTTAAGGAACGGCTGCTGTTTGACTTTCACATTTGGTCTCGGTTTATTTGTTATGGATCAAATCCCCTTGAGATTTAGGAACATTGTTGCAAAATGAGTGATGGTCCGGAATATATATATATATATTTTAAGACCCTTACATCTTCAAGAATAGTTATTCTCCATGCGTTTGGAATTGTGCTCCTCATATGGAACTGCTGCTGTTTTATTTCATGTTTTTGGTCTCAGTTTGGTGTTTTTAGAAGTGCCTAAATAGAGGGTCAAACTTCCCAAGATGGCTTAAATAACGCATTTATGGAGGTGTCTTTTAATAATAATAAAATGTCATAACATATTGTTCATGTGCATCTTGGTTGATCTGACACTAAGTTTCAACATGAATGTGGTACAAATAAAATCTTTTTGATCTTTTATGAACTCTGTAGGGACATTATTTCTGCATTTCTTCTAGGGTTGCAACTACAGTATGCTTTGTGGATTTTTTTCACGACAATAAACATATCTATTGGAAATAATAGGAATAAGATCAATTTAATAGAGTTGAGCTTTACTCAACGACACTGACATATTTAAAGTGTATTGAATATCCTTTCACAACACCAACAATCCATATAAAGACTTTTCTTTACAAATTGGATATAACGTTTAATTGACAAACATTATCCTTTCCATCCTAATGTACCTTCAGGTGTTATTATGAATATAATCACATCTTCACCGACATGTCTCTGTCAGTTTTCCAGAGCCTCAGCCGGCGTACTACTGCTCTGAGGAACCGTGTGGTCGCAGTGAGGAGGAGAGAGCCCTGAGCTCAGAGGGCCAAAGGTCACCAGGGGTCACCGTCCGCGCCTGTACGCCCAGCCCTCCCCCCCCACCCTCACCACCAGCCCACGTCAACGAGAAAGCTACACCAAAGCTGTTCAGCCCAAGCAGGCTCACTTTTACTGTAAGGGCATTTCTTACACTCATGTTCTCATCTCTCTGTTGGGTGGTGCAGTGATGACGCCATTTTGTAGGTCAACCCAGAGAATATCCTAGCAAGAAGTCCCTCGACAAAAGTCTGTTTTCTCTTTGGATTTTGGAAGATTGCAATCTCTGTGGCAAACACATGTTTATGATACGTACCTGTATTGTTCAGCAGGTTAACATCAACATGTCTTTTATGATATTTGAAGCGTAAGTAAAAATGACTCCACACCAACAATGTGAAGCTAAGTCGCCTAATGTTTGCCGTGATGACGTGAAGTATTAAGATGTTCACCATTTGCGTATCTACTGACGTATTTTATGTGGTAAACTAAACGTAAAAATCTCATAAATTTGTGTTAAACAAAAAAACGTAAAAGAATCCATTGGCTTTCAGAAGAGGCAACTGGAAGGTGTAAAATGCAAACTCATGTCCGGGTTTTAAGACTCATTCCTGCACCACTTTATAGCTCTCTGTTAATGCTTTACTACTCTCTTGTGTTACTTAAATCGTCATGTTTAAACGTGAATGGCAAAGGAAGATGTATTCAGGTTTTGAAACGCGTGTATCTTCTCCCTCCCAGTCTTCCCAGCCTGGAGGAAACAGCACGAACATGTCAGACCTGCCGTCCTTCACTCCCAGCGTCTTCCCTCCCAGCGCCTTCAACTACGAGCGGCCGAGGCATTTCATCCAATCACAGGCGGCCTTTCAAGCCCCCAGCTACGAGAGCGTTCTGAAAGAGGCCCATGAGAACCAAAACAACTCTCAACAGAACCTCATCAGCTCCCAACATGTTACAGAGACACAGAGCCAAGCCAAAGTGATGTCTGCCCAAAGTCAGTCTTTCTCTCAAACTCAGTCGGTGTCCAAGTCCATGTCGCAGACGCAGGCACAGTTTCAGTCACTGAGCCTCAGTCAGAACCAAGCCCAGTCTGTGGCGCAGACCCAGGCCCAGACCCAGGCCCAAACCCAGGTTCATACCCATGCCCAGGCTCAGTTACAATCCAAAACCGAGGCCCATACCCAGGCTGTGATGCAAACCCACACCCAGGCCCTGACCCAGGCCCAGGCTCAAACCCAGGTTCTTACCCAGGCCCAGGTTCATAGCCATGCCCAGGCTCAGTTACAAACCCAAACCGAGGCCCATTCCCAGGCTGTGATGCAAACCCACACCCAGGCCCAGGCCCAAACCCAGGTTCATAGCCATGCCCAGGCTCAGTTACAAACCCAAACCGAGGCCCATTCCCAGGCTGTGATGCAAACCCACACCCAGGCCCAGGCCCAAACCCAGGTTCATAGCCATGCCCAGGCTCAGTTACAAACCCAAACCGAGGCCCATTCCCATTCCCAGGCCCTGATGCAAACACAAACCCACACCCAGGCCCAGGCCCAGGCCCAGGTTCACACTCAGGTTCATTCTCAGGCCCAGGCTCAGGCCCAGGTCCAGATCCAGTCCCAGGCCAATGGCACCAGCAAGTCCTCTCCATCCTCTTCAAGTCTCAGCTCTCCTATCTCCACCCCCGCCTCCTCCTCTGCTCCTTTCCCACCCCCGCCATCCTCCCCTTTCCCCGCCTCCTCCGCCCCTTTCCCCCCCCCCACCATCCTCCCCTTTCCCTCCCTCTCTCCCCCGCACCACCATGCGTTCCACCATCACCCTCACCCCCAGCATCCCCAGTGCCACGGGCCTGGGCAGCGCCTCCCTGCCCGCCAACCAGGACTCCATGTCGGCCCCGGCGGCGTTCCTCTGCTCCGTGCTGCCCTCCCCCTCTGCCTTCTCCCCTTTCTCCTCCTCCAAGCTGTCCCCCAACTCCAGCCTCTCCCACCCCTCCATCTCCCCCTCCCGCTCGCCACTCTCCCCCTTTCCATCTCCCCTCCCTCACCAGCATCTCCCAGTGTCACCTTCCCTCCCTCGCTCCCCTCTCTCTCCCTCCTCCCCCTCATCTTTCCCGCAACCCAACACTCCCAACGGTCAGAGCAGAGTCCCCCCCGCTGTGGTCTCCCTGCCCGCCAGCTACAAGGCAGCACCAAGCATGTGAGTCCAAAGATAAAGTACATCATATATATTTGGCATGCAAATGTTAACAGACGCTTAAAAGACTTTGCTCGGAGGACAGAGCTGCACATTTCATCAAAATGCAGGCACAACGTTTGTCACAGGGGAACTATGTTTGAATCCAAATTCTTAAGTATTGTGGTGCAGCAGAGATGTTACTAAACGTATTGGACAGACATAATAAAATAAATATTAACATGGAATATTTAATATACATAATTAGTTAAATACGTTGATTTCTAATTTAAATACTACAAGGTTGATAGTGAATTTTAATATGTGCCATTGTGCAGGGTTATAGACAGAACTCTGAAGCTGTGACTCTGCTGACGTGGTATTGCTGTTCAAAGGGAATCATTTGCTGTATCCTTTTTTATTCCTTATCAAAACTAATATATTTAGCTATATTTAAAAGCATTGCTATCTATATTTACGGCCTGAATGAAATAGCATCTTTTAGTAAAAGCTGTCCAACCGAATGTTTGAGCATTCTTTCAACAGGAGATATTCTGTGGTAGCTTGTCTTCTCTTCTTCATCACTGCTTACATGTTGTTCCTCCCTCTTTGTGTCCCGATTGCGATCCCCCAGCCTTCCAAAGCCCTTCCTGAAGAAGGCTGTGCCTCCGCGGCCCTCTTCCTCTCGCTCCACTGATGATGACATCCAGGGCTCCAAAGACGCCCTCATCCAGGATCTGGAGAATAAGCTACGCTCCAAGGAGGCCAGGAGGAGAGGCAGCCAGGTGTGTGTGTGTGTGTGTGTGTGTGTTTTCCTGCAAACTGAGTTAGAAGTGCAAGTTTTAAATAAACATTCCCCCCTCGACACAGACCATCCCAGCCCTTCACGCTTACACTGTGTGTGTGTGTGTGTGTGTGTGTGTGTGTGTGTGTGTGTGTGTGTGTGTGTGTGTGTGTGTGTGTGTGTGTGTGTGTGTGTGTGTGTGTGTGTGTGTGTTGTGTGTGTGTGTGTGTGTGTGTGTGTGTGTGTGTGTGTGTGTGTGTGTGTGTGTGTGTGTGTGTGTGTGTGTGTGTGTGTGTGTGTGTGTGTGTGTGTGTGTGTGTGTGTGTGTGTGTGTGTGTGTGTGTGTGTGTGTGTGTGTGTGTGTGTGTGTGTGTGTGTGTGTGTGTGTCATAAAATAACGTTTACTTTCAATAGTTTACCGATAAAACAAATGTAACAGAATAAAGCTTTCTTTTGGAACAGAAACTGTCCTATGAGGAGCGTATGGCTCGGAGGCTGCTGGGTCCAGACAACGCCAACTACATGTTTGACCAAGACGGTCTCTCAGACTCACAAGTCGACCAGGTACGACCACAAACCGACCACAGTTAGTGAACACCATGATATAACAGAACGATGTGTGTTGCACCGCTGCACACACATTCATGCTGGCTCTGGTCCAAAACCCATTAGTGTTCTCTTTGCTATTAAATAAAGAACACACATCGTTACCGGCATTGTGGTTCAATGGCTGCACAGTTCCCCTCTCAGGGCCTCCCGATGTATAACAAGCCTGGCAGCATTATCTCTGTGTGTGTGTGTGTGTGTGTGTGCGTGTGTGTGTGCGCGTGTGCGCACGCACGCACGCGCGTGATTGTTCTGTCAAAAAGCTCTGTCGCTCACAGGGCTTTGCACCATCTATTCTCTCCCTCTCCCTTTACACACTGCACATACACACATTAGTCAGCGGCTATTTCTTGCCTACTTTCTCCGAACGAGCCCATTTCGCTGGTGACAACAGGGCTATTGTGTCAGAATACACACACACACACACACACACACACACACACACACACACACACACACCCTCCTGGAGTTTTGTCATACTAAAACGCTTCTTTTTGTAAGTTACGAGCTGTGAATATTACCTTTGCTTGTATTGGTTTGTTTTATTTTACAGCCAGAAGCACCAGAAGGAAGACACACAGGAGGATTATGGTAAACAACATACATTTATGTATCAATGTTGAACCTGGTGATTAACTCCTTGAACAGTGATTTCAATTAAACTTTTAAAGCTCTTGTATGTTATCATGTGAAATAAATCTTCTATTGGGCTGAGATAGGTACATTTTTTTTTAATTGAGCTTTTAAATTACTATCTTACTTCCCCGATATGTGTGACGAGTGTGAATTGTTGCCCCAAGTTGCAAACAAAGCACTTTGTGTTGTGCCATGAATACTCCTAGTGTGCTATAACTCACCGTCTTTCAGGAGAGAATGAGCTCAACCTGTCGTCGTGATATAAAAGGACAGCAACACATATAGTGTTAATATGGTTTATTTGTAGAATGTTTTTATTGACAGACAGATACAATCATACAGTTTTACACTACGGTGTGTTTCCTTCCTTTTTCCACTGTGTCCCCTTCTGAACTCCCCCCACCCCTAGCTCGAAAAACCATAAAGATACAAGTTTTAACCCATAATGACATTGATTCCATATAGGAAAAGAAAACGAAATAAATGGGAAAACAAAATTGTGAAAATGTATTGAAAATAAATGTCATTAAGTAACAGTGCAACACAATGACTACAAACACTATAACAATACAAATACAGAGCCCTAAAAGTTCTCAAAGTTAGAAAAAGCTCCCGGTTCTCAAGCCAAATCGAGGTACAATTCGGAGACAAGCTTATAAAGATCCCACCCAGCTGTCTTCTGAAAACCCAAACAGTGTTATACAGGTGCTGTGATGAGGTTCAAAGACAAAACGTTCAGGAGTCCTTTAGTTTGGGACAAAAACAGGAAATATGAGCTAGGGTTCAATACGGTTTATTGTGTGTGCCGTCACTCTCCAACTGGAGTCATTGAAAGTGAGGTTATGAATGAGTAATGTCTGTCTCCCTGCAGGGGGAGGCGCCACACAGGGACGGATGAGAGGGGGAATGAGGGCTCCGCTATCCAGGAGAAGTCGTACGCCCCTCGCTTCCTGCAGATCCCTCCAGACCTCACTGTGCAGGAGGGGCGCTTCTGTAGGATCGACTTCAAGGTGAATCCCCCTCACATCAAGGGCTTCACATTTACACGTGTATTAAAGGTCTCCTATTATACTATTTTTAGGCATATATTATAGGTCTCAGATTTATGAAAATATATTAAAAACATGTCTATGAAGTGTTTTGCTCAAAATACCAAACAAATCACCCATTGTAGCATGCCTCATACCCCTCTATTTCAGCCCTGTTACACATGTGCTGATTCTGGGTCTGTAGCTTTAAATGTTGCTGAGCTGCTGCTGGCCACGCCCCTTTGGCGCATGCATGAACATTTGACACATTCTCAGCTAAACGCTACCGTGATTAAATGCCATATTATGTTCCAAACCACATCAAGGATTATTTCTGAAACAGCATGGAGCTCAAATGCTTTCTCTCTCTTGCGGGTTTACCACAAGGTGAGTTACTATTTGTATACTCTCTCCAGTACAGCATTAGCTCTGAGTGTTAGCGATGCTTGCTAATATGAAAATAAAGACCTATTACTCCCAAAACACGTTGCGCATTGTTTCTGAAAGCGACGTCTCTGATAGGGCCGTGGGCGTAAAGCCAGCCCACATTTTAGTAATGTCGTCATGACTGCAGAAAATCTGGATCAGCTCCGTTGTACCCCCGTTTTTAGCGATGTGGGTAAGGAGGAAAAGAGAGAGGGTTGTATTTGCTGACACTTTGTCAGTCTCCTTACACACCGGGGCACACATTTATGTAAAAAGGCATCAAAAAGCACATTTTGCATGATAGTTGACCTTTTAATACACTTGTATTACAAGGTCAGGTTCTCTCTAAATAATACGAGAATCTCTTAGTGGTTTGGTCAAGTAGAGGGGTGTAAAAGGGGGGTTCTGTCTTTCTCCCCTCAGGTGGGAGGCCTCCCTACTCCAGACGTGTGCTGGTACCTGGACGGTAAAGCCATTCGCCCGGACGACTACCACAAGATGTTGGTGTGTGAGAAAGGGATGCACTCCTTCATCATAGAGATCGTCACCGTGCACCACGCCGGGGTGTACGAGTGCGAGGCCAGGAACCGAGCGGGGGAGAGCAGATTCACCATGAGGCTCGACGTGTTAGGTAATACATGCCATTACAGAACTCTGTCCTGTGTGTTAAGCCTGCAAACGCTGTCTTTTTAAATAGTGTCATCATGTGCTCCTCTCTGCAGCCCAGGAGGCTCTCCGCCCCCCCCACCTTTGTCCAGAAGATGTTGAACTCCAGAGTTCTGGAGGGAGACACCGTGAGGTTAGAGTGCAAAGTGGATGCTTCCCCCCCCTCCACAGCTCCACTGGAAGAAAGATAAAGACATGCTGCGGATCGACCCAAACAGAATGAGGTGGGTGTGATAAAGTGCTTCATTCCTCTATATCCAGCGTATTAGAGGATATTAAGAAGTACACCCTTAAAGGGGCCATGTTTAGCTTTTGGGGGTTTTCCCTTTCCTGTAGTGTGTAAAGCGTCTGCAAAGGCTAAACTCCCTGTGTTCCCTCCAGAGGGAGTTTATCTCCCACGCACCCCCCCCCCTTGCCTCAAACACCTCTATTGGACTGCGTTATTTACTTCTGTAACATAGTGACATCACTATGTAACACTCGCACTTCTAGTGGCCAGCGCTCCAACACATTGTACGTGCTGGGCTTATTTAAATGAAATGCACAATGAGGTTCAATATGGTCAGAATAAAGAGGTGTATCACCGGGTGAAGGTCTGATTCTTAATGACAGGTTACAACTATATCCGTCATAGAAGGTTGCACCAATACACCGTTTATTCTGCGATGAATTCCGACTGCACACACATTATTATAATTGTTTTGAATTGTGTCTTTTGAATGCTCAGCCTGCAACAGGGTGCTTTGGCCATCATGCGTTGATAACAGAGTTGAAATATACATCTGATTGGCTGTCTTTGTTCCTCCAGTCTGTATGAGGACGGGTCGGGCCGGCAGTGCTTGTTGATAGAGAGGCTGATGAAGTCTGACGCCGGCTGGTACACCGTCTCTGCCATCAACGAAGCCGGCATGGCCACATGCAACGCCAGGCTGGACATCGGCAGTAAGTCCTCCCTGTGTTCCTCTTTCTGTGCAAACTTGCTCTGAAAGGCCCATCTCAGCTGTCTGTTGTAGGAGATAGCCCGTGCGTTACCATAGTAGCCAGGCTGTAAACCCAAACAGCAGATGGTGGATGTTGTGCGCTCTATGCTACACTGAATCCTGCTGTGCTGCCTGCATCACGTCACACAAATGCTGTGTTATGTGATCGAGCTGTAACTCGATGAATGTTAAAAGCAATCGAGCTGTTAAGCTTTCCTCAATAATACTGCAGAGTGCATAAGAGAGAGAAAATTACAACACAGTTGTTAGGTTTCTCCTCGATCACATAACACACCATCTGCTCTGCGGAGGAGCTGACAAAGGCTGTAAAGAAAGCTACCTGACCCTCTTTTACACATGCGCTGGACTGTGTAGGGTGGTGCGGGAATGAGTCCTTAAAGTTGGAAATTAGTTAACATTTAACCACTTCCAGTTCCCTTGTCTCAAAGTCAACGGTTTTTTGTTTTTGATTAGATTCCTGAAATAAGGTTTGTTTTAAACAAGCTTACGAAATATATATGTTTTGTCCTACGACATGGAATGTGTCAGTAAATATCCACTGGGGAATGTCTGAAGCTTCTGTGTGTCATGAAAAAGGGCGTTTCTAAAGATAGGACTTCTAAACATCACTTACATCTCTCTGTTGTTAAAACAGAACACAATAAAAAAACAAGGTTTTGAGAAATCATTACACTTCCAAAATATATAGAATGTTCCTCAAGCATTCGTAGAAGAAGCAGCCAGATGAATGAAAACAGTGTCAGTTTATTCTGTGGGTGTATTAGCACAGGTGACACACACTCTGTTCAATCTTGTACAATAATAACATTTATTCTACAACAGTATTTACACCCATACTAGTTCACTCGTTCCATATATGCTATGAAAATATTAACATACTTACGAGTGCGATTAGTACTCAAACACACACAAATAGATTTTATTGGTATTTATTTGTGTGTGTTTTCCTGTCTTCACTGTGTATTTAGTTGATGTCTGTGGAATGATAATGAAACTAAGGCTTTCTAATTTGTTTTTCATACATTTCACAAATATGTTATCGTTGGTATCGGAACAAAAATCTGAATAGCTGTTTCTTTATGTAATTATACTTACTGTGCCTTGTTCTGTGTATATTTTGTGTGTCATATTATTTCGGTTATTTTACATTTTGAACCTTGATGAAGGATTAATTCATTAATGTAGTTGATACTACAGCTGATTGTTAGCTGACCACATACACACAGGTCCAGATGCATGACCCTGATCAAACACTCGTGAACTGTTTGTGAGTTGGAAAGCATAAGGTTTAACACAGACAGTGAAGGTCCCCTCTCTGTCTCTGAGCCTCGTCCTGCTGTCCTGTGCTGTGGTGGCGGGGCAGAGGAGTTATTTTCAGACAGCAGGCATGAGAGGAATGTTTACCCACTCCTCCACCACTCTAATCTGGAGCTGTTGTTTGAGACGCCAGCAGTTTGTAATACAACCTCAGTCAGTTACACGTGGAGGGAGTGTCTTTACATTGAATACAGACATCTGTTGGACAAGAGCGTCAAATGGTTAGAATTTGGTGCGAAAAGGTCTAAGGTGTCCTGATGTGTCCTCACATTTTTCTTGTAATGACATTTTACGATAGACCATACTCTGATATTCTACACCAGGGTTTTCACCAATATCAGATATTTCCCACATTGCTTAAAGAAAGAAAACAGTGGGGTCGTCAGGGTTGACACATAGTAACAGATTTATTTTCACACTTAATGACCGCCGAAACTCAATGAACATAACTTGTATATATTTATCTTGAACTTTTTATTTGACAAATTGTTGTATTGCGGGAAGAAACAGGAGTAAACCCTGACGTCGGCACAGGAAGCAGACGAGATGATCTCTCTAGAGAAAAGGAGATCTTGTGGTCATCCTGCTTGTGTTACTGTTGACGTGGTCCAGACGACCCCTGGTCTTTCACAGAGTCAAAAACCTTCGTCATCCATTTCAAGAGCCAAATTATCTTCAGTTCTCTCCTCTTCTTCAAAACAGACCTTTCAAACATATAGTCTTTAAAAAACTCTGAATGAGGAAGTTTCACGTAAAAACGTTTGTTATACATATATTCCAATAATACAATTATTTACTTTAGTTTTTGTTATTTAAAGGGGACCTATCGTGCAAAATGCACTTTTGTAAGTCTTTTATACATGAATATGTGTCCCCGGTGTGTCAGGGAACTCACCAAGTGTCAGAAAACACAACCCTCTCTCTTTTCCTCCATGCCCAAATCTCTAAAAACGGGGCTGCAACGGATCTGATACCAGAGGTCGCGTTAACCGAATATTTTCCGTCTATGACAGATTTTTTTTTAACAATGACGGACAAATCTGAAAGCACTCCGTCATTTTGACAGATTGGAACAAACTCGGAACAGCACCAAAGTTCCCGCAGCGAGGCTCCGGTGCATGCCCTCCAAAAAGGAAATTATACCGTTTCCAAACCGAACTGTGCCGTACAAATCATTGAAATGTCTGAGTTTTGGCTTTACGCTGTGCACGCTCCCGCGAGGTGCAGCAGCCATGCATAACACGGCGTGCCATGCCCCCCCCCCGTTGACAGTTCACGAGCATGCTCAGAGTTGTGTAAAGGCCAACGTGTAATTCTGGATTTTGACAGAAGTTTTACGATCCTGTCCGTCAAAATGACGGGCAGCGAAAAAGTCTAGCGCAACCTCTGTCTGATACAGATATTTTAAATTGTTCTAACGTCACAAAAGGGGTGCTCCGCCTATATGGGCAACTCTCCACCTATCAGGGGAATGTGGGGTTGGGCCATTGCCGCTCGAAAGCGCTGGAGACGCTGTAGTACATATGCCAGGCCTGTAAGTGGCGCTGTAGTCTGCCACAAAAGCAGCGAAGAAGACTTCCCGCGCATGGTTGCTATGGTTGCCTTTCTGTTTATTCTCTGCTGTGGCTCTTTTTCTCCCTCCCCGAGGCAAGCGTTTGCTCCTGTAATTCAATGCAATCCCTCCCCATCGAGGCAAGCACTGTAATTCTCTCTGGTTTGCCACCAGCAGATGACAAACACCCACCTCCCGCCTCTTCCAAGGGACGAGGGGACTGTACGGCAGAGTTTCAGTTCGATTTTTTTCCGCGGGTCAACATGTACGTTAAATCTTCCGGACAAAATTAGAAAAGTGCCGGTCAAAGGTCTTCTTTGTTATTTATTGAGCTTTAAAGCAAATGAATAACAACTCTATATAATCGTATAACTTATATGATTATATAGAGTCATTATTCATTCTTATATGATATAAGAATAAAACATGGAGGACGGAGATCTCTTTTCCTCCCCCTCTTCTGAAAGCCCAGCAGCTGATCTCAAAGCACGCTCCCCTCTCCTGCAGGGGGGCGTGGTCAGCTGCAGCTCATTTGCATTAAAACTACATCACAGAATCAGCCCCTGTAAAAACAAGGCTGGAAAGAGCAAATAGAGCGAAATGAGGCATGGCTAAAATGCAGGATCTGTTTGGTATTTTGAAAAAAAAACTATATTTATATACTTTATATAGGTATGGCCCTACAATATATTGTTCAAATATAACATGATAGGTCCACTTTAAGATGTTTTCTCTTACCTACCTGACCTTTTTTTTTACCTTGTTTTAAAAGAAGGACGTTATTTACACTCATGTATAAGCTAAAGTGGAATGCAGTTCCATTCTTAACTATATCATCTTTCTACGACATTCTAGTACATTTTTCGTTGCATATAAGTATATTTTTGATGACTTTGAATCACTTTTTATTCTTTTTTTTATATGAGTTACTATAGTATATTTGTGTTTACCTTTTTATGATATTCTGACTATAGTATGACTATAAGGACTTTCATTCTTTAACAACGTACAATCCTATGACATTTTCCATGACATGACGTTTTGTATTGATGCCATTGTTTTACATTTAAATTACAGACAATACTGCAGTCCTGGTAGTAATTACAGTCACTTCTCTGCCTTGTGTTTGTCAACAACATAGCATTTCAAACAGATTTCATGTCTCATTGAATTCATCCCTCCCCTTTTGTTGTGCCTCCCCTTCCCCCTCAGCTCGCACAGCCCCGAAGACAGCGCCCCCTGGCTCCAAGACGCTGAAGCTGCTGTCCTCGCTAAAACACGTGCCCTCTCTGACCGTGGGGACCCCCACCCAGCACACCGCCCCTCTGTACGAGAGTGAAGAGCTGTAGAGCCTCACACAACCCTGTCACATCCTCACATAACATCACACAGTGTCAAAACTGGGCCTGGCAAAGGTTTTACTAAGTAAGCTTTGGTTCAGATTTACAGCAGTGCAGCAGACCAGGACACAGAAACACTGCCATTTTGACTGATAAACTCTACAGGTTCACTCTACATTTCTTGGGAAAATGAGGTAGCATGTTTGCCAATTTTTAAGATTAAGGCAAAATTACAGTGAAAATCTATGTACTAAATAGTGAAATATTACGATACAAAATGTGCCTTCAAAACCACAACTCTAACCAAAAGAAGCAGTTGGTAGCTACTTTGATTGAAATGTTTCCATAGTGTTTTTCCTTCTGCGTTAAAATAAGCCCACCTCATGCTGCCCACCTGCTGCTGTTTCTCCCAGTGTGCCTGTCCTTTCTCTGCAGACTGATGTTGGATACATGCCTCAAAGCCTCTCCTGCTGTCTGTCATGCTCTCAGCCCATGGTGCCTTCAGGTCATGGCTGTATTAATAGACTTGGATAACATGCTGCAGACTGCACTTTAATCCTGACAACTGTCTCCATTAATGCGAGGAGATCGGAGAGCTCTGCTGAAGTATAAATGCGGTCTAATGTGTTGTTTAACGATATACAGTGTGAATTAAGCTATTTATTTGAAGGTTATTAGTTATCAGTGTTGCCCCCTCTCCTGGCCTGAGGTGTGTCATGGCTGCCATGCTGATACCCAGCCTGAACATAAAACCTGATCTGCACTCAAAAAGACACTCGCAACTAACTTAATCAAGTTTACATTTGATCCCATCTGCAGTGCGGATTACACGTTTTTACATTTCACTCAAAAGGAGAATATCAGTATTTTTTCTCCTTCGATTCAATAATCCTGTTCAGTAGGTATCAGTATGTCAGCCAAACTCAAAATGTCAGACCGGTGCTTTACATATAAAGAAGATTGACCTGTCTGCATACAGTTTTTGTTACTGCCAGCCATTAAGTAATTTCACAAAGGAAATGTATACTTGGCTGGATATGCATGCAAAGAAGAATATCTGATATTTAACCCTGCATGGCCACAAACTGCCCTGAAATAAAGTATTTTTACAACGTATCAAACAGGGTTGAACATTGGATTTGCTTAAAGAAGAATAGTTCTGTGAGATTTTAAACTGCAGGTAGTAGTGTGTATTGTTTGTTGTGTAAGTTCTACATATCACTGGATGAATGAGGAATAAAGTTTATGTGACCTTGGCCGCCTGTTTTATTTTTTATAATTCAGCCCTTTGACTTCTGAGAGAATAGGGTTCAACAACTAAAAGTAACTTTCATTATTAATGACAAGTGGCCATCTTGTGGACGTGTCCAAATCCTGTAGATGAAAACCTGCTTTCATTTTACTCATGGTGATGATTTAAGTTCATAATAGTTATTTGATTGAGTTGAACTAACTATTTTGTATTCATTTTATAAGTTATTTTATTTAGTTGAACCAACTTATTTATATAGGTTCATAAGTTATTTAGATTGAGTTGAGCTTTCTTTTTAAATTCATATTCTATTTTCATTGAGTTGAACCAATGTCATTTTAGAAGTTCATAATAGTTATTTAATTAAAGTGAACTAACTATTTATAATGAATTAATAATAGTGGTTTAATGAGGTCGAATTGACTGATATGTAGAAAATATCAGGAAAGAAACGACACAGCAGTATGTCAAAAACATCCTTAAAAACGACACAGTATAGTATGTCAAAAATATCAGAGAAAAAGAATGTCGAAAATATGCAAAAAAAACGACATAGTATGTGCACTCAATACACTGATCAGGAAAGCTGGGTCTGTCATCGGCATCAAGCTGGATCCCTTTGAAGCTGTGGTGGAGAGGAGGACACTGAACAGGCTGCTGTGCATCATGGATAACCCCACCCCCCCTCTCCACCTGCAGCTGGGCAGACAGGAGCTCCTTCTCCAACTGACTGCTGCAGCTCCGCTGTCACAAGGACCGATACAGGAACACATTCCTGCCCACTGCAATAACTCTGACAGAGAACTCTCTGCTACATAGTTTCTCTTGGAATAACCACATTGTACATTTATATAATCTGTTCAATATTTAATATTCCATCTATCACATACTTATGTATATATAATACCTTGCTTTATATCTTGTCATTGTTCATTTCTAAATTCAACATGTATATTTTCTACTTTCTTGTTTATTTATTGTCTTTTAATTGTTGTTGTACAATGCCATGTCTTTTTGCAACACATACATTTCCCAAATTAGGATCAATAAAGTACTATCTTATGTCAAAAATAGATGAAAAAAAGAATGTTGAAAATATCCGAAAGAAAACGACAAAAAGACACGTATGTCGCAAACAAATAAAAAACTATATACGGTAGTCAAGCATGTTGAACACATGAATAAAACATTTGAAAGTAAAGTGTATTGAAAACTGAAAAAAAACAAAGTCTGATATGTCCAAATATTTGAAATAAATATGTAGTATGTGGAAATATCTGAAAAAACTAGCATTTTCAAATCCTGCTGATAAAGACCCACCTTGAAAGGACTTCAGATCACACACATTACATATCATGTAGCTGACGCTTTGGATTCAATGTTTTCCATTTTCAAATATTTTCAATTTGTAGAATTTTTATTAAAAACAAAAGTAGACAATATCAAAAAATCACATGAAACTGTTGCTGGCTAAAAGAGGTTGTGAGGTGGCAGATAATAGAACGTATTTCAACTTGATTCTTTACAAAAATGTTTAACAACCTAAACAACAATCGCCACAGGTGTCATCTTCTACAATATGAACACACTCACAGTTCATACATGTATATATACAGTAATGGGCAGAGTATCCAGGAGTATGGAGAAAGGAATGTAAATGGGAAAAGCGTCTAGTTGCCTCATTGATCGATGTTCCAGTCCAAATAAAGTAAAAAGGGAAGTGCCCAGCTCTAAACCAATGTTTGACTTTTGAAAAACATTCTGACAACTACATAGGGGCGTCAAATAATAAGTCTTCTTAAGATGTAGTCAGTTTAAACGAGGCTAATGTATCGTGGCAGGCACTTGGACAGTTCCTTGCAATTGAAACAACTCCTCACATCTTTTCCAATGACACCTGGTGTTAGTTTTCTCCAAAGAGTGCCTTCACATGTCACACTGAATCCTGTCACACAGCACCTGCTTGACATTTCGGATGATACAAACATTGCCTTTTGATGTGACATCTGCTGTTTACAAATGTAACTCCGTTGATTAAATAACTTTGGTTCAGATGAGATTTCCCTCCTTCAAAAGTCAAACACATTTCATGAACAAGACAACAAGTAAGAAAAAGTCTATAATCAAAATCTAAAGTATGCGTTTTGAATACCAGTGGACGGTGCTTCAAAGAAGTAATATCATATGGATATGGCCAGTGTTATTAAAGAGTATGTGATCTGGGCTCTTCCTGTTGTAACGGTAAGTGATGGCTCCAACAAGAAATGTGAATACTGCTGTGTGTAGGTGTCGGTGGTGTAAAGGACCAAGATGGCGGCTGATTGAGGACTTTTAAAAAGAGGACCTTCTAAAAGAAAGCAGGAACAGAGCTCGAGTCTTTTCAGTCCTTCCAGAAATGTAGTTTCTGTAAAAGCTGCAGTCATGAAGTGACGTTTGATGTGATGCAACAGAACGCTGCAGGGAAAGCTCCGCCCCTTTCATCCTCAAGTCAAATCTCTACGTCGCTCTCTTTGTCGTTGTCGTGGTCACCGTCGTAGAACTCATTGGCTGCCTCGGGTCTGATGGAGACGCATGATTGACAGTCAGAATATAATTATTTATGAAAACAGTGATATGTACAGCACTTTGGCTAGACCAAAAATCGTTTATAAATGTGCTATATAAATAAAACTGGATTTCATTTGATTTAAAATAAGTATGCAATTAAGTCAGAGGATAGTGTGAAATAAAAGTTATAAAAAACTCATAATATATAGCATGCTATTAACAAAATATTTTAAACATAGTATATAGTATGCGAGAACAAGTCATACTAAATATGTTAAAAAAGTATAATTTGTTATGAAAAAAGTAATGTATAGAATGCTGTTAAAAAAAAGTCACTTACGTATTTCATAAAAAGGTAATAAAAAAAAAGAAATCATAAAAAGTCATAGCATGTGACTAAAGGAGTCAGTTGTATATTATGCTATCAAAAAACACAAAGATATAAATGTAGTATGTGATCAAAGTTATTATAATGTTATAGCCGCCTCTCTCTGCCCCTCCAGGCGTACCTGGTGTAGGGTTCCTCCCCCCCCCTCTCGTCGGGGTCGGGCTCGTCGGTGCGTTCGTAGCTTAGTATGTCGGAGGGCACGTCGTGGATCTGGACGCTGGGAGCGTGGTTCAACATCTTCAGGTTCTCAAACACCGTCTGACGGATCTGCTCCAGATACTGAGACAACAAGAACAGACTCTTTTCATCGTGTGCTTGGGAGGAGACTGTAACGTCGTTTCTGTCAATGGAGTCTGGAGGCTTTAAAGAGAGCCTAAACAACGGCTTCCTCAGCTGTGGACAGCATAATACACATATTGTAGATACAGCGTGCACTCAAATGATATGGATTTGTTTGGGGTGTTTAAAATGTGATGTACATCTGAGCTTCCTGCTGGACTCCCGTTTGTTTCTCCAGACTTCATTTGCTTGCACCATTATCTACTTCTCGTGGAGAGGAACCTCAGATAAGCCCACTTACGACAAAGTGAGTTTAACAATGCCTTATTATATATCGTTATAATTGGACAATTTCTCACCTGTCTGGAGTTCTGGTTCTCTATCCTGGTGCTGACATCTGGATGCAGCGTGAAATCTGGAGCAAAGTACTCAAAATATTCTGAGGAGGAGGAGGAGGAGGAGGAGGAGGAGGAGGAGGAGGAGGAGGAGGAGGAGAGGAGGAGGAGGGTCAGAATCCAGAGAACATACAACATAGATTATTGTCCGTCTCTGTGAGAAAGCATTTCTGTTCAATTCTTCCTCTTTCAAAAAAGTTTAAAATGTCAGATAACTCCTCTCCAAAAGATGGCGCCAAAGGTTGGAAATGCTACATTTTGATATCTACGCCACACAAACACAATAGGACTCTGAAACTGAAGCCATTTTGGATAAAGGGAATCGGGGTGCAGATCATAATGATGAAATGAGACGTTGGTATGTGGTGTATCTAAGAAGCACTCACCGCTATACGGCAGCTCGTCACTGATGGGTTCGTCCAATAACAGAGACGTCTCAAAGGTCCTACAGCAGAGCAAAGCAGATTCTTGTTAGGGGCAGATCTGCTGTTCTCAATCAGCTCAGAACCCCCTTAACATGACCTTAAGTGCAGAGAACCCACTCACCAGCAGCGAGCCACGTTCCTGACCGTGTACCCCCCCCCCTCCCAGGACCAGCAGAGGGATCCTGAAGCTCTTTACGAACTCCACACACTCTCTGGAAGACAGCGGTTACAGAGACAACAGTTAGTTTCCCTACTGGATCCCCGCACAGACAGAAGTGCAGCAGAATTTCTGCCCTTATAACAAAAAAAGGGAAAATATATATATATATATATCTTTTACACAATACATTATAATGACAGATTCCAACACTGCAGCTCAGAACAACACTTCTTGTAGAGCGGTGCCATATGTTCCATGTGCTTTGTTTTTACATTCATATGGGGCGTTGGTGAACTCCAGTTCGAATCCCGCCTCGGCCGCCCTTCCGTCAGGCCGCTGTGCCCTTGAGCAAGACACTTTACCCGCATGTGCTCCTGTGGGTAATGTCCGCAGTAATGACTCTTACATGATGTCTAATATGTGTAATGTGTACGTGTAAAGCGCTTTGAGCACCTGTAAAAGCGCTCTAATAAAAAATGTAATGCATTATTTTTATTATATATTCTGCTAAGGTTTTCGAATGAAGCTTTGAATTCCTGTCGCTATATTTGAAGACATTATCAACATAAAACTCTTTGTTCTTTGGACCAAATCCTCAATTAGAATAAAGCGATGCATTGGATTAAATGAGTGGTTGCTTTTTTGTTCTCATTTAGCATGTTGGGGTTCAGCATGTCGCCCATGGACATTCCAACATGTAGAGTTCAGTGCGCATGGATCAAAGCAGATACTTTCTGATTCATGAACAACTGCTGTGCGGCCCGGGCCAGAGTGACTGTCCTCCATTATATATTTCCTCAAATAGACCTCATCAACAATGTACTCATGTCTAGATGGAGCCACAGCATTGGACGTTTTCTGTTTCATTTCTCATTGCACGTTTTTCACTCAACTTCTTATGTTAAAATGTGTATTTCATTCTATTTTTATATGTTATTATTTTATAATTCATCTCTAAAATGGAGGGAGCTGCCGTCACAAACCTTATCTCCCCCTGGGACATATTAAGTATTCTGATTTACATTTCACCGTGTTGAACAGTGGACACGAGAAGTTGCTTGACAGTGTTTCCCAATGAGACATTGATGATGTCAAATAAGTCAGTCTCACCCGTGTCCTCGTATACTGAGGTTGAAGCAGCCGAGTCTGTCGCAGCCCAGAGAATCTGCTCCACACTGAAGGAGAAGAACACGCAGATTTACCATCTGAGGATGGGAGATGTTTACTTTATCTGGCTCTGATCACACTGAACCGTCTAAAACGTTCCCACACACACAGACCAAACTGTTAGCTAAGATGCCTCAGAGTCCCACACTGACCTGCAGGACGATGCAGGTCGGCTGGTAGAAGTCCACCACCTGCTTAATGACCGGCTGGAACAGCTGCCTGTAGCCTGACACACACACACACACACACACACACACACACACACACACACACACACACACACCACACACACACACACACACACACACACACACACACACACACACACACACACACACACACACACCACACACACACACACACACACACACACACACACACACACACACACACACACCACACACACACACACACACACACACACACACACACACACACACACACACACACACACACACACACACGATGTGTTCTTTTACACAACAGGTTAGACATTTCAATAATAAAGCTTGAAACAGGAAGTGAGCTCACTCTGGTCGTCGATGCCGTCTCTGAGGGGAACGTTGAGGCAGTAGTAGCGGCCGCTCTCTGCTCCCACCTCGTACATGTCACCTGCAAACACACCAAGACACTGTATGAATACACTTGTGTACAGAGATACACAAACACAAAGATAATTACAGTATTAAAGCAGATTTCCTCGTTATAATGAAAGATGCACACATGTTTCCCTGTTTGTTCGGTTTTTTATAATTTGCTAACAAATATACAACAAAAAATGAAAATGGAATGAACAAATGCACCTGGTATTTGATTTGACTAGATTAGAGATGACAAGTCCAGAGAAAGGAAAACAAATATCTCTGACATTAAAAATAGTCATAACTATCTGAGAAATGAGCAAAATAAATCAATACTATTGTTATAAATAAAGCAGCTCGCACCTGTTCCGGGAAAGAAGTAGTTCCCGTATTTGTGGAAGGACACAGTCATGACGCGGTCAGTCAGGTAAAAGGCTTCCTGTACGCCGTCACCATGGTGAATGTCTATGTCGATGTACAGAACCCTCGGGTGGTATCTGGAACACACAGAGGTTATAAAGAGAGAGACAGCAAACGCTTGGTAAATGTTCTTCAGAGGAGAACCCTCTTACTTGAGAAGCTCCAGTATACTGATGACGATGTCATTTACGTAACAAAACCCAGACGCCTGCAAACACAGAAACATCTTTTTAGTCCTTCAACCATTCACAGCTCAATGCAATGAGTTCAGCAGAAAAGATTGAGGCCAATATACAGCACTTCGTTCTGACCTCAAATTTCTTGGCATGATGCAACCCTCCAGCCCAGTTGATGGCAATGTCGCAGATCTGGAAGAAAAGAGATACTGTCAATAGACGTTAACAAAATCCCAAGGACTCTGTAACCAGTCTACCGTCAGGGCTGTTTCACTAACAAGTGTAATGCTGTCCACATCTCTACTCATCAGCAGGAGGACAGGAAGTTAACGTGGCTGAAATAATAACAACTACTAAATCAGTGGCTGTGATGCATGTGACAGGGTTAGGGTTAACTGCATAGAGCCCTGGTTTCCACCATGTGTTCGCGAGGGGTCTCCCAGGCTAAGAATGTACATCGGTGAATCTCATAGGGCAAGTCTTGCCTGTTCAAGCTGTATGCATCTAAAGAGAGATAGCAAAAACAACACAATGATTGGCTGAGTTGCTGATAGCGCTGTCCATAGTACTGAACAGAGTGCAGAGACCAATATCACTCAGGCCATTGCTTCTTAGCATGCTTGCTTGTTGTGGGTGTAAATCAAACTGTTATGTGTTACTGTTATGTTTGTCTAACAAAATGAGAGTTGTTTCTACGAGCCTTTCTGAACATGTTTTCGGTGCAATGATAGTGCAAGTGCCATGATTAAGACATGTTATGATCGATCATGTAATAAAGCCTTGTTGAAGATATCGACCAGGTGGGGCTAAAGTGGTCCCACACATGATAACAATAGAAATAAACTTGATTGACATTTGAGGCATTTTTGGAACACAGTTACAAAGTCCTATCCAAGCCAAACACATTGGCTTGGAAGCAAATATGGAAAGTGCAACTTATTCTACATGGTGATTCATCCTAGCACACTAAGGACAATGATTGTATAGTATTATCAGGAAAACATTTGTATCAATAGGCTGCTGTTTTCAACACAATAGGCTATATATATATATTATGATTCATGGGGAGAAACCAAGCAATGCTATGTGGATTCCGACATTGAGCTCCCCTGTAGAGTGCCACAGTGACGCGTCCTAAACTCCTTCCGGTTCCTTCAACAAAAACACAATGCAATTTCTCCATAGGATTTAGGAAAAGAGCAGGTAATAAGGTCTGTGGTTGACACACATTTAAGAGACGGATCACGTTTTGTTCAGCCGGATAATATCCACACGTCTACCCTACTTTTATCATTTTCTAATCATAAATCTAGTCGCCAGAAGGAAAATGCTAACGTTATGCTATAAAGGAACTACAGCAGCTTCAACGTCACGCCACCTTAAAGGTGGGGTGGGTCATTTTGGAGAAACCAGCTCGAGATCGCTAGAATTTGAAAATACACAACCGGAAAAAATCTGCCACTTCCTTACAGAGCCCCTCCTCCAACACACGAACACGCACATGACCAATGAGGGCACGAGATCAGTTTGTGCACACACACAGATTGCAGGTAGGCCATCCAGTTACTTTAGCCGGGCCGGCTCAGATGATTGGTCGTGCTTTTTACAGTACTACGGCTTCCACAGATGACTTTTTTAATGGATTTTTTGTCAAAGCACTTCAGATATTCATTGCTATCGGGATGTTAAGAGCATTCCATGGAATATAACAAAAAGTGTATCTCGAGCCGGTTTCTCAGACTTACCTACCCCACCTTTAAGATTCATATTCAAAACTACAGATTCAAAATTGTACAAGTTGAAGCTTTTGATTTAACAGTTTGCAAGAGCGCAGACACTTGCTTTCAAACAGAACAGGGGCGGAAACAAACTTAGAGGAGTGTTTACGTGTTCAGCGTAATGACGTACAACGTCCTTGACCACTCCTGTAGTCCTAATCAGCCACTTGTTAACAACCATCGTTTTTCAGACACGTAAACTCTTCAGAAATCACCAGGGTCACTGCTGATGGATTTAATGTCGTAGAACAAAACGTGATCCGTTTCTTAAATGTGTTTCAAACACAGACCTTATTTCCAGCTATTTTCCAAAATTGCTTTTTTGTCGAAGGAACCGGAAGTGGCATAATCCCCACATTGAAAAAAAGTTAACTCGTCTTGACGTGAAGTAGTGATGATGATGACGTCGCGTCATCCTCATCACTACTTCACGGCATCACAGAAGGTAAACAACACCGTAGAGTGAACGTGTGGAGCTCACACGAGAGAGAAAACACCAAGATGAAGAAATCGAATCCATCTCATTTACCGACGAACATTTCTGCTAAAGACCGGGCAAAGCAGTGCTCCGATGTCTTGCACGAAAGTGGGGGGAAACTATTCTGCACCCCGTGAACACACCCCTGTGTGTTGGAGCATAAGAAAACATCGACGGTGACGACCCACTTTGATTCATTCAAACATTCGAAAATGCTTTCTGCTGCTGCGGACAAGAAAGCCAAACAACTCACGTTCACCGAGGCATCGACCTCCAAAACCCTCGAGGGCTACAAGAAACGAGGTGAGGAGCCTACAAGATTGAAGCTGGTCAGATAACGAACGAGTAAATGAAAACAGAATGAGGCGGAGAAGTGTGTGTGTGTGTGTGTGTGTGTGTGAGTGTGTGTGAGTGATTAAAATAGCCCAATTGCTTTTAAAATAAATAAACATTGAATGTGTTTAATTGAATAGTAAGGGGTTTAACGTTAATGGCAGGTTGTGTGTGAGAGAGAATAAATAAGACAACTCAATATTTCCAAAAAAATATTTCGCAACTTTCCGCATATTTCACCGCATAAAATCACATAAAACCCCCGCATGTTTAATCGCATAATAAAGGATTTTTGCGCGCGTTTTTCTGAAGGGTCTATCTATAGCCCGATTGGAATGATTTGTTTTCCCGCCACAGCAACAGTTCAAGTGTGAGTTTGGCACGTGAATCAGACCCCTTAGATTGCACCCCCCCCCCTCTTACCTTGTGGTTGAGCTGTGTGGCCCCCTGTAAGGAGGCTCCTGTGTATCTTGAGCAAAACTCAAAAAGACCTGGAAACACAGGACTGAAACGAAAACACATGGGCGCCAAATATTTCATTAATGGTATAATAACTCAGTCACTGTGGCTATTAGGCGGAGAATCAGACATCTGAGCCCTAACATTTCTGAAGAGTGGGAACTGAGAAAGCAAATACATCATTGCACATTTTGACATATTGAATTGTCCTTGTTGAAAGAAAATGAGACAAACATAACCTAATATGTGATGACTGTGGATAGCGATGTTTATAAATAAGGAGCAATGCTCACCAGTCGTCTCCCACGTTGAAAGTGTTGAGGCTCTTGGTGAAGCCCTGCATGTTGTTGGGGCTGACCTTCTGCAGGAAGTCTATGTAGTCTTCAGAGTGGAACCGACACATGTCGTGCTGGGACGCTTTGTATGGCTTGAACACCTAATAAAAACATATAAAGCTGATTAAATATAGTCCGATTTTAGATGTTTTTATTGTGAATGGATAGTGAGCAGATGTTAATTGAGCGAGTAAAGCCTCAGCAGGGTGTGAATGTATAACAGCATCTCTGCTCACCATCATTTTCTTGTAGAGTCCATAGTGCAGCACCAGACTGTGGGTCAGAGACAGACGGTGGGGCTTCATGGGGTGGCCGCACCTGGGGCGGGAGAGGCAGTTCAAACATTACAGAACACATATTCATAGGATACATTCATCGTTTTGTCTTCTATTAAAGGTTAGCTGAATTTCACAACAACACGTAACGGACCAAAAAAGAAAACTATGATATTTTGTAACGGGACACTCAAAGGACTTGTATCCCCTCCCCTCTGGCAGGAGGATGCGCTCCATCAGGACCAAAACCTCTCCTCGCCTGAACAGTTTCTTCCCCTCTGATACCGGCCTCATCAACAAGGCCCGGCCCCCCCCACTGACTGTGACTTTTTATCCACTCCACAAACATTATGCATTACATTAATGCACATCATGTGAACATCTTAATTCCCTTGGTGTGTCAACTCTGACTGCCTTTTGCACATGTATGCACACATGTCTGCACAGCCCTTCACTTTCAAATACAATTCAATGTAGTTTGCCATATATTGTCATAAACTCATCGTCCTAAGTATTTTTGTTTTTTTGCTTTTAAGGTCTTTGTATATTTACATTTGGTGTAAGTACTTAAGACTTTAGGAAATCATATATATTAATGTAATGCATCTCAATTTGTCAACAGAATTTATTTTCCATTCTTATATATTTTATTAGAAACCTTGATGAATTGTGAATTGTTTCCCTTACAAATAGTAGTTGTGGTATTTCCATCAGCCATTTTTACATTATTCTGAACAAAAACAATCTTTAAATCTCTAAATGTATAATAGTGTTAATAAATCAAATCAATAGCTTAACCAAAACAATTGCAGTTATACAAACAATATTCTCTCGCTCTTTTAAGATCATCAACAACAGGTGTATATCATATGTGGGCATACTCCCATGAGCATTATAGGCACATTGTTTACTTCAATACGTTTACCCTTATTGTAAGCTACTATGCAGTTACTACATACTGAGCTGTTTAGTAAACCATTTGCTATATAAGAAACGTAGCAATACATGTGAAATTGAGCTACGTTTAAAGAACCTACACAACAGACCTCTAAATGCACACACGAAGCTGGAAACGCTTCAATGTAAAAACACAGCCCTGAAGTTATTAGCATCAGGCTAGCTTGCATTTGCACCGTTTCCCTTTGTAGGCCCGCTCGTTGCCATAACCACACTCACCATAATGAAAGTTGCCCACGTCTGGGTCATAAAAATAAGACGTTCTGTTATTCATTCTGAAAGGAATATGTTGTGAATTTTTATGAGAAACTACGAGCGTTCTTGCAGCTACAAAACACACATTTTCCTATCAATTATAAGATAGCCGCCATGGTAAAAACACCGGACACGTCATCAGAGGGCGACGGTACTACTGACGGCGAGGGGAGGGGCGTGTGGGAGGAAAGGATGCGGCTGACAAAATAAAACTGAACTGATGTAAAAATGATGAATTTAAACGTTTAGGCTTATAACTTCGAGTATTAAGACTACTATTTCACCTTATTTCAATATTTGTATTATGTTTAAATAACCTTTAAACATTTGTTTGTCATTTTGTTATCATTAATTGTGATTTACCATGTTGGACCAACATATTTTGGCTTTTCACCTTCATCAGGGTCTTTAGATTAAGTTGTTTACTTTACTACAAGTAAAAAACTAAATCCTTTAACAGCTTCGAATTATCATCTAAAAATGTGTTAACAACTGAATCACACGCTTTAACAGATCAACTACAAATAGCTGGTGACAACCCTAAATCGGTTGGAAGACAGTTTCATTTCAGTCATATTTTTGTTATTATAAATGTAGTGAAGTTAAATATAATAATTACAATAAGATCAATACTGGTGCATCGCTCCTGAAAAAAACATTGATTTTTTTTTACCTCAGCTTGGTTTCCAAAACAAAGTGAGATCTGCAACACACCCTTACACAAAACATACAAAGACGGTTTAATTCTGAAATGCTTTTTCAGAAGCCAAGATTACATGTTTTCATTGATATCCAAATGTTGGAAAACACAGCTGGTGTATATGATTGACAGCAACAAAATAAACAGCTACAATTAAAGAACTGCTGTCAGTGTCCAAGCTATTATCAAAGGATTAAGTTGTTTAACAGTGATGATGACAGCATCTAACATCAGGCCGGATAACAGGTCTCTGCAGGTTACATTCAAAACAAGTTCAATATGAATTCAATACAAAATGTGTGTTTGTTTTGAACACCTGTATGGAGGTATGGATACGTTTTTTTCTCCAGATTATACTTTGAGAGAATCCAGATTCACACTGGTGGAAGAAAGGAAGTTGCAGTATTTGTTATGAATGTTATCCTACATCCACACGATTTAACAAAAATGCAGTTAAAGACGAACAAATACTTTAGTTTTTTCAACCAGTTAAATTGTGCTCGAACTAAAATGTCTTCTTTAGTTGATCTCACTCTTAACTTCATTCTTTCTCCCTTCCGTCGTTGATTTTTTTCTTCACCCCTCCCCTCTTACTTTCCACAATAAAGAATAACATCTGTGTGTGTGTGTGTGTGTGTGTGTATGTGTGTGTGTGTGGTGTGTGTGTGTGTGTGTGTGTGTGTGTGTGTGTGTGTGTGTGTGTGTTTTGATGGCAAGAGCAGATGTGCCCAAGAGGCACAACCTTACACACAGCATATCCGCTGCAGCGTCTCTGCTGTATGAATGCGTCTGCGTAAAAGTGTGTGTGTGACAGCAAGTGAACTTCAGAATGATTAATTACTAAACCCTTCTTAACATTACGATATGCCTATTCCTGCTTTTACATGACCGGAGGAGTGTATGAAGAGTCGATTATTTAGTTGATGAGAGTTATTTGCATCTCTAATTTGTGAGTTGTTTTCAAGTTCCAGTTCATCTTTAGTCTAGAAAATACAGTAGTACCCATTGCAATTTCCCAACCAATGAGGTGTTTTGAAATGTCCTATATTTTGTCGGTATTGTATTTTTAATGTATATTAAATACTCACTAGCTTAGTTTACTTTACTACTAGCTAGCTAACTAGCTACTTTTACATATCAAACACATGATTTATTGCAAAACGTACATTTGTAATATGCACAGTATTTTAAGAAGTGTTTGTCAATGTGTCTAAAATTGGCTCCACATTAACAATCTACAATATCAAAATGATTTGTCATGTATTTGCTACTGATTCAATCACAACAACATAGTTCTACAACACTGTAAAGAACCATTCTGCATTCACAAAGTACATTTGACTTATTTTACTTAAATATTACTTTTAATTCAGGATTTTTTATTTGTATTGGAATATCTTAACACCATACTAATTCTACTTTTACTCAAGTAAAGGGCCTGAGTACTTTTGCCACAACTGTGTGTGACATTGTTCATCCATAACGCTCTTCAGTTTTGATGAAGAGGCTGGCATAGATATGGGTTCACAGAGGTACACTGCCTCGCCTTCGCTCTGCAGAATGTGTGTTGGCTTGTTTTGCGTTGGAATGTTTGATGCATTTGACTTTCTCTCCCCTCATTCGCCCTCTCAATGTTTCTCTGCCTGCAGCTACAAAGCAGAGCTCACCTGGATCGAATGGTAAATGTATTATGTATTCCTGATGTTGCAGGTCACAGGAGGTTCAGCAGGTGAGCTTCATGCATGGATTGAGATAGTATGTGTGACCAGATCTAAACCTGGAATCCCCCTTAATTCTGTTGCATTATTGGGTTTTTCTCTTCTTTGGTGGCCAACAGTTTAAGGATGTATTTACATCACCACACAATGCATCAAAACAGCCTGGTCTCAATACACATACTTACGTAAGTATCTTAAGTTACGTAACAACATACTTATTTTGGCCCAAACCCTGACCTTTTCCTAAATCTAAACATGTACTTATGTGGCCTTAACCTAAGTGATGCCAATGGGTCCTGACTGAGCGTCTGTATGTGCCAAAACCAAGACCTTATTACATCTGAGAATGCTGTTTGTTGTGCTCTGTTTCTCCATTAAATCTATATTCAGTCGTTACCACAAGATATGTCAGAAAACTAAAAAATAAGCTAGTTGGTGCAAATTGAGTTAAGTTCAACTTTTTCCAACACCAAGAATGAACTTTTAAGATCCACTCAAAGCTCCTTTTTCTATTGAAACCAGTGTCTGCAAAAAAGAATGCTAGGAAGTTTAGGTTTGAACAAACGATTACATTGCATGTCCCTGTGCCCACAAAAGTGGTGTTTTTTCTACTCGAACAACACAGAAAACAATGTCTTCTTGCTGGAGGATAGCGATATTAAAAAAGGACATATTGTGCAAATAGAAGCTAGTTGAGGTGGTTCGGGCACCTAGTTAGGATGCCACCTGGGCGCCTCCCTAGGGAGGTGTTCCAGGCACGTCCAGCTGGGAGGAGACCGAGGGGTAGACCTAGGACCAGGTGGAGGGATTATATCTCTTCTCTGGCCTGGGAGCGCCTTGGGATCCTCCAGTCAGAGCTGGTTGATGTTGCCAGGGAAAAGAAAGTTTGGGGCTCTCTGCTGGAACTGCTACCCCCGCAACCCGACCACGGATAAGCGGGAGAAGATGGATGGATGGATGGATATTGTGCAAATTTCAGGTTCCTATTAGTATTCTGTCCCTCTACTGTGACATGTTTCCATGCAAGAAGATGTTCAAAAAGGTCTTTATTGTTCTCATGTGCTGCAGAGAAACTTCCTCTGAAGGGATCAATGGGATTGTAGTCTTTGCTGAGGGTTTTCCTGCATAAAAACCTATATAACACACTACAGGAAAAAGAAAACCCCAACATGCAGAAGGTCCTCTTTAAGAGAATAGAAAACACCATTAGAACTAATACAAATAGAAATAAATACATTTCTTGTATAATCATTACTAAGATTCCTGTCTTGCACATGTTTTACTTTTTAACAGTCTGTCAAGATAACATTTGCATGGCTATGAATACATTCTATGTGTTTGTGTGTGTGTGTGTGTGTGTGTGCGTGTGTGTGTGGGTGTGTGTGTGTGTGTGTGTGTGTGTGTGTGTGTGAGAGAGGTCTGGCATTGGCCAAAGGGTACAAATCTAATCTGTCAAGCATCTGTCTCTGCCTGCTTGTTGAAACACACACACACACACACACACACACACACACACACACACACACACACACACAGACAGACACAGACAAGGGCCCCCACTAACTCATTCCTGTTCGTCAATGCCATGGAGAAGTATACAATAATCTGAAGTGAACTAACACACACAAAGACCCACATATACATATTTTCTGAATATTAAATTGATAAATAGTGTGCAGAAATTAGTGACTAGTTGACTAATTTGTTACCCAACAGATTTAGATGAAAATGGCCGCCACAATAGATTGAATATTAAAATGGAGTGCTGTGCAAGGTTGCTGTATAGGGCATTTGACAAAGCAAATATTACAGGTTTGTAAATGTTCTTAAAAAACGTGGAGCATGCATTCAAAGTGGTACAAAAAAACAACAAATATGTTATTAAGTCTTTGAAAACTGACTTGAAACACCATGGGTGTGAATGAGGTATAGTACTGTAGCTGTTATTTTATTGCTCAGTGAAATGAAACATAGCTGCTGCTTAGTATCACCACAACAGAGTATGCTTAAGCAATGAAACATGACTCCACCCAGGTACAGTCAGAGTTGGTGATATAAATGTTACAAAGTGTAAATCTGATCCCTACTTCCTGTCACTTTTAATCTCTTACCCACATCCCTTAGCAAACAAATCTATAAAATCCAACAGAATCCTATAGAATCTTGTAGAAATATATAGCATGTTATAGAAGATAGTCGTATTTGTAAGCCATGCTAAATAATTCTATATTAGAATGTACTTTTCTATAAACTTCTATAATTAAAACTATAACAATCTACAGAATTCTATGGGACAGAACCGACTCATGACATATCTATAGAAATCTATTGAAATCTGTAGAAATCTATAGCATTAAAAGAAAACATGCATGACATTTTCTCTCTGATGCAACCTATACTAAATTCTATAGAATTCTATAGAATGATATAAAACTCGTCTTTAAATTGGAATAGAGAAAATCATAGTAATCTACATCATTTTGTGGAACTGAGCTGCTTTGCAAAAGCTGTACGGGTAGATCCCTTTGAAATCTTTACAACTGTATACTGGATTATGTGCCCAATTAAATTATGTAACCTATACATAACCATATACAACCATACAACATATTGGAATGGAACTCTAAACTGAATGAATGTCACTGTCCTTGTATTCTGATGTAAATGCTCCAGAATTTCTGTGACTGCATCTACGTATACGTTGATCACTTTTGTTATGTAACTAATTATCTGTTACAACTAGAGATCAAAGCTAAGTGACATATAACAATATATATTGTCAGTGTGAGTCTGTTACAAACAACTAATTGGAGTCTGCAGTACTCTACTCTGTTTTGCAGTCTATTACACTGTAAAAAAAGATCGTAATTTTACAGGAAATAACTGTAAATGTTTATAGTAATTATCATGTTTTTTTAAATAACTTGCAAAATCCTGTAAAATGACAGATATTAACTATAAATTAACAACCCAAAACATTATTTTAAGTATTTTGACAATAACAACAAATAACGTTACGTTACAGTAAATGTACTATATAATATTTACAGTATTTTTGCACTCTCAGAAAATACATGCAGATGTACGTAAAATAAAAAGTATTATCGGTCATTAAATATGTAACTCGTAATATAAAAGTGTATTACTATTATAAGCCTTTAAGATATTTCTTTGTAATTTCAAGGTAAACATAAAACTGTCAAAAAAAGCGTCAAATAAAAAAACGTAAAATGTAAGTAAAACATTTTTACATAAACTATTTTCTCAATATTCGATTGAATCCACCAGAAACAGAAAATATCCAATGTTGAAACAAAAGCAAATAAATATGTTCTCATTCAATTCCTAACTTACTATATTGTAAACATCTACAGTTGACAATATCATTAAAAGAAAATCATAGAAAGTGGAGAAATCTCTGTAGGGAGGACACAGGTTTAAAACACACACTGTTATTTACTGAACAATAAGTCACAGTTATCCTTGTTTTATTTATGTGTTCTGTTGCTGTTTTTTTCCCCCCATTGGTCAATATACACTAATAAACCTTAGTGTCTTACAGTATAATGTATGGTTTTCGGATTCTGGCGGGCAGCCAGAGCTACGGCACTTGAAATAGAATTCAGCCAAAACATGGCAGACAAGTCAGGCATGTTTGGAATGAGTCCACAACACTCCTGATTGGTTAATATAAACGTAATCGAAGAAACCTGCCAATGAGAACTGTCCGCGCCTGTCGTTCACATTTGAAACATCCACGTCAGTTTGAGCGGGTCTCCTTGTCGAGCACGATACAGCTGTCTGTGTGTCTGCTGCAGGAGTTTATGGATTAATATCGGGATCGTTTTACATCTACACGTTAAATATGAGCATCGGGACGTCAACAAAGAACAGAAGACTTGAGATATGGTGAGTCCTGCAACTGTAATGGAGTTAAATATGTATTTAGATAATCATTAGTTTGTGAATGTTTTATTTTTTATTTAAGGTTACGTTTCTTCTTCTAGTTAACTGAGTTTCTTCCCGTTAAGTTGGTAGGCCTATGCATCATTAATAGGTTGTTAAATGTTAAGAAGCCCTGAGATGCTGTTTCTTGCAAGATGTTGCGCCCGGGAAACCTGGCGTAACAGGTGGCTGCTAACGTTAGCTTACAGTTTATTGCAGTGCTGCACCCCCACCCTCTCGTCTCCAACACGGGAGAATTACACATACACATGCAGCGGGGTGTCAGTGTTGTCGCCAAGTTTAATGTCAAGTTTCACAGCTTTCTTACGGCGGAATCTAGTTGGTTAATGTTCAGTAGCCAACAACTTGCATAGCATAAACAGCTAACCGCTAACGTTCGGCTAACTTGCTAGTTAGCTCTGCTCTATATATTACAAGCTAACATGACTAGCTAATGTCACACTGTGTGAACCAAAATACTTTTTGTATTACTACATCATACATGCTTGGTCCAAATCACTGCTAAAATTAAATATTTTTGAAAATGTATAGTAAAGAAACACTCAGCCATGCATGAAATAACATAGCAAAAGAATACGGGTAATGTTTGACCCATGTTGTGCATTAGTCAGAGTAATGATACAAACATGATTTGTATTCAAAAAGTAAGAATGGTTCAAGTAATTTATTGCAAAGACATTTACAATTAAACTAATTCGGGTCACTTTTGACACATGTTGGTTGTATGTTGTGTAACAAAGGGTTAACATGACAGCTGTGATGTTCACTCTTTTGACAGAGCACCAGTGGACAGTGAGGACTATGGAAGAGAAGATGTGATGGCTTTGTGTGGAAAGCTGCTGAAGCCAGCCTGTGTCCGTCTCATCAGTCTCTCCAGGCAGCACCCAGCTATTCTTCCATCTTGCAGGTGAAAAGACTTTGATATGTGAGTAACAACTAACTTGTGTCTAACATAATATTGAATGTGTTTTAGTAAAGTATTTAAAAAATACCCCACATTATACAAGTACAGGACAATAAGACCTTGTTCAACAAAGATCATCAGACAATTGTTTTGTCTTTGAGTTACAGCCGCAGCAGAGAGTGAGTTTGAAGAAAACACTAACATTTTATTTAGTGTTGTTTAATCAATCAATATTTACTGGATTACAAAATGCTTGAATCTAGGGATGCACGATATTGGTTTTTTGATACCGATACCGATAACTTCCTGCTTCTCAAGACCGATACCGATAACCGATAATAAAAATTAAAATTACGCCACTAATTATTTTAATGCGATTAACGCATGTGTATTTTTTTTCCTCGGCCGCCCCATAGCTTCAGAGCATACCGTCTACAAGCTGATGCTGACAGCCCCGCTCCTGCTGCCCGCTTGTGGCAGACCACACTTCCACGCTCACCGGCAGGCACCGACTGGCCATCTGGAGGACCGGGAGGGTGTGTGTGCGTGTGGTCCGAGCAAGCAAGAGAGAGACGTTACGTGCATTGTTGTTGTTAGCATCTGGTGCTAGCTAGCTGCGCTAACGGATATAAGGAGCTGTTTAAATGAAAACAGAGGAGCGCTCTATCCACACAATGCAGGAAGCAGACAGCGGGACATTGTAGGAGAAGTCAGCACACTCAGCAACATGATTGCAGCGTCCAGGCAGCTCCGGTTCGAGCATATGCCTTGAGTTGCACATAGCTCCAACGCGCGCGCGCAGAGACACACACACACACACCCACACTGTATTGTATTATTGTCTTCGTACGCTTTTAACACACCATCGTAGCGATGGCGATGTTTCAGGTGACTGATCAGGTTCGAAGTATTAGGGAGCGCTGGATTTGTGAAGAACTCCCCTCTTCCTAAACCACTAACACCACAGCACTGGCAAAACGGGAGGAGCCGAGTGAAAAACAAGCGCCCCTCACCCCAATCCACCCACACCGCAGTATACCCAAAAAATATATTGTATATTATCGGGGCTATTAATACTGTTATCGGTTTATCGGGATGACGTCATAATTCCTAATATCGGGCCGATAATTATCGTGCATCCCTACTTGAATCTTATAGTACAGGGATATTATGCAGATTCAATCACCTGAAGGTGAAAATATAGATTAATCGATATGTACCATTTTAAGGAAATAGACTGTTAGTGGTATTGACCGAAGCTCCGCAGCTGTAGCTTGGTGGGTGGATTGGGATGAGGGGCGCTTGTTTTTCACTCGGCTCCTCCCGTTTTGCCAGTACTGTGGTGTTAGTGGTTTAGGAAGAGGGGAGTTCTTCACAAATCCAGCGCTCCCTAATACTTCGAACCTGATCAGTCACCTGAAACATCGCCATCGCTACGATGGTGTGTTAAAAGCGTACGAAGACAATAATACAATAGTGTGTGTGTGTGTGTGTGTGTGTGTGTGTGTGTGTGTGTGTGTGTGTGTGTGTGTGTGTGTGTGTGTGTGTGTGTGTGTGTGTGTGTGTGTGTGTGTGTGTGTGTGTGTGTGTGTGTGTGTGTGTGTGTGTGTGTGTGTGTGTGTGTGTGTGTGTGTGTGTGTGTGTGTGTGTGTGTGTGTGTGTGTGTGTGTGTGTGTGTGTGTGTGTGTGTGTGTGTGTGTGGTGTGTGTGTGTGTGTGTGTGTGTGTGTGTGTGTGTGTGTGTGTGTGTGTGTGTGTGTGTGTGTGTGTGTGTGTGTGTGTGTGTGTGTGTGTGTGTGTGTGTGTGTGTGTGTTGGAGCTATGTGCAACTCAAGGCATATGCTCGAACCGGAGCTGCCTGGACGCTGCAATCATGTTGCTGAGTGTGCTGACTTCTCGTACAATGTCCCGCTGTCTGCTTCCTGCATAAAGTAAAGTGCTCGGTGCAGTTGTGTGGATAGAGCGCTCCTCTGTTTTCATTTAAACAGCTCCTTATATCCGTTAGCGCAGCTAGCTAGCACCAGATGCTAACAACAACAATGCACGTAACGTCTCTCTCTTGCTCGCTCGGACCACACGTACACACACCCTCCCGGTCCTCCCGATGGCCAGTCGGTGCCTGCCGGTGAGCGTGGAAGTGTGGTCTGCCACAAGCGGGCGGCAGGAGCGGGGCTGTCAGCATCAGCTTGTAGATGGTATTTTAAACTCGATGCGCTCTGAAGCTACGGGGCGGCCGAGGAAAAAAAATACACATGCGTTAATCGCGTTAAAATAATTAGTGGCGTTATTTTAATTTCTATTATTTCGGTTATCGGTCTTGAGAAGCAGGAAGTTATCGGTATCGGTTTCAAAAAAACAATATCGTGCATCCCTAAAAGTAATCTTAAAAAATTCAACTTACTTTTTGTTTCTACTGTTTATAAGTATGATGTTTAAATATGAAATGCTGTATTCATTAGTTGTACTATAATTCTACAAATATTTAAAGTTTTCAGAGTAATTGTTTCCTACAGAACATTTTGTGATGTCATTTTGTTAAATCCGTTTGATTGGAAAATGTTTAGAAAGCTGTAAAATAACAGTATTCTCCCTGTAGAACTTTAGGTTCTTTATTTATTTTAGTGTTTGATCATACAAATGAGGAGTTCTTTTCCAAAACGCTATACATCCATTTTAATAGTTTTCAGGAAAATGACATTTTTTACCTAGACCCACACATTTTGTTAATATTAAATGTATCCTGTTAAAATGGTTTATTGAACAATGATTATTAAATCAAACAACAATATTGTTGATTAAATCAAAGTTTTTTATTTTTATTTTTTCAAAACGCTATAAATCCATCCATTTTTTTCATATCGTTATAAATCCATGCATTTTTTTTAATTGATGGTTTATGTCTTCTTTTTTTAAACGAGAACATGCAACATATGATATCAGGGACTCATACTATAAATGAATATAAATCAAATAAGTGCAAATACATTAAATAAATAAAACCCAAATAAAATAAATGGTAACATAAACTAAATAGTAAAATAAAATAAATATTTGCCTCTTTAAATGTTGGACTTAAATGCATCAATCTGGTGCATTTTCAGGGGGAAATAAAGAGACTACACCCATATGAAACATAACTATACATTTAAATAATCATAAAAACATGGTTTCAATGTTTTTTCATATTGGATATGGTATTTTATTAAATACCATATCCAATATGAAAAAACATTGAAACTTGTTTATTTATTTGTTTTTGGTTCATTTATAGTTGTGAGTGTGTCTGGGCTCCTGAACCAGCCTCACCCTCCTCTCCCCCTGCTCCTCTTTGAGGCAGAAGCAAAGACTAGTTTTAGCTCTCAACAAGTTTTAATAGTTTCTTACCTTTTTTCACCTAGTTAACATTTTTTTTTATTATTCATGCATATTTTACTAATCACTCCCCCCTCAAATGGAAATATGTGTTTACATAAATGGTGACCAAACCGTTTGAGACCCACTGAGATAACTTAGACTAAGTTAACTATCTATACACTCAAGAGCTGAGGTTATCACTCTCTCAGTCTGACAGGAGAGGACTCTCCCTCCACCTTGTTGTTGAAAAAGCTCCTTATATACTTTAGCGCAGCTAGCTAGCACCAGATGCTAACAACAACACATTAGCATGCTTATTAACACAGGGTTGCCAACTCTCACGCATCTGGCGCTCAATCTCACGCTGCCCAAACTATTCTCACGCCAAAAATAAGAATACCGAAGACTAGAAACGGTTTTGAAAACTTTTGTCACGTAGTGATCTTCTTCTCAATAGAACATCTTTGATAATGTCTCCTGGCCAATCAGAATCAAGATAACAGCGTGGTGTTGTTGCAGGAAGTCCCGACGGAGAATACTTTTGCTGTAGTACATCTCTATGCTCTATATACATCGATACAACATTACGTGTTGATAGAAATCAACACGTAATGAAATAAGACCCCACGGTTTGATGATTGATAGGTGTGTGGGCTGTCTTTCATTTTGACACACAGAACAATGGGGGCTATCCATGTCGCCAGTGGGGATGGGATTTTGTATGTCATATGATGATGCATTATATTTACTGTGTGTATATGTATTTTAAGCAGAAGTGGGGACAAATGTGTGTTTCCATTCATAAAAGGGTTAGCCTGTCAGGTGGGCGGAGTTTGTGTGTTTTCGCAGCCGGTGTGAATCAGCTGGATGAGGGCAGCGTGATTGGCTGCTGCCTGCCCAGCCTTCCAGGGAGCTACGTGGATTGGCCGGTGGGTGGTTAAAGCGAGGAGCCGGGACATTTACAGAGAGAGCCGGGAGAACGGAAAAGGTGAAGCTACGAGGTGAAGAGGGAACGGGAAGCAAGGCTCTGGACGGATCGACGAGGAAGTGACCGTGAAGCGAAGGTCCACTGTGGAAGTACTGCTGCACTGCGATTTACTGTACGGCTGCCAGCCGCTGATCGACGGGTCTGTTGAAGGCAGAATTGCGACGCTCCCAAGTTCCTGTCTATTGCCACGCACTCAAGTTCCTGTGTATTGCCACGCACTCAAGTTCCTTATATTGCAACGCTCTCAAGTTCCTGATATTGCAACGCTCTCAAGTTCCTTATCATTGCAACGCCCTCAAGTTCCTTATCATTGCAACGCCCTCAAGTTCCTGTCTTTCGCACCGGGCGCTGCTCCTATCTGCCAGTGCGCATCTGAGTCGGACGCGCTCCGAACTATTGGGAGATGCACGCCAAGTCTCCAACTGCTTTCTTCCGACCAGAAACACGCTGCGCGTAAGGAAGGGTGAGAAGAGATAACTTTTAACTCCTCTCGGTCTGAGGTGTTCTTGACCGAGAGCGGACCCATAACTATTTTAATTCGTGCCATGTCTTGCTAGGCTGTCACTGCATGGTTAAATGAACAAGGAGAGTATGGGGTGCAACTAGTGCCACTTGCAGTCATTTGCCCACCAGTGCCAGTGACTGTTCCATTTTACTCCTTAGCAGCCAGTGAGTGGGAGAGCATGTGCATTGTGTGATGTGTGTAGTGCTTTCTTTAAATAGATGTGTCATGTGTGTAGGGATTCCCTAATAGAAGTGTCATGTGTGTAGTGATTCTCTAATAGAAGTGCCATGTGTTTGCGTTATTTGCATGCTTTGTGACATTTTACTTTTAGTTGTACCATTCATGGTCCCTCCGGCCAGCAGGGGGTGGGTAGAGCAGTAGCAGCCTGAATTGACGGGGTGGTATATAGGCACTGCATCACTTGGCCTTGTGATACATTTCCATGTGAGAAGCTTGACTGATATGGTCCCTTACTATTTATTTAATTGCCAATAAAGATTTTTGTGTTACCCAATATCTGCCTGCTCCTCGTGTGTGTGTGGGTCAATTGGGGGATTAAAAGAACTGGGTGCCAGCAAGTGGGCCATTACATAGAGGGCTCACTCGCGACACCTTAAATGTTGGCGTTGTCGGTAGGATCTCCCTTGCACACACGGTCAGCATGTCGGTTGAGGGTAACGAGGGAGTCGCTGGCGCTGTTAATCCAGCTCCCAATGTTGTAAATCACATTATGTTACCTTGGTACATGGGGGGGCCATGGCTTCCTATATTTGAAGGGAAAACCGGAGAGAAGGTGGGGGAATGGCGGGCAAAAATGTAAATGTTTGTACGGGCTCAGGGTCTTTCGAACGATCAGATAGTTGACTTTATCTTAAGTGCTCTGGGAGGTGAAGCTAAACGGGAAATGTTACTATTACCCCTTAGTGAGCGGGACACTGGGAAAAAAAAATATTAGATTGTCTGACTTCATTGTATGCGGGGGCTCAGTTCTATGAATGCAGGCAGGGCGCAGAGGAGGGAATGGGAACTTTCATTCTACGCTTTCGTGAGCTCTATCACAAGTGGCAGGCGAGGGAACCACCAGCTGAGGACATTGAAGATGAGCTTCTAAGGACACAGCTCATCAGGGGACTACAAGAAAGCCTGGTGAAACAAGAATTGAAACGACTTCTTCGTCGCACGCCGTGAATGACTTTTCCTGCTATCTGCACCGAGGCCAAAGCGCTTGAAAGGGAGCAGGCTAAAGATGGAACTGAGACATGGGCCTGTCGCACTTATGCCCCCAGGCCTCCACAAACCCAACCACCTGCCACTCCTTTATGTTCCTTAGTACCCCCACCTGCCCAGGACAGCCAGGCATTATGGGACTCCCTGCGGGCAGAGCTCCAACAGGACCTTAAAGACCAGATGTTAACACTGGGCAAGTCTCTCATGGAAGAGATGCGTGGTCAAATTGCTAACCTCTCTCTGGGGCCTGCTGACTCAACTGTACAGAGGCAAAACCCACAAGCAGGGCCCGCATTTCAGCCTAGGCCTCGTCAACCACCCCTGGGCACAGCCAGGACTCAGTTCCAGTGGGACCCCCAAGGTCGGCCAATCTGTTTAGAGTGTGGGCAGGCGGGTCACACCCGCCTTCTGTTTCAGACGACGCTCTGGACCTTCGGATTTTTAGTCTCCTCGGTCGCTGCCGGGCAAGCGGTCGAGGAGGGGACCCAGACCACACCCCCAACAAAGCCTGCGTTGATTGGTACCTGCCCAGAGTTGGATGTAATTATAAGTGGTGAAAATATTCCTTGTATATTGGACACTCTGTTCAGTTATTCTCTGTTTCAGGAGAAGTTTGGAGAAAGATTGGTCCGAGGAGACATCCCCTGGCTCACTCTGAAGGCTGCAAATGGGCTTCACATCCCATACATTGGATATGCGCTTTTGGACTTTGAGATCAATGGGGTGAAGGTAATGGGGAAGGGTGTGGTGGTGGTTGAAGATTCCTGCCTGCAACAGGAATGTGCCTTATTGGGGATGAATGTGATTGGGGACTGTTGGCAAACTATCTTCCAGGATGGCCACCAAGGAGAGGCGGCTTTCAGGTCAACACTGCCACCTGCGGTCAGCACAGCCTGGGGAAAGGCTTTTGCTGTTTGTTGACGAGTGGGCCGGGTTGGATCCCCCACCGAACTGCAGGGGGTTGCCAAGCTGCCACGTCAGTCTGCTGTGTTGGTTCCCCCAGAGACAGAAATGATTATCTGGACCCAGGTGCCCCAAGCAGTTGGCACCCCAGACTGCTGTGTTATGGTGGAAAATCTCCACAATGATGACCAGGAATGGCGGGTGGCGAGGACACTGAGCTGGGTAAGGAGTGGAAGAGTGCCGATAAGAGTGTGTAACCCCCATCCCTTCTCCATAGAGATCCCCCAGCGTCGTGCCCTGGCTACAGTGTCCCAGGTGGATCCTCAGGCTGTGAAGACAGAGTAGGAGTTGGTGTTGACCCACACAGGGCCATCTGCGGTGGAGGTAGAGGTGAGGAGTATAAGCAGCACTCCAGTCCGAATGTTACTGTACCTCCAGATCATCCGGCCCTGGCATTGCAAGGAGAGGACCTCAACCATAACGAGCAGCAGCGGTTAAGTGATCTACTTCAGAGGTGGACCAAGGTTTTTGCAGCCAATGAAGATGATTTTGGCCACACAAGTGCAGTCTTGCATCAGATCCCTACCGGTGATGCACCTCCAATCCGACAGAGACACAGGCCAGTTCCACCAGCACTCTATGCTGAGTTACGAGCCCTACTGGAAGGTATGTTGGAAAATGGGGTTGTAAAGGAAAGTTCCAGCCCCTGGGCAGCACCTGTAGTGTTGGTAAGGAAAAAGGATGGATCGTGGCGTTTTTGTGTAGATTACCGGAAACTTAATGCCATAACTCACAAAGATGCTTTTCTTTTGCCCAGAGTCGAAGAGTCGCTCACCCACCTCAAGGAGTCAGCTTGGTACTCCACACTGGATCTGGCTAGCGGGTACTGGCAGGTTGTGGTGGACCCCCGAGACCAGGAGAAGACCGCCTTTACAACACCAGTGGGCCTCTTTCAGTTTGAGCGGATGCCGTTTGGTCTCTGCAATGCTCCAGCCACATTCCAGCGGCTCATGCAACGCTGTTTGGGAGGGCAAGTAAATGACTTTCTATTGATATACCTGGATGATATCATTGTGTATTCTCCCTGCTTTGATAGTCATCTCAGGCACCTGGAACAAGTGTTTGAGAGACTACACCAGCACGGCCTAAAACTCCAGCCCCACAAATGTCACCTGTTCAAGAACGAAGTGAAGTACTTGGGACATGTGGTCAGCAAGAAAGGGGTGGCCACGGACCCAGAAAAAACTGCAGCTGTGCAGGAATGGCTGGTCCCCAAGACAGTCACTCAAGTCCGTTCTTTCTTGGGCTTTGCAGGCTACTACCGCCGATTCATCCCTGCCTTTTCCCGGCTGGCAGCTCCCCTGAATGTTCTGCTTCGGGGTACGGCAGGGGTTAAATCAACAACAGTTAAGTGGTCTCAAGAGTGTCAGGGTGCATTTGAGGAACTTAAGCGAGCTCTATTACAGGCGCCTGTGTTGGCGTATGCAGATTTCAAATTACCCTTCCTGTTGTATACCGATGCCAGTTTGGATGGGCTGGGTGCAGTATTGTCACAGGTTCAGCAGGGGAGGGAACGAGTTATTGCATATGCCAGCCGTAGTCTAAGCCCTGGGGAAAAGAATGACCAGAACTATAGTTCTTTTAAATTAGAGTTTCTGGCGCTATTTTGGGCAATCACAGAGAAGTTCAAACACTACTTGTGGGGCACAGAATTCACAGTGTTTACAGACAACAATCCCCTGGTACACCTGGGGACAGCCAAACTGGGGGCCGTGGAACAGAGGTGGGCAGCCCAGCTGGCAAACTTCACCTTTTCAGTCAAGTATCGACCCAGTGTGGAAATCCGGAATGCAGATGCCTTGTCCCGGCTCCCAGGGGAAGTAGATATCAAAGCAGTCTACAACGTGCCCGGAGCTCAGGGAGGTATAGGAGTGAAGGGTCCACCAGCTGGACAGGACTGTGATCCAGGGTCTTGGCTGGAGCGCCAACAGGGAGACCCGGAGTTGGACAAAGTGAGACAATTGATCAACCAAGGGTTAAATGTGTCTCAGGTGCGACGGTCTGAGTTCCCCCAAGTGCATGGGTGGTTGCAGACATGGGATCGGCTGGAAATTTGTGACGGAATATTGGGGCGCTGCATTCAGGAACCCGACACGGGCCAGCAGGCTTTCCAGTTGATTGTCCCAACCCAACATGCCCGGGAGCTGTGGGAGGATTACCACAAAGCGGCTGGACATGCCAACAGCGAAAAGGTCTTGAGTATCTTGCAGCGCAGATTCTACTGGCTGGGGATGGCTAAGGACATAAAGTCCTGGACAGTAGTATGCCCACAATGTGTGACAGGGAAGGCTGGTCCCAAGGTGAGGGCTCCTCTTCAGCCCATTGTATCCAGTTACCCATGGGAGGTTGTAGCCCTGGACTATTTATCATTGGGACGGCCAGCCGACACCCACCAGTATATCCTGGTTATGACCGACCTGTTTTCCAGGTATGCTGTGGCAGTGCCCACCAAGGACCAGACAGCCCAGACGATGGCGAGACATTTGTGGACCGCCCTCATCCAGCCTTTCGGGTGCCCAGAACGGTTCTTGACGGACCGAGGAGGTGCCTTTGAGTCTGAGGTAATGCGGCAGCTCTGTGAACTGTATGGCTGTACAAAGAGCCGCACTACCCCATACCATCCCCAGGGAAATGGGGCCTGTGAGCGTTTCAACAGAACTTTGCTGTCATTATTGGGCACACTAGGTGCAGAAGAGCAGGTACGGTGGAGGGAAAAGCTGCCAGCTTTAGTTCAAGCTTACAACAACACTGTACATTGAAGCACTAAACTGACTCCCTACTTTGTACTGTTTGGCTGTCACGCCAGACTGCCTGTTGATCTGTGTGTAGGTGTTGTCCCCCCACAGAAAAAGGGAACAATTAATGGGCTGGGTGAGAACACACCATCAGACACTGCTTGAAGCGTATAGCCGGGTACGAGCTCATACCAAGCAAAGGCAGAACTGGGACCAGGCACGGTATGATAAGAAGGCCCATGCTATCCCCTTGTTGCCCGGAGGGAGGGTGCTGATCAGGAACTTCAGACGGAGAGCCAGAGGCAAGTTGGAACCACATTGGGTGCCTTCTCCCTATGTTGTTGTCTCACAGGTACGGCCTGGCCATCCAGTGTATAGCATCCGGCCCGAGGGGAAAGAAGGACCGATACGGACGATGCACCGCAACAACCTGCGTCCCTGCCCAGCAGGATTATGGACTGAGCCTCAGGTGTGTCCTCAGAAAATTGATTCCCAGCCTAACCAGCCTGTATTCTTGTTGCCTTTTAGCCCTGTAGCTAGGTGGGGCTCTCGGTCTACTCCAGTCATACCAGGCCTAGTGCCGGAGCCAGAGCAGTTTGGGGAACTAGAGCAGGTCCCAGCTCAATTGGACCCTGAGCCTCAATTGGAGGGTGGGCTTGTGCCAGGGGAAGGACAAGGCCCTGTGAGGAGGTCGCAGCGTCAAAACTTTGGGGTGCCTCCACAAAGGTACCAGGTCTAAGGGGTAGTCGGGACGACCACCGATATCGAGGGGGGGAAATGTCGCCAGTGGGGATGGGATTTTGTATGTCATATGATGATGCATTATATTTACTGTGTGTATATGTATTTTAAGCAGAAGTGGGGACAAATGTGTGTTTCCATTCATAAAAGGGTTAGCCTGTCAGGTGGGCGGAGTTTGTGTGTTTTCGCAGCCGGTGTGAATCAGCTGGATGAGGGCAGCGTGATTGGCTGCTGCCTGCCCAGCTTTCCAGGGAGCTACGTGGATTGGCCGGTGGGTGGTTAAAGCGAGGAGCCGGGACATTTACAGAGAGAGCCGGGAGAACAGAAAAGGTGAAGCTACGAGGTGAAGAGGGAACGGGAAGCAAGGCTCTGGACGGATCGACGAGGAAGTGACCGTGAAGCGAAGGTCCACTGTGGAAGTACTGCTGCACTGCGATTTACTGTACGGCTGCCAGCCGCTGATCGACGGGTCTGTTGAAGGCAGAATTGCGACGCTCCCAAGTTCCTGTCTATTGCCACGCTCTCAAGTTCCTGTGTATTGCCACGCACTCAAGTTCCTGATATTGCAACGCTCTCAAGTTCCTTATCATTGCAACGCCCTCAAGTTCCTGTCTTTCGCACTGCGCGCTGCTCCTATCGGCCAGTGCGCATCTGAGTCGGACGCGCTCCGAACTATTGGGAGATGCACGCCAAGTCTCCAACTGCTTTCTTCCGACCAGAAACACGCTGCGCGTAAGGAAGGGTGAGAAGAGATAACATTTAACTAGGGATGCACGATATTGGTTTTTTGAAACCGATACCGATAACTTCCTGCTTCTCAAGACCGATACCGATAATAAAAATTAAAATTACGCCACTAATTATTTTAACGCGATTAACGCATGTGTATTTTTTTTTCCTCGGCCGCCCCGTAGCTTCAGAGCGCATCGAGTTTAAAATACCATCTACAAGCTGATGCTGACAGCCCCGCTCCTGCCGCCCGCTTGTGGCAGACCACACTTCCACGCTCACCGGCAGGCACCGACTGGCCATCTGGAGGACCGGGAGGGTGTGTGTGCGTGTGGTCCGAGCGAGCAAGAGAGAGACCTTACGTGAATTGTTGTTGTTAGCATCTGGTGCTAGCTAGCTGCGCTAACGGATATAAGGAGCTGTTTAAATGAAAACAGAGGAGCGCTCTATCCACACAACTGCGCCGAGCACTTGACTTGATGCAGGAAGCAGACAGCGGGACATTGTAGGAGAAGTCAGCACACTCAGCAACATGATTGCAGCGTCCAGGCAGCTCCGGTTCGAGCATATGCCTTGAGTTGCACATAGCTCCAACGCGCGCGCAGACACACACACACCACACACACACACACACCACAGTATTGTATTATTGTCTTCGTACGCTTTTAACACACCATCGTAGCGATGGCGATGTTTCAGGTGACTGATCAGGTTCGAAGTATTAGGGAGCGCTGGATTTGTGAAGAACTCCCCTCTTCCTAAACCACTAACACCACAGTACTGGCAAAACGGGAGGAGCCGAGTGAAAAACAAGCGCCCCTCATCCCAATCCACCCACACCACAGGATACCCAAAAAATATATTGTATATTATCGGGGCTATTAATACTGTTATCGGTTTATCGGGATGACGTAATAATTCCTAATATCGGGCCGATAATTATCGGGCCGATAATTATCGCGCATCCCTACTTTTAACTCCTCTCGGTCTGAGGTGTTCTTGACCGAGAGCGGACCCATAACTATTTTAATTCGGGCCATGTCTTGCTAGGCTGTCACTGCATGGTTAAATGAACAAGGAGGGTATGGGGTGCAACTAGTGCCACTTGCAGTCATTTGCCCACCAGTGCCAGTGACTGTTCCATTTTACTCCTTAGCAGCCAGTGAGTGGTAGAGCATGTTCATTGTGTGATGTGTGTAGTGCTTTCTTTAAATAGACGTGTCATGTGTGTAGTGATTCCCTAATAGAAGTGTCATGTGTGTAGTGATTCTCTAATAGAAGTGCCATGTGTTTGCGTTATTTGCATGCTTTGTGACATTTTACTTTTAGTTGTACCATTCATGGTCCCTCCGGCCAGCAAGGGGTGGGTAGGGATCAACTGTGTAAAACTGAAACATTATCAGCAGGTAAGCAAACTCCCCCCCCCTCCCCACACACACACACACGAAAGATGACCAAAGTGTTCTTTTACATATAAAAGACAAAGACTGTGTGGCTCTGGAGGTGCGGTACCACAAAAGCTGTTACAGTCAGTACACCGAGTTTTTGCTGAGGCCTGACAAACCAGAGACAGAACAGTAAGTTATTTCTCCTTGGATTGCTTTACCTATTTGCACTACCACCAGACTGAAGTCCAGGTGTGTGTCGGCAATGGCTATATATATACACACACACACATACTTAACATTATATAAGTAAACATCCAATTTGCTTCTGTTATATGTGCACACAATCACAATACTTATTCATTTATCCATTTATTTACTTCTCATTCATGTGTTGTAGGGATGAGCCAATGTTTGATGCCAGTTACAAGCTGTTCTGTGAGAGGATCATCCGCCAGAGGCTGCTTGTCAACAATGAGGTGCTTAGAATGGGCCAGCTGAGGAAGGCCTTCATTGACATGGTGAAAGAAAACGAAAGTGTTGATGCTTCAATCTACAGGTAATGGCAATGTCATACAAGTCTTATTATTTATCATGTGCAAGGCCAGCTTTAAACAAAAATGTGTATGACAGGCCTGTTTGGAGAAACAGTTTTTAAGTCTGTTTGCACAGACATGTGCATCTTCCTCAACAACTTCCTCAACTACTCAACTTCCTCTTGACTGCCTTTTTTTTGGTTTATTTTATTTGACTATATTTACTTATTTGCCTGTCCTTGTTTTTCTACCTTCCCTCTTATTGTAAAGCATCTTTGAGTTGTGAAAAGCACTATATAAATAACATGTATTATTATTATTATTATGATGTACCAGTTGGCAACATGGAGAACAGCTGGGGCCTATACTACGAAGCTGGTTCAACCTAACCTGGATATGTTTGAGTTAGCCGGTTGGGCTAATCCAAAACATACGCGCTCTCGCTAAGCGGTACTACGACGCTGGTTATCAAGTGGATCGCTCAAGCCAGCCGTGTCCTATCTAGTTAGGTGCGCGTTCACATGAAAGGGGTGGTATCTGGAGCATTCGACCAATCACAGACATGGAGAAGCGTACTGACAGCACAGCGTCATACTTCCTGAAAGAAAAGTGAACTTTAATACTAGTCAAAAATGAAGAAGTTAAACTTTAAACATGACTTAAATACTTTATCCAGGATGAAAGCCACATAGCTGCACCTGCAAGGTGAACACAGCTGGTAACAGAACAAGTGTTTGAATGCGTACATTAACAGGTTTATGATATCACTGCCCCGTCTAAAACACAATCTGACTTTAATTATATTTGTCTCGAGTGTTTCGTCAACTTAATGTGTTGCTTAAAATAATACTTCTGCATACAGTATGTGACACTGTGAGTGTTGCACGGCCAGATACGGCTCAGCTGACTCGGATAAGGAGATATATGATACATTATGAAGTGATATGCCGCGTACTTAATGTTACTCTGATCCGGTTACTTATGTTGTGGCAGATATTTAAGTAAGCTTTCTTAACGCTAATGTTATAATAGTCAGATTGCTCTGAAGATGGGAGGTGATATTCTATTAATGTTCACGTTCACACAGTCGGTGATTTTTGCCGGCCGTCTTTCCTGCGACGGCAGTTTTTCTGCATTTCCTTTCTCCTGTAATATTACTTGATCGCTTTAAACTCCGCACACTGAGCTCTGATTGGTCAGCAGGCGGTGCTTTCACTGAGTTGAGCTCTTAGCCTGCAACCTAACCTGGTCCCGACCAGGTTAGCCGCTAAGCATAAGTTACCATGTAGATCTAGCCTGCTAAAAAAAGAACCAGCTTCGTAGGACCGGAAAGCCGGAGTTTTCCCTGAATTTAGCCGGCCAAGCGAAAATCCTGCTTCGTAGTATACCCCACTGATGTGTAGTGTGTAGTGTTGTTTGTGATGATGTGGGCCTTTATTTGGCTTCTTTGGTGTTAAATGTGCTGTATGGCAGATAGGTTCTAGTCTGTAATGTCTTGTATCACATCCACCACTCTCTGCTTTTGATGGTACTCCTGTGACTCGTAATTGTCACTGTTTTGTTGTGTTACAGACAGGATCTGTTGAAGAAGAGGCTGGCTCAAGATTTCCCTCAGCTAGCATTTCACATGCCCACCAAGCGCAACGTCTGCAAACTGGTTTTTGCTGAGACTCTGTCAAAGGATGCACTCGTGGACATGCTACCAGATCAATCCGGTATGGAAACAACACAGTCCAGTGAATTGAGCCAGACAGACAGCGACAATGAAACGGGGAGAACAAAGTGCCAAACAACACAGGAGGACACAAGGACACTGTATACAGCAGCGTTGTTTTCGAAAAGACTGCTTAGTGACACTCCTGGCATGTCATGCCCATGGCCTCCCACTTCTGAAAATCTAAATGTCACTGAATCTCAAAATGTTGTCCCCATTGGACTATACAATCTGGTCAGCTGGATTATAGGTTCCACTGAGGAGCCAACACTGGATCATTATGTCAACATTGATGATGACGTACATTTGAAAGTGTTGTCTGTTTGTCAAGACATTGTGTACCTTGCTTCCAAGGGCCGCAAGCAGACACCCTAGTCCTTGGCTTTAGGTTTAACTGTTCGACATTTAACTGGATCATCACGCATTGTATCACTGCTTAACAGACTGGGACATTGTGCATCATGGGACACAGTGTTGAGTCTAGACACTAGCCTTGCCAAACTGACACTAGTAGAAGGCAGAGACAAAATACCGAAGGGATTCTCAAAGCGAACACCCACAACACTTGTGTGGGATAACATTGACTTTGGTGAGGAGACACTATCAGGTCGTGGAACTACTCACCATACAAATGGAATTATGCTCCAGAGTGTGCCCGGCAAACCTATGTCCACAGCAATCAGACAGCCACAGAGAAAGGGAGTTACCTCATTCATAGCCCCCCCCCAATGCCTATGCAACCTTACCATCAGTCCAAAAGGCAAGGGCCACAGAACTTGTCAACCAGTGCAGTCAGCGACATGCAGAATGGACACCCACTTTGCTGTACAAGCTGAAATGGCATATGCTTTTGTGAAGTCCACATGTACGGATAGTTGTACAATCCCAAGCTGGACAGGGTTCCATACACTGCTTCAGGATGAAAACACTGCAGAAGTCCGCATTGTATTATCTTCCAGTCATTGAAGCCTCACCAACAGAGATGTCAACAGTCAACACTATCCTGAAGCGAAGTGTCCAGATTGCTGACCAGCTAGAACTGGATCATATAGTTTTAGTGTTTGACCAGGCTATATATGCCAAAGCACAGCAAATACGCTGGAAGGATGTTGAGTTTACAAAGCGTCTAGTGATTAGACTAGGTGAATTCCATACATGCATGTCCTACCTGAGTATTCTAGGCAAAAGGTTTGGAGATGCAGGACTGCAAGATATCCTCATTGAATCTGAAGTTGTTGCCCCAGGATCCATCAATGGGGTACTCAATGGCCATCCCTCCAATCGCAGCATGAGGGCTCATAAACTTCTATATGAGAGTCTGCAGCGCATCCGGTTTATCACCTTCATGGACTCCTTGCCACCCCAAGAGAGAGCTGCGTGCATGGATGTCATCACTGAGATGGAATGTGCCTTTCCAGACAGATTGATGGATGTTTTGAGTGCAGATCAGAGGTTTGATAATATGTGCTCGAAATATGCAGACTTTGTGCAGAGGAGGAGTACAGAGAATGCAACATTTGCTTTCTGGAGCTCATACATTGACATGATGCAGCTACTCCTCCTGTTTGTGAGAGCAACGCGAGAATCAAACTGGCAGCTTCACCTGTCAACCGTCCGGTTAATGATGCCATGGTTTTTTGCGTACGATCGAGTAAATTACGCTCGATATTTGCCTGCATACTGGCTGGAAATGATGAATCTGCCTGTCACACATCCCTCTTGCCACAGTGACATTAATGTGAAAGGCCAGTGGACTGTCCAGCGACAAAGTCTTCATGGATTTGCCTCCATTGCTTGCGACCAGGCTATTGAGCAAACACTTAACAGAGATGCCAAAACCAAAGGTGGCTGGACAGGGATCACACAAAATCGGTCTGCAGTGTATCGCTGGATACTGTCACAGCATGAAAGAGCCGCGATAGCAAGACAGTGTGAATCAATGGCAGGGATACGGACAAGAAAAGACCTGGACAAGACACGCATCTCTGCTGATGCAAAGGCTGTGAGTAGAATCTTGGACACTATTGATTCCATGCTCAACCCTTTTGATGTACACCAAGATGGCATTGTGTGTCTTAGCTCTGGAAGAGTAGCAACAGGAGAAATCACAAAGGATTTGCTTGTTGCCTCAGAAAATGCTGTAAAGGAGTTTATGGAGCAGAGACTGTTATCCAAAACAGTTGACATATTTGCCCCCATAATATCACAAAAACTCAAGACTCTCAGTGATCAGAAAAAGCCCCCCAAAAAATCTGCAGCAGGCAAGGAAGTGATTTTGCGTGCTGACAAGAAGTTATTTTCCAGGCTCCTCATCCTTGGCCAGAGCAGGAAAATTTAAATGAGGGAAATTCTGTCATATTCCTTGGGAACTGTGTCATATCCATTAGCAAGTGCTGATGGTTCACTTGCCAAAACAAACAAATCAGCTCTCATGGATCTATTGGAGAGCAAAGGTGGAGAGTGCTTGGTTGACAAAGTTCCAATAGGTGGTGCCATTCTTTTTGATGGTATGGCAGTCATGCAGGCCATGCGATCCAGACCAGCAACATTTGGAGAGCTTGCAGAGACCATACTGCAGAGCATAATCCAACTTGCTTTGCATCACAAGTTTACACGCATTGATTTTGTCACTGACTGGTATCCACCCATCAGCATCAAAAGCCTAGAACGGTCTCGTAGAGCTGATGCAGGGTCCCAACCTATAACAATCTTCAGCCCAGATCAGAAAACTCCAACCCATGGAAGAAGTTTCTCTCTGATGGAAAAAATAAGGAAGCACTGGCCGAATTCCTTTATGTGGCATGGACATATGCAGACCTCACAACAGTGGGCAAAAACCTCAGCTTGTACATTGCCCATCAAAATCAATGCCACTGTGTAACTGTCATGGAGGGTGTACAGTCTGTTGATGTTGTTGAAGACCTGCAGTGTGATCATGAGGAATGTGACACACGGGTGTTTTTACATGCCCAACATGCTGCACAGGAGCACAAAGCTGTCATCATCAAGAGCTCTGACACTGATGTGGCCGTCATTGCTGTAAGTCTGCAGGCAGATTTGCCCTGCAGCTTATATGTGTTCACAGGGACTGGCAACAGGACACGGATCATTGACATTGCCATGGTGTCATCAGCTCTCGGAACCAGTGTGTGTTCAGCCTTGATTGGAATTCATACGTTCTCTGGGTGTGACTCCACAAGCGCTTTATATGGCAAAGGTAAAAGAAAGTAATTTGCTGTTGCATGTGAGTTAGGTACTAACTTTGAGTTGGAGCAATCAACATTTGCACTTCTTTGCCGGTATGTATGTCACCTATACGATCAGCCAGCAGCCGAAGATGTAAATGATGCTTGGTACAAGGCTTTCTGTATGGCATCATCGGCCTTGCCAGAATTAAGCATTCCCCCTACTCCTGATGCCCTCCATCAGCACTGCAAAAGGGCAAATGACCAGGCAGCAATAATGAGGTCCTGTCTCAAAAGATAAATTAATGCTCCATCACCTGCTGGATATGGTTGGGAAATAGAGGATGGGAACTTACACGTCACCTGGATGACAAGAAATTTTTTCTTTCGCCTACAAAGCCCTTAATGGGCAGGCCCCATCTTACCTTAAAGAACTCATTATACCCTACTGTCCTACTAGGGCATTGCGTTCCAAGAATGCAGGGTTGTTGGTTGTTCCTAGAGTCTCTAAAAGTACAATGGGAGCCAGAGCCTTTTCTTATCAAGCTCCACATTTGTGGAATCAGCTTCCAGTTTGTGTTCGGGCGGCAGACACCCTATCCGTTTTTAAGAGTGCGCTTAAGACCTTCCTTTTTGATAAAGCTTATAGTTAGGGCTGATTAGATTCAGCCCCTAGTTTTGCTGATATAGGCTTAGTTTGTCGGGGGACATCTTACTTCTTCCTTCTCGCTGTCTATACCTGTGTACTCTCATGTTCCGATTAACCCAGCTTCCCCAAATGTCTTTCCTTTTGGTGTCTATATACGCTGGGATCCGGAGTCATGGATGATCCTGCGGTCTTGTGTCCTGGATCGCGAGCGCTGGATCTTGAGTCGTGGCTGTGGTCCTGGATCATCGGTCCCGGATGGATATCCTCGTGGATTCATCTTCCTATTACACACATGCATTTCCAAACATTTGGACTACCTATGTTGCAAATGTATTATCTTTTCAATTTACACACGGCATCTATTGCACGTCTGTCCGTCCTGGGAGAGGGATCCCTCCTCTGTTGCTCTCCCTGAGGTTTCTCCCATTTTTTCCCTTTAAACTGGGTTTTCTTTGGAAGTTTTTCCTTGTACGATGTGAGGGTCTAAGGACAGAGGGTGTCGTATTGTCATACTGATATTCTGTACACACTGTGAAGACCACTGAGACAAATGTAACATTTGTGATATGGGCTATATAAATAAACATTGATTGATTTATTGATTGATTGGTAGAGAGGACATATCACATTTAAGCTCATAATGGGTTCTGCGCTTATCGCGGTTTGGAAAGGAACTGCATCTTTCCGTACATTTTAAACAAGGATATATAGCGATTTGGCATGAAACGTTGATAGAGCAGTGAATAGGTTCAGTACACAGCAAAATGGCACGAAAAACTCAATTTGTCGTTTATAGCGTTTTGGAAAATAACTCCTCAAATCTAATACAATTTTTTTTTAAATTGTTTTTCTCATCAGAACTTTATTTAAGGTATTTTAATGTAACATTTTAAGACAAAGGATTTTGAAAAGAGAGGAAAGTTTCCTCTAAATTTTTTAAGGACAATTTCTGTATACTAATTGCTTTTGCACTTTATTTCAGTTAAAGTATTTTTACTTTCATTTTATGGTTTTTGTTTGGCAGCTGCTGCTGCCAGTCATTTGACCGTTTTTTTCCCCGGGTTTTTTGCCTGTAGAAGTTTTAGTTCTGTACTTTTATTAAAGGTTATTGACTGTAAAAAGAGCAGATACATCTGTAAAATTACAGTGTTTTCCTGTCAAATCTTTAAGGACAATTCCCGTAAATTAACGTTATAAGTTCTGCAGAACAATTTTATAGAAAACAATAGCAATTTTTGATAGGATTCTATAAATTATTTAGTGGAATCTATAGTAAAATTCATAGGTGAATTCTATAGAATATTTGCCACTATCTTGCAGTATATTCTACAGAAATTCTATAGAAACATCAATAGATTTTTCTATAGATTATTTTGCAGAATCTATAGTAAAATCCATAGGTAAATTCTATAGAATATCTGCAAACATTCTATAGTGTTCTATAGAAATGTCCACAGATTCTATAGAATATAGGTCACAAATTCTATAGTATTCTACAGAATGGTATTCTACTGAACAGTAAAGCATCCATGGGGTTTTCTATAGGATTCTATAGATTATTTCCCAGAATCTATAGTAAAATACGTAGGCAATTTCTATAGTAAATCCTGTAGTATTCTACAGAAAATGTCTATAGAATTCATCCATAGATTTTTCTATAGTATAATACATGCAGATTAAATCAAAAAGAAACCAACTCCACAAAAGCAAACAAATGTTGTGTCCTAGACAAGTCTGTGGTGATGATGTACACTAGACAGTATATGTCACACTTTAAGATAGAAAACTTCAAAAGTAAGTTACCATTAGCATAATAATATAGGGGTTTTCTGTTCTTTTCTCTCTCTGGCAGTTATTGGACTCTACAGCCTTTATCGTAGGTTTCCCTACATTTCTGATTTCAACTTTTGGTTTTCATATGTTTCTCATGATTATAAATAATATTATAATTTATAAATTAGACAAGATATAATCATACAATCCTCTGCTGGTTTACAGGTACTCCCAGTGGTCCTATCAGGACTTATGAAGTGCTCCATTGTGTTCCACTGACTTCATTTGGCTGCAGTACTGTTTAAAGAAGCAGGCGAGTCTCCTCCCCGAGGTCCTCATCATGCATTACCTCACCTGCTGCGTGACAGATATGGAGAATCACACCACATGTGATCACAGACAACATAAATAAAATATCCGTGTCCACTGCCTCGAAGAATCACATCTATTAAAAAGCAGTTCAATGGGGCAAGTATTCAGATCAAGTACAAATAATAATCTGTTACAAGCAAAAGTCCTGCACACCATATGTCATTTCTGGCACTGGGGACTTCTCAATGAATACAATAACGAGACGTGGTGTGCAGACATCCACTCAGAGCCAGGCAAGCAGAGATGCGTGCCACCACCTGGGTTTCAGACCGGGGTAAAGACAGAATCAATTGTGCATCATCTATGTAACTGGTAGGAGAAGCCCAGAGAGCAAATGAGAGAGAATCGGTGTACATAGAAAATCGAGAACAGAGCCCTGTGGGACCCCATTAATAAAATTAATAATATTGGTTTCATTGCAGTCAGCTTCGCGAAATTAGGATTCCTTTGTTATTTTTTGTTCATTATTCTGGACGTGTTTACCCGAAGCCAAATTATCCACAGAGGTGTCTTCCTCTGAAAATCAAAATAAATTAAATAAAGCTAAATCAATGCCCCTCCCATGCTGTTTGGATGTTGCTATCGTTCACTTAGCTTGTTTCTTTAATAGCTTAGGATTCAGAAGACTAACCATTAAATCCTTAATTTGGTTAAAATATTTCGTTAAAAACAACCAAGATCTTAAAAGAGTTTCCAAAATTAATAAAATCTAATTTATGACCACAAAAATGACTCATGCCAAAATGTTAGTGATCACAACAGGCGACCAAATGTAACAGACTTACATTGTTTCAATTGACAGATTTCTTTGGGTTTAACATTTATTGGAAACACTTGGGATAATGTGAGGACACAACTGAACTACATATATAACATAGACACTTTACTACACTTTCACTATTTACACTTTCACTATCTTCAGTCGAGATATAAACAGTGCTATAGGAAGTGTTTATGACTCTTTATCTGAACACTAACCCTAATTACCAGCGTTACCAAGCTGTTCAGTTTTGCAAGATAACATTTCTTGTTTTTGTTTAAGATTATTTTTGGGGGCTTTTTGCCTTTATTATTACAGGCACAAACAAGCAAGGGGTAGAAAAAGGAGACCACATCCAGCAATGGGATCAACCTTTCAGAAATCCTACAGTAGTAAGAAATACAATGAGGAATAATAATGTTGACTATGATATGAGCTGTGGACCACTTGTGTCTGTCTAAAATACACAAAGCATACACAAAGTTCATATTGAGTCCACTCCAAATGTTAAACAGTTCCACAAGGCCATCCTGTCAATACGCCAAGCTCCTCTCATAACAGATTATTGCTATTCCCATACTTCCACTTCATGCCTGATCTATTTAATGCTTAGCAACTCAAATTTGCTACCATAGCACAGAAACATATGTATGGCTTCCAAACATGATTGGGGAGCCATATAACAATAGCTTATTTTATAACTCCATAACTCCTTTTTGCAGTTGATTTACTATTGCGAAATAAACCTTTCTTCACGTTAAACCTTAGTCTTACTGGTTTGTTGCACAACCATTGATATAGATCGTTGTTTTCCAGATAAATAACACTCAAGAACATTGCTTATTTGCTCTAGAAGAACACTGAAACGTTTATGTATATTTTAAGCTACACAGCTCGAGAGATTAATATCTGCCCTCTCCATATTCTTCCATCAACCTTGGATCAGTCAACATTTCTATCTATTGACTACCCTTAAAATCTTATTGGCATTGGTGGTCATGTAACTTTTTCCCTAGTGCTATTTTCAGGTCCACATTTCCATACATCCAATACTTTGCTTTACAACCAAATACTTGCAAAAACTAATGGCACTCAAATCAGCCTCAGCTTTATGTTTTTGTGCTAGTTAGTAAATGTTAGCAGGCCAACACACTAAACTAAACTGGTGAACTTAATAAACATAATATCTGCTAAACATCAACCTCATAGAGCTTTGCATGGCTTTAGAAACATAGTCTATGTCACAATTGTTTTTCTTTAAATTCAGGGCCCGGTTGTTCTTTCTTGGAAATCAAAAGTAATCCGTAAAGCGGAAAAAACTTGTTTTTAATGTGTCTGACTTCCAATTAGTACAAAGACAGAAATAGCACAGATATGCAGTATCACAAAATGTAAACATGAAAAAAAAATGGTTCTGCTAAAGTTCTTATCCTTTATCAACAAGTGGCTTTGTTCTTCTTCTTCTTCTTCTTCTTCTTCTTCTTCTTCTTCTTCTTCTTCCAATTACGCTATTCTTTAGCTAATAAAAAGCTAAATGTTTGTCAGAGAATATCAGATGAGATCGCAATCTGCCTCTTTTGCTCTCCAATCAGTCTGTTTACCGGCATACAACCAATTCCCCAAACGACATTGGTCAGTACAATGCATGCATGTGCCAACCACAATGCAGTTGCTCCTATACTAGATTTTCCAAATGTTTCTTTCTTGATTTTATTTGTTGTTTTTTCTTTCAGTAATATATATTAGTAACTTATTAAGCTGTGCCATACCTTAACTTTCTTGTAAAGAGAGAATTTGTTCGTTTTTTTTGCAGGGAGCAACTTATCACGCTAGGCCAGCTAGCATAATGGTCCGAACAACTGCCTGCCACCGGAACCTGGAGAAAGACACAAAAGATGCAGGTTAAACCGAAAATATAATAAGCCCTGACTCCCCCTCAAATCACAGGTAACTTAACTGGCTAATTGAATGGACGAGCTAACGGCGTTAGCTGGGAGTCAGACGGAATATCTGGAGTGTAGTTTAATGTGCTTAACGACAAAACGTAGCTGCATCTTACACCAGGACTTGCACCAGGATACAATATATATGACAACGTTTCCATCAAAAGCTTCTATAACTTTAGAGAAATGTGGCTGTCAGGAGATTTTGATTAAAAAAAAGAATAATAATTGTTATGTTATTCATTTTAACCCGATACAATTTTGTACACATTTGTGATTTGCCTCGTCATATGAACACGTCTCACAAAGAACCTGGCTTTACAGGGCACAACAGGTATGTTGAAAAAACGCCAACTAATTGATCAAAGATGGTGATGGATGTACATTCCACTCAGTGTGATACAGCAACAACCACAAACCGAATGAATACTTTGTATATTAATTACCTCTTAAAGACGGGCAGCAGGCTAATACATCAAGATTGTCATTGGCAAATATCTGAAAGTTCATAAGATCAAAGAGTTTTCCAATGCGAAAGTTGGCTTTAGGCACATGGGTGGATTCATTTGACGGCTGACTCTTGTCATTTGCCATAGTCTTTCCAAGGACTTGTTTGGCCTTGATTTGATCTTCTTTGTTAGCGCAAATTATACAGAAAAATTGTGTTTCAGTCAATACATCTTACCTTTAGGTTCTCTTACCAGATTTACAGAACGTTCAATTATATCTATGCTGTCATTGACAGATTGGACAGCATCAGAAATATAGATGCCGCTTACATCCTATAGCAGAGACAGAGTTAATGTAGTGATGCAGAAGTGTAATGCAGGTTGTTTCAGTACACTGTGATGACTCATAACATACTTTTAAATGTCCATTTACTGTAAGCGTTTTTTTTTATCAAATCGTGACTGTGAAAATAAATAAAAAGATTGTGAGGTTCCTCCAGATGTTCTTACAGCAAAGGGAGAAGTTCTTTAATGGGTTAGGCTTTTTTTTGTTTGACATTTTAACAAGATATGACTTTTTAACAATCATCTTTTTAAAATTGTAGTTCTGTTTTCCCTAAGAGGTTGACTCTTGAGCTTGAGAAATATAAAATATAGCAAAACACAGCAAATGGAGAGCGTAATCAGTTGATGGATTATTGGCTCTATGAAGGACTGAGTGAAGGAGAAAAAACAGAAAGTGCCTGACAAGAGCTGGAGAGAAGTAGCTGAGAAACATACAAGTGCTTCGAATCCTTCTGCTGACAAATCCACACAGCTGGGATGGATAAACGATTGAAAGTATTGGGAAGAGAGTTTACATAGAGGGTCCATAAAAGACAATAAGCCACTCGGCTGACGCCGGGTTAAGCACCGGAGTTTCCCGTGCTGTTTTTTCTTTAGCAGGTAGCTGGTGAAGGTTGTGTTCCCGCACCCGCTCCCGGTTACGCTACATCTGGCATTCGCCTTTAATTTAACCAGTGAAGGCAGTGTTCTCGCCCCCGCTCCTGGTAGATGCTAAACTGCCTTGTTTATCCCGTTAAACAGGTAGCTGGTGAAGGCTGTGTTCCCGCACCCGCTCCCGGTTACGCTGCATCTGGCATTCGTCTGTAAATTAACCAGTGAAGGCAGTGTTCTCGCCCCCGCTCCTGGTAGACGCTAAACTGCCTTGTGTTTTCTGTTAAGCAGGTAGCTGGTGAAGGCTGTGTTCCCGCACCCGCTCCCGGTTACGCTGCATCTGGCACTCGCCTCGAGCTCAGCCAGTGAAGGGCAGGTAGCTGGTGAAGGTTGTGTTCCCGCACCCGCTCCCGGCTACTCTGCATCTGGCTACCTACAGAATGGCTCATTCATGTAGCGCCTGTATGGCTTCTCTTGAGGCCGAGGACGGCCACGACCGTTGCCCCTCTTGCCTCGGCCTCGAGCATCTAAGGGAAGCTCTCACGGTAGGGGCCTGCATGAACTGTAGCTGCATGCCCCGGGCACTCACTCAGAGTGGCTAGAATCACTGAGGTGGAACGTCTGGCGGCAGCCAACGGACACCTCTCTTGGTCACATCCTCCTCCAGATCAGTTTGACCGTCCCTGGCGACTTGAGGGAGCGATGGCCATGGGTGCACCCCCCAATAGGAGGACTAGGAACAGGCTGTCCTCTAAAGTGGATCAGCTAGCTACCGACATGGACACGATGAAGTCGCTCCTCTTGGCCCTTCAGCCAGGGCCCGGTATAGGGGCTGCTAGTGTGCCGCCTGCCCCTCCTTCGGTTGCCGCCCCTCCCTCGGTTGCCGCACCTCTGTATGAGGATGCCTTGTCACTAGCGGCTTCGGCTAACCTCTTCAATGAAGAGACGGAGGACGTTTCCATCTCCTCTGCTCAGGGGTCTCTGCAGGGCGGGGAGGACGGCTCCATAGCGGCCATTATTCGTACGGCCTTGGCGCACCTGCAGATTCCGGTTCCGCAGGCCAACTTGGCTCCGGCTAGTGCCTTCTTCAGGTGTAACCCAGCCCCTGTCCCCCTCACCGTTCCTCCTTCAGAGGAGTACCTGAGGGAGCTCCAGGCATGCTGGAGGGACACCAGGGCCCTTTGCCGCACTGGCTCTGATGCCCGGACCTTGGCTGCCATGCAGGACCCGGCGAGGGTGGGGCTGGGTGGCATGCCACCCATTGAGCCTGCCATCGCCTCCCCGATTCTGGCTCCTGACGAGGCTTTAAGGCCTGAGGTCAGGTGCCCTCAGCCTCAGTGCAGGGTCACGGATGGGCTGCTCTGTAGGGCCTACGACGCAGCGGCTCGCATGGGTCGTATCGGGAACTCCCTCTCCCATCTAATGCTGGCCGTCTCCGCCTCGCTGCAGCAGGCTCCGGCCGAGCCTGATTTGCTGGGCCTCAGTGATGCATCACTGCAGGCCTTTGCCCTAATGACTAGGGAATTGGGACGAGTTATGTCCTTTCTGGTACAGACTCGTCGCCAGGTTTGGCTGGCCCAGTCACCACTAACGGAGACATGTAGGAGAGTCCTCCGTAGCGTGCCAGTCGAGCCAGGGGAGCTGTTTGGGTCAGCTGCCCTGGAGACGCTGGAGCGCGCTGCCCAAGCGAGGCAGACCAGGCAGCAGCTCTCGGGTCTTCGCAGACCCGCGGCCACTCCCGGCAGGCCCAGGGGCCGCTCTAGCAGCCGCACTCAGCCACCAGCTTACTGGGGTGGTCTGCAGAGTTCCCAGCGGCCCACTCAACCGGCCAATGACTTTCGTGCCCCAGGTCGCCTGGCTTCCAGGCGCTTCAGAGCCTTACCGGCGCCCCCCAAGGGGCTCCAGGGGCCGGGGGGCTAGGCCCTGAAGTCCCGGGGCCGGTCGTCGGCTGTTTTTCCCAGCAGCAGCTCAGCTACTGGGCTGCCTGTACTTCCGACCCTTGGGTGGTTTCCACACTAACCCAGGGCTACGAATTGCAGTCCCGATGCCGGCCCCTAGCCTTCGGCCGGGTCAGAATGACAGTTGTCAAGGACCCGGCGAAGGTCTTAGCTCTAGCCCAAGAGTTGTCTGTCCTCTTGGCCAAGGGCGCAATCGAGCCAGTGGACCCCCTGCGTCAGGGCGGGGGGTTCTACTCGGCGTACTTTCTTGTGAGCAAGAAAGTTGGCGGATTCCGTCCAGTTCTGGACCTCAGAGGAATCAACAGATTCCTGAGGGTACTACCCTTCCATATGCTAACCACAGCAGACACCCTTCGTGTTGTCACACAGAGGGAGTGGTTCACAACCGTGGACTTGAGGGACTCCTACTTCCACGTGCCAATTGCATCCCATCACCGGAAGTTCTTGAGGTTCGCCTTTCAGGGCCGACATTATCAGTTCCGGGTGCTTCCCTTTGGTCTCTCCCTCTCTCCAACGGTGTTCACCAGGGTTGTTGCGGCAGCGCTCGCTCCCCTGCAGGCACAGGGCATGAAGGTCCTGCCATATCTGGACGACTGGCTGGTTTGCGCGCCGTCCCGGGCCCAAGGGGCCCAGGATACGGCGCGCCTCTCATCCCACGTAGCCCGGTTGGGCCTGACAGTGGACACCGGGAAGAGTTGCCTGGACCCTTCCCAACAGGTCACTTATCTGGGGATGGTCCTAGATTCGGTCACCATGAGGGCCTACTTGACACCTCGTCGTGTGGACGACATTTCCCACCATCTTCGCATCTTCAGACTGGGCAAGAGGGTGCCTTACATACAGTTCCTCCGGCTCTTAGGCAGACTGACAGCTGCCTCGGCCGTTGTGCCCTTGGGCCTGTTGTCACTGCGCCCCATGCAGATGTGGCTGAACAACTGTCACTTGGACGCCAAGCGGCACAGGCACAAGAGAGTCAGGGTGTCTCAGCGGTGCCTCCACTCTATGTCCCGCTGGAGGGACAGGGCCTATCTTCTGATGGGTGTGCCCATGGGCACCATCCCATCCCGCCGGGAGACTGTCACTGTGGATGCGTGTCTCTCGGGGTGGCGTGCGGTGTGGCAGGGCAGGACCGTGCAGGGTCAGTGGTCTGCCCAGGAAGGTGCACGCCATATATGGGGCGAAGCCTGCGAGCTAGTTCAGGCAGTCAACTCGAGCACTTATGCTGCATTCATACATAACGCCCCCTTGCCGCTCTACAACCAACCAAACAGAGTCTCCTTAATATGCTGCTCTATTTAACCTGCCAGATCTCTCACCATGCATTGCTTGCTGCTGCTATTGATGCAGCTACGTCGCTGCTGCTTGCTGCGTTCATTTGCTATTGCTGCATTCATTTGCTATTGCTGCGTTCATGTTCGTGCTGCTGTGTTTCATGTTGCTGCTGCTTGCCTGCCGTTGCTGTCCTTGCAAATGTCTATTGCAATCTCCGACTCTGGAACCGAATCGTCATACGCAAGAAGCCGTAAGAAATGCCTCATTCCCGAAACACAGGCTAGCTCAGAGCATGGTTCAGACGCCGCTGGAACGAGCCACAGGTCCCGCACGACACGCATTCAGGTGTCCCTTCCGTCCTCATCTGGAGTAGCTTTTAATATCCTTGGGCCAGAGGAAGTCCCGAGTTCTACGCCAGCTCCGGTAACAACCCCTCTCTTGTGTGTCAGCTAAGAGTCGCACTGTCTCTCGGTCGGTGGGTATTTAAACAACAAAAGAGGCAGGAGCAAGCTGACTCCGGCATTCCCAAAGTACCTGCCATCCTGTCCTACCATCTCGAAGTAAAATCACCGCTTGAAGCCTTTAATTGCACGATATATTCCCGTGAACAAACTCGATTTCCTCTACCTGCAATGTAAACAAATGTTTCTACTTCCGCGTTCAACCACGTTGTGCCACTGACGTCACACTCCCGAGGATTCTGGGAATTGGAGTCCCAGATCCAGCCACGAGTTCTTGCTTCCTGACAGGTATATAATACTATTCTGCATAAGCAATGTTTTATTATGGAAATATTTGGCCTGCAGTAAGTCATATTCGAGGCAATTATACAGAAGTTGATTGTATATAAGTACTTATACTAGGCCTACTATAAATCAATGAAATTAAAAACGGAAATAAATTAATAATTTCCATCACGTGAATATGAAGGGAAGCTCGATACATTTTTGACCATCATTTTAGACTTCAAAAACGTGCTCCTACAGTGTCTTTTCTATGAATACCATGAATCATTCTCTGCCAAGCGGCCATATACATTTAATCACCTACCAAAGAAGAGTTTTTCCTCACAGGAATTAAGCTCTACCTGCAATATCTGCCCCTCGCTGGGTGTGCCTCAGGAGGCTTCATGCTGCAAATCGTTTCCAAGCTCTTCCTAATCACAGACGTTCGTCAAATGACCTTATCACAGGCTTAAATCAAGGTTTCTTAGCAAGTTATGCTGGCTCCCAGGGACCCATGTCTGTTGAAACCTGCACTCAAGACTGAAGTTTGCACTGAAGGAGCCAGGAGTATTACACGTGCTGCTATTTAAACGTTTAAAAACACAACAGGCCCCTAGCCTAGTGCTAGGAGGATTTATTCTAGCAACGTTTCTTTATTGAGCCGTTAGTTCCTCACAATTATTCTGTTAAGACTTTATTAACTACTAAAATTGTTCCCGTTTCTTTGCTCTGTAGATGACATGAAAGGGAAAGCAGACATCCCATATGCCTTCTGTGGCATATATATTTTAAGGTTTTACAATCAAATGTGCATTTGGTTGCCATAGTAGCCCACGTTTCTATGACATCAGAAGCATTATGCTGGATTCTCTACGACACATATACTGTACATTGTCATCTCATTTAGAAACACCGGAAAAGTCTGCAAGAGTGTGATTTGAGCTTAAGAAGCAGTCCTGAAGAACCATCATCGCAGGAAAACAAAAAGACAAACATATTTTGTCGAGCAGATTGTCTGTGATAAGGCAACCGGTAATTGTTTGAGCAACACATCCGAACCTTTGCAGGGGATGCCCACTGCGGGTGGCAGAACAGACCTGAATCCAGTAGACTTCTCAGAATGACTAGAGATCTTGTCATAGTCCAAAACAGTTAACAGGCACAGCAGAATCCCGATATGGGCCATTTCCCCAGACCAGCACACAGTATCCGCGATGTTCCTGGAGCAAAATCAGCACAGCAGCAAAGGACAGGCGAAAACAACAGCGTGGAAGCGCTCCGGTCCCTCCGTGGTATCCCCGGGGTGAAAGCAGGCTCTGCAAAAGCAGAACCAGGACAGGTGGAAAGCAGGCCCCAGCGGTGGTAAAATCCTCCTCCGTACAGCAGCACACGCCCGGTGGAAGCAGGCCAAGCCCGAAGCATGGATCCACTCCGTCTCTCCGCGACGACTCCGAGGTAAAAACCTCTCCAGTACAGCCGTATTCTACAGGTGGGAGCAGGCCTCCGTAGATCGCAGATCGCAGGCAGCAACAGGTGGAGCCGCTCCGTCTCTTCGCTCCGTCTCCGGAGGTAAAACAGCTCAGTACAGCCGGCCTCGGCAGATCGCAGACAACTAAAACTACTACTTGTATAAGCAGGGATGGCTCAAAGTTTGTAAGCAAGAGAGCTAGATGCTAACAGATGCCAGATGCTAACAGGTAGTGCGAGCCTGTAGAAATTGCGACTGCCTCCAATGACGTGATGACCTTAAGGCACCATAGTCTTAGGTCACGTTCACACCTGCTTGGTTAGTACTATTGAATCGGTCCCTGTAGCGTTAACCCCTTGATGCGGTTCGTTGGATTGGTGTGGAAGCAGTCCGATACCTCTGCTCCGCCTAAAAGAGGTGGTCTCGGGTCGCTCGCTAGTAAACTCTGGAGAGGTTCATTGCTGGTGTGACATAGTCCGCATCAAAACATGGGAAACAACTATTTGCGCGTCATCGCTTGTTTTGCTATCTATGCTGCGAACATACAGTAACCTATAGGGTCATGCATTCATTCCGGTGACTGCTTACCTCACTGGTCCCCTGTGTACAGAGAAAAGGCAGTGGTACAATTTCATCAGAGCCATCTGTCATCGGTGAAACCTCCTCACTGCATAACGTCTCATTATGTGTTATAATGTTTTTAATGCACGTTGTCTGATTTATAATCCTATGCGCCGGCCGCAGAGTCTGTTGATGTGCTCTCCAGATTAACAGCAGTATGAAAATAACCTGCCAATGCTCCATGATGCAGGCTACTGTAGGAATTGATGGGATCTGCATTTTATCCGCTTAATGTCCCGCCAAATGTTGAAAAAGCATCTCCGTACAATGACTTTAGTTTAGTTTGAGGTTGCCTGGGTGAACGCAAACCCAACCTTCTGCAAATGAAATGATGTAATACACTTGCGTCTGGTGTAAAGACGCGGACTATTCAGCATGAATGCAATCTTAGAGATGGCTATTGCTCAGATCTTTGGTCTTAGCCCCTCTGCAACGAGTAGAAGGTTATGTTCATTCTTTTATAAAGACCTTGCGGTGTCCTCAGATCCTCTCTAGTTACTGACAGATGCTGCGCCTTCTGCTGGTTTGGGGGATTTCACAATGAGTGGTTTGCCCCACCAGCTTGCCATGCCTTCGTTCAACCAAACGACTCTGGATCTACAAGGGCCTTAAGAAGGCACGTCCTCCACGCAATGATAAAGACTGCCTCTTAACTTTGCACCCTCAGCATAATCTCTCCCTTACTGAATTAACTTTGGAGATCAAATATACACACTTTTTTGAAACATTCAATGTCTGACATTTCTGATTGGGGAGTCAAGGAACCCCGAATAATCATTGCTAAAACTAACACTGTTTTCTTTGTCCTTTATCTTCCATGCTGAACTTCTCGCATCATTGCCCTCTGACACATGCGTTGGCACCCATGTGTATTCGATGGCTGCAAACCCTACGACGAGGGTTGTCCTCCAAGCTGCGTGATCTCTGCCTAAGCTGCGACCTGCCCCAGATCGCTATTCCCACTGTTGAAGAATCTGCACAGCCACAACCGCAGCTCTATATCCGCCTACCTCAACCCTGAGTATCCTGGGCCGTCGGTCATCTTCTGCCCACCAGCTCTATATCATGCCTCACATGAATGAGATCCTTGCAGCACAAACAACCATGAGCTCTTGCACTACTCGATGATGAGTAACGTTCAAAGATGTATATCTGTAGAATCCTGTTATTGCATACCAGGTGGTTGCTGGGTTAGATTATATTTATTTCATTATAGTATATCCCCCTCATAGCTGCATGCTTGGGGGGGGGGAAGCTCATTGTCGCTGCCTCAAAGACCTAGACATGGCAGTCTTGATAGGTAGTATATTCCCCTCAAAGCCGCGGTGCTGAGGGGGGGGGTCGGCACTGGTCACTTCCAGGCCTACACATAGCAGTCTCGCTAGGTAGTATATTCCCCTCAAAGCCGCGGTGCTTAAGGGGTATGGCTTTTCGGGCTGTTCCCGGGCCTTCACATGGCAGTTTCATTAGGTAGCATATATAGGTAGTATATTCCCCTCAAAGCCGCGGTGCTTAAGGGGGATGGCTTTTCGGGCTGTTCCCGGGCCTTCACATAGCAGTCACTAGGTAGTATATTCCCCTCAAAGCCGCGGTGCTTAAGAGGGGATGGCTTTTCGGGCTGTTCCCGGGCCTTCACATAGCAGTCACTAGGTAGTATATTCCCCTTAAAGCCGCGGTGCTTAAGGGGGATGGCTTTTCGGGCTGTTCCCGGGCCTTCACATAGCAGTTTCATTAGGTAGCATATATAGGTAATATATTCCCCTCAAAGCCGCGGTGCTGGGGGGGGGGTCGGCACTGGTCACTTCCAGGCCTACACATAGCAGTCTCGCTAGGTAGTATATTCCCCTCAAAGCCGCGGTGCTTAAGGGGGATGGCTTTTCGGGCTGTTCCCGGGCCTTCACATAGCAGTCACTAGGTAGTATATTCCCCTTAAAGCCGCGGTGCTTAAGGGGGATGGCTTTTCGGGCTGTTCCCGGGCCTTCACATAGCAGTTTCATTAGGTAGCGTATATAGGTAATATATTCCTCTCAAAGCCGCTGTGCTCAGGGAAGAATCGGCTGGGCTATTCCTCAGGCCTACACATAGCAGTCTCACTTAGTATTATATACCCCTTAAAGCCGCTGTGCTTAGGGGGAATGGCCATGGCAGCTCGCCAGGCCCTCTACTTATCAGTCTCACATCACCAGCGTCAGGCTCGGGCTATGCACTTTTGGGGGATAGTATCTAATCTCCACGCAGTTTTGGGGGTTAGTTATTTAATCATCACTCATCGTGCAATGTATATCTATGGAGTGATGATGCCCGAGCCTAGTCGCCAAACTCAACTATATGCTGCTTCTAATAAACATGTTAACGGAACACGTGAGTTGTCTGACTGAAATGGGGCGAAGCCTGCGAGCTAGTTCAGGCAGTCAACTCGAGCACTTATGCTGCATTCATACATAACGCCCCCTTGCCGCTCTACAACCAACCAAACAGAGTCTCCTTAATATGCCGCTCTATTTAACCTGCCAGATCTCTCACCATGCATTGCTTGCTGCTGCTATTGATGCAGCTACGTCGCTGCTGCTTGCTGCGTTCATTTGCTATTGCTGCATTCATTTGCTATTGCTGCGTTCATGTTCGTGCTGCTGTGTTTCATGTTGCTGCTGCTTGCCTGCCCCACCACCACCCCAGCTTCCACCTGTAGGCTCAGGGGTTAGTTATTTAATCATCACTCATCGTGCAATGTATATCTATGGAGTGATGATGCCCGAGCCTAGTCGCCAAACTCAACTATATGCTGCTTCTAATAAACATGTTAACGGAACACGTGAGTTG